>JAWNMK010000124.1:8248750-9509375 GCA_035044105.1 Drosophila nr. perissopoda 5 BK-2023a
ATGCGGGCACAGTAGAACAGCCTCGATTTGCTGGCCAGTTGCACATCCTGTACATACAGTTTCTTCTGCTCGCGGAGGATGCTCCACAGGCGCAGATGACGATCCCCGGCTGTGATAAAAAAGAATGGATTATTGTGCAGTGGACGCACTGTGAGTGCATTTCCCGAGATGGCACGCGAGGCGGGCTGGCGACAAATGGGTGAGCTGTAAACAGGAGATTATCAATTGATTCGTATTGGATTTCTTTTCATATTTACAATGTCTGCATGTCGAGCACAATGACGGAGCCGTCGTCCTTGCCACCAATGCTGATGACAAAGCGATCCTCGGCCGTAAAGCAAATGGCCTGGACCTTCACCTTGTGCAGATCATGACGACCGATCTCCTTGCGTGACTCATAGTCCCAGACAATGACGTAGCCACGGAATCCCATGTGATTGACCTGACCGGAGGCGATATATTTGCCGCTCTTGCTCACGTCCAGGCAGGAGATGCTGTTTGTGTGCCCTGCCACAAATTCTTGTGTGTTCTTCTTCAAATCGGCAATGCCAATCTTATTGCCCAGTGGAAAGATGGCTGCTCCAGTAATGGGATGTTGGCGTACTCCGTTCTCCACCTTGCCATTGATGCCGAAAATTGCGCGTGGCTGAAGCTGTGTGCAATCTTTGTTCGGATTCTCCATTGTAAAATATATATATAATAATTGTTTAAGTGTGTTTTTTTGTACGATTTCACCGGCTAAACTGACAATGCGAGCAGCAATTGCCTATTTGATTGTTTGAAAATTAAGCAACCGTTGCCTGGAAGCCGTTTCCAAACAAGTTGGCAGTGCCGCATCGCTCATATTTAGGAAAGAGAGTGCAATTCTCTCAATATTTGTAACTGGGTGGCAACGCTACCGGACAGCCGGCATGTGTAAGAGCAAAAAGCAATAACAAAAGCTAAAAGAATAATATGCGATGTACACACTCGCATACATAGACAAAGGCACATAAATAGAACATATATAAGTTGCATTCCTGCGCCGTTTTTGCAGTTATTCGAACAAACGGCACTCGAGCTAATCAAATAACCGTTCTCTTGACCCTAGCAAAACAGCAAAACAACTTCAACAACAAGAAGACTGAGATTCTGATTATAACTGGAAAATGCGGCAAATTCCAATGAACCCAAAGGAAACATTTTATGTGCTTTTGTTGCTCGCAATTATTGCGCAGTGCAGCAGTTTGAACTTTCGGCGAGGACGCCATGTAAATGGATTCCTTGGAGAACCGAGTAAGGTGTTGAGTCTGCAGCGTTCACTGGATGTGGAGGAATTGTGGTTCGAGCAGCGTTTGGATCACTTTAAGGCAGACAATAGGCAAACTTGGCAGCAGCGTTACTTTATCAACGATCAACATTATGGCAACAACAGCCATGCGCCTGTCTTTCTCATGATTGGTGGCGAGGGGGAGGCGACCAAGAAATGGATGCACGAAGGCGCCTGGATCCACTATGCAGAGCACTTTGGTGCACTCTGCATTCAGCTGGAGCATCGTTTCTATGGCAAGAGCCATCCGACTGGCGATCTGTCCACCAGCAACCTGGCCTTTCTCAGCTCTGAGCAGGCACTGGCCGATTTGGCCAACTTTGTGAGTGCGATGAAGTCCAAATATAATATGACAGCGACACAGAAATGGATCGCTTTTGGTGGCTCCTATCCGGGCTCGTTGGCTGCCTGGGCGCGTGAGAAGTATCCCGATTTAATTGATGGCGCCATCAGTTCAAGTGGCCCACTGCTGGCCGAGGTCGATTTCCGGCAGTACTTTGAGGTGGTCAAGGCATCGCTGGCCAGCTACAAGCCCGATTGCGTGGAGGCTGTGACGCGCAGCTTTGCCCAGGTCGAGATACTGCTCAAGCACATGATTGGTCAGCGTAATCTCGATGAAAAATTGAAGTATGTCGCCAAATAATAATAATAATTAAAATAATCTGCAACATTAGATTAGCCTCTTTATATGTTAAATCGTTTTAATTCGATTTTGTAGCTTAGTTTAAACTAATTGCTGACTCTTATCGCCTAGAACCTGCACGCCCCTAAAAGACTCGATTGAGACTCCCTTGGACATTGCGAATCTGTTTGAGAATCTCGCTGGCAACTTTGCCGGCGTTGTGCAGTACAACAAGGACAATAGTCCGCATGCAAGCATCACCATCGATGAGGTATTAAGGCATCCACCTAGTATGCTAAGCTACTCCCAAATAATCCTCTAATCCTTCCCATTGCAGATATGTGATGTGATGATGAACACACAGCTTGGACCGCCTGTGACACGCTTGGCGGCCGTTAATGATATGCTGCTGAAGCAGTCCAAGTCCAAGTGTCTGGATTACAAGTATGACAAGATGATTGCTGATATGAAGAATGTCTCGTGGGATTCGGAGGTAGCCAAAGGCATGCGTCAATGGATCTATCAAACGTGCAACGAATTTGGCTTCTATCAAACGTCGGAGAACAAGTCGGACACATTTGGTGATCGATTTGGCGTTGACTTTTTCGTTCGTCAATGCGCCGACATCTTCTCCGAGCGCATGGATGCTGATTTCGTTGAGCAGGCTGTGCGGAAGACGAACAAATTCTATGGTGCTCTGAAGCCGGAAACAACCCAAGTGCTTTACGTGCATGGCTCCATTGATCCGTGGCATGCATTGGGACTCTACGTCTCGCCAAATGCCAAGACGCCCACCATTTACATTGAAGGTTGGACTTAAAACAAAAACAACAACAATACTTATGGAAGTTAATGCCTGTTTTTTTGTCAACTTTTTCAGGCACCGCACACTGCGCCAACATGTACGATCCGGTGGACAGCGATCCGGAGCAGCTGAAGGCGGCGCGCAACAAGATACTCAAATTTCTTGCAAAATTGTTGGACGGCTATGCCAGCATTGCAAGCTTCACATGAAACCAAATACAATCCAAATACAAATGCAATTGTGCAAACTAAGCGCATTAATCAACAATAACATAAATATATATATATATATATATATCTGTATCTTGAAATTTAATTTTATTTGCTTTGTTTGTTGTATCTGGTAATGTTACGCATTATACTCGTGGGTTACTGGTGCCTAGTCCTTCTTGGCCTGCTCCATTTTGTCGTGGAACACCTTCCAGTAGTGCTTGAAGGTGGCGTTCTGGAGTATGTTCACTTTGACAAAGCGAATTGTCCAATTGCCCGTCAAGTAGATGACGTCGTAGATGAAGGCCACAATGCGAAAGATGAACTTCTCCACCTGCTCCTTGCTAGGCAGACTGGCAGCCACCGCCTTCAGCTGCTTCATGGTGTCTTCCAAGTGTTTATCCGACTCAGTCTTGCTAGCGGGTTCAGAAATTTTGCCCGACTCTCTCTTCATTGAGTTTAGCTTTGGCCCATCAGCTGAATGATCTGCTGTATCCAACTTGGCTGAATTTTTTTTAGCCGGCTTGTCGCCGTTAGCCTCACTGCCAAAAACTGTAGTCAGCGGCTGCGCACACGAAGACGGATCACTGCCGATGCTCTTTGATGGGGCAATGTTCCCAATAATGCCGCCCGATCCCTGGATTTTATTATCGTTACTGGCAAAGCGCACCACAACAGACGGAGAGTACGAATACGAATGGAGTAACTTGCTCTGCCCTATATTAAAGCAAACTTTGCAAGACTTTAACAATTTAATTATTTCAATTGCGTCCACTTACCAACGCCCTTGGAGGACAACAGAAATAGCCGACCACGAGAGCTAATCGAGATTGCGGAGCGCAGCATTATGTTTTCAGCAGATCTTCCACAGTTTTTCTAAAAGAACAAGTTGAAATACCTGAATGTTGTCCGTAAATATATTTATATTTATAATTTGTTGAAGGAACGAAGGAATAAAAAGAAAATCACAACCTACTTCCACAAAAGTTGACAGCAAAAAGAGTCGCTTGTCAACTGCTTGGAAACTCACCACTCCAGTGCTGAGCAGTGTTGCATAACGTAATTAAGGTACAGTAAACTCAAAAAGTGCTCGATTTTAGGTTGTTGTGTTTCGTCTTTATTTAAGCTATTACTAAAAAATTAGTAAAATTTCTAGTTAAATGTAGAGGGCATACAAAAATGAGGCCCACGCTCACTCTCTTGGCAAAAATTCTACGTGGCGGTGTCGTTGACGGTTTTACAGAAAAAATCAAAACGTGGCCAAAATGCATTGCGTAAAACGATTAAAACCGGTTAAAAGTCCACTGATTTTTCGCCATGCAATTTAGTCACATCAATTATTATTATTATTTATCTTAACTAAGCGCAAAGTTAACTGGCCAAATTTTGGGTGCATTTTACGGCGTTCAGAAATCTGGACAGCTATCTTTACCAAGCTGCTGGCGTATACTTTACACTTGTTAAATTAGCATAAATACGAACGTATTTTAATTAGTTCACTTATAGCAGAGCAGTTTTAACTGTTAACTTAATTAATTGCAGTTAGTTATTTGTTCCTCGACTATTGGCAACAAAATCGGTTTATAATAAGTAGGTTTATCTCAAGAGCTTGTACAGCATTTTAAATGTTTTCTTTTTTTCAGCATATACATGTGTATATACATAAAATACAGATTACAAATATATTTATATAGATATATGTATATATGTTTTTATAGTTAATTAATTATAATGTAATGGAAATGTTTGCGGGTGTTTTTCCTTTTAATACTAAGACGCACTCTTAATCGTATTTAGAAGAGGCCAATTTGTTTCAGATTGTTCTTGATGATGACATCGGTAACCGCATCGAATACAAATTTCACATTATTTGTATCTGTGGCGCAGGTTAGATGCGTGTAGATTTCTTTTTGGTCTTTTCGTTTGTTGAGATTTTCGAATTTCATGCGTATATAATTGGCGGCCTCCTCGAATGTATTCGAACCTACAAAATTAACAATGCATAAATAATGTTTATATTTATTATATTATATGGTTTTATTTCGACAGTTACCTGTGTATTCCGGAAAGCATATCGTTAGAGGAGATCGCTTGATTTTCTCCTCGAACAAATCCTTTTTGTTCAAGAAGAGTATTATGGACGTTTCCACAAACCACTTCGAATTGCATATGGAATCAAAGAGTTTGAGTGATTCAATCATGCGATTCATTTCCTCATCTTCAGCCAAAACCAAGTCGTAGCCTGTATATGAATGGAAAAAAGATTAGTAAACTAAACTTTTAAGGACTGTTAATCGAATCTTACCTGAGAGCGCCACACAGAAGATGATGGCTGTGACGCCTTCAAAGCAATGGATCCACTTTTTACGCTCCGAGCGCTGACCGCCAACATCAAAAAGTCTGTGGAGTTGGAAATTTAAGTAAATACTGAATAAATATGGAAGTGTAAAAGCAAAACTCACTTGAAATGCAACTGTTTGCAGCTGAAATGCGTCTCAATGATGCCTGTGGTCTTGACACGTGTGCGAAGGACATCCTGCTGTGTGGGTATATAATTGGGTTGCGCAATGCGATCCAGAGAGTTCAGATAGTAACCGGCCGAGTCGTTAAGCTGATATTCGCGTGAACGTGAAAATGATTGCTGCACACCGGCATCGGACCAGAGTTTCTTCATCAGCAGCACAATCTCCGGCAGCAGGATGTCCTCGTCTGCCGCCGAGGCGTGTGTGAAAAATTGTCGTGCGATTTCTGTTTTGCCCGGATCCGCAAACTCGATCTTTAGACGGCCCATGGCTCGAATGATGACCATCAGGCTCTGTACGGTGTTGCTGTAGACGACGCGACGATATTCCTCGCACTCCTCCTGCGAGTAGCCCGTCTCGTGTATGATCTTCATCTGTTTGACTATTGTCGATTTGCCAGATTCGCCGGCACCTAGAATCAAAAAAAAAACAACAATTAGAAATGCTGTAAATTGGCAAAAGCTGCTCCCGTTGTAGGGGGAAAAAAAAAGCGGAAATGAGCTCATCTCGCTGAGTTGACCCCTTCCTCCTCAATCAGCAAACAATTGAATTTGTTATCGGGAAAAGGGATGGCAAATTTTTCTATTCCGTTTGCGTAAAACGCGACAATGAATGAATCAATGGAACAAGAAAGGGGCAAGGCATGCAGGTTGTGCGGTTTTTTTTCGTTTGCGGTTTTTTCATGAATGAATGAATGAATGGATGAATGGATGCCACAAATTGTTCAATTGTCTTCGGGTTCAAGAGGCCAAAAAGCTCGCGCTCAATTGCGTTGGTCATGTTGGTCATCATGTAATGTCGTGAGTAATTGAACTTCTACTATAAAGCTATATACATATATATACATATATATTTAAAACCACGTCAAGATGATTGCTTTCTATCTATTTAATAACAATAAAATTCCCATTTCTGCATTTGTAAATGATCTCTAAGTTTAAAGCTAGTTAAGAAATGTGATTTTACGACACAAGAAGAGAATTTATTTTTGACGGACCCTTCGATTGAAATCAATACCCATAAAATAATCTTTAAATGTATTTTACAAAATTATGTGACAGGAATAAGAATGCATATTCAAGCATTGAAAGTCGACATGTTCATTTATTATAATGGTTTTTTTTTATCTCTATCGTTCAACGCCGCTGTACTTATTATTTGCCCTTATGCCAAACCCCTGAGGATCATTGAACTCTCTCGAACATGCAAAGGCAATAATCAGAAACTGCATATTTTTAGCATAACTTTTGAGTAAATAAAATGCCGAGCATTTTATTAAAAAACATGTGTACATATACATTTACATACATAAAACATTTAAAATGCCGACGTAAACAAAAGAATCAGCTGACAACACAAAACAGAAACGCTCGTCACAATCAGTTCAATAGATAAAAACTGATGTTACGTGCTCTTTTTATTTGTTAAGCTGCTTCCCCAAACGACCGAAATTAATGTTTTTTATTTTTTTTTATCGCAGACTTTGAGTTTTTCAGCTGTCGGTTGAAGTTTATTTAAGTTATAAAACTCCGAAGTCGGCGAGATTGCAACAGTGGCACATTAAGCAAACTTTATTTTTTCTTTTCTTTTTGAAAATCTTTGCAACTCGATGCTATTTGTTGTTGTTGTTATTGCTGTTGCATGTGTTTTTGTGTGTGGTTGCTTGGGTCGATTCCCAGACTCAGACAGAAAGATACGAGTTGAAGATGGAGACGCAGTGTTTTTGATTAGGTAATTGCAAGAGCTGCGAGCTTGGAGTACTTTCACTTTTGCTGTGCTTAGTACCTACGATTTTAAATTGCAGCATTTATTACCTTTCTTTGCATATTTTTCGCTCTTTTCTTAAACCTAACAATGCGTACTAATTTTGGCAATAAAAAAATAGGCCGTTTTAAAAAAAAACCGTTTACATATAATGATGGGCACATTTAGTCAATCTGAATATGAAATGGTAGGTAAATAATCGAAGCTTGCCACCGAATAATAAGCCAAAATGAAACATGAAAGAAAACTAACAAAAGCGCAAAAAAGGTCAATTTAATAATAATAACAGCAACAGCAAGAAATAAGCATACAAATCAATGCACCGTTAGCTGTGCCATAATATGTGTGAACAAAGAAGAATACACGGCCAGAAAGAGAGCGCGCAGAGAACGTTTGCGCAGCGGCGAGTACAAAGCGCGAGCTTCATGCCAACAACAACAACAACAAAGGCTCATCATCATCATCAACAGCGTGATAATCACCGGTATTCAAATTAACTTCATTAGCATACACACACACACATACGCACAGCCCTCGTCAACACTTTGGGGCGTGGCAAACAGTTCATCAGATGTGTTTTCTTTTCTATGATTGCAGTTACACACACAAACACACATACATATGCAGATTTATTAACGGTGACTAAAGACAAACAGAGACAGGAAAAATCAGTTGCTAATCATTCATTGCTTGGAATTTCGTTCATTTTGCACTTGGTGCATGACTAATCGACTTATCGAGCTTTATTGGCGCCGCCTTTCTTTGCGATAAGCAAACTGAGAACAGAAACGAAACGAAAAGAAATGTGGCAATCAGAAGTTTGTTTGTATGTGCCTTGGAATTTCCCATCAGCAGAGTGTGCGCTCGCATTATTCGATAGGTTTGGAAAATAAGTAAATAAAAAGAAATATTATCGCTGCTTGGTTTCTGTTTGTAGAAATCGTATCAGCGTTCGCTCTACAGTTTAGTTGAAAATAGCTGTTTAAAAGTGACGCAAAGGTCGCTTATTGATAATTTTGATAAGGCGCGACGAATGAATTATGGCCGACAGCCATATAAAGTACATAATAATGTACATTTATATAAATATACAAATAAAAATTCTTAATAATTGTTGATTAGGTTTTATTTGTGTTGACAGTTTGATTTGGTTTCTCTCTCAGTCACTTTGAGTGTCAAATTTTGTTTAAGAGTGTATTATTTACATACAAATGTATTTTTACACGTATATTTAAATAAATATAATGGTAGCTGACTAATGCCCCCAATATGCCTAAAATATGAACAACACATTCAATTCTAAATTCGTTTGCAAATGTTGTTAGCAGTTAATATACAAAACAAATGACATTTGTCTGTTTTGTGAAATATTTGGAATTGGAATTGTGAAAGAAAGCTGAAAAGAAACGGCGATCCGAATGAAAATTGCACTTTCAATTGAATGGCGTGTCAAAGGGTGCCAGAGAGCGGGAGAGTGAGTAAAATTGATGTTGAATTAAGTGCCGTAATTTAACTGAAGAGGCTGCTGCACACATCGAAGGGGGCAATGGTCAGCGTCAGACACACAGCAAGTTGCAACAATAGCAAATTTTTATTAAATCTACACAATAAAACGAGGAGCATAATCCAAACACTCAGCTCAGCTCGCCCAGTTGCATTTGATGTGGGGGCCATTCATTTATTGCGCTAATATCATTCACCCCACTTTAAATGTCAGTGTACAAAGCAACAACAACAACAAAACACACTAGCAATTAGGTCTGCAAGAGAGAGCGAGATGGAGATAGCAAGCAATGCGGTTTGAATAATGAGCGTGCGCAGCCGCAGCCACCAACAACTTCCAACGTCGAACAACAACAATAGGCAAACATAGGCAATACAACAATAACTGCTACGTGCTTGTATGTGTAACTAAATAAATACGAGCGCAAATGTTAGCAACTGGTGCAAGGTGTTTTTTTTTTGTATCCCCCATTACACTGGCCAGCATATGTTTTTGTTCTTCTGTTTGATTTAACAAACTGCAGCTGCAATGGAAATTCTATTCCAGGTAAATGCTGGAAGCTGGAATGAGGAGTTACTCGTTACTCAAGTGACAGCAGAAGCTTTGCAGTGAGAGAAATGTAATTAATTGAAAAAAAAATAGATTAAATTTATATTAAATTTAAAGTGCAAGCTTGAAAAAATAAAATAGCCAAGCAAGCACAAGTGAACAACATGCTTTAATATATACATATGTATGTATGTGTTGCTAAAGATCGAACTGGATTTCGAGAGTTTTCTAGCAGTGTTGATGAGTGTTTTCAGCTGCGAGTGAGTTCATCTTCAGCAGATATCACTTCAACTGTTCATGTCGATGAATGTCGCACCCCGCAGCTCTCCTCTCATTCAACACTCGACAACCCTCCCTTTGAGTCATATAGCAGTGAGCTTAACGGGGCGCCGCTTCATTAGCAAAATTCAACTACATCTGAATGTGTGTGTGAATTGTTGTTGCTTGCTGGAAAATCCATTGCATTGTTTGCAGCATTGAATGGCATGAAAAGTGCACTCAAATATACAATTTCTTGACGTGCTCTTTGTTTGTATATAAATTTAATTGCAGCAGGCCAAAAAAAAAAACGAAACGAGACGCATCAAATTTCACTGCAGAGGTCAAAGTTGAAAATGATGGCGTCGCAATGCCTCAATGCACATTTCTCACCCGATGGCAACAACAAGTGCCACTCATCACACACAAACTTATATATACATATATACACATTTCTATATGTGTACTTAGAAAAAAAAGATCCGCAAGCACCACAAAACATGTATTCATTTCTAGACCGATTGATGGCGCTCCACTTTTTGTTGTTGGAGGCACCGCCGCCGACGCCGCCATTTGGTTTCAATTTACTTTCGATTTCTTATCGCATATCGAATTATTATGGACAAGTGCATTGCATAATGGCCAAGATGAATAGAAAACCGAGTTTGATTCAATTGGAAAGAAAAAAAAATAATCCCGCATGGTTACAGTTAGTTTTTATTGCCATTGAATTGCTAGCTAAATCCAATGGAAAGTCGTGCACAAATTATTTAAAAAGGAGTAAGAGAGAGAGGGAGAGAGAGAATTTTGGAACGCACCCAGCAGCAGTAATTTAACCTCAGATGCGGCGCGTTCTCCTTCAGCTCTGAGCGCCCGGTCGATGTTTTTCGAACGTTCGATGGCTTCTTTATCTCGTGCTGTACTCACGGCACAACCCATTTTAACGTCGTTTGCTGCTGTTTGTTGTTGACCAACTTGTGATTTTTTGTTGTTTTTGGCGTTATTTGCGCCTGTAGTTAATTAATTTTCACTCGCTTTTTCGTTGCTTTTAATTAAGCCAGTGCAGATTTTTTTGTATTGCGTCTGCGCGTCGTCTGTACACTTTTTTCACTTTTTTCTTTCGTGTGTTGCTTCTCCTCCTCCTTTCTCACACACACACACACACGCGCACTCTGAGTTTTGAGCCGACGCAAACGTAGCGGCTCGTTTTTTTTGCACTTTCCAAAACACTCGCGGCGACCTTATTAAAATATATATTTTGTTAATTTTCTAACGCGCTATGTCTGGCGGCAAATGCGAAAAATAATTTCTAATCGTTAAAATTGCTGTTGCCGTTGGACGAGAGCGTGAATCACTTTTTGTCTGCTGCCGCCGTTCTCACTCTGATACTAAAAAACACATACACGAAAAACTCGCATAGCATGGTCACACTGCATCAGCGATCAGCGCTTGTCGGTGTTAGTCAATGCCCATAGCTGCACGTTGTGCAGCACTACTGGGCAACTCTGACGTCATCGAGATCTTTTGGGACGATGCCATACTGTTGTGTGAGCCTTACAGTTTGCTGACTGATATGAAAGTCGCATTTGAAATATTCTCAATAGCAGTAAAAACTAAATATGAATTTAGTTATAACTGGCTTAATTCAATAAAGTTTATATATATTATTTGTTTTATAAATGCTGATATATTTTGTACATAAATTACATATCAAAACCGGCTGTATCATTTTCAAAGAATGTATCAACATTTCAATATCAAAAATTTGCCCTTTGCCATGGATATGTTTATTGAAATAACGGCTTAAGTATAAACAAACAAAAGACAAACACACAAAATTCTGTGCGGTTCGGAAGTGCACGGCATTTGCTCAATATGCGCACAAGCTGACAAAAAAAAGTTCTCAGAGGCAGACACACACACAAACATACATATATGTAAAATACGCACACACACGCATAAATAATATTTGCTGTTGCCTTTTGGGACAATGGTGTTATGCGTATGAGCATTCCAGTCGACATTGGAAGTCTGGCAAGTCTGTGAGGTGCAACAACTGGAAAAAGCACTGCAACTGAGTTTGGGGTCGCAGTGCAAAAGTTGCCTTGCGTCGTCGTTACTGAGGACGTCACATGTTAAACTGCTGGCGGGGAAGGCCATCAACGGGTCATGATTTACACATGTTTACACGAAGAAGGAGAAGGGCGACAACTGCGAAAGGGGGCGATGCCTTTGGATGAATGAATGATTGCAGCATTTGCTGCAATGTTGGTGTTGTAATTTATCGTAAAAATTTAAAACGGCAGAAGCTAGAGAAATATGGATTTATGCGGTTGCGGGGAGGCGAGTGCGGAGGCGAGGCAAGACGAGGAGAACGCTTTGGGTGGTCCAATTGGTTGGTGCAATGCCGGCGCATGCAAAGCAGCGCATGCCGTCTTCCTCTTTCTCCTGTCTACTGCTGCTGCTGCTGCTTCCATCATTCTCATTGCTGTCCATTCGTTGTTGTTGTTCTTCATTGAATTTTAAACCGTTTGCTGATGCCAACAAATTTGACGAACGTCGACGTCGGCGTCGGCCAAACTTCAATCGGCGTTGCGCACAAAAACAAAAACCAAAGCAAACAAAAGCAGCAAGCAAGCAACAACAACAACAACAACAACAACAATAAAAGGACGCCAAGGCCTTGAAATAGATATGTGTGTATTTGTGTTAGTTCAATTCCACACACCTACACACACACACCCACACACCCACACTCGGCTGCAGTTTAGCACATGTGTTGCCAGATTGCCTTGGGCAAACTCAAGATTAAGATTAATTTTGTCGATAATTCGAAACAAAAAATGGGAAGAAAAAACAAAAATACAGCATCATTTTCGAAAACTTTGCGCCTTGGCTTTTTATATGCGTTGAAAGGTTGAGCAGAACACGGGTCGGCTGTTAATCGGGCATATATATGTGTATATATATATATATATATTGTATATATATTTATTTGTAAAGAGCAGCAGCAGTAGCTCCACACTCAACTCAAGTCGGGAGACTTTAGACACTCCATTGATGGATGCTCGATCGGCCGTCGATCGTCGACTGCGTCAATTGCTCGATTTTCGATTTTCGGCTCTCTTCAAAGCTGTCAATGAGCAAGTCAATGGGCTGACAGCCAGGCTAAATAACCAAAATCTGAAGGGTTAAAGATACACATTTGTGGAAAGACTTAAGAAATACTTATAGTAAAATAATTGCAATTTAGAGGCGTTTCTCTAAATTACTATTATGTTTCACAATTATAGTATTATATAGTTTATGAAAATATCCATAATATTTATAATGTTCTATAAATAAAGTTGTTGCAGTGGCACATTTTGACTACTCACCTTTATTTATAAAAATGAGTGTAAACATTTTCGATCTTATTAATTTGGCCGTTGCAATTGAAAGACTTGCATCCATATAGGTTCAAACCGAAGGCAAAATGAGGGCGCAAAATCGTAAAACTAGAAATATGTACAAGTATTTAACTAAAATTAGCAGCATTCAATTTGTTTACATGGAAAAAGTAATAATTACCCAAAATACGGAGAGCAAAACAAGACAAAAATGTGCTGTGCACACATACATATATATACATATATATATATATACGATCGATCGGTGAGGAAGAGGAGGGGAGCGAAAAATAAAAGAGTATTTCGACTATTGAGTCTTGGGAAGCAGAAGCAGTCGGCACAAGTGCGACCCGTGTCTAGAGATCTTTGTTTTTTGTTTACATGTAGGAATGGGGAAAACCAAATCGACCATACGGCTGCAACCTGCCCGGGAACGGGTGCGGATCGAATCCGAACGGATCAGCAGGAAACAAATATCAGTGCCAGCGCAATTGAATTGCCATAAAAATTGATTCTGTCGAGGGGGGAAGCCGGGTGTGAAATTTATGAATTCCCGTTTGCTGCCGTTGCTTCTGGTAGAATATTATTTTTGTCATGGGCTTGAGAGATCAGAGATTCGAGATTATAATGCCAAGTATCTGCCAGCTGATGCAATGCAGTTTTTTTTTTCCCCAAAGAAAAATGCATTCATAATTCAAAAATGGTTCTCTCCTCGTTTAAAGATAGTTTTCTAATTCAAATTCGATGTACAAATATATATTGAGAATCATTGCAGCATTTCAGAGGCAACATCGTCGTCATAAAACGCCCATAGAAATTTACAGTTAGCCCATACGTTGCCGGTTTAACTTTTATCACTCTTTATGGTTTAATTTTCTTTGGTTTTTTGTTGTTTTTTTTTTTTACCTCCCTGCCGGTCAGCTATTTTTGCGCCGATTTTACTTGTTGCTTTATGGCTTTATAATGTCTGCTGAGCGTTTCGCTTTTATGATCTCAGTGTGTGCTCAGCCGAGCAGTAAACCCAAACTGATTCATCTTGCTGCCACTATCGCATCTTTTGTGATCCATTATGTGAACTGAAGGCGCCAGTCGTCGATCAGTTCATTAAATATATATGTAGATACTGACTTGCTCCTCACACATTACAGATTAGTATTACGATTATGAATTTCCTATTTTCCTTTGACACCTTTGCCATCTTTGCCATCTTTGCCACTCTTGCCACTCTTGCAACGTGGAACCGTTGTTTCTCCTTCTAAAAAAGATAACGTCACTATAGTTTAAGCTGATAAAAATAATTGGGAATCATACTATGACTGCAAGGAGGCTTCTTAGAGTCCTGTGCGTTTTGATTTCCTCCTTGATTGCTGTTTTTGCATTGGTTGTTCTGTGCACAAGGATCTTGTCTTGCACATTGGTTTTGCTTGCCACATGGATCTCTCTGTGGGCATTTGTTTTGCTGTCCACAGGAATCTTTCTTTGGACATTTGTTTTGCTGCCCACACGAATTTTTCTTTGGACATTTGCTTTGCTGTCCACTTAGATCTTTGATAGCAGGAGGATATATAACAGGACAAGGACATTCATTAGCACAAGCATCTTGATTAGCACAAGGATCTTGATTGGCACAAGGATCTTGATTGGCACAGGGATTTTGATTGGCACAAGAATTTTGATTAGGAGATTGATTTTTCTTATCGCCGGATCCACTCGCTGGTCGTCGGGAGTGTAACAAATGCTCTGCGAATTTAAAAACCGAAATATTCAAACGATGCATTTTTAATTAATATTTTTAAAGGAAAACTAAAAATTTTGGGAATTTTTTGAACTGAATGTAGTTTGACTGACTGCTGAATTCCGAGAGTTGAGTGACAGTTTGGAAATCCTTGCTTACTGGGTTACAAAAAATAAATAAAAATAACAAATAAATAAGTATATAGATTAATTAATTTAATTAATGATAGCCAACCCGTGTCTTTGTGGAGCTCAATTTATATCCTAAATCATGCGATTAATCTCTCAACGGACACATGTCATTCTAATTGTGTTGTGGCAGGGATTTGGTTGTTTGAAATGTTGGTGTTGAGTTTCACTTGCATGCGAGTTAGCCCGACGCCGAGCCCGCTACCGGATCTCAAGTGCCCCGACCACACATTAACCTCGATTTTCTTTCTGCTGTGACTGTGGCAAACGGATACCCAACAACGAGTCCGAGCATCAAGTGGACCCGAGCATTACAGAACACGACAATGTCTCTCGGCGACGCCATGTCAAAATATTTGTCAGCGCCTCGATTTACGGCGGGGTAATTAGACAAATGCTGCTGCGTCAGGATGTCGCCAGCGATTAACCCAAATTTACATATTCTGCCCGGCTTGGGACTCCCTGCCAGCCACTTGAACAGATTGCCACATTTTGTAAGCCAAAGCGTTGCATTGGCATTTGTGATTTAGAGCTGGGCAACGATTGATGATCGACCGTCTCGATTTTCAGTTTGCTCTTGACACATTTCCCAAAATAAATTTAACTCTTTTTTTGCTTTTCTTTTCTTTTCCAGCATTGAACTGTCCAAAAATTGCGCGTGATTCAAATTTTTTCAGTTATTTGCACAGCGCACCTGCGCGCCACAAGGCCAAAAAGCACAGTTGGAGTCAAATCTACAAAAGACAAGAACAAAGCGACAACAGCAACAACAACAGCAACAACAACAACAACAGCAGCACCCACAACAACAGCAACATTTTACCAAGAAGCAATGACGACAATACGCGTCGATTGAAACGAAACAGATGCCGCCAGTCCGAAGAAGATCGAAGAAGATTGGCTGCACACAGGAGGAGGAATCGTAGCTATGGCCGTGCCACATGGCACATTGTTAGAGTGTACACAGTGTACACTGTGCAACGCAATGGAATTTCGGCATTTATCACATAATCAGCACAATGTGTGTGTGTTTTTCTTTTGGTTATGTTCTTCCCATTTTCCAAAAGATTAATTACTGAATGCGTTGCAAAATTCGTAACTTGAATCGATGAAAAGCAAATTGTTGCTACTGTTTTTTCTGTTTCCTGTTCCTCTTTCCTGCCGCCTCGTTGCGACTGCCCTGCCTGCCTCCCTTGGCCCCATTCACCTGAGTGAGTCAACGGTTTTTTAAGTACCGGCTATTAAACTAAAAGCTAAACAATCGCCCAGCCAAGTGCCAAGTAAAAATGGCTTTCGACCCATCGACAAACCATTTGTCGGTTCGTCGTTCGTTCACTTTGTTGTTGCCTGCCCCACGTTGAAAGTATTTTGCCTTCTTTTCTTCTTTTTTTTTCTTAATTTCTGTTAAATTTTTGGCGCAATTATTGCGCACCAAATGGATCGCAAGTCTATAAATTGTTCAATTTTATTGCGCCAGCTTCGACAGCTGAATGGCGCACAGCAAACCAGCCCGTTCAGTGTGGGCACCCCGTTGTGCCTCTGCGCGTGTGTGTGTGTGTGTGCTGGAGCTTTTATTATATGCCACAGTTTGCATACTAGTTTGGCAATGGCATCCAGATCGCAACTGGCAACTGGCAGCTGGCAGCCCAAACAAACACGTCGTTCTTGGCCATCTTGCGCAAAACTCAGGCAGCGGCCATTTTGGAATCGTGAGGCAAACACAAAGGTGTTTATGGCCAAGTGTGGCAACATTCTCAGCAGCAAACACTTGTTTGTTGCCGCAACACTGACGACTGCCTTACATACATCCCGACTTCATTCCTCAACTTTTACGACGATTTTGTTATGTTGTAATTGGACATTTTCTTTGATTTAGCCAACATCTTGAATTTTAAATACCTGTAGCTATAAAAGATTTCCAAAACCGTTGCCACAGATTAAGATTAAGGCAGCTAATAAGCTTTAACACTTCTTGATTATAGCTTCATAAACAATTTCCTAATTTCTCGAACGTAACTGAACAATTATTAAATACATATGACTAAGTAAAGTCTATAGAGAAAATACTTTGAAGTCTTTTCTTCTTAATCGATTTTCGATTATTATTGCAAAATATATTTCATATATCATTCATAATTTGACTAGTTTACTCTTAAGTCTTAATGGATTTTTCACATCACAAACACTTTTTTGTTTATGCAAAAACGACTTTTGTCGCTTTTCACTTGGCTGCCAACCAAATTGATCTAAACAGAATCAAAAAACGTTTATACCACTTAACAGCTAAATTCTTTATAAACACCATTAAAGACGTGGGAAAAAAATATCAACAGCAAACCAACAAAAAAAATCGTAGATTTAAAAAATGTATACGAATATTGTTTGTATTATTGAAATGGCTTTTTGTTTGCATTTTCTCAATATGTGCTCCATAAGACTTTTACCACAACACGTGATCCAATCTCTTCAAGCGGGGGCATAAACAAAAGTGTGATGAGTGTGCTGATTAAGATATAGAAGCCATACCAACCCCAAACTAATAGGTTAGATCTGATAATCAAGAAATTGCACAGCAAAAATGTAAATATTTAAACAAAAATCCAATGCAAGAGGGAGAGAGAGAGAGGATGGGGGAGAGAGAGAGGGGAAAATGTTAACTGAAGACGGCATCATATTCGCCGTAGAAGCTCGTTTGTAAATATTTTGAATTTTTTGACTATTTGATTATTTATTGTCCGGCAGATCAACAGTTTATTAAACGTCTGTGTTGCATGGCAAAAGGGGTTTGGCATTTGGGGGCAGGTGTTGGTGGATTTCCCAATGAAGCTGCAATTGTTTGCTTGTTGCCTGTTGCTGTAGGTCAGTGTGCAAAAACAAATGCGGCACAACAGCTCCAACTTGTATACAACGTGGCAAGGAGGGAAATCTTGTGTTTAGAAGTGTGTGTTTAATTGTTAAATGTTTATTAAACTACTACAGCACGCGGCAAGTTTAAACAATGCTGGCCATGGCCGGCATTTGGTATTGTTTGGTATTCTTTTGCATTTACTTGGACAGAGAAAGAGCATCAGAGCGAGACAGATAATAGAGAGAGAGAGAGAGTAGGAGGGAATCAATGGAATCGCCTGCTTTGTGTACTACAACTCAACTTGTTTGCTGCGGCGGACGCGTCGTATACATAATTTTGTTTACAAACGTCCATAATAGTAAACAATTTGGCCATTTAATAACATTAACATTAAATTAAAAGCAAAACAAACGCCGTACAAGAAGCCCATACCAACAAAAACACCCAGATAGAGAGAGAGAGAGAGGAATATAGAGAGCGAGAGAGATGGAGAGAGATGTATTGTATATGCTTATCTTTATTATGATTATTTGAACTTGAAAAACTGAATGATGATGACGAGTTTTGTTTGGGAATTCCCTCGACGTGTTTTGTTATACATTTTTTGTTTTGTTTTTATTTTGTTTGTTAAGAAATAGAGAGAGAGAGAAAGAGAAAGACAGAGGGAGAGAGAGAGAGAGAGACAGTTGCAATCAGATTGCGACCACACAACGTCTTGTTGGAAATGTTGGCGGAACTGTTGACCCAGTTTATATGACGCACATGGATGTGGCAGGAGGCACTGTTTGGACTTTAGAGTCTATAAATACAAGGTGCGATGTCATGTCAAAGAAATTTTGGCTCAGATGTGAGCAGCCAATTGGGGTTGGGGGCCACAGATTTATCGTCTATAATTGATTCTGCGAAATAAATGTTTGAAAAAGCCAAAATGTTTTTCTATGAAATGCGACAGAAAAATATTCAAACGCCTCAAACTCAATAATTGATGTATATTCGTATTTAATTTGTTTATCACAAGTAGCAATATAGATTCACAAATAACATAGATCAATAATACTATTATGGATTGAGAATATACATGTGCAATTTGCTATTCCAAGCATGAGTAATTTTCAGCTATTTCTCTTCGATTTTTACACTTCAGATCTTGGCGCAATGTCATTTATTAGCCATAAGAATTTTTCTCAGAATTCAGCCACACCTGGTCAATTAATTAAGCGCCCCGTTTTAGACTGTGGCCAGCCAAAGGTGAACCGAATGTTTTCGGTTTAATGTCTGCATGTCTGGAAGCCTGTTTAATTTATTCCTCACTCGCAATAATAAATTCTGGCTATGCACAAAAGCGAACACACAGCACGCAAGAAGAGTAATAATAATCAAAAGTAAAAATAATTTATTGCCTGTCCGCAGGAAAATATATATATATATATATATATATATATATATGTACATAAGAATATATATGTAAATGTATTGTTTTTGGTACAGCCACAGATTAACCCCAAAATTTAAATGCTGTGCTGAAAAATGCTCCACAATTGCCCAATTTGTTGTCGCTGTTGTTGCTGTTGTTGTTGCTGTTGTTGTTGCTGTTGTTGCTGTTGTTGTTGCTGTGTGGTTATTGTCTGTGGATTCCACGAAATTCTCTGAAAATGGCGAGTGTTTCGTTAAAATTGTCTGCTTGTGATATATTTGCAAAACGAAATTAAAATATCTTTCAGGCCGCCCAAAAGTCAAAGAAAAAAATAGAAGGTATCTAAGAAAATGTTGTTGCTGTTGTTGTTGTTGTTGTTGTTGCCACTGGCAGCAGCAGCGCCAATCGTGCCTGACGCGTTCGACAAATAGAATTCGTTTAATGTAAACAAAACTCCGCCTCCGTGTGTCTCTCATGCGTGTGTGTTAGTGTGTGTGTGTCGGTTTGGGGATTGAAACGTTGCCCGATCTCTTGCCACCGAAAAACAACCAAAAAAAAATATGCGTTTTGGAGAGAGAAGAGACGAACAAGACAGAGAGAGAGAGAGAGAGAGATAGAGAGAGAGCGCGGCCTCGTCGCGCCATCGTCGTCACGGTCGCGAGTCGGCGTAGTGCTGACAGCAATGGCGGCACTCAGGGAGCCGTAGCAGCGACAGCGACAGCGACAGCTACAGAGACCCAGGTCCGGACCCGGGGCCCGAGCCATAGAACGACTAAATCAATTAACAGCTCGTTTCGAATGCCGCCGCCAACAAGCAGCAGCAGCAGCAGCAACAATAGCTGCACAATTGCCTTTCCATGAATGCTAAATCTTAATTCATTCGCCGTAATTTGGGTTTTGAGATCTGGGTGCCCCGACTATTTATTAACTGTTGATGTTGACTGTGCAAGGAGACAGCAGACCAACTTGCTCAGCGGGAGTTGATTGCTAATGATGCATCTGAATGTTGACTGCTCCTTCAGTTTGTTTTTTTTGTTCCTCTCAATGTTATTTGTGGGCATATTTGAGAATTATATGAAATAAATAAATAAACAAGTTCCTTGATAAGTGCACTTCCAAGTAAATTCAGTTAATTATTTGCAACATTTATTTAAATCAAACAAATAACTATTCAATTGGATCGTTAGCAATTTTAAACTGCTGCATTTCTCAGATTTCTGCTTGTCTCCACATATTTTGCATGCCAATGCCTAGTTTAGTTCAGACTCCAATTCCAAATCCTATGTACAAATTCCGTTAACTCGCATTGTGAAAGAAGCAGAGAGGAAGCGACAAGAAGATCGCAAAAAAGAGAGAGAGAGTGAGAGAGAGCGAGCGAGCGAGCGAGCCAAGCAAAGCCAAGCCAATTAGCTGCGAGTCAAATTGGAAGTGGGAGAATGAGAGCGCGTAAATGAGCATAAAAATGAGAGCGAGACTGAGAGTGAGAGTGAGTCGCATTTGCGTAAGGCGTAGGCGAGGCAAACCTAAAAAAAGATCGCGCACAACTCAAGTGGATCGCCTTCTCCACATAGGATCGGAGCGTTGCCTCGGCTGAGATCGTTGCTGAGATCGCACACAGTTTACAGTTCAGCGAGAATAGCCAAGCCGTACGGTTCTAACAAATTTCGGAACGGAAAAAACAAACAAAAACAAATCATCGAATAGGCTTTTCGTACGCGTCAAATTGGGAAATACAAAAAAAACCTGAGAGAATTATAATGATTAAAAGTGAAGAAGTTTTAACTGATTTGAATAGCCGCACAATGGGCGTCGATCAGTTGGGTGGCTTTGCTCTGACTGCCTCCGGGCAGTATCATCCAACGCACCATCATCCCCATCATCATTTGACGACCCAGCACACACATGCGCATCCACACACACATACCCACTCCACACACCCACACCCACACACATTTACACATCACACCACCTCGCATTTGTATCGCCCTGGAAATTCACTGCCCGCTGGCAATTTTCAATTAATGGGCGGTGATTCCCCCACTGAGTTGGCGGATGAGAAGCCCAACATTGGCTACATGGAACGCAAATATTATGCGTCGGGCAATGTGACGCCCACCAGCACCACCGCCACGACGAGCAGCAACACACATCATTATGGATTGAGTGCCCTGCCCAGCATGGGAACACCGCCGGCATCCTCGAGCCCCATACCACCATATGGTGTACTCATGTCCACCCATTCTGTCGGATCGGTATCGCCCAATTCCAGCTCCAAGACGCCCACCGATCAGGAGATGTATGCCAGCTCACCGGTGGTGAAGCCACTGCAACTGCAGCCCATGAATCATCAATATGCGTCCACAATCAAATACTGCTCCAACAATACCATTCTCAGTGCCAATGACTACCATCAGCTGGCCATCCACGATGCTGAGCTGTTGCAACAACAACAGCACCAACAACAGCAGCAACAACAGCAGTCACAGCAGCAGCAGCAGAATTCTCCCAGTTATCTTCCTCGGATTTCTGCCTCGCCCACCCAGGTTATATCAAATGCACACGGACATCTGAACTACTCGAGTGCCAGCTCCTCGCCAGCCAAATCCGAGACGATTCCAACAAATGAGAGCCCCAAGGCGGTGAGTGCTGCCAGTGCACAGGACAATAGCACGCAGGATACGACCAAAAAATCGGGCACTCGTCGTCCCGAGAAGCCAGCGTTGAGCTACATCAACATGATCGGACATGCCATCAAGGAGTCACCCAGTGGCAAACTGACGCTCAGCGAGATCTATGCTTATCTCCAAAAGAGGTGCGTACTAACTGAAATCGAGCTCAACTAATTCTGATTGAATTAATCTGTTCCACAATTGGAACAATTGCATAAGGCACTTGAGCTGCGGGTTTTGAATGTAGAATATCAAGTTTCAGTTGCAGTTACCATATGTTGAGCCTAAGAGATTGAAATGCTTTTCAAATGGGTTTTATCAGCAGCTATATAGAAGCTATAAGAAACTAAATCATTCCAAGCTATTAGTAATGATTGATACTCAAATCAATACTTATTTTAGCATATTCTTCATATTTCTAGTAAATTGACAATTTTCCTAATCTATGCTATAAGATTTTAGAAAAATTTTAGTTTTCTCAGTGCTGAATTGTTTGGAAATACATCAGATTTATAGTTTATAATTTATTGATAAATTCGCTTTCAAATAATCTTTTTTGATAAGTAAATTTAAACTCAGTCCATCTAGAGTCTAGACAGTGAGGTTGTCAGCCACTAAAAGTGGACCAATCGTAGCTCCAATCGGCAATAGCATTCCCAAGCGCCGAAACAAGCGTCTCCAGCTCAAGTGTCGGGCTGGGAACGATTACCGATATCGACACCACCCCCGGCCATCAAACACCGGACAAAAGCAACAACAGATATAGATGGGGCAGGCGGCAACTCATGTGTCGCCCAAAGGTTTCATTTACTTGCCTCCGATTTTATTTAGTCAACAAAATATGATCAAGCCAAGTCGAAGCGAGGCAGGCGCATCCTTTTGATTGCTCATATTTCTCAGCGCCTGGCACTTTATGTGTTTGGATATTGGCGACATTCGCGACGGCCAATCAGACAATGATAGGGACGGGGAGGGGTATCAAATGGGGGCAGGGGAAGAGGGGCAAATGCGTGAGAGGATATCGAGCTGATGTCGATTTGTTTGTTTGTTTGTTGCCAAGTCTGCGGTGTCCAAAAATTTTTAATTGAGTTTCTGTGTCCGACACTCAAAACTCATTAGAATGAATGTGTGAATGTGAATGAGTATGAATGTGAATGTGAGTGTGAGTGTGGATTTTGGTTATTGGGTACTCAGCTGAAAATCAAATAAATAAACTTGCATTATTTCTGCCTGCTTGCAGCTACGAATTCTTTCGCGGACCCTATGTGGGCTGGAAGAACTCGGTGCGACACAATCTCAGCCTGAACGAGTGCTTCAAGAAGCTGCCCAAGGGCATGGGCGTGGGCAAGCCGGGCAAGGGCAATTTCTGGACCATTGATGAGAACTCTGCACATCTCTTCGAGGATGAGGGCAGTCTGCGACGTCGTCCACGCGGCTATCGCTCCAAGATAAAGGTGAAGACTTATGCCGTCAGTGCGAATGGTTTCTACAGCGGCAGCTATGGCGATGCGGGCATGGTAAGCATGCATCCCTTCCTCCATCCAGATGTCTTTTCTTATGTTTGAATCCTTGCAGGACAATGCCAATTTCTATGCGGCACCCGCATATGCCAGCTATGATTATGGCGCCGCTGCTGGGGCAGGTTCTTCGGCGGCTCAGGGATTCAGCGATGCGTGGAATGTGCATGCGGCGCACAGTGGCTCGACGGCAGTGGGAGTTGCCACCCTGCCGCAGTACTCCAACATAACCTGCCTGACGACGGTGGGCAACAATCATTTGAATGGCTCTGCCACTCCTCCGTTGGCCCACTCCGCCCTGGGCTCCTCCAGTTCGCCGGTGGCGGCGCTTCAAAGTGATTATGCACCAGCCGCCAGTCTCGTGGCCGCCGGGTATTCCTATGCAACAAGTGGCAACGGCTTGGACAACGGTAAGTGCCCCAGTCCCAGTACGCCTGGGTGTCCGTGTCAATCACTCACATCTAATTGCCCCAACCAGTGTTGTCAATTTAGCTTGTTTTTTGTCATTTCTGGCTTGTTTTACAGTGCAGTTGTGGGAAACGATTAAAAGTGGGAATTGTGTCATTTTCTACACTGAAAGGAATTTTTTAGTTTATTTCTTGAATGAATATTTCTCATTTGATATCCACCAAATATTTTATGAAAATCATTTCGGCATAAATACAAAACTTTTGAATAATTCGACAATCAAAGAATAATATTTCAGCTTGAAAATAGACCAAAAACTAGCTTGTTTTGTTGACAACACTGTGGCTGACAGAGTTCATTCCGTGTGTGTGTGTGTGTGGGTTGTGCGAGAATCATGTTGATCTCGGATTACCACCGCATAGCAACACATGGTGTTGCTGTCTGTCTCTTTGTCTGTCTGCCGTCTATTTTATTACTGCCGCTGTGAATTTTAACGCCGTATCATAAAAAACAGAATACGCATTTTAATCGAGTGCTGTTTGTGCTCCTGTTTTCCTTTCTCATTTCAGGTCTGCGCTCCATGTCGCTGCAGCAACTGCCCGCTTTGTCCTCCATACAGACGGGGCAGTCGCAGTCGCAGCATCTTCACCATCATCATCACCTTCATCATCAGCAGCAGCATTCGCAGCATCAGCATCAGCAGCATCATGGAAGTATGACGCCGCCGCCATCGCAGACGGGCAATCTGGCTGTGGATCGTTCGCCCATTGATTTGAAACCGGCTTACCTGCGGCCGATGACTCCGCCCCCAACATCGGTGAACGGCGAATACTATGAGACAATCAAATACTAAATAACTAGTTAGTTGCAGTTATTAGCTAGAGTTACTCCTTCATTTTACATTATTACCTCAAAGGAAAATCAATTTTAATGTTAGTTCCTAAGTAGTTGCAGACAAAAATTAGTTGCTTATCGAATAAATACCATATATATATATGTTTAATTAGCAAGTATTCGTAAAGCAAATAGTCAAGCATTATTTGTGATCAACTGTTTAAATTTAAATAAACATTGCATAACAAACAGCTTATACCAAATATTTATAATCTGGTCTTTATTAATTATATACGAAATAAATTTGAAAATTTCAAAAAAAGCATTTAAACTTTGAGTTCGAATTCATTGCATACACGAGCTGTACATTCTTGGGACCCGATTTATTTGAAAAAAGCGCGCAGCGATTTGAGTCAGAGTCGTAAATTTGCGCACAGCCAACTTCATGTGAGCACAAACATGCGTTGTGCGAAGTTGGCTGCGCTTGCGTGATACTCTAACTGCCAAGATGTAAACAGCGCGCACAAAGCAGAGCACTGCTTACAACAACACTGCTTTAAGGCAAGACATTATGTTCATTTGAATTCGAAATGTATTTTCAGCAGTCTGGCAACACTGAATGTTGTGGCTGAGAGTAAATTGTGAACGTGATGTAAAAACTTGTAAAGCAGATGTATTTAAAATACTGGTATTTTTGACTATAAATATGTATATGAATAAGCATATCCTGTAAAGAAATTCGTCTTTGGTAAATTCTTTGTAAATCGCTTTCTTAAGGAACATACAAATAACGTTTATTAATTGAGAATTTGGATTCAGAATTGTCAAATTAAGATGTAAATTTACAAGACAAAACCGTAGTTGAAAATTGACTATTATCATTCAAATGAATGCAAATAAAAAAAGAAGATATGCATTTATCTTACCCGACACAAAGAAACTCAACCAGATCAAGGGATAACAATTTTGGGCATGCTGTAAATACAAATCTAATTTAGAGGCAACAGCCCCGCACATTGTTGAAGAGATTAGCAATCCAATTATTCAGTTAATTGTCTCACCTTTATGGGCAAATTAAAATCTTGTACAGAGTCAAATGAAACACACAGTCCAAAGCTGCTGACCATTGTGCGAGAGCCGAGCGAAAAGCGGGCAGAAATCGCATCAAGAAGTCGTCGCCATTGATAATTATCAGTCAGTCTGTCAGTCAGCCAAGAAGGGAAGACGGCAAACGGGGATGAGAAGCGGGCACACAAGCCAGCATTCTCGGACAACGAAGACAACTCAATCCTTGGCCAAAAACTGTAAAATAAACACAGAACGAGAGAGAGAGACGTGGTAACTTTTGAGTGAAGAAAAATTGTACAGTCAAAGGATAATCGGGATTAAATCTTCTTGAAAAGTTAATGTTTACACACGCACCTACCGTTGACGATGCGCCGATGACAACAGCAAAAGGCAAAAGCAGCAGCAGCAGCAACAAAAAAAAAAAGAAAGATGCAAAAATTATGAAAATATTGTCACAAGTGCAGAGGCAGCAGCAGCAGGACGACAGAGGCAGTGGCAGTGGCAGTGGCAGGACAATTGCAGTCGGCAATCAAAACATGCAATTGTCCTTTTCATTCCGTTGCGAATCGAACCGAGAGCTGACGGGCCGAGTCCGGCGTAAGAGGATTTGTGCTTCAAATAAACAGACCACAAACGAATCCTGGCCAGCACAAAATCCATCAAAATCGAAGATGCAGCAGCAACAGCCACCAGCCTGCATAAATAAATAAATAAAATGATTTGAACATTTTTATTTTTGGCAAACAAAAAAATAAAAAAAAAACAATATATATAAAGGAGAAAACGTCCATTTTTCTTTGCGTTAAAATAAACATTTTTTTAAAATATCCGCTCGACCAGAGAGTTTTTATTTATTTGAAATTTATGCGAAATTAAAAACACATTTTCGCAAGGATTTTCAACTGGTGAATGTTTGCACAGGCTGCGCATAGCAAATGGCCAGAAAATGCAGAGATCTGTTTACGACCAAAAATAGTCCATTATAGCAAATGATTTTTAAGGAATATTCAAAAGCAATATTCAATTGGCAATTTTATACACCATTTAGAGACAAAACCTCGAGTATGTCGCGCGTTTATCCACCATATAAATAAACAAAAGTCTTGTTGGAATAACATAGCAGGGAATATTTATAAAATAAACATTAGATCAGCAGCAGCAGCAACTACAACAACAACTACAACTACAACAACAACAACCACAAGGCAAGCAAGACAAGTTACAGTATTGAATGGAATACTTGGAGACGTCTCGAGACGGCATTGAACACGTTGTTTTTTATGAATGAATTAAGCGCTGTAATGCAAAGTGTTTTCCAGTTATTCTCCAGTCAGGTATCAATGGGTTGTGAATGAAATATTGGAGCGCTCAGATATGATGAATGAATATGAATTCTAATTCCAAGTGCTAATTCCAGGTAATTGAATAAAGATATTGTATAAAGATATTGTCTGCTCTAATTGTAGTAATAAAAATGTTTTCTACTTAAAGTAATATAATTAATATTCAATTGCAACATATTTAATGTAATTATAAAATTCATTTACAACAATTAGTCTCAACTTCAACTTGAATAGATTGCGGCCACTTCTGGCAGCGAAAATTTCGTGGAATAGCAAATGCAATTGTGAAAACTCAAGCATCTCAGCTCGTCACTTAAGCAAAAAGTCCACACCTCATTGCCGCTCCCCGAGCAGAGCGAGCAGCGGCCCGAAGCAGTCTGGAACACCCACTTCCATTGCCTGGGCAATAAAAACTGTAAAACCGCAAATAAGCCACAAAAACCGCAGGACACGCGCAGCATAAGTAAAACCAGCAGCAACCGAGACTTTTCATCATCATCATCATCATTATCAGCAGGGGGGAAAACCGAACACATGAAGTAGCACGAGTCCCTAAAAACAGGAGTCAGAGTCCAGGTAACTTGGCCGAGCTAAGTCCGGGGAAATTCCTCATCGAACGCTGTTCGTTTTTCATTAAGAATTCCCGCGGCACGTATTAAAGTCTAAACATGCCAACCCAAAAAGCAGCCAACATAAAGTTTTCCCCTTTGCGCGCATTTAAGCATTATGATGATTAGCATCCGGTGCTGGACGGGCATTAGGCGGTAGTCCTCAGGTAATGCGGCGGTTTAGCGCCGCCGTCTTGCCACCGAATTTCCGAATGATTATGCCACTAAGACCGGAAGATTTTCGCCATGATTATGATTGCGATTATGATTACTATTATGATTAAGCTAATGGCGAAAATTTCCCAGCCACCAAAACCCCTTTTTTCCTTAACCAAATTTCCTGGAACAACAAAGCCAAAAATGTTGTATCGACAACTAATCTGCTAAATGCTATGCAAAAAAACAAAAAAAAAAAAAAAAACGGACAAACTATGTGCATAATGAGTGCTCGATCCATATATACAAATCATAAATTTTAATGAGAGGCCAATATTGTGTGAAGCCCAACTCCAACCCCTGCCACAGCCCCAACGCCACCCACTCAACCCTGGGAAAATTGTCCAACGGCAAAAAGCCACCACAAAAGCAGCCAGTGCAGTGTGCAAGCAGTGCAATGCATGCGCCATTGCTGCGCTCTTGCCCTCTCTGTCTCTCACTCTCTCTCTATCTGTCTGCGCTGCTGTGTTTGCAGTTTGCAAGCCACGCCTTCCATTGGCTGCGCATTCGCCTGCGTGTGTGTGTGCGTTTGTGTGTGTCTATGCTTTATTGGCCCAAGCAGAGCAAGCAGCGACGCTGCGTCGACGTCGCATGCATATTCATGAGAGAGCAGCGAAGCAGCGTTGTATTTGTGTTGGTAGGTGAGTGTGTGTGCGAGTGTGTGTTTGTGTGTGTGCGTGCGCATATTTCGCCTTATCAGCATTTTTAGGAGTGCGCGTTTTTCAAGCGAAAGATATTTTTCAATTTCTTTTTTTTTTTTTTGCCAGAAAATTTATTATTGTTGCAGCTTAAATCCTGTTTCTCTGTCTATGAGCTGTGTGTGTGTGAGTGTGCCTGGTTCAAGTGCCGTTAACTGTCTGATTAGGGCACTTCGTGCACCCAGCGCTTTAAAATAAATATTGTTTTTAGATTACTCCAAGTAAAAATACTAAAATCTGCCCAAAAAAAATGAAGAAAGGACAGAAATTGCTAAAATTAATAGGCAATGAATTGCCATATGTTCTCCTGCCTTAGTCTGCCTCGCTGTCCGCTTGCACGCCCCTCACTTCGACATGTCGACATGTGTTGCAAATTATCCTCTACAGTTTTAACTATCTATCCATTTATCTATTTAGCCGCACTCCGCTCTGCCTCCCTTTTTTGTGGCAAGTGGATACTTCAATGGCGGTGTCAACGTTCTGTTGACTGCCTCAAATTGAGCGTGCAAAATGGCTAGACGAGCGAGCTACTTTTTTTTGCGGCATGCGCCCCTAACTTGATTGCGATTGTGCCACGAGTATGTCACATACATGTCACACATACTCTATTATTTCGTTCCAGAACGAAAATGTTTGTTGTATTAATGTGTTTCATATGCAAATAGCGTGACCGCCACGCCAATCCTCATTTTTCAAATTATAAAGTTCATTAAACTTTGATAATATAAAAAGCATATACCGAAATTTCATTTTCAACTTTAAATGTACGATTGATTTAGGGGCAAAACTATGATCAAAAAGCCCTTGCTTTTTAAAATACGATGAGTTTTGACGAAGTTATGGCATTTTGAAGTTTCGACCTATGCCCATACACCGATATATCGATTTTCGGGCTATAATTTTTACTTGTCTTCCGACCTCAAATTTCATTTTCAACTTTAAATGTTCGATTGAGTTAGGGGCAAAAACTATGATCAAAAAGCCCTTGCTTTTTAAAATACGATGAGTTTTGACGAAGTTATGGCATTTTGAAGTTTCGACCTATGCCCATACACCGATATATCGATTTTCGGGCTATAATTTTTACTTGTCTTCCGACCTCAGATTTCATTTTCAACTTTAAATGTACGATTGATTTAGGGGCAAAACTATGATCAAAAAGCCCTTGCTTTTTAAAATCAGTTGAGTTTTGACGAAGTTATGGCACTTGGAAGTTTCGATCTATGCCCATATATCGATACATCGATTTTCAGGCTATCATTTTTACTTGTCTTCCGACCTCAGATTTCATTTTCAACTTTAAATGTACGATTGATTTAGGGGCAAAACTATGATCAAAAAGCCCTTGCTTTTTAAAATCAGTTGAGTTTTGACGAAGTTATGGCATTTTGAAGTTTCGATCTATGCCCATATATCGCTACATCGATTTTCAGGCTATAATTTTTACTTGTCTTCCGACCTCAGATTTCATTTTCAACTTTAAGTGTGCGATTGATTTAGGGGCAAAACTATGATCAAAAAGCCCTTGCTTTTTAAAATCAGTTGAGTTTTGACGAAGTTATGGCACTTGGAAGTTTCGATCTATGCCCATACATCGATATATCAATTTTCGAGGTATAATTTTTACTTGTCTTCCGACCTCAGATTTAATTTTCAACTTTAAATGTACGATTGATTTAGGGGCAAAACTATGATCAAAAAGCCCTTGCTTTTTAAAATCAGTTGAGTTTTGACGAAGTTATGGCACTTGGAAGTTTCGATCTATGCCCATATATCGATATATCGATTTTCAGGCTATAATTTTTACTTGTCTTCCGACCTCAGATTTCATTTTCAACTTTAAATGTACGATTGATTTAGGGGCAAAACTATGATCAAAAAGCCCTTGCTTTTTAAAATCAGTTGAGTTTTGACGAAGTTATGGCACTTGGAAGTTTCGATCTATGCCCATATATCGATATATCAATTTTCGGGGTATAATTTTTACTTGTCTTCCGACCTCAGATTTCATTTTCAACTTTAAATGTACGATTGATTTAGGGGCAAAACTATGATCAAAAAGCCCTTGCTTTTTAAAATCAGTTGAGTTTTGACGAAGTTATGGCACTTGGAAGTTTCGATCTATGCCCATATATCGATACATCGATTTTCAGGCTATAATTTTTACTTGTCTTCCGACCTCAGATTTCATTTTCAACTTTAAATGTACGATTGATTTAGGGGCAAAACTATGATCAAAAAGCCCTTGCTTTTTAAAATCAGTTGAGTTTTGACGAAGTTATGGCACTTGGAAGTTTCGATCTATGCCCATATATCGCTACATCGATTTTCAGGCTATAATTTTTACTTGTCTTCCGGCCTCAGATTTCATTTTCAACTTTAAATGTGCGATTGATTTAGGGGCAAAACTATGATCAAAAAGCCCTTGCTTTTTAAAATCAGTTGAGTTTTGACGAAGTTATGGCACTTGGAAGTTTCGATCTATGCCCATATATCGATATATCAATTTTCGAGGTATAATTTTTACTTGTCTTCCGACCTCAGATTTCATTTTCAACTTTAAATGTACGATTGATTTAGGGACAAAACTATGATCAAAAAGCCCTTGCTTTTTAAAATCAGTTGAGTTTTGACGAAGTTATGGCACTTGGAAGTTTCGATCTATGCCCATATATCGATACATCGATTTTCAGGCTATCATTTTTACTTGTCTTCCGACCTCAGACTTCATTTTCAACTTTAAATGTACGATTGATTTAGGGGCAAAACTATGATCAAAAAGCCCTTGCTTTTTAAAATCAGTTGAGTTTTGACGAAGTTATGGCATTTTGAAGTTTCGATCTATGCCCATATATCGCTACATCGATTTTCAGGCTATAATTTTTACTTGTCTTCCGACCTCAGATTTCATTTTCAACTTTAAGTGTGCGATTGATTTAGGGGCAAAACTATGATCAAAAAGCCCTTGCTTTTTAAAATCAGTTGAGTTTTGACGAAGTTATGGCACTTGGAAGTTTCGATCTATGCCCATACATCGATATATCAATTTTCGAGGTATAATTTTTACTTGTCTTCCGACCTCAGATTTCATTTTCAACTTTAAATGTACGATTGATTTAGGGGCAAAACTATGATCAAAAAGCCCTTGCTTTTTAAAATCAGTTGAGTTTTGACGAAGTTATGGCACTTGGAAGTTTCGATCTATGCCCATATATCGATATATCGATTTTCAGGCTATAATTTTTACTTGTCTTCCGACCTCAGATTTCATTTTCAACTTTAAATGTACGATTGATTTAGGGGCAAAACTATGATCAAAAAGCCCTTGCTTTTTAAAATCAGTTGAGTTTTGACGAAGTTATGCCATTTTGAAGTTTCGATCTATGCCCATATATCGATATATCAATTTTCGAGGTATAATTTTTACTTGTCTTCCGACCTCAGATTTCATTTTCAACTTTAAATGTACGATTGATTTAGGGGCAAAACTATGATCAAAAAGCCCTTGCTTTTTAAAATCAGTTGAGTTTTGACGAAGTTATGGCACTTGGAAGTTTCGATCTATGCCCATATATCGATATATCGATTTTCAGGCTATAATTTTTACTTGTCTTCCGACCTCAGATTTCATTTTCAACTTTAAATGTACGATTGATTTAGGGGCAAAACTATGATCAAAAAGCCCTTGCTTTTTAAAATCAGTTGAGTTTTGACGAAGTTATGGCACTTGGAAGTTTCGATCTATGCCCATATATCGATACATCGATTTTCAGGCTATAATTTTTACTTGTCTTCCGACCTCAGATTTCATTTTCAACTTTAAATGTACGATTGATTTAGGGGCAAAACTATGATCAAAAAGCCCTTGCTTTTTAAAATCAGTTGAGTTTTGACGAAGTTATGGCACTTGGAAGTTTCGATCTATGCCCATTTATCGATACATCGATTTTCAGGCTATAATTTTTACTTGTCTTCCGACCTCAGATTTCATTTTCAACTTTAAATGTACGATTGATTTAGGGGCAAAACTATGATCAAAAATCCCTTGCTTTTTAAAATCAGTTGAGTTTTGACGAAGTTATGGCATTTTGAAGTTTCGATCTATGCCCATATATCGATATATCAATTTTCGAGGTATAATTTTTACTTGTCTTCCGACCTCAAATTTCATTTTCAACTTTAAATGTACGATTGATTTAGGGGCAAAACTATGATCAAAAATCCCTTGCTTTTTAAAATCAGTTGAGTTTTGACGAAGTTATGGCATTTTGAAGTTTCGATCTATGCCCATATATCGATACATCGATTTTCAGGCTATAATTTTTACTTGTCTTCCGACCTCAGATTTCATTTTCAACTTTAAATGTACGATTGATTTAGGGGCAAAACTATGATCAAAAATCCCTTGCTTTTTAAAATCAGTTGAGTTTTGACGAAGTTATGGCATTTTGAAGTTTCGATCTATGCCCATATATCGCTACATCGATTTTCAGGCTATAATTTTTACTTGTCTTCCGACCTCAGATTTCATTTTCAACTTTAAATGTACGATTGATTTAGGGGCAAAACTATGATCAAAAATCCCTTGCTTTTTAAAATCAGTTGAGTTTTGACGAAGTTATGGCATTTTGAAGTTTCGATCTATGCCCATATATCGATATATCAATTTTCGAGGTATAATTTTTACTTGTCTTCCGACCTCAGATTTCATTTTCAACTTTAAATGTACGATTGATTTAGGGGCAAAACTATGATCAAAAATCCCTTGCTTTTTAAAATCAGTTGAGTTTTGACGAAGTTATGGCATTTTGAAGTTTCGATCTATGCCCATATATCGATATATCAATTTTCGAGGTATAATTTTTACTTGTCTTCCGACCTCAAATTTCATTTTCAACTTTAAATGTACGATTGATTTAGGGGCAAAACTATGATCAAAAAGCCCTTGCTTTTTAAAATCAGTTGAGTTTTGACGAAGTTATGGCACTTGGAAGTTTCGATCTATGCCCATATATCGATATATCAATTTTCGAGGTATAATTTTTACTTGTCTTCCGACCTCAGATTTCATTTTCAACTTTAAATGTACGATTGATTTAGGGGCAAAACTATGATCAAAAATCCCTTGCTTTTTAAAATCAGTTGAGTTTTGACGAAGTTATGGCACTTGGAAGTTTCGATCTATGCCCATATATCGATATATCAATTTTCGAGGTATAATTTTTACTTGTCTTCCGACCTCAGATTTCATTTTCAACTTTAAATGTACGATTGATTTAGGGGCAAAACTATGATCAAAAAGCCATTGCTTTTTAAAATTGGTTCGGTATTGCCAAAGTTATGGCAAAGGGAAATGATGCAAGATGAAGAAGAATATGCCAATTTTATTGTTGCTGTCAATGGTGAGTACTTTACTGTTCCTTATCGAAAAAGATCTAAAAATAAATTTAGTAGTTAGTAACATTTAAATCTAATCACTTAGGTTGCATGAAAATTCAACTTCGCTGCGACTTTAAGTCTGATTAAACTTTCACTGCAATTGGGGAAAATGTTGTGAGGACTGCGAGAGATTAAAACAATATTTTCATAGGTCAAATGACAGACAAAGTGGAGCGGGATTTACGAATACAACTGCCACATGAGACTGTGCCTGCGACGGCGACTGCGACTGTGACACCAATTGGGACAGACGGGCGAGGCAACTATGCAAAAAATAACATGAACCGTGTAAAGTGCAGAGAGACAGACAAAGTTACACACACACCAACACACACACACACACATATTCAAGGCTCCAATGCCAAGAGACAAAAATTTAAAAAATCAGCAGCGACGTCGATGAAGCCAAAATAAAAACAAGAAAATGAAATGCGCAAGTGGCGAAATGAGGAGAAAAGAAAACGAGGCAAGGCATTTGTTGCAGCCTCATTCGAATTTCAAATGCAGCCAAGGACTCTTGAGCAGGACATGACCGGGCTCGGACTCACTTGAATCACATGTGATGGATGCATAAGGCTCAAATGGCATCGGTCCACTTCACGTCCTTTATTTCATCGTTCTTCATCCTGCCTTCGTTCGGTTCGCATTCGAAAAATTATGTTAAAACAATAAAAATATTTGTCAAAATAATGCGATTGCGCTAATAGAGCCAAATATTATTCTTGCATCAATTATCCAGGTTATCGAAATGCGCACAGAAAGAGACGGAGAGAGAGAGAACAATAACAGAAAGAGATAGCCAAAAGAGGATGAGAATATCGTTTTCGATATGCACGAGCTTTGTTTTTTAAGAGTTGCCAATTTATTGAATGCATATGAAATTAATTATACTTTTAAATTATCAAAATATATATATGCACACGAAGACACACATATGTGTACACATACATATATATGGGAGATCCGGCACACACACACACACACACAAGTATTCACACACCCTCACACTCACAATTGCCCAAATAAACATTTAAAATTTACTTTAAAGCTGACAAAGTCAATAAATATTGTTGTACGAGAAAATATTGTTTCAATAAGCAGAAAATAAAAAACAAAAAAATTTTAAATGCAGCCTGCAAAAAAATAGCTTGGTCTCATAACAAAAACAAACAACAAAAGAACAAACGATGTGATGACAAAAAAACGTGAGAACACATGAGAAAAAGGGGTGAGGGGAGAGGGGGGGGTTACCATAAAAAAGGGCTCACGCTTTTTATCCTTTAGCGCGAGGGTGCAAATATAAACAAAAACATCGATTAACTTACAGTTTTCAATTAAGAATTGTGTACAAAAATTAAATTAAACAATATCTAGAATTTTATCAACTATCTGGTTTGACTCAAGAGAAATGTAATAAACTCAATTCAAAATTGAATCTGATGTCATGATACTATATACTTTGCCGATAAGCTTATGCCAAAGAAAAGCAGCCAATTGCAAATTTATAAAAGCCATAAAAGAAAATCGAAAATTGGAAAGGAATGCTTGCGTCCAAAACCAAAAATCCATCTAAGAGCACCACCAGTCAGCGCAGTTACCAAAAAAGCCACCCACATTTCTGTGTGTGTTTTTTTTTCTTAGGCCTGAAACTTGTCTGCAGTGTCCAGGTGGCAATGGGCAATAGTATTGCTCTTCCTTTCACTCCTGCCTGGCTGGGCAGGTTGTGGGAGCGAGAGCGCTGCTGCTGCTGCTGCTGCTGTTCTGGCTAGGCCGCATTTTAAGCATTAGTTTGAACAACATAAACAAGAGCAACCGAGAGCAGCAGTGCCAGGAGCAAAAGCAGGAGCAGGAGCACCAACTGATGGAACAACTATTTCCACCTCAACCCCCTCAAAAAAAAAAAACCCCGTAGAGAAAGAGTGCCACTTTACACAGGGCGAAAGGCGGACGGATGTTTAAAATCATGAATGGCGGCCACCTCGTGTGGCGTGTAACTGTGTGAGTGAGTATCTGTGTGTGTGTGTGTGTGTTGCGCACACATAGCTGTAGGTCTTCACTTACTGACTGGAACGTGCTGCTGCCGTCGGTGGTTGGTCACAAATACATCCACACATACACGACGCTTTGCCACACACATATACAGATACAGAAAGAGCGCTGCTGCCGACGCTGGCGTCACTGCTGCAGTCGCAGTCGCTGCCGAGATTCGTTTGCTGCCGAGCTGTATGTTATTTCAGTTACACAGATTCAGTATCAGACGTGTTACTATCCCGAACGGTTCTTCGCCGCAGCACGTCCGTTGCGCTTGTTGCCTCTTGTTGTTGCTGCCAGCACAGATACAGCCACAGAGCCAGATACAGATACATAGATACACAGCTACAACTTGTTTAAGAAAATATTATTTGAACAAATAATAAACGCGCAGCAGCAAAAACGAAAAAAAAACATAAAGTAAAAGAAAACCCCTTGTGAAGTGTGCCCAAAAAGGAAAAAGAAAGTTGAAAAGTTCTTGTGCCTGACTTTGTGTGGCGGCTCCGTCCGCAATTAAATATCTATATATATAGATATATACAAGTTGAACGGATCGAAAATGCATACGCTGTTCAGTGATCAGAACTCATTCTCGCGCCACTATGCGCAAACGGCCGCCGGCTACACATCCGCCTCGGCTGTGGCAGCTGCGAGCAGCGCTTCGGCGGCGGCAGCAGCGCATTATGCCTACGATCAGTATTCGCGTTATCCGTACTCGGCCAGTGCATATGGCCTGGGTGCACCGCATCAGAACAAGGAGATTGTGAAGCCGCCGTATTCGTATATTGCACTCATTGCGATGGCCATACAGAATGCCTCCGACAAGAAGGTGACTTTGAATGGGATCTATCAGTATATTATGGAGAGATTCCCCTACTACAGGGATAACAAGCAGGGCTGGCAGAATTCCATAAGACACAATCTCAGCCTGAACGAATGTTTCGTCAAGGTGGCGCGAGATGATAAGAAACCGGGTAAAGGCTCCTATTGGACACTGGATCCCGACTCGTACAACATGTTCGACAATGGATCGTTTTTGCGGCGACGTCGTCGCTTCAAGAAGAAGGATGTGATGCGGGAGAAGGAGGAGGCGATCAAACGGCAGGCGATGATGAATGAGAAGCTCGCCGAGATGAAGCCACTCAAGCTGATGACAAATGGCATACTGGATGCCAAGCATATGGCGGCACATGCGGCACACTTCAAGAAAGAGCCACTCATGGATCTGGGCTGCCTAAGCGGCAAGGATGTCTCCCATGCGGCCATGCTCAATTCCTGCCACGACAGTTTGGCGCAAATGAATCATTTAACTGGCGGCGTGGAGCATGCTGGATTCACTGTCGATTCCCTGATGAATGTCTACAATCCGCGCATCCATCACAGCGCCTATCCGTATCATCTGAACGATGACAATCTGACCGTGGCCAGCAGTCAGATGCACCATGTCCATCATGCGGCGGCGGCCCATCATGCCCAGCAGCTGCGACATGTCGCACACGTCTCACATCCCCTAACGCCCGGTAATGGCAGCGGCATTGGTGGTGGTGGTCCTGGTGTGCAATCCTCCGGTGCCTCACCCACAACGATCTCAACACCACATGGACCGGCGCACGGAGGCTGGTATACGCCAGAGACGCCGCCATCGGAGCCCATCACAAATGGTCCTGGGGGAGTTGGTGGTAATACCAATCAGAGCAACACGCCCACGCATCCCAGCAACAACAACAACAACAATAGCAGCATGCACAACAACAACAACAACAACCACAACAACAATAATGCGGTGCTCACCAGCAGTCCCAGTTCAGCATTGGGCTTCCGTGACATGATCTTCGAGCAGAATCAATCCTGCCAACTGGACACGGGCAGTCCGACGGGCTCAATACAATCGGCGAGTCCGCCGGCATCGGCGAGCGTTGCGGCAGCCTCCGCTGCTGCGGCAGCTGCTGTCATCAATAGTCATCATCATCATCATCATCATGTATCGCACCTGAGCGGGAATCTGGGCAATCTGGGGCAGCTGAGCAATCTCAGCCATTATCGGCCCCATCATGTCGGTCACTACCAAGAGTATGGCATCAAGTATGGCGTCTAAATCTGCCCACCTCCACCTTAAAAATTCGTAGGCGTGGCCGCTGTGCTCTCTTGTATATTCCTGTAAATATATTTCCAAGCATGACTCACAGCAGCAGCAGTAGAAAGTATCTCAATGTCGAGTTTTAAGAAATTTTGAATTTTATTTTTATTATTATTGTTTTTTCACAACATTTTTGTTTTTGTTTCTCATTCTGGCAAATTGCGTATACGAAGTGTTGGCCAAGCGAGCGTATTTAGTTGTTCATTTTATATACATCTAATAGTAGTATTAAACAAACAAAAACACCCATAATTATTAACTACAATTAACTAACTATTAATAATTGTTATCACTTTAGGGCGTAGTTATGTCTGGTATGCAATTTTGTGATGAGTTTTTGCTACACTTTCCCGACTAAAAAATAATTCAAACAGAAAACACAAAAGATGAAAACTAATTAACATCATATTATGATAGTGAATCGCTTAGTAATATTATTATAATTAACTAGCCTAGCCTATGTAAGCAATAATAAATTATAAATAATTATAAAAACTATTATCAAATTAGCATATAATAATAATATATGAGCAAAAAGTGTATTTAAAAAAGAAAATTATGTTAAAATATCAAAAAAAAAAAAAAAAACACAATTTTATTGCGAGTTTTATTTGCATTCTAAGCCGGAATCAAAGTTGCACTTACACATGGCATTAATTCATAAAAACAGACTTTTCAGATGAAATCGATAGCATACGCAAATTCCTTCGCCTAGCTACTGATAAATAATATCAAACGATATTAAATAACAATCAGTAGTACTGGAAGTAAGAAGAAGCGATTTGTGAGCTCAATGAATGAGTCAGAAGCTGAAATGAGACAATCGAATATCAGATAAACTGCACTTGATCAAATTCACCTATTGTAAGTTAATGGTGTCCAAAAGTCCAATTGGATCGGATGGTCTTGCAGCACACAGCAACAATGGCGGAAAGGTCTGAATCAGCAGACACAACTCATTCAGCTAAATTAAGATATAGAACTCATTTGATTTAATTAGTACTTGAAGACAAGTTTTATACATAAAAAAAAAATTCTATTTTTTATCAATTTATGTATTTTTTACTGTCAGCTTCACTCAGAAGCTATTTGCTACATTTCTTTTATTGAAGTGCTGCAAGGTAAAGTATCTTAAACATGGAAAGAAAAACGATTTGAAATATTTTGAACACCGTTTAAAAAGTGTTGGCCAATACCGGCAATTAGCCTTGTTCTTTTCCCAATCCGAAAGAAGATTGTTTTGTAAATCTTTATCAATTTTCTTCGTAGTTGATCGAATATAACCAACGGCTGTAAAATTCCACATTGTAACTCTAACAAAGCTTAAAAAAAGCTGAAAGCCATTTACTATAAAAATACTTAGCTTTCACTCGTGCCTTTTAGTAGCCAAACAATACACAGTAAATTATAAATCTTTAGTTAAAATAACTGAACGAAAATTCGCTTAAACTAATGCCACGCCCCTAATTGCCAAACAATTGCGGTTAATTGGTAGAAAGTAAAACACAAAAGTGCCATTCGCAGTGCGTAACGCTAATGATGGGTGCAAAATATAAAAAATGATCAGCTTATTAGCCGATTCGACGAACCAGTTACCCAACCAATTCGACTGATTAACTGCCAAAAAGTATTTTGTGCCTGTCAATAAAATTGTTGCTTCTGCTGCTGCTGCTGTTGATGATGATGATGATCATGATGATGATGTTGTTGTCATTGAGCAAAATGCGTAGATTGTTGTCACGGTCTCGATATATCTGTATCTCGGCGATAGTGTCTGCGCCTCCATTATGCGGCTGTCATGTTTGGATCCATTGTCACTTGAGAAACCCGCGTGGCGCCATAGCGGCATTGAGATGCCCGCTGGACAGACTACGACGATGCCTATTAAGCCAGGCATTGATATCGATGTGGGCTAAACTATGCTCAGGTGTCGCTTCAGTTTCAGCTTCAGCTGAAGCACGAGCTCTCGTCTAAGGGCCATTGTTTTCAATGGTCTCGAGCCAAGCCATGCCTTTGCCCAATGCCTTTCTGGGTGGGCACAGTCATCAGCGTATCACACAAATGAGCGCTGAAGTGCGAACGGAAAGTGTGCCAAAGCTAGGCGGGCTGGATTTAGGCCTGAAAGTGAGCTCAATGCGAACCACACTGTGCAACAAACACCATTCACTTTTGAATTGTGAGTTACACTTACTTACACTAAAATTTTAAATAGTCAACTATTTTCTTGAGACATGATTTTCGGGGTGAAATTACTTTTTCAATTTTAATTGTAGCATTGATCTTGAGATCAAACCATGATCAAAATGACTTTACAATTGAAAATCGGTTGAGTTTTGGCAAAGTTATGATAGTGGAAAGCTTGGATCAGTCTCAAGTAAGATTTTTTAAAGTGCTAGTAGAGATTGGGCTTATGTTCTCCGATCGCTATGATCTTAAAGTATATAGTTATATAGTGATCATAAATATACGATGATACTTTGTGAATGTAATAGTGGTAGTGTACTATACCGCAGGGCTCTATGGTTTCTATCAAGCCTTCGATGATGAAATCGATTTCTATATTGCTGTCTCTTTTTGCCTACTCCTCACTCTCTCTCTCTCTCTCTCTCTCTCTCTCTCTCTCTCTCACTGTCTCTGTTCCAATGTCCCACATTGAACTTGGGCTTGGTTTGCTAATTCAGCGGATTCATTACAATTCCCAATTTTTCGGGTGCTGCGTTGACAAAGTCGCGCCAGGCCTGGGTCCATTCGGTGTCAAAAGCAACAAAATTAAATGCGAAAACAAGGAAAAAAACAAAACCGAAAAGAGATGGAAAAAGAAATCGCTTGAAAATGAAAAATATTCCCAACAGCAGCCGTCGCGAGCAGTGGACGCAGATTTTGCGGGTGGTCCACGCGGAGGACGGAGGACAAGAAAAACAAAATGAGATGGCGACAACAGCAAAATGTTGCACTGTTTGCTTAGCGATAAGGACACACACACAAAAACACACACACACAGACACATACATATAAGCAGATGCAGATGCAGGACACTGCGAACCAGGACAACAATACATACATATATACAACGTATGTGGTTGTAATCAAATCATTTACAGAGCTGCCCAAAAACGCCAAGCATAAATATTGACAGCTGCTGTTCTATGCTCGGCATCCTGGAGCCAGGCCCGATTTACATAAATATTATTGCAAGCCTAATTAAATGCGAGTATTAGCTGGCGTTGCAGCCACACCTACGTACCCCCTCCCACTATCAGCGCCAACAGCTGTGAAAGGATATCTATGAACTTGTTTGCTTCGCTCGGTGAGCAACTCCTTTTGTAATTAACGCTGCTTATTTTTCGCGGCTGCTCCCTCATCCTCCGGCTCCTCCACGTTTCGGCTTGTATATACTCGCACATACAATATATTTATTTACCTGCCCAGTTGTGTTGACGACCTGTTATCATTGCACCGTTATAACAATAAATTCTACAGCCATTGCCTGACGACGACGCTGACAACAGAAGCGAATAATGTTGTCCATGTTGTTGCTGCTATTGGTGTTGTTGTTGTTGTTGCTGTTGTTGTTGTTGCTCTTGCGCGGGTTTTGTGTTGTTTTGGCAGCTGTCATTGCAATTAACCTGGCCATAATAGAGACACACCGGGCTCTACAGTAAATTTTTATAGCATTAAATTGAAATATTGACAAGTTATATTTAGTTTAACAATTTAATATCGCTTGAGATTTACTATTATATATATGTTATATATTATACTTATTGATAGAGTCGTATTCTAGATATTCGTGCATTAAACTTTCAAGATCAAAGCCCCCCAAAAATTGTACACCAAAAGAGCTGCTTCCACTTTGTAGCCGATCATGAAAGCAAATAAACTTGATATCCCATATAAATGGGATACAGTAAACTTCCGCTTCCCTTTGCCAGTTATAGAGTCCATAAATGGCCGAGTTTTAGTGTATACGATGATCAACAACAGCAACAGCAACAATAGCCAGACAGGCAGCAGGAGCAACAACAGCAGCAACAACAACAGCAACAACAACAACAAATGCATTTTTATGGCATTAAACAAACTTTGAGAGCGAATGTTTTCGAACACTTTTGAAGTTTTATTGAGTTATAAATACGCATAATGGCTTTGGAGTTCTTGACTTGCCCCAGCAAGCAAAAATTAAACTCAACGGCAATTTTCAAATTAAATTTATGATCGATTTATGCCAAAAAGAAAGCAAATATGCAAATGAAAAGAAGAAATGTGAACAAAAAAATCAGCGCCAGGCGTCGACATTTGAGTAAATTAGCCCCCAAGGCAGGCTGGCCAGAAGCGGGGGCGGGTTAAGACCAGAAGAGATCCGGGCGCAGGCAATTTATTGGCCTAGGCTGACTGACGTCGGACGGCAACAACAAAAACAATTTGCATGCAGCCGGCAAGCAAAATGTGCAACAACAAAAATTTTGATTGACTGTTGCGCTTGAAATGCTTTGATCTGTGACTTGGCATTAATGGATGGGCGCGGCGAAGCGGAGACAGAGAGGATGCAGTGCAACATCAGGTTTGCCAACTGACGCCAGCAGATGGCGCTCAATAGGCGATTAAACGACGTCGTCGTCGTCATCGTCATCGTTGTCGTCCCCTTTGGAAAGCCAATGAAGCTATCGCCAGCATATTATTTGATTATTGCAATCTGATGTGCAGTTTATTTTGCTTATCAGCTATTCGTGGGGCTTTGATGTCACATTCACATTTGGTATTCATATTCGTATTCGTATTCATAATCGTATTCGTATTCGTATAACTAGCTCGTCACCAGGCGCAAATGTTTATGCGTCAGTTTTTGGGCCATTTGATGCTGCCGACTCCGACTTCAACTCCGAAGGCGAAGTTGCCAACCAGTTGGCGCGACATAAGCAAATAAATACTAACCCGAATGGCAATACAAAATCAAATTGTATTCTGAGCCCAGTATCACAAATAGAATTCAGCAAATTCAGCACTATCAAAGTGCCAGGCCGCCAACGACTGGCCCAAGTCAAATAATCAAAAATCACAGCACACATCTCTTCAGCCCAGCAAAACCATCCATCTCCATCCACAAAAGACTGAAGATATGGTAATACAGAGCAGAGAAGGAAGAAGAAGACAAACAAAATATATATACACGCACCCTGCAAATACTTACTAAAACCCATTGTTTATTTTGAATTTTGTTGCGCGTAAATCACGGAAACGACTTCTTTCCAACTCGTTTGCCGGTTTCTTCTGCACGGCCAGACAAATTGTCGACAATTTCCATGGAAGTGCCATAAATCAAATGAAAGCTTTTTCACTGCCCTCTTTTTGTGGAATTTGGCTTAATTATGTTTTCAATTCACATATTTGCTGGTATATAAACTACATTTAAGAGAATTATGATTATTAGAAGAATTTAATTGATGAGAACGTAAGTTCACAATGGGAATTTAGACATTGATCAACAAATCTTTCTATAAAACAAAAATATGAAATAAATTTGATTTTTACATTAAAAACATTATTCATCTAATAGTTTAAGCATCTTCAGAGCAGATTACGTATACGTTATTTTTCCATGAATTGAATAAGATCACTCACTCAACCACAGGGCCTACTCGTACAATTGTTTTTCGATGTATGAATGAAAATAAGCCATTCAACGAAACAAAAGCATTTGGCCCCAACATTTCGTAAGATGGAACAGTTTGGCCAGTGGCGAGGGGGGTCAGGGGAGCAATTATCTCATGCGGAGCACCCACGTGCAACAAATCGAACGAAAGTCGATTGTTTAAACAATTAACAATAACATAAATGCATGCATAATTGCGGCAATATCGTGTGTAATTTCAAGCGTTTTCAACGGAAACCCGCTCCCCACGACGCCCGCCAGCGAGTCGTCAAAGATCATCGACAACGTCTGGCTGGGATTACATCAAAAGTTACTAAGTGATCGATGGCATTAACAGGTGCAATGAGCTGCGCTCAAGTTCCTTTTTGTCCATTGTCAAACTGTGCAACGCATTACTTTCTAATAAGTGCATCGCCAAATAACTTGCCCCTTGATTTTAAATTTCCCGCCTCCCCCGACCAACTGCAACTGCAACACTGGCGCCAAGGTGTTTATCGTCGCCAGCAAACTAAACAAACCGCAACAGCGTGGATCTGGACAGAGGATGCAGGATGGAGAGGCGGCAGCGGGTGGATGAGTGGGTGGATGGATGGAGACTGTTTGTAAGTTCATTGCGCCACAGGCGCACGCAGATTTATCGCCCACGGAGGTGGTAACGCATCTTGCACGTGGCTATAAAACAGGCAACCCAAAACTGAACTGGACTGCCATATAGCGCCAGCTCATGCTGCGCAGTCTCTACTCCACAACTACAGTTCATCTTTGCTAATCCCCAACAGATGTCGGAGGTCATACGTCCAAGTCTGGGTCGTTAGTTAGGCTTGCATACAAAGCCGATCCCCTTACCCTCAAATAGTATTTTCATATCGATTTTGTATGGCAAAATAGGTGCATGAAAAGTAAACCCAGTTGGTGGTTAGCTGAAAAGCCACAATTAGCTCGAATCCAAAAGTGTGCAGTGGTGCATGTAGTGCATGTGGTGCAAGTGGTGCATGTGGTATGTGTTTAGTGGCCATCAGAACTGCTCCACTCGCTGCAAGCAGTCATCCATCTTCTTCTCAAGGCCTTGTTTACGGAAGCAATATTGAAAATAGTTTTCATTGTAAATATAATAATTGGAATTGCAACAAAAACAAGATAGAAGTACAATGTAGGACTCATTTGTAAATGGATTGGCAAATAAATCATTCGGCTGCATTCTGCATTTTACTTACATGTATATACATATGTATGTGTGCGTATGTGTGTGTGTGTATAAGCCATATGGCAGCTATATCGAAGGAGGTGCTAATTTATGGTTACGACAGCTTCCAGTGCAAACAAACACACACAGACACACGCACACATACACATATATAAATATATATATATAAATATATATCTTGGCATTAGAATATGTGGCCGGGAAAACGGAACGGTCAGCCCTCGAAACAAACAATAAAAATCACCTAATTGGCATTGTGATTGGGGGCAGTTGAAGCCGCGTAGCATATTCATCCAGCTCGGTAAATATTTATTGCTTTGTTTATGTAACCCAAATTATAAAAATTATAACGCAGCGAATCTTCTTCGATTGGGGTTTCTAAACTAAAACTGATAGATCATAGCTAACTGGCAACGCTGTCTGGCAGTTTTCAGATCGATGGATATTAATTTGTTTGCAAACACATTTCATGCGCTTTGCCCAATTTGTAGTCGAAATTATCTGGCAGATACAAAACATGCAACGGTTGTATCTGTAGCTGTAGTTGTTAATGTTGCTGTTGCTATTTCTCTGGCACTGGCCTCCTCAATGTCTGCTGCACTCATGCTGAGCGTCGAAAAGTCTACGATTTCCGTTCGTCTTATAAATCAACTGAAAAACCTAAAGCAACAGCATTTCTACATTTTTATCGGTCTTGAAGCATTTTTTTCTCCCTCTCTCTCTCTCTCGCTCTCTCTCTCTCTCTCTCTCTCTCACTTTCTTTATTTTCCGCCGTGCTATTTATTTGTGCATAATAAGTTTTTGAGTTGGGAGCATTGAAGCGGGGTGGAAGGTGGCAAGTCGGTGGCATAGACGCCAGCCTGGGGCGTGGGTGGAGCCGATGGGTGAAAATTTGTTGTCGATATCAAAATACCAAACAAATCGTCAGCTCGTCATTTTTCAGTCCGTTTTTTCTATCAATTTGTAACGGGGCGAGAGTGTGAGCAGCCAACACGCATACAGTGAGTGGGTAAAAAATAATGCTAACACTCTGATAAAATTGATAAAGATACATGAGAAATATATATCGAAAACATAACATTGATTCAAAGACTAGTCTATCCTTGCTTTACCCATAATATTGTCTCTTTGATTTATATATATATTTTTAGCTCTCAAAGTTCATAATGAATCTGTATATCCTTTTCAGAAGTTTATGTTTCCTAACGCTCCCATTCCCTAATCAGTTATTATATGACTACTAAACTAAACAAAATAAACTTCACTTAAGCCTTGACTTCCCGTTTTTTTACTCCAGTGAGCTGGGGGTGCATTAACTTTTGCTAGGCAGTGTTTTCATGCCAACCTGCTTCTCCATATAGACATTGGGGCGCGTATGTAGCTGCTTATTTATGTACATATGTAGTCATGTTGTTGTTGTTGTTTTTGTAGTTGTTGATATTGTTGTTGTAGTTGTTGCTGCTGCCTGCCTGTTGGAGAAACAATTCATTAATGAATTTTAAAATGCTTCTAATCGATCGTTTGCGCTATAATTAATGTCAGCCGGCAACGGCAATTGGAATGTGTTGCGTGAATTTGTTGTTGGTCCGCTGCTTGGATATATCACTTGATTCATGGATGATGTCGAAGAACTGGAATTTGAGCGCAACTGTGGTTTGTAGATCACCTGCTGTGCCACTTTGACCTCTTGATGAGCGTGGCTAAAACGAGCGTCTGACCGACATTTGGCCAACAAATCCATAAGGCAAACAGAGCAGACAAAGTAATCCATATCTAAGTAGGAAGTGGACTATATCTTGCTATTATTTTTGCCCTTGCTTGGAATGCGCCCCCAACTCGGCTGTATTTGTATTTCTATGCCCATTCTCAATTGTGTTTTCGTTTTTTTCTCTCTTTTTCTATTTTTTTTTTTTTGCTCATGGGATGTGAAACACTTGGTGCCGCGCTGTCTGCACGAGCCGCACCAATAATAATAAATGCAACAACAACAACGACAGCGACAACAACAATAATAACTACAACATCAGCGGCGGCAATAATTGTAACAACAACAAACACACGCGTCTACTGCATATTTATGCAAGAGGCAACAACATCCACCAGATGCAAATGGATATAACTCAAAAATCCAGCCTGACCCGTCGGGGAGGCTGTGCGTTGTTTTTCCACGCGTTGCGTGAAAAGTGAAAAGTGTTGAGAAAAATGAATAAAACAAATGCCAAAGTCAAGCCAAAGACGGACAGACCAACAAAAATCAAAAGAGATATGTTGCGGCGGAGAGAATTGTTGTAATTTTTAACCAGTTTACTGAGCAAATATTTTATCATCATATTTTCAGAGACAACAATCAAATGTTTGTCTTGAAAATATTTAAATATTTACATTGTGAAAACAACTGCAACGAACGATGACGACGATGACGACGACGTCGACGCTGAGAACGTTGATGACAACAAGACGCTGCTGCCTCTTTAAGAAACTGCGAATAGCTGAATTTTCTACATATTTATATATGTGAAAATATATGTGTTTTGACAAGATAGGGTGCAACTGGGCTGACAGGTAGCTGTTGATAAAGGCAGTTGCCATGAGAGCAAAAGCATCTGTTGGCTGTGAATTGAGCAGCCGAATTTATTTGGCATTCTCATTTCGAATTACTTTAAAGAGTAAAATGTATTTTAGCTTAGGCAGAAAGTTTATTACTTAAAAAATCATTAGGCATGTATCTAGATCCTCTGATCCTCAACAATCTCTATACTAAATATATATAATAATCAATTCATCAATATCCATGAGACACATGACCGTTTGACGACGTGACATGCACAAATATCTGTCGGACTTGAGCCACAATTAGCTAAAAAACACGTATCTGTCAGATACCTGGCGAAACCAATTAATTATGCCACAAATTGAGCTGATAAGCTGTGAAAACATTAAAAAAACCCAACAACAACAATGATAACAATCAAGAAAAGATACACTATATATCTCAATAACCAACAGAAAATTATTTGAGCGTTGCAAACGCGGTTGCAGCTGGGAAAATGTGTCGTCAATGGCGCGCGGTTAAGCAAACAACAGAGCAACACACAAAAAGCGGATCAGTAAAAAAAAGATGCAGCCAAGGCCTTGAGAAGCCATACACATAGATGCGGGCGGGGGAGAGGGGCACACATGTCATCAAAGATTTCGCAGTCAATTTGACAAACGCCCATGAAATTATAACCAAGGCGCGTGGTGTGCGAGGACACAGACAGCAATAGTGTTCTCTCTCTCTCTCTCGCTGTACCTATCTCTCTCTCGCTCCCTGCACTTAAAATGGAGCATATTAATTGGTAAATGTATATTTGAACAAGGTAGCTGAGCTGCCATATCTGAGCCCTGGCTAAGTACAACGAGTAATTTCCTGCTGCTGCTTGCAGAGGCTGTCTACACTCGAAAAAATATATAAATCGCATTTGGGAGACACTAAATCTCTGCTGCAGAAATTGGATATGGGCATAGTTTTTTTTTTGTTTTGCTGAGTGTACAAATGCAGCCACACACACATACACACACACTGACAATTTGTCCTAAATAAACATTTCAACAGCAACAACGACAACGACGATGAGTTTGACTATGTGGCAGCCTCCACATCTCGGCGTTAAAGCGTTTCGAAAGTGGCGCGCGACTTGGCTGTGGTCGCCGTCTGCGAGAGTCTCTGTTAAATTGTCTGCCCAAACATACCACCGTTTAACCGCAGCCCGCCTCTGTAGTCGCTTCCCCTGCGCTCGCACTTCCGCAGCGACTGCTGCCTCTGTCTCCTGCCCTGCCCCTGTCTCTGCTCCGGCTACCCCTGTCACCGTTTCGAGCACTTCCCAGCCAGCCAAGCGTCGCTCATTCGCCGTCGCAATATGCTAAATAAACATTGGGCCACGTCATGGCTTATTGAATTGTCACTTATGCCCGAATTTGAGTTTTTGTTGCCATCACTCCTGCTGCTGTTTCTCCCTCTTTCCCTCTACGCTCTCTCTCTCTCTCTCTCTATCTCTCTCTCTCTGTCTTGTTTGTCACATTCATAATGGCGACTATCTGACGTTTCCTTCTGGCTTCGGGCTTCGGGCTGCCAGTTGCCAGCCAAAGTGCTTCCATTTAATTAGTTTTACGCCCTGGAAATTCAATTTCAACTGTTTGCAACTTTAAAGGCTCACTTCACATACATATATCAGATTTGCCCTGCTACTTTAATCAATAATCGATTTATGCTGTTTACTCTAAGCAAGAAGACAGAGAAATAAGGGGGATTTCAATTTGGGATATGGAAGTATGATTTCAGTAATTGCTTATGTGGTAAAATGCAGTTTTGCTATTTGTATAAAATACTTTTAAGTATACTTCAAAGTCACACAAATTCCATAAGCTGGAATAAGTAATTCTAAGCAGCATATTTCAAACACAATTGTGTATTTTATTTTCCAATTCTATGACTCGTATTTTGCCATCAAAATATAAAGCTGCCACAAATCACACTCCAATATAGCCAACAAATCAATCAATTCTCACGTTTTACTTTTTTTTTAAACGATAATTAACCCACATACACACACACACGCAAACTGATTTCAATTATGCACTGACAATTTAATTGAAATATTACAAATCTATGCACCATAAAATGTTAGAACAAATCTTCCACAACAACCAAGGCAATAACAATAGAAATAACAAACAATAAATGGCAATCAAAATGGAAATGTTTCAAGCTTCATTTAAAATGTAAAAAAAGCATACTATTTCACTCGCCCGCGACTACAGATACATTTGTATAGCTACAGAGAGAGCGAGAGAGACAGATATAGAGATACATATGGGCTACAAATTGATCCGGCGGATACATTTCAAATAAATAACAATAATAAAATGCAAAATAACATTGGTAAATTACAATTACAATTTCAATTTGAATTTTCATTTTCATTTTCATGACTTCCGTTTAATAACAAATAAATCGCATAATCCAAAGCATAATATTTTCACAATTAAAATTTCAAATAAATTTTAGCAAAGCAGCTGAAATCAAAGCAATTACAACAACAACAACAACAACAGTAGAAGCGGCAAACAGTGGCAGCTGCCGCAAGAACAACGAAAACAACAATAACAACAATAACAACAACGCACACACATTCACATTCAATAAAATAAATTAGCACAATCATCAAAATTAAAAAAAATAGATATACATATATATATCAACGTGGAAACAAGCGATTATTGACACAAACATAAAGCCAATAGATGATTGGGTCCACAAAAGGGGTGAGCAGGTGGTCGGGACGAGGGACCTGAGGGGCGGGAAGGGGGACTATATAGATCGATTGTGCGTTGCGTGCAAATAAACAGCAAAATTAGCGAAATTATGCAAAACGATAATAAACAACAAAAAAATCAATAGGAGGGGCGATCGAAGACCAAGTTTTTATTTGTTGCTTTTTTTTTTGACGGCGGCATGTAAAAAATCAAAAAACTCAAGAGAAATAAATAAATATATGCGCGGGCATAAAATAAAATTTAATCAACAACAAAATAAAGATATTACATTTCCGAAAAAACCAAATGGGTCTGTGAGCGGGCGGCGGAGACGGGCAGCAAACTTGGGCAGCCATTTTCGATTTGCATTTTTGTGTGTCGTTTAGCAAACTTTTTCATAATCTTCAACAAGCCACAAACGGGAAAACAAAAACCCAAAAAAAAAAAAACACTTTTGCACCTTTTGCGGCATTACAGCTTGCTGTCCCACTCGCTCACAAAGCTAATGGGAACACGCCCTCTCGCTCTCGCCAGTGGTGCAGACGCTCTCTCACTCAGGCGCAGTTCACACCTTGGCTAAACCTTAGCAAAAGTATCTATCGTGCATAAATATTTATGTATCTAACTGGGGCGTGCCGCTACAACAGCAGCAACAGCAACAGCAGCAACAACAACAACAACGACGACGAAACAAGTTTTCGCATTTAAATGAGCTCCAAAGTTCGCCAAAAATTGTATTGTTGGCTCCGCCCAGTTGCGGCCAAAAAAAGAGCAGAGCACAGCTCCGTCGACGTCAACGTCAAAGTCAACGTCAGCGCTGACTGCGACTGTGACCACAGCTGTACAATTGTATCTCACACATACAGGCGCATTGCTGCTGCTGCTTAGAGCATTTATGAAAATAACCACCTCGACAGCGCTGTTGTCGTCGCTGTCAACGCCAGCAGCGAACAGCGAGCGGCGAGCAGCAACTCGTTTTGGGCCGAGCAATCTACAGACGCAGCAGAAGCCACAGTCACCATAGCCAGTGGTTACTTCTGCTGTTGTTGTTGTTCTTGTTGTTGCTTTTGCTGTTATTATTGTTGTTGTCTTTGTTTTGACCAGTCGATCGGCTGTGCTGCCATTGCCATTGTCTAGTTCGCTCCCGCTCGCTTATGGCCGCCAGCACAGGCCGCACATAAATTATTTGCTGCTCTTCCATCTCACTGTCCGTCTCTCTGTCGCTCTGCGTATCTGTCCATCCATCCATCTGGCTGACTGGCTGCCTTACCTGTCGTCACATAGATACATTACATCAATGTATTAGTGCCTTCTGAAGCTGTGCGTCCTTTAGTTTTGCCGTCGCTGTTTCATTCTGAGGTGAGTTGAGTTTTTGTTTAGGCTAAAATGGCATAAAGTCTAAGTAATTTGATAATGCAATAATATTTCTGATATAATTTAAATTAAGGAATCGATAAAGTCAATTTAAATTAAACGCGCTCTTGATATACCATCCAGACAACAGATTCATTAAGAGTCATAATTGTAATTTGATGCGCTGCAAAAGCAATCCGCGCACAGATCACAGCTGGGACCCATTAAACCTCAGACCACTGCAGGCAAATTGCTGTCGACAATTGAAAACCGCATCACTGGAAATTTTAAACCAATTAAAACAGCTGCTGCAATTGCTGCTGCTGCTCATCAACGACTGCGACAGCGACTCCATCTGCATGCAACATAGCGTATGCGTAATGAAAAGCAAATATTAATAAATCATACGTGACCAATCAATTTCATACAGTCGGTAAAATGCCCCAACCATGCAATATGCAACAAAGCCGCATACAGACAAATTGGCCAGGAGGGCGTGGAAGATTTGATGAGAACCGCCAACTGGCAGCAAGCGCTGAGAGTCGCACTGAGAACATAGCCCGAGCACACGCCACAGAATCAATATTTAATTTATAATTAACTTTACAACATGAAAAACAACTCAACAGATCTATGTTGAACAGGCGCCGTCGTCACTTTATCTTTTTAGCACACAAGCCGAAGCGATTTGTGGCATGCACATAGGTAAAAAGCAGCAGTCGAGGCTGCTCTTGACATTTCAGTTGGGGCGGGGATTTGTGGCGGCTTTAAACGTTTGCCACTATGGGCAATTAACGCGTCCATACGCAAACAGAGCCCTGATCCTTTAGACAAACAGATGACGGGCGGACGGAGCAACCAAAAAAAAAAAACTGAAGCTCTACGCAGCCGACACAAAAGTCTGAGCAAAATGCAGCTGAGGGTAAGTTTCGCCCTATGGGAGAGCAAAAGAGAAAGGAGACAGGAGAGTGAGAAGGTGCAACATTTTGGGGATGCTAATTGAAAAACCCAATATTTATCTATGCGGGCAACTTACAGTAGCGACAAATGGCTCTCTCTCTCAGAGGGTGTTTTTGTGGTAGTTACAATTGTCAGCCATTTTGTACAGCTCTGAGAAACTTCAACGATAATGATGATGATAATGAAGTTAGCTCACCATGATCGTTGACAAAATAGTGGCACTAACTTTGTAATGGAGGAAATGTTGTGACCTCTTGTTGTAAGTGGAAGTGGTACACAGAAATCAGTTAAATAAACAGGAAGAGCTCTGACTATATTTAAACTTAGGTGCATGCAGCAGGCATAGGAACATTCACAGGTAGAAGCCAGGTGTCAAGTGCGAAGAGTGGAATCCAAATCAGCGAAAGAAAGAAATGAAAAGTGTTGTTAAATAAATAATGTCAGAGTTGTTCACTTCTAAATGAAAGACTAGTTGAGAAAAGTACAATCTAATTAAAAACTTAATTCCCATACAAGTTAACTGTGTTACAACATTAAGACAGAAATCAAAGAATTTTGTAATGAAGAACAAGTGGAGATTATTTCATTACAAGTACTTTCAAAAATTTGAATCATTTTTAAATAGAATTATATGAACTTGAAGCAAATATAATCGTCTCTATTGTATTTAATAAAAATGTTTACATTTTGCTCATTTTTTTCATGCCACAATCTCAATTAGCATCTCCTGCAGATGACGCCACCTCTGATTAGCATTTAGGCTTATAATATAGCACATATATATGTATGTGTATATCAACTTTGTGGCCATAAACTGCATCGTTCTGCAGCCTTTTTAATGATCTCATTGCAGTTATGCGCTCGCCTGAGTTTTATGGACCTTGCTGCACCGCCGTTGTAGACGTTGCGTCGACAGTTTTTTCTCAGAAAAAAAAAAAACGCACACATGCAATCAGCCCCCTGATCAAATGCAGATACAGATACAAATGCAGACAGAAGGCCGCAAGGCAAATGTACTCAGCACTTATTAGACTTTTGATATATGTGTGTACGTATGTGAAAAATGGGAGACGACAACGACGTTGAAGTTGTTGTGGGCATGGTTAAGGCATCTGATGTTTGTATTATTGTTGGAAATAAACTCTGATTTTATATTGTTGGAATTAATGATTTTGTTCCCCTAAATTTGTTAATTACCAGCAAACAAATTTGTGTATACAAACCACGCTTGAGTTTTTTATGCATTTTCTATAGAATTTGAAAGTGATTAAAGCGCTGCTAAATGTGCATAGAAACTGTAGCATCGTATTGTTCGAATCCTACACATATACACACAATATATATATCATATAAACTCAAGTGGGCACTGTTATGCTTAAGGCTCAAAATGCACGTTTTTATGTCAACTTTTCACTGATCTGGAACTGAATAAAATATACATTTATTTTTAATAGTATTATTAAATGCGTAAACTTATCGAATTAAACACTTGATCTGCTAATTGCACTCCAAATGGGGAAAACTGCTGCGATCAGCATTAGTTTTAAAACAATACAATGTAAACAAACAAGAACAACAACACAACATCTGCTTAGACATGAGGGGGGAGCCAATATATCAATTACATGTCGATGTCGAACATAATGCAAGATATAATGCAATGCAGCATGCCAATGACTACCGGAAAACCCCAAACAACAACAACGACAGCAACAACAAATATGAAAAAGTGCCTGCACTTGGAAAAAAATTTTGCCACAGAAAAATAGGCTAACTCAATAACTTGCCTCATATAAATCTTAAAAATACATTATTTTTAAGAACTTTTCAGATATTCATCGAATATAAAACGCTTTTTAAATATTTATAGATATATATTTTTAGTTGAAGTTTTGAACTTACACTTTCTGAAAGTGCCTTTGGCGATTTTCTATAATTCTAGGCTATATATTTTTTTGAAGTGTAGGCATCAGCAGGAACTAAAACAGATTGCGCTGCGAGGGCTGTCAGCCTCAAGTCAATCAAATCGTCAGCTAGCTGCGCTGAAAAGCTACAAATGCCTTATTGTCAAAACAAACGGCAACAATTAGTTTACCAAATTACATGAAAATATTTTTTAAATGCTCCACAAACACTGGGCACCACAACAATTTGACACATGTCTTTAGACTGGTTTGGCTGCTTCTTGAGAGCGATCTGTGGGGAGGTGCTGTCACAAATGCTCTGGATGCAGTGTGGCAGTCAGTCCATTTGTGGCATGTCGCAGTGGCATCTGTGTGTGTGTGTGTGTGTGTGTGTATTGGGGATTTACATGATTTCGGAAAATATATCGCCCAGCACTTTGCATTTGCAGCCCTAACCCCAAATGCAGTGTGTTTTATTTCAAATTCACACGAATGGAGCACGCGATTTGGATTTTTGGTTTTCTTGCTCTTTCTCGATTCTTTTATTTTTATTTTTTTTGTATACAATAACGACTATAGCAACAGAGCAAAACCATGGGGAGTATATCTCGTAAATTAACGGCGTTCCCTGCGCCATTGTTTGCCACAGCCATAAAATAAAGTTTCGAGAAGCGTATAAAATTTATAGCGCCCGGCTATCTAAAGAATAGAAAATCTGACAGCGAACACCTTACGTCTTGTGATTGACAGGACCGCAGGGGCGTCTCTCTTTCTCCCCCTCGCTCTTTCCCATTGCCAATGTGGCTGCTACTGTTTGTGTTGTTCTTGTTGTTAGTGTGGTTGTTGGCCTAATGCAATTCGCATTTCAATGCAATTTCACAGGCAATTGGCAGCGAACGGCAACGGAACAATGGTCCTAAGCAGCTCACAGCTTACAGCTCAACTGTGCAATTCCCCGGCGGAGCAGCCTCCCTCATGCGCACGATTAGGCCCATGTGAGAATAAAACTGAACAGTTACAGTTACAGGCTGTTCAGTTATTTAAGGTGCTTACATGGGTTGCTCTTTTTTTTTCTTCTATTTTCAAATTGTTTTTTTGTTGTGTGTGTGTGTGTGTGTGTTTTGTTTTTGTGCAACAATTTGTCTTGGTGGTGAGCTTAGCCTGGCCGCTGGCTAACAGCTAAAATTGCTGTTGTGAGCGTAATTCTCATTCCGCTCTCGAGCACTTCACTCCACCCAACCTGGTGGTCCTTGTGCAACCCCTTTTTCTCTCTATATATATATATATATGTGTGTGTGTGTGTGTGTGTGTGTCTGCACACCCTTCACTCCCCTCACTTAGCATAACAATGGCGTTGCGACTTCTACCATTCGGGGGTTTATGGAAATTAGCCCTATACACAGCCTCCAGCTGACTGCTGTCGATATCTTTGGGTGTGATTCTATGTGTGTGTGTGTGTGTGTGTGTGTGCGTGGATAGAACATCGTCTGCAAATTAATTCATTTATATGCAGAAAATTCAACCGTTTTGTTGTTGCGGACAATGTTACAATGTTATCAATTTGGGCCCAGCGGCCAACTGTGGCTCAAGCCGGAGCTTAAAGGTGTGTGGCCCGAAGATATTCGAACAAAACGCTGCGTTTTGAGTAGTGGGTGTTTTGGGTGCCATGTAGCGATAGAGTTAATTGATTGTGGGCGCCTGTGAAGCCAAGGATTGACGGCCACTTTAATTGTTAGCATATGACAAAGGCAAGAGCTGATTATAGCCCCCACCTAAAATGCGTAGAATAATTCATATTCTTTTGAAGGATTATGTGTAAGCAAACTCTAGAAAAAATACACTTAAGCCTTTGAGTTGGTTTTAGTAGATGATGGTAAATATGTAACAAAATGTTCGTTCCCAACTGCCAACCTCAAAGGGACCAACTAAATTATATTGGTTTGTCTCGTAGATAAAAACAACATTTTAAGATGCAAACAGATAAAAAAAAAAACAAGGATTACTAATATTTTCTAGATAAATGCTAAACTTCCAGCATCAAGGGAAAAAACGTTAAGATTATGGTTTGATATAATCTGCATTACAATTTACAAACACAGTTCGAAAATTTATATAACTATTACACACTATTTTTCAAGATAAATTCAGCATTTTAATTTAGAGAAGCAATTTCTTGGTATGACTCATTTTCAAGTTTAATTGGATAGTTATCTTCATTCACTTCTGATAGTATGAACCTCACAAAAGATCAGACAAATATATGCATATATCTACATATTTTACAGGCAGAAGATCCCACACCTCTCACGCATATTTGCCTACAAAAAAAACCATCACGAAAGTAACCCAAAACAAATACTCATTCAGCTTGAGCTGGGAGTTTGGTCACCGTCTTAAGTATTTCCGCATTTGCCGTTGAGCAAAGACCGGAATAAGTGTAAGAAAGGCGCGACAAATAATTTCCATGCAATTTGAAGTGCATATTCAAATTACACGCATACAAATGCATAAGCACATGATATACTTAACTGCCCAAAATATTTGAATGGGCAGCAACGGACCCCGTTAATGAAATGTGACGCGTATTTCCCCTGCGCCGCTCTGACCCAAAGCCCAAGCCCATGTCCAAGTCCAAGTCGACTGCAACAAATGCCTATGCCTATCCCAATTGCCAGAGCGTGCCCGTCGTCCGTCCAATGTCAGTAGTAATAAATATGAGACTCATTAAGACAACCCATAAATAAATGCAGAGTCAGTGGCATGACCAACAATTAAGTGCAAGGAGCGAGGAGCTGTCCCAAGATCGATCCAAGCCAAACAATGTAAAAGACGGGGGCAGGCAGATCGTGCTAGACATTGATGCAGCTCAAGATCATGTAACATGAGCAAATATACACAGAAAAAAAAAAATACCTACATTTTAAAAACATAGTTAAGTTCTGGACTCCTTACAGAAAGAGTATTTCAAAATCGAAAGGTCTTGTCAAAACTTCAAACAGTTTTGGTTTTCAAAAATATTCTGAATTAAAATAATATAAAAATTGTCGATTTTAATTTACTGGTTTTTTTCTAAATTCAAAAGAATATATATTTTTTTTCTGAGTGGGTTACGACATATCTGAATGACGTCTGGAAAAACTGTCGCCCGGCAGTCTGGCATGAACTCGGTGGCTATCGAATCCACTTGAGGCCAACAGGCGACAAATTTTTGGTGCAGCCCAAAAATAGCATGACACTTGAATTTGGATTGGTTTTACAGTCTGGGACAGGTTTTATGGTTACGCATTCATTGTATAATTTACTGTATGCAGATGGTGCTCATATTACGGAGGAAGCCGGGGAATGCCGCTTGCCCCCGGAATTCTATTGAATTTCAGCAGAATTTAAAGAGTCCAAGTCCAAGTCGCTAACTGCACCATCTCCCATTAGTCCATGTGAACTTTTGCACCTGTGCAGCAGTTACAAACACATGTACACACAGCCATACACACTGACTCTATTATAAATGTGGCCCGGGGCTTGTTATGGATAAAAAACAATCAGGCACAAAAAAACACACATATGTATATTCCGGCTCTCTTCCCATTGAATATGTGTACATATAAATATGTGCTCCGAATGGATCCGATGCGAACCTTTCTGATTTCCCGTCAGCCACTCTTTGATTTAACTTTAACCCAGTCTGGAATATTCCCATACACGGACTCCTGGCATTTAGCTCCTCCGTAAATCGATTGAACAATTTTTCGCATTGTCGCGCGCTCTTGCAAAGCAACCGGAGGCTACTTGGCCGCGCCCTCTTTGTGTCCGAGTGGTGCCCCCAGCGTGCATATGAAATGATGTGCCACACACACACACACAATCATAGATTGTGCAAGTATACACACGTCCCCTGGCCGGTTGTGCAATATTTACAATCATAATATTATTCGCGCATATGGACTTGAGGTCGTAATCCATAATTGGTTTGCCTCTTATGCAATAAGCGAAAATCGTTCTGGGATTCCTTTTGCGCTTGCTCTTATAATTGCCATTTATATAACTAGAGTTAATTCAGTTAATGGAATTTAGTTGTCTTTAGATGTTGGAATTTCACACAATTGAATTCAAGTATAGATTTTCCAACAGTGCTAAATTTACTCATATTAATCAAATATTAATCAGAACCTATAAATCAAGATGTGATTGCTTTACGCATAAGTAACTGTAATCATAATAAACTCGTACATCATTTGATTGATCAACACCCAAACGCACATCGCTAAATCATTTGCCCTAATGCTCTTCAAATGAGCCCAGCATTTATGTGATCAGTGGCAAGCCAATCCAATAGAGCATAGAGAGAGTCCCACTGCATCCGGAGGGTGGCATATGAATCATTCCGCCTAATGAATGTGTCTGTCACTCGCTGTCAACACGTTGCTTAGCCTGTAGCCCCCTTGGATGTGATCGTGGGGCACATGGTATATATGACGCCTACCGACTCCCAAATATGAAATGGGGGGATCTCGTGTCTGTGGCGGGATCACGAAATGTGCGCTATATTTAATACAGAGTGACATTAATGTCAGGCACAATTAGCCGTTAGTAGCGCCAATGGATAAACGGAAAACGTTACCAGAAAAAACGAAAAGAAAATAAAAACAATCAAAAAACGATAAACGAGGCGCGCAGAACGCGCCACCAGAAATAATTTGACGTGCCCCGAGAAGAAGATACATTGCCAGAAGATGATTTTGTTATTGCAGCTTTGGATTTTGATTCACTATTCCTATACTCTCTTCTATTATGGTTTTTTTTTGGTACGTGTGTGAACCGCTGAACTGTGAAATCTTTTGGCCATGGCCTTTTGTCTGGCTTTGTTACAAACTGGTAAACAAACAATTACACAACAAAGCGGCAGCAAATGGGCCACAGATACAGCTAGAGACACCTACCAAAATAATCCACGAGAGAGCGCACAATAAAGATACCCAAAATACTCAAGCACGGTGGCATCCCCCTTATGCGATTCCACTGCATCAATTGTTCACCCCTAATCCCGGCCAGCGGCAGACAACTCAATATACACTTTCATTTTACTTCAGTTACAGTTTCCATTGCGTTTGCGAATTTGCCGCCGCTGCGCTTGGATTGATCTTCGTTTAAACTACATATCATTTTGCTCATTGCTGCTCTTTTTGCCCAGGGGGACTCTGTTCTGCTCGGGTTATGCATACATATATGCATCGCCTGGTGGTGTTAATTTATAAAAAACAGTGCCCCAAGTTCGCAATCGGCCTGTTTGCCATTTTTTGCACCGTTGACGCTTTTTTTCACAGCCGGCGCGTGGTATAATAACCAAATCAGATAAAAGACATATATATATATATATACTACTTTTTTATATTGAGCGATAGCAATTTACCACAGTGGGCAATGATTGAAATTAAATTAATTGAGTGAAACTTTATATAGTTGGTCTCTATAAACAATTTTTTTTTAATTTTTTTTTTATTTAAATTTAAGTGTAATATTGAAAACACTTCATTAAAGGCTTCTCTCGGCTTCCTGCTATTGCAGCTCTGACCACACTGTGCACCGATTTGCCTAGCTCCAAGCATCAACAGTAGCAGCAGGCTCCAGCAGTGGCAGCCGCATAAACGCCTCGGCGGCGTCTGCGTCGGCGGCAGAGATCAAAGCGTGCTGCAAAACGGTTAAATCTTTTGAAATGTGCGCACTTTTTGACACCCAATTTGTTTAGAAGTGTACCAGCCCCAATATATATAGTAGATACATATTTATGTATCTATCTCTGTCGGCGGGGTGGAAATGAAGCTGAAGTGATAGTTCATAAAAATGTGAGGTGGGAAGATGAGAGTAGTTTATTCGATTCGTCAGTGGGCCACTATTTCTGCGAATTTCATTAATAAAAATGTCGAAAGTGTTGTTTGTGTAAATTGTTGGAGCAGTTGCAGCAGCAGTTCCGACACGCCACCACCCACCCGTCCACAGCCCAATCGCTTAGGTAGCACAATCAAACGAATTTCCCATTTGGCATTTTTGTTTTTCATAAAAATTCAAAAGATTTACAGCCCACAAGTAATTCCACTTAAATTGCTGTAAAGACGGGGGCTGAGGAGGAGCAGTCAACGGTGTGGGTAACCCATCAGTTCATTCATAAAAACGTAGCAAATGCTTAATTAAGATTTTTCCGTATAAAAATGCAAGATGGAACTGAGGGATATATGTACATAGGTATATATATAGGTATATAGTGTATAAGTACTCGTAATAAGAAGTTTATTGATTTGGGAAATGCCATGGCCGGATGTTTACGTCTTGGCTGCTTGGATGTTACAGGCAAGCCATGGAAAGCAACGTGTGAAATGTGTGCAGAGGATTAAGCGATTGGGTTGCGGACTCGTTACCAATCCCCAATCCTGGCCAGCAAGTTGCTAAGTTGGTAAGTCAATCCGTGCTGCGGAAATTCCATTGCTCCTTTCCTGCCAAAAACCAAAGTCAAAACATACGGCTGAGGTTGGGAAAAAGACACGGCTGAACAGAGGCTGGATTTATTTGTACAAAATGACTTTGCAAATGAGATTCCGAGCTGACCACCGAATGTGTCAATATTATCATGGGCCCAGCCTATGCAAACACTACCCCGCACCCACAGATACGTACATATACATGCACATCTCACACAGCGTGCTACTCGGTATTAATGCTACCTGCTGTGTGCGAGGTGTGCATAGTTCTGTTAATGTCCAACACCTTCGCACTTGAATCAACGCCCCGCAACGTGACCTGTGGCCCCTAGACTGGATTTTGTCTTAGCCAACCAATAGTTATGAATGGAAGCGTCCAACCTGCCAAGTGCCAAGTGCCAAGTGCCATCCGATGTACATGCACCGATAATCGATGTGATTAGGCCGTGTCGTTAACTGTAACCCCCAGTCGACCAGCAATCAATAATTTAATTCCAAAAAAATACTCGGTGACGTATTTAGACAGCCACTGACAGTCCAAGCAGGCTCAGCACAAATAAGTATTGAAAACTGTGTGCAAGACATCGAATCTTAGATACTCTTGCAAACATATAAATTTACTCTAAAAATTTATTATCTGGCATTCTCTAATGTATCATGAATTTATACGATATGTATACTCTTAAGCACACTTTTATCTCTGAAGGAATCGATAATTTCTTTCGGACATAAAATATTTAAAGAATTTTATAAAAAACAGAAGATTGACCACATCAGAGAAAAGAGTTTTCCAGATTTATAGCAAACAAATATGTATAAACAAGCTACAATTTTTATATGTCCTCATGTATATGTTGTATTTTTTCTTGTTGTTTTGATCTGCAATTATAACAGGAGAAATATATATTTAAATGCCCCATAAATATGTTCTACGTTATAAAGTTAATGAACTCCCTCGCCAATGAAGAGCAAAAATCGACTTAGTATTAAAAATAGCTACGTGACACAGCACAAAAATTGTTGGCTCTGGTCCCCTTCCAGGGCGATAGAGAAGAAGGAAATGAGCTGCACTTAAATGCATGCGAGAAAACCACTCGATGCCAACAAGTGGATAAGAAGCCACCACCACGACACAATCGATGCCCAAACGAACTATCAATGTCAGTGAATTGGCAAAAATAAAATTTAAACTCAATTTGTATGCAGGCCAGAGTCCGAGGCCCCGAGGAAACCCTTTACTTGACACACCTCAACAACGGCTGCGGCTCAAGTGGCAGCATCCATACATCCACACACACATCGCATCGATATACCGTCTGCCGTTGCATTAATGTCTGATGAACACCCAGTTGGCCAAGCGGTGCTCCAGCCAGGGGCTAAGCTGCTGAAGCATGCGTATCATCAGTGTGCACAACAAATCTTAATGATCGTTAAGGCTGTGCGAGGCGTTGATGACGCGACCATGGCGATGATCTTGCACATTTTGTCTACCCAAACGAAATGGTGCTGAACTCCAATCCATTCATTGATTCCATTCATTTCATGCAGTGCCCCGAAATGAAGTGCTCGAAATGCTTTGTGTAATGATTTTCGACTGCATTGATCTTACAGATTTTTCGTTAATTTTATTTTTAATGTGTATTATCATATACCATCGCATATATATATATATATGTATATACTATACTATACTTTTTTGATGCCTTCCTCTTAAAATTAAATACATTACAAAGCGCTGGCAAATTAGTTTGGAAACGGAATTCGGATTTGCAGCTAACAAATTTTGAGAATGCGCGAATACAAAGTGCATTATTTAAAAACATAATACATATATTCATATATATAATAAAAATATAATAAGTATTTATAACATATGGATGCTTGTATGTGTAAGTGTATATGTGTATAAGCGCCGCTTTACTGTGATATTTGTAAATACTTTTCGATACATGCAACTGAGTAGACAATTTTTGCCATATTAGTTTTACGACTTTGCCGTTTTTCGCCAATTAATTTGTGAAAGTTAAATTGTAGTGTTAAAGCCACAAATGCATCTAAATTATGATTAGGGGGCCTGCATGCGGCAACTCTTGTCTTTTTCACAACAATTAACTAGTTTTTGTTTTAATATTAGAATTGCAGATGCTTGCTAGTTGCTGGGTCCGAGTGTTTAGTTCTTGAATTGAAACACGAGTATCAATATGACGGCCAATAGCACAGCGCTTAGGATGGCAACCAGTATGAGTTTCTTCTTTCGCACTTTGTTCTGCAATAGAAAACATTTAATGTAATTATAATAGATTGGCCTATATTATCAACTATTTACCCTATAAGAACTGGCCTTGCGCAAATTCTCCGTGCCCTGTGAGACGAAAATGCTTGTTTGCTCCACCTGCGACTCAATGGAGTCAACAGTGACACCCTGCTCGTAGACCATAGCACCTAGATTCTTGTATATCTCGTTGACACCCACAATATTGTTCTCCAGCTCGCGTATGGCACGCTCCTGTTCCTCAAGTGCTTGCAGGTCCACTTCCTCTTGCATTTGCGTTTGTAATTGCTGCTGTTGCTGCTGCTGATTTGATTTCCGATTGAAAAAGTTATCCTCAAAAAAGGAACCATTTTCAGCGCTGTTGCTATTGGTAGTGCTGCTGTTCCGCGTCGAGCCGGGCGGATGTGCAATGCTGAAATTATTGGCGCGCGCTTGGTGCAATGCACTACGCTCAATATCAGCCGTTTTGCGTTGTATGGCCTGCCAAAAAAACACACACAATATAATGAATGACAAATTGTTTTATTATGCATAGCGATAGGCTAAGATTAACATACCTGAAAGGCGGTCAGAGCAGCAGTGAACTCATCCACCAAACGATCGCGTTGTATTTTCAAATGTCGCTCCTTGCACTTGTCCACCTCCTTCAGCTGATTGTTTGTATCGGTCACCAGTTGCTTGGTGTAGGTCATTAACTGATGACTTTGTGAAGAGTACATGGTTTTTTCAGACACAAAATATATTTATAGAGTTTTGCCTTTTGATAGCAAAGGCATACTTACAGTTTCTTTTTCAATTCGGGCGAATCTTGTGGCGTGTTCAATTGATTAACCATACGTTGCATAGTGGACACTGTGAAATGATAGTTGAGGGGGCACTGCGATTAGTCATAGTTTAAAAAAACACGCCCCAAAACAAATGCTTACCATTTTGTTGGACTTTTTGTATGCTTGACGCGATTATTTGGGCCAATCGCTGAAAGTCAATCTCACTGAGCCCCCCTCCGCTACCACTACCGCCACCTCCTCCGCCACTGCCGCTGAGGCCATTCTCCATATGCTGTAAATCCATGCTTTCGTATGCAGACACCTTGGCGATCTACTTTTCAATCTCTCAAGAACAAGTTGTTGTTTCTACGCTGCAAATTTCCAATAGATTTTTTTTTTGTCCGCAATTAAAATAAACACTACACTTATATCATTATATGCGTTTCAGCCAAATACACCTGTAATGTGGGCTTTTCTATGTGTGTGTGTTGTTTCTGTTTTTACTCTTCGCAGGGGACTTGAGTAGTCTTTGTTTTACTTTTCGCCTATGTGTCATCGCACCACTCACCTTGTTTGCCCTTGTCTCCCTGAACCGCGACGTTTAGCGACCAAAGCTTTATCTAGCGCATGTCAATTAAATATATAATTATTTGCACACATAAACGTTTTAAAAATAAAAAAAAGCGAATAATTTTTGCAAGAAATTCGTGAATTTATAGTGATGATAAATGCGAATCGATAACTCAAACAATCGTATTGTTAGCGATAGGTGGGACCGTTGTCACAAAAGCAGTTGCTGCTAAGAATTGTATCGATATATCTCAACAGGATTAATAAGATACCTTTCAGTGTTGGATAGCATAAGCGAGAAGTAGCTAAATTTAAATAATATTTATGAATTTGTCCTAAAAACTGCTTGTTGATTAAGCTTGAAGACAGTATTCAATAAGTGTTAATATGCCAACTGCATATTTTTGTTAATGCCTTGTAAGGCAAAGAGCGTTTGTCGCGAATCTCCAAAGTAATTGTGTTCAAACAAGCAGTTAAATCACAACAAAACCCGTCAGAATGTTCAGCTATTACTGCTTATGTACATATGCTTATGTACATGTATCATACTTTGAGGAAATTCACAGCTAAGCCCGGAATAAGCTGAAAGCAATTAAAAACTGGTAAAACTCAGTAAACAAATACTTAAATAATAATAGAAATTAATCAACGTATTACGCAATTAAGTTGTAATAACAGTGAATATATATAAATATATTTTTATCACTTCAAATTTTGCATAGCCAACCTGTTTCCAATTTACTCATATAACTTTACACTGAGAATGAAGAGCAAGATAGACAAACAAGAAATACTCATTATCATAACTCATTCAACTTTCTTTTAAACGTAGTTGCTTCAAACCGGTGCAGGTGCAATGAACGATGTATAAAAGCGGTTTAAATTATCTTAATTACATATACACATCTGTCTAATACATATTTGATGAGATATATATCATATTGAATGTAGGTAACACCTTTTATATTTTAATAAGACCTGTATCTCAAACCAGATAACGTTTTCATTTACCATTCGTTTTATAAAATAATATAATACAGAATTCAATCTTCTAAACTTTCAAATAAATAAGCACGTATTGCCTACGACGAGGCTTAATCAGTTCTCGAATGCCGAAGACGTCAAAACTCTTTCGGATGTGCTTTTTTTGTCGGCCGCAGTCCAAAGTTTCGTTACTATTAAAATCATCAAAATTCAACTACAGCTGTGATGATGCGTGTCTTTTGTTTAGCGTTCTCAATTCAATTTGCTCTGTGTTATTGCCAGTTCTTAAATGGGCCAGGTGCGTGACATTTAACCGTGTGCCACTTATACGTGCATACACATATATCAAAAGATATTGTGAAAAATCAACAAAAGAATTCTGAGTGCAAAACAAAACACATTAAGTTATGTTAAATTAAGTGATAACCAGAACAGATGTGCGAAAATCCAATGTTGTTCTTTTTTTTATCCAACGGAATTTAAACTTTCGCTTTACTTTTTTCGCTTTCTTGTGTGCTTTCCAATGCAGATCCCACATGGAATATTCGTTCCAAAAATCAGATGAAGAGCAAAGACTTTTGGTTTTCTGATGGCCAGCGTACACTTTACGAAAAGATATCCATGCAGGCCAATCAATATATGGCCAAGAATATAATCTTCTTCCTTGGCGATGGTATGTCCGTGCCGACAGTGACAGCAGGTCGAATATACGAAGGCCAGCAAAGAGGCTTCATAGGCGAACGTAATCGTCTGGAGTTTGAAAAGTTTCCCTTTGTGGGATTGTCAAAGGTAACTAATGTGTTTCTTAATTTAAATGAATTATTATCTATTGGGCAAACCTAATCTATCATTATTTCCCACAGACCTACTGCGTTGATAAACAAGTTTCAGACTCTGCCTGCACCGCTTCCGCATACTTAACCGGTGTAAAGGCCAATTATCAGACAATCGGTGTATCCGCTGACGTGAAGCATAATGATTGTGCCGGCGCTAAGCTACCCAAAAATCGCCTATCCTCCATTGCAGCCTGGGCAATTAAAGGACACAAGTCGGCCGGTCTGGTGACTACAACCCGTGTAACCCATGCGAGTCCAGCTGGAGTCTACGCACACACCTCGAATCGTGACTTTGAAAGCGATTACGATGTTCATGATCTGGGCCATGATCCGAACAATTGTCCGGACATCGCCCAGCAACTATTAAACGAGGTGGGTCAAAACTTGAGGGTGGTGCTTGGTGGAGGCACCAAGAAATTCTTGCCCAACACAATGAGGGATGTGTATGGTAACGTTGGCGAACGTTTGGATGGACGTAATCTAATTGAGGAGTGGAAACGTAGCAAATTTGGCAATGCACGTGTTGTCTTCAATCGCACGGATCTGCTGAGAAAAGATGGCCGTTATACGGACTACTTGTTGGGTTTGTTCAATTCCTCACATCTGGCATATAATTTGGATGATAGCATAGACACGCCTTCGCTTGAGGAGATGACTGGAGCGGCAATTGAAGTGTTGTCACAAGATCCAGCTGGCTACTTTCTGTTTGTCGAAGGCGGTCGTATCGATCATGCCCACCACGAGACCAAAGCCAAGAAGGCTGTTGACGAAACGGTGCAGTTCTCGAATGCTGTTCGAAAAGCGCGACAGTTAACCAATCGTTGGGACACTCTGATTGTTGTCAGTGCCGATCACGGACATACTATGACTATTAACGGATACCCGGATATTAACAACAACATAACCGGTCTTAACTCAAACCTAAGCGATGTTGATAACTTACCCTATGCAACATTATCATATGCCAACGGACCGCACTATAAAAGATTCTTTAAGGTAACGGGGAATGAGGTGGATCGCGTTGATCTCCGCACTTTGAATATCGGTGATAAGGAAGCAAGTTATCCACATGGTGTTCCCATGTCAGAGGAAACTCACGGCGGTGGAGACGTTGCCGTATATGCTAATGGTAAGCTGTAGTCCAGTAAAAAAAAATATATATATTTTAATTTTACTTTATAAATCCAGGTCCTTGGGCACATTTGTTTAGCGGTGTTTACGAGCAAAACACAATACCTCATCTAATGGGATTTGCAGCATGCATAGGCCCTGGAATTACTTATTGCAATCTCAAACCCAAAAAAACTACCAATCCTTTCGTATATTAATAGCAAATATTAAAAATTACAACAATAAATTACCATAAGAATATATAACAATTAAATCCAAACAATTAAAACAAATTAAAAGTTATTTGCTTTATATTGCGGGTTTCAAACAGCCGTTAGATTTTGTTCAAACAAAAATCCTGCTAATACTAGAAAACAGTGCTCAGAATTGTGGTACAGAAATTAGTGCTAAATATGGCGTTCTATACATAGTTTCGAGATTAACACCACGGTCACTCTGAACATCTCCGCCATTTTAGCTGTAGCTGCAGAAAATTTTTCGCAACATAGTCGAAAAGAAGCTGTGTTGTTTATAATGTATATATAATATATGTGAATAACGCATATTAATAGCTGCAAAATATAAAGTGTTACTTGACAACTACGGCGATTACTTACATTTATACGTACGCCGCACGCCGGTGGCAGCTTGTTCGACTGTACGAGCGGCTTGTGATTGTGTGCGTGTGTTTGTGAAAAGGGGAGAAAAGTGTGCACGGCACCGCTAAATAAGTTGGTCGCGTGCGTTTAAAATCAATTTTTTTTTCTTCGTTTACTTAACGTTCACGCAACCATGGCCGACGGCGTGGTGCTGGACTTGTATGCCGAAGATCTGGACAAAGATTTTACCGGGCAAGTTAAGGTAAGAAACAACCACGCTTTGTATATACATATCTATGTATGTATGTATATATAAAGAAGATGGATTAAATAACATTGTTGATATTTGCAACAATATCGATAAACGCGTATAATATGTTTGTATATATATATCGACATTTTAAAGGATGAATTTTGCATAAAAGATGAATTTGGTGGCGACGGTGTCGATTTATATGATGACATCGGCGGCCCCACCGAGCCAGCTACTGCGGGCGGCGGCTGCGGTGGTGGCACCCCAACGGGCGAAAACTCTTCTGGACCCGGATCCGTGGACGGCTCCTCGAGCATCGGACCGAATGGAGTTTACCATCAGGGCAGTGGTAGCCAAACTCCAACGATGAACCGACGCTATCAACTATATGTGGGCAATCTGACTTGGTGGACAACCGATCAGGACATCTCGAATTCATTGCGCGAAATTGGTGTCAACGATCTGCAGGAGGTTAAATTCTTTGAGAATCGCGCTAATGGTCAATCCAAGGGATTCAGCGTCATATCGCTCGGCTCGGAGCCCAGCCTCCGAACCGTACTCGATCAGTTACCCAAAAAGGAGATGCACGGCCAGACCGTGGTAGTCACGTATCCGAGCAAGCAGGCTCTCACGCAATTCGAGAGCCTGCAAAAGACACGTCCAGTGCCGCCACCACAGCAGAATGGACCACCACGTGGTCCCGCACCACCCAATATGGGTGGGCCGATGCCGCCGCATCCGGGCGTGCCTCAAGGTGGACCGCCCGGTCATGCACCACGTATGAATCCAAGCATGCAGCCAGGCCAATACCGGCCACATATGTCCCAGGTGCCGCAAGTTGGGCCCAATTCTGGACCTCCACGCATGCAGGTGAGCTTTTTTCTATATCTATTGGTTGTTCCCCATCCATTTTGCATTTTGCCTTTAAGTTGTAGCTTTGTTATTTGATTTTTACCTACAAAAAAGGTCTTGGGATTGTTTGGGTCGTCAGCCCGTATTAACAAAACGCCATTTACATTTGTTTTATTTAACTTTTATTCATTGAAATTGTTCTGAATGCAAAATTTGGTTCACACAATTCGAATAATTGGTCGCGTTCTTACTTGATTAAATAATGTATGCGGATTATTTAAAAAATATAATTCATTTACGTGAATTGGTAGGTATATATATCTTCATTTTTTACTAACAAGTTCCAGGCAGAATCTGTACATATGTTTTTATATTTACATATATTTATATTTAAAATTCAGCAGTGGTTAATCGAAATTATAACTCTTTGGTTTAATGTATATATAAAAATGAAAATTTACTAAATGTATTTACTATATTTTTATTCAATGATTTCAATAGAAAGTATTTACGAAATTCCAAAAGCTATTAATTTGACTATATATTTTTTGATATCAGAAAAAATTCTACTTTAAGGTTATTTTTGTTGATTATGATTTTAAGTACATTACATATTTTGGTTAACAAAAAGTATTTTCAGAGAAATTTTTTATATATTTGTATTATTGCCTTATAAATAAGTTATGTAATTAGCTATACAGTTAGTTTGAAATATTTTTGGAGTAAATCTGTAATTTAATGGCAATATTTATGATTTTGTAAATGTGTTGATTTGTTTGCGATCTATATATGTATGTGCCTCTAATACTCTGTATTGTATGTATCTTTATATAAAAAATAATAATATAAAAATGTTTATGTATTACGCTTTATATTTATATTCCATTCCATGTGTTTTTTGACAACGCTTACGCACACTTCTACCCACCACAACAACAACAACAACTACATAAAATACGTTATAATATTAGCCGCCAATGCATCAACAAGGCGGCCCAATGGGCAACCAACAGCCGCCTCCCAGGTATCCGCCAGCGCAAGGTCAATGGCCAGGTCAACGTCCCGGTGGACCCCGTCCGGGTCCACCAAATGGACCACTGCAACGACCACCAATGGTAACAAATTCCTAACAAACAAACAAATACAAATATATATATATATAAAGAAAAATCCTATATTTTAAACATACCTAATTATAATATAGAAGACAAAAACGAAAACGAAACTAACCCAATTTAAGTTAACTTAGAAAACGACATAAGATGGTCTCATTAATTGTATTCAGAACATTTAAATAACTGCACATGTTTGTAACTTGAGCACACACCAAACACACACGCATATATCCACAGATACAAATCTGTTGTGCATATATCCACGACAAGGCTGCTATTACCACCTACACACCACCACCAATTTGCAACTTGGCCAAGTTGCATATTTAACACTTCGGTACTATTTGAGACCAGTTTCTAAATTCTGCGTTCTGTGCTTTGCTTTTTGCAGTTCCAAGGTCCAATGGGAATGCCAGTGCGTGGTCCGGGGCCGGGTCCGGACTGGCGTCGTCCGCCAATGCATGGGGGCTTTCCGCCCCAAGGGCCCCCGCAGGGTCCACCCCACATGCAGGGTCCTCCACGTCCGCAAATGGGTCCTGGTCCACCGCCCGGTTCGGGTGGACCACATGGCGCTCCAGCGCCCCACGTGAATCCAGCATTCTTTAATCAACCCGGCGGTCCGCCGCCGCATCCAGGCATGGGTGGGCCACCACATGGTCAGCCGGGACCACAGCCGGGCATGAATATGCCGCCACAGCACGGACCTCCGCCTCATTTTGCACAGCAGGGTGGTCCACGCAATCCATGGCCAGGGCCACCACAAGGCAAACCGCCAGGATCGTTCTCCGATCCGCAAATGGGACCGCAGCTCACGGAGGTTGAGTTCGAGGAGGTCATGAGCAGAAATCGCACGGTCAGCAGCTCGGCAATTGCCAGGTGAGCCGAAACATACAAATATATTGAAGTAATTTTATTTCTGTAATTATGTGAATGTGTTGTTCTCCGACGATCACAGAGCTGTTTCGGATGCTGCGGCTGGCGAGTATTCGAGCGCCATTGAGACGCTAGTTACGGCTATTTCCCTGATCAAGCAATCCAAAGTGGCTCACGATGAGCGCTGTAAGATATTGATCAGCTCACTGCAGGACACGCTGCACGGCATCGAGGCCAAGAGCTACAATCGTCGCGAGCGTTCGCGTTCACGGGATCGCTCCCATCGCAGTCGGCAGCGTCGCGAGCGATCGACTTCACGCTATCGAGAGCGATCCCGCGAAAGAGAGCGTGATCGCGATCGTGAACGCGAGCGAGAGCGTGATGGAGGGTAAGTTGAGATTTGAAGTACTTGTATCCCTTATTACTCATTGAATGCCATACAACTCTTACCTTATGTACAACAGCAGCTATCGGGAGCGTTCGCGCAGTCGTGAACGAGAGCGTCAGGCGCCGGATCACTACAGAGATGACAGGTAGTTGGAATTGGTTAATATGCTCAATTATTTGTAGCTAATAAAAAAAAAAAATCCAATCTATGATGTAGCAGCAGCCGCTCCGCACGTCCACGTAAATCGCCGGAGCCAGTGGTTGCCGAAGCCGCCGAAGCGCCGTCATCTAAACGTTATTATGAGGAACGCGAACGTTATCGCTCATCGGATCGGGAGCGGCGTGACCGGGATCGGGATCGTGAGCGTGAGCGCGAACGTGATCGAGATCGGCGTGAAGAGCATCGTTCCAGGCATTGACTGCTACACAAGCGAAAGCAAAACTATTAACAACATCGTACACACCCACACACATACACAAATACACACCTCGTAGACACTCTTATTAACACATAACAATGCAGAAAGCTGAAGGCCAGCCACAAGATTAAAAAAAAATTGATTTGTTTCTAACATTACCAATACGTAGGATATAAATATGGCATAACATAGTTCTCCTAGACGTACTAAAGTAAGCCGAAATGTTGACAAGTCTCGACAACTATACAACAGACACAAACACACACAATCAATCAACAGATGGACTGCCACGCCCACACACAAATCAACACCTTCGTCATGATCCTGCATATCCTGCACGCATCCCACATAAGAGTCGTCAGCGCGGGACAGGACGCTGGTGGTCCGACAGTGCAGCAGCAACAGACATAATGAACTGGAAAATCTACATTGTCGTCTTCACCGCAGAATTTCAATATTATTGTACTTTAATATTTCGGTTTATTTAATAAAAACATATATATATGAAAACCAACAAAAAAAACAAAAAAAATTGTTCCAAAAAAAAAAATAATACTCAAACTGTCTTGCGTTGCGTGTCTTCTTGTACCTTATAATAACAAAAAGAATATAGTTTACGAATTGATATATATTTAAATTGTACAACTACAACGCATTTATTCTTAATAATATTGTTATATTAACACTCGCATCTTTTGCAATTTTGCAAAGCTTTTGCCAAATGAGGCCAAGAATCATAATAAGCGCAATTGTATTGAAAGACATTATTTTTTTGTAAACCTTGTTTCAACCATTTATTTAAAATTGACTTTATTTATATATATTTAAGCGAGCTTTTTGTGCGCGTGTGTTGTGAGTGAATCATAGTTTTAAATATTGACTGATCTTATCAAGTGGATAAGTAGTATAGAGCTAGAGTGACAATATTTATTAAAATTATGTAAATAAGTTGTATGAATGAGTTTTTTGTATGCCTGTGGCGATAATTAGACTAAATATCTCTAATTATAAACTTAAAGAAGGTCTTAACAAACTTTTATCGTAGATTTTTTAAACGCGATCAAGCTTTTATGTAGTTGCTATGTAACATCTTTTTATTTTTATTCTTTTAACTATATTTTTATTTGTACAGTGTACACAAAACATTTGTAAATGATATTCAACTTAATGATTGCTACACTAATCCAAATGGCATTTATGTAAATTATAGTTTTCGACATCTAGTACCTGTAACTTTCTTAGGTCTGATCTAACAAGAAGTATTACGAGCTTAACGGCCGGCTACTACTACTACTACTTATAAACAATCAATGAAAAATCTGTCCTGTACAATTTAAACTGTGATTTCGAGAGTAACCGAACTTACATACTTTTTACTGTAAATCATGCACAATGCAGGTAATGTTTTACATATGTATATGACAATCTAGTCAATAAGTGTGCGTCTTGTTTATTTAAAAAATAATAAGATGAGGTATTCGTATTTATGTCATTCATATTTAAGACAAAGCGTCATTTTTTTAAATTTATATTTTCGATTATTGTTTACAAATATACGCACATTCGTATTCGATTGATCCTAATATACTATTTTGAACCAAAACTTTTGACCCAAATGACCCAAAATAAAAAATACATATCAATTATTTAGTAAGAGGGTTTCGTTATTAGCTTAAATCTTTCACAATGGCTTTTATGCTCTAACGCTTATTTCGTTTCGAACATTTATAATCCTTCACAAACGGTCACGATTTGTCTCGCTCTTTCTAGACATTTAAAAAAAATATTGCGCGCCGATAAATTAGCTGGCAGTTCAATTAAAAAGGCGACCATATGTTTTTTCGTACTCCAAAAAACGGTCACCCTACCATCTGGAAGCTTCGCCTAATTCAGCCGTAAGCCAACACTAAATTGCAATATACATAAAGATAAATGAAATACAGAACCGAAAATATCAACGTAGTAGTAAACGTCGTAAAAGCAGTCAATCTAACAAAGCAGCTCAGACAATTTCCTATCACATCCAAAACTCCTCCGTTGGATAAAAAATAAATCTAATAAAAAAGTGGGAATACTAGGATACAGTATGGCAGATACAGCACAATATCTAAATGACCGATTCCAACGTTTCAGGAATGGAATCAGCGAGCGCTAGTAAGTAGATCTAAAAATGTATTCAAATATACATATGTATATATATATATATACTTATTATTAATTTACATATAATATATATTTATGAGGTCAATAAAGGTGCAGACGCATAGTCCAAAAGTTCGCAGTAGCTTTAGAAATGAGTGCTAATTGTGAACACCTTGCAAGAACCTTGCCCTGCCATACGGTGTGGCTGACGTGTTGTTTTGGTGTTCAACCACATCAACAGTTGGTCGCAATAAATCAATAGTCCTTGAAATCAATTTGTACACGTACGCAGATAGTTCCAACTGATGCCTATTCTTGTATTATTTTTTCAGTGAGCCGTATGTACGCCATCACCTGTCAAAGGTGTACATGGTGCTGGCTAGCACCACCGCTGCTGCGGCAGTGGGTGCACTTGTCCAGATGCGAGGAATTCTCGATTTGGGCATGCTAGCAGCGATTGCATCGCTTGTGCTGGTGCTGGGCCTACATTTCTATAAGGACGATGGAAAGAACTATTACATACGCTTGGGAATGCTCTATGGTTTTGGCTTTTGCTCGGGACAAACTCTGGGTCCCCTATTGGGCTACATCTCCAGCATCAACCCGGCCATTATACTAACTGCATTAACTGGCACCTTTGTGACTTTTGGTTCGTTATCGTTGGCCGCTTTGCTTGCTGAACAGGGCAAATACTTGTATCTGGGTGGTATTTTGGTTAGCGTCATTAACTGCATGGCCCTAATCAGTCTCTTCAACATGATCTTCAGATCGTACTTCGTTCAAATGGTATGTAACCGATCCATAAGCAAAAATGGTGCTAGATCTAACCCCATCCAACTCTCTTGCAGACTCAATTATATGTCGGCGTTTTTGTCATGGCCGCCTTCATTGTCTATGACACACAAAACATTGTGGAGAAATGTCGCATGGGCAATCGGGATGTAGTCCAGCACGCATTGGATCTGTTCTTTGACGTTTTGAGCATGTTCCGTCGGCTGTTGATTATTTTAACACAAAAGGTATGTTTCTGAAAGCTAATTTAAACACTTGAGGCGGTTCAAGATGAATGTTGATTTGTGCTCAAATGTGCGCCCTATCTTACAGCTCAAAAGTTTTATGGCTTGATAACTCGCAAATGAGTTAAATACTCAAGCAAATATTGAATAATCTTGATCTATCCACATAAAGCAAACAATTTCATAGATAAGAAATTAATCTATTCAACGGTATGACGTTTTATGCGCATACTCAGTTTTCGTACATCCAAGGCAAAAAGTATACTCTCACAATTGAAATATCTTGCATAATATCCGTAGACATAACTCTTTTAATAGTGTCTTTTTTCTTATTCTTCCCATTCTTTGGTAGAAGTATATTTATTTCCAGGCATACGAAAAATTGTATGAAAACTACAATATGTCAATATTCAGTTGCTCTTTGTGAAATTATATTTATAACCTTGGAAGTAGTCGTTTACAATAATCCTAATGTTCTCTCACTTTCAGGAGGAACAGAAACAGGCCGATCGTCGCAAGAGGAAGTAATAAGGAACTTGCTCTTGTCACACACAACAAATTAATCAAGTTGGAACCTATTTCAAATTTCAAAAACAACGAGCCGTGTTAACTTTTTTGGCTCTATATTATATATATCTCAAACAATATTTGGTACTCACAAAAACCATGCAAATCCAAAAGAAAATTTCAAAAAACGTTTAATAAAATTCTCATCTCATCCAACTATATAGATGAATAACCTTTCGTATTTTATTGTATATTATATACATAACCCATTAATGTTCCGCAAAAGTTACATTCATATGAATATATATTTGTAATACGTAAGGATTCATGTTGTAATATTTATTTCGGGACTATATTTAATTATTTATTGTGTAGAGTATATAAAAAAAAATTGGAGATGTAATAAACGAAAATTTCCCATCACTTAAACTCTCAGCCATTATGGAAAAAGCACTAGAAGCACCTTCAGATTGCATGTGTTGATTATATCGATTAGCGGAACGATTATATCAACTAGAAAACCAATTTAATTAGGCAAAGTGGCAACGAGAAACTCATAATGCTATATTCATTTTGAACCATTTGAGTTTGTCTCGTCCAAAGCGAAACATGTCCCAGTCGATGCCATTGGTGAAGCCGTTACTGTTGCAATTCCAGCAGCTGTTTTCCTTATTAAAATTTGTGGGTGTCCTGCCACAAGATTTGACACAGTTTCGAAATAAAAATGTTCTCGAAAAGTCGCGAAATGGCATGCTATATATGATTGGACTTTTGATAATTTATACGGTGCTTTACATATGGTTGATTTTATCGTTTGGTGAAGATGATCCCGCAGTGAAGGCATCTCAGAGTGAGTATAATGAAGAATAGATAATCTATCTATCATTAAAAATTTGAATTCTTATTTCGAAAAATTCTTCCTCCGAGCCAATTCGTCATTATGATTTTGTTGCTTTTTAGGCACTTTAACGTTTGTTATTGGCTTGTTTTTGACGCATATTGGTCTTATTATGATGGCCACCGATCAGATAACTGCGCTCTTCAATCAAGGACAACTGGGTGATCTCTATGAACGCATACGCGTAGTGGATGAACGCCTCTATCGGGAGCAGTGTCTGGTTGATAATAGCTACATAGGAAAACGCATTCGAGTAATGGTCATTATGACCGTTGTCTTTGAGCTTTTCATAATGCTGTCCACATACATAAAGCTTGTGGATTATACGCAATGGTTATCGCTGCTGTGGATAGTCTCGGTAGTGCCGACTTCCGTCAATACTCTGGACAAGATTTGGTTTGCAGTATCGCTATATGCACTGAAGGAACGTTTCGAGGCGATAAATTCCTCACTAGAGGATCTGGTTACCGAACACGAAAAACACAGAGCTTTTTTAGCTAGAGACGATGATAACGATTCAGCTGGGAATCAAACTGCAGATAGTTCCGAATCGCAGCCGCCACAGTATGACGAAAATCTGGAGTACTTGTACAAGGAACTGGGCGGCATTGATATTGGATCGCTGAGGGGCTCGGGCAGCAAAAGTAGGAATAGGGTGGCACCAAGTAAGTAATGCGTAGAATATTTACTAGTTCTCTTGCTGATATTAATTTAATATTAGTTGCCCATTCGCTGAACTCATTTGGAGAGCGCATTCCTCGCAAGTCGCAGCTGATTAATCCAAATCAAATGATGAATATGGCGCACGAGAGTGAATTGAGCAATGCGACCAAGGTGGAGGAGAAACTGAACAATCTGTGTCAAGTGCACGACGAGATTTGCGAAATAGGCAAGGCAATAAACGGCCTCTGGAGTTATCCGATTCTATCGCTTATGGCCTACGGTTTCTTAATATTTACGGCACAACTGTATTTTCTATATTGCGCAACTCGTTCCCAATCGATACCTCCATTGTTCCGGTCCGCTAAGGAACCGTTTATTACGGTTGTCATTCTTGTATACACTTCTGGCAAGTGCATTTATTTGATTTACTTGAGCTGGAAAACCTCGCTGGCCTCGAAACGCACTGGGATTAGTTTGCACAAGTGCGGCGTGGTTGCTGATAATAATTTGATATACGACATTGTGAACCACTTGTCGCTAAAGCTTCTAAATCATTCGGTGGACTTCTCGGCCTGTGGCTTCTTCACACTGGACATGGAAACATTGTATGGCGTTAGTGGTGGCATCACTAGCTACCTTATTATCCTAATCCAATTCAATTTGGCGGCCCAGCAGGCTAAGGAAGCCTTACAGTCGTTTAATAGCTTTAATGAAACGGCTGGCTTGGTGGGTTCAGCCACTGAATTTAGCAATGCCAGCTCGACGCTGTACAATCTGGTGACCACTACAATGATGACTCCGTCAAATTACTAAAACTTATATCTGTATTTTATGCTTAGATTTAATTTACCTTTGGAGAACAATTTCGAACACTTTTTCGCACCTTTCATGCTTAAATATTTGAATTGAACACACATTAAATAAAGATCACGCTGCAGTCAAAGATTTGTATTGAATGCGCGCCTCGGCCAGCTCCTGCAGCAGTTGCTTGAACGTTTCATTGGTGCCATCGTAGTCCAAAATAGCTATACACGAAATCTGGGCGCGCTTATGTAGTGCATATGACAATTCCCGGCGCATCAGCGAGAAGCAGTACGGCACATTTTGATCCTGGCAAACGGTTTTTAACTCATCTATCGTGTCATCGAGTCCACCTTCAAGGTTGAATGTTTAAAAACTCGTCAGATTTGTCAGCACTATATTTCTTACCTGGACCTGGACACTGCTCACAGTCTGGTGCCAGCAGCAGCAATTTTACTTTATGTATCCGCAGCCTGGACAATGATTCTCGAAATCCCACCACCAGTCGAAGGTGTGCACGCGCTTTGATTTCGTTGTTGGCATAGGCACGCTTCTGAAAACGATCCAGGTCATTGAGCAATAGAGCCGAGAGCTCTTTGAGTCGTGCCGTCGTGCAATTGTCACAATAGCTATACAAGTAATGTGATAAATATATATTGAATGCATTTAAAGAAAAACAACAGTTGTTGATGCTTACCTTCGAAACCGTCGGGAATGTATTTGATGGGCTGCCGCCTTTGCCGTCGTCTTTGACTCTGTTTCACTTATCGACAGGTTCTTCAAGTCGGTGATTACTTTCAATGAGTTTGGCTCCACATTAAGCAAGGTCGATTTCTGACCTGGAACTGAAGCACTATTTTCCACACTTGTTTCGTTAATAGAGTCAAGGCCAACGGACATTGAATTGCATGCCTTTTGGTGAGGTTCCGTACATTGTGGATCGTCATCATTACACTGCTTCCATTTGCGATATTTTTTTATGATGCGCTTAATGCGAGCAACACGATTTTTGGGATGCAGATGCGTTTTCCCCTTGCGCTTGGTCTGCAGAGTGATGCAGTTTCTCGCAATGATCGTGTGTGGGCGTTTCAGTTTGTTTACCTTTTTGTGTTGTTCACGGGGCACAATTAGAAAGTCGAGGAGCGAACATTGTTGCTTCTCTTTGTGCTTATTCTTGTACTTGGCGCTGTGTAGAATCTTTGGCGATGCGTTCTCATTGCCCTTTTTTAAATTTTGAAATGTGTTCTGATCTATTATATTAAGTTTATCCGAACTTCGTGCCATTTTAAGTGTCTGTTTTGCTGCATTTGCACTATTTTTTGGAATAAGCACGAATTCGATATCGATAAGTATTCATTAATTTAATTCATTTTACAACTGTATTTGGTCACACTAATTACCGATTGATATTTTTAAAAAACGAGTTCGGTTGTCCAACGCATTTATCATTATAAATAATTATTCCCGGATTCTTTTAAATATTTTCTAATTGACTTATTGGCTATTAACATTCAGTAAAACAAGTTTTGGCTTAAAAATATCAGATAAGAGAATTTCTTCTTGTTAACATCTTACCCAATACTTATATGATTTACTTATAGATTTACGGTCATGTTTTTAGTAAGTTTCTAGCACAGTGAGCACAGATCTTTAAAAATCATAACTTTATACTCCTCTCGATGGCTACGTGCATTTCATTAAACTGCCTGAGATGGGACAAGATTAGATCGCGTTCCGTCACAAATATCTCCCAGTATTTTAAGTACTGACTAACGTGTTGCAGCACAAGTTTTCCAGCAAAGTCCAGACAACTGCGCGCATGCCGCATACGCCGCCGACAGCTGGCCAGCACTAAGCGTAACTGTTGCTCCGGTTCCAACTGTGCAAGTATAAAGGACATTATACTTGCCGTATCAGCCCGCACATCAATCGGAAACAGCGCAGATTCGGCAGGTCGAGATTGGGGAAACACAAGCAGTGTTGGTGTCTCCGGCATGGTAAGCTCCCATGGCAAATCATTTGCTTGGCTATCGAACCGTACGAAATTCAGTTCGGGACTGCGCAGCAGAGCTGCCACCTGCATGAGCTCTAGTGACATTACGGCGGACAGGGCACAATCCGGTCGATGGATGAGCACCACATTAGTCACATTGGGTCGTTGCAATGCATCCAACAGCAACTGTCGATTGTATGTATGTATATACGATGTCTGCCGGCTGGGGACGAGAGGGACCAAAACAGAGTTCCTTTGTAGACGCGGCAGCTGCCTGGCATAAAACTGCTTAATGAACTCCTTGAGTGCTAGATAGGAAAACGGCTGATGCTGCGGCATGACATGCAACGCCTCTGCGGCCGCATCCACAATGAAGACCTGCACAGCAGACGCATCTCTTTTGCGTTGCTGTTGGTGTTGCTGATCGATGCCCAGCTGCTGGAGAAAGTCGCGATATTTCGTCGCATCGAAGAGCACCACGGCGAGGGAACGATTCGGTGATAAATGCTCTGGCGAATGCTGCCACAACAGCTGACCGTATTTGGTGACCAGTTTGGCGATGCCAATCTTTAAGGCAGGTGTTCCTTGCTGGGCGTGCGTGTGCGCCAAGCAGCGGTTGCGTGTGTGCAGCGCCAGCAGCTCTCGTGCCTCCGTCTCCAAGTGGTTCTCGTGGGTGTGCTGGGACCACAGATAATTTAGATAGCCATTTATGTTGTAGTAGTTGGCCAGCGTGGCTGCATTGAGTTGTAATCCTCGGTAGCAATGCTTGCCCAGCTGCTCACCTCCATAAAGTTCTCTAGGCATTTGCAATAGCGACCATTTATGCAACTTACTCGACTCTTGCAGCTCCTGTATCCAGTACTGCTCACAGTCTACGTTCTCCTGGCGTGCGAGCTCATCGCCCACGACTAGCGACTGCTGATGCAGCCGTATGCCCAGCGCCAACACGGGCATGTGTCGTGCCTTGATCGCAATCTTCACTGGCGTGCCATAGCCAGCTGCCTGTAGCGGATTGACTTTGGGTCGCACCCAATGCAATATCTCCATGGGCTGCCAACCATTTGCATTCGTTATGTTGTAACTGTGCAGGCCATGACGATTATCGATGACTACCAGTTGTGGCAGCGTTAACTGCTCTACTTTAAGCATTTGCTTGGCGCTCTTTCCAAATGTAACCGCAAAGCGTACATTACGCTCCGGATCATATTCCAGCCAATGCAAAGCGGTCGACACAAAACGCCTGTAGGCCAGGCTATCTGCCGAGTCCAGCAGCGCCAGGACAACGGCATCAGAGATCTTCCAAAGAGCGCCCAGCTCTACTGTACTATGCACACGATCGATAGGTTGTAACAGGTTGTTCATAAATCTCGTCAGATCCTCAAAATGCCAGGCGCCCTGATACTGCAGCCTCACATGTCGTCCATAATTTACCATCAACGTGGGCCATTTATCCGGATATCCGCCATTAACTGCCATGCCGGGGAGCTGACGATGTGTGCGACTGCAGTTGCACTGCATGTGCCAGCAATCGATGGCACCGAAGTAGGCGTAATCCTTGTAGTAATGCGCCACTCCATCGTACACCAAACGGGCCTGTCTGGCTTCGCTCGACCACGACACGTAGTAAAACATGAAAGACATCTCGCCTGATGCCTCCACTTCGGCTCGCACCTGTGGCACGCTGCGTGTGGGGCACTCGCTTATTGCTGCTTGGGTAAACGGCAGTAGGCCTATACCGATCCAAATATAAGGTAGTAAAATCATTCTGATAATATAGCAAGCGTGTGCCTAATTTAATATTGAATTCAACAACGGCAACAGACACAGGAAACAGCTGATATGACAAAGTGACCGTTTTCGCTTGGATATTAGCGACCTTGTGCTTGAACGCTTTGCAGCACTATTTACTAGCCGTTTATTATTTTAGTCGACAATTACAAAATGCAGAGCTCGGTCGCTAGCTGGCAGGATCTCGGGTGAGCTATCTCTAAGAAAATAAAGTGAATTATCCAAGCTTACTATGAAAACAGCTTGCTTCTGCCCGTGGTATAATTTGATTTAGCATTAGCAGAGGAATCACCATCGCTCGGAATACCGTACAATTTAAAATATTGGTTCTCGTTTACCTAAATTATAATCCCTAAAACAATTTTTTTTAACTTTTAAACATTTTAGACACCAACGCCGCATGGAACATTTACTTAAGACAGGTCACTTGTCGGATTGTAGTTTCGTAGTCTATGACGACGAAGGCAAGAAGACCCAGTTGAAGTGTCACAAATTTGTACTGATGAGGTGCGTATCGTTCTATTATATACATTCATATTAAATAAATTATAAAAATAAATCTGTAGTGTTTCGCCTGTTTTTGAGCGTATGTTTTCGGGCGACTTTGAGGAAGCAAAGATTCCGGAAAATATTGTTCTTGATGATGTCTTGGGACACGATTTTGAAAATTTTTTGAATTATCTATACCTTAACGACAACCAGCGACTGGAGTCATATGATCTGCAGACACTCCAAACGCTAATATATCTGAGCAAAAAGTTTATGGTTTCATCTCTCACAACCAATTGTTTTTCTGCCATCAAACGGCGCTTGGATGGCTTGGATGGGAATTCAACAATTGATTTGTTCGAATTTAGTCACCGAATCGAAGATAAAGATTTAATTAATAGCATTAATAAGGTAAATATTGCGATAGATGATAGAAAAAACCAATCAAAATTTGTAAATACTACTTTAGAAATTTCGATCGAATCCATTACCGTACATCGATACGGCTGCCGTCTATGATCTTAGCTCAGATGTCTTTTTAAAGTTTATGGAAAACTTGAATACTTGTGCGGCGGAAAAGCTGCGCTTCAGTATAATCGAGTGTTATTGCAAAATACAAGGATTACTCGTGGATCCAGCGCATTCGTCACTCGATTGTACACTTGCCGAAGATCAAAATCAAGATTTTTTGCGAGTAAATCAGAATGATACAGTGCTAGAAACAGATGAGAATAAAAAAGAAGAGAAGGACATTGTATGCAAGAAGGATGAAAATGAATACGATGTAGATGAAGAGAAAGATAAGTCTGCTAAGCAAATGGATAATAATGAATACATATGCAAACTATTAAAAACTATAAATTTTACGTCGATGTCTCCATATGATTTTTGCGCTGGACCAGGTGAATCCAATTTACTAACAGTTGAAAAGAAGTACGAATTGCTGTCTTCCATTTGCATTGCCGAATACAAAATGAAATTGTTTCCAAAATATTAATCGTTTAAAATTATTAATTGTTTTAAAGTTTATTTGAATTAAAAGTTCTGAGCACCTGTAACTATAGACTTTAGATGCACATTATTTATTGAAAAGTATACTTTATTTATTTGTCAAAATGGTATAAGGGTATAAATACAAATGTATAGAGTTTGCATAGTTTTAAAATATGTTCGTTTAAATTGTGCATACAAAATTGACATTTCTTTACTCTGAATCGATTCAGTTTGGAATATAATTGATTATATACTGATTACATCGGTTACCAAAAGGGTACATACTCAATAAGGAGCAATCTTACAATACTAGAAGACACTTGGACGGCAAACATTTCTTGATGAGATTTCTCAATGTTGAAGGCACGAATTGTTTTTTTTTTTTTTTTGTTATGGAATGATATAAAGGCCGTTTTTAAATTAATTTTAACTAAATGTAGTAGGCACTTTGTACTGCATATTTAAATAAATTGTGTACTTTAGCAGACACAATTACATTTTTGTTTGGTGCCAGTGAAAAGGTAGTGGTTAGTTGCAAAAAAGAAACTTATGATAAGTATGGTTAGTTGTTGTGGACGTCTTTAAAAAGCTTTTCAAGAATAATGTATTTGAAATGGCGATACGTATCAGGCATAACTAATCTCATGCTCATAGGTCTTCTCCCGCATATCATGATTGTCGGGCAGAGCATGATGACGCAGCCCGCAGAGGCGCGGACCCCAGCGGAGCATGATAATAATGACGCCTATAACGAAGAGGGCTACGGCAGCAACGGCTGGATACAGAAAGTATAAGGCCATTTCTGCTTAGATGTCGCTCTCACGCTTCTGTAGCTCAACGTATTCTTCGCGCTGGCGCTGTTGATGCAATGTACGACCCTGTGGACGTGGTGGACGCTGATGATGCGGCTGATGTACAGGTTCTAAATCGTCAACAGAAACAACAACGTCGTCGGAGAACACTTGCTGATGTGTCGTGGGCTGCAAATGGGGAAAATGTAATCTTCTCTAGAAGCACAGCAATGTATATGACAACTTACATGTAAACGATCGAAGTAGGATGCGTCTTTGAGTTCAGTAAAGTCTAGCGGTGGTTGCTTGTGTGGCGTCGAAGACCAAATGGAAACTAGCCAACGATTGCCTGTATGCCTGTCTTGCCAGTACTTGCGATGCTTGGAGCAGCAGCCCAAGATGATGTTTAATATGATTATCGATCCGAGTACAACAGTGCAAATGGCAATAGTCACATAAAACGGCTTATAGCTGCCGTAGATGGGACCAGTAAAATATGGATTATTTATGTACGCTGTACGCTCCTCTTCGATTGTGGACATAGTCTGGACAGGGTCTGGGCTTTATTTACTTTTGAGTGTGTTTTTAAAGTTGCCAATGACTAATGCAGTCGCTGGCCCTCTTTCTCTATTAGCCACAATGTATTCCTTCCACAAAGCCGTATTGTCTGCAAATGGATGGAAAAAATAATACAATAAGAAACGTTGACGACACCACGATATATTCAACCCCAATAAATTCAGTTCAATTTAGTTTACTTTTAATCCGTCACATTGGGCGTGGCATCGAGTGCCGCGTTGCCTTTTCTCTTTTTTCTTTAATTTCTTCCACTTACCATTTGCGCTTAATAAGTGGCACTTGCTAAATGAATTGGACACACTTTAATTCACCTTTCAAATGATGTATATGTGTTTACAATTAAAAGTTCAATTGTTTGATAGCAGCAGTAAAAACAACGCCCAAGCCTGGCTCACATGAAGATAAGTTATCGATTCTCAAGTTACACTGCTGTCAGCCATCGGTGTTAGAGTTTAACTATCGATAACTATTCATCAGGGTATTTATACTTTGAGTGCGCATTCGAACTAAGTTTTTATTGTAGCAATTATAAATGTGTTCGAAATCCTATATCTTTGTTAGAATCCAGCTCAAGACAAATTTGGTTCTACTCTATGTTGAAAATTTTAATCATGTTAATCATTTGATTTGAAACAATATTTTGGAAATGAAATCTTGTTGCACCATGCCTATCTTAAGCACCAATATATCGCCCTTTTGATCCATTTCGAGATGTTAGATCTGCTCCTTCTTTCCCTGCAGTTGCGTTTCCAGTGTGCTGGCATCTCGAATTGGACCACCTAGCCGATATTGGTGCTTCCGATAGGATTGGAAGTAAACGATAACCAACGAGACCCATTTGCAAGCTATTCAATAGCCAAAATGCACCGATTATTACTGGTCGTAAGTCAGAAAATTGTCATTCTGCGTAAAATGACGCGCCAAAGCACGTCCATCATCTGTCGGCGTACTAAATGCAATGCGATCACGGGATATTTCAATGCCTAACACCGTGTGAGATTGCACAGCGAGGAGCAATTTACTGGCGATCCTCCGGCGACGTTGAAATGGTGAGACCCAAATGCGCGACAGTCCACAACTGAAAGAACGAACAATATTAAACCTTTTAACCGATATGGAATTCATCTATGTAGCTCTAACCTGGCCTCAAAAGTCTCCTCACTAAAGTAGTCGGTACCATCGATTTGAATAAAGCGATGAGCCCGTTCCAGTGGCTGCACAAGGCACAGACCAATGATTTGCTGCTTGCGCACGGCAAAGTAGGCAACAAACGTCTTTGGCACAATATACGAGGAGTAGCCCAATTCCTTATCAACCACATCAATTAGTTCTCTGAGACGCTGCAAGCGGGCAACTGGCGCTAATTCATTTAGCCGCACAATGCGGCCATCGGGCGCCCAGTCCGGGTAGACGGCCACAATGTCCTCATCTATCCAGCCCTTAAAGCGTAGCACATTCACAGAATCGTGATATTCACGATGCAATTTCTCCTCCTCGGGCTCGTGGACGGTATAGACTAATCCGCACTGCTGACACTGCCGGGCACCAAAGGCCTTTTGTCCGGCATCGATTTGGAACTGATTGGCACCGCTGGCACCAGCCATCAAACGCGCTCTGGCATCCAATTTGCGACGAGTTGCCTTTTGTTGCAACGGTTGCAAACGCTGTGTGAATATGGGAAACAATGTGACCGGTGTTCGCTCGATGGCTGGAGGTTGCTCAGTAACCGGTGTTGGCTCATTGGCTGAAGGTGGCTCAATGGCCGATGGTGGCTCATTGGCCGGTGTAGGCTCAGTAGCCGGAGGCGGCTTTTCGGACGGCATTTCGTTATTCAGTATTACGTTGTCGCACTCAGGAAGTTGCAGCTCTGGCAGCTCCGCATTGATCACCATATAGAGATGATCGACAATGCGTGTGGCCTCCTCCTGATGATTCTCTGGATCGGCTATGAATATATCAAAGTTGTCATCCGTGCAAATGTTGTTACTGATTAAAAACTCGAGCAGTAGCGTTTGCTGTTCGATAATTGCGGGATCGTTCGTCTGGTAGGGCAATCGCTGACGATACTTTGCATATGGATCTACCGGCAACGTCACTTTCTCCATTTCCACACTGGGGACTGGCGTCGGTTGTGGCGCTGATTCAACTGTTGGTGCTGATTCAACAATATCATCTACAATTGTAACATCCATATTACGTATTATCGCATCCACGGTGGCCTGCTCCGCTGAGAATATCGTTGTCGATTTGACGCGCACTTTTCGCTGTCTCTTCACTGGGGCCTCCACCAATGAAATCCTGCCCTGGCTGACACTGGCGCGTATATTTTCCGTTATACGTACCTCCATGCAGGTGCTACTGCGCCGTCCAGACTTAAAAAATTTGCGCTTGCTCAAGTCCTCGGTGTCCAACTTTGGAGATGTATCTGCTTCATGACGGATTAATGGTATAACCGGTTCGAGCTCCATGGTCGCAGAAGCGGAATTCGATGCACACAACTCATCATCGCTGAGATCGGAAAAGTCGTTTGTTGTCGACGAGGCTGAAAACAATAAGGCTTGCTTGCTATTATTATTGTTATTATTATTGTTGTTGTTGTTGTTGTCGTCATCTATGGCTATGGTGCTTAGGGGCTTGGCCATTTTAATGGGATCCTTGGCGCGGCGCATTGTTTCGTGCACCTCCTCCACCTTGGCGCGTTCCTCTTGCTTGGTGGTAATCAGAAGGCGCAGCTTCTCATTGCGCAATGAGCTCAAAATGTCATCAAAATTTGTAACTCCACCGTAGGGACGTTGTGGCTTGCGAATCTTATGAGAAACGCCCCTATTAATGCCCAGCCTTGGACGAGACGTGGGTGAAATAACCCTTGATCTAGCGGCACGTTGCCTTTTGCGTGCTGATTGGGTTTGCGATGCGGCTGACAAGCGCTTAGCAGCGCGAGAGGTGGCAGCGTGCGAATAAAACGCCACTGTTGGGATACATTCACTTTGCATCTTGCGCTGCTTGCACTGCGGTGACTCTGGTGAGGACTCAACTGTTATGACATCATTGTGTGGACGTTTGGCTACGCAACAAGGATTGGGAGATTTATCAGTGTCCGAGTCCACGTTGCATTTTCGTGTTTTAGGCGTGCGTGGACTAGAATTATGGCTTGTGGCTGTGCTGCTGGTGCTGTTGATGCGCATTGTAGTGCTAAACAAATGCGGCAATTGCTCATCCGAGCCCACGGATACACCAGAGCCACGTGTCTTCGATGCGATCTTGTTTTCCTTATTTGTCTCGGGTGAACTGCTGGTGCTACTGCGCAGCAGACGCATTCGATGTTCCTCTCTGTCGGCACCAATTTCAAACAGATTTCGCACATTAGTTGTCATCTCAGCATCTCTGGTATATTTTGGTTGGTGTCTAGGTTTCAGAGGAGTTATGCCCAGCAGTGGATCTTCAACATCAGCATCGACGTCTATCTGATCTAGCATGCAGCTGCGACTACGAAACAATTGCTTCTTGCGCTCCGAAAGGCGCGGCGTGGCGGTCCGTGTGGATCGTGCAGCATGTCCCTTCGGGGTTTCCATAACTCTTTCAGTTTAATAACAATTAACAATAATATTTCCCGCTTTTTTAATAAGAGCGCTAATTTAGAATGCTAGTGTTGCGAAAGACACCAATGGCAAGTCCCTGCTGTTAAACACATCGCTCAATTTTAAAATATACATCGAAAATTATTTCCAGCAATAATTAGGGGTATTCCACCAAAACATTTTATTAATATAATTTACATTTTGTAGGTAACATGCGTAATTGTTTTTATTCGAAATATACTTTATGATAGTTGGGAAACGTAAATTCAATTAAAGTTTTATTCCACTCTCAGCAATTAGTTATTTCTTAATTATATCGGCAGCTGCCGTGTAATCGATAACATAGTTAACAGCTCTATCATATACACACAAAAGTCGTTTTTTTGCTGAGCAATTCTTGTATAGCAGTTTGCTTGAGTTTATGTGGAAAATAACAAAAACTACAATTTAAGCCTTATTTTTGTGTCGAACAAAGTTCACAGGTAAGAAGTCTTTAAATATTTGAAGATATTTACAACGATTGAAGCCGCCGTTCTGCCGCAACTAAACTACGGTTTCGCTTAGTCGCCGTCGCTGTCGCCGCCATCTTGTTTTTGTATATATTGTGTGGAAAAGGAAACAATTTTTCACGCGCTTGTGCATGTGTATAGATACTACTAGAGTTGAAATGGGTCGCGTTCACACATTTGTTCTTCGTTTTTGTTTTGTTTGTTATAATTTGCTTCGATTTAATTGCTCTGCTGAACTACTCAAAATCAAAATGAAAAATTGCCATGCTTCTTCTTCTTCCACTTTGAGGTCGCGATCGCCGTCGTCGTCGCTGTCTTCGTCTCCGTCGCTGTCTCCGTCGCTCTCCTCGAAGCTGCGCTGAGTCAAATAACGCGTTTAAATACAAAAACCAAAACAAACCAAAACACGGACACGAGAATCGCTCGCGTACGTACGTAACGCAGACAAGCTTCCCGAAGATATTCATATAACGCAAGAACCGTGGAAGACGCCGTAGCCGAACCCGCCGCCGTGATGCCCGGAGCCGGCACGTTCAAGTTGTTCATCGGTAATCTCGATGAGAAGACGCAGGCAACCGAATTGCGTGCGCTATTCGAAAAATACGGTACTGTCGTCGAATGCGATGTGGTGAAGAACTATGGCTTCGTTCATATGGAAACCGAACAACAGGGTCGCGATGCCATACAGAACTTGAACGGTTACGTTTTGAACGATAATGCCATCAAGGTGGAGGCTGCCAAAAGCCGACGCGCCCCAAATACGCCGACAACAAAAATCTTCGTTGGGAATTTAACCGACAAAACGCGAGCGCCGGAGGTGCGCGAACTGTTTCAGAAATACGGCACCGTCGTCGAGTGCGACATTGTGCGAAACTATGGTTTCGTCCATTTGGATTGTGTCGGGGATGTGCAGGATGCTATCAAGGAATTGAACGGTCGCGTCGTCGATGGGCAGCCGCTCAAGGTGCAGGTCTCCACCAGTCGTGTGCGCCCCAAGCCGGGCATGGGCGATCCGGAGCAGTGTTATCGTTGCGGCCGTTCCGGTCATTGGTCGAAAGAATGTCCGCGCTGGACAGGCACCGGTGGACGCGAGCCACCACCACCTCTAAGCGCCGGTGGCTACAGAGATCGCATGTACAGTCGTGATCCGTATCCGCCACCACCGCCTCCATTCCTGCGTGATCGCATTATGGACGGCTTTAGGGTAAATGCGAACAAGAAACAGAATTTTGCTAATCTCGACAGGTCGCTTAACAGAGTTAACTGCTTGAAGATTACAAATCAAAGATAAATTGAATACAAAGATTAAATATTTAACATTTTTTCAAAGTTTAAAAATGCAAATTAGAACTAAATACTCATCGAGTTCTTTTGCCGATTTCAAAACGCAGTTCTATAATTTAAATGCATTAGCGCAATTGATGTAATCCGGAAACTTAACTTAATTTCTTCAGATCTTTAAACAGTTAAGCTTCAAAACGACTCGCTGCAAATACCCTAAAAACTTATCTAAACATAAACCATTTAATTTGCGATAATCTGTTACATATTAATATGCGAACTGCCTTTCTTTGTACAACTATAGGATTATGATTACTATGATCGACGTTTCGAGGATTCATGCGATCTGTACGAGCGTCGCTATCAATCATCACGTATGCGTGATTTCCCACCGCCGCCGATTTCGCGTCGTGAGCCGATGCCTCTGCCCCCTCAGCTGAGCGGCAGTCTGCGCTCCTGCAGCGTTTCACGTGGCTACGACACAATGTTCAGTCGGCGATCACCACCGCCTCCACGCAGCAGCAATGGCATGAGTCGTTACGGGTAATTGCTTATTCCTTATCTTTAACAATGAACTTCTAAATCTGATACTTATCATCTTTATGACTTAGCTCACCGACACCGCATGGCTATGAGGACTTCAGTCGTGACTCTTTCGATGAGCGCATGATTTCGTCGCGCGGCATGCGCGGTCCATCGCCTCCAGGACGCCGTTATGCGCCCTACTGAGATGAGTTTTATTATAACGGCAGCAGCTGAGTGACAGCGGCTGCTTTGGGCGGTGCATTTCCGGCAACAGCACCACAGTTTTTACCCATTTACAACTACAACGCTTCCCGCGGTCAACCATGTTGGCTCTTATATTGGCCGCCAGCGCACTATCCTCAACATCAGCACCTGCAGCAGTTGCCGTTTTTACGTATGTGGCTGCCGCCGCTTTGGTAGATTGAAAAAAAGGAGATAAACAACAAAAAACATAATCATATAGTCCATTCTAGGCATCCCTATCATAATAATCTAGTATTTCTGACTGATAGTGATTGTGACAATGTAAAGTGTGTGTGGCATTGTGGCAAATATTCACATTATATAGTTCGTTGCAAATCACTATTTCATCAAAGAAGTTAATTTTTAAACGAATACTATTACATTTTTATTGGATTTGTGCGTTTAGAATATTCCAATAAAACTTAATAAGCATAAATATTTGTTTGTGGTTTTGTAGAGAAATCGATTAACTATTTGGTTGATAAAAGTCAATAGCAAAAATATAAATATTTGTAAATAACTGTAATTGTCAAATTACTATCTAAAAATTCATATAGAATGTGTAGCTTAAGGCGGCAGTCATCCAGCTATTATTGCAAAACACGAAGTCACAATGCCTGGGCTTGTGTGGGTTGTATTTGTATCGCCTTCGACGCTGTTAGAAGTTTATCCACTTCTTCGATCTTGGACGCAATTGGCTCATTGCCATTGCTCTTATTCAGCTCCATCATTTCCACCGATGGCTTCTCAAAGTTCGGCGGTATAAGTACGCGGCTGAAAGGATTACAACGGAGATGATTAAAGGATTAGCATTGAGAGTTAAATATTGACAGAGAGCTTACTTGTTGCACAGCAGCCAAATCATTGAAATTAACATCATAATCGACGTAAAACCGAATGTCCAATAGGTGCCCAGACGTGTATAGATCAAGCCAACGAAAACGGGACCCATGACACGGGACAAGCAGCCCGCGCCGGTCAGCATGCCCATCCAGACGCCTTGCGGTCGCGGACCAAGCACCTTGGAGAATATCGTCTGTATCAGCGTAACGCCGATCGGATAACCCACCGATGTCAGTGCAAATCCAATAATGAACTGCGTTAATGTCAGGGCTGGCAGATCGGGACACCAGTCCTGCGATGGTGGACAACCCAAATAGATGGGATCCTGGCTGGTTAGATTGGCGCTGGCATTAAAAGCTACAGCCAGCTTGGGCGGATCTGGTCCCCAGGGTATGTATAGTAGACGACCCACGACCATCAGCGAGAAGCCACCCCAGATGAGCACATAACGCTCCGCAAACATTTTGCACAGTGGTCCAATAAGCACAAAGGTGACCAACGAAATGATGGCTGCAATAGCCATAAACATTCCCATGTAGTAGAGGGCTTCATTGTTTGTCCAGGCAAACATGTCCATGGTGAGTGACGTACCCAAACTTGAAGGACATAATAGATTATGGACAAACTTGACATTTTGGTGTTTTTAGAACTTACGTCTCCAATAGCACAAAGTTAAAGACGAGCACAAAGAATGCCACAATCAGTGTCCAAGCGGAATAGTAATTCGGCTTGATGGCCTTCCACGTGTCGCGCTCCGAGGTGCCGCCCTGCATGACCATAATCTCTCGAGCAGCAATTTTATGTTCCTTTAATGAAAAATATGTGAATAAAGATGATGGACTCTGAATCTTAAGTTACCTCGAATATGCCCGGCAGAAACATCACAAAGTTTGACATGCTCATCAAAACATTGATCCATCCGGACGCGGTGTACATGTTAATGTGCATGTTGTCTCCAAACAATGCTAAACCATCGCGGCCCAGCGGCGTCACCACTGCTTGTAGACCAGGACCAATGATGAAGCCCAGCACCTGGGCTAGTGAGACCATGGAGACGGCGTGTGTGCGCTCGCTAAGACGCGTCGCTGCCGACAAATAGGAACGGCACAGGGCAATGTTTGCCGAGCTGACACCGATAAGGAAACGCGAGGCCAGCATCCAGTACTTAACATTATCCACGAGCTCCAGGGAGGAATATAATGCGCTGGCCAGGGTGAATAGAGCCAGCGAGAGGAGAAGTGGTAGGCGTATGGTGCCCAGTTTGTTGCCCCACCAACCAAAGATGGGACTGAAGATCATTTGGCCAAATGGATTTGCTGCCACAATCAGACCCATAAACTCTTTGCCCGCACTGGGATCTAGCTATAAAATGGCTTGCATTAAATAAAGAAATATATGTGATTTATCAACTTGTAAAGATCGCGCACCTCGTTTAGGAATGGCCAAATTCCAGTTAAAATTATGCTAAAGCCCAGCGCCATTAGGAACATAGTAAAGTAAATTATCCGCACGGAGCGCCAGCGCTGTGTATATTCCTCCACCGTTTCCAGATCATCATCAAGCTCGGCGGGCAGCCTTCTGGTTGACATGCGTGCGCGAATCTTGCGCCACGCCTCCATCATGTACCTGTGGACGTAGTTGAAGCTTGTGTATTTCCTTAACGTTACCGATCCTGGCACATGCTGCGAACAGTGAAGAGAATGTGTCAATGTGTGTCAATGATAATAAGTTGTTGTTGTTGGTGAGATATGATAAATTATGTATGTGTAGTCTATATTGTATCTGGCTTGCTAGGCCCAACAAATTATAGGGAAGGTTTCTACCAATCTTGCTTCCAACGTTTGTAACTATACCAATGATATGCGCATTTCAAATTTCTAGGGCCGAGGCTCCTGGGGGCAGTGGGTATCAAAGTATTAGAAAGGTTTATTTGTAAGCACTTTTCAAAATTCAGTGATTTCAGATAGCAAGTATTGCGAACAATTAGCTGCATTTATAATTCCAATTTCACACATTTTTTAATTGTTTAGATTGAATTAAGTCACTTTTTAATTATTTTTAGATGGTATCGAATTTCCATAAATAGCATCAAAAATAAAACAAATTTAAAACTGTGTACAGGGTATTAATTAGGCTGTACTGTTTTCATATGTGCGTAAAGTACATTCACTCGAGCACTTAACCCTCCTTCTGCACTTCTAATCACAATTTGACAGACTCAGCGCATGCAGATAAACAAACGCCGATCTCTCAGCTGTTTTGTTTTGTTAATTTTTTATCGTCAACTAATACGACTGCTTATCGTTGGAGCAAAATGCTGAATGTGTGTGTATGGTTTTAACGTGCTTTAGTCACTTGTCGCTGTATTGGTTATCTTTTATCGCTTGACTAGGCGAGATACTTTAGTAATTTTCTAATAGCAGCAAAGTTGGGGACCCTAACATTTTATTACATGAAACTTTACAATGCCAATATATGCGCACAGCAATTGTGACTTTGAAATTGCGTTTAGATTAGATGAGATATTCAATATTTTTCACTAATTAATGCATGGAACATACGTATGTACATATTTGCATATATTTGTGTATTAAACAAACTTTCAGATGCATTGATTTACACTTTAATTGACGGGAAAATTTCAATTAATTCTTTAATGGGGCAGCTATAGGTCTGAATTTGAATACATAGTATATCGAAGCCTAGTATGTACACATATATTCACATAGCATATGTATTTATTTATATGCATTGTATCTTTGTCGTATTTACTTCTTTGTTTTTATTTTTGTTTTGTTATATATGTAAGAATGTATGTGTATGCTTATTGTGATCATCTGTTGGTGGCGAGCACCATCAAAACAAGTGGGACTATACGGCGATGTGTCTGTTTTTCTTTTGTTGTTGTTGCTGTTGTATTTTGTTGCACTTTGTAACGTTACAAACACACACACATAAACACATGCATGCATATACACAGAAGAGGAGCAAAATTTCTCTCTCTCTCTTTGGGGTTCGCGCGTAGCACTTATTTTTATTTTCTTCAATTCTTGTTACCAAATTGTTAACTACCTGTTGAGACACCGTCGGAACCCCGTTAATCAGGTCTACTTCGAACAACGTCTGAAGGCACACTGCTCGGCGCAAGTGATCAACTCAACTGGAGACCTTTGGCATCTATGGCCAACGTTTGAGAGAGATATCATTCCCCCTCTCTCTTTGTTTTGCGTTGGCTTCGAATAATAACGATCCCGAAAAGTATGCAATACGATTATTGTTTTGTGCGCTTTTGCAGTTGCAGCCCGAATGCATGCAGCACGGAACACTTATAAAGTTTTCGATTTCAAGCAGCTAAAATTTAGAATTTTGATTATATTGTTAGTATAATACACGAACCTCAACAGCATTAACAAAAAACAATGATTCGTTTATTAAACACGCCAATTTCGATTGGATAGTTTACATTTTTAATACATTTAAGGGAAATTACAAATTAACATGCCAAAGCAAGACGCATTTATTTTCTAAAGCCCAAAATATATAGACTTCCACATAGTCATCCGCTGCAGCCTTAAAAATATAAAACAGAGTTAAATGAGATACCCCTATTTGACAGGCCATCGCATCTATTGGTGTCCACGCAAACGCCTTAAGCGTTGCTGACGCAGCCAGGGCAAGAGCAGACCGCCAGGAACGAGTGTAGCTGTGGGCGGGCCAAGAGGAGCAAGTGTAACAGCACTAGCAAATGGAGCGGCGTCCTCATCCCGATCTTTAGCATTGATGCGTCGTCGGGTAACCAGCTTCTTATCCTTGCGCTGGATTTTCTTTGGAAGGACATCATTCATAATATTCAGACTGAAGACATCGCCGTTGTTTTCGTCGGCGGACAAATGGCTGACCGTATCCTGAAGCACGCGAGGAAGACGCTCCACTACCTGAAGCGCATCACGGATCGGACGTATATCTGGCCCTGGCTTACGGGCTTTCGTCTCAGACTCCTCCTCAATGGAAACAGGTCGTATTTTGCGGCTTTTCTTTGCTTTTCTTGATCTTTGAGTGTCGTAATTGAGCTGATGACGCTTGAACAACGGAGCCGGTCGATTGAGACGTGGAGCTGCCTGCTCCAGGAACCACGGCTCCCGATGTGGCTTTGGCATTGGATCTACTGCCTGACGCTTGAATGCGGCAGCCTTTGCCTCGCGCTGCTTCTGACGTTGGCCCAAGGGTGATGGACGCACCAGCGAACTGGCGAAATCATTGAACCATTCCAGATGATCTACAGAACGCTTATGACGTCCAAGCTCTGATATCTTTACCTTTGTGTCTGGTGTCTCCAGAGCGTTTAAGGGCAAAACAGCTCGCTTTCCACCCAAAGAAAATGCCGACGATGGCTTGTAGATGATAATTGTGGAGCGACGATTACGTGTCGTCTTGGTGTCAACGGCGCTTCTGGTGACCACCTCCCGTTTCTGCTCGAACAGCTGGGCGTTGCGCACGAAGCGATTGCTGCTGGGTCCCTGGATAAGGATCTCAAAAGGTGTGTTCAGGGTGCGAGCATTCACCTGCATGGTGTGAATGCATTCCGTATCGGAGTTCTCGTTGTTGCACTCGCAGATGCACTCCTCTCCGCAGTAGAATCCCAGGCAGCCGCAATGCTCACAGAGCGCCTTACAATTTCGTTCATGATTATGTTCCACCAGAGGATTATCGTAGCGAGACGTCGAAGTTGGTGTTTCTGTCGAGGTCGTTGTTGTCCCACCAGAGGCGGAAGTGCCGCTTAGTTGGGTAACCAGCACCAATACCATCAATAGAATGGCACTAGTGGAGTAAAGTATATTCTTTCTATCTAGTTGCATTGTGTGTTGTATGTACTCCACCCGTGTCTGTCCAAATGGGTTTTGGCTGTGCATTGGCGACACACTGTGGATTTTATACGCTGACTGGGTGAAATCGTAAACGCTATTTTAGTTTTTCACAGCTACCGCTTCGTGACTGTCAGTCGAATTTTGATTCTGATTTGTTTTGCTTTGCTGTTCGCCGGAATTTTATGCTGACACCGTCTGATCTTGAGACATTTTCAATTGAGCACATATGCACAATTGTTTATTAATACAAGTATTTACGCTGCTTCCATTTTTAGGGTCAGCTTAGACATGCGTACTAATTTTTTAAATTTAGTCGACCAAGGTTGAATTCTTGCACTTGAACTTTCTACACACTTGAAATACTTTTTTTTATAGAATTTATTACAGAAAACCAACTAAACAACTGTCATAAAGAAATTTTGTTTTCGATTCAGCGGCGCTTTCCCTTTCCCTTTTTGCCACCGCCTCCACCAGAGGCGCTAGCTCCACTCGTTTGCGGTTGTGGCTGCAGCTCGTTCGGTTTGTTCTGTCGCGTTTTCAGCTGCGGAATTCTGCTGGCCACATGCTGCATGATTGACTCGCGCGTGGGAAACTCGCTGCTGCACAATGTTCCATCCGCGTTGCGTAGCTGGACACGAACACGTCCCCGGAATTGGAGTTCCCTACTCTTCTCGCGGCTGTACTGTTTGTTTTCCACAACGAAATGCATGTTGGACACCGATAGCACATCGCGAATCTCTACATACGTTGGATTGTCGACGCAGTTCTCTTTGTGCAGGCGGCGACCTTCCTGGCGGGTTTTTTTGCTGTTGATATAGGCAGGATATATGCATATCCATCTGAAAAGCAAGTATACAGATGTTTTTGTTGTGGTTGGTTGAGTTCATGCTATTGTTACCGCTCTACTTCGTTATGTTTCATATTGGGATGCCAATTTATGCGGACGGGCTGGGATGCAGCCATCGTTGGATTGAGCTTCCTCACAAACAAAGCGTTAAAATATTAAAAAAGCTTATTTATTTTCCACGCAGGCACCTTGCTTTATTAATTTATTAATCGTTATCGATACTTTCTTTATTTTCAGAATTGCGACAAGAAAAGTGTTGCAAAACTATAAAAAAAATTCGATCATCTTATATTAAGGGTATTCCATGCCTGTGTATCACCAGTTACTCATTAAAATGCGGAATTACAATACACACAACTCTATTATGAAAACAACTAAATATATTTCCACAAGTTTTGATATTCTCTTATTATAGTTTTTTCATAACATAACATAAAATAATTTGTTTTAATTTGCCGCTCAGCCTTCAATCGATTTACCTTATCAGAACAAAATAGTCTGCAATCGATATCGAAGCATCGATAAGATATCAACAAAATCGTCAGTCTGTTTATAGTAGGTTCAACTGTTGTGCTGTGCGTTGTGTCTGTCTACCACCAGCTACGCAAAAGTTAACCACGTCGAGCGGCGAATCAAACAATTCTAGTCACGCGTGTTGGGAGATTCGTCAACACTCCGCCACCGCCCGCATCGTATCGCCACCCACTTTCGTTGGCAATCAACAAATACAAAGTAAACGTAAACGCAAACAACACGCGCCACACAATGGACGAACTGAATGGCATACTGCAAAAAACCAAAGATAAATCAACGCAAAAGGAGCAGGACGAGGTAGCCAACCCACTTGAAAAGAACCCACAACCAGTTAACTGTTAACCAGCAACAGCGACGATGTCACTTGAACTTTGACATTTTTGAACTGTCGTCTGTCTGTTGGTTGGTTGGCTGGCCAAAAGCCTAAACGAGCACTAACCCTTTGCGTATACTTCTTTTTTTATTTTTGTGGCTTATTTACATGATGCTGATATCGCCCACGCAAACACACACCAACACACACAGATTCTGCTGCAGCCCTTTACGTACATACAGCAAATACCTGGCAAACAGTTTCGCTCCGAGCTGGCCTTGGCCTTCAATCACTGGTTGCTCATACCGGCCGAAAAGTTAACGCAGATTGGCGAGATTGTCCAAATGCTGCATAATTCCAGTTTGCTGTGAGTGAACATTTATTTATTATCAATGTTATTGCTATTCTTATATTATATATTATACATTATATTGTTATGTCTATCGATTTGCATTTTGAATGTTGCCAATTTTGATATATTAATGTCTCATTCATCGCATTTGTATATTTTTTGACTAATCAGTTGACCTTTGCCTGGTTCGATTTAGCATTTAGGCCTTTGTTTACTTTTAATCGCTCATCTGTCATGCTCGACCTATTTCCTTCACCTCACCAAGTTTTATCTCATTTCACACTTACACATTTGTATTTGAATTTATATTTACATATGTTTGTTTGTTTTTGTTACTTGCCCCTTATTGCTTTGCTTGCATACAGTTTTAGTTCGAAATTTATTAGCGCGTAAAATGAAAAATACAAAAATTTACAATGAACTAAAATTGTTTTCCGGTTGAAGCGAGAAAAGTATATATAACACTCATGTACTTGGAGTACTCGGAAAAAAAGTAAGCGAAATTCTTTGGAATTGAAAAATGTATACAACAAGCTAGAAATAGCAAAACAAAAAAAAAGAAGAAATAGCACCTCTTACCAACCCTAACATACTAAAATGTTGGACCATAGATAAGGATAATTTATCTTTTCTGTCTTAAAGTAGATATACTTTTTGGAATCCACATGAAATTCGTAAATATCAAAAAATTATTATATTAGAAATGTGTTTATTTTTCTCTTTAAAAATTAAATTTATCGCTGGAAGAAATGCGTGAGAATTTCCAGTACAGTGCTTCTTGGCTAACGCAGCTGAGCATTTTGTTATCTCGCAGCTGCTATTGTTCAGTTCAAGCTGCGAAATGATAAATATCATATTTAATACATATATACATTTCTCATGTTATTCTCTTTATATATGCATGTGTATATTTTGCATTATCATCATTATGTGGGCAGATGACTCACAGTTGCAAACATTGAAAACACACACACACTTGCCACCGGCGCTGTGTGTGTGTGTGTGTGCACAATTTCGGTGTTTGCCTCGAAATCAATTCCAAAATGTTAACAAAAGCCCGCAGCGTTCTGTTTATGATAAAATTTCGATTGAATTTATTTGCAATTTTGTACCTATACATTCACTCAAATGGAATCCCATTAAATATTTAGATTTTTCATTGTTGTCGAAATGGAAAGAGTGGCAGGGTGAGAAATACGTACATATATGCTTTAGATAGAGCCTGAAAGATGCGCAACAGTTACACTTTGAACTCCGGCAATTAAAGTGCTTGACAAACCATAGGCAGCTTTAATTGATACAATGAATGATGCCTTATAGAGAATTCTTTAGCGACATATTTCTTTGTATGTATGGATTTGTGTCTACCCCTCAGTTTTTTTTTAGTCGCTTCCATTGTTTGACTGTGCTTCTGTCTTGTTATACCCTTGTAATGGGCATTAAAACTTTGTCACGAAATGTGTAACGCATTGGCGAAGACCTTGACGACACCATTTAAATATGTATAGTCTTGGTTATCATTAACAGCCATATCGAAACGGTCAACAACCAACTTGATAAAGTCATGTCTGGAACTTGAGTTGAAATGTAAAAACTTTTTGATTTTTGTAGATAGCTTCTTAGGATATTGTTGGTATATATATGCACTGCGACATGCTAGATGTATTGTGCGTCCTGCAGATAGCTTAGGCAATAGTTTTTTTAAAAAATAAAACTGTTTTTTTTATATGTCTACAAGGGCATTAAATATTTGTCCTTGTCAAAGCTAATTCTTAGCTTTCTCTTTTTTGTTTTTCACTTCAATCATGCAGGCTAATCCCGTCTCTTTGCCACCTGTCGCTGCGCCCGTTATTCAAATGCAAATGTGCTGAAATGTCCTTAATGCTTCTTAATATCCTGCATTGTTCGCTGGCACCAGTTGTGGTGGGCGGTGCTGGGCTGACAGTTGAGAGCTGTTATCGCTGCTCGCCTCCTGTGCCTCCGTGCCTCCTGGGTCCACTTACTGCCTTATAAATGGCCTTCTACACACAAGTCTATCTTGCTTTTGCTCGTGCTAGTGTTTTTTTCTTTCTTTCGTTTTGTTGAAATGCATTTTCACATCGACAAAAACTTGGGTTTTCACAACTATGCCCATCGTTCAGTGGATAAGAACAGCTTCAAAAGCGACGACGACGGCGGCGTCATAGTCATCGTCATCGTCATCGCCATCATAGTCCGCACCATTGTCATTTAGTCAGCTTGTCGACAGCCATTGTCACAATGTTAAAACTCTTGCAAATGCAACACGCCCGCTCCTCCCCGATCCGCTCCGTTTGACTGACTTACTGACTGACTGACTGCCTGCCTGCCTGCCTGCGTCCCATCTAAGCCCACTTTTGGACCCCATTTCCTCTCCTTTCCCTCCTCCATCCATTTAGCTGTCGCTGTCGGTTCGCTTGAACGCCCACGCCTCTCAATTCCCTTCAAATGTTTGCAGCCTTTCGCGCGCTCGCAAACATTTTTTAATTACGCAAAATGTTGGCTGCCCAGTTTCCCTGTCCCTGTTCCTGTGCCTGTTCTGTCGTTGCCTCCCTTTGCGTTGGCAGCCGGCGTGTTATTCAAGTGATATGCGCCTCAAACTGAGTTTAAATTTATGTACATTTGTTGATATGTTTGCTTGCTGCCAGTGCTTAGCACATTGCGAGGGTTGCTTCAACATCCTAGTTATAGTTAAATGTTATTCATTGGTTGGAAATTTATAGGGCAGTTAGATAACAGATTAGCTTTTGGTCTACCCTATTGATTCAACCCCAATGTTGCTGTTATTTTGTTATTCATTCATAATTAAGTTGCGGTCATAAATTGTTTGTGTGACGTGTTCCTAGAAGTTGAAGTCAAGCGAAATGTTTAAGTGTTTAAATATTGATGTAACTAGAAACTGATTTTCCCATCCTTGTACGCTGTTTGAGATTGGTTTACTGCTCGTGTAGAAATAGTCCTGTGCCATAACTTTGTCTGCTAACTAAGCATAACAATATTGAGCTAAAAAGAATTAAAAAGAATTAGTACTTCTCATTGCGCAGACTTAAAATGCCCCACTTATGTAGTAGTTCTAGATTATAATAGATAGACCAAATTAACTGAGTGCTACACGTGTTCTTAACACTAACTTACAGCATTGATGATATTGAAGACAATTCGATACTTCGCAGAGGTGTGCCCGTTGCCCATTCCATTTATGGCGTGGCCAGCACTATCAATGCGGCCAACTATACACTGTTCCTGGCCCTAGAGAAGGTGCAGCAATTGGGACATCCAGAGGCAAGCTGCAACTTTAATCAGTAATTCAATAAATTCTGAATTAATTAAGTTTTCCATATGTCCAGGCGACGAAGGTGTATACGGAACAGTTGCTGGAACTGCATCGCGGCCAGGGCATGGAAATCTACTGGCGCGATAGTTTTGTATGTCCCTCCGAATCTGATTACAAACTGATGACTGTACGGAAGACTGGAGGCCTGTTTATGCTGGCCATACGCTTAATGCAGCTGTTTAGTGCCAACAAGGAGGACTACACAAAGTTAACAGCCATTTTGGGCCTATATTTTCAAATACGTGACGACTACTGCAACCTGAGTTTGAAGGAAGTGAGTCTGCTCTATATAGAAAATTATGGCATATCTAATGACCATAATCAATAATCTTCTTACCGTTGCAGTATACGGAAAACAAGAGTTTCGCTGAGGATCTTACTGAGGGCAAGTTTGGATTTCCAGTCATACATGCAGTACGTTCGCAGAAACAGGACAAACAGGTTTTGCGTAAGTCCTTGAGCTAACCTCGCCACGTGTGCTTATTACTACTCATTAACCTGCTGTTCTCCTTGTCCAGATATTTTGCGACAGCGCACGCACGACATTGAGGTCAAGAAGTATTGCATTGGGCTCCTCGAAAAACTTGGCAGCTTTCAATACACACGCAAAGTGCTCGAAACGCTTGATTTGGAGGCACGCGCCGAGGTAGTTACTTGAAATCTTGTAATTTAAAATCCCTTGCAATCAAACTTATGTGTTTTCTTTGCTTTTGCAGCTGACGCGTCTGGGCGGTAATCCCTATTTGGATAGGCTGCTCAATAAGCTGTTGTCCTGGCAGACCAGCGATAGCGCCAGCATTACACAGTCGAACCAAATCAATCACAACAATGTCACACGCAGCCCCAACCAGAACACGCTCAATTGTAATTAACAGCCAAAGAGGCAAAAGAGGGAGCAGTTGTGAATTGTAAACGGCAGAGCCAATGCCCGAGCCCGAGTCACCTCCTCTTTTGCTGCTATTCCAAAAGCAATGCAACAGCAACACCAGCAACATCAGCAACAGCGACATCATCAGCAGCAGCAGCAGCAACAACAACAGCAGCAGCAAGCAGCATGCGTCAGTGCGCCACTGTTGCGATTTTTACGAAAATTGAAAATCTTTTAAGCTTTTATTTGATGCACTTGTTTCTCATTTTGCCTCCCAAAGCTGCTACCGAGCAAACGGTTTGATCATTTATTTATTTATTACAAGAGGTTTGATTTTATAACCCTCTTTCAACTTGAAGAAAAAAAACAAAAAAATTATTGAAATGATATATAACTGTAAATTAAAGCAAGCAGCAGCCTTACAAAAACTGTTAAGCCAAAAGTTAATTGATAAGCCAAGCTTATGAAGAGCTATCAAAAAGCCATAGCACAGCTTCCCATGAATTTGTTTATGTTTTTATAGTAAATGCTATATATATTATAATTTCGTTTATATTTTAGGTTCTTAGTATGTAATTATATAAGAGGTTCCTTTATTTTGACTGTTATATTTCTAAATGTATTTTATATGCACGCCATTTTCTCAAAAATTTCTAAATGTCTCATTAAACACTTTCACTCCTTTATTGACGTTGTTCCATTTTACATTTGTTACAAAAGTTCAGCTATTATGAAAAAACAAAAAAAAAAACAATTCACATGTATTTAATAACAAATTGTTAACGTTTTAAGCAACAACAGAGAAACTTTGAAACTATATTTAAAATGATAAAATGAAAATGTTAAAATATTTGCACTGCACAGCAGAATTTTTTGCACTATATATACATACATATATATATATATATATAAATATATTTTTATTGTATACATGGCACTTAAGCAAAAAAACAACTACAAATGCTGAAGAGATAGCAAAAGATCTATTATGAAAGAATGGAGAAAAGTCGAGAATTTATTGTGCACGCCAGAAATGCACCTCGTGAAACCTATTGTGTGACTTAACACACACCCGTATATTGTCATACACGAAAGTATCTTTGAAATATTTAAATAAATATTGTATTTATGAATGGTTTTATCGTTTTTCGTTTAATATCTAATACATTTATTTGTACATATATCTTCACACCTCAATTCTCCGCATCCTGCTCAATCATGTCCATTAGCTGCAGAAACTCCTGTGATGTGGCATCCACTTCCGCCACGGGTTCAACATACTCATCATATTCCGCATCAGCATCATCCTGAGGAATATATATAAAATATATTAGCTACATAGATATTAACTGATTGTATTAACGCACCTCGAACCCAAAACAGTTACTGGCATTGATTTTGGGCTCACGTTTGACCACAACTTCGTTGTCATCGTTGACCAACTGCACGATAAACTGATCATCGTCACCCTGCAGCTCCACGGTGAACTCATTGGCTTCCAGCTCCTCCTTGATGCGGAATGTGCCGCCCTGAGTTTTCAGCTCGCTATGCACCCGGGGTATTTTCAATTGCCGATTAATAATGATGGGCTTGCTGGACGAGCTCTGCTCGCGCTCTCTTTTACCGCTTCTCGTTCTAAGGTTAGGTTTAGTGGCAAACGTCTCCATAATAACATTGCTCGGTACTTCCTCCACCTCCGCCACCTCGTCCTCATCTTCGATTTCCTGGATCTCAGTAAGCTCATACTGCTCATCGATGTCAATCGAAGCGCCATCGTTTTTGTCCAGCGAATCGATATCGCTGCCATTGACCAAAGTCACAATTGTACCGTCCGGCTGCAAGCGCACATTACGCCCCAATTTGAGTTTTAGTTTCTCTTCGCGCGCATTCAATGTATCATCGTGTGTCTCCATGTGCCGCATCAGATTACCCTTGTGAGTGAAGACGCGATCGCAGCTGGGACAGGAGTGCATCTTCTCGCGCGGCTCCGGCGCCTTATAGTCCTCGTTATGGATTAGATTCACATGACGACGCAGCAGCTGACGTTGCCGGAACGTCTGGGAGCACAGATCACACTTGTAGGGCTTGGTGTCGGTGTGTATCAGCATGTGCGAGTCAAGATGCCGCTGAGATACCGACGCATAGCTGCAGAGACTGCATCGATAGCATTTCTCGCCCTCGTGTGACTTAATGTGCAGCTTGTACTGATAGCGATCGGGCAGCTCCTGGCCGCAACGCTTGCAGACGAGCGGCTTCTCTGAGGTGTGCATGTTGGCCATGTGGGTGCGCAGGTCCGCTTTGCGGCCGCATGTTGTGGGACAAAGAGTGCACTGAAAGACGGGCTTGTCCACCACGCTGTGGATCAGCTTATGTGCCTTGAGCGAGTTGGATTGGGTGAAGCGTGACTTGCAGATGTCGCATTGGTATTTCTTCTCGCCCGTATGGATGACCAGGTGCCTCTTCAGCTTGAACATATCCTGCGAGGCGTATGTGCAGTGCGGGCACTGATACGGACGTTCGCCCGTGTGGCAAGTCATGTGACGACGCAGCTTGGTTAATTCGACGCTGGCGTAGCTGCACTCGGTACACTTGTGCGGCTTCTCCTTGGTGTGCTTGTAGCGTGTGTGGCGTATCAGTTCGCCACTGGTGGTGAAGGCGCTCTCGCAGAGCTTGCATTTATGCGGCTTGTTGCCCATGTGCGTGTTCAGGTGATTCACCAGACCCATGTTGGACTTGAAGCCGCGCTCACAAATCGAACACTTGTAAGAGAGTTCGGCGTCGTGGGAGCGCACATGCCGTGAGATTAGGAATTTCTTGCTGGTCGTATAGCTGCAATGGGAGCAGGCATATTTTTGCGCTGCAGCCGCATTGGCTGCCACTGGCTTCAGCTTGTATTGGTTACCGCTTAGCACAAAGTCCACATCCGATCGGGTGGAGACATTTGCCGCATTGTCATCAAATTCGTAGACCTCATCATCGGAGTTGTTGTCTTTGCTTGCGCTGAGATCGGCACTTGATTCCGGCATATCAATAGAAGACGTGCTCACATTGGCTTCGCTCGGATCATCTGCAAGCTCCTCAATATCCTCCACTTTCTCTATCACCACTTTGTTTATCGTCTCCGACTGCGGTCGATTGGCTTTGCCTTTTGCGGAACGTAAATAAGCTCGGGGCGTGCTAACTGCTGCTGGTGAAGTCTGCTTATTGGGGGCCCTTTTTGGTGTAGCCGGACGTATGCTAATTGCTTTGGGTGTTTTCTGTGGTGACTGCTCCGCTTTGGGCTTGGCTGGACGCAGGTTGATAGCTGGCAAAAATAAAAACAAGATCAGAAACGAATCAATGAAAGTTATGGTACACTATACCTTTTGGAATTGCACGGCTGGCGCTGCGTATTGCAACAGATGCTGCTGACGCACTTGAAGAGGTTGTTTGCGGTTTTAGTTTCTTTTTAATCTGTTGCTGCTTCTTGGGCGAAGTTTTGATATAACAGTTGCCTTCGTCGTCAATAAAGTACTTGTCATCATCGTCATCGTCTTCATCATCAACATCGTCCTCTTCTTCGTCCAGGCGTTCTTCTTCTCTTTTGAAGGAGGCATTTGGCTTGGCATCGTTGGCATCAGCGTTGCCCGCATCTAAATCCTCGTGGAAATTGGCTAAAAAGGACTGCAAATCCTCTGAATCGACCTCGCGCGTGCGTTTTGACATTTTAGCTGCAAGCATTGACAAACTTTTATGAATTTTAGCGCCAAAAAAAAAAAACATCGCTCTGGTGGCGACCTACAGCGGACATTAAGCGTCCAGCGACCCCAAGCGGCTATTGATTTCTCGCAGCTCCATGCCTTAGCGAACGTAGAAAATAACGCGAAACTTTGGCAAAAACTAATCTACTTACCTTTTCCGTCTAATTACAGAATTTGGCAACGTTTATGCATAAGAAGCGTCTGTTGATCAGTTGTTCAGTAATATAGTTAACTTTTAGTGCGAAGAATTTCCGTCAGAGGCGGAGCGTCAGCAGCTGCGCAAAAGATGGCGGAATGGTTTGGCGTTGCCACCTCTCAGCGATGGTTATTAACAGTACCATTTTGAGTGTAACATTACATTTAAGTGGCAACGACCATTAACTTGGCGCGCAAAGTTTGTTTAACATTTTCCCCCAGAATTTGGCAATCGTTGGCAGAAAAAATTATCTGCCCTTTAATATAAACAAGATTGTTTTTAGTTTTAAAATACAAACACATAGTTCGTTTGTTTAATTTTTAGATTTTCTTAAAAAATCAATATATATTTTAAATAATAAATTATTAATGATCGGATATTGTAAATATCTATGCTAAATGTGTATTGTAAGACTGAACTAATTAAGACATAAATATTATTCAGCTTAAAATTTTATTGTTAACTGACGACGTGCATTAAAGATTGATTTACATCTAGGTGCGTATTTTTTCTCGGAGCTCAGCAGGAAGTAAGCTCCAAAATGAATATCAGTGTTTGGTTCCCGTTGTTCATCGTGACCCACCTTAGATCAAGGTATATCCCTCCAGTGAGCACCGATTATTAAAATTTCCCAATATAAAAATGTTCAGCGTAGAACCCAAAAACAAATTTTATTTGGCGTTATAATAAGTTACAAATGTGAAAATTTTACAAATCTGCTTACGTCCAATATTGAAATTAAATATATATTTAAGTTTAAAAATTTAAAGTGAAAAGTTTAGAGATTGCATAAATCTTACCCACATATATGTTAAAGTGTCCCACAAAACTGTTGGGCCTTTTGCCCCATGCCGTATCTTTACTCATTAAACTTCAATCCCATACTAAATATCAACGTCTCTTTAAATGCTGTCAAAAGAAACAACGATAGAAGAGCTACCCAGTAACTTTTGAAAATTAATTAATTGTTTAATTTACGTTTTCGAAGAATAGATGATGCCCAAATACTCACATACTAAGCCAGTTTGGTTAGCCAGCATCATTTCTGTGTACGTTAGGCATAATAACTTTAGTTTGAGAAAGAGATTAAGTCAAATATGGAAATTTTGTTGTTATATGTATGCATGAACCGTTGCGACAGATTTCAATACACAAATTTTGATTTGTTGTTGTTGTGAAATACGTACGTTAAATGTGCTCATCGAACGAACCCCTACAATCCATTTACAGCTGCAGCTTGACGCATACGTACCCAAAATATATGTCGCTATGTATTTAATTTACTAACGATTATAACAATATACGCATACATACCCAAAACAACACATACACAATCAATCCCAATGAATAATCAACGGGACGGGGCGGTTTAGGTTCAGATGACGAATACGTACCAAAAAAAGGTATATGCATATGTGCATAGATCGGGCATGTCTATCAGATACATTCTCATATGGTCTGCAATTAGCGAGATCCCTAGACATTTCGAAAAACCATTAAAGGTTGGACATTTTGATTTTGATGTTGTTTGGTTTTGTTTTTAATTTGCACTCAATACGTACCCAGCGTCTACGGCTGCAAAGTGACTTCAAGTAGAAAACGCTTAAAGGTTACAATTTACAATTTTTTAAGTGAGAGATAGAGTGAGAGCAGTGAAAGAATAGGCTTACCCTAACGGGGCCAACACAATACAGTCCAAATACGCACCACAGCTCGAGCAGCGCTGACAGAAATTAAATAGCTCAATTTTCTATTTTTTTTTGTTTTGGTTTTTTAGGATTGTAAGTATAGTGATAGTTTAGTTGGGACTCTGGCTCTACATACCGTACACAGTTACAATTCAACTCTTGCCGGGGCGGTTGTCGAAACTAGTATATTAATTGTAGTATTTACTTATTAGGCTCTGAGTTTCAGCTCAGAGTATTGTTTCTTGATTTTTCTGTTTACACGGATGAAAATCAAAGATAAGGATTATTATTATTTCTTTACAAAAATATTTGAATATCTGATTCTATTGTGTTTTCAAGTCATTTATTAATTAAATAATAATAAAATCAGTTGACTACGTTTTTGTTTTTCTGTTCTATTGCTTTTCGTTTTAGTTGTATATTATTTAGTTATATTATCTTGTTTCTGTTGTGTTTTCTATTGTTTTTTTTTGTAATTATTGCTACGTACGTGCGCTGGACACTCAGCCATGTGTGGAACTGGATTCCGCCTGTCTTGGTTCGTTGGCCAGTCCCTAGCGACGATAACGTTCGCGGGAGAAGGAGCGTCGACGGTTGCCAAAATTATTATTATTATTGTAGTTGTTTCGTCGATCGTTGCGTGGCGAACGATCTCTGGAACGGGAGCGACGTCTATCACTGCGACGATCCGGCAATCCGCCACCGCCTCTACTGCCACCATCACCACCTCCGCCGAATCGTCCTCTGTCGTTGCGCATGCTGCGATCTCTGTCCCGACGAACATCGCGTTCCCTGTCGCGATGATCACGCGAATTGCTTTGGTCAGGCCCACTGCCACGACTGGGGCCACGTCCATCGTTGTCGCGTCCCCGTGACTGACCTGTACCACCTCGCTCATTTTCAGGCTCGCGAGTGCTGCTTCCCCTGTCGGCACTCCTTTCATTAGATCTGTCTGATTTCTCTGCGTCTCGCTGCCGCTGACGCTCCCTAGAACGAGAGCGATGGACGCGCGATCGTCGATCCAGCTCACGTCCACCTACAAAGTAGCGATTCCGGCCGCGGCCATCTTCTTCGCGATCTGGTATCTTACCCGAGCGCTTCAGTTCGGCCTTGCGCGGCGCTGCTGTCTTCTCCAGCTCGATTAGCTTCTCTCGTATGGTGAGAAAGCCAAGATGCAACTTACCACCAAAGTGGTCCGCCAGCCGAATGTCGTTGTCGTGTATCCCCAAATAGGCGGAGCACACCTCGCACACCCGCAGCTTTTGTTGCTGGTAGGTTGAGGCTGGCATTGAGGTTCTGTATTCGTGCTCGGCCTTGACCTTCTTGCCGCGCAGCTCGTCGATCTCCTTCATCAGCTCCATGCTGTCCTCCACTTCGCCAGCTTCACCGAGTGCCTCGGCCCTGGCCAGTTTTTTGCCAATCTCCTCCGCCAGCGAGTGTACTGCGTTTGCCTTTTCTGCCACCTCGGCAGTGAGCTCCTCTTGCGTCTCCTTCAGGCGCTGCTTGGCGGAGTCTGTGCGACGATCACAGTCCGCAATGAAGGCCTGCAGGTGCTCCATGGCCTCGATGTCGTAGTAGTAGTCACGCGACTTGTTCGCACTCTCGTAATCTGCACGAAAAGCCAGATCATGCACTTTGGGACACTCACCGAGATCCATGCGCGTGGATGCCAGTATGTCGTGCGGGCAGCAGTCCAGCAGAAATGATTTGCAGACGCGTGCATCGGAAAATTTGAGGCCGCGTCCGTCGTCACCGTTTCGTGTGGTGCCCATCAGTTGGTCCAGCATCGCTCGCATCTGATCCGTTGCAGACATTTTATTGCTTGGTGCGCTCATTGTGCACGCCAATTTCTTATATTTATTATTGCTTTTTTAACCTGATTCCTGTTTGGTGCAAATTAATAAGCAGACTTTTGTGAAAAATTTTCGATTCAACGACTCACTAAACTGAACAAATGAACTAAGCCCCAGCTCACCGTTCATTTAGTTCGTCACAATTGTTTGCCACCTTGTCACTGTTTGTACCATGTTAAATGTTTGACATGGAAAATGTTAACTTTCATAAAATGGTTATGATTTGCTTTACATTGCCAGCAAGCAAAAACAAATAATTTAAATACGCTTTAGTTAATTACGATTTATTAAAAAAAATAGCCGAATTAGATTAACAGCTGTTAACTGACTGGCTCTTTAACAGAGTCACGGCTACTTTAATATTTCACGAGTACAAGGCAAAAGGTATCGATGTTTCAATACCAACCCTGTAGGCATTGGGACTGCATTATCGATACATTGATGCGATAAACGTTTGCAGTGGCTTTTTGTTGTTTATTTCGTTGGCGTAATTTTTGTTTTAAAAATTAATTATTTTGGATTAACATAGAGAATGTCCGATGACGACGATATCCAGTACATCAAGCGACAGCGAACGCTGCACTATGGCTCACTCGAGGAGACAGAACGCAAGCGTCAAAATGCCGCGACAACGGCGTCCAATGCCGGCACAACGCCGGCAGCAGCCTCAGCAGCCTCAGCAGCAACTGCAGCCTCAGCGGCAACAACAACAACAACAGCAGCAACAGCAACTGGCGCCCAATTGGAGGACATTGACTCGGATGAGGATACCTATGAGGAGGCGAATAAAAAGTCGAACAACAGCAACACAAAAGCCGCAATGGCGCCACCCACAGCTGCATCGTTAGCAAATAAAATTGACGATGACTATTTTGATCTGGAGTCGGAAATGGAGCGGGACAAGGTGGCTCTGCTCGAGGAGTTCGAGCGCAAGAAGCGTGCACGACAGATCAACGTGTCCACCGACGATGCGGAAATCAAGAACAATCTGCGTCAGCTGAACGAGCCCATCTGCTTCTTTGGCGAGGGTCCGGCGGAACGAAGGCGGAGGCTGAAGGAGCTGCTTGCCAGCTTGGGCGAGAATGCCATCAAGCAGAAGCAGACGGAGGAGGAGGAGCGGAAGCTGCAGCAGCGCGAACAGGAGGCCACGTGGTATCACGAGGGACCTGAAACGTTGCGTGTGGCGCGTCTCTGGCTGGCGGATTACTCCCTGCCCCGAGCACGCGATCGCTTGGACCGCGCGAAGGAGGCACAGGAAGTGCCGAGTGCAACGCGTGCCGGTCGCATGGTCGAGATGCAAAAGAAGCTACAATCGCTGGCGCCACTTTGCTCGCAGGTGGGCGACACGCGGCCAGTGAGCAGCGCTGCCTTCAACCACGATTCATCGCTGCTGATGACCTCATCCTGGTCGGGTCTGTGCAAGCTCTGGAGTGTGCCCGACTGCGAGCTGAAGCAGACGTTGCGTGGTCATGCCAGCTATGTGGGTGGCGTTGCTCTCCGACCGGGTGTGCATCTGGACGAACAGAATGTTGTGGCCATGGCATCGGGCGGCCATGATGGTGCCGTCAAATTGTGGGGCTTTGGCAATGAGGAGTCGATTGCTGATATTACGGGACACATGCCGCATCGCGTGTCCAAGGTGTCGTTTCATCCATCGGGTCGTTTCCTGGCCACCGCTTGCTACGATTCCTCCTGGCGTCTGTGGGATCTGGAGCAGAAGACGGAGGTGCTACATCAGGAGGGGCACGCCAAGCCGGTGCACTGCCTCAGCTATCACTCGGATGGCAGTGTCCTGGTCACTGGTGGTCTAGATGCCTTTGGACGCGTCTGGGATCTGCGCACCGGTCGTTGTATTATGTTCCTCGAGGGCCACCTGGGCGCCATTTTTGGAGCGGACTTCTCGCCGAATGGTTTTCACATAGCGACCGGATCGCAGGACAATACTTGCAAGATTTGGGATCTACGTCGCCGCCAGCCCGTCTACACAATTCCAGCGCACACAAATCTCATCTCGGACGTGAAGTATCAGCAGGATGGGGGCAGCTTTCTGGTCACCTGCTCCTACGATTCAACCACCAAGATCTGGTCGAACAAGACGTGGCAGCCACTGAAGACGCTCCAGGGCCATGACAATAAGGTGATTGCTGTGGATGTCTCGCCCAATTCGCAGTATATAGCGACGACCTCCTTCGATCGCACCTTCAAGTTGTGGGCACCAGATAGTTGATCTGATTCCCTGCATCCCTCACACCGGCTGCTTATAGCCCCCCTCCACACCATCGATTTGTTGTATTTACTATTTACTGTTGCCCATTTTCGTTGACACACACACACTTACACACATACACACACACACACACACACACACAACAAACAATAGCTCAAAACTCTTTATCCATTTTCATTATCATATTTCAGTTGATTCTAACACAATTTGTTATTATTTAATTAGGCGATAACAAATAATGCATTTCGTACACTTAAGAATTTTGTATAGAAATTGTTAATAAACAAAAAACATCTTTTTGGTACAAACTCAAATGAATATTGCATAATTAAAGCGTTTAATGTTTCCTCACAAAATCAAATACCCGCTGCGGGGGCATAAGATAGATGTCGCTATTGTGTCGCCATCTGGCGTAGTTAACGCACACCACAGTATTGTGCAGTACAATTGTACAGAAGCAAGTACATATTCAATTTGACAATAGATGGCAATACACTTTTAATACAAAAAAAAATCACAAGATGCCGCTCATGAAAAATGTTTCTGCCGCCAGGTGTAGCCAACCAATTCGCTGGGTTCATGACTCGGCTGTTTTACTGTGCACCGCGAACTGTTCTCAGTATTCTAAGAAAGTCCTCTAGGACATTTAAATTGCCTTGTCAAAGTTGCCAGATCAGTGAAAAAGGGTTTTTGCTTCATTTTCACAGTTCAAATATTAAGCGGTTATTAAAAATTTAAAAACCAAAGGCTTTAATGGTTTTGGTTAATTATAAACGCATTAAGATTAAACCGGTCATATTCCTTATCGTGTCGATGGGGACAAACAAACGAATCTAACTAGATCATTAAAAAATATCGATCGATCTGCATTTCATTATCGATCTGGTTTCGCTTTATTTGATAAAGATGAAAGCGCCACAAATGGAAATAAAAAAAATGTAAATGCTAAACGTATTTAAGTCGTTTGTTGTGTTTTTTTTTTTAAGATTGAGCCATAATCACAATCGCCATCGGAGTTGCTTGTTTTTAGCTGATAATTGAATAAACCAAAGCTTACACAGATTTGCAATGTGGAAATAGTTCCATTTGTTATTGTTTGTGCTCAACGTGTCTAAAATGCAAATCAGGTAACAAATGTTTGAACAAGTTTAGGCACACATTGCCAACGGCTTTTGTGTTTTGTTTTTTTTTCAGAAGGTATGAGTTTTGGCCATGGCTTCAAACTGAGTTTGCTTAAAGTTTTTATATGTGTGTATTTTAATTTAAAAATTCCAAATCCAAGCAACAGGTGCACTTATCACAGCAGATAAAAACTGAAAAACTTAAACTGCTCATGTAGATTTTGAGAGCGACATGGAAAATATATATATATAGAGATAGATATATATATGTACGTATGTAAATGTGGCATGCAGCTCACAGCGCACAGAGTTACGAGAAGTGTGTGCATAATTAAGCAGCACGTGTGAAAAAATGCACAATAACCAATCGAATGGCTGTGACTATTAACCAGATTACATGTCGGCTCTGAAAATTGCGCTAAAAGCCGTTTAAGTCCGACAACATCCACGATAAGAACGCCAACGGAAAGCGCAATGAGGCGCCAGCAGCGTCAGCGGTGGGCGGTGGAAGAGGCGTTGCCAACAACAGCAGCAATAACAAGTAAAAGTGATGTACAACGAGGTGATGGAATAAGATATACCCTGTGGTTAGCTACGAATTGTAAAAATTATATAACATTTAAAACACATCTTCAAAATACTGAAGCTTAATACTAAAACACTAATTTTGAAAAGTGATTTAAATCAATAACAGATATAAATTCGCATTCAAAGTCATTTATCTCATAAATGAAAAGAAAGTGAATAATTTGATTTGGATTATTATTCCTACTCCAAACGTTTGCGCAGTTAAGTAATATGTAGTTTAGACACTCTCAATGGCTACAGGGTATCGCAAGGCAGGCAGACAAACAGAAAAATGCTCAGCAGACAGCCACCAAGGGAAGGGGAGGGGACAGGGAGGGAAAGGGAGAGGGAACTTGTTCGATGCCGGCCAATGGGCACCGCATGGGTGCCGATGGTGCTTGCATAAACAATTGGCAGCCGGCAAACAGAGCCAAAAAGGACTGAAGGATGACAACGCGGATTGCAACAAGCACAACACACACACACAAAAACAACAGCAATAACAACTGAGGCACACGATAAAAGAGACGCTCTTTTAAAATAAAGTTTTGTCTGCTTGCAACAACATGTATAATGTCATGCTGATAACGCGTGCAGCACGCACACACACCCACAGTCACGCAAACAAACATAGTGGGATAAAAAGCTCGTAGTGGTCGCCAATGTTGCGCATACGCCACGTGTGAAGCCAACGCTGGCGCTGAAACTGCTGCTGCTGCTGCTGGCGTTAGCAGCGACGACGCCAGCGTCATTTGCCGGTTACTCTTACTCTCTCTCCCTCTCTGTGTGTCTCTCTCTCTCTCTCACTCTGTCTCTCTTTCGATCTGTTGCCGGCTGGTTTCAACAACTTGTATGAATGTGTTTTGCTATTTTCCGGCATTTTTGCTGCGCCCCCACTCCACTCCAGCCCATCACCCCCTCTCTGGCAGGCCTATGCCACCCTTAGCGGAGCGCTAACACCCTTCACACACTGGGTGCAATTCGCATCAACTGCTTTTCAAATTATTTATAGAATTTGAAATGAGGCACAGGGGGCATCCGCTTAATGTTCATATCTACGTGGATAGTTGTAGTTTCGCCTTTGTAAATTATGCTCACTTTTATTGCTTGCCTGTTTCAGTTTGCATAAATATTTAAAACAGAGCGCATGCGAGGCACCTGTGGGATCCGGCAAAAGGGCATTAGTTGGTTAATAGCTCCCCCTCCCCAACAGAGAGCGAGAGTATTCTCTTTATCTATATTTGCATAAGATATTTATGCTGCTTTATCTGAAACGGAAGTTGCTCAAGTTGTGACCGAAATATAGCACACATATTGTGAAAATATCTATCGTCAATTATCGAAAAGTGCAAATATGTTTGAAGAGTATAGTTTTCATATATTTCGATGTAGTTCTTTATAATGATATTCGCCTCATTCGTTTCACAATAAAAATCGGACGTAAAAAACGCCGCTAAAGTCAACGTCAGCGCCGACGCCGGCGTCAGCGTCAGCGTCGACGTTCAATGCTGCTCCAGGCACAGCACTTGGTCGAGGCTGGCGCTTCAGTTTCAGTCTGTTGTGTGACGTTAAGTTAGTCGCTTCGTAGGCGGACACAGAGCACACGCGAATATTTCGTGCCCAGCAACTTCACGCGTGCGTTCGTCTTTCTTGTGTTTGTCTTTTCCTTTGTTGTTGTTGGCCCCCCCTTCCCCGCCCTTCTACAAAGATGTTGTTCACTGCGCGTTGCAAAAAAAATATAAGCTTAATATTTCATATTCGATTGCGTTTGAATAGTTGCACTGTGTGTGTTTGTGTGTGTGTGTGTGTTTTGGTTTTGCCGGCTGTTGCTGATTATGTGCACTTGTCCGTTCTTCTGCTGTGCTGCCCCACATTGTGTTTTGATTTGCGTTTGCTTTTAAGCTTCGTGAATTTCATTATTGCAATACTTCCTCCTTCTTCAATTGTCTCATCTTTGTTATAATTTAAGCGGACGCCTGACAGCAGCACTTGTCCCGAGTATCTTTTGTCTTTAGTTTAGCTATAAAAAAAGCAAAATTTATATACATTTATTCATCGCTCCAATGCCAATGCTACCAGGCAGCACTGACCGCAATGTATATGTATATATAATATGTGTGTGTGTCTATGTGTGTGTGTGTGCCTGTCGAACAGAAGTGTTGTGTCGCGTTCCTTCCGTGTGAAATATTCCAAGGCCATTTGGTAACCATTTCCCAACCATTGATAATATTTGTGTACTTTGCAGCAGCGTCTGCCATGTAAAAAGTGAAAATACAGACACACTTACATATTTATGCATAAAATTGATTTAAAAAAAACCTCAGAAAGAAAAGCGCATCTTCAGACATTGTCAAAGTCAACGTTAACGTTAACGTTTACGTCATCCGCATCCGTATCTGTATCATCGAGGCGCTCGACAGCGGATTCGGAAGCTGCTGCCCAAGACTATGCAAGATTAGAACGAGACCAGCAGAAAGACCGATTGGCTGACAAACATCCACAAGTAGCCTCTACACACACATATATCAGGGCTGAGGTAAGCAAACAGATCAGACAACTATTTATCGTGTTTTTAAATTCATTTGAAAGCAATTTTTGGTCACGTAATTCATTCAGCCTCGGCAATGGATAAAAGCACTTGAAGTCAGTTGCGATAAGGCTTTGCGGGGTCTGTAAAAGACATTTGTATTCCTGCGGATAATTGATATTTACCTACTAAATATTGTGCGCTGAGCTCATTTTCTTTTATTACGCAGATTTTGCAAAATTTAAATTCCATTTTTATTTTTTTTTGTTTACGTATATTGTAACTGTAGATACAAGAAGTAGAAGAAGCTGCAGCGTCTTTTTCTGATTTCGCACGCTCTTATCAATTCATTCATTCAGAAAACAGAAATGTGCCAAAGACAAACAAAATATAATATTTACTAAGCACGCCACGGGCAAATGGCGACAAAGAGCTGAAAATAAATTATGCATATTTGAACGGCGTATGTAAAAGAACAAATTTGCATTTGAAATCCCGATACAATGCGTACTTGTATACCCTGTACATAGTCGTTCAATTCTTAAGACTTATTTGCAGTTTACTTTGTATGGTTTATTGAGCATTATACATAATTTATGGCTTATAATATATAGCCGAGTATAATAATATAAGCAAGTGCATATAATAAATAAGTTTATAGTCTTCGGTTGACATTTAGAATTTCGCGAATAAAAAAAAAAATCTATTTTTGTAAACTTTTATTATAGACTTTTGTGTGTTTTAAAGCATTTGAATATGTATATATTTATATAGAAATATAGAAAGTCATAAAAAATGGCTGTGTAGTTAATTAAATTTAATATAAATTGTGTCGTAAAATGTGTTTTTTTGCTCATTTATTTTAATATTCTTCGAATGGATCACCCTTTATATTAACTATCTCGCGACCCCTTTATACAATATATATAATTCATGATGCATTTGTATAATAATAGAAAACAATCACCTTCTCTCACTGTTTGACAAGTATGTCAATAGCAAGTGTGTAGCCACTTGTACCCCTTGTTTCACTTTCCGTCATTTATAGGGTATGAGGGAGTAAGCGTGTCGGATGCATGCCCGACGGATGCTCGTAACTGTGATTTGACGAAATCTAAAACGATTCTCCATACTCATATTTATTTACACAAATAGATGTAATGTTTGTGTGTGTGTAAATGTGCCAACTGAACAACGATGTCGAATTTGTTGCTGCTGTGGTTGCACTTAATTGTACAACTTCCAATGCTGTCTATTTCAGTGTTTTGGCTTGAGGCATCCTTCTGATTGATTTATTTGTGTTGCCAAACTCACTTAATAAGCAGTCTGCAACCTGTTATTAGCCAACACGTCTTAAGTACCGTGCACTGCATTATTATCGATCCAATCTAATTGCTTAATTCTGTTTTAGGTTGTTTCACGCCTGTTTGGCTTATGGCTTATTTGATCTATAGAAAGTGCATATTAATAAGCGGATATTAACTGAAACATGTACGAGTGTTGATTGCTTGATAAGAGAATGATTTGTACATTGTATTCGAAGTTTTTCAAAAGCTTTTACTTCTAACAACTTTTAGTTTAAGTAATTACTTTCCTTTTCTAATACTGGGTAAGCAAAATCTTTTTTTCTGTGTCCTTTAATTAACAGCCATTACTTGTAGGCTCTCTGCAGATGTGGGAGCAGGGGTTTACCAAACCAGGTCAACTTTTAACAAATGTGAGTACACAATTTGTGACTCCTGCTTATTGTTGTGTGTATCTTTGGCATGGATATCAATTTGGGCCATTGTTGTAGCTGTGGCTGTCGCTCTTGTTGCTGCTGTTGTTGTTGTGTCTAATTTGCTGACAGCCAGCAGAATTTGTAAAACAAATGTACTTTGATGTAACACACATGAAACATCTGTACATTTGCGATACATACAGAAGACAAACAGCGACGACTGAATTAGTTGGATGTGTCAGGAGTCGCCGTGGCATATTGCAGCGGAACTGCTACACAAACAAACTGTGTGCCAATTTGAAAAGGGTGTAGCCGAGTGACCCGAGTCCCCTGAATGAGTGTGGCCTACGTGCTTAAAAGTCGCCGAGGCCTATGATGAATAAAAATATGAATCAAGCCGATAAGAGGGAGATAATTGAGTTGCTCGTTGCCCGTAATAACCACATTTAGAACTTGACATCACTGTGAGTCAGAAAAACTGATTTTCATTGAAAGCGAAAATATACAATTAAAATTTACATTCAAATTAGCGCGCTCTCCATTTGTGCATGCGATTTGTTCGATGACACTTGGCTAAACGTTGTCACGCCCCGGGGTGGAGGAGCGGGCTGACTCAGCTGAAAAGTGACGACAACATACAAATGTTGTAATGGACATGCCTAGAACTCAACAAACAAGCTACCAATTGGGTCACTTCTGCAACGGGGATTGGGGGACGGGGCAACGGGCAACTGCGTAATATTCAAATGAGGAACATGACCACTGGCATGCCACAGCAAATTGGACAACTTGTTGCTTGACGCATTCACAATTCGAATTGACTTAACACAAGTCGCACTCAATGGTCCAAAATAAACCATCCCCTCTCCCCCTCTGTTAATGGAATCAATATGCACAACCATAACTTCCCCACTTCAGTCAGCGGGTCGATTTAGACAGGGAGTGGTCTATGGCAAAAAGAAAAAAATTATTGTAGGCTCAGCATTAAAGTGGCAATGTACCAAAAATAGCCAATTTTATGAGCTCAAGTGCAGTGCTGAATAACAGGTTTGGATTAGTGAATCAACACTCACTCCACCGAACCATTCAACCGTCCACCGCAGACACCCTCGAACACACACATACACAGAAATATTTAAATAAATTTTCTTATGTGCATAATTGTTGAGAGAGATTTTAGTTTATTTGTATCGGAATTATGCAAAAGCCAAGCGTGAGTTATTTCCTTGGGGGCGTATGAGGACCTTGATTAGCTTCACCTCTAAGCCTATCATAATTTGCATCTTGGAATTATAAACATTTTCCATTCCCACGATTAGTTGGCCGTTGATCAAAGGCTGCCAAAATTGAAAATCATTTAATTACAAATGTTGTGGACTAAACTGCTAGATGAACATTGACCCTATTTTTACATGAATTTGGAGTTTAATTTTGTCTTTTTATAATCGGAGCAGTTTTAAAACAGATGTCGTCTTTAGAAGCACTCTTTAAGGGTGTAGTTTTAACAAGTTAATCGAACTAAAATAGCCTTTTCAACTATAAGCGTAGTATTAATTTCGAATTCAAAACATGGCTTTTTAAAATTCTATCAGTTTTGACAAACTTTAGATTTAGACACAGCTTTACAAGCACTTTTTAAGGCTACACTTTGATGGTGAATTTGGATTCGATTTCTTAATGTAGTATTACCCTAGAGGTCAAACTATGATTCAAATACTCTGCCTCTTTAAAATCGCATCAATTGCGGCATATATTATGACTGCAAGCGTTTAATTACATATTTCCGCTTCAAATGCTAGTCGATTATTACAAATTTCATAATCACATCATTTATATAGTCTTATGACCAACACATGTGCCAATTACCAGAAATATGCCAACGCATGCACTAAGCTGCTCAATTTCGATATGGCATTCCATCACGGATGGGCTGACCTTCAGAAAGTGAATGCTTATGGATTCATTCTCCATTCGTTCCCGACTCCCAGGCATCTTAAAATTGCACATGAATCGAACGCATTTCGATGTTGTTTATGTTTTACTTGGCATTGCCCCCTTCGGCCTACGCACTTTTTATGCCCCTTTGTTCGTCTTGCCAAACAATGGGCATTGTTTAAGGATGATGATGATGACTGCAAGTAATAAAACAAAAGGAAAATCAAAAACAATGCGGCCAATAATAATGCTTCGTTTGTGCAATCATAAACTCATTTCGGATATTGCGTTAAATATTTACAATTATATGTTGAGTTGCTTTCAAATCTTGTTATTCTATTATCCAATTACTGGGAGTTGACAGCTGTCGCTCGAGTGCCATTTAATTGCCCTTACTTAATAACAGATTATTAATGTATTCACAACGTTTAGCGTCGTCACCTGAGCAGGTGCCTCTGAACAACACGCCCACATAAAGTACGACGAAGTAGTTTTAGCCAATTTATATATATATATATGTATATATAAATAAGCTGGTCGAATGGCGGCAAACTGCTTTTGGCTCAAAGCGCATAGTCAAGCCGATCAACACTGGTCTTTGAGACCAGCTCAATTTTTGGACTCTTATCTGTTCAATCGGCAGACAATTAGCCAAATGAGTTGGCAGCCATTTGAACCGGCTCTGAATACACTCACAATCAGGCACCCGTGCCAAAATCAAATTAATTGTCATGCATGATGTGTGTGTGTCCGTGTGTGTGTGTGTACATGTGTATGTTTTAATTTTGTTTGTTGTCTGGCGCCTTTTGATTTGGCGGCATTCCAACTTGGCACACGGATCGACAATCGATATAGCGCGATTTGATGTCGATTGATAAGCGCGTTGTGCAAAGTCAGTAGCTGAATGCTAAAACAAGTGCTCGTTCCTCAAATGCGAACGAAATTTATGCACATATACTTTGGAGACTTAGTCACATTTGTGTGTGAATTGTCATAAATCTTTGCATAAGTTTTAAATGTTGCAACCAGTGAGTTTGTCCATTGAAAACATGCGGCATGCAGCATGTGACTTACGGGCATTGAGCTGCTGGCGATTGTGGTTGTCCTCCAGCTGTTTGGTTTTCTAACCATGTATCTCCAACCAGCTAACCAGCTAAGCAGCTATGCAGCAGGCTGTGCAATTTATGCGAGTTATGTAAACTCGGACATCAATTTGACGTAATGGGAATTAGTATGGCATACATATTTCTTAGTGTAAACATATAAAGTTGTTTATCTGCGGAGGGACTGTATTGACATTGTCAGCAACATCATTAAAGTCCAGTTATCAAAGTCATAAAATGGCCAATGAATTACTTTGTGAGAGACAGACAAAATGATGTTGTTTGCTATTGTCGTATTTTTTGACAACGTTCACTATATGCAAATGCATATTGTGTAATTGGAGAGGTTGGCTGGCAAAAGAGTTGCTCGTATAAATGTTTTGACTGATTTTTGGTTAATTTCACCGATTCCATATCTTTATGGCTTTAAATTCATTGGAATTCTGAATCAATTATTCATTTGGACTGGCTACTTTTAATTAGGTTATATATGCAAAATAGATGGTGTCATGTATGTCAATGCGAATGCTAACAACATTTCACAATTGAAATATGTTTAATGCTTTTCCGTCAGCTGACTGCAGAAATATTCATAAAAATAGCGCGTCGGCAAATGTTGGATAGGGCAACATGATTCTGTTTCATTTTGTGTTGATCATAAATTCCCGTTTTATGTGAACTCTTACATAATACTTTACTCTGGCATATCATATATATATATATATATATATATATGTATAGATACATTTATACGCTTGGCTGCAAAGACAGGCGGCTTCTGCAAACAATTTGCTTCTCGGCTGCTCTTAAGTGCTCGCCATCAGTTGTATGCTTATCACAAAAATAACTAAAGATGCGTATACTTGCACATGTGTATCAAATCGTATTATGCATATAAAAATAATCTTGGAATAGGAAAAAAAATAGAAGCGAAATACAATTATAGGCATTAAATCATTTCTATTGTAATCTAGGCCTTCTCCATGATGTAAGTGTTTATAATTGTCTGTGGCATGCAATATATGTAAATGGACTGTGACTTTGTCTGTGACAATGAACTAAATACAAACACATTGAGTATTCGAAATTTTTCACATTATTGATAGATAAGATCATTAACTCTTTTGCCACTTGTTGTCTGTCTGGTGGCAGAAATATTCGTGCTTCGGATTCAATTAAGCTTTGCGGACGAAAAACCCTTGACTAAATTAATGCTTGGATGGCATAATGTGCTCACCACTCGAATGGTGTATGTGACTTATCGTCACCCATCGTGAAATAACTTCCGTTTCCTGCTCACCCAGCCTCAGGCTCCACTCCTCCCCACTCTCTCTCTCTCTCTCTCTCTCTCTCTCTCTCTCTCTCTCTCTCAAGCGACAAATTGTATCGCACATGAATGGGTCCTGCTGGCAGTCAAGTGCCACTCGTCAACTAGGTGCTTGACCCTTGAAGCAGGACTCGTAGACCATCCCCCTCCCGCCCCTCGCTCTAACTGCTGATAATGTGCTTGGGGCTCTATATTATTTTTGCTCATTCTGCGCTGGCAATCAGAATCATCAGCCAAATGAGTATTAACTTCCGTAGCACCGTCGGCCAGTGGCTAATAGAATTTTTGTGCTTTCGATGACAGACATTGATTGGCAATCAACTCCAGTCAAATGAGTTTCCCTTCTATTGAATTTGTTTTATTTTGATTCGTTTCATGCAACACGAGGCATCTCAATTCACCACACTTTGTGCCCCGCAAATTTGCAAGCAGCTGCAACCGCACTGATAACGGCCTAAAACCGCAGCCATTTCATAAATATACGTAATACATATATATAAATATACATATATATTTATACATATATGGCCTGGGGCATCTGGATATCAGTCACCCTTATGCATTCGCCCACGCACCAGAAGCCGAGTCGTTTAAATACCCATATACTCCCAGAATGTGAATCGTGTGGTATTGAACTTTAAGTTAGCAGAAATAATCTCTAAATTATTTGAGTAATAACTTAATTTTTGTTTAACTGGTTTTAAAAGTGGCTCTAGAATTCAGCTACTGTGTTTTTATAACAATAATGTCATAATTTATTTTGTTTAAATCCGAGTCACAACTTATTAAGAAAACTATTTATTGGACAAAACATTAGTTTGATAAATTGAAATCAAGTTTAAATCAGAGGCAAGCTTAACCCATTTCAAGAAGCTCTCTTTTCAAACCGGTTCAATGATAATCTGAAGTTCGTTGCCAAATTCCGTTCAAAATAAATTTGCATATTGCTTGGGCAAAAAATGAACTTTTAAGCCAGAACAAAATAGATTAAGCCAGATCGCTTCAAGATATGCAACAAGTGGCGCTTTGTGAAACGAGTTTAATTGAACTTTGTCGCTGATTAAATAAATGCAGCTGTTTATATGAATCTGTTTCTATTTATAATAAACTATGAGGCGCATCCATTTGGTTTCCATAATTTTGTATGGAATTTGAGGAGGCGCTGAATACATGAATATATTTGGACATTATAAAGCTAGCAAAGTGAAATTGGTCGACAGCATTTAATGAACTTTTGCCCCATTTCAAGTCACAATTCGCTTGGCTGACTGCCAGACCACTGGCTGACTACTTATGTCTGGGTTCAGCTCCAGACCTGTTCTTGCAATGCAGCCTACACCTCACCAAACCTCGAGCTAACCTTGAATTGAAATTGAAGTAAGAACTTGTGTTGGGCCAAGTCAACGCACTCTCTGGGCTAAGCAAAAAGAGTGAGAGTTCAGTTACCCAAATTCTGATATATGCCGATGCAGAACACCAAAAAAGCGAAGAAAAACCGAAATAAAACCCAAAATATAATCCAAAAGGCAACATGCAATTGGCAACGCAACAAAGACTATAAATAACAGCAACAACAACAACAACAACAACAGCAACAACAACAACAACAGCAACAGCAAGGCACATTATAATGACAGCAATAAAGAGCATGATGATGACTCGGCACACACCCCATTCATCAACATCGATGAGAGCCACTGTGCCTGGATATCCATCCAACCAATATGCCCCTCATAACCAATCCTTTCCCTTTCTCTTTCCCTTTTGGACCGCATCGCAATCAACTCAATGAAGATCTTCTGAACAGTTTTTGGTTGCGACAACGTGTTGCACATGGCTGCTGCCACTGCTGGGTGGGATGGGTCGTCATCGTCCCAGCACTAAGTGCAATATGAGAAGTACTCGACGCTTGAAGATTATTTAAATCGCCATCGGGCAACAGGCTGCAGACAGCGATGACGATGACGACAGAGTTTGGACTGGGTTGCCTGTTGTTGGTGGCAGCTGTTGCGTCTGCAGCAAGGGAAAACTTAAAAGGGGAAATCGTGCGTTTACTTGGCTGCTGCTGCTGCTGCTGCAACTGTAGTTTGGTATGCGGCTAATTACAAAAATGCAGCCACAAATCTCTAGACTGGTCTCTGGATATAGTGTCGAGAGCGTGCCATTTTCGGCGATATGTTTATAACTTAATTTTGTGCGTCTGCCTTGCTTTATGGCATTCTATGTCATTCCCTGCGATTTATATTGTTTTAGTTTGTTTTTATGCTGCTGCAAGCAAATATAGGTCATCATTGCCAAAATTAATTAGCCCACTTGCAACAAGAAATGGCAAATACGTGAAACTTCATGTGAAGTAAATAAATCTACCCAAATATTTATATATATATATATATATATATACATATACATACATATGTATATATGCAAGCCTACAGTGCGCTACATGATTAGGCACACGAGGTGTGTGTGCATTGCACCATTGAATCAATATACAGAATTATACTTAGGCGGTTTGGCAAAATAATAAAAATAATAAATAAAAAATAGATAAATTGCGGAAGTGAAGAACCCACAATAAATCTTGCCTGAACTAAAGTAATACGAATTATGCTATTAGCAATGAGTGGGTTGCGATTTGTGCTTAATAAGTTTTGGATACTGCGAATTTATTTATTTCGCAGACAGCTGAGTAACTGTAACTCGAGGCAATATGTATTCGAGTTGTACGTAATAAAATAATAAAGATTTAAATTGAGTTGAACTGTTGCAAGTTTAAAATACTCAATGTAAACAATACCAAAAACTAAACGAATCAAATACATTTTGGCAATGTTTAGTCGCCTTTTGAATTAGGTTTCATTGTGGAACATCTGCTTCAACTTTGACTGTCGACTTCTTCAATTTGTGTTTACGATTATGAGCGTACTGGAACATGGCATTAATTATTTACTAAGATTTGCGCTAAACAGCTTTTATTTGGGCTTTAAAGTGCTTTTGACAGGTACACATTTGTGCGGATATCAAGTTACGCATTGTTATTTGTTTATCTTTTTATTATTATTATTTTTGCTGTTATCGTTATTCAGATTGACATAGTACAAGCTTATGGTTGCGTGCAACAGTTGGATGTCGGCGTGGACCTGGGTCGGGGCCCTGGGCCTTTGTATGCGGGCTGATGATCTGATTGGGATGTCGCAACTAACTCGTTTCGCTGCACTCGTTGCTCCACTGCCGGCTATTGACCGGCTTAAGGCCGCCTTATTTATGCAAAGCTCTTTGGAAAACATTTCCACCTTGAATGGAGGCACTTAAATTGTTAACATGCAAAACAGCCGGAGAAGCATGTGCCAAGTGTCAAACTTGTTGATGTCTGGCCAGGCGGGCCATGTGTAGGCCCCGGTAAAATAAAAGCGAAAACAAATAAAGTCAAATTTGGCATGCAAATCCTTTAAATCAAACAAAACGAATTGCGACTGGGGTGGCCAAAAGAAGAGCAATAAACGTTAACAAAGCGACGAACAGAATGACGGCGTGTTTATTTTTTTATTTTATTTATTTCATTGTTTTTTTTTTTGCACCCCTGTCGTTGGATTTAGCCCCCACCACAGCACACGAGTCATCCCCCCACCCCCACATACAACAGCTGTTGCTGGGCGTAGCACAACAAATTGGAAAATATAAAATCAACCGAGCTAATAGTTCACTTAAGGGGCAACAACTCACAGCAGAATTCGAAAGAAAGGGCAATAATGGGTTGCCGCTGCTGCTTGGTTTGACATACTGGCACACATTTGTCCCCCCCCCCCCCCTCACCTATCCCCTTCCGTGACACACACAGAGACAAACGCGTCGCCCTTTCAGTTGGCCCGCAGTCATATTGAGCCGATTTACTACTGAAAATAAATTTTTATTCGATTTTCTTTTCTCGCCTCTCGTCTGCTTACCATTCTTAGGTCTTCCTCAAGCATGAAGCGCTCTGACGACTTTCCGATTTGAAATGAAAGTGCGTCGATTTTTACGACTTTCAGTTTCCGATATTGGGAATCATCTATTTTGATTTTATAAATCCAGCAGTTGTGTTTTTGATATTTCTTCAAATTGACGGTTGACGTATTGCATATGGTAGAACGCATAAATCAGATAAGATATATCAAAGGAACACACACACGGCGGAAAATCATAATGACTCATAAATTTACGAGAATAATATTTTGATTGTGTTTTCCGTTGGCAACAAAACTAGCGAGTATTTTATGTACAGCATGTTGGCCACGCCTTCTCAGCTGTGTTGCCTGCTGTCGCTGCTGCCACCAATTGTAGGTTAGGCCCTACTAATCGGAGTTACGTGCGATCCATCCCAAAACATTTTGCCTGCCTCGCATCTGAGTTCTGTTGTTGTTGGCAATTTTGGGTGCCAAAAGACATATGCATGCCTGGGCAGTCGGTGACTGTGCACTGCATAAAAGTTGCCTCATTATGGGTGACTAATCCAAGTTTAGAACTCTTTAAGAGTTGATGGTGCCTGCTTACAGACTCACTCGAAAGCCGCTTAAAATTCATAGACTGTTTGGCTGGCAAGTGTCGAGTTCACGAGTTTCTATCATTTGTTTCGCGCTCATTCGACTTGAAGATCTATTTCAAATATATACAGATATTGCCTTATTATGTTCGTCCAAAGTTCAAAACATATCAATTAAGTCGAAAGCTTGGAACTCTGCTATTTGATTATATTTTGCTTCTGTGTCTTAGATGAACAAACTTAACATATTATAAGTATAAGAATTAAGTCTCTAAATATTAAGATTTCAATAAAAACCCTAATAAATATGTATACTCAATTCAATAACTGAATTTAGGGCGCTACAAATAATTAACCGATTTAATTTTACAGCTTCCAATTACGATGTTGCTTGTCATTTAATTTTATTTTGACTTTTTGTTTGAGTTGTCAATTAAACAAATTTGAGAATTTCTGGCATACAAGTCAATTTGATCATTATTCACTGTCGACACATCCGAATTTGGGCGAACACTCACGAAATTGGCATAAGCCAAATGTTATCAAATAAATGTGTGCTTAATTAATGGAATACAACACTTTTACTTCATGCTGCTCACAATTGAAAGTCATTTGCATAGGCAAACGCAATGTGTGTGAAAGTGAAGTCCCCTCTCCAAGACCGCCCGTTGTCAGTTATTCATGCGTGTTGAGCATAGTATTCATTTGGTGAGTGGGTATTCGTGCGCCTAAGTGAATAGTGCTCATGTATTGCTCTTGTTCTCGTCATGTAAACTTGATAAATATTAATTGTTCGCCTGAATCCAGAGACAATTTGAGGTCAGCAACAAGCTTATGTATGCTTAAATGCTTTCATTGTGTGTGTGTGTGTGTGTGGGAAATGTTGTTCATTAATTCGATTCGATTATGTGCCCAAATTAAGTAAGTAGCAAACGCATGCTTGGAGTGTGTTGACAATTTAAATTTAAATAGCAGCAGCTGGAATGTGTAATTACGAAAATGTGCCCAGCCCCATAAAATGATTTATTAATTTTGGTATACAAGTACAATTTTATTTCGACACTATGTTGACAAATTTTGTTTATGGGCAATTTGTTGCTTGATCTTCTGACATTTTGATTATTTTTCATTTTAATTTACATGAATTCCGCATTTTGGGTGGGTCTTAGCAACTTGTTTGCTTATCTTAGCACAAGGTTTAAATTAAATCTGACGAACCCGGCCATCAGCAGTACATCGAATAGTGATTAATCTCGGCATAGGCTTGACTGCCACTCATATATACACATACATGTACGGATAGAAGTTGATGTTTTGTTCTTGTTTTGTTTGTTCGCCTCACACAATTTTGTAAACGACCACAAAATTGTGTGGCTTCGAGCTTGAGTCCTCCTTTTGCCAACGGGGGGTGATTGTGGTGCTTGTGGGTGGGCTGTGCCACAGGTGTGGTTGACAATGAGGCACCACCCTGCAACGCCCACCCACAATTTGTAATTGCAAGTGCAGTCTGCAAATTTGCGGACCTGCCACACAGCACGTGACTTGTTTGGGCCGCTTCCCCGGAGGGTTAACGGGGTCTCGTATTACCAATGATTGCCGCTGGTAGTTAAAGTGTCTGCGGTTGCACAAAGGTACCTCAGTGGTAGGCAGGTAAATTTGACATGGTATCGTTTTCGGGATGCCTACCATAGACTTCTGATAATCATATTGATTTTGTTGTATTTATGATACATTGTAATCGCTCACATAACACAAAATACATTTTTTAATCGATGTAAATTTTCTTTTTCCTTTTTCAGTGTTCTAGTTTAAAATGCGTTGCATTCTTCTCATCGTTTGGCTAGTTCTGCCGAATTTAGCTCCGGTTCTGGGTTCCATTGAATATGTGGGCCAAAGCATTAAAGGCGAGTATCAAGCACAATAACTTTGAGAAAAATCGTTGCATGCTTTTAGGCTGATGTTATTATACAAAGATAGAGCTTTTAGTGCTGCATACTTTTAGGTTTGCAAATAATATAATAATATTCATATAAATGGAGCAATATATGTATGTTTCTATTCTCTAATTATTTAATATTTAATATTTCACATTCCTCACAGATGCACTCGGCGAATATATGCTGACTGACATAATGACCGATGCCAACACTGGCATTGAGTTTGTGGCCGGCGCAGATAGTTTTCCGACCTTCAAGTTTCAGTCGACAGCCGATGTGAAATCGCCTTATCAAATGTTGCTGCCCGAGAAACTCTACGAATTTGCCATATTTATCACGTATCGCCAGGGCACCCTCAAGGGTGGCTATCTATTCAGCGTGGTGAATCCACTGGACACTGTGGTGCAGCTGGGCGTGCATCTCTCGCCGGTGGTGAAAAACAGTTACAATGTGACACTGGTCTACGCTCTGCCCGATCATAATCCGGGTCGTAAGCTGGCCAGCTTTGCGGTTGACCATGTTCCGGACAAATGGAACTCGATTGCATTCCAGGTGTACAACGACAAGGTGGTCTTCTACTACGACTGCAAGGTGCGCAACACGACGGCAGTGGTGCGAGATCCCTTTGCGCTCTCCTTTGAGTCCGCATCCACTTTGTACATCGGCCAGGCTGGCTCCATAATCGGTGGCCATTTTGAGGTGAGTTCCAGCGGCGCCCAATTTGACGCACTTTTCTTTCTTTCGTCTAATAATAATTATTGTAACAGATACAAAAGAGCAGCACACATGTCTACCTATTAGTCTAAGTCAATTTATTTTTGGGGTATTTTCAAAAAGACGGCACGTCAAAACCAAAAAAAAACCATCTGCTGCACTTAAATTTGTACTCGAACTCTTGTGTAATGCTGTAAATGTAAAAGTACTTGTAAAAGTACTCAGCAAGTGCCTGCTTGAACCTGTGTTGAAATAGCTTTTGGCTAGAGCTTTTCAACACACCTAGGCAATTTCAACACGGCGCCACTTTGTCATGAAGCGGACATATTTGGCAGCTCACGTTGCGTTGCACTCAGTGCTCGCTGTTTAGCTCAACAGGAAAGAACTCAAGCGCGGATTTCACTCAAGGCTCTCTCTCTTTTCTTCTCTCTCTCTCTCTCTGTGTGCTTTATTCAGCGCTCGTTCAGGACGAAGTGCTTTTGTATTGTCTGAGGCACACGACTTCAGTGTTTGTGTGTGTGTCGTCCTTTGGTGTGCGCCATGTTGCTGCTGTGATTTGGCTTACGTTTTGGGCCTGGCCGAAACGAGTGCGTTTACCTTTTCAGTCGCGTTCGGTGCCGCAAACAGTTAACATGTGCGTACCGCTGAGTCGAAGCTGTTGCATTTTTTACACACGGCCACAGACAGAACCACAGTCGGAGCCACGCTGAAATCGCGCTCCAAGCTCGGTTTGCTCGGTCCGAGTCCTGTCTCTCGTACCTCGTCCTCATCCTCGGCTGCAGTTGTTCGTTGCCGTCCCGTGTGCGTGTATTGGTGTGTGTGCGCCAAAGTCAGGCGTAAATGAAGCCATTGTGCGAGTTTAGCCGCAGAAAAGAAACGAAAGTGATTTATACCTAAATGAAATATGTATTTGTTTGCGTAATATGTCCATGTGAGACCCAAACAACCCAGACCCAAAACAAAGTCGAGTCAATTAAAATTCAATTATGCGCTCAAAGATGAAGGCAAGATGGCGCAAACGTTTGAAATTGCGACCGCACACTTAGCTACCAATAATTGCATATTGGTTGTTGTCCAGCAACCAGCAACCAGCAACCGCCAACCACCAGCAACCACTAACCATATCAAAGCTGAACATATCACAGCATATCAATGAGCAATTTTCGTGCCGGTGATTGTCGTTCTGGTTCCACATTGTTATTCAGGATGCATATCGCGTGCAGTTAACTAAACAGACTTTGTGCAAAAATTAATAAGCGTAATGGTCGAGTATTACCCATAGCCAAGCAAATTGCAAGCAAACAAAAAACCAACACGCCTCCTCTAGTCCCGGGTTAGTAAAAAAGGAGAACGTCGCGAAAAAAACCAAACATAGGACTAAAAACAAGGAAAAAAAAGTAAAAAATTTGTGTTCGCACGCTGAGCAAATATTTGCAATTAGTTTGGCAGGCTCGAAGCTGTCGTCCAGTTTGTTCCCGTTGTTTGTCGTTGTCGTCGTCGTCGCTGTTGTTGTTGTTGTTATTATTGTTATATATATATAGTTCATATTGATGTGGTGCTCATTCTCCTACGTGTGTCCAGTTCGCGTCTGTCATATCAAACGTATCAAATTTGAACTGCCGTCGTCGTCGTTGTCGTCGCCGTGTTTTGTGCAAAAACTTTCGTGTGGACCAAAAGTAGGAACAAAATAAACGAAAATAGTTCAAGTTGAAGATGACAAATTTAAATCGCACTGCCAACTGCAACTTGCCAACCAGCCAGCGAAAATCTAGTAAATTTTGTTCAAATGAAAATCAATCAATTGCACAACGCGCCAACAAAATGCATGTGGTGTGAACGCGAAAATTAATTGCGCTCAGCGGGAGCCAGCCCTTAACAATTGCTAGTTGCCGCAACTGTTGAACACAGATACAAATACGGTTTGAGGTTTTTTTTTTTTTTTGCCGCTTCTCTTCGATTTAAAACAAATAAAATACGCTGTCATTTGTAATTACAAATCGGTTCGAACAAGTGCATTACTTCAACGATGCGAGCATTTAAAAAACAGAAATAAAAATAATTCAAAAAATAAAAATACAAAATTAAATAACAATTTGTAATTAAATTATCTGTGATTTTGTCAACATATTCAATATTATCAACATACATATTTATTCGACGTTCATATCGTGTCAGACTCAACTCTAAGGTAAATACATATGCATATATACATATATAATATATGTATGCGATATATGCTATATGTGGAGTATAGTTAGCTCAGCTCAGCTCAGCTAGCATTAGCAGTACAATATGGGGACAATATACACAAATGGTTTGAATGTCGCAGGCTGTTGCATATCAAATTGAGCATTGGCCGTGCATAAATTATGACAAGGCCAGCGGGTGGGAGGGAGGGTGAGGCAGAAGGATATGTGGAGGCAGCGGCTTCCTGGATGGCTTGAGCCTTATTCGCGTTTGGCCCAAATCAAAGGCAAACTCATTATGGCAACGCAATTCTGCAGCAACAACAACCATGAACGAATAATACACTCTCTCTCACACACACACCCAACACACACACACATATACACACATCTATCATACACACACTCCAATCCACGCATATGCATATTAAAGTAGCTCTGTGCTATTTATGTGTGCGTTTGTATAATATTGTGTATACGTAGCATTTTTTTGTGCTCGCTCGCATCGCTTTTGTCTTAACCGTTTTTGGCCGCTGGGCAAAGGAATATATATGCGCTTTATTTATTAAATAAAAGCCCTTTTAAATGTCTGCACTGAAACAAAAGATCCTACACTTGCTCTGACCTCTGGCACCAGAGATGTGCGCGCATTTACGTACACACGGTTAAAAGACGAACAAAGGAGCAAGTCAAGCTTCTGATGACATCGCGGAGTTTAAATATTAAGGACATGGCTGAGTTATTCCTCGTTCAAACACAACTACTTATGCCAGTGAAGCGGCCTCCCATTTTCCACTCTTGTCAATTTTTGGAAATTGTTCAGCTTTTGGTGTGCAATCAGTGCGTGCATTTAATTAAATGGTATTACGAATACGGCAGACAATAATAATAACAAAAACAATAACACAAACAACAACTCCAAACTTTAAATAGTTGATGTAAACATATATATATATATATATATATGGGTGGGGTGGCAGAATACTCCAGTTCGTGCTAAAGACACAAATAGTCATGAATTTTCGTAGTTGAATATTGCGTGCCACCAACTGTGTGTGTTTATAAATGCATATTTATTATTATATATACATACATACATATGTGTGTGTGTGTGTGTGTGTATGTATGACGCACATTCAAATATGACAATTTGATTACGTATTTTGTTGCTGCTGGCATTGTTGCTGTTGTTAACAACGTTGGCTTACATGCCTGCCCACAAAATGAGCTTTATTTTGCAGTAATATGTAATTTGGATTTGCAAATTTATCAATTTAGCATCATAATACAATATTTTGACCCATTATGTTGACACAATTTAAAATTCAATTTAAAATGTTTATTTACATATCCCAGCCAAATTGTCATCAGCCACCACCTCCACAAACAAGTTGTTTTCTGTGTTTGCCACGATTGTGCAATGAAATTAGATTTGACTAAGCCATTGTCTATTATAAATACTACTTCAATTTATGCATTTCTACTGATTTCAATTATAAATATGCAAATCGAAATCGTTGACATCTTTAATGCGTTCACTCCAATCAAGTGTGATTTCAGCTGATTGCAATTTTCCAAATGACTTGAGCAAATTTTAAATTTTTATTCCGACTATTTACGATTTACATTTTCTCTTTTCATTTATTTAAATTAATCAAGTTAGTTTTTGTTTTTAATTAAAATTGCTCGTTCATCTCTAGAATATTCATTTATAAAAAAACTCTTTCTTTGTATCTTGCGATTTACATTTAATCAAAGTTTTTAAGTGCAATTTATGTTTTTTTTTATGGACAGTAGTTTTTCTGCTTATGTTGCATGTACATATATACGAGCATGATGAAGATACATATACGGTCTTTTGATATGCATTAATGTATCTTTTATTGCTGATAAGGATGCAGCTCGTTAAAATTAAATACGATTCGGGTTTTATGAGCAGAAGTACGTTTTGTGAGCTATGCACAAAAAATGAGAAGAACAAACTGAAAAAAAAGTGCTCAAGCCAATCGAAAGGTCAGTCAGAAAACTATTTGATGATTTTATAGCTGTGTCGATTGGGACCTTTAAGCAAAGGAACAGCAGCCCGAAACCCGGCGCCAATAAAGATAAATTATGCAAGCGTTGGACTTTAATTATACCATCAGTGAAGCGGATACGCCCGAAAACGCCCACTTGTTATATAGACAGGGAAATGCGCTCGACTAGTTGGCTTCTTATTAATTTAACCAGCTCTTTATGCGCCCGCTGGAACGACCACCCACACACACACACACACAAACAAACTACACACACACACACGTACATAGAGAGATTGTCGCATTCAGTCATATGTAGATTGAGGTTTGAGGCCAATTGTCAGACAGGAGCCAAAGGAGCTGCTATCGATCAAACTTGGGCAACTCTCTGTGAGAGCTGATGTGGGAGGAGAGGGGATTGTGAGAGGGTCTTTAGACATTCCTTCTGGTGACATTTTATTGTGCTTGCTTCTTATTAGGGATGCATGTGTGACACATGTTTAGAACCCAGCCCCTTACCCCTCTGCTGAGTTAGAGCACATCAGTTAGTCATTGTTACTTGTGCTGTTTGAATCTGAATCTGACACACAAAGGCATGCCAAATGAAATTATCTTAAGCGGCGTTTTGTGTGCCTGTGTGTGTTTGGATGTGTGTGAACGCTGCTTATTAAAAATAACATGTCAAAATGTAGAAAAGAAAAAACCGCACAGCGGACGAGTAGACATAAAATATACACACTCATGTGTGTGTATGTGTGTGTGTGCGAGTGAGTTAGGTTAGCCTTTTAAGCATGTCGCCCCATTATCTTCATTAGGCGCTAACGTTTGGGCAACGAACCAAACAAAAAGGGTCCTCTGTCGCTTAGATCCTTATATGCAGTATTATTATTATTATTTTTGGTTACATTTAACATTCAACGGCTTCCATTTTGGTTACCATGACAACTTCAAAAGTCATTACTCATTTTGGCGTACTTAATTTGCAAGAAGATATGAAATTTCTTATCGCCTACATTGGCCCCGCGGCCAATCGTTTTTTTTTTTTGCTCTTTCTTACTTTTTTTTTTGGGTGCAGCACAAGTTTGCCCCTTTTTCACCGAAAAAAAACAAAAATGAAATCAAAAAATAAAAACGCAGTCCAAGTAGGTAATTTCATTAGGAAACTTGAGCTGTGTCAAACTTTAAGCTTAAACTGCTGCGCCAGTTCGTGCTCCCGCTCCTTGCTTGCAACCATAGAATTTTAATGCTGCGTGAAGAGCGCACAACCAAGGCGGCGAAGGCAAACACCAAAGGCAGTTCGAGTCCTGGGCGCATAAAAAAGTTTCCTTTTGGCTTTACTCTTTTTATTTTTTAGGGCACACAAAAAGTTTGTTTTACACCACTGACTCAATAACTGGCTGCCATTTCAGAGTGGTGTTTGTGTTTTGCTGTGTGTGTGTTGGTGTGTGCAGGTGCAGATATGTGTAGCTAGCGGGTGTCAGGTGAGCGCTTCTGTTTGCTTGGACTGCTGGTAGACAGACACGATTATCGTAATTATGCGCTGACTGTAGCATACTTTTGTGGGCGCAGAGCCGCCTCTCGCTTAACTGCTCGCTGAATGCGTTTGTGCTTATGTGTGTGTGTGTGTGTTTGTGTGTGTTAAAGGATACTTTTGTGTATGGCTGTGTATATGTGTGTGTGTGTGTGTCTGTTTGTGTGTTGTGCGGCAACTTTTACCGCAATTATGTAGGTTGAAAAGTTGGCGCTCGTTTTTTATTTCATTTTTGGGCGTGCTCGCTCAAGGACACGCAGCAAGCAACAGCATTAAGGCCACCCATCCAGTCACCCAACTCCAACCACCCACCTACCAGCCACCACCCACCGCAGGCATGCGGCTTATGCCTTTATACGCTCTAAATAAAAGAGCCCAAGACATCTCTAGCATGTGGCCAAAATCTAGGCAACGCATTTTCCGTTTATACTCTTACGCCATTGCCATGACGTGGCTATAATTCAATATTTTCGTAAATAAACTTGTTGGCAGCTTAACTTTTCATAAAGTTTTTCCTTTTTCATTTTGGTGTTCTTATTTTTTTCTTTCCTTCTGTTGTGTTTGCTATTATTTTTGAAACGCCCCTTTTTTGTGGCACAAATCGGTGAGAAAATGCTGACAGCAATGCAAAGGCTGGGCAAAAGAGAAAAGCGAACAAAATTAAATAAAACGTGTTACGTTTGTAGCCTGAGTTGCGGCCGATATGGGCATTTTTAGAGGCGCGTGTGGCACACAAAACGCTTGGCAAGGTTAATACGTGCCACAAAAGCCATTAGGCAGCCTTCAGGGGCGCAACGGGCAGACGCTGCAGCAGCAGCAGCAACAGCAGCCGAGGGGTCAAATACATTCAAGCCACAAGCAAAATCATTCAAACCATTTGTGTGTGCGTTGGTCCTCAATCCTAACAACCACATCCAATTAATGTGCCAATTCATACATCTTTTTATTCCAGGAAAATTTGTGTGTGTGTGAGTGTGTGTGTGTTACCAGAGTTGATTGCTTGTGCTTATACAGTGTGAAAAGTGTTTGGGCGCTGTGTGAGTGTGAAAAATTAAAAACATGGCAATGGTCATTTCAACGCGCGCGAAACTCGTGATAACCGCGCTAATACTCTTCTTCCTGCTCGGCATCGTGCTTGTGACGGGCTCGACAAAGGGTTGGTTCAACCCCAATCGTTTCAACGGGGAGCGTGTGGCAGCCAGGATACAGGTAACTAAACTACACACAAAACCCACGCAACAAGTCTTGCCTCAGCTGGATCCATTTTTTTTTATTTTATTTTTTTTTAATACTTGTTAATAAATTACAATTACGAGTATTCCGATAAAAAAAAACCTGTGCGGCTGCAACTACTTTATGAGTTTTATAGTTCTAGCTCTAATTCATAGTCTTAGTCCAGGGTTAAGTGCTAAACGGTGTAATTTGTAATATGTAATGTGTAATTTGTAATTTGTAATGTACATGCTTTATGTCCTGCCACCTACCGCTTCAAATGCAAACGAATGTCGTCTACACACTAGGGGGCGGGAGGCGTGGTTCGCGGCTTATGCGACACCAACACGCACACACTCAGACACACACACACACACACACACACAGAGCGATAGAGAGAGAAAGGGACGCAGGAGAGACATGTTAAGACTTGTTTTTTAAATACATTCGCCAGAGCCAAAGCGCTCAGCAGCTCAGCAAATACAAACTGAAATACAACGAATTCCTACACTACACGAAAGCAAATAAAGTTTATTGTGACAAATGTTTCATGACAGCCAACCATTTTCCTGCTGTCCTCATGTGTCATGTGCAAGTGTATGTGTGTGTATGATAAGGTATGTGGTTGGGCTTGAACAGGTGAGTTGGTGCCATGTCAGTGTGTGTGTGTGTGTGAGTGTGTGAGTGAAATGTATAAATTAAAAAAGCAACCATTGTAATTATCAAAAAACATTAGAAGCGCTTATCGTTCTCTGCCCTGGGGCACAAGATAAATTGACAAAACTGACAACGGTTCAGCACATCAAAAACCTCAGAAATCGCAGTGCCCAACTGCAAGGTACACTGTCCCGAGAAAAGCTCATAAAACTGGCATAATGGGCTATAAATATTGTTAGTTAATTGTTTTACATTATGCTGAAAATTATTTTTTCCTTCTCTAAGCTTGAAAAAAAATAAATTAAACTTAAATTGTTAATTTCGGCAAGATTGAATTGAAGTTTAATAATTATAAATGGATTTTTAATATCTTGTTATCCAAAAAATCACTTTTGCCGGCTTTACCTTTTCAATTAGAAGTGTTTGTAATTTTGGTAAGCTTACCCAACTATAAAACAACATACATACAAATATGGAAGCTCGTTAGGTCTAATAGTGTTGGAATGAATCCGAGCAAACCAAAAATGCTCATTAGGCCTTTGGGAACAGAGCATGGTCGACCTGTAAATGTGTTCGGGTTAAGTTTTGTACACGGGGCGAATGCGTAATATGACCTTTCAACTGTTTTGCGGGATCTGATTAGTATCTGTGTCTCCTTTTATGTGTGCGAGTGTGTGCGACTTAACAGGTGGGCTAAAGTTACACACAAAAGCTCACTCAAGTGGTATTTTAATGGCCTCCCATCGGTGCGGAGTGTAAGTGTGTGAGTGTGTGTGGGCCAAATTTAAGGCAGCCATATACGAAATTTGATACTACAGCAGATTTTGCAGTACAAGGGTGCAATTAAAATTGAAAATTATGTGCATAAATGTTGGAGAAGTAAACTTGATATTTCTGCGACTTGAATAGCCCCAAAGCAAAAATATCTTTCAACCCGAATTGAGTTTAACATTAAAGCATAAGAGTTGAGATATGCGAGATAACAAATTTTTGTTTGTCATACATATTTATTATTTGCATGCAAATACTACGCTCTACATTGGTATGGACGCCTCTCATTGTCGACACCATTTGTGGCAGGTAACAAGGAGTAGAATCAACGCCGTCCCATAGTCTGCATAATTGTTGTGCTAATTCTCGGCCAGCACGCCCCGTTAATGTTTCTATTGGCACCCAAAATGGAAGCGGGTGCGGTTGCCACAGACCGTCCATTCAGGTAGTTACAGTCAACTACTACTGGTAGAGTGTGTCTATGTGTGTGTGTGTGTGTGTGCAGTGCTTTGACATTGTTTACGCTTATTTATTTGCTTGGCTCGCCTTCAGCTGCCAGCAACGTCGTCTGCATAGTGATTAAACTAATTTAATGCAGCTACAAACCACAACAGCGTCAACAAGAACACCAAGAACCAACGACAGCCGCGTGGCAATAAAAAACCATTTAAAACATTCAAAGTGTCGCATGAGAAAGGACATCCAAATCGTAGCCGTAAACGGGCTGAATTCGATAAACCTACCTTTTTGCCCATGCTGACGACTCGTTCCACTTTTATCCAAGTTAAGCAAAGTATAAAAAACGGAACGTAGAAAAACGATACAAAGTTTAGCAATAAAAATCTAAATAAAAGCCGGAGTACTGCCAGCGACACGGCGCGGCTGCTAATAAAGTCATTTCTGCATGCTGTCGCCCGTCCGTGCCCCTTGCGCCCTTTTACCCCTACCCGTACCCCTCCAGCCAGCCCCCAATTGGCACGCTAACAGCAAGTTCATTAGCAGCAGCTAACATTACAACAGTAGTTGCTGTTGTTGTTGTTGTTGTTGCTGCCCCTAGTTTTCCGCACACAGCCGCTGTTAATTATGAGTGAAACTCAAGGCGAACGCGCGCTGCGAGGCGTCTGCACGGCAAGCTGGAAAGTAGAGGATGGCAGACAGCGTGCCACGTTTGGGGGATGAAAATGGGAGGTGGTTGCTAACGGACTGCGTCTCCTACCGGTAATTTATAAAAGTTACACGTAGATTGACAGGCAATTTGTTATTGTATTATATTGGTGGAGGTTATTTGGACGCCGCAACTGACTCTATTCACTGAGTGTAAATGTTGAAACGTGTGTTAATATGTGTGCTGGTGTGTGCGGGTGTGTGTGGTATGGTCTGTGGTTTATCCGTGTGGTTACCCAGCCACTGTTACACTGTTACAGTGAAGCAACAAAAACAAGAACATCAACGTTGCGTATTAATTGCCCAATTAACTAAAAGCGAATTTAATCCGAAAGCCAATTATTTTCAATGCATTTAACTTGGCCCATTGAATTAGAGTTGGGGGCGCCTGATATAAGCACTTCCACTCTCTTACGACATCTATTGACCGCTATTAGCCTGTGATCCGATGCAGGTGTTGCACATGCCACAATTCTTACGCATGTGTGTAAAACAAAGCTGTACAGTCTCAATCCCTGTTTTGTTACGCCCATATCCAATGAGGTGCGTGTTTCACAAAGTGGACACTGTCACGCAACTCCTTAATGTGCCTCAATCCCTTTATGTCAGGTACATGACCATAAGCCATACAGAAATGCAAGCGGAAATAGCTGCACGTATGAAAACATAATCAAATTAAAATAAAAACTTTGCTTTCACAATCCAAAGTGATAAAAATAAATCGAATTTTGCAGTTGAAATCTAATAATAATAAATCTCTTTTAGTTTTTATTTTTTATTTAATTAAATTATTGTCAAAGCTATTGAATAATTTATCTGTTATGCCGCAGAGTAGCTCAAAGTCGAGCACACTTAAGTAGAACATAATTATTTTTACTAGGTTTTATTTTTATTTCGACTGCTATACAATGAAATATTCTTTTCAGCACGTTCCTTAGACTGATATATTTCGATACCTTATCGATTTGTGGTGTTTGCTAGCATAAAATTGTATTTTTACAAATTGAACTTTACACCGCTAGGAGGAGAGGGCAAATAAAAAGTAACATCATCGTGATAAGTAGCATCCTGTGCTGTGGGGATTGTGGCAGAGTTGGCGAGAGTTACTATATTAGTACGTTACGTAATCTTCATCCTACCTGCCTTCTGCTCCCTGAAACCTGATCCCTGCTCTCTCTCTCTCTCTCTCTTATGTTGCGCAGAAACTCTCGGCTCTCGTCTCTCGACTGAGCAATAAAAAACTCAAGAAAACACATTCCATTTAGATTTGCAAACGGCATTCGCTAGTCATATATTTATGAATGTGTGCGTGTGGAAGCCGCAACTCGCCACCGACCACTCCCGCAGCTGGCAATAAATAATCAAAGTATCAAAACAACAAGGCCAGCACGGGGGATGGCAAAAGTAAAGAGTTGGCCCCTGAAGTAAACAGAAGCCAGAAAGTAACTTTGGCATGTTGTAAGTAGCAAGTAGCAAGTCGCAAGTAGCAAGTAGCTCGCGCCAACATTCAACATTCCAACTCGTGCGCACACATATCTGTGACTAAGCATATGAAAAACTATCTTCCGTTACGCTTATAATAATATTTTATTAATGCAATGGCAATGGCAATGGCAAATGGGAGTGAATAAGTTACACCCTTCAGCATACACCTACCTACTATCAGAAGCAAGTCGACACGCCCCGCCAACCATTCATCCATTATATATTTATTGGGAAAGCGAGCGTACCAACTTGACGGTTCTGTCCCTATCTGCACCCCTATCTGCTCTGCTACCCCTACTTCTACCTCTACCAACCCTTGGCTGATATGCCTCGCGGTCACAGCTGCTGTTGGCCGCCCCATTCGAACCCCACTTGATGTCGTAGATAGCACAACTTTCGCACTAGAAGATGCGTTGACTTCTGCGGCCTTTGATAGTGATAGGCTCAAACAAACTTCTTGTCAGTTGTTCGAACAAACTTGTTGCATTGACGGGCCAACTTCGAGTGCAAGTTGCGTTGTCGATTTGCCGCACACAATGAGCTGCTTGTCAAAGATAAGACACAGAAGGTTGCAACTGAACTTCAGTGCTGCTGACTTCATTGGTAATTTTTGCAAATTGGATTGAGCCCGAGGCAGTCGCCAACTGCGAGTAGTTTCCCTGCCATTAGCCTTGCATGACTGCAAGTGCGACTTGCTGGCAACCCCAAAAGTTAAGCTCAGCCAACCATAGAACGCATTTGTTTATTATGAGAATATAGATTGATAGGGCGATGCACTTAAAAGAAAATATGACTCCTAATTAACAAGCTCAAAAGAGGCTTTATTTTTGTCTAGCAAATAAATTTCTAAAACTCAGAGCTAAATAAATTTTATGAGCACACATATTTTGTTTTGCTGAGTGTAGGAAGCGGCGGCTGTGCTAGATGTGTGCTTTGGTGCTGTCCACAAAAACCTTAAACTGATGACACACTTCACGTGGAGGTTTTCGCCTGTGGCTCTTTGGCTCCGCTCCTGCTGCCGTTTCGAAGCTGCATTTCCGCCTGACTGGCGCCGGTGCTCCAAGCAACTGCCTGGCTGCCTGGAAAATGCGAAGAGTGTTGAGCAGAATATATATCAGAAGTGTGTCACTGAGGTGGGCGGCTCAGCCCTAGCCATGTTGTACTTAACGTTCTAAAACTGTGCTCTGTACGTGGCACACTATATTGAGTTTGAAGTATAAAAAGCTTTTCTGGATATTCCCAATACACCAAGGGGTTGAACTTTTTATTACAGCCGAGTGAAATGAAGCCCTCAATGTGCTAGATTGTGTGTGTTGGTGTGCGTTATCCGTGTAAAATGCACAGGACAAAGGAACTGTTTTTCAAACATTATGGTTATTTCTATGAAGCAGCATCCTTCGCATTTAAATCAAATGTGACTTTGAATAATGCGCAAGAGTCCTCAATCGCACTCTTCAAATAAGTCATGCATAGGTGTAGTTTGGTGAAGATGCGCTCATCGAAGATCCTCTGTGATTCCCAGAACTCATTGCGATGGGCGAGCCGATAATTGCAGCAATAATTGCTGATATTGACAAACGTAACAAAATTCTTAATCGTGCTCTGGTTGTCCTTCGATGGATTCGATACGTCGTTAAAGTAAACGTTTGCAAAGTCCTTGAACTTGGCCTGTATTGTTCGCAGCTCTCTGCTCATGCCTTTGAGTGTGTTCTATGTGAGCTGAGTAAAATCCTGCGAAGTAGAAACTCACAATATAATTTAACAAAATGGATCAAGAAGCAGATACAACTTACATTCATTTCAGTCATGTAGTGCATGGGTGAATTGATGTTGTCTGGGCAGCAATCTCCTCCGGCTTTAATGTCATCCTTATTCGGGGTTTCGGAAACCATGCGTGTCGTGACAATTTTCTGCAGCATTTCAATACGTGGCTTCATTAGCTCCCCGATGAGGCTGCGCAGCTCGGCATTAACGACTAGCTTCGTAGCGCTCTCCTCGGTCTGATTACTTTCGATTGACAAGCCAAACACATAAAATAATATGGGAATTTTATAAGAAAATAAGAAGTAAATTGTTGTTCGACTTTGGAAAATCAGAGTTTGGCTTTTGGCTAACGGGTAACTTTAAAGGAAAACAATCCAAAATATCATGCAACAATTTGATTGCGTATACGCAGCATTGCCCGATTATATTTGAATTCAACACACGCACTGGACTCTAATGCGTAGATAACGTGTTGGCTTATGCAAAACGCAATGTAAAGTGTGTGTTTATGTATGTGTATGTGTGTGTGTGTGTGAGAGTGTGTGTGTGTGTGTGCCCTGCTTGCTTTAAACTAATTGTTGCTGGTTCTTTTACCAAATGCTCGACGCCATTGTTGCAGTTCCGTTTCTGCTACAATTTTGTTATTTTTTTTGGCTGGTATAATCCCCCTGCCGAGTCATCTATGTAAGCGTATGTGTGTGTGTGTGTGTAGGCATTGTTTGTGTTTCAGCCACACAAAAAGAAAAAAAATTGAAGGAAAAACCTGCAGTTTGCCGGGATGAACACAGATGCACAGACAGAGTTGTAGAGAGGCACAGCAGTTGGTGACAGTTCTGCCAGGCAGTCGGGCTTGTCGAGCTTGTCGAGTGGGGCAGTTGTGCAGCAGCTGTTTGTGGTGGAAGAGGGTAGGGAGGGGGGAGGGTGGTGCCGCAAGCAAATATGTTGGCGTAACAACTTTTGAGATTTGTGTCAGCTCGTTTGAGAATTAGTCGTAGGTTTTAGCAAAATTAAAAATATCTGTCACTTTTGCGACGTTGGCATTTGCCGTTTCATTGTTCTGCCTTTGCGTCTGCTGCCGCAATTACGTATATAGGCACGCACACATACACACATGGCCCCACTCACACACACACATACAGCGCATTCCCGAATAGGCTCATAAATGTGTGAAGTGAGTTGAGTTTTTGGTTTTTGAGGGGTATCTTAAATTATTTATGCTCCGCAAAATGTGCAAAGTAATTTATTCAGATTATATGCAAAAAGCACAACGAAAGTAAAAAAGCATCTTCAAATAAAATGAAGATGAAGCCCTTTTCAAACGGCCGCCAAGTGTCCAAAGTCAAGTGCACAAAATTAAGCTCTGCACCTGCCGGATGCTGCTTAATGCCGCATCTTCTTCCACAACTTGGCCGTTAAATTTTATGTTGCTATAATTTAGCTTTAAATCGCAATACTCACACACACACACACCCACACCAAAATGGGGGGGGTGTGGTGGTTGTATGGCTCACGCACTTAAACGGAAATAAAATAAAATTACAAAAAGTGGGTAACTTTTTGACGCAGCGATTGTTATCCTTGCCACTGCCACTGCTCAGGCTGCAAGTCCTGACAGTAAGTGATTTAGAAACTATGCCAATGCTGCCACAGTTACCTGCCTTGGTACCGGGTGGAGGGTAGGAGGCACTTGTTTACCAAGTCGTTGGCAGCCATAAAGGTGAATTTAAATTTGGTATTTTTCGTCCCGTCTCGCTTTCATTTGTGCCATTGAAATTTGCAATTGAAATTGGAATTGAAATTGAAATTGAAATTGAAGCACTACTACTAACGGCTCTTGACTTGTAAATAAGTGTTTAGAAAGCAATGCCATTATGAAATATTAAAAGAAACGTAACAACTGAAATTCGATTGCACGTGCATCCTTTCAGTTTCATAAGCCATCTCAGAGGTAATTTATTCGCACACTCACTCATCGGTATTAAGTGTTCCAGAGATGCTTGCGTGAATATGCTAAAAACGTCAGAATGCCGTTTACATATTTAATGCGCCCTAACTGGCTTAATCAGCATTACAAAGTAATTAGACTTAATTCCTTTGTACTTGAACGCGTGTCGTGTACCTGTCGCTCCCCGCCCACTTATTCCCTGTCACTCACACCTGCCAGTTGGCACACGGCATTTTTGTGCCACAAAAGCGCGACGATGACGCTGAGAATATTTGTAAACTGTTGCGTGGCAATTTGCATGGTTAATTATCTATTAACCTGCGCATAACTTTTGTACGAACGGATGGATGTTTAAGGCAACAGGGGGGCTAGGTGCCTGCTGCCTGCTGCTGCCACTTACTTGTAATGCCAGGCTATCAGATATAAATACACCAACACACGCAAACACACACATACACAAACACAGAAAGAGACAGGGACAGAGAGAGAGAGAGAGAGAGAGACAAACAAGACAGAAATGTATGTATATCCGTTTCCGCCTGCTGTGTCATTGTCGCTTTCGCTATCGTTGTCTCTTTCACTGTTCTTATATAAGTCCAAAGCACACCACACAGACGTAAACAATAACATGCGAGGTGAGGCGGGGAAGGGACTGCAGCAGCAGGGCGGTTATAAAAACAAGTTATGCTAATCTTAATGCGATGCCATTTTCAGTTGCCAGTTTGCGTTTTAAAGCAGTTCTTTGTTCTTGCTGCTTTCTGCTGCTTTCTGCTGCTGCTGCTGCTGCACGCCGTAAATGATGCTTATTAAATATTTGTGCTTAATTAAAATTTCATTTTAACTACATAACACAGCTGGCTGTCTGCTGCCTGCCTGCGTGCCTACAACTGTTAACATTCAGCTGACAGCTGACAAAGTGAGGTCGAGTTTGGGCCTTCAGCATATCACTTATGCCTGTCTAAGAAAAAGAGGACTATTATTATTCCTGTTACGTTTACAAGCTATCAAAACAAAAAATAATAATAATTTTTATTTTTACCTTATTTCCGCTTGCAAGATGTATTCAAGTTTTACTAAAAATCGGAGATATTTTTTGAAGTTTTAAGGGAAGCTGCTGTCTTATAAATTCTGAACTTTTCTAACCCTCAAAGAAAAGTGATTTCAAAGTTTGATAGGTCAAAGGATCTGACAGTCGAATAAACCAAAGAATAAATAAATAAGCACATTAGCTACCCTTATTGCTTGTCGTATTTTGGTACGACCCCATTTCGGAGAAGCACTATTTAAATTTAGATTTTTGCCTCTCAGATTTTAGGTAAATTTGTCAATAATTTGGTAGAGTCTCTGCGACAAATAAACAAATACGTGAGATGCCCATCTAATTGAACCATTTGGGATACAAAGGATACTTATAATCAATTTGAACCCTTTTCGCTTAATTTTTAAGGGGTCTGCAATCGTCTCCAATCGATCTACATTATTGACACATTTTTGACAAATTGCCAGCCTGCATGGATTCCGTTTGTGGTCAATGTCCTTTTTGGCTTTTTTTTTATATCAGAAACGTGATTGGCATCCTAGAATGAAGCGAAACGAAACGAACTACTGACAAAAGGTTGAGCATACCTTTCGTCCTGGCGAAGGAGGTCAACGCTATGAGCTTTATTTGTTTGTTTTACTCTCAGTGCGAACCCTTGTCAAGTGCAACCCACTTCATGCCCGCAATGCCGACGTGCATGTCTCACTGCTCTCTTGGTTCGTCCTTGCTCCGCTTTAGCACTGCCACTCACACCGCTGCCCTTAATTATGTGTGCTGCGGCCCAAGACAAAATCAAATGCACACGCCACTGACATGCACAGAAAAAAGAGCCTTTCACTCTCGGCCTAAGTCCTAGCCCCAGTTAATTGCTCATGGCGCCACTTGACCGAGCTGCTGCTGCAGTTTAGTCGCCTGACAGCTCGAAACAGCCTCACCTACGACTTAATGGGGTGGACAGACAGAAAAGACTTTATTTCTGGCCATCTCTCTGGGTCCACTTTTCATTATTTAAAGAGACTCAGCGACGATTGTCTGTGCTTGACCCTATCTCATTCTCTGTATTGCCATCTTACCAGTATTGCTTGCTTGTTTATTTGCCCACGCCTTTTCGTTGGTGACCATGGTCCCACATCTTTGTATGCCTCGTTGCGCTGCCGCTGTCGGACCCAATCTTCTAAAGAGGTTGCTTTGATGTTCCCCAATCAGCAGTTCATCGCTCTTCTGAATCATGTACTCGTGTACTCGTGTAATTGTGTACTCGTGCCCTACTACATAGTATAGGCCCTCTTCAAAAGGGTTCAAATTGCGAGTGCTTGTGAGCCAGTTGTTAATGTTCCTTTGGTCTTGGCAGTCGCGTGGCACTCTTATGCCTTCTTGTTGACTTTGAATCGCATTCCGAGGTGACAGCTGAGATACTGGCAAATAATTCGCTTAACGACCGTGCCTCTTTCATACACATATTCGGTAACGGATCACGCCCCTTTTCTTAGTACTCCTTTCTGATTATGAAAGCGAAAAACTTTGAATTGTTTAATAAGCTCTGAATGAATTTCTAGAGAAATATATATAACTGAAGTATATCGAACACATGAACTGTGTGCTTAGTTGTTTACATAAGGTGAAGGACTTAATATTATGTATTGTCTGTCTAATCGACATAATCCGTATAATTTATAGCTATTTGCTCGGGATGATTATGTCTACTACGGCATGCCACAATATAATCCACGACTGTGGTTATATTTGAACGCACCATCCTCTTGCAAACGCTGTGAGGATGGCTGGCTTTACAATTTGAGTTGGACGAACATAAATGACAACATCGATTGCTTCAATGATTTCATATAGGTGAAGATACCGATTTTAGCTGCAGATATCAAAATAACATCAGAATCAGTACCACGAAATTTAAACTAATATACAGTTATAATTAAACAGAGTTATTTATTTCAAGTTTACATGACTACTGGCGCTGCTGTGTACAGTCTTCAATTCACAGAAATATGTCTGTGGTCAGCAGGTCAGAAATCAGCAATGTCAGGAATCAGCAGAGTAGTTAACAGTCAACCGGAACAAGGAGCGACGTCTCATGCCCCAAAAATGCCCTTTTAGCCACTTAATTTCCGTTTCCAGTGAATTTCTTTGCGGCTTATGTTGTTGCAGAAACACACACATAGAAGGAATGGAATGTGCTTAAAAACAAAACTGGGCCCACAAACACAGAAGCAGCTTTGTCTGATTCTTGTGTATACCATATAAATATATATATACGAATGTTTCGTGCTTTCTGATTTCGTTGAGCTGGGAAATGGCATATACTTCAAGCCCAACAAATGCAAAGCATAAGAAACAAGTCTAATTTAATCGAGAGTGTTCGACTCGGAGATATGCTCTACGAATGGAACACATTTACTTTTCTAAGGACATATCTAAAAACTGACCTACAACATATAAAATATAAATAAAAAAATATATAAATGTGAATTTAAATCACTTTCCTGGAGATGAGACAAACTACAAAAATAAATACAAATCCAATGTTCGCATTATAAATTACAGAATATTGAATCATGTGCTCGAGATCGTCGCGTTTTCGAAGATGAAATGTGGCTGTCAATGCTGATCAAAGATGAGTGGTATACAATGGTATACCCATTAAAAAAGCGAAAGCTTTAATGTCCCCATTCGGCGGTCTGCACAATGGCTAACAGCAACCGCTAGCCAAAGCACAAGCTCAAAAGGGAATAAAAGGGACTGAAACAGCATAGAACGCTCACTTCTATGTTTATTGGCAGCCATTTAATGCACTGTTCGTGTGTGATTCGGGAATGTAGCCCCAGTTGTCCTGCTCCTGTCCCTGCTGCTGTTCCTCCGTTCCTCAGTTCCAAAAAACACATCTCTATATTGCCAGCGACTGTTGAGCATATTAAGCCATTCTGAATGCCGCTTGCACGCTTTTAACCCGAAACTCAACGACTCGGCGTCTCAGACAAAACTTTTAACATGGGATGCATAAAGGCACCGAGGCCATTACTATCAGTTACAGTCTATGGCAAGCTAACAATAAGGACAACAACAACAACAATAGTAGCTGGTTGACTGCTGCTGCTGCTGCATTGTGCTTGGCCTGGTACTCTGGTGGTATGTGAGTGTTTGCTGCCAGTTTTATTTGAAAGAACCCGGAACTGGGCTTATGGCTGATGTGCATTCAGGTGTCCCTCTATCTCGCTCTCTCGTTCGATATCGGTCTCTTTCCGAACCGTTGTCTGTGTGTCAATGCAACAGCAATGCATTGTCAGTGGTCCATTGTCTCCTAGAGGTAGGTTCTATAATGTCTGCGGTTAGCATTTCTACAGACTACACTGATAAGTGCACTCTTCCATGCCCCCCCCACCCCCTTGCAGGTAAAGTGTGTGCGTGTGTATGTGTGTGTGTGTATGTGTGCTCACAATATGTACTTATGTGTAATGGCTGAACCCTTTTCCACCTCATTGTCACACTGACTTCCCCTTCTGATGTGAGTGAGAGATTGGAAAGGAGGGGGCAGTGCACATTAGTTTGCGTGGGTGGCAAATGTGCGGTAAGTGAGCAAGTGGCAAGTGCCAAGTGGCAAGTGCTGTTTGAAATTAACATTAATAATTAATTTCGATTTGCAGCAATTACAATTGGTATGGAGCTGAGAGACAGCCCTCTGCTGCATTTGTAAACAGATTTATATGCTCATTTATTCAAATGGTTCACAAACTGATTGATTTATTATACATATTTATTGATGCATTAGTTGCTGCGGGATATGCGGGATTGCTGTCGACCAACGTGGGCGGGTTTCATGTGTGCTGTTCGCCGATAAATGGTACAATAATTATTATAAACGCATTATTAATATGAATTGAACATGAGGTCAAGCTTTTGTACCAAACGTATGTATTTCATGTACACAGGGTTATTTAGAAAAAATCTATGTTTATACCAACCCGGAAGCTATAACAATTCAATGCATGTCCCAGCCAAAGCCAACGGCAGCAGTGTCCACGGTAAGTTCCACACTTGCGAGCTCCTCATCCAAATGGTCGCAATTAAATCGTAATTATGAATCAGCTATGATGAATAAATCTATTATTTTAAACTTACAAAACAGCTCATAAAAATATATATATTAGATTTCAATGTAAGTCGAAAAACAACAAAAATTCATTAAATTAAAATATTGATAAAATTTTGTGGTATATAAGTAAAATTAGTCGCTTGAGATAAGTTTGGCTTCGTATATTGAATGTTTGATTAGATTTTAGTTTGCAATTTATTTTGGATTTGCTTATAATTTTATTATTGATTTGTACTGCTAAAATAAAGGATTCGGAGGATGAGACAGCTACCGAAGTGAACAATGAAATGCTGGCAGATACAGAAGAGGTATATTTTCACAATTTGCTTATACATTTTTATTTCCCATTTTATGTTTGATCCGATTTAATTTTGTGGTTTTTTTTTATGATTTATTTTTGTGGTATTCAGAATTCCACACCCGATGAATCAGCTCTTGATCAAGATGACATTACAAATGAGAATTGGTGGGCTCAGGTTTGTTTTAATTTTTTAGTCAATAAATAAGCTAATTTTAAGGATTATTTTCCAGTATCGATTAAGCTAAGCAATAACCCATTAATCACTCAATTTTGAATAGAGTTCATTGTGCATTTGCAGCCGCAGGTTGTGCAGAATTAATAAACATGTCAACAACAGCACATTGCACTTTGCACTTTCCGCTTAATGAGTTTTTAGTAAGCCAACGTCACTAATGTACGTATATCTTTACCGTTCGCCCATAGGCAAGTGACAATTTCGACGACAGTGGATTACAGACCTCCGGACAGACGCCATTTACGCACGAAAGACGTAAGTACATCTGAAGCTCCGAGCAACGTTGCTGTCCGGGTATCTAATTAGCAAGCTCGCCAAATGAAATCACTTTTGCTTTACCCAACGTCCACTTTCCTCCGGCAGCATTACGCGGCATCAAAGGCGAGAAGGGCGATCGTGGACCCAAGGGCGATAGTATACGTGGCCCGCCCGGACCACCAGGTCCGCAGGGCCCCAAAGGTGAAACGCCAGCATATCCGCCTTTCATCGAGGCACCAAGTGCGGGGGCTGTAAGTATTAATATCGATCTAGCACTCATTTCCAGTCTGTACAACTGTGAAAACATTGTTAACCGCAAGACAAATGCAGCTGGAACTGTAGTCAGAATCGTAACTCTATTTCCGTTTAATTGGCAAATACAAATACGAATTTCTACACTGAGAAAAAAAAGACACTTTCATGAATTTTTGGTTTGCAAAATGTACACAAATTATTTACATTTGTTTTTTTTTTAGCATAAGTATTAAAGGCAAAACTTGTTTGTATTTCAATTGCAGAAATACACTGGCGAATGTACATGTAATGCGTCTGATATCCTGGATGCCTTCAAGGACAATGAAACGATTCGTGAAACGTTGCGAGGTCCGCCCGGTGCGCAGGGCAGGGATGGCAAAACCGGCGCCCCTGGACTTACCGTAAGTACATGCGACTACACTATACTCGGCTTATGCAAAGGGGGGAGGGGCAAGAGGAATTGGATAACACTGTTGGCAAAAAGGCAATATTTGACATGGATCTAACGCATTTTCAATTTCATTACACACATCGTCTAATCTACAAGAGCGAACAAAGAGAACGAGAGATAGGGCGAACTGTAATAGGAGTGCGATGGTTATCGCTTGTCGGCTACGCATATACACTCAAATACACACGCACACACATATGTACATAGATATACACATACTCTTGAATACACGCTGCTCTGTTATCCCATGTCAAACATCATAATTTGCAGTGTGTGTGCGTGCTTTGTGTTGGTGTGCGTGTAACCGGAAACGAGGAAAAACGTTAACGTGCAAAGAGGAAACGAAAATTTCTTTATAAGGCAGGCTAAAACACTTATCCACTTTGGGGTGCTACTGGCACTCGTTATATTATCTCATCAACCGGCAACGTCTTTCACAAGCCATAAGAGTTGTATCTACGACACAAAGAGACGACTCTCTCTCTCTCGCTCTCTGTCTCTCTCTCTCTCTCTCTCTTGCTCGCTCTCTCTGTATTAGGTTGCCGTTTTATTCAATGTGTATGTCTGGGTCAAAGGCTAAATCAACAATGCTACAACGAGATGTTGGCCTCAACATCCACTCGACCCGAAAGTGCCTGTCACGTTGCAAAGGCAAAGACTACTCGGTTACTTTCATGGGGCTAGCCAAAAATATCAAACCTGCAGGCAAATGTACTTAAGCTGTAGCACTATCTAGCAAATGCATTTCATTTTGGGTCAACACATACACACACACACACATATACACATACACACACACAGATTCTGTTCAGTCTCTCGAAAAACTCTTACTCATTGAAAATGTGCTTAGCAACCTGTGGAACGCAGCCTCTCCAGAACATTGCAATATATCAAAAGAAAAGCGGTATGCAAAAGGGAAAAAGAAAACAAAAATAAAACATTCTGCGGCTTGCAGCAAAACAGCTATGAAAATATGCCTGCCCCAAATTGTAGAAAGGCCCCAAAAATACCCCAATGCGATGTGAAGTAGACTGTAGACTGTGTACTGACCCCTATACCACAGTCATTGCACACAGCTATTTACAGACCCAAACCATCCACCAGCTCCCAATCCAACTTATACAAAATGCTTGAGTAAAATATGGCGAGCTGGTGCGCATACCGGAAATTCCTGCGACAATTTTGCTGCTCTGCTGCTAATCCCTTAACTAATCGCAATTAATTTAAAAGACGACGATAAGCAACAGAACATTATAACAACAGCAGCAACAACAACAGCAGCAACAACAACAACACCAACAACATCAACCACACCAACAACAGCAGCAACAACAACTTCGGGGAAATAGCAATGTACAAAGGACAACACAAACACGAACAATCCAAAGGCGAACAGAACACGCAAATGGCGCACAGCGTGACCATTTTGCATAAGATTAAGGACATTGGAAGACACATTTTTTGTGTGCTACACAACAGCACCCAAATACAAAAAGCAGCCTACCAAACCGGATTCGACTCAAACTCAAACTCAAACCACAAACCTCCAAGCCATGGGCAGCTGAGGCCGTGTAGATTAATGAGCTCGGTCTAAAACGCAGCGATTATGTAAATCGGCCACAGCCAGTTAAATCCAAAAACAGCCAACAGACCCCCCCAAATAGTTTAGCACTCTCTCTAGGCTATATATGTATATGTATACCCGGCATAGTAGAAACAAAAGTAGACGCAGACAGAGATGTACATGTAGTCGTATATTCAATATAAACGCCCACTAATGTGATTTATTTCTTGGTCGCCGGCGGCGTCGTTTTTCTTCGTATCTTTTGTACATACAGGGTGCCACTGGCGTCACGGGCGCTCGAGGCCCGGAAGGTATCCAGGGGGAGAAGGGTGAGCCAGGCGTTGACGGCATGCCCGGCGTCATGGGTCCACCAGGACCTGCGGGCCCGCCTGGCTTGCCAGAGAGCTACGATGTAAGTACACCTTTAATTTGATTTACAAACAAATTATAAGAATATCACCAATATATATTTATTTTTATATATTGCTGTAAATTCACATTTAAGTTCGGTTCACTAAGATTTTAAATTTTATTTGAAAAAACCATTCTTACCCATAACAATTTGTTACTCTGCACATTTATTTTACCCATCGCACTTTCTTATATTCCTTATCGATTTTCATTTGATGCTCTCAAACTAAAATAATGAATATTCATAATATATAATCAGTTCGATCATTCATCAATTTTAAACTGCTTTAGTTACGATTTCAATACCCTGTACCAAGTATGATATATAAATGATGAGGACTATTTGAATCCTATTTTTATATTTCGGGATGTCCGATTGTCTGTCCAATTATCACAGAAACTATGTCAGTTAGAAATGGCCTTAAATTTATTTATTTTTGAATTTTTAGTATTTCTTTTAAATATAAATTCTTTCAATACTACAATAGACTTAGCAAACTATAAAATCTCGGTACAGGGTACCTGTGAGTCGAGCACTCTCGACTTTCACAATAATATAACAATTATTATTAACTCTTACAATTATACTCTTGTATCCTGATTGAGTGAGTACATAAATATCCCAAGGATTTGGGCCAGAAGCTCAATCAGCTTAAGCAAGAGTATTAATTCTTCGGTCGACCGAAGGTACGACTTGAAGTATCTTTTTCTTTGAGATGCTTTGAATTTGAGCAAAGAAAAATTGCAACTTTTACAGTAGACCTTAAAGGGCAAAAGACGCCGGTCCGCTTATCTATATATCCGACGGAAGCTTTCAATCACGCACCTTTTATCAATATATTCTTTTTAATGAAGGCGCACTTTGTGGTAAACATCGGTCATGTTTTGCTAGCCACACAATTTGCCTAAACCAATTTCCTTTTCCCCAAACGAATGACTGCACCTGCACTGTGAAAAATTGCCGAACAGATTTTTGGGCATGTCAGGCAGGTGGGCGCCAGCACCAGCACGTTGGTTGTCGCAAATGGGTTATCTACGCTAATAATCTTAAAACCACGAAGGTACAACAACGACAACGACATTGCCGACAACAACAATGCCTCGAACAACATGAACATCTCTCAGAATTGCCGAAACGTAAGTGTCCTGAGCACGCAAACCGAAACAAGCCCAGAGCCCCCACACCACCCGGAAACACCGCTTGCCAACAGCAAAAGTATGGACGGTGGGGAGCGCGTGGTGGGATGGGGAGGGGAGTTGCAGCTGGTGCTGCCTGCGGGTTTTGTGATTCAGGTCTTTTGGAGTGCTGGCATGCCAGCTTGTGGCAATTACTGTTATCAGCGCATGGCGCGCAGTTCACGCGGTTAAACGCGCTAACACGCATACAGATACCGAAATTTACACACACACCATCAGACTCTCTCTCACACACATTTGTCTTGCCGGCTTTGAACCCTTTCTGTGCAAGCGAAACTTTTATTTTTTGGCCCGGCTTTATCAACGCATTTCAACGCCGTATGTTGCCTGCTTGGGCGTATCTTTCGCGCATGAATTTCAGTGTTTGTGCGTGTGTGTGTGTGTGCGGTTGTGGTCGTAATCATTATCGCGCTGTTACGGTTATGAGAGTGTCAAGCTACTTATGGCTAACGCGCCAGTTAAATCAGACGCTCGCTCAGTCAGCCTCCCTATTGTTTTATGCGCTCGTCGGGGGTTTATTAACATTATCGCAGCATGACGTTTGTGGGGCTAAGGGATAGGGGTAAGTGTCAGTTGGTGAGGGGCGTTTTCAATTGCTATGTTGCTCTTGTTGTTGTCAAATATGTTGACCTTGGCGGTGTAGAACAAAAAAGCTTTTAAGTTTATTGCAACGACTTTTGATTGTTGACACGGCGCCTACTTTTTCAAAACGCTTATGGACGAGGAGGCATTTGTATTTGTATTTACATACGACTGTATATGTATGTCATTCCATGGGAAAAGGCGAATTTGTTTTTGTAAAAGTTGCAATTTGAAATGCCAAACATTATGAACTTTTGTACGCCATATCATATTGAAATCACATAATAATACGCTTTAATTTCACGCCCATTGTTCTATATTATTATAATAAAATCCAAATCGAACCACAAAATATGTATTCTTGTAACAATCAACACATAAATAACAGATAAATTGGAATCCTACCAGGACTTTCAAGGTATAAACATTTAACAATTTAATTTTATGTTCCCAATACTAAACCAAAAAAAAAAAAAACAAACATACAACAATAATAAAAAAAAGAATAGCTAAACAAGAACAACATGAAAGCACAAGTTTACTTTGGGTAAGCAATGGCCGCAAAACCTAATGGACTAGAACCCCGTCGGCATCATTAGTCCCCAAAACATTAGGGGCGCCTAACGCACAAGCACATACATACTCTTCCAAAAAAAAGGGGCGCTTCAGATCATTAATCAAATTTCCGTAACAGATATGTATGTATATGTAACTATGTGTATTATTGTTGTGGGCCATCGCCGATGGTGCCATCAAAGGTCGCCTGCTGCTTAAAAAATGCTGCCCCAAAAATAAATGTATTGAAAAAAGAAATTGTACAACAAGCAAATATTTAACAAATTACTATGCTTTACCTTTCCACCACACAAACAATCGCACAGGAATCCCTAATGGGCAACTCAATGACCAGCCTACGTAGCTCCACATCAACGCAGGCAGGACCAAAGGGAGCGACGGGCGATAAGGGTGAATCCGGACGTACAGGAGATCGCGGTGAAAAGGTGAGTCAAAGTTCAATACCGCCGCTTTTCCGGCAAATATTGGATATGTGTATGCGAGTGTTTTATGTGTGCTTGTGTGTGTTTGTGTGTATTTGTGTGTGTTTGCTCTGTATGCATTATAAAGTGTGCGACCGTTAACAATATTGTTGTATCCAATAATAACTTCTGCTCTATTGATTACTCAATTGATTTCGGGGCACTTATTGCTGGAAGGATTAAAGGGCAATCGAAGACATTACAATCGAAAAAATTGATTTACTACGCAATCTCAAAATCAGATGGAATCCACAGACATAACTGAATCGATTTTGAGATCTTTACTGTTTTGCATGTGGCTTGCACTCTATTTAATAATACTTTTAATTTTGGAAACACATTGGCTTTGTTGTTGTGGCAGCTAAGTGTTCTATTCGCAGAACGTCGACTGTATGGAACGATTTGTTATTTGCCCAATCACATAATCGCATATGCTTTATTTTATTGTCAGATATGTGAGATATATTCGCCGTCTTTTTCTCACTTGTCATATTTGTGCCTCAATCTCATGAAATTGCCATCATTTGGGAACAATTTCGAAGATTTATTGCAGTGAATTCATTTGCGTAGTCGGAAGTCCATAATTTGGCGCATAAATTTCTATCAGTCCTCCAGTGTAAACAGCCCTTACGAGAGTATGTCGCCACATTTGATGTGTATGGGGCAATTTGTGAACGCTTATAGCTCATTTGGTTGCCAGTTGATATGATTGAGGTGCTCTCAAGTTTATTAGAAATCGTTTACCCACATCCACATTCAAGCACAGCACAGGGGGATGTTCCATATCTATTGGCCCAGCATGACCCCAAATATTCTGTCATTCAGTCAGTGTTTGTCTAGTTCTTCGTCTTCATCCAGTTCTACTCCTACTTGTATTCTGTATTATTTTTATAATAAGTTTTGGCCATTTCTGCAGCTCATCCTGCTTAGAGGGTGCTTACTTCCTAGCCATTACGCTTCATGCTATTTAGCAGCTCAGAATCCCTATCTCCCAATGGGCCACTGAGGGTGTGTAAACACGTGTGTGTTTGTGTTGTTGTTGTTGTTGTTGCAACTACTGGACCCCTCGTTAGCGAGCGTCGGCGAGCTGGAAAAAGTGGCGTACATATTTCTTTTATGTGTAACCTCAAAACTTTAAGCTGCCAACACATCCTCGCACATATATAATATGTCTCTAGTTTGCTTGCCATTTCTCTGGATTGGGGAGTGTCGCACTTGGTTGGACTTGGGGCGGATTGGAGGCTTGAAACTAGAAACTTGGCAGTGGGCGTTTCACGGATTGCCAGCCAACTTACGGTGAATGCTACTAAAATTACTTATGCTGCTCTTACACCTCCCATTCTAGTATGTGTGCATGTGTGTGTCTAGATTTATTTGAACTTTGATATATTAGTAGCTGCACTTAAACAAAAATGTGCAAACTTGGAAAATGACCATACTTTTGGCTTTGAAGGTCACATTAAAGAAATTTGTTTTCTAGTTATTAAAAAGGTTTGCAAAAATAAAAAAGATACATTTCTAATTAATGATTTCTGGCATTGCTAAATTTTATAAGTTTGTCTCATATATATTTCTAAGAAAAACCATAAATGATCAAGTTATAGGCCTATGTACTATGCATGTTTTTTTTCAGTGTACATACACATATAAACATAAGTAGGCATGTTTGTAGGTCTCTTTAGGTGGCCCGTGGCAAAGTTTTTTGTTGGGTCAATCTGTGTAGTTGACTGCCTTTCTTGCGACGCACACCTCTCGCTGTCTCCGTCGTTCAAGAAACGATGGTGAACCATATTAAATCGAGCGTGAAATAAAAAGAAATTATGCAAAAAGCTGTAAGCTTCTTGCCACAGCTATATAAAAAAAAAAACCAAAAATCGATTTTGATTTTCTGACGAATTTACGCCCAATTTACGAACACACACACACACAAGCACTCATATGCAGAGCAGCCCCAACAAATTTATTATTGCATTTGAAATTTGGAAACTAATATGGAAATTAGCATTTTAAACGTATAAATACACGCACAATTAGGTACATTTCATTAAACTCAAAAGACAGTTCCCATTCTCCCCATCCAAACCCACCACTCCCACCCGCTTTCCACGTATTAGGCCTCCATTCAAGAGATCCACCGAAGCAGCCGCGCGTACTTTGTAATGCGATGTGTTGTGTTCGCGTATGAGTGTGTGGGTGTGTTTGTGTGTGCTTGTGTTTGGGTGTGTGTTTGGGTGCTGTAGTGTTTCGTGGCGTATGTGTGTAGCTTATTAATTATTCATTAGTTAGCATCAAGCTGCCGATATGGAGCAAGGCCTGCAGCAATGTGCACATACGGGGTCAGCTCAATTTAAACCAGTCCCATACACAAGACCACGGGCGCTCATCCCAAAACCCCAAGCCCATATTCAAAGCCCCAGACCCCAAAACCAAGACACCGACCACGCATACGACGGCAAGTAGGCGCGCACAAATTTATGGCAAACCATTTAAGGCGCTGATGATGTGGAAGACGACACAGGGGATAAGACGAGGTGGAGAACTTGCTTAGGCGGAGGCAGCAACTGATGTTGGGTGGCAACTGTGGACCACCAGCCGTTTAGCAAACTTCGACAAAGCAAAGGCCCCAAACGGGAGAAGCACACATAAGCAACAAGATACCTGGTTGACTGTCTGGCCAGGACTCGACTTAAAGATACCCGTGCCATAGGATGAAAACTGAAATTAGTCTTAAATTAAAAGAATAGTTCGCGAATATCCAAAAAAACCTAATCCTCATTATGGTTACTGCTTTTTCCGTTTGATAGTTCTTTTATTTTGCTTGTAAAAAATGCAAATTTAAGTTTCAAAGCATTTGTACCTTAATAAAAACAATTTTAAATTCTAATAATTACAATTTTCGATTTAGTTTTCTTATTGTTGGAGTAAATTAGCATTTTTTTTTAAATTTATTGGGGCATTGTTTACGACAGAAAAGGTCAAATACACATTTGTCGACTTATTGCCAGGCATTTTCAATTTGTTCAATTGAATATCGAGTCTTGACACAATTTCATTTTTCATGTGATGAAAATGGGCGTAGGTAGCAACGAAAATAATGTTGTGTATTGCTTGATATCTGGTTTGGTTCGGGTACAAAAACCAACTCAGGGGTCTCGTCTTCTGGCAATCGTTTTGTGTTTTCGAGCTTGTCACTAGCATTGCATACTTTCAGGCGCATAAATTTATATACGGTTCATGTGTGTGTGTGTGTATGTGAGTGTGTTATTGTGTGCGTGCGTGTGTGTGTGTGTTGGTTTGATTGTGGGGATTGTGGATTTTAGAATTGATTTGATTTCAAAATGAGTTTGAATTGAATTTTTGCCGACGACAAAACGTTTGAAATTGAGTTTTACGGCCAAATTAGGCGTGAGTGCGTCCCCACGGGGCATGTACCGTATATTTAATACCGTAAATCATTTTACACACACTCTATCTTTCTCATTCTCTCTATCGCCCTTTCTACTGAACAGGGCCACAAAGGTGCACACGGACCCGCCGGACCCAAGGGTGAGCCCGGAGCACCCGGCCTGCCTGGATTGGCTGGCCAGCCGGGCGACGGCAACGGCACAAAAGGCGAACGAGGCGAAAAGGGGGAGAAGGGTATGCGTGGCCGGCGCGGCGGCACAGGCAGTACAGGACCAATTGGACCGCCAGGCAAGCCAGGACCCACGGGTGATATCGGACACTCGGTAAGGCACTCGTAACTTTTGCATCCATATTCATGGCTCGCTTGAACAACTTTCACTTTTGTTGTTGTTGTGTTCGCGCAAAGTTCACTTATAGCCGGACAATTTCTGGCAAAAATCCACCAGAATCCGATACCAAATCCGCATTTAAATCGGCACAGAAAATGTGGAAGAAGAAGAAGAAATAGAAGAATGCGCAACTTGACTGGGAAATAAACTCAAACGTAAAAGTATTTTAAGAGCATTTTCATCATGGTTATTTAGAACGCGGAGGCAGCGCACGATTTCAATTGCAGTAGTTACCCTCGAATTTCAGTCTCCATCCATTATACTGCAATAAAAGCAGCAGATACAGCATCAACAACTGGAGATATCCCAATAGTAGTCTTTGCACAAAGGGGAAAAGTTTGCTTTTGACTGTCTGCGCGCTGTTGCCAAAAACTGGCATCGCTTACCGCCTCTCAAAATCAAAGTCAAGCAACGTATTTACATGAAGTGCCGCACCGAAATGGAGCCAAAATGAAAGTTTCACTCAATTTCTGGCACACGAGGGCCACAACAGCAAAAACGTGAAGCACAACTACTATAAAGCGTTGATACTAAAAAAAAAGAATGCCTGCACTCTAAACTGCGAAAGTTTTATGGTTTTTGGCGATTGTTCAACTTGTTTTTATTTCGGAGTTATTCCGCCTGTTAGTAACGATTCCTGGCAGCCGTTAGTATTCTGTTGTCATTTAAGAGAAAAGTGTGCTTAGGCAGCAGATTTAACAAAAGCAAGTCAAGCATTTGGCCTCCACTTATGCGATTCTGTCATTTTCTAGGGACGGCCTGGCATGCTCGGACCTAAGGGTGATTCTGGTGCTAAAGGTGCTAAAGGAGATGCGGGTGGACGTGAAGGAGTAAGTCATATATATATGCATATTTTGAGCCTTAACTATTTAGCCAAATCGATGATTATTATTATAATTATAATCTTAGGTCAAAGGGGATAAGGGTGATCAAGGCAATGATGGACGTGATGGGTTGCCAGGTCCTCCGGGTCTGCCAGCCACAGCTGGTGGCGGTGATAGCGAAAGTGGTAGCATGCAATATATACCAATGCCAGGACCACCAGGACCACCTGGTCCACCTGGCATGCCAGGACTAACGCTCGCCGGACAAAAAGGAGAGCCAGGCATGGACTCACGCAGTAGCTTCTTTGGCGACGCCTCCTACTACGGTCGACCAGGTGAGAATAAGGACAGTCGCACAAGTATGTGTCACAATCCAAGTTGTATATACAAAACGTATTCCTATATGTATAGTTAGGTGCCCGTACCATAAGTCATAACTGTACATATATGTATGTGTACATACACAGAAAACACTAGCATTTCAAAAAAAAAAGAAGCAACAACAAACCCGTATCAATTCCAAATCATACTGTATTGTACTCGTAATCCAAGGTGCGCGCTCATCTTTAGACGAACTTAAAGCACTGCGAGAGCTGCAAGATCTGCGTGATAGACCCACAGATGGCACAGCTGGTAAACCATCAAAATCAAATCAAATCAAATCAATCCACACATTTCTTTGCTGTAGTCGAACTATTATATTTCGATGTTGCATGCCAAAAACTATTCTTTAACCACCTTTTCATAAATAAACGTAGTCTTTTCACGCCGTTCCACATCGGCCTGCATGAACAACAAGGATATTGAAGTGTTTCGGGAAATTGGGTTCATTATTTGCATATCATCATCATCTCATTTGGCCCGTTAATGAAGTACATGTAAACATTTGGCTTAACATTTTTACATCGTCATGCTTTCACTTACCAAAAAAACAAAACAAAACACAAAATACAAGAAAAAATAAAAACACTCCAGCTCATGAATCATAAGTGAATGCTCCAAAATGAGCTGTAGAGCTTGTATTTTTGTAAGTGCCTCCAATAAGGTATGCTTGACCAACAAATATCCTGTAAGTGTAGATTCCCTTAAGGAATGCTTAGATTACATTTATTTCTAAAGCCACCTAAGTTCTAAAATTATGCATATCTTAGGTAAGCTTCAGCATACTTGTTAAAGCATTTGTAGCTTATGCATTTATATTATTATTATTAAACAGATATTTTGAGTTTAAGTAAAGAGAAATTAGTTTTCATATAGAGTACAATTGCAGTTATTATTAGTTTGACTTATCAACATGCACAGAAAGAAATGCGGATGCAAATGTGTAGATACATAAATGCTAAATCGATGTTTAACACGCGTGTCTCGGAATCATCATTTGCAGAACCACCTCGCCAAACGGCGCACTCGCACAAGCATGAGGAGTCCCCGTTGGGTGTTGAAATGGGCATGGGATTGGGAGATGGCGAGGAACTGCCATATCTTTCCGCATCATCATCCAACATGAACATGAGAATCGTGCCAGGTGCAGTCACCTTCCAGAACATAGACGAAATGACAAAGGTGCGTTGCCCTCATTCACACACACACACACACACATACACACACGTACTTGCGAGCATATAAATTTAGCAGCACATATATTATATATTCTTTTAAACACATTTAAATTTGGTGTCTTTTGGGTGTTCCACAGAAATCGGCGCTTAGCCCACCCGGCACCCTGGCATACATTACCGAGGAGGAGGCACTGCTCGTGCGCGTCAACAAAGGCTGGCAGTATATAGCGGTAAGTGGAGCTCAGGGTCTAGGATTGCGTTTGGGATCTGCGATCGATTTGACTGTGGACTTGGGCTCGGCACCCAAAGCAAACAAGTGCCGTGTTCTGTGCGTGCGTTCCCAAATGCCAAATGTGGCAAACAAAAAGTCGCTGGCGGACGCCATTATTTTATGGAACCACCCAACCGTTCGACTGTTTTTCTATATATTATGAAAATATGGCTCGAGCAAAAACCAAACAAAACAAAAAAAATTACAGCAACGCAAAACAAAATAAAATGCAATATAAATAGAAGGCTGACTGGAGGCAGAAAGACGGCGAACGTTTGCGGCTCAAGTGACGTACATATGTTTGTTTATTTTGGTCTCTTGTTTTTGGCCATAAAATGGGGTTTTGTTTGGCATTGTCCTTGTCTTGGCTGGCTGGCTCCTTTAGGGTTTTTTATTTGCACATTAAGTGTTGCAGACGTTCTGACTGATTGCCAAATGGATCGAAGCACGATGTCCCACAAAAGTCGTATGTGTGTCGCGTTATTCAATTATATTGACTCGCGCCTGGTTTTTCAGTCAAGCGAGTTAACGATACAACAAGAATACTCGCCAACCCTCCTAAGGCGGGAAGAAGAAGAAGAATGTGTGTGCGCCTTAAACTCGTCAAATTGGCGGGGGATTCTGATGGACAGGCACCAGCAGATTTCAGCCAGAAGGCAATTCGAGTCAACCTACTTGCTAGAAGACATTTACTCAGACAGTCAGTCAGTCAGCCAAACACAGCGCTGCTGCCGAAAGAGAAACTTTTATTGATGCAGAATAAAACATGCATATGTTGCCCCCTCATCCCCTATCTCTTTCGCACATATAAACGTTTGGCTGGGCAATAAAACGTAACAGGAGATTAAAAATATTACTGAACGGAAATGGAATATTTGATTTTGGCCGTCGTTGACTTCAGCTCACTTTAGCTTAAATTTGAAAAACGATGCATTGCTCAACACCGCCAATTAATCTTGCCTGTCGACTCCATGCTGGCACTTTGCCCTGGTCAGCACTTGTGCAGCAAAAAGGGAATCTTGAAGCGTCCGCAAATTACACGCACAATTTAAACATTTTGAGAAAGCTCCTTACACATTGGAGTGGCTACAATTTGTGATGATTTCATGGAAGGGAGCTGTTGCTCTGATTACGCTAAAAGTGTACTATATATATTCCCAAAACTGTTTAAGATTCGATTTCCGCTTCCGTTGTTGCAAGCACAGAGCCAGCACAGCAGCATATCAGGCGCTGGGGGGTGTGGCCCACCACCCAACACAGTTCAACTGCTAACTGTGCCTGACATGTCCTGTGCATGTCCACAAAAAGTGTAGGGCAAATGGAAATGTATTCGAATATACGAAGGGGAGCAGATATGGAGCTCAAATCTCATGCCTTTGACGGCAACATTTAAATACTTTTGGCAACAAAACGTGCACAGAGACTTTCCCTTCCCCCCACCACCATTCCTCTGAATAATAGGGGTAAATCAAGCAAAAGCTCATTGGCACCAGTGAAGTCAGTGTTGCCATCTTTTTCCTTTGCCAGGAGCTGGCATCTGGGTTTGTCTAAGCCACTTGCAGCATCAGTGGTGACATTCTCCTCCTAATTAGATTTCAGTACACGAGTCGACTACTTAAAGTTCAAAATAGTAATTAAAACTTTTGTCAGGCGGCATCGCACAGTGTCTCGCATTTAAGAGCAGTTCATTAAAAATTAAATTAGAATTTCTAAAATTGACATTGGAACAGAAACTTATTTGTCATTTGTGTATTGTATGTATGTTAATGTAAATAAATTTAAAAGACTGACTCGGTTGAGGTCATTCAAGTCATGTATTTTCATGTGTCAAAATGTTGACATTGTAAATTATATCTAAAATATCGACACTTTGAGAAATGGTCAAAATGAGTTTATAAATAGATAGTTAATCAACGTGCTCGCTACTTAGTTCAACTGCTAAAATATTAAATACTTATAGTTTTTATGGCTGATCTGATGTGGGGGTGGCATGAGAGTAGGTAAGGGGACTGCCAGGAACCAGATTTGAGCTTTGGTTCTGAATTATTGATTAAGCCCAGTCGTGAAATGGTTAGAAATGTTGGCTTGTTGCTATCACTTTTAATCAGAACTTTTGGTAAATCCTTATAACCCTTTCTGTTTGACAGCTGGGCACTTTGGTGCCGATTGCAACCCCAGCACCGCCCACCACAGTGGCGCCATCTTTGCGCTTTAATTTACAATCGAAAAACTTGCTGAACAGTCCACCTCCGTTGCTCAACACACCGACGGTAAGTCCCCGAAAACTGTTGTCGTATTCCATTCACATACTTGAATTTCTCTGCTTTAACTCTCAGTCACATTTTGAGTATCGGTTTTTATGCAACTAGAATTGTGAACGAAATTTAAAGAAATTCTCTGTATTTAATTCACAGCAAAATTTGTAACCAATTTTTAGTATTCAAGTAGCAATTCTAGTTACATGAGTGCAGCTGCTATCATGTTTCACGAGAGCCTCGAGGGCACTTGAATAACTTGAATAACTTAAATAACACGACAAATACAGCAATAACTTCCACTCAAATAGCTTCAATTGAAATATATATGTATATGTATAAGCACATTAAATATTTAGCGAAAATTTAAGCAATTCAGTTAATAAACACTACTAAAACCATTTATTATTAATTGTTATTAAATGCAGTTTACAACCGCGCCCGAATACGAAACGGTAATTAAATTTAATTTCACACACTGAATGCAAACACAAAAAGAGTACGAGACAATTAAGAATATAAAAATAACATTTTACTAAATGAAATTAACGCATCTCTTGCACACTCACACTCTGACAAAACTACTAAAATACTTGTACACACAAACACATACGAATAAATAATCAGATTTTGCTCTAGTTTGGTTTGGTTTGGTCAATGGAAACGTTTCTAATTAGCGCAAATTGCATTTTGAGTTCTGTTCCGTAACTTGTACCGAACAATTTGTGTAGTTTTTGTTATTCCTGTTGAATTTCCATTGCAATTATCAATTATTTATTTAATACATATATATTTGTATATTAATGTCAGTTGTTCGCTTTTTTCATTAAGTTTCTCTTACTATGTATGTGTAGTTTATGTTTTAAGAATTGCATCTCAACATAATACGAGTTGAGAGTTTTTCCATTTTTTGTTTTTGTGTATTGTGTAAACTTTTCAATATAGTACATATTTTTTTAAAACTCCAACTTTTTGTACTATTCACTCACGCTTGCGTCGTCAAACAAAATTATTGGGAACGTCAACTATATGATGCCCAATGTCAAATGATTTGAAATATTTGAAACGTACAATATTCTCAGTGGTATCCACGTATGGTGAGTGTCCTTTCAGTACAAATGTAAACGTATCAAAAGGCCCCAGTGAACACCCTATATATATATATATATTAGTTTACATCCCCCTTAGGTATTTTTTGTTTGCCCAATTTACTGCTTTAATTGAAATATTTTTAAAATGCGTAGCTATCTATTACACGTTCTTATCATTTTAACAGGGCCATAACAAGTTTTGCCAACAATTTTGCTTTACCTTCAAGTGGGCTGAGCAAACAATTCGCAGCCATTAAATTCTATATTAATTAGATTTCAAAATGCTTGACATAAATTTCAAATTAATTTTTGTGCATATTTCCCCCCATCTCCATTCACACACAATATAGCTTCGCGTGGCGGCTCTCAATGAGCCCTATGTGGGCGACTTGCAGGGCATTCGAGGCGCGGACTTTGCCTGCTATCGCCAGGGCCGACGAGCTGGCCTTCTGGGCACATTTAAGGCCTTCCTCACGTCCAGGTAAGCTCCAGATCCAGCGTTATGTGTGTGTGGCAGGCGGGGTGTGTCTTATCTGTCCTTTGTTTTTTACGCGTATTAGGCATGTTTTTTATGTTTAGTTTGCCACCGCGCGGCACTTGACCCGACTTGACTCGGTTCGATTTCGAGCTGGCATTGCTCATACGCAGTGGTGAGTCTACCAATAACACCAGCAGCACCACCCGGAGTCGCTTTTTCGGGAACTCATTAACTGGAATTTAATCTTGATATTTGAAGCGAAAGCAAAATAAGCAAAGAAAATATGAAAACAAAAGCCGCTGGAAAACAATCTGGTGCAATTTATTTACACAGCGCCAAGCGCAAACACCGCTGAATGGATGCCACAAATTATTGTTAGGACTGCCAGAAAGAAAAACATAAATAAATAAAGGCATATACATGCACATATATGTGGTATATACATATATACCTGCTGTCTGCTTAGGGGTGGCACGACACTCAAAATCCCTCTTAGATGGTTGTTTGCTTACTCGCTTTTAATTTGTTGGGGCACTCAACATTCACGCTTAAATTCAATGCTTTTGCCTTTTGTTTTTCTTGTTGATTTTTTTTTTTGTCGCTTATAGGGTACAGAATCTGGACTCTATAGTGCGTTCGGCTGACTGGGAGCTGCCAGTTGTAAACACCCGCGGCGATGTGCTTTTTAATTCCTGGAAGGGCGTATTTAATGGCCAAGGTGGCTTCTTCTCGCAGGCACCGCGAATTTATAGCTTTAACGGCAAGAATGTCCTCACGGATCCATTATGGTAAGTCCTAAAATTATGATTGTAATTGTAACAAGTAAGCATTGTTCTTGATTAGAAAAGCAATGAAACAAAAATACTTCAATCAAGTACAAAATGCTCAAAACAAGCATTTTGGTATTTAAATAAAGTGTTAAGCATAATTCTTCGTTTATTTAAGAACTTACGTTTTTTGAGTACTTAAATCGAAAATTATACATCGATTTTCAGGCTATAAATTTTACTTGTCTTCCGACCTCAAATTTCATTTTCAACTTTAAATGTACGATTGATTTAGGGGCAAAACTATGATCAAAAAGCCCATGCTTCTTAAAATCAGTTGAGTTTTGACGAAGTTATGGCATTTTGAAGTTTCGATCTATGCCCATATATCGATACATCGATTTTCAGGCTATAATTTTTACTTGTCTTCCGACCTCAAATTTCATTTTTAACTTTAAATGTACGATTGATTAAGGGGCAAAACTATGATCAAAAAGCCCATGCTTTTTAAAATCAGTTGAGTTTTGACGAAGTTATGGCATTTTGAAGTTTCGATCTATGCCCAAATATCGATACATCGATTTTCAGGCTATAATTTTTACTTGTCTTCCGACCTCAAATTTCATTTTCAACTTTAAATGTACGATTGATTTAGGGGCAAAACTATGATCAAAAAGCCCTCGCTTTTTAAAATCAGTTGAGTTTTGACGAAGTTATGGCATTTTGAAGTTTCGATCTATGCCCATATATCGATACATCGATTTTCAGGCTATAATTTTTACTTGTCTTCCGGCCTCAAATTTCATTTTTAACTTTAAATGTACGATTGATTTAGGGGCAAAACTATGATCAAAAAGCCCTTGCTTTTTAAAATCAGTTGAGTTTTGACGAAGTTATGGCATTTTGAAGTTTCGGTCTATGCCCATATATCGATACATCGATTTTCAGGCTATAAATTTTACTTGTCTTCCGACCTCAAATTTCATTTTTAACTTTAAATGTACGATTGATTTAGGGGCAAAACTATGATCAAAAAGCCCTTGCTTTTTAAAATCAGTTGAGTTTTGACGAAGTTATGGCATTTTGAAGTTTCGATCTATGCCCATATATCGATACATCGATATTCAGGCTATAATTTTTACTTGTCTTCCGACCTCAAATTTCATTTTTAACTTTAAATGTACGATTGATTTAGGGGCAAAACTATGATCAAAAAGCCCATGCTTTTTAAAATCAGTTGAGTTTTGACGAAGTTATGGCATTTTGAAGTTTCGATCTATGCCCAAATATCGATACATCGATTTTCAGGCTATAATTTTTACTTGTCTTCCGACCTCAAATTTCATTTTTCAACTTTAAATGTACGATTGATTTAGGGGCAAAACTATGATCAAAAAGCCCATGCTTTTTAAAATCAGTTGAGTTTTGACGAAGTTATGGCATTTTGAAGTTTCGATCTATGCCCAATATCGATACATCGATTTTCAGGCTATAATTTTTACTTGTCTTCCGACCTCAAATTTCACTTTTCAACTTTAAATGTACGATTGATTTAGGGGCAAAACTATGATCAAAAAGCCCTTGCTTTTTAAAATCAGTTGAGTTTTGACGAAGTTATGGCATTTTGAAGTTTCGATCTATGCCCATATATCGATACATCGATTTTCAGGCTATAATTTTTACTTGTCTTCCGGCCTCAAATTTCACGTTTTCAACTTTAAATGTACGATTGATTTAGGGGCAAAACTATGATCAAAAAGCCCTTGCTTTTTAAAATGAGTTGAGTTTTGACGAAGTTATGGCATTTTGAAGTTTCGATCTATGCCCATATATCGATACATCGATTTTCAGGCTATAAATTTTACTTGTCTTCCGACCTCAAATTTCACGTTTTCAACTTTAAATGTACGATTGATTTAGGGGCAAAACTATGATCAAAAAGCCCTTGCTTTTTAAAATCAGTTGATTTTTGACGAAGTTATGGCATTTTGAAGTTTCGATCTATGCCCATATATCGATACATCGATTTTCAGGCTATAAATTTTACTTGTCTTCCGACCTCAAATTTCACTTTTTAACTTTAAATGCACGATTGATTTAGGGGCAAAACTATGATCAAAAAGCCCTTGCTTTTTAAAATCAGTTGAGTTTTGACGAAGTTATGGCATTTTGAAGTTTCGATCTATGCCCATATATCGATACATCGATTTTCAGGCTATAATTTTTACTTGTCTTCCGACCTCAAATTTCATTTTTAACTTTAAATGTACGATTGATTTAGGGGCAAAACTATGATCAAAAAGCCCATGCTTTTTAAAATCAGTTGAGTTTTGACGAAGTTATGGCATTTTGAAGTTTCGATCTATGCCCATATATCGATACATCGATTTTCAGGCTATAATTTTTACTTGTCTTCCGGCCTCAAATTTCATTTTCAACTTTAAATGTACGATTGATTAAGGGGCAAAACTATGATCAAAAAGCCCTTGCTTTTTAAAATCAGTTGAGTTTTGACGAAGTTATGGCATTTTGAAGTTTCGATCTATGCCCATATATCGATACATCGATTTTCAGGCTATAATTTTTACTTGTCTTCCGACCTCAAATTTCATTTTTAACTTTAAATGTACGATTGATTAAGGGGCAAAACTATGATCAAAAAGCCCTTGCTTTTTAAAATCAGTTGAGTTTTGACGAAGTTATGGCATTTTGAAGTTTCGATCTATGCCCATATATCGATACATCGATTTTCAGGCTATAAATTTTACTTGTCTTCCGACCTCAAATTTCATTTTTAACTTTAAATGTACGATTGATTTAGGGGCAAAACTATGATCAAAAAGCCCTTGCTTTTTAAAATCAGTTGAGTTTTGACGAAGTTATGGCATTTTGAAGTTTCGATCTATGCCCATATATCGATACATCGATTTTCAGGCTATAAATTTTACTTGTCTTCCGACCTCAAATTTCATTTTCAGCTTTAAATGTACGATTGATTTAGGGGCAAAACTATGATCAAAAAGCCCTTGCTTTTTAAAATCAGTTGAGTTTTGACGAAGTTATGGCATTTTGAAGTTTCGATCTATGCCCATATATCGATACATCGATTTTCAGGCTATAATTTTTACTTGTCTTCCGACCTCAAATTTCATTTTTAACTTTAAATGTACGATTGATTTAGGGGCAAAACTATGATCAAAAAGCCCATGCTTTTTAAAATCAGTTGAGTTTTGACGAAGTTATGGCATTTTGAAGTTTCGATCTATGCCCAAATATCGATACATCGATTTTCAGGCTATAATTTTTACTTGTCTTCCGACCTCAAATTTCATTTTTAACTTTAAATGTACGATTGATTTAGGGGCAAAACTATGATCAAAAAGCCCATGCTTTTTAAAATCAGTTGAGTTTTGACGAAGTTATGGCATTTTGAAGTTTCGATCTATGCCCATATATCGATACATCGATTTTCAGGCTATAAATTTTACTTGTCTTCCGACCTCAAATTTCATTTTTAACTTTAAATGTACGATTGATTTAGGGGCAAAACTATGATCAAAAAGCCCTTGCTTTTTAAAATCAGTTGAGTTTTGACGAAGTTATGGCATTTTGAAGTTTGGATCTATGCCCATATATCGATACATCGATTTTCAGGCTATAAATTTTACTTGTCTTCCGACCTCAAATTTCATTTTCAACTTTAAATGTACGATTGATTTAGGGGCAAAACTATGATCAAAAAGCCCTTGCTTTTTAAAATCAGTTGATTTTTGACGAAGTTATGGCATTTTGAAGTTTCGGTCTATGCCCATATATCGATACATCGATTTTCAGGCTATAATTTTTACTTGTCTTCCGACCTCAAATTTCATTTTTAACTTTAAATGCACGGTTGATTTAGGGGCAAAACTATGATCAAAAAGCCCTTGCTTTTTAAAATCAGTTGAGTTTTGACGAAGTTATGGCATTTTGAAGTTTCGACCTCTGCCCATATATCGATACATCGATTTTCAGGCTATAATTTTTACTTGTCTTCCGACATCAAATCACGTTTTCAACTTTAAGTAATCAACTGACAATTATCTTGACAGGCCGCTCAAGCTAGTCTGGCATGGCTCTCTGCCGAATGGAGAGCGCTCCATGGACACCTACTGCGATGCCTGGCACTCGAGCTCACATGAGAAGTTTGGCTATGCCAGCAATCTGCTGGGCAACAAGCTGCTCGATCAGGAGCGTCAGCCCTGCGATGGCAAGCTGATCGTGCTCTGTGTGGAGGCACTTTCCCAGGATCGGCGGAAAAAACGTGAAATCAGCGGCAGGTAAGTGTGCCATGATGGGACTGTCGACAAGGTGGTGGATTTCGCAATGAAATGCTTACACGTGTAATATTGATTTGACATTAACATTTTTATGGCAACCAACCTCGAACTTTGCTCATTACAGTCGCAGTCGCAGTAGTAGTTACAGTTACGGTCGCAGTAACAGCGAGCTGGAGTTCCACTCGGCCGAGGAATATGCCGAGCATTTAGAAAATTTACGGCTGTAAGATGCCACCCCCTCAGCCCTCCCCCACCTACTATGAAGCATGAGCAGCAAAGGGGATTGGGAAGGACAACGGTAACTGTAACTGTAACGAGAATAATATAAATACCGATAGGAAACAATACAATACGAATGTGAACACCACTCACCATTTACCAATGCCATTCTCATAAACACACACCTACACACAAGCAAACAAACAAACACACACACACAACCACTCGCACACACAGACACACACATTAAATGTAAACGTAAATCATGGCCATGCATATAATCAGCGAATTCCAAACTGAAACCAAAAAATACTTAAGTAAGCAGATGGATTAACAATTGCATAGTAAATATGAATATACATACATAAATTACATTATGTACTACTTACATACATTGGTAGGTATATGCATATACATATATTTACTATAATAATTTGTAATTTCTTATGTTTGACAAAGCAACAAGCATTTTTTATACAAGCGAGTTATGTATTCGCAATTGTAGACTAAAAAGACTAAGCTAAATTTTGTAATTAAGTCACAGCGAAGGTAGGATGCATGCTTGCATGCACTGCCATTTAGGTTAGTCCTTATCCCACAGGATACCGACGTGAGCTAATCCACATCAAGAACACTATCAACAGTTGAGATTAAGTGCAACGTTTTCGACAGTAAATGAAAATACCTACTGGCCAAATTAGTCTCCTATCTCCTGCCTGGATCGTACAGCAAACAGGAAGATACATTTCACATGGCTGTATACGTGTATAAATGTATTTTGTCAAAGACTTCTAAGTGTGTAAACCTTTAAGATACGAAACAAAATCAGAAAATCAGATAACAAATTTTAAGCCACAAACCAACGTTTTTAACTAAACCGCATGCATTAACTCCAAATGTGCATTATGTTTTATGCCAATCCCGTTTTCTATTCTACTCTACTCTTAATGTAGTCAGATTTTCTACATTGAAATACTCGTTACTATAATAATGATGTAAAACCAAAATGTAAGCTCCTTTTTGTATGAGATCGCATATAGATTAACGGAATTATAGCATTAATTGCAGTAATATTAATGTAATAAATAAATGCACGTACATAACTGTAATGTTATTTATTGTAATTCTAGAACGAATACTATAACGAGAAACCGTAAAATAACTTGAATCAGTATAGTTAGTTATATAATTTAATTGCATTTAACTAATGCATTTCCAGCTACAACTCTGTAATGTAATTAATTATAATTGTAATAATGTGTAAGATTATTATTTTGAATAATAACAAAACAAAAGAAAACACACACACGAGTAAACATATATGCAAGTTGGGTTAAAGTCAGTCCCAAGAAGTCACTGAGTATATTATACATAGAAATGTATTTATGCATGGTGCAAATAACTACGTTTAGTGAAATCAAAATAAATACTTAAAAGCCCTCTAGTCCTAAGCCCAATACTTCTATGCATATAAAGAGTGCATATAAAATAATTATAATACAATTAAATATGATTAATAAAATAAAAAATTAAATTATCAAAGCCAACAACAATCTATTCTTATTTCGTCTATCATAATGGTACAGTCAGGCACTCAACAAACAGTAAATGTTCCATTTTAGAGTAGAGTAGAGTAGGTTTCTGCCAAAAATAGCACCAGCAAATTATTTCCTATACCAAGGAATTGTTTTCATCAATACACTTCAACCAACTTGAAATCAATATTAATTTCCATTTTAAATTTCGAACTAGCAAACAATCACTAAGAAACAAAGCAAATTATCTGCCGTCTTCTCTAGCCCTGCACGTTTGATTACCAATTTAAATAATTTTTCACTTGAATTAAAGCAAATGATTTCGAACAGAAGAGCGCAATAAAATACCGCAGCAGACCACCAACTCAGCCAAAACCAACACCAGCCACCCACCCATACAGCCAACTCCTTGTGTTCAATTCCGAGGTCATTGATGTTTTATGAATTTCAATGGGAAGCAACATAGTTTCGGCTGTGGCGGATACGATGTGGTCGGCAGAGATACTGATATTGAAAGCGATACAGAAACAGACCCAGACGGAGATACAGATACTGATACAGATATAGATAAAGATACAAAACGGCTGTAAGGTAGCCAAATGGAGGCTTACAATCGACAGCAAACAAATAAACAAGCCGACACACATACACACACACACACAACCAAATGAAAGCCAACAATTGCGATTACGAGTGCGATTGGGTCTCGCATTGGGACTGGGATTGGGGGATTCAAATTGTGGCTTCCAGTCCGCTTTAGCCACTTAGGCGCAGAGCAATCAAACCAGATGAGCAGAATGAAATTTTAATTTAATGAATGAATACGAATATTTTTGATTAGTTGATTAGCTGTGAAGGAAATCGGAGAAGCACAGCGGCCATTGCTCCTTTCGACGCTGGCCCCAAAAGGAACCAACCAGGATTGAGTGTGCTCAGGTTGAATCTAAATCAGCTCTTCTGTCTCAACTTATTATAAAATCATTGTTTGTATCTCTCGCAGCCAAGTGCATTTTCACTTTTCAATTATAAGAGTCGGCACTCGGGCAACTTTTAAATTCCAACTGTGCGCCTGACAATGCCATTCATCATAACACGTTTAGCCGTGAGCTTATTAGATTCCACTTTTGTACCCAGGCGCGTTTACAAGTTTCACTGCTTGTTTTCGTCGTTTTTACTTTATTCTTTGTTGTTGTTCCTTTTGTTTTATTTTCTTTTCTCATTCTTTTTTTTTTCAGAGATCCAAACACAAGTTGCTGCTTGTGAAACCTCACAACTTACGCATTTGGCATCCCTAAAGAAGTAGCTTCTTGTGTGAGTTACTATGGATGTGGGCACGTTTCGTATGTGCGGGCACTCACACAAACACACAACCACAAACACAAACACAAGCACACACACACACACACACATGCACACACACACATGTGCTTGCATATGTCACGAATGAAAACAATTTATCATTTAGCTTATCAAGCGAAGCCTAACGTCCATTATTTTGCGGACGCTATGCGCAGAATTGTTTTTTGATGATAGCCACAGGCCCACTGCGATAGAGGTCGACATAGGCGGACATAGATGGACAGTTGGACGGACAGTTGGACGGACAGCCGGAAGGGCTGTTTGGGGACTAGCGAAAGCAAATGTAAATAGCGTAAGAAATGCCCAAGAAATGATTATTGTTCTTTTTAACAGTGGTTGGAGTGGACTGTGATTTGGATTAGAATACATGGCATTGTTCCAGGTATTCGTCTTGTACTCATATGCGAATATGCTGCACGTACTCGAAAGGCAAATATTGAAATGCCTTTGGCTGTCATACACAAAAGAACGCCGGCTGTGCCTCACTCTAATAACCGAGTTGCGACTTGTAGGACTGTGCGACCTGACCCGAACGTGTAACTAAAAACCAACAATTATGTATGCCAAACCGCAGAAACCGATGCACCGGCGGCAGTGGTAGCAACGTTAGTTGCTTAGGTACTGGCAACGTTACCGTCATCGGCGACGTCAACAACGACAGCCACATCAGAATTTGCATAACTTTGTATGATTTTTCAACAGCACAATGCCACAAAATCATTCAAACACACACAAACAAAACAACAAAGCAAGTGAACTGCGAATTTTCAAATACCCTGTAAAATATAGAATTAATTGAATGCTTGAAGTAGAAGTAGGAAGTGGTCATAACAGTATTAATAATAATATTAGCAGGAATAAGGTAAGAGGAATAATAGCTGGAATATTATTAGATTATTAATAAAATAAAATGCAATAATTGTAGTTCTGGGTATACACATTTTATAAGAACGCAGCTATCCGCTCTTACACACACACAGACACACATGCATTGAAGCTTACAAACAATACATGCACAGTGTCAGTGAGCCGTCAACATTTCAACTTGTCATGCGAGGAAACACGTTTACTTACACACACATCCGCACACACACTAATACAACCTGGAGTGCATGCCACACATGGTGGCAAGAGCGAAGACGTTGCCGCTGGCCTACCTTCAATTTGTCGGGCTTCAGCAGGCATTCGATATCATGGCTTTTGTTGCATACTTTTGCGACGGCAACAGCAGTGGGGCAACAGTAACGTATTATTTCACTTGCGTTTTGCGGAAATGCAACTGAAAACTTGCAATTTGTTTGACGTTTCGGTATTTTGGTATGAATTTATAATGCTTTGGACTTCAACACCTGCCTTTGGTATTACCATTTTGTTTGTTCGCCACGTTTTATGTTCTTGTCGTCGCTTTCAACTGTTGAATCACAATGCGAAAGCGAATACAAATGCGAACGTTGCCCGCTTCCGTTTCCATGTGTTGAGCTGAGTTAAGTTGAATTGAACTCGGCTATTTACCATGCGGTTTATTGCTATTTTAACGGAAAGTCCTAGCTATACACACACATACACACACATACACACACAAACATGCATCATGGCGCTACTCACATGCGTATTTATGTTATGCCGCCGCAGTAACACAAAAAGGTAGCAACTTTTAATTGAAAAACTTGAGCACTTACAACTTGCTGGCAGCGGGAATAAGTCAGGGCTGGGGGGCAGAGGGAGGTCATGATCGCAGTTAAGGTTTACAGCTAGCGAAATATATATTGTATTTCCGCGCTACATACTACAGCTACACCTACACACACACACACACGTACTCTCACTTCTGCGTCCTCTATTAGCAATTGTAAGAGTAACATTAATGGAGAGCTACGGTTTTTGGGGAAGAGGCAGGTGCAGGAGGCGCGTTGTCGCCGACATTACTCAAGTTGTTAGCAATGTTTACAAACACAATAAGCAAATACGCTGACGATAGCGACAACAACAAGTTATAGTATCAAAAGCAGCAGCTACAGCAGCACTAGGAACGAGCGAACAACTGTAGGCGACGCCTCACCCGCACAGGTGTTGCAGACTTAGAGACGCCGCTGTTTCTGTTTACACAGAAAGTTTTTTTTGTTGTTGTTGCTCCGCGTGGGTTGGCGTTGACTTAGGCGAATAGTTCTAGTCGGCACTGTCAGCCCTGAAACATGCTGTAATAAGTAAGAAAAGTCTGAAAGCGAAACGTGCGAATAAGTTTTCCATTTGTTGCTAAGGCTTCCTATACAAATATTTACCTGCTGGTTAACTAAGCAGCAATACCGATTTCGTATCAAAACGCACTCCAAGCGAACTAGCACTATTTAATAGTGCAAATCAATAAACTGAAAAAGCAAGCTATTAAATATATAGCGTAGATTTTTGCAAAACGTTAATATATTTATTATTGTAATCCAAATATCCATTAGATAAGAAATACAAAAGTTATTTTAGTTTGGAGCAGCGCATAACGCACAGCTTGAAGCGTTTGTAATTATACAAACTGCATTGGGTATCAAATCAAAACTGTAAAGCTCTTAACTATCAGTCATTAGCTGAAATGGGATGTCCATAAGCCGGACAAACAAAATATTCAACAGCAGCAGCTACATAATTTAAATTATGATTTGGATGTCGTTGACTAAATCTATTTTGAGGGAGGCGTAATTGGCATTCGCTTAATGCACACAACCATATGGCAAATATGCCCAATGTTCGACCGACAACAACAGCAACAACAACAGCAACAACAACAGCAACAACAACAGGGACACCGTCACACATGCAAATTGCACCTCTCGCTCAGCGGCAACCGCAATGATTATCGAGTGTCGACAATAGCGCAGTCAGCAAAAACAAAAGCCAACCCAATCAGCAGCGGACTAGCGGCGCCAGCTAATGCCGAAAGCCACACGGCTCCAGCTTCAGTATATCATATAAGCCATAAGCCTATTAATAGCCCCCGTCTGCGATCGGACAAACAATTAAAATTGACGGCACTTTCAAGCGTTCAGCATGCAGCCACACGCCCCTTCCTTCTGCCGGACATCCACTTATTGTTCAATTGGGCGTAAATGCAATGTTGTTGGCGTTGTTGCACAGAACGGCCAGAACCTCTTTTGGCCGCAGCGATTTGCCATCTCCCTGGGCATCACAATTAGTTTTGGCCACATTGTCGCTTTTGGCCAGCACACTTGCATTGTTATGCTCTGTTATGTCGAAGCTTGTGGCATAGCTAGGTAGCGACTTAAGCGACTTAATTCTAAATTTATTTATCTGGCTGCTGCAAGTAAAATGTTAACTACAGATGAAATGAAATTGTTTAAGAAAAATGTAAAAGTTCATATACATATATTCTCTAATCTGGGTTTGGGTAAAATGTGCTCTCCTGTCTATAATAAGGAGTTGTTCAAATTTTGTTCTCAATCACTTTGTTTCCAAACCCAAAAAAAGCTTCAGTTAAGCTTGTTTAAAAGCTTCGATACGCTTTAGGGAGCTTTTGACAGGCAGCAAAGCCACGTTCCTTATCAACAAAATGGAAACCGTTAGCCAAGTTGACTACCGTAAAAGCTTCGAATTTAAATAAAGCTTTCAGCCCCCAGTTGAAATTGAAATATTATTGTAATTTCTGAAGTTTTATTTAATCATAATAAACAATGCAAATCCAAAGCATTAAAATGTAAATTTTATACTTAACAAATTCAAATATATATCGAGCCCGTTGCCCATAATTGTTAAAGTTTATTATTTTTTCATAAAAATGTAACCCCAAATCGATTCGTAAGTCCCATCCATGAAAATTGTAAATATTTGCACTTCTTGGAATAATGCGATAATCGCGTCGAAATTTTAAATAACTTTATGTTAACGCCTTTTGATCAGTTTAGATATTAGTATATATTAGGTATATAAGTATTGGTATAAGTTTTGTATATATTTAGTAATGTTAATTTGGTCTTTGTTTCATTTGCAAATTGTTTAATTCCGTTACTCATAATACTTTAGTTAAATATTTAAGTTAAACTCACGAGAATTGTTGCTGTTGCTTAGGTTAAATTGAAACTCGAATTTACTACACATAAATTCGGTTTAACACTAAATGTATGTATAAATGATGTATGTGTTTCTAGTATATAATATATATACTCATATGTTATATTTGTATATGTTAAGTTTTTAGAATAGATTAGCTTGAATTATTTTTCATTTGCCTTAGGTTCGGTTTGTCGGTGTACAAGTTTTACAATAGTGTTTATTATTGGACCAGAGTTTTAGTTTTTCGGTATAGGTGATTTTTAGCTGATATGCAAGTTGGAAGTTTGATGTTTTCGGTGTGGAAAGTGTGTAAAATGTATAAAGTGTGTAAAATGTGCGTCTGAACAGAACATCAACAACAATCAACAATAACAATTAAATTAGCTATGAGCTATTCATATCTTCTCCATTTGGTATAAATATATAAACCGAGTCGAATAACAAATACCAATTCCAAGTACTTCCTAACATTATTGTCGCCTGCATATTTGGTTAAGGTGCGTCAATTAAATAAATATGTAACATTCAAAATATACAAAAATTCAAAGATTTTTTTATTTAGAATAGTAAATTAGCTTTTGGTCTGTTTTGAGTAGTATATAGTAGATCTGGAAACTGGGTGGAAACTGTGATTAATTGTGCATAATATGTATTCTATACTTAACTTGTTTGCCTTGCTAATAGTTTAATAACAATGCGAAAAATGCAAAATGCATATATGTATAATATAATTTGCTTGCCTAAGCCACATACATGTACCCCTACCTATTAATGCATAAGTATGTGGTCAAGTATTTACATTACATAACGAAATCACACAAACGCTGCGTTTAAAATTAAGATCTCTCTTTCTATTTCTTTCTCTCTCTCTCTCTCTCTCTCCTGGCCCTCTCACTACTATCACATGGACGCCAAGGGTCTGTCCGGAAGAGTGTTTCACATAAGAACGCAACGATTCCAGCGGGATGAATTTCTCACCCCCTCGCCGCCCTCATTCAAAGCCATCGTCTTCGAACGCATCAGGTTGAGATCGGTACGGATGCTCGGACGTCTCGCATTTGGGGTGACAACGCCGCAGGCATCGCTGAAGCGGCGCTTGATGGACAGCGCATTCTTTTTGGCACCACCAGAGCCGACAGAACCATGTGGTGGCAGTGGCGAGGGTGCCCCAAAGACAGACACGAGACGTCGATGCTGATTGGGCGTCATCTCCAGAGGCAGATTCGATACGGTGAACAGAGCATGGAACAGGTCATCGATGCGATAATTCTGCCTTGCCGAGCATTCCACGAAAGTGCAGCAATTATCTTGGCCAGCTATATAACCCATAACCTCATCCAGCTGCACGGTTCTGTTCAAAAATATCCATTTATTAAAGAGTATTCTAATAACGCAATGCAACAGATAATGATATGTAACTCACTTGAATTCACGATCACATTTATTTCCGGCTAAGATCATGGGTATTTTCGGCAAACTCTTCTTCTTGAAACCCGAACCAGGATTGAGCGCCGCCCACTTGGTCTCCAATATATTCTCTCGCAGACGCACCACCTCCTCAAAGGATTCGCGCGAATCCATGCTAAATACCAATATAAAGAGATCGCCTGCAATGTAAGTCGAAGATAACGAATGAAATATTTAACAATACTTGATTAACTTAATGTAAATTTATTGCTTTTGTATTGGGTCCTTTTCCCATACACATGGGGACTATCGAAAGCCCGCTGTGCATGTGTATGTATGTGTGTGTGAATAGCAATAACTGACTACGGCAGAGTTTGCAGCTGTGGCTGATTCTTATGATAATTTATAGCACATTAAATAGCGCCAGACACTCGGCAGCTTAAGTGATGAAACGTGCAGTTGATATGATTGCGGCGATTGACACACACTCACACACACACACACTCACACACGCACACACACATACGCTTACGACTTGCGACTTACCCGTTAGAAATGACAAACGACGCATTGCGGGAAACGGATGATAACCAGAAGTATCCAAAATATCCAATTGAAAGACCTCATTTCGTATGCGATACAACTTGCGATGGAACTCCTCAATAGTTGGCGTATATGCCTCCTCAAACCGGTTGCCCAAGAAACGTGCCACAATCGAGGATTTTCCGGCGCGTGATGAACTGCAAAACAGTGAACAGAGTCAGCAGATTACCAGTTTTGATTAGAATCAGTAATTGTAACGGTTATAAAACAAATTATACAAATTCCAATAAAACAGTACGTTTCTCAATTAAATTAAAAAATTGCTTAACACTAATTTATTATTGTTTATAATCTGTTATTTACCCGAGCATTACAAGTCTATAGCAATTCTTCGCCGAGGGCAGGCTATCATCGCATAGTGAGAGTCCTGCCCCCGGACCGTAGATAAAATCATCGGCCTGCTCGATGGCATCCAGATTGGAGTGGTGCTCCAGCATGTGAGCCTGATGCAGCTCAGCTGTGGTCACAATACGGCTACTGGTTACGCCACCATTGTGGCTACCACTTGGCGCATCATCCAGGAAGGTAACCACATGAGCTGCCTGTGGTGGTTCATCGGTGGGCGTTGATCGGCTTGCGTTTGCCTGCTGATTGCTGTTGGCCTTGTTGCGTGCTCTATTGATGCTATTACTGTTGCTATTGCTGGGATTGTTGGGCGGTGGGGGTATCGGTGGCGTTGGCGTTGACGTTGACGTTGCTCCAGACTCGTTTAGTGCAACATCGACATAGTTGTTGTTGTTGCTGCGCGCACAGAACCAATTTTTGCAACGATACATTTTGTCTGTGTCATTTCCGCCACTTTAATGGTCAACTTCCTTTCCCACACTCTCCGCACGCACTCGCACACGCTGCCTCGTATTAAGCATACGCAGCGTACACAATGGGGTCAGTCTGTTGTTCTGCTTCCACTGCGTCCACCGTGCACTTGATTACTTGTTTTGCAGCCACGAAATTCGTTACAGCTTCCGCTTCCCTCCTATTCTGCTCCTTTCAGTCAGTTTCTGTATGCGATCTGCATTTGCAATCTGTCAACTTTATCGATGTCGCAGCTCGTCGTCATTTGCATTTATATATATATATATATAGATTATAGAACCTTTCAGTAATAGAACTTTTGCTGCCAGCCTGAAGCTCCTTTGGTCACTTCTGCTGTTATCCTACTTTATCCTTGTTTAGCTGTAAAACAGAATATGCATACATTTTACTCGCCAACTCGTGAAAGTGCTCTGTAACCAGACAGAATACCTACTTTTCTATAGATGGCAGATGTAAATTTAATTCTTGTCTTGCTTTCATAGTCTCTGAGATAAACAAACTTTAGAGACTCGGAACTGTGTTCTTCTGTAAAAGGCTATTTGACCAACTTTACGATACCCTTTTTAGCCATTCTTTGATGGGTGCAGGATATAAAAACGTGACGCGAAGTGCATAAAGAACAGAGCCGCCTTACATTTGGACTAGGTAATATAGAAGCCAGTGTCAGGGTCGTTGCATGGAAAGCGACCATTCCGGGCGAGTAAGTCACATTAAAATGGCGCATACTAATTTCAAATTGACTGCACTGTGCTGTCGTCCATTAAAAGGACTCTCAGCCAAGGACCATTTTGCTTAAATAATGACCATCTTGCACCAAATCTAATTAACTTTTTTTCAGCTCGCTACGTGTTCGGCGTACCACACAAGTAGCAACACCCAGTCTCGTCCCTCATTCTGCTGCCACTTCAAAATGCAGGCAGTGAACGGCATCAAACCGGATTGTTCCGGCCCTTAATCGAGTGCAGCAAGTGCTCAGCTAGAATTTTGCCACTCGGGCAATATTAAAAGCCAGAAACGCTGTTGAGATGAATTCGTTTGGAAAATATGCAAGAAACCACAAATTCGCTACATAATAACTAAGTTCGGTTGTAATGCACACTAACTCGGTCGCCCCAACGACCTTGCCGACAACCCTTTCCACGCCCGCCCCCACCCAATCCACATTGTTGCCAGTCAGGCTGCCAGGCAGCCAGGCAGCCGTTAGCGTTGAGAACAAAAAGCCATTTAGAGAACCACTATTTGAAATCTTATCATAATTGAATTTCAGTTTTTTGGCCCAGCTCGCAGCCATTCTCATGTGTTCTGTAAGAAAACACGCAAATTACTCTGAGTAACAGGAACGGAAACGCCTCAAGACAAAGATGGCATTTGAAGGCAAACTCACACAAAAGCCAAGAAACACAGCAAATGTGCGAAAAACACACAAACAGCTGTATATGAATGGGCTGGTGAAAAGGCCAAAAAAAGAAAAACGTTGGTCGTAAAAGAATCGTTAAATATGAATTTCGTGTGAAGTCAAAATTTAATAGTTTAAAGCTAATAATAGTTGTTGGTTCATAACCTTTTGTTAATTTCATTACATCCTACCATTTAAGTACACATATTATATTGTATCATATATTACTCAAGTTTTCAATAACATGATTTCACTTTTACATATGTACATAAATAATTCAAACCGTTTGTTTTCTTCCACAGGGCATACAATCAACTAAATGACTGAGCACATTTAGCTGTGCACCTTGTCAGGAGTCCAATATCATCTCACATAAATATATCGACAGCTTAAATTAAGTGCACGTAAGAAGAGCCTTGAAAATATATAATACATATACAAATGAATACATGTGAGCATAAACCCAATGCATTAGACAAGTTGCAAATCCCAAATAACGATTGATGTCTTCTGTGTGCACACAAATTATTCAAAGTTCCCCGTGGCACTTAGTATCAAGGCTCTCCTTCAATTGCGGCCGACGTCCATGGTCATGCCTTATGCCACATGCCACATGCTCGAAATTGTGCTGAACAATTTCTCATATCCGTCTACAGTACGTGCATGTACAATGTAAATGCGCAAGGTGTTCCAGTCTCCCCATCCACCCCGCAAGCAAATTGAGTGCCAAGCCACGACTCCGATATAAACTTGCCACAAGATGTCGAACTATAGCAAATGCAATCGACACCTAATCTGGCGAGCACATCTGCGTTTTATGTGTCTTGGGCATGGCGAGAAAAGTACAGGCAGTGTGAGATGATAGCTAGAAGTAGCGAAAATAGCCAAAAAATACTTGAAAACAACATGTTTGCGGTCTTAAAGCTCAACACATAAGCCCCGAGCTGGCGAGATAGAGCATTCATGCTCTGAGACCGCAAAAACAAGCAGACAACGTCAATTATTGCTTGGCCAAAAGCTAAGGCAAGAGAGATAATCGATCGTTGAGCATTTTAGCACATTTGCAGGTGTTTTTGGCTATTATCAGCCTTACAATTTATACAAATTTATACAAATTTCATCTTAAAGCTTTAAGTATATTCAATAATAAATGAATATTTTTAAATATGAATAAATCATTCTTGCTGCATTTATTGGTTACTAATCCGCATTTTAATTTGATTTTAAATTTTTATCACAATGAATTTCTGATTTACTTATTCTGAAAGAGTCTTATATGTTTTTTTTTCTGTGAGCCCTAACTAGTACTTGTGCATTTGTTCAGCAACAAATGAAGCGAGGAATTAGAACGCCAATTTTATTCAGTCTCCGGGGAGGACAGAGTGACAGATATCCATATTGATATGGAACATGTGACGTGCTCTGAGGTGTGCAACGCTGCTTTTGTTCTTTGGAGTCCGTTAATAACCTGGTGGTGAGGGGTGAGGGTGAGATGTGTTTGTGCAAATTAGAAGTGGGTAAGTTAAATTGCAAGCAGAAAAATCGCATGTTAGCATCAGGGGAAAATGCGTTCGTTGCAATGTATTGCTCTCGATGAGGTATGATACAACGATCACGTAATAATGCGCTTTTTGGGAGCCACAGGCTGGCAGCAATCGTTACTGGCGTAAAAGTTCCAATAGTCACTGTCCACATGTGTGCGATTCATACATTATTAATAAGCATAGAAAAACGAATCTGTATAACGTATATGAAACATGGCCTTTAGTGAATGTTGCAAAAAATAACAGAAAATCGTGCAACAATGCCCAATTTCCATGAATCGTCTGCTATCATGTGCATCACAATCTGCAAGTTGCAAGGGGCTAGTGCAATTGTAGTTGTGGTCAGTCATGCCAGTTGTTGTTCGTTGTTGTGTTGTTGATGATAAGTGAGAATAGAAAATTGTCATTAAACCAAAGTGTAAAAAAAGTGTTCTTGATGACAAGTGAGAATAGAATCTTCTCATTAAAACAAACTGTAAGCATAGTCATCGCCAGCGTATAAATCAGCATTGACAATTATATGAAAACTTATGTCCAAAAAAATACTTCAAAATAACATATTAACGGTTAAAAAAAAACTCAACAGATAAGCTCTAAGCTGGCGAGATAGAGAATTCACGCTCTGAGACCGCAAACAAGCAGCCAGCATCAATTACTGGTCAAAGAAATGCTCTGGCGAGGGCGCCAAACTCGAGAGAGATAATCAGACGATGTGAGTCAAGCATAATCTTCAAGTATTTGAGAGCATTTGCAAAGGTTATCGGCTTGTTTCAGTCAAGTACGAGTAATATTACACTCAGGAAATAGCGAAAATGATTTCTACAACATTTCACCTCAGTGTATCGGGTAGAATTCTGTGTTGAAGATTGTTAACTGTATAATAAACATTATGGTTATGAGTTACCGTTTTCAAGCTGACTTTATTTTATATATGGATTTAAGTTCCTAAAATTAGAATTAAGTATCTGACTTACTTATCAAGGAACCACTCGACCCTGAAAATGTTTCAATGTTATTTTTCTACTGTGTGTGCATTTGTTGATTCACAAATGGACCGTCAATTCAGTTGCGCGCTGACAAGCGTAGAATTAGAACGCTCCCCGAGCATAGCAGTTCGCAAAAATGTCAACGACTCAGTTAAATAATGCTGCCTCCTACGTTGAGGTGGAACTAATTACAACCAACCAGCGGCGGCAACAGCAGCCGCAACACAATGAGGCATTACACGTAAAGTGCAGCAGTCGAAAGTTGCTGAGCATTGCTGGCATTTTTGTTGCACTTCTGCTAATTGTGGCAGCCATTTACATGCACGTAAAACAGAATCATCATCTCGGCCGTCTGCATTTCGATTTGAAGGAGACAGAGGAGCACGATGTCATCGAGGTGACAGTTCCTTTCGAAATGGTCAGCGCACCTGCCGTGGGTAAGTTATGTCACAAAGCGTGACTTAAAAATGTTAGCAGCGATTAAAATGTTGTACTGGCTTCACTTTGACGAAACTGATCCCATTTCGAAAAACATTAAATTTTTAATAACAGATAAGCTTTAACAGATTAACTTTACAACCACAATTTTATTGGTAAATCTCTTGGGACTTAACTCCTCTAACTTGGCCGAAATGCATCCATATAACAACTCAATCGTTCATTTCAGCTGCACTGGGAAAACCGCCACTCAGCGAAGATTGTCTGGAGTGCATTGCAGCGACAGCGACGGCCAATAATCCGGCAAAGTGCAATGGACATCCGTGCAGCATCTATCGCATTTACCGGCCATATTGGCAGGACGCTATGGGGCGAGTGGAGGGGATTGGTAATGTGAACTCATTGACAAACTGCCACTGAGTGCACTTAACTGGCTTCGCTTGACCACTATTAACCCGAGTCAACACCATTCCAGATTATGAGAGCTGCGTCTCAGAGCCAAATTGTGCGACGGATACTGTGCGTGCATATCTAGCGTCCTTTGCGAGGGATTGTGATGGGGACGGACTAATACGGTGTCAGGATCACATAATGTTGCACCAATTGGGACCCACGGGCTGCACGGAGAAACCAATGCCGGCTATAAACCAGAGGCGAATGTCCGAGTGTCTGCGAGTGAAAGAGCTTCAATAGAGACAGAGAGTGAGAGAGATGAATGTGCCCCCAAGCAGCGTGTGTGAAACATGGCTTTTATTGATTGTTGCCGCGGGTGGGTTACCAGTAGAAGGTTAGCATAAACAATCCCAGAAAATCGTGGAACAATAACATCGCAGCAAACTTGTCATCCTGTAAACTGGCCCGCACTGCACCATTACCAACAATCGTCTGCACATGATACATAAGAATCTGCAAGTGGCAAGTGGCGAGTGCAATTGTGGTCGTGGCATGTTAGTTGCGGTTTGTTGTTGTGTGGTTGGTCATAAGTAAAAATAAAAAACAATTGTCATTAGAGAGAAGTGTAAAAATAAGCAAGCAAGCCTTACGGGCAACACCATGATGACAACAACTGCTGCATACACAAAATACACCCAACTTAGCTTGAGGATGATATAAAAGACGACAACATAGATGCTTAACATAAACACACAGAATTCCCACAGAAGCAACACTGACACATGCTTTGTGATGTCATACTGCAAAAGAAGGATTCGTCACTTGAATGTTGTCCGAAATATATTTCTATATATATAGATGCACTTACGCTCCAAAACAGTGCCAGTATTGTGGATAATATCATGAGTATCGAAACGCATAGAAAGCTGATCAACAGACGAACACAGTTAGTTTTGGCAGCCAGTAAGCCTATGGCCAATACCAGACTCTCTATTACAAACACCGTAATAAGCCAATTTATGCAAGACAATGTGCGTACATGATTACTCAAGGCAAATATTAGCAAGAACAGCATGCTCATGAAGAACAACAATACCAGAGTTGACTCATGCCGTTGAACCACTTGCTCAGTCTTAGATCTGTAAATTTAGTATCACAATATTTGTGCGTAGAAAGCATAGGAAAAGTATAAATTACCGCGGCTGAACCAGTACCAATATCAACCATTGCAAAAGGGCCAACAGCTGAAAGATTACAAACAGGATAAAGGTGCGATAGGTAAAGCGACGTCTGTCGTCAGCCCTCTCAAGATGGGGTGAGCTGAAATTGAGGCGCGTCTTAAACATTGTAACCAAAATTTAAGAAATGTATATTTATGTTTTATGTCGAGACTAAAAAAAAAGGCTAGCTGGGATAATTCGAGTAGATGCCGCCTTAATATTTCACTAATGAACAATTTTACGCAGAAAATTAGTGCAAATACCAGCTGCGACTCGTGCATAATTGAACTCTACAAACTTTTTAATCTTGCAACATCACGCACAAATTGAGAGTCGCAAGTGAGTAATAATTAAAAGTTTACGCAGCACTTAAAACATTGAGGCGCCACCCCACAGCGAACACAGACCTGAACCCAAAGTTTGAAAGCAACTTTTTAAACATACATATATACCACGTACTTGGACAGCATAAATTCTATACGATTTGCTTTAACTTAATTGGTAAATCATGAAATAGATTTTGTTATTTGGACTGCAGTCGAAGTTTTTGGCCAAGATTCCTTCAAGTGTCAATACATCTCCAATCGCTCAAAGGGAATGGCAAATTCTTCTATTCTTACAGCTACAAATTGCAATTAATGAAATAATCTAGACATTTTCTGAATCGATAAAAAGCATCGCTCCGAGCTTTAACTCAAATGATTCTATTGTATTTATTTCGAAATCGAATAATGTTAAGCGTCTTTGGTTACCCTTATGCTATTTATATACGTTCAGTGTCATTGCCAAGTCCTGTGAGAGTCTTATTTATGAGACCACAGGGCGAATGCGTAATATTAATATCCAATAGAGATACGTTCCACGTTTCAGCTGTTATCAATTGATGCGTGACCTTATCTTCAAGTTTATTGACACGTAACCTGTGCTGTGGTTTTTCGCTTGCAATTTACATAAAATTCGCTGTTTGCGTTCGTCGATTTTGATTGTCGTTATCGTAATCATTCAATTGCATGACAAGTGTATATTACTAGATACAATCGAATGCGCAAGTTCAGGGTACTAATGATGGTGATGGTTTTTGTGTGCACGCTCCTTGTTCGCATTCCATTTTTATTTAATACTAACGAATTAACTAATTGCGGATGTTTATCAAGTGTTGTTGCTTTTTCTTTTTATTTTTATTTATTTTTTGGTTTTAAGATAAATTCGAGTATTGCTTGATTGATGAATGTTCATTCGCTGTCGGCCAAGGACAAAGAATTTCGTTTAAAAGCAATTACGAACATGGTCTAAACTTTCCGTTTTTTTTTTAGAGAGAGGTCCTTGTCAAAGGTGTTGGTCGCCAGAAAATCCCACAGATTGAAAGCACGCACGCAGCTCAAATTGATTGCTTTATGGCAGCCACAGTAGCGTTGGTTTAAAGTGAGTGGAATGCTGCCCAAGTTACTGAAGCTATTTTTTTTTTTTTTAGTTTCTTTTTTTTGCGAGCTGCGCTCAATTTCGAGCTCACTTTTTTTATTTCATTTATTTTTTTTGTTTGCGTACATTGCAAAGTTGCAGCTGCCGTGAACTTTTACTGAATTTTACTGCATTTTGTATAAGCTCACCAGCTCCTTTGGCCCCTTTTAGTGATTCCGCCTCCTTGCTCATGCATTTTTAGCGTTTTGCTTTTTGGCAATTTGTTTGCCACTTGAGAGTGACAGAAAAGCGGGCAATGAAATTGTAAAAAATGCATAATACATTTGCCTGGCATACTAACTGGATTTACTATATGAAATTTACATGGAATTCGGTGCACACAAAGAGACAAAAAGGTATCAGATAAAGGCATTAAGATGTAAAAACATATTCAACTCTTACACATTGGACAATTTTCTACTAGCTTGGATTTTCAGGTTGTCAGTCGCTTTTCAGAATCATCCAGTAGTAATATTTATATTATTATTATACTATAATTGGGTTGCTGCCTTGGCTAAATTGCCGTCAAACAAACAAAAATGCTGCATACCCCTAGGGGCACACAGGCAATGAGAAAAATTACTCTATCTCGACCATATCAGAGGCAACTATCGTTGACAATGGTAGAAACGCAAAGTACTTATTAGTGAGATTCGTTTGAATCATGGCTGCTAAGGTTGTCTATGGAAGGTTGCATACATATAATCTATGAACGTTAGTGTCAATCTGTATATATTTATCTGTATTATATTAGTCTACCATATGTTCAAATGTTTTTATGATCATATAATAAAAACTACATTTTCGTTGAAAACGCATATACCCTATTTGCTGGTAAGGGTATGAAAAGGGTTGACCGCACAGTAGCTGTCATAGATCGTCGGCAATCAGCAAGCGTGCCACTTAATTAAGTATACATCAGAGATTAGCCACAAAATGGGGCAAGACGCTCCCCAAAAAAGGGAACCCCGCTGGGCATAAATCCTGACTAGCGTCCGTAGCTTTTATGCGCATATTTAAATACGCATCGGCAATGAGACAGCACGACAACAACTCAGCTGTGTCAACTGCTAGCAAAGAGGACTTTAATGTCTCTGTTGTGGCCTGAAGCTGTATTTTCATAGCTGAGGCGCTTCATTAATTTTATAGTCGCTGCGGAAGCTGCTCCAAATAGAGAGAGAGAGGAATATGGATAGAAAAAGGGAGAGTAAATTGTAAATGGATAGTGCCGTAAAATCTGAGGTCTAGCAGCGTGGGCGTCGCGGTTGTTCTTTGTTGTTCGTTTGGGCTTAGCTTTGAAGTTGTTACATATCTTGAGGAAAAGTTTTGATTGTCTAGCCACGCACTAATACACACACACCCGGCTAGAGCACACATATACCACACATGCCACACATGTGTGTGTGCTGCCAACTTAAGTGGGTAAACGTGAAACTTTTTTAATTAGAGTTGTGGTGGGCAGCGCATTGTGTAAACAATTTTTGTAATCTTGGGCGCATAGTTTGGTTTCCTTCTTCGGAGCAGAAGGCTCTTTGAGCTCCCCCTGCTGTGTGGGCTTCTTGACTGCTACCCGCTTGCTGGTTTTCTGCCACGGCATTTGCCTTCTTCATGGTGCAGCCAAGGCCAAAGCAAAAATCCAGCAAAAATGCTCATCAAATTGGCAACAGCGGTGCCCCTTCACCCCTCCACTCCTTCACCCCACGAAACCCATAACCATTCTGCTGCTATTTTCGTGCTAAATAAAATTCATGAGCCTTTGTAATAAAAACGTCACAGCGTCGCAGCGTCGAACACAAAAGACTCTCAGACAGCACAAGCACAAGCAGAACAACCAAGCTAACAACAACAACAACAACAACAGCTACAGCGACAACAACAACTAAAATGGAGCAGCTGTCACCACTTGGCAATGACAATGGCACCCTCGAGAGAGCGGAGCGCATAAATTCGAGACATCTTTTGTGCAGCGCCAACCAAATTTCACAACATTTTGCATTCATTTAATTTCGCTATTATCAAATGTAAAAAGGCTTTGCGCTTGATTGAAGTTTTCGGGGAATGCCTTTGGCCAGCGGCTCAATGTGTCTCAAAATTATGCAAAAACCTTAACGACGCTCTAACCGTGGATATCCTGTCACAAGGAATAAATTAGCAATATGCGAAAAAAAAATAGAAGTCTCAGAAGCTGAAATTTAATCAAATTTAATTTAAACCCTCAATCTGCAGACAGAGCAACAACCCACAGGGCGATGTTTTGAGAATTTTATGATAGTGAGAAGATTTCAAGTAGCTTTTACTACAAAATGTTACTTAATGCAAATGTAATTAGTTTCCAATTGAATTCAATGTAATATTCTGATCGCGTGTTCATATATGCATTTCATATTTGAATTTTACTTACTGCAAGGATACGTGCAGACGATTTTCATCGTTATATTAGAGTAGGCATGTTTTTCGCTTCATTCGGTAGCTGCCATCAGTGAGCGCCTTCAAATATCCGCAGGATGCGTTGGCTGTCAATGCGATTAAGACAACGCAATCAGCGAATGACGCTGACTCCCCACAAAACACACAAATTTTCCTGTCATTTTCGGGCAATTTTCGATGCCTTCGATGCCGCAGACAACGTTTACAAAACACACAGATACAGCATACAGTATACACGCAATATCGGCATAATGAATATACATCAAGAGAATATCCATATCGTTGCAAATCGCTTGCTTGTTTGCGTATCAATGAAGAAATAGCCTTTATTGCATACTTTCCCGAGTGAGCATTACGCACTCAGCACACACACAAACACACTTACACGCATAAACAGATACACTCACACCCAGCAATATGATGACAAACAATTTCCGTAGCTGCCGCCTTGAAGCTTCCGTTGTTACTGTTTTCTTCTTCTTTTTTTGTTGTTGTTGTATATTTTGTGAGCTTTTGGCCACTTTTTTGTATTTCGGTCAGGTCACATTTATGTTTATATTGTAGGAGTATACATTAATTATGCCTATTTACATGGCCGCCTGCCCCTGCCAATTATGTGCACGAAATGGCTTATTATTGGTCCATATATACATGCTTACGTTTAGATATGGGTATATGGGTATATGGGTTCGCGTGGTAAAATCAGCTCGCCAAATGGCCCTCAAAGGCCAATTTTATGTGGCCCCTAAAAGCGCACCATCAAATCACCCCCAATAAAAACAACAACGAACCGTAGCAATTTCGGCAAACAAAAGTAGGCCGTGTTTACACAGCAAACAACGGTCTTAACATTTGTTTCCCATCATCCACTTATATAGTAGACTACCACTAGTCCTGAATGATGGATGTTATTATAATGTCGCTGACCAAACTTAACCTACATTCTATATTGTCTACCCTCGCCGAGAGCAGCTGCATAGAGACATCGGCTAACCACAGAAAGAGTGTTGGTTGGCCAGTTCCTAAGCTGCTTACAAATTAAAAACAATTTAATATCAATTTGAGTTAGTCGCATAAAAACACAGACGAGCACAGCAGAATTGCGCTTTTCTGTCGTGCTTGGGTCACAACTACAAAAATTCATTTGGTAATTACACTAATTGCTCGCCGACTCAACGACAAGTTTAGCATAAATATAATGAGATAATTTACTGGTTGCCATCTCTTGTGCAGTTGCCCACTTTCGTGACTGAAGTTGACTAAACGCTGGCATATTCTGAGAACTATAAAGTTAGTTTGTAGAGTAAGCAACGCTGACTATGCAAATGTCTTGTTAAGCTTCATTGTTTTTACGTTTAGCTTTATAAACTAATGAATGAATAAAGCTTTTCGTAATTACCATTAGCAGCATTAAAAAAACACATAATAGCTGCTTTCACTGAACTATATTTGTGTGTCGAGGACTCTTTTAAAATATATAAAACTGCTCACCTCTTAATCTCCCACTGGTTTTCTATCACTCTTTTTCAAATATATGTATGTGCTTTTGTTTATTTATTTGTTTAATTTATTTCTCACTATCTTCACAAACTTTTGAGTTATGTATATAAAAAACTTTTCCACAGTTGCCAGAATGTGACATATTTATTTGAGTTCAAGCTAAAAATATTGCTTAAATTGAAGCTCTGTTTCTGCTTAAAAATCAGATCATCTGTTGACAGCTCCTTGCAGCTTGCTTCCACACCTGCCTCAACGTGGCGGGGTGAAAAGCAACAATCTTGCCAAGAGAAACATTTAACCGTATCACAAAAGACACTTTATAGCCAACAAGCCACAGAGGCATTTATTGTAGACGACTAACATTTTAAAGCTCTACCTTTTGGGTTAAGCTTACAAATATGTAACGCAATATGTAATCATGGGAATGGCTACGAAAATTCATAACAATGTACAAAAAGACATAATATACTTCTCACCCAACAGACTTGGAACTGTAGTTAGGCTTGTGTGAGGGTATGTTTTTGGATGTGTGTGCGTAGATGAGGGCATGGGTGTGGGTGTGGGTGTGTGTGTGTTTGTGTTTGTTTGCCCAAAAATCAAATGGTTTACGGCGGCAACACATGTTAAGAAATCAAAACAGACAGCTACAAAAGAAGAAAAATAATTGGTTACGCCACAATGACCGACTGTTAGTCACCCTGTTCTCGGGAAGTCAAGTAAACTCTCATATTGCTCTTTGTTCATTTATTTTGTCCCAATACAGACTACAATCTCACTTAACTAATAAAACATATAAGATAATAAATTAAGCATAACAAATGAAACAGACTGACACAAATTGATGTTAATCTGTAAGGTGTTGAGACAAAAATGATTAATTATCTTAATGAGACGGGAAAATGTAGCAAAGATGCTAACCCTCCATTTAGTTCTCAAGGCGAGGGTATTTAAATAACGACAGCTGCAAAACATCCACCACAACGAACCCTAAAATCATTTTACCAAACATTTTGAGAATTGTTGAAAAGACTTTCCAAAAATGGCAACACACGCCCCACACTGCAGAGGCGTATTCTTCTATATGAGCAGCTCCCCAGTCTTTACTTTTCATTCTCTACTGTTCTCTCAACCGAAACTCAACCAAAATCGCTAAAGGATGTGTGAAAAACGGCGAAAAGGCGTCCCAATCGCGTGGCAGGAAACAAAAGGATTGCGCTGGTGTTAAAGTTTAAGCTACGTATAAAATTACTTCGCGCGAATGCACAGCTGCTGTCGTTTATATTTCGGAAGTCTTTTTAATTCAGATTTGAAGGGGTTATGATTTTGATTTGTGGTGCTTCAAAATCACAGGGTTTTCATTTCTACTTCAAAGCACTCACGCTCAACACTCTCCCATATATTCAATTAGTCAAGAGAGACGCAAAATGCTAGCTAATTTATTAATGGCTAATGTCAAAATTTTTGCTGCCTTCAAATGACATTGAAAAATTGTCCACGATGTGTGTGGGTGGGCCCCCAACAAGTGGGAGTTGTGTGCCATAAAACAATTTAGATAAGCAAAGTGTGGAAGCAGGGCACAGGACGCATCTAATACTCGAGCACATATTTACATACGAGAGAACACAAACAAAGTCCTGTACGAGTTTCACTTTTCGCCGTACTTTGTTTGCCTTTAAGCCTGATTTTGCAATGCATGCTTTTTTTTCTTCGTTATATAGCAACTTAATCAGTTACATTTTTTTACGGTCGACAAACTTGCTTCTGCTGCTTGTTTTGCTGGTTGTGCCTATAGCTATGTTTAAGGACCTGAGTGGGAGGTGCTCGCTGCTTAAACTCCAAGTGCTTCGATTAAAGCTCAACTATAAAAGTGTATAAATGTAAGAGACAAAAGCCACGGGTTTCTGCACTCAAGAGTTGGGCAGTAAAAAAATTGAGTGTTTAAGTGGGGTAACCCAATGCTTTCGGGCTTTTTATAGGCCAAGTGGACGAGGGCTGGTCACGACATTCAACACGAAAAAGACAAAAAAAAAAAAAACATAAATAAATATTTGGTCATGTCCAATGCTGGTAGCTCGTACATAGATAAAATAGGTGTGGTAGGGGCTGACCTGTGCCAGAGGCGACCAACAAATCAAATAATAAATAAAATAAAATAGTCCCAAATTGCATTAGGAACTGGCGAATGGAATAATGGCGCCTATCTGTCGTTAACAACGTATTCCATTATGTGAAGCACACAAATTGCTGCTCACCTGGATGGTGGACATCAACCGAATAGCTTGTCCTGCGCAATTATAATGTGTTTCTTCTATTGCTGACACTTTATACATCACTAATGCACACACAAAGAGCACACATATACAAACACACACACACACACACAACGACACACACTCACATATTTATACACTCATATTTGCAAGCCTTCAACATTTAGGCGAAAACCCCGCTAAAAGCACTTAACGTACGAGGAGTCGTTGTCCTGTGGGCCGGTTGAATGAGCTTGTTTTGCTTTCGCGCAATTCGTAATATTGTTTAAGTGTGCCGTCGCTTGAGATTCAAATTGCCGTAAATGGGCGTTGGAGTGTTCTAACCAGTAGCCCGACGCGTCCTTATCTGAAACGTATTGCAGCCATCGCAAGGAAATAACTATGAAATTCAATTGACGAGGATTTCGCGCAGGCGCTCAACTTAACAGCGAGAGCGACTGTTAAGGACTTAGGAGCGGAAACAATATTAAGAGAACAAGGACAAGTTCGAGTTCGGGTTGAAGTTCGAGTTGCTTGACACATTTGCTGTGTTGTTTGAGTAAGTAGGTATGTACATAAAGCGTGTGTGTGTGTGTGTGTGTGTGTGCGTCTAGCTTTGACATGAAGTTAAACAAACAAAACAAATGTCAAGCTGATTTTCCTTCAAACTTACAAACATATATAACGAAAAAGTTGTGATATCAACAAGCGACTTGTTCGCTTCTTTCAACTTAAAGTCATAAAAATGTGACAAACGCACACATACACACACACACACATTCTAGAAATAGACAAACACTCAAGCACACCCACTCTCGTATGTACACATAATTTAGGAATGTTTTTTCATGGCGCCTGAGTCGAGACATTTTGAATTTCTGTTGATTTTGAAATCATTTTGTATGATTATCAAATTATTTGTTGCTCTTCCATGATGCTCAATTTGTTGCTCTTCCCTGCCGACAGTCTTAGAGATCCCAAGAGGGCAATTTAATGAAATGCTAAGACGCTGACAATTAAGAAAATACAGCGCCTACGTTAGCTCTAACTGCTAATGACCGTATTCTTCTTGGCTGAGCTTAAATGTCCTGGCAGCCGTTGACTACCTCCTGTGGTCTGGGGTCTCTTGGCTGCACTGTGGTTTCACTCAATTGCCACAAATCCCAGACTACGGTGTTAATATTAATATAACTAACCAACTGTGCAACCCCCCACTGATATCCCTCAAATAAAACATAAAAGGGTTACTTCTCATTAAGTAAGCTATCAATTAAGAATCAAGAGATACACTTGAGCTTGGCATTCAGCCATAAATTAGAAAATTTACGTGCTTCCAGGGACCTTTTAAGACTTTTCACAATTATGGCTTTGTCAAAATACATTTAAAACTGGAATCGCAAGGATGGTTTGAAATTCATGTGAATTGTCTGCCCTGAAAATTCTCAGTGCGGGCGGACAGCTAGAATAATAATACAATTAAATTTGATGACAAGATTTGATAATGAATTTCTCTGAGAAATCAATAAAAAATCAACACCTTTATTGAATAAAGATATATCAATGAATTGTCAATGAAATTATTCGAGCAAAGCAAAAGTACACTCTGAGTGCACATTTAGCAGGTATTTTTATGCACTATTGATACTCACTTGAGCATAAGTTCAAAAGCCATTTAGCACTCAAGCAAATGTTTAAGTTAAAAACAACTTTTATATTGCAGCGGTGCAGAAAGTGATTGGCTTGAATATGGGGTGGGAGTGGCTACTTTAAGCTGGTACACTTGAATGCACATGCAAAGAAGATACCGGAGCCTTGCAAGAGAGCAGAGAGAGCAGAATAGATAATCAGATTTTATATCAATAAGCAATAACCAGACGAACTGCCATCAATGGCAATGAGTGATGAGGAGGCTAACATTCTTCCTTTGAGTGTGTTGTCTGCAGGCGTGTAAGTATTTCTGTACTAGAATTCAAACATAAACACATATATCAATGACATGATGTGCATTGTTCGAGGATACAAAAGGATGGAGGATAATAATACAAAGTCAGTCAATAAACGGCACCCGACCATGATGAATGCAACTGTTTGCTATGAAAGCGTTGTATGTTGTATGGAAACAGATATATATATATATATATACATGTAACTGCAATTGTTCTGCACGCTAACCAATAACGGGCAAAATCAACACACACAGAACAAACACGATAAAAGGTAGGCAACAAACCTGTCGTGATACCATCACTTGACAATTGAAATGGAAGCAGAAGACGCATGGAGCTAATGTAACGCTCTACATGTTAAATCTCCCCAAGGAATGACATACTGACAGAATGTCTGTCGTTCGCTTACAACTAACACGAATCACAGTGCGATGGCTAACATTCCACTTTGGCCAAGGCTCTATTGCCAAGAAGGTCTCATTAGTAGGCAGGGAATATAAAACGATTTATAATCAAATTAATTGCCTCGCTTTAGCTGCTCACAAGTATTCATAATCCCCAACAATTTCGCATTAATTAAAAGCCAATAAATGTGAATATTATCAAGAGAGTGGAAACGAGAAAAGTCTACGGATCGATGGAGAGGTGAGAAAATCCTCCCCCCGCCAGGTAAACAGGCTTCTACTTTATTAACTCTGGCGAAGCGTGGATATCTTGGCGAGCAATGAAAACTAATTAAATAACAATTTGCTGCAAGAAACACTCGCAACCACAACGTCAAGTCCATCAATTAGCCAGGCAGTCAGTCAGAAAGTCAGTACACTCAGATAAAAGGCAACAAAGATTATGAAAAATCGACTGACTTATTAAGCACCTTAATTTCAGTTATTTTTAATAGTACCATAAAGATTTGTTTAATAGGAATATATTTTTAGCCTCTACATTCCATTATTTTAATTGCATTTCTTCAGTGTAGGCGAGAAATAGGACATTAGCCAGACGCAATTAGATTTAATTAGTTGTCGCCGCAAAGATACTTGACCAGAGGGCGCTTTCACTTTTGCCGCTGCTGATTCAGATGGATTTGAAGAGCTCAGATTTAATGCTGACTGGTGTCGGATGCTGGCCGTGGTCCATCACCATTTACTTAATGGCCCGCTTACAGTCAAAATGCGGCAGGCTGTGTGCCTCAAATGAAGCGTGTCCTGAATGGCAGCTCAGTCACGGCTAACTGTCCCAAAAAAGGACATCAAATATTTACATATAAGTACACGTATGTGGCCAGCTCCCAACTGTAGGCTTCTGCTGCTGCTGCTCCTACCATATATCGATTAAATTGGCTGAGTGGCCTTAGCAAAAGTTAGCTGACCAGCTATACAATTTAAGGACATTATTAGTTAGGGCAGTGAAAGAAGCATTTTAATACAGACAGCCATATTATATGGCATCTATATATCTATATATAGAATTATGTATATTACTTGACACGAAAGTTGCAGCAGAAACTTGGTCAGCCACAAAGGGGGGCGATCGAGCGGAGGTATGTAAATACCGCCCCCGGGCCAGACACACTGCTTCAAGTTTCTGTGTGTGTGTGAACCACAACATGTGTCGCCGGGCGTGAACAAAAGTGCTCTGAAAATCACATTACCAATATGCCAACGAACGACCCAACTTTGACTGCGGCATCAGCATTAGCAGCAGGATGTGGCCCCAATACCCATCCACTTTGCCTTGCGGGTAATGCCTTAATGCGCCTAAACTTGCTGTAAGTCAGCAGTGCTTTTAACTAATTTGCAACGTCGTCTCGTCGCCTTAAGCCCAACCAAGCCAAGCCAAGCCAGGTGTTAAGGATCCCAAAAATAAAATACAAACAATCGACTTTAAGTGGCCTTACGAATCGGACCGTAAATCGTAAATAGCAACCGCAATCGTATCAAGAATTTTAATGGAAATTTTTTAATAAACGAGACCACATATGTACACTTATGTGCACGTGCTGGCGAATCCCCGACTGTACCACAACAACAAGGACTTTAATTTATTTGGTGTAAGTAAAAAAATGTATGCATACCCTTAACACATATATAACTTTCGTACATGTGCATACCTTATGTTCTTTGTGGCAAGACCTTAAAAAAACGGCGCGCTAATATATTGTACCACTGAAATACTGCAATTTGTGTGTGAACTTTTTAATGTAGTTTTGCACACACACACAGACACACATCAAGCAAAACAGAAATACGCAGAGAGACGAAGGATACCTCAAACAGGACGCATAGAGTAGCTTATCAAGCATGAATATTTACGTACTCCATTAGCACACAAAAGAACGACGTATTTTTTTTCTTTCCTTTTTTTAACACAAGCGACGAGGCGTCCCACGACAGCCACGAGAAGCCAACGGAAGCGAACTGAAAGCCCAAGTAACGCCATGTTGTCCATTTAAATGGCGCGTTTCCTGTGCACTGTTAAGCTTAACAGGCGGCTGTTAAGCCGCTGTTGTTTGTTGCATGCAAACGAAGTTGTGTGTGCAAATGCACTTTAATTAATAGGTGGAAAATTCGCCGGCAACAACACAACGAAAAAAAATGTGCAGGTAATCTTAATTGCACTCCTCTTGGTGGCTCTGTATATTGTATATAAGTAATTGTGCTTAAAGTGATTGATTAATTTTTAATTTAGCACTTTGGACAACCACGACCAATTATATAGAATCTGAAAATGGTTTTCATTGATTTTAGTTCAATAGCTATTATTTATGATCCGTCAGGGCAGCTGCTAAAAAAGGAGGACCAACCGGTTAGCCGTAAGAGCTTTTATTGAGCGTTATTGAAATGCATCGCCTGTCAAATGCATATTTTATCATTACACTTTTCTATACATTGTTGAGTTGTTAAATTAAAAAACGTAAACGCGATGACTCTCACGAACTGTGGTACGTGTCAATTGGGCGGCATCTTCAGTGCAGGTAACACGTTGATGGTTTTCGGTCTTTTTTTCTGCATTTCAATTTTGGGGCTGACCAAAAGGGCACTACACGACAGTTCACAGTTCAACTTTTTAATGGAGCAGCGATGACGACGTTAGTGTCGGATGTGCGGCCATTACGGACTGTGTGTATTGGTTCTTGGCTATTGATTTTTACTTAAAAATAAATTGGTTTCGTTTGTCTGCACTGCTATTTTGCAGTCGACAGCTCCTGGCATCGTCCATTGTACTTGGCGCCTCGACTAGCCAAAAAGTTTTCTATAGTAATTATTGCTTGAGATTATTTTTCATTTCGTCGCCCTGTCATCGCCTCCGGCAGTCAACTATTGTTATTAATATGGCCCAGCACTCTTCTGGACAGCCCGAAATATTGCAGCCTCAATGAATGAAGTGATGTTGAACAGCGTCACAAACTGAAAATATATGTAATATACCCCAAGTCCCATGTTTTCTGAAAAAAATTTTAATGGATGCTTAAAAAATTTCAGTTCAAATTAAATTCTAAAACTTACGGTCGGGGTATACAATAAACGTTCCCAAAACCCTTGCCCTTCTGTAATGCTGCTTTATCCACTTTTAGCTTAATTGAAATGCTTGTTTTTGCCTACGCATTTTTTGCAGTAGCTACTTCCGAGTAGTGCTTTTGGCCTGTATCATTTTTGGGCATTTGCTCGCATATTTTGCCGGCTACGTGACACATGCCGTTACCAAAAACCGTATCCCCCTCTACCCCTCGAGGCGCACCCCAAAACATAATCCAGCTAGGAGTGACAAAACAAAGCTATTTTTCTCTTTTTTTTCTCTTTGGTTAAATATGAACATTTGGGGCCCTGTATACAACTACTATGTAGGCAAATACAAATGATAGCCATTTCGGAGAGACAGAGAGACCTGTTTGCATATTAACAGTCACAAAAGGGCTGCCTCCAAACCATATTGTCTCTATCTCTATTTCAATCCATTTGCCTTTGTCTATATACGATCCTGTTATCATAGGTGTTGAAGGGTGGAATTGTATGCGTGGGCAAAGAATAACAAAAGGAAACAATTGGTATAGCTGATAATAAAAATCACATTTAAATATTCTCAATTAATATTAGAACGGTAGCTCTTCGTGTGGTTTTTCTAACAGTATTTATATTAAATTCAAGCAAATATACTGATATATTCAATAAGCGTAGAGAAAACATCTATTGTTTGGACAGTTGTGTATTATTTAACAAAATGTATAAATGCAAAAATACACATACATATATGGAAAACAAACATGACAATAACGCATATATTTTAAAATGTATAAACATCATTTGCTAGCAGGGACAGATACTAACGCACACACACCCACACACATACATACACATACTTTTGTCAAGCCCAGCATATCAAATTGGAACGCTTTTGTTGCCCAGATACGGCCCACATTTCCACAGCGCATTTATCATCAAGTTGAAAATAAAATGTTAAATAGAAGTTTTTGATTATTCAGCAGGCAGGCATTGTTTTTGCAGGAAGCCAAACGACAAGCAGCATCAGCAGTCGAGCGCGAGCCACCTGAGATAAGTAGGGGAGGAGTAGGGATGCAAACGACCGAAACATATAAAGAGCGATTGTGCTTACCTTTCGTTTCCTGTGAGAGGGCCTCTGAACGTGAATTTACACAAGTGTTAACAAAAGTTAAAAATATTTATGCAAAAATCAGCCAAATGTTTGCATCTTTCAGATATGCTAATATGTTTATACATATATGCTTGCTTGTGTGTTTGTTTGTACAGGTTCACACTAACCCAATTGTAACGGACACCCACTCATTATATGACGACTATAGCACATAGACAATATATACATATGTAGATATGTATGTTTGCATAAATATACTTATTTCCACATGTGCCTTAATCTTTTTAATTAACTACTCATATCCGCCACCGAGAATGTCTAATTGATATGGGAAGAATCTTTGCCTGGTTTAACGAATCCCCCATTTGCCACAGTTCGTTGCGTGCGCTGCTTGTGCGTGTGTGCGCGCTTGTGTGTGTGTGTGTGTGTGCTTATCCGTGTGTGCGATTGGATGTTAGTGTGCTAATACTCCTGTTAGACTCTTAATGAATTTCCATTTAAACAAATGAGCTGCATGAACTGTCGACTATTAAATCGTTTATTACAGTTGGTGATCCAAATAGATACCAAAAGCGAAGCACTGAATTCAAATTCAAAATTATTCAAGTTTTGTTTTCTAAGAACAAACTCAACAAGCACTTTTTAAGTGTAAAATTTTATCATAAGTTTCGATCGTTTCCAACTTTGTTTGTAGTCTTAAACTGCAGTTCAAAGAAGTATTGCATTCAAAAATCGATTCATCTTTGACGAATTTATAACAGTTAAATATTTATAGTTATTTGGCCCCACTGTGCGCTGCTTCCATTGTGTAGGCGCACAAGGTCTTTGCTTATGGTACATGGATTGCTGTTGGCATTTCGGTGCTTTCTCGACTGTTATTAAGACAAAAATTAAGTTTTTGCGCAATTGATAATGAATTGACAGGGAATCAGTTCAATTAGCGGCGTTTAACCTGAAAACTTCACGATTATATACCATAGTTTATTTGTACAAATTGTAGTTTGACGACACGCTTAAAGCTGCTGTTGACGCCGAAGCTTATCCTGTTGTTCCTCGGGCGTGGGATTCCTTTCAATGTATTCAAGTGCACGCTGTATTTCAATTGGGATTGGTGGTGCAACCGGCAGCAAGTCAGATTGAGGCTGGAAGCCATTTTCATCAGCCACATAGCTCAGAGAGACTGGAACTCCTTCAGGTGAAGTGTAGCTGAAACTTCCGACTGCAGAATGGCCGGCTTGTCCTTGCTCCCTGACAGCACTGCCATCGGATTTCACAATATTGTAGGAATAGCTTCCATCCGGATCAGCAGCTGTTTGGAATTCTATTAATTGAGTATCAGCGTCGGCTCCTGGCCTGGGAGCGGCGGCGGCGACGGCGACGCAAGCCAAGAGTGCAGCGAGCAGAAACTGTCAATAAAATATAAATCAATCAATATAAATCAGGAATACTAAATCAAATCGCAGGGCAACTTACAGTTTTGTCCATGATGCTAGCTTTAGTGTGTAAATTTCAATATGATCTCTTTGCTAGGCATCTTCACTATTTATAGTATTCCAAAATACAAAACTTCGATATTAGAAATAAACACTCAATATGTAAATCGAACTGATGAGCAACCTAGATAAACGACATACTTATCAACATAAAATTAGCTTGGGACTTGTCAAACGGCGCAGCGAAATTTGACTACGCTTACCAATGATATGGGTTATGATATTGAGATACCTGAGCAGTCCACATTTAAGAACTGCATCTTATAAGGCTAGGTAAGTCGCATTAAAAATACAAAATAAACAAAATATGAGTAGGTATTCGGTGACTGATTCAAAACTGACAATGATATATCCTCAATCTGTAGCGACAAACTTGGACAGTTCACAAAACTCATATTATAGTAGCTTAAGTAACTTAGCTACTCTAACTAAAAAAGACACAATGCCTATGATCCGAAATCGAATGTGACTCCAGACACTGAAAATCACTCAAGAGACAATCAACGCTGGTTGTTAATTGGATCGAGTCGTGAAAGTATAAAACAGCAGCAAATTCGATGTTACAACATTAAACGAGTCAATCCAGTCAAATAAAACTCGAATGCAAATTAGTAATAAGGCCAGCAACAACAACAACAATAGTAAACGAATTTATAATTTAATTTACCCAAAAATTCAGATGAAGATACTCTTAAATACATGCTGATATGCATGTAAGTAATTGTGGGGAGGGGAGGTCCCTGTAAACGTGCGATTTATGAGGCAGCTGGTCATATTGTCGGTGGTTGGGTGGATTTGTTGGCCATATGGTGTTGGTGGGGAAAAGCTGTGCCATTCGTACATAGTATAAACAACAATATTAAATTGTATTTTTCCTTTTATTACATTATTATTATCTCTGGCAATAAATGTCAACGTCAACGAGAGCCGACAAAGGACACAGCGCCCAGGAGCGGACGACTAAATATGTATGTATGTGGGTGTGCTTTTATATATGTATGTACAACGAGTATGAAAGTGTGTGTATGTGTGTGTGTGTGTACCGACATATGCGTGGGCATCCCTCAGCAAACCAGCTCCAGCAGCAGCTTCAGGTCCAGAGTCAAAGTTGTCAATGTTGCTCTGATAGTTTGCTCATGTTTGTTGCCTCGGCCATGCAATAAACATATGCAAAGAAGACACAGCATATCACAACACACAGCACAACGCACAACATGAATGCCAAGAAAGAGAGAGAGAGAGAGCGAGCGAGGCGGACTTAAACTACAAGATGAAGATGTTAAAGGCAGAGTGCATCAATTTAAAATTTCTTCTCGTATGGAGGACCGGATGCTGGGAATTGATGACCCTGGTCGGCAAAGGAGTGGTCGTCGCCACCATGACCATGATGATGCTCCTCTTCCTCTTCCTCGGGATGGGCTTGGTTCCATTCCAATGACTTGAGAATCGCCTCGGGAATGGGATGTGGTGTTGGCAGATGCTCACCCTGCGGTTGGAATCCGTTCTCATCGGCCGTGTACGTCAATTGAATGAGCTGGCCTTCCGGCGAGTAATACTGGGATGAGCCGCTTGCATAGTAGGCGCCCACTCCCTGCTCCTGCTGTGCAATGCCATTACTCGTCTCGAATTGGTACTTGTAGCTGTTATCATCCTGTTTGATTTCATTCATATAACTGCGAATCTCGGCGTGCGCATCCATTGAGTCTGATGGTGCTGAATGCGAGGTGCCCAGGAAGACAACAGCAGCAAGCATGACGAGTTGCTGCAAATGGAAAGGAACTAGTCTATATCCACGACTCGAGATTTCCTCCTGTTACAACTTACGTATTTGAACATTTTTGCCTGGCTTGGGGTTTGGAGATTTTTAGATTTATTTTTGTTAGTTGTTAAAAGCCTAAGAGCTAAACTATGTTTGATGTTTGACTTTGGGTCGACCTCAGTTTTATATACCCCCCAAAAATGTAATATCTATGAGAGTTGGAAAGGTGAGTGTGTGTCCATCCATTAAACAATGATAATGATGATTGGAGCCTAGAGGCCAACTCCAAACGGTTGCAATCCCAATTATGACAGCTGCGTGTCGATATGACTTTAAAGCTTAAGCGTAAACTCTAATCAACAATCGTTTTAATTTTAATTTTCAACACTAATGCTTTCTCACTCTGCTACTGAAACTGAAACTCAGACAGAAATCGAAACCTAAAACAAAACCAACAACAATCTGGCTGACAGCACACTTTTTTTGATGATGCAGGGAGCCCGGGGTTCAAGAAACTCCATAAGGTACACGCTCTGCGTTTCGTTGTGGCTATTAAAGTAATTAAGTGTTGGTGTTAATTCATTAATTACAGTTGCTACATATATGTATTCACTCAGAAATGAAAGCAGCTCCCCTCCCCACCAAGCTCACTGAACTTATCTGTTTTCCAATTTGTTACTCCGTGTCCATTTGATGGCTTATGTGTTGGATGACCAGCTCTATTTGATTAAATCTATTTTTGGATGCTTGCCATAAATTAGCATTCGTTCCAGAGTTTTTAGAGCGAACATAAATTTACATATGTACAATGGAAGTATACATAATATATGGGCTAAGTGGTATATAAGTTTGTAATTAAATAAAATCAAAATCATACTTTGAATGTTGTTTTTGTTAGTTCCATCCATCTCCCGCATCTTTAAGGCAGCTGCAATTTATGTTGCTGTAGACATTGTTTATTGCTTTGTGCATGATACAATTTAATTAATATTACAATAACCATTTTGGTAATTTATACAAGAAACCAAAAAACGGGACTTGTGAGGCTTATTTTGTTTATGGTTTAATGGCTTGCCTCAAAACATAAGCGGTTCAAACCAGACCAGAGTTGGGCGTTCCTTGGCCACTGCAACATATATCAATTTTAAATTGAATAAAAAAAAAATGTCGAAAGATTGTATTGTATTTATTAACAATACAATGTTAATATGTATCAGGTTAAGCGTATGTAAAAGCGAATATATAGATTATCGATACACTACAACAAATAGATTACAAATTCAAAACCCCTAAGTGTATCTAATGTTTTCACAATCATTTACAACTTATATACGTAAGTCATACGGTTACTATAAAGCGTTAATACCCATTGACAAATGTTACCAAAATTGAAATGTGTGCACCCCAAAAAATCAGATTTTACAAAACAAAAGCCAAAGGCGAAGGTGCGACTTTGTAATATTGTAAATAATAGATACCAATTAGTGCCAAATTTTAGGGTTTGTCTTTCATACGAAGGTCAGCGTTAGAATGCATGTTTTTGAAAGTAGTTGACATTGTGTGCACATATAAGCCAACCTAATCTAATGCCCGTGTGAAAGTCATCAGTAATAGAGGCGGGATAAAGTTATCAACAACCCACATTCAACAAATTTGTATCTGCATGCCGAAAACAACAATGGGTCTAAAAGCTAATGAATGACCATAAATTAGGTCTTAATGCGTGCATCGGCCGACCAAATGCTAATCAGAGTATAAAAAATATTCAAATGCCAAGTCTTAGACTTTTATGACGATCATCAACCGCATCAGACGGCCGAGAATTGAAAGTGCGAGCCTGAGTTCATATTAAATGAAATACAAAATTGATATTGCTTTTTTGTATCCATGACCTTGAGACTTGAGACTTGTCGCAACCACAATATTTAGGTCAATTTTTTATTTTTATTTTTTTTTTTTACTTTTTTTTTGGCTGGCAGCAACTGAACGTGAAGCAAGTGCTCCTTTTTATCCGACTTTAATGCGCCCCCCAAACAAGACGGATTGTAATACAGACTCCAGCGGAAGCCACTTAGGCAACAGGCAGCGAGGCTTTGAGGCAAGGAAGTGCCAGAGAATCGTAACAAGTTTTTCTTCTTTCATTTAAGTTCAGCCAAGCGGCAGACGGCACCCGACCAATTGGGTCCGAACAGCCGGTTCCGACAAAAAAAAAAATATACAGAAAATGCGAAAAAAAAAGAAAGAAAATGAAGATTATGTTGCAGGCAAGCCAAACTCTGGCCGAAGCGTCGGCCGGTCTTGACTCTGCGACTAGCTCTCGCCCATATGCGAATACGAGTATTCATAAAAAGCATTCACAAATCTTATAAATGGAACAGCATGTAGCTGTAGCTTATATCGTTGCCTTCCCTTTAGCGACTTATTCGCAATAGTGATGTACCACTAAATCACGCCAAATTGGCATATTGTCCAGGATTTGACCTACAGTGGTTCAAATACATGAGAAAAATGTACAACATTTTTTAATTTACTTCGTCGATAAATACATCTTTTTCGGGTATATATCTATGCATATTTTCAGAACATGACCCAATTATCAGTCTTCCTTTAAAATATATATTAATTAAGATAATATTAATAATAATAATAAAATTAAATAATAAACAAACTTCCAGACTTTGTTACTGATTGCCTATTGCAGAAATCAAACATTTTTAGCTTTATTTTAATGCAATTAACACCCAAAAGCATATGTAAACTATTTGCTGGCCAAATTGCTCAATTAGCCAAATTATAATTTTGTTAAGCGATAATTTTCAGGCATCAAATAATCGTGACTTGACACGAAGTCATCGTGTACTGGAGCTGCAACAGCGTCGAACTTCCATCGGAGCATCCCTGTCATGTGCGCAACAATTTTAGCCAAACCAGAAGTCGACACATGTTGCTGTGGCAAGGTCGTGGCTTCAGCGCTACAGCTCTGACAAGACTGAATTTTTGGCTCTTTTGGGGCAATGCTCAGTGATTTGGTAATAAATGAATGCGCTCAGTTTTAATCGAATTTTAAAATATTTTTTTTTCGTTTGGCCTTTAATATAACTTTGCATATGATTTATTATAAGTATTTTGACGTTTGCTTGCTTGGTATAGCATTGATAGAATATAATATAAGCGAAGGAGTCATCTTGAGCTGCATGCATATGAAGATATTTCATTAACAATTTGCCACCCTGATGACACAAAATGTTGGGCAGGGTGCTAATGAATGAATAAGCAAAGCATTCGTAAAAATTTAATTTGCTGTGCGGATCAAAGGCAGAACTCGGCTAATAACCGGCAAAACTAAAACAAAAACCACATGAGCATAAAATTTAAGCAATTTATGGGCATGTCTGTGTAGATGTGATAGTCGCAGCAGGGCCTGCGATGACTGTCATGTATATCTTTCGAGAGTAGTTTCAGGTTCAATGCTGAACACCATAATAAAGTTGTCGTTGCCTGGTAGTTTGTAAAAAGCTGACTATAAATGGACCGGTACCCAATTTTAGCAGCATTCATTCTCGCATCGACTGCAAGCCAACAAGCACCATGAAATTCGTAAGTTTACATGCCAATCGGAAGAAACATAATCTAAATGGCTAATTTCTAATCAACTCTAACAGTTTATCCTGACCGTTGCACTCCTGGCCGTTGCCCAGACACGTGCCGACTCCTTCGATGCCAACGCCGAGACGCGTGAATTTAAGAGTGATCTGCAGGAAGACGGTAGCTATTCCTATCAGTATCAGACATCCAATGGCATTGCACAACAGGAGCAGGGTGTCGGTGGACAATATGCGAGCGGCTCATCTGCCTACTACAGTCCTGATGGTCAGCTGATCCAGCTAACCTACACGGCCGACGAGAATGGTTACCATCCACAGGGCGCTCATCTGCCCACACCGCCACCAATTCCAGCAGCTATCCTAAGATCCTTGGAGTACATTCGCACTCATCCGCAACAGGAGCAGCGCCAGGGAAATCGCTTCTTCTAAGTTGCTGTACCTCGCAAAAACCAGTCATAGTTGTTTGCCTTTTTATTTTTAAAACATTAACTTACACATTCTGGAAGCCTCAAGCTACCATCAGAATAACAACGTTGTACAAGCTAATTTTTTAGCTGCTTGGAAATAAAGAACTTCATCCATAAAATTATATATGATTTTGATTTGGATAACAGTATTCCTGCACACCTTATTTGTAAATTCACAAATATTAAGTAAGCATGACGTTAACATTAAATCGAAACTTAATTTCCATTTCATTAAAACATTTGAACTCATGCTAAATTTACACAAATTATAAATGGTATTTCGACGTTTGGCATGTTCACAGTTCAATTGGTAAATGTCCTATTATACAGTTTAGCATCATCATAAATTGCTTAAATTAGCATGGCAATAATGTGTGGGATACTTTTCTTCATATTCAGTTAGCACGTGAATAAAATGGATTTGGTTAGTGTTTATTGCAACCCATCTACCCCCGGAAGCGAAACCAGCTCTGTCAATCTTTGCCATATGTATAAATTCTAAAAGTCAAATTCTAAATTTATTTGACTTTTAGAATTTATAAATATTCAGAAATGCTTAAATAGTTATTCATATTCATTTATTGTGTTTCTGGGATATTAAATAGTGCACATGTTGAATAGTTTTTTATGACTTGCTATAAATTGGGCTATAAATTTTCAAATTCCAGTACCCAAATACTATAATAATTCCATATGCATTTCGAGTTTATTAAAAGAGCAATATTGATATTGCTTTAATCTACATAAATTGGAAACGATTAAAAGAGCTCTAATAAATTCAATCACTTTGAGGTATTTCGTTTCATTTTGCGCATTTATAATGTGCAATAAAAATGGATAACTGCAAATAATCTGAAGTTTGTAGGTTATTGTTATCAAAACTAATTTAACCTAACCTGTTTGTATATTTTATTTGGACAGCTGATAAATATTCGACCGTCAATTCAGAATCAGACTCCTAATCAGTGTGAACTCCGACAGCTATGCATTATTAAGCCATGATTATTAAAATTCAGTCAAACAAATAAAGTCACTTTATCATTCATAAACTAGTTTGCTTATGGATCACTTTGATATGTTATGTAGTTGGCGGTTGCTATGTGTGGGACTTTCATAACTGATTGACTGTAACTAATTTGAATATGCTTTTAATTCGTTGTGTATTTTAAATTAGCCGTTTAGTATTGTTAAATATGACCAAGTAAAGTTTTTGTGGGTCAAAACTAAACGAAAATATTTATATTACTGAATTAGTGATACCGAGGTGATCTTATATTGACATTTTCTAATAATAAGAATCAGATTGAGTATGCGATTAAAACAAAAGCTGGCCTACAAATCAAATTATCTAATTGGAATATGCAAAAGATTCAACACTTCAGTAAACTCAAACCCACACTGTCTAGAATACTAGTTAACGACAAATTTAGATTAATTTATTACTTGGAATCGAGATCAAATCCTGTTTTCTAATATCTTACTTGTGGCCATTAAATCATATACAATGTTATGAACCAATTTGTTAAGCGCACACATTTAGCACTTCCATACAAGAAAAAAGTGAATTAACATTTCTGTCTAAACAAAAAAGAAACCGGACAATGAAACCCGAATGAAATTAAATAAAAAATAAATCTATAGCAAACGCGTAGCCAAGTGAGACAATAAATTATGCTAAATATTTATAGCGATATATGTGTACACATTTAATTTAGTCAAATTGAGTTTTGGGTGTGCCGGTTGACCCGCCCATGACGGCGGGGAGGCATAAGGAGGGACTAGCTCGACATTGACACTGCAGCATGTGGCGATGCTTTTAGTTTCTTTCGCTTAACTTGTAGTCTAAGCCCACTCAAAAGATTGACTTCGAAATGTTGGGGCTGGGGCTGCTGCTGCTGCTGCTTTGATGCGTACACAGTCTCTCCGGTTTTGGTAAATTCGGGTTATTTGGCAGCTCTTTTATTGTTATAGTTTTTTAGTTTAATTTAACAAGCATCCGACGTACAAGTGGTTGAAGCGATCAGGTTTTTTGAGAATTGTGATTTTTAGTATAAATTCGCTTGCAATTCACAACTAAGTCAGCAATTCAGCTTGTCTGTTAGTCGAAGACATCCAAATCATTTTAAAGATGTTCCGCTTCGTAAGTATACCCTTCGCAAAGCAAACGCTGCAGATTTTAACTGAGCATCTACCTTTTCTAGATCCTTGTAGCCTCTGCATTCATTGCATGCGCCCATGGTGCATCCTTAAACAACGATGCCTACGCCACTGCCAAGAGCAGCAGCGATATCCATCCCGATGGCAGCTACAGCAACTCTTATGAAACTTCCAATGGCATCTCTGCTCAGGAGCAAGGAGCTGGTGGCTACTCTGCAAATGGTGGATTCTCTTACTACTCGCCGGAAGGACAATTGATCCAGCTCTCCTATGTTGCCGATGAGAACGGTTTCCAGCCATCAGGCGCCCATCTGCCCACACCACCACCAATTCCAGCAGCTATCCTGAAATCGTTGGAGTACATTCGCACTCATCCACAATACGAAGAGGCATCCCAACAGCCCCGTCAGTTCCAACAGGCCCGTCAGTTCCAACAGCGTCCATCGTCTCGTAAGAACACCTTGAGGACTTTTGCCGGTTAGGATTTGAAGACTCTCTAAATTCCAAAAGCCTTGTTGATATGGATCATTTGAAATAAACAAATGTAATTTCGAATATTTACTAAAATTGCAATGTCTACTTCTAATTTTTTGATCTGCATAGTAACAAAACGCTTTTTGTATATTCTTTTTTATACTATTTCTCGAAATAATAAATTGCCAGTGAAACACAGGAAATCCCTAAAAGTATACTATAAAATATTAAAAAGTTGAAAAATTTTAAATGAGAATGCAAGAGTTATATAAAGCAAATGTATACAAGTAATTATGCCTCAGTTTTAAAACATAACATGACTAAGAGAAATACATGAATGCATGTATTAATAGAAAATAGGTATTTATTGGACAATGTATTTTATACGATTCCAACTGACTTTTTTTTTGGCTTCTATGCCTTATTACTTCCAATTGCCACAACTTTATCAAAGCCAAACTCATTTCTATTGGATATTTTTGTTTATACCAAGCGAAAAAGGACAGACTAGTTCATCAAAAGTACTCAACTGTTATTTAAAGTAATTAAGAAACACGTTAACCCTGTTAGCCATCAATTATCGCTATAATCGGCAGCTCGCTATCAAACTGAGTAGACACACAAATATTTAACGCCTTCAAGTCTATTGTCAGCGTCCAAGTTAACTTAGTATAACGCTTGCTTTTGCATTTCATTAACATCAAAACTGGTAACGGCCGAACGGAATTTGGCCAACATACGAAGTCTATCAGCTGGGGACATCTGATGCTAATGCTGGCAGCTCTAATCTCTGTTTTCTCTAGTGTACTAATTGATGTAGAAGGCAAATGACTCATAATTGATGGAAGTTTCCAGTGTCATTCAAGGTTTTTCTTTCAATCACCCTCAGCTCTCTTTAAAATTAAGGGTGCCCAGTCCGGCACACTCGCCTTTCTTCGTACGAGTACAAATAAACACACATCAAATTACAAACTTAATTAAAATTTACTATCTTAATCACAATCTATACGATACAATCTTATTTCTTGACATGAATTACTGCAAATGGATGAGACTCAATGTATGCCAATCCCCTCAGAATGTAATCCGGAATTGGGGGAGGTGTTGGTAGATGATCGCCTTTAGGTTGATAGCCATTGACATCGGCTGTATATTCCAGGTGAATGGGCTGTCCATCGGGTGCTATGTAATTAACAGATCCTTGGGCATACGAACTGCCCACTCCTGTTTCCGCTGCCTGAATATTGTTCGATGTGCCAAATTCGTAGCTGTAACTGCCATCCTCGCTGATTTGACTTGTATACTTGGTAATAACCGCACCCGATTCATCGCCTGCAATGCAGCCTGAGATTAGGCATATTACTCCAAAGATAATACTCTAAAGGAAGATATAAGAGTTTCGGTTAAGACGTAGTATTCTCAAGAAAATATATATTATATATTACACTTACTATTTTGTTCATATTTCTTGTGACTTTAAGTTCGTATTGTACGGACTGATATTGCAGATGATACTGATGTCCAAATCAGAAAATGCATGACTTTTATAACAGACTTAGCTGGAAGATTTGACCTACACCTAAAACACCGCAATGGCATAGAGTTAGTAAATATTCATACCAAAATATTATTAATTTTCGGAATTATTAATCGACGCATATAAAATATGAATCTGACCGCGTTTTAAACTGCATTCACAAATATGCGTCTTATTTGAGTTTTACTAGATTCGATGACTTTGTCTTACACAAAAAGATAAATTCCAGTTTATAAAGGTCATAGCTCTTTGGTGAATGCATGAGCTTATCATTCAGCATCAATACATTTGGTTACATTTAATAACAATACCTATTGATTTCGGTCTATATATCTTATGTGACAGCTATCAGATACAATATAATTATCAGATACGTTTTATTGCCTATGTACTGGCCATTCCCATGACGAATATAATATTTATATTTACATTTGGAATACCAAAAACAAAAAAAAGACGCAATTTTGTGAAATGTATTGAACAAATTAAAATAAATAATTTAAATAATAAATAATAAAGAAATAATAAACAGCTGATTAGTTTGCTGTAGCCCATATGAATCATTATTTTATATGCAAGACATTCAGCAAAGCACGCAAAAAATGTCATATTTATTGCACATTTCATGCCAGCCAATTTCCATTTTTTTTTTTGTTTATGTGTTGATTAAAATAAAAAGCATTTGCATGGACAAACTAACTAATTCAGTTGGCAACTTATTGCCAGAATTTGAAGTAAAACACAAGTTGGCATTCCCGCAAAAACCAACTTTGCTGCTATCGTCATTGAAATGCTCCACTCACCTCACTTAACAACACTAATATCACACGAGAATGGCTAGTATGTCGATAATAATGTCTACATTCGATAGTCACAATATATGTTATTACTATCATGTTGAGAAGTAATAAGGGTATTCAGTTACCATATTTCAATTCTAAAAACACATATTAACTTCAGCTTGGGTATTACAATTATCAAAATAAAACAAAACCATTTAAAAATGTTATGCCAAATATACAGTATTTCATTGCAACACAATTTTAAAATGTTCAGAACACAGCAAAAACTATCGCATAGTAAAATATCGATTTCAAAATGTATTCGAAGCTATCGATAGCTCTATTCAATACTTTCCAGATCTGCTAAGCAACCCTGATTATCAGGTCTGATATCGCAATAAAAGAATAAAGAAGTAAAACGTAAGAATTTGCATTACTTCCATAATTAATTTAAACGCAAGATAAATAAAGCGAATTTACGCACAATGTGAACTACGAAAAGTGAAAATGTATAATGCATAAATATTGTTTGAAGTAGAATGTGTTTAATATGCCTTTTGAAAGCTTTTGCAAACCAATAATTTTTCTTACAAGCGCGCCATTTTGTTTTTGGACTTTCTACTTCTCGCCGTGTTTTCTTTTGTGCAAAATAATATAACCCCCCCTGTACCATCGAAAAATAACAAAATCGAAAACATTGCCAATTGCTCGACTAATAAAAATATAAATGTACACCTGAATAGCCATTATATAGTAAAAACGCGCGACATATGTACATATGTGTGTACATACCTAAATAAAGGCTGCTGAAAATGTCAATACGATGAATAAACGAAGCAGCGATTAATACGACGACGTCGGTCGTGGTCGTGCCTGTTGGTAGAGACAGAGGTAGAGGTAGAGGGTCAGACGCGCTAATTACGTCATAACAATCAAAGAAAATTCAAGGTCTCCATAGCGCACATCACAGATATGAAGTCCATGTATTAGATTTCGTTACGTTTTCATTAAAAATAAAACTTAGGGCAAACCAAACCAACAAAAAAACAGTACACAGACATTCAGTTAAATTTCCGAGCATCTGTCCCCGTGTATGTGTATGTATGTATGTATTCGCGACTGTATAATTACACACATATAAACTGACGTACGTATTTTGTTGTTGTTGGCACTGCTGATTTTTGTTGTTGTAAGCAGCAACGTGAGTGAGCGCATACAGAATGAGAGTGGGAGAGAGAGAGAGCAAAAGAATGCGCGCGTAGACAAGAAGAGAAGAGGTAACTTCACACAGAAAACGGCGGAAAACAAGAACTCGAAATAGTTAAACCAAACAAATTTTAATATTGCTTTTATCAAATAAATATTAATATGTATAGTGGTATATAGAAGTGTATACTTATATTAAATATTTCCTATTTCAGCACATAAGATGTTGTGTGCATATGTGTACGTGTGTGTGTACAACGGTGCGGCATAGAAACCGCCGCCAAACGCCAAAAGTTCATACCTACATATGCATTAGTACATGCAATACATACAAACAGACAACGACCAGAAGAACAGCAACAAAAACATCACTTAAAGAAGCGCCCCCGAAAATAATATTGTACATAAATTTTAATTAAAGCAAGACAAAAAAAAAAACAAATTCGAAAAAAGGTAATATCAACGAGGAAAAAAGAAGCAATAGGCGATAAGGCAAGTGTTGTTATCAGCGTGTTTTCGTCATTACGTTTTGGAATTGGAATCGCTGTTTGTTGGGTTTCTTTGCTTCGTTAGTATTTGCGACACATTGTTGTTGCTGCCGCGAGACAAAGTGCGCGGCAGCGGCAACAGCATCGCGCTTTGTTGTTGCTGGAGACGACGTTGAAGCTGACAATGTCTGTGCAGCAGTTCTGCCTGCGCTGGAACAATCACCAGCCCAACTTCATATCGGTCTGCTCATCCCTGCTGCACAATGGGACGCTAGTCGATGTCACGCTCGCCGCGGAGGGCCGCCAGCTGCAGGCCCACAAAATTGTGCTCTCCGCGTGCAGCTCTTACTTTCAGGTGAGTCGAACATCAAAAACTAAGTAACTATATATATAGATTTATATTTTGTATCTTTCGTACAGGCGCTATTTACAACGAATCCGTGCCAGCATCCGATTGTCATACTGAAGGACGTGCAGTACGATGATCTCAAGACGATGGTGGATTTCATGTACTACGGCGAGGTGAATGTGTCGCAGGAGCAACTGCCGCACATTCTGAAAACGGCTGAGATGCTCAAGATCAAGGGCCTGGCCGAAATGCCCACTGATCCGGCCAACCTCACCAAGTCAGACAGTAAATCCTCCAGCGAGGCGACCGAGTTGCTCGGTCAGGCTGGCGCCAACGTGGCCGGCACTGGTGCTGGTGCTGCAGCGTCTAGTCTGGGTGCAGCCAGCGGCAGCAGCAGTGCTGGCGATTCGCTTTGGAGCAGCAGCGAGGCGCAGCAATTTCAGCATCATCAGCAACAGCTGCAGCAACAACTGCAGCAGCAACAGCAGCAGGCGCAACAGCAGCAACAACAACAGCAGCAGGCGCAACAACAACAACAACAGCAGCAGCAGGCGCAACAACAACAGCAGCAGCAGCAACAACAACAACAGCAGCAACAGCATCATCATCACCATCATCATCACCAAGCACAACAGCAACAACAACAGCAACAGCAAGGGGGCAGCCAAGCACAGGGTTCGCAGACGCATCACCATCAGCTGAGGCGAACGCCATCGCCACTGAGTGCTGTCACCTCGCCGGCCACGCGGCGCAAGCGCTTGCGTAAATCCTCGAATAACGGTGAGTGTGACTTGGGTAAAGCATCGTACATCGAGTAATGTAAATTAGTAGTCGAGATGTTACTGATTTAATTTGATATTGGGCATTGAACAGGTTCTGGTGATCGCAACAACTCAGAGGAGCAGCATAGCAGCTCACTGGATGCAACTGGCGCCGCTGGCAGCGCTGCTGGGCTGAGTCTGGCACAGATGAGTCAAATGTCGTTTGGCGGTGGGGCGGGTAATAATTCGACTGCAGCACTGGGCAGCCTCGCAGGGCATTCGATGCATGCCTCCAAGCTGCTGAAGGAGTCGGCGAACACTGAACTAGAGCAACAGCCGCAGGACTCGGATCTGGACGATGCTCACGGACACATACATATGCAAATTGTAATGAAATTGGTCACGTTAATCCTATATCAATTTCGAAGCATTTTACTGAACTTTATCTCTCTCATCCTATTAATTTGCTGGGCGTGCAGAAGCCGGAGGTGGACATCGGCAGTGTGAATCAAACGATGCCCCTGGACATTTCTGGCACTACAACACCATCGGAGCACGACGCGCCCAATTCACAATCGTCGCACTCTGGTAAGTCCTAAAATATTTGTACAGTGTACCTGCTAAAAATGAATCGCACAACAGAAACTCGACCGATTTTTAAGGTAGTAGAAATTTATTGTAAAAAAAATTTTGGAAATGATATTGGCCCCATTAAATGTTGGTAAGGGCTAAAAAAAATGCAAAGAAACTTATTTGACGGTGTTTACCTATGATACAAATTCTTGACTGTGTTGAAAGCACTGAGTAAAAACCAAAAATATGTATTTAATGTTACGAAGAAACTATTTTTTATTTTGAATTGAATTATTATTGAACATCTCTAAAATAACAAATTGATTTAAATGTGTTTAACTGTGCGATTCATTTTTAATGTGCCTATGCACTGAATAAGGTACAATAGATTGATGCGCTGAAAAAAACACTTACATAAAAAATCATACGCCAAGATCGATCATGCTTCATTAATGGGTTGTACTTTTTATATTGCCTATATCAGGCTGCCAATGCGGGAGTCGAGTCGAGGTGCTCAAATTTTGGTCCCTACGTTTTTGTTTTTATTTGTTGATTTTGCCATCATTATCATTATTTCATTCTTAAGATTTTGCTCGAATGTAGCTACTCCTGTCGTTCCTCTGCTATCGCTCATTCACATGTCACGCATTCCATACACACACAAACACACGCATACACACACACACACACACAGAGAAACACACACTCCACATACAACTACAATTACGTTCAAACAATTTAAGTGCGATTCAAAGCGCTTGGAGAAATGAATGCTAAAGCTAAATATGAAAAAAAAAATACAAAAAAAAAACATTAGCATAAAGACTACCGTTATACCGATTAAGTGCGATTAAATTAATTATGTTACATGAAATTAATGCATTTGTATGTACTATGTACATGTGTATATAATTAACTACTATTGTGTATTCTATTCAAAAACGAAATCCTACCTGAACTTGGGAATGGGAGAGAGCTAGCACAGAGTCCAAAAACTAAACTGTATTTTATTGATTTGAATATTTCTAATTTTTTTGTTGTCGATTTGATTACTAAACTCTTTTGTTCGGCAATTTCTGTTTTTTTTTTTGATTTTTTTTAAAATTTTTTTTATTTATTTATTTTTTTTTTGGGGGAAGCATTTTGAAGAGCGGTTTTCGAATGATAATGATTTAGCATTAGCAATCTTTCTACTACTCGATACCGAATACGAAATACCATTCTATCTACTCTGTAAACCATTTACTACTATACTCTATGCCTGTTGTCCAATGGTTTGCCCTTATATTTCCAAAACTCAGATCTTGGCCAATTAAAGAGCCCCGTCCCCTAAACAAAACGTTAATTGAGAGTAAATTTTATAGAGAGTAATTTTGTTTCGATTTCAAACCCGTACTAAAGACAAAACCAAATCTTACGCCTGTCTCTCTCTCTCTCTCCCCTTCCCAGGTCTGCAATGGACAGTTGTTGATTCAAACTATTCGCGCTTTTCGATGCCCGCCTGCCAGTCCAATTTGATTGGCAATGGCAATGGCAACGGCAATCAAAACAGCGCCGCGAATAGCAATGCCGGCGTCGGTACCGCCGGCACCACCGCGGACCAGCGTCAACAGCAGCAGCAGCATGAAGCTCAGCAGCAGGCGACGCAGCAGCAGCAACAACAGCATCTGCAGCAGCTGCACTATCAGCAGCAGCAGCAACAACAACAGCAGCAACAGGGCGCCACAGCTGGTCAGGCGTACTCGTCGCAAATCATAACCGTAAATAATCTGGTCAGTGGGTATGCAACGGCCGCCCAAAATCTATCGCCCACATCGCCCAATGAGTCCAATATGGTGCAGTCCGTCTACAGTCAGGGTCCGACGCCCACACAGTCGCCTGTCCACTCCGGCGTGGGCGGCGGTGGCGGCAGTAGTGCGGGTGGAAGTGCGGGCAGTGCTGGCGGCGGAGGCGGTGGCAATAGCAGCAGCGGCGGTGGCGGCAGCAGCAGTCAAGTGACCAAACGCAAGCGATCCGTAAATCCCCAGGGCGATGAGAATTTCATCAGGGCATTGGAAGCGGTACGCACCGGCGGTATCGGATTCTGCAAGGCAGCTCGCCTCTACGGCGTGAACAATCGCACGCTTTGGCTGGAATACAAGAAACGCGGCTATCCGGTGTCTAGACCGAGCATTAAGGCGCGCGTCGTCAAACAAGAACCGAATCTATCGCCCTCGCCCACACCATCCACAAATCCCGGCGACGATACGACCAACGAAACATATGATCATCTAACCGCTGCAGCCGTTGCGGCAGCACAAACGGCTGCGCTCAACATGCAGATACCGCCGCAGACGGAGACGCCGACGCCATCGCTGATGTGCACGCCGCATCATGCGGGTGCAGGAGCGGCAACCTCTGCCGGTGGGGCCAACACGCATCCGACCATCGGCGTGATGAGCCTTTTCGATGCCCGCTACATGGACTCACCGGCCAGCGTGCACACCATGTCCCGGCAGCGGTATATCGATGCGACGGGCGCCGGTGCGGCTGCTGCAGCGTCGGGAGCGGGCACAATCAATGTTAATCCGGCCGCTGCAATGAATCTACAGAGTATTAACTTCAACTCAATATAGAATACGATTTCCAATCACATGGGCGTTGTTGCCGCCGCCGCCGCTGCAGCGGCAGGTGTAATGCCTCTGCAGGTTGACCAACTGAGCATCGGCAGCGGCGGTGGCGAGTCTGCGCACGGGCCAGGGCCAGCCCAGTTGCTGCAGGCGGCCGCTGTGATGGCTGCCAACGAACCAGAACCAATGAGCATATCAGCCGTGCCCGTATCGGTCTCAGCAATGGGCACTGCGCATAGCGCAGCGGCTACCGCTTTTCTTTTCAATAATTTTGTAACTGTGGCGGCGCCAACACATCCGTCGCCGTCGCAGCCACCACCATTGGTTGCCAGTACGTTTGCGCCGCTGGTTAACACTGGCCTGCAATACTTAGACAAATCCTAAGAAGAACCTGGACTCCCTCAATCCAGGCGCGCAGCCGTCTCTCGATACAGGTATTAGGGCAACGGCAGCTACTAGTGTGAACTATAGTGAATATATAAGGCAATGCAATTCGGAATAGGAGGGGTATATGGATATAGCTTGATGTCAGGCAATTAAAAAACATGTACACCTACTAGGATATAGTGTGTGTCCCTAATGATAAGCAGATGTGCCGATAATACACAAACACCCACACACACATATGTATGTAATAATTCATAGAACTTAATTCCTTAAACTACATGCTTCGAGCCGAGCATTATTTTTACCGTTGTTGAACTAAGGAATCGGTATTACAGTAATTGTATATGTAAACCCAAATAATTTGTATCTGTACATAAATTTATATACAATTTTATTAGTGTTAAATCATCGAAAAACAAATGATTTATGATGTATCGACTTAGCTAGTATGTACATACAACTTTTAAATATAAACTACATCAAAAACGGCCTAATTATTTTCATCAATGTAAAAGAAGTTCCCCCTTAAAGTTCTCCCTTTAAATCCCGGCACTGGTGTTACAAAAGCAAACCCTTATTACGTATACATTCTAACTCGCATAATTATATATATATATATATCCTCAATATATATTTTTTGTACAGTTAAAGGTCAAACAGTTTTAGTTGAAATGGATGTTTGTATCTAATTTGGGGCGAAAAAGGATCAGTCGTTAGGCGGATAGTGTTATAATCCGTATAAAATAAACCGTAATTAAACCATTAATTAAGCCAACTCAATAATGTATGATATATATGTACGTACCAATATATATATTTGTAAATGTACGCATTCATTTTGTATTTTCGATTTTGGGATGGTTTTTATTTTCTGAATCAGAGACTGTATTTAATCAGTTCAACATTGGCGCAACAAAATGTTTACCACCATTCCATTAAGAGTTTCTGTTGAAAAATCTATAAATTATATTCAAACTTAAATATACATATTGTATATATGTATGTTTTGTACTATTTGTTATTATTTTTGGAGTGCAATTAAACACATACACTAAACATATCTTAAAGGGATTCTTGGTTTTATCATTTTGAAATTCATTTGTTGTACATATTCCATATACATTATATATATGTTTTACTATATATATACATATGTACTTATGGAGAGCCATACGCATACGATAACAAATAGGACTAAATGGGCAAGCCATATACGCAATATACAAAACTAAGATAACTCGTAACCACCCAAAATCCTAAATGGAGACTGCAGAAAGTAATGGAAAAATCGAATAAGAATAGTGTGTTTTTAATACAATACATATATATATATATATATATATATATACAATAAAATCAAATACTTATAAATATGTATGTAATAAAATAGAGAACTTTTTATATTGTCTGTCGGAAGGCAAACTAAAAACCAAGCGTGATTTGTTAGAAGTCATTTGTATTGTAATTGTAAACGTAAAACTTTGGTAATGCATTTTAATTCCTACATCTAGATGCATAGATCTTACACACGCCAATAAAACGAATACTAATTCATCAAAAACAACGCAAACAAAAAAAAAAAAAATAGCATAAACAATAATTATGACTAACTCTGTTTCCTACAATTGCGTGTTTAACATATACAGTTATATATATATTTAATTATTTACAATTAACGTACTATTAGTCAGCGGTAGTAAATAAAAAAGAAACGACTGTAAATTAAGTTACGGAAAATTTATGTACGATATAATGTAACTAATGAAACGAACCTTTTAGATTTTAGGCTTCTTCAATGTGCAAGAAACGAATAAAATTAAAAAAAAACAAAAGAAAACTATCATTTATGAATAAATCGAATTCATAGCTTTATGTTCAATTAATTGTATAATTTTATTTGATTTGTTTAATGATGATTTAATGTGTATGTTTTTTTTTGTACTGCTCTTCATTACAGAGCCCAGTCCGGCGCATGTCACTCAGCATCATCCGACACTGGCCATCATGCACAGCCAGGGCACCAGCAGCAGCAGTGGAAGCTTTGAGCGCACACCAAGCGAAACGGAGATGGCCACAGATTTGCAGACGACGCAGTCGCCGGGCGTGATGGGTTCGAAAAGGAATCGTGTGCTTACGCGACAGCCAAGAGTAAAACGGGACAGCGACAGCCTCTCGTCGACCAATCAGATTTCACCGGATACGGCTGCCACAACGCTAGACTTTGATCCGTTCAATGCGGCGGGCACAACAACTGCCATAGCCAGGGATTACTCGACGCATCATCATCATCAGGCTCAACAGCAGCACCATCATCAGCATAGTCCGCATCATCCGCATCTGTTGACAGTACCACCTCGAATTGAGCGGCACGCGTCTGAGCCTGCGCCCAGTCTCGTATCTCCTCCGACCCCGCATCTGCTAAGTGTGCCGTCCAGCACGCCATATCTGATTAAGCAGCACTCGGATCCGCTGTTGCCGCGCCAGCACTCGCTGCACTCCACCGGCAGCATTACGGGCACAAATCCATTTGCGCCATTACACCGGCAATACTCTCATCCGCTGTCGGGAACGAATGCTGGATATGTGCAGCCAGCTCCGCTGCATCATCCACATCATATCTCGCTGCCCGAGGCAATTTATGCCTCCGGTTCGCCACCGCCAGCCGGCTCCTCGCAGTACCTGGTCCCCACGCGCGTCATCAGCTCGTCGAGTGAGGCGGCGGCGACGCCAACAAACTCAGGTGGCACGCCAGTTTCGGTGGTCACATCGTCACCATCTGGCAACAGTCGCCAGCCTTTCTCGCCCACATACGGCGGCAGTACGGCGCCGTCTCCCATTCCGGAACGTCGCTCGCCGCACTCTCCGCTCTCGCACATTGTGGAGCGCAGCAGTGCAAAGGTAGAAACAGCGAATGGTGGTGGCGGTGGTGGTGGTGTCAACAAGCTGCGCAGCTCAAAGTCAACTGGCAGCAGTAGTAGCGGCAGCAGCAACATTCACCTGCATCCCAGCCAGACGACGACGAGCAGTTCATTTGAGCATTTGCCCACGCTGCGCGTGAAGAACGAGGAACTGCAGCGTTCAGTGTCTTCACCACAGGTATGTAAATGTAATATAATCCTTTGAAGAATTTAGTTAATTCAATTGCTTGCAGACCCAACGTGAAATCATTACATTGGAGAATCCACGTTCTAGTCATTGCCCGGTCATACGACCAGGTCCAGCGCTGGGCTGCAATTTCTGTTGGAATACCATCGATGGACATGGACGCATTTTGCGCCGCAAAACGAAATACCATTGTCCAGAGTGTCAAACGAATTTATGCATCGTGCCCTGTTTCCAGGAGTACCACGAGCGGCTCAACAACGAGGCAGCCGCCGCCGCCACGAGCAGCAGCGGCAGCGAGAGTCACGCCAACACCAGCAGCACTAAAGGCACCTCCACCTATGCGTCAGCTGCTGGTGGTGGTGGTGGTGGCGGACCAGCTGCTCGGCTTTACACGAAAACCGAATCGATATAAGCCGCACCGTGGAATCGAGTGCTTTGGCTTTACACACACACATTTGTATTTTGTGGCACGACGGATCAAAATGGGCGTCTGTCAAATTTGTTGTTTGTCGCCAGGAAGTGCCGCTAACGGCTGCTGGAGCATTAAGCACGGCCAGCAGTAGCGCACTTTTCATCCTGCATCGAAAATTTTTCATTTGTCGCAGTCCCACTGTCTTGGACGGATCTAACGCCGCCAGCACAAGGGCTGCTCAAGCGCGCTCCAAGCGCAGCTAAAATTGTTTTGTAACTCTGCGCCAAATTTGGGCTCGCAGTGATGTAAAGTACATATGTACATGCATAAATACATACGCATATGTATGTTCTGACACATTTTAAACTAATCGTAACCAAGCTATGTAAATGTAAAATTATTGTTACGTACATATGTATGTATATTCTTGTACAAATTGCAAAAGTAAAAATACGAAAAAAAAAAAATCAAAGAAATAAATCATCAGCGGTGCAGCTGAATAGAGTGTGCAACTAATCAAGCTCGAATCAAAAGTTATATATATATATATATATATAAATATATACATACATATATATACAGCAACAAAAATTGAACTTGTATACTATATTTGTACACACAGTGATCGCTAGACGAATAAAAAGCTTCGGATTTATAGGTGTAATCAAAAGTTAATCACTATTCTAATTTCTGGGAAACTTTTTTTTCGAGCGATCACTCTATTTGTAGTACTACATACTTATTAACTTCCCGCCAAAACAACTAGGATTGAAGGAGAAGCCAGGCACCGCTGCGCAGGCGCACGATTTTTCAATATGATAACCTGGTAAACTGAATTTTTGTGTTAACTGTTTTGTAAGTGTAAAATAACAAAAACTAAACAAATAAAAAGAGAAAACCCCATGCATATGCATGTATCGTGGTCATATATGCATTAATCCAAGCACATCAGTGTAAACTTAAATGTTAAAAGGTATTTTTAAAAACGAGAATCAAAAAATCAAATAATTATTCTCAACATTTCTCTGCTGTTTACTGATAAGCTTGGCTATTAAATATGAAGAGTACAAAGTGAGGTTTGCAGATATGTCAAACAGAAACGTAATGCCAACTAAACCAAGCGAATAACATTTTAATGAATTCAATTCTAGATGGAAACTTATGCGATTTCAAATATTGATGTTGTAATTCGATATATAAATATATATATGTGTATACTTTTTAACCAGCTCATGAGAATTTAAGAATATCATGTAAAACTCAAAGCATGAATCAAAAACAAAAAAAAAAAATGGAAAAAAATTGTGAAATTGTCTAAAATTTCTAAGTTAAAAAAAAAAACATATTTTATAGAACTTGACATTGTCTATTTTCTTACTATTAGAACCGGTCTCCTGAAGCCTGAATGAAGGATTTAACTTTGTGGCCTCTATCAATAAATCATTGTTTTTAAATTTACAATTTCTACATATCGTTTTTATTGATGTATTCATCTAGTAATTACCATATTAAAGAAACAAACTGCAAAATACTTGTGATGCGGTTCGCTTACTTCTTGGCTGGCTCCACCACCTCGGCTGGTGGGTTTGCATTGCGGAAATTGGGGAATTGCTCCCACGGTGCCGACAGATCAAACTTTCTAAATTCCTGTGCCAGCTCCAAGGGTTCACAGACGACGCGTTTCTTCTCGTCGTCGTAGCGCAGCTCAACATATCCAGACAATGGAAAGTCGCGTCGCTGTGGATGTCCCTCGAAGCCGTAGTCAGTGAGAATGCGCCGCAAATCGGGATGATTTGCAAAGAAAACACCGTACATGTCCCAAATCTCACGCTCATACCAATTGGCCGCCTTGTGCACCTCACAGGCCGAATCCAGCGGGGTCAGCTCATCAGTGTAGGTCTTGACCCGAATGCGAGCATTAAAGCGCAGCGACAGCAAATTATAAATAACCTCAAAGCGATGCTGTCGGCATGGTACATCCATGCCACCAATGTCAATTAAATTAGTAAATTGGGCCTGATGATGATCCTTCAAAAACTGAAGCACAGGCACAATGCCCTCGGGCGCAATGAGTACTTCCAGCTCATCGCCCGAGGTCAATTGCACCTTTTGCACATACTTTGGCAAGCACTCGGCAACATAGCGACCAAAATCGGAGAGCGATGTCCGAGCAGCTGCGTCCGGTTTGCGTACAGTGGCTGTCAAAACCGATAGAATTATATGAAAAACTACTTGCACTTCTTACGGACTACTTACGTTTCTCGGGCGCTTTGGCATCGACGGCAGCAGTGCTGGACAAGCGCAGAGCAGCTGTTCCAGCGGGCACCACTATATTTATGTATAGAATATGTAACAGCTTTGGTATTATAATTATAACGCTGAGCAGGAATTGGTTAGTTACCATGCTTGGCCGTCAAGGCGGCTGAAGCAATTCTGGCACCCAGATTTCTAATTAAGGCGGCCATTCGCTCGTTCGAAGCTGAAAATTTGAGTACAAATCCAATAATCTGCACAATATTTGACAGTTTATGTAACAACAAAACGTCAAGATGCCAGTGTTGATTAAGCTCGCTTGATTTTGTGAACTAGTTCGTTGATGAAAGAACGATTTGCGTGATGCTTTCAAATTTGGTTCAAAAACGTTTTTTTAATGATATTTAAATACAATCTTTCTGGCCGAAAGGATCATTTGTTAAGGAGTACTCAAAGAAAAAAAGTGTTCGTAAGCCTGTTGCTTCTCCTCAGAATTCTTCTGGTGCACCTTCTTCTAATGTTGCACCAAAAAACTAGAATCATCTCTTTCACTAGCATATCAGAATGTTAGAGGTCTTAATACTAAACTTTCTAAGCTGTTTGTTGACAGTCTTTCTTTTGATTTTGATATTTTAGTTTTTACCGAAACTTGGTTAAAACCTGATATCTCAGACCATTCTTTATTTTCCAATAAATACATCCCATATAGATGTGATCGAGTATCACGCTTAGGTGGGGGTTGTCTGATTGCTGTTAACTCTGATCTTGTATCAGAATACTACTTACCTCCTTTTGCTTTAGACATTGAATTTATAAGTATTAAAATTCAGTTTAATACTTTTTCATTGTTTATAACATGTTCGTATATTCCACCGCATTCAGATGCCCTCAATTTATCTGAATCATCTATCCGCTAACCAATATATTTCCTCTATTCTTTCGGATAGAGACTATTTGATTGTTTGCGGTGACTTTAATCTTCCAGAAATTACATGGTCTGCTCCACCAAATGTATTGGTGCCACTTAGCTCAAATGAGTTTATTGATGGGTTGCATGAGCTGTCACTGTCTCAGGTTAACCATATTCGAAACTGTAACGGCCGTTTACTTGATTTAATGTTTGTATCCGATCCTTCTTGTAGTAGTATCTCTCGTTGTGATCCACTTGTTAATCCCGAAGATCCTTATCATCCTACGCTCGATTTGAGTATAGAGCTGCCAACTCTTGTGCCTGTTGTAGCATCGGATTCTACACGTAAGAATCGTTGCTTCCGTAAAGCAGATTTTGCTAGACTTAACCAATTATTAGTTGACACTGATTGGGCAGAACTTTACTCCTGTACTAATCTGGAGCATGCTGTGTCAATATTTTATACTACCATTGACTCGCATTTGGACGCCTGTGTACCCCGTTGTGAATCCCGGGAAGGCCAATAGGCCTCCCTGGTTTTCGCGAGAGTTGGATAGGTTGAAAAATGTGAAGTCAAGGTATTATAAGAAGTTTAAGAGAACTAGTAATCCTTCTGATTACTCTCGCTATTTAGTTGCTAGAGCAACTTTTATTTCACATAACTCTCGTTGTTATCAGAGTTACCTTCTTCGCTGTAGGCTGCAATTTGCGCAAGATCCTAAGCAGTTCTATAACTTTGTGAACATGAAACGCAAATCGTCTTCTTTACCTAACTGCGTTTTCTATGAAGATAGGAAAGCAAAGGATGATCAGGATGCAGCAGATCTGTTTGCTGATTATTTTCAATCCACCTATTCCTCTACCAACTTCTCACAAAATATCCCTTATCCTTACCCTGTTCAAAGAGCCAATTGCATTTTTGGTCATGTGATCACTTTAGAGTCACTTCTAGACGACCTACACTCAATCAAGCCGGGGTACTCGCCTGGTCCCGATGGAGTTCCGGGATGTGTACTTAAGTACTGTTCCGAGTCTATTTGCAAACCCTTACTTAAATTATTTACCTTGTCTGTTGAAACTTGTTGTTTTCCCACTATTTGGAAGGAATCCTTTATAATTCCTCTCCACAAAAATGGCCCTAAGTCTGACATAAAAAACTATAGGGGCATTTCCAAATTGTCCGCTATACCTAAGGCATTTGAGAAAATATTAACGTCTCAACTGCAACACTTATGTAGTTCTATTATTTCACCATTCCAGCACGGTTTTGTGAAATGTAGATCCACTACCACTAACATTCTCGAATTTACTTCCCTTGTGATCAAAGGATTTCAGAGCAAAATGCAAACAGATGTCGTTTACACAGACTTCAGTAAGGCCTTCGACTCAGTTAACCATTCTCTCCTTCTTCGGAAACTAAATCTTATAGGATTTCCTACTAACCTTCTGACCTGGATTTCGGAGTATCTGAGTAACAGAACTCAAAAAATTTTATTCAAATCTGTGCTCTCTAAACCTATCCTAGTCACCTCCGGTGTACCGCAGGGTAGTCACCTTGGTCCAGTGCTTTTTAACCTATTTATTAATGACCTTCCTTCCGTAGTTTTGCATTCGAATGTACTAATGTATGCCGATGACGTCAAGTTGTGCCTGGCGTATAATGATATGTCCTCTCATTGCTTATTGCAGGCGGACTTATTTTCCCTTTTGTCTTGGTGCAAAATGAATCTGCTCAACTTGAACTGCTCTAAGTGTAAGGTCATGACATTTTATCGTAGCACACCCCATGTTGTTAGTTACTTTCTCGATGGGGTGCCACTTGATAGACTGAATGAAGTAAAGGACTTAGGTCTACTTCTTGATCACAGGTTAAAGTTTGATAACCATATTAAATTGACTGTCAACAAAGCTTTTCAAGTTCTTGGTTTTATAAAGCGTTGGTCAAAGGAATTTGATGACCCTTATACGACCAAGATACTTTTCACTTCCCTTGTACGTCCAATTCTGGAATATGGATCTTGTGTGTGGTCTCCACAATATCATATTCATCAAAGTAGATTGGAATCTGTACAGAAGAGCTTCTTACTTTTTGCTCTTCGTCGCTTTGACTGGGGTTCTCTTCCTCCATACCCCAATAGGCTGCTGCTGATTAACCTTCCCTCCCTAGCCAACCGTCGTGTTATGCTAGGTGTTATGTTCGTAGTTAAATTAATTAAAGGTGACATCGATTCAGCAGCGTTGATGAGCCAATTAAACTTTTCTGTTCCCTTTAGACCTTCTCGCAACTTCTTCCCACTTTCCCTTAATCGCTGTAATACTAATTATTCCTTGCATGAACCGTTTCGAGTACTCTGTAATGATTATAACAAATTATACCACATAATCAATTCAGAGTCCTCCATTTGTATAATTAAAAACTCTATTTTAAATGCCCTATCTCGGGAATAACTTTTTTGCATGCACAAGCGGCGGACTAATTCCTACTAACTTTCACAAATTTTGTTTGGTCTAATTGGGTTTTTCTGGGTTTTCCCCAATTCATGCAACACATGTTGGACCAATTTTGATTTTAAATACCCCCAGAAATTAAATTAAATTAAATCATTTTAATAACTTTAATCATGATTACTTTTATCATTATTTTTAATTTTAATTTTATTTTTAATTTTATTAAAATTACATTTCTTAAGTTTTTTTGTAATTTTTGTGTCGACTGACTCTTAGTTGACAATAAATAAATAAATAAATAAATAAAAAATCTGTGTATATTTCAGCCCCAGCTGTCAGGTCAGGAAACTAACTGTGAGAAGGAAACTATTATGAAGAAGTTATTTTGAATAACATAACATAAAACCACTATTAGCTCAAAAATTAGAAAAAAATTAACATTACTGCCAAGTCCTAATAAAATAAAACGAAATAATGAACAGGTTCAACTCATGGTTTAGCTGCAGTTATTGAACCACCAAGCGCAAACTCAGCGCGTTAGTGTTGCCATCAGCTTTGCAATAATTCCATATTCCATATTTTTGATACTGTAAGTGAATGTTGATATAACTCTAATTATATAATATATATATTACAAAAATATAATATTTAATATATTTTATTTATTGACAGGCAAAATTATAATTGAATATATTTTTAATCACAACAGCAGCAATAATTGGAACACAGTTGACAACCCTGACGCTCTTCATTTTCGTCGCGTTTCGCTTCGTGCGCTGGAATAGAATAGAAACAGATTTTTGGAAAATAAAACACAACAAACGAAAATGGTAATGGTTTTTGGAACAAATGCAAAAAACAAACATCGACACGGGTTTTTTTACATCTGATTTGTGCTAATCTTTCCACAGAATCACCTCAAATGGATGGGCCACTCGTCCACAATAATGGATATCCAGCGCGTTCTGCTCCACCAGCAAAGCAACAATCAAAGCTGCGAGGTCCTGCTGGTGGCCAAAGATGGCATCAGTGTGCGCGCCCATCTTTTTGTGCTGAGCACGTGCAGCGATCTGATGCGCAATCTCCTCGTCGATTTACCCACTGGTCAGGAGGCAACGGTCATCCTACCCGACATACGCGGCGAGCTGCTGGAGAGCATGTTGTCTTTCATTTATATGGGTGAAACGAGTTTGCCCTCTGCCCTGCTCTCTGAATTCCTCGAAGCCATCAATTTGCTGGGCATCAAGTCCGCAATTAGTTTTGAAACAAATCCAATAGCCATGACCAGCACAAATGTCATCAGCGGCGCTATGGCTGTCGAGGCAGCAAAGTCTATTAGTGGATTGCAAATTGCAAATGCATCGCTTGTCGAGGAGGAGGAGGAAGAAGATGCTGGCGCAGTGGTTGGCAAACTTCAGATGGATAACACAGTGCTCGCCAATCCCCAGCAGCAACAGCAACAACATCACGATCAGCAGCAAGGACGAACGTTAGAGTTTCTTGATGTGTACGGCGATCAGCCAAAAATAACGTATTCCATTGAGCATATGGGCGGCACCAGCAATGGAAATCAGTTTATATTAACGGAGAACACTGGCACCTTTACCATTACCCAGTCGGCATCTTCCGTAAATAAACTGGGCGAATCTGTTAATTCCGTAATGGACACGGCGACGCACAGCGGTGAACTTGTCGACGATGAAGTCGAGGCGGATGTCACCGATGATCACGACGGATCCGAATCCCAGTTAATCGAGGAGGAGTACGGGGCATCCGCCGATCCCTTGATAGAGATCAGTGCAGATGCAGATGCCGATGCTGACATGACCGAGGACGTGATGCATGAAGTGGGTGCCGGCGACGAGGAGGAAGAGGATGAAGAACTGTTGGATGTGAAGCCACGCAAATCCCACCTAGACATAAAAATGTTAAAAACAAAGATACGTCAGCGCGCCCCGCCCACAAAGGCGGCGTGCAAAAAAGCGATGACGAAACAGCATCAACAGCATGTGGCGCTGAAAAAGGAGCTTAAGGACGATATCAATGATGCCCTCGATCTGGCCGCAGACGCTGTCCTCCTCGAGGGACTGAGTCTGCAGAAGGCTGCCGATCGTTTTGACATATCGAAAACCGTATTATGGCGACGGGTGCGCTCCAATCCGGCGTACATGCGAATCAAGCGAGAGAAGCCATCGCTGTCTGAGGCCTACGAACGTCTGAAGAATGGCGACTCTCTGAAGAGCATCAGCCAGGATCTGCAAATACCGATGTCAACGCTGCATAGGCATAAGGTACGCCTGGCGGCCCAAGGACGCCTGCCCGACTTCGTCGCTTGTCGGCGGCGAGACAGCACCCCCAAGGATGAGCTGCGCGACAAGCTGGCGAAGGCGTTGCATGCCTGCATTAGCGGTGGCATGTCCCAGAACCATGCCGCGAATCTCTTCGAAATACCCAAAAGCACGCTCTGGCGACATTTACAGCGTCGCGTCACCGAAGCGGAACGGAAAGTCAAGGAGGAGCAGGAGGAGGACGACGAGGAGGATGGTCTAAACTAAACATACATGCAAAACATCCATACATTCGTACACACACATTCATGTACATTTTAACATTTTAACATAGTTTTCATCTTACAACCCTTGTAGAGATAATTTACCCTTAAGCTAAATATGTCATTAAAAATGTTTACATATTAATCTTAATCATAGATTGAATGAAAATTACCAGCTAACTAGTATTTTGATATCCTTGCCGAATGTATAATACATCTTACCACCGATTGTTCCTATGTGAACCTTTTTAATAATCTTATATCATTTGGATGAGTTAGGTTAAAAAGATTGTGTTAGAAAAACGGATATATCAAGTTGTCTTGCTAAACTTACAGTAGTGTTTTTAAAAGGAAATATATGATGGAAATAGCAGAATTGGCATGTTTTCAAACACGACACGCGCGCATCTCTATCGATACTCTGGCAGTGTTATCGATACCGCAATGTCTGCCGGCTTGTTAAACAAATTCGAAATCTTGATATACTTTTCCGTTTATATTGTCTATATCGTTATTGGGCTGTATAAAATCTATGCACTACGCGATCGCATCGAAAACACGGCGAATTTCCAGTTCGCCGAAGGATGGCGCCTGCTCCAAGGCGAGGGCGTAGTGCGTTTGCGCGATGACAGCAATGACGAATTGGAGAATTTCGCTGATTTTATTGCCAAATTATGGCCATATTACCTTTTGCATGGCATTGTGACGGGCGTCTCCAGCTGGAAGTGGACCCACCTGCGTCGCTATGGACACATTGCCATCTGCGCATTATCGTTGGGTTTACATCTGCACTGGACATCACTGATCATGTTCGTCATGCTGTTGGTGAGTTATTTTTGGACTGCCAGGAGACGGTCGAAGCGTTTGACTTGGCTGCTGACTGGCGTCTGGATTGTAATCATCAATGTGGCCAAGGAGAGCACGTGGTGGCTGGATGAAGTGGGTTATGCGGAGTATGCAATGATGATCATCACTGCCTCCTGGAGTTTATTGCGCGGCTGCAGTTACTCTCTGAGTGGAGGTGGAAACGAAGGTAAACTGATTGATTACCTGGCATACACCATGTACTTTCCCTGTCTCACCTACGGCCCGCTTATCAGCTATGAGCGTTTTAAGCAGCAAGAGAAATCAACTCGCCCACTGCAGTGGCGGAGATTCGTTGTGGCCCTATTGCGTGTGGGATTCTGGTGGCTGTTGATGATGTGGTCGCTGCATTACTTCTTTATCCACTACATGGAGCGTGATGTGCGCACTGTGGCAATGATGGAGTCTGTGTTCTGGCAGCATGCGGCCGGCTACTTTATGGGTCAATTCTTTTTCGTCTACTACGTGGTCACCTATGGCTTGGGGATTGCGTTTGCCGAGCACGATGGGATTGCGGCACCGAGGAGGCCACGTTGCATCGGACGCATTCACTTCTACTCCGATATGTGGAAGTTCTTTGATGAGGGACTGTACGAGTTCCTCTTCCGGCACATCTACGCGGAGTTGTGCGGCAAGAAATCCTCTCCAGCTGCCAAGCTCTGCTCGACTGCGTTGACTTTTGTCTTTGTCTTTATTTGGCATGGCTGCTACACCTATGTGCTCATCTGGAGTGTGCTGAACTTTGTGTGCCTGGCGGCGGAGAAGATCTACAAGACCTTTGTCTCACGACCGGCCTATCAGAGATGGTTGCTGCAGCTGTTCGGTGCCGCCGGCGCTCAACGTTTCCATGCGCTGCTTGCCACACAGCTCTTTATACCCGCCGCCTTCTCCAACGTCTACTTCATTGCCGGCCAGGATATTGGCAGCTTTCTGATGCGGGGCGCCTACCTGAGCGGATTGGGCAACTATTTGGCGCTATCTTTTTGCAGCTACTGTTTCTTTCAATGCTCCGAGCTGCTGCTCATCAAGATCAACAAGAAAAAGACTAAAGCCAATTGATTATTAAAAATATAAAAATAATAATGTACATAGATATATAGAATGCTTAAAAACTGGGCAAGTCTACGGATGTAGACGAAGACTCTTCAAGATACAATAAAAATACTCAAGACTGCATAGATGACAACAGTTATATTTAGACATTAAATTAGTTCGGAAGCCTCCATAAATCAGTAAAAGTCTAGGTTCACATAATATACAGTAATCAGTTAGCAGCTCCTTCGGACTCCTGCCACTTAATCCAACCGCCAGTTTGCGTACAAGTCGACGGAAAGTTTTCCAGCAACTCGTCCAGCATTTCGTCGCAGGTCTGCGTATGCTGCGTATTGTAGAGTCCATCGTCGTCGTCGTCAGGCCAGTGTGTCTGGGTCTGGATGTGGGATAGGCCGAGCTCCTCGAACAGCTCGGCGCAGGTCTGGGTGTGCATGTGCGCCGACGTCTGTGGCCCGAACATTGGCTCTGCCGCCTGATATGCCCCATAGACGACGCTGTCCGTCTCCATATCGAGATCCGTCATTGTGCCCTGGTCAAGCCGATTGTCGAGCGTTTGGGTCTGTATGTCACGTAGCAGTGGAGCCAGCTCGTCCGCATTGTTCATCACAATTTCATTGAAATCAACGTCATCCGTTTGAGTTTCCATGTCGCGCAACAGTCGTTCTACTTCCTCGACAGTGAAGTTGGACAAGGCCAGTTCGCTCTCCTGCCTCGCACGCTCCGCCAGGGCAACGTTCAGTGCTTGTTGTATGGCATCATCCATGTCGATGCTATCCTCCGTTTGTGTTGCGGTCTGCAACACAAATGGAACTTCAATATCTGGCAGGCAGTAGAATGATGGTTGCACAGGCGAATCCACTGGGGCTATCTGTTCCTCTACAGTGTCATCTACAACAGCAGCTGACACCGCCGGTTGAGAAGGCGAATCCCCTCGTGGTTTCTGTTTTCGAATGGGTTCATCTAAATGGCTTACTGGCTCCGATTTGATTGTGGCATCACTTGTTGAATTTGACGCAGTCTTATGCTCCTTGCCGGATGGCGAATCCACTGTGGTTGTCTGTTCCTCGCTGGGCCTATCTAAATCAGCAACTGGCTCCGCTTTGATTCTAGCATAATTTTTCGTAGAATTCTGATGGTTTCTCCATGACTCCAAAGAGGGAATTGCAACTTTTGTTGATGGCACCTCATTGATTTCCAGATGATTCTTGCGTCGCATATGAGTGGCAAGGCTCGCCTTGCTAGAATAGGTGAGCCCGCAGACATGGCATGGGAAGACTGTGCAGCACAGATGATTCTCCAGATGACGTGCGAGCAGAAATGTTCCGTTGCATTCGTTGCACTTGAAATCCTTGATCATGTGAGTCTTCTGGTAGTGCTGACGCAGGAACCGAATGTTCACAAAACTCCGGCTGTTTGCTCGCTGGACATGGTAAACACAGTTGGCCACAGGACAATGGTATTCAGTGATGTCCACCTCGCTGTTGGTGGGCACCAAATTGTGACGTCGTCGCAGATGCAGTTGATAATGGCTCTGGTTGCCGAATACTTGATCGCTGCAGTGCTCGCAGCGATACTCTCGCACTGGCAGCAACTCGGTGATGTCAGGCGTACGTTTACATGACATGGACACAATAAATACAATTACTGCTATCCCTTGAAAATTTGCAAAAACAGAAACAACCTGCAGAGTTGCCAACGTCGCTCAATTTAAAATCTGATTACTATCGATAGCAAGAGTCATGTACTTTATCGAGCTGCGAATATTGAGCGTGCCAGCACTAAGCAAACAACTCTATGAGCAAATAAACATCGTTCCGAAAATATTTCCACAGCCGCAGGAGCATCGACGTCACTGAACTTATCGATACTCGATATTTTTTTTGAGAGTACTTGCATAGCTTTCATCACTAGTTAGCGTGTTGCCGTTCTCGTGTTGTTGTGCAAAAGTTTGCTCGGTTAAGAATTTTGGAGGTAATTTGAACAACAATTTGCTTAGAATCAAATTATGTATATACTTTTGTTTGTATATGAGGGCAAGATGTCTCGCAATATGAAGGTCGTGAGTGTTCAATAGGATTTACGTAAAATGCGTAAATACGTCAAATACTTGCACGCACATAAATATTTACATACATATGTATTGCACATGTGCACATATCAATTTAAATATATATATATTTATATAAAACTATACATATATATTTTGATTTTAGAAGGCTGAATTTTTCAGTAATAATTTGCATAGAACGCGTGTTTTCATTTCTCTTTCGGATCCGACTTGTTCAGGGAATCGTTCGACTATTTATTATTGTCTCGGTTTTATTTATTTGTTGTCTCGTAATAAAAGTGTCAGCGTTACTCACACATTCATAGAAGCTTTACGTGTCAATATATGTGCATATGTAAATGTATGTGTGACTGTGTTTAAACATACTCAATGAAAATGTAGCTAAAAGTGAAATTAATTTTAAATGAATTTTAATTATACCTTTGTACATCAAATTGTATGATTTACGAACAAGTGTACAGATGTGTGCGAACAATATTTATTCAAATGTGTACACCTGTTTATCTATGCGTATAGATATGGCTAAAAATATGTTTGCTGCACAACAAATACACACAACAACAACAACAACAGCATAAACACACCTAAATTACTACTACTTTTGTACCTGCTCTCAGCTCTCAGCAATCTCTCTCCAAATTTAGCATGACGACGTCATCGTCGATGCGATTCTCGGAACATCTGTTTAAATGTAGTTAAAAGTGCTATAATTTTGTGGTTGGCTATATAATTAAAACTGCGAATATTAAATAGCTACTCTAACCTCATTGCAACGTGAACTTCACTTTGTGGCGTGGCTCCACCTATAACTGGTGATCTTGCTTAAATAGTCATTCTGATGAAATACAACTGTGTCTATGTAAAATAATTTATTAATATTTTATACTACACTTTGGGGATTTTGGAGCTGGCCTAAATAGATAGCTAAAAACTAATACAATACCCTTTTTTTGTGTGTGCTCGTATAAATATTTTTTTTTATCCAATGACATCATGAATAAAAAATTAGACCACAATGCGAATGTTAAATTCTTTTTGTTGAATGTGTGATTAAATTCGCTATTGCTACAGAAGTTCGCCTTTGTTTTCAATTATTATGACTTAATTTGCAGTAATCAAATACCCTCGTGATTTAATTGCACTTTTGACGCTTCGCTGCTAATTAAGTATTAGCACATTTTATGAATTGAATCAACTTTTCAATGGGCTCGTTTTTCGTTTTGCTAGGCAACTTACTGCATGCAACACCCACCAATAGATTTTGCTGTCATTGCCACTTGGAATAGAGCACAACTCGATTATTGCCCGCCCGATATCTGTTTTGCACACAGCAACACTTCCGGTTACGGTTGTTACCATGCTTCTCTCTCTCTCTTTCTCTCGCTGTTCACTTGTTTTGTTGTTCGTGTTTTTAGTTCGAGAAAGTTGCAATTTTCCATAGCCCAAGCTTAGCAATGGCTCTGATTTATTTGTCTTGTTATCACTGCCATTAGACATTTTGACATTGATGTGTTTTACTCGCAGCAGCTTATACGTATGTTTCTAATTATAAATATGATGTACATATTTTAATATTTAAATTTTACTGTGCACGCGTAGTTCTTATCTTGATGATGAGGCCAGCTCATGCATGCGCCAGACAGCATAACAATTAAACAAACAAACATATTTGATACATTTTCTAGTAAACAAATGCAATATATAAATAAACCCAATTCAATTGAATTTGTCACATGAGCCGCTTTAGGCGGGTCGAATTAAAAGGAATCTACAGTGGGCGCTCGATATCATGAAATGCTCTTTTTCTCAAAGAGATTTTACACTGTATGGTTTGCTTTCCAGGTTTACCTAGACTTTTGTTTCAATAATACGGAAACTCTCTCAGCTAACAATTATTAATTAGGTTCTCCAGTGGGTCGAATTTTGTTTACTCTTCATCACTGATCCAACAGACTCGAGCCTTAGTTTCATCCGCTGTGAGTATAAACTATATTGGCCTTGCTGTCCGTTGATGTTTGTGTATTTTGAAATATTTGTTTTTAATTTTCGTGGACTATGAGTCATCGACAGCGGCATTTGCTATTTATAACTTATCTCTGCTTATGTTGGGGATTTTCGTTGCTCGGGTAATTGTTAATTGCAGCATAGTTATTGATTTGTGTTTTTCTTTTTGCAGGTCTCCATCGAGCACGTGCATTTACATAAACTATTAAGGAAAACATGAGCAAATCAACGGGAAATGCGCCACCGTTCACATACGTTCCGCCGCCATCGGCACCTCCGTCCTATTTGGAGGCTATGGGCGGGGTGAAGCCAGTGGGACCATATACGCCACTTGCTGCACCAGCCACCGTTGGCACAAACATATTGACCACTGTGGTGCCAATTGGACGCACCTCGACACACATGTTATGCCCCTCGTGCCACGCAGAGATTGAGTCAACGACACGTACGGAGCCAGGAATGGTTGCCTATCTGTCCGGTTTTGTTATTGCATTGCTTGGGTAAGCGACACTGTCATTTTCTCATATAAGTACCTATGTCTGACATGTTGTTGTGGTTGTTGCTCATTGCAGTTGCTGGCTAGGCTGTTGCTTGATACCGTGTTGCATTGATGACTGCATGGACGTGCATCACACGTGCCCCAACTGCAAGGCGTATTTGGGTCGCTATCGGCGATAAATAACTGCCACTGCTGTCATGTACACGCACATACGTGACACAGCTATAGATATGGATGAAGGAGAGGGATGCGAGGTGGAGAGTTAAACTTAAGCGAAAGTTTTGCCTTTTTTAATTAATTGTAATAATATATCACTTTAATTATACAGCCGATGGGAATGCAAGCGCTTAACTCTAATTTCATGCTAATCCTTGCTAAATTGCTCATGCTTCATGCATGTATTTTGATAGTGATAACGATAACGATTTAAATTTATTGGTTTGCTATTAATTTTTGTCAAAATTGGACTCGAATTTGCACGTAAATGCTCAATATTTCGAACCACAACGGCGGCTAATATTGTATATGTTAATATTTATGTAAACATTTATAGACATTTGTCCAACGAACTTTTGTTGTTCACCCAAAATACCAATTTTACATGGAATTAAAGTTCAAAATTGTTTCTGGAATTGACTGGTAATAAATATAAATATAAATTTAGAAATTTGTTATTCAACGCTGCATAAACACAATACAGTTATGTAATCAAAAGACAGCAAATTTACAAATAATATTAATATGTACCACTTGCAAATGTCTTCGTGCTGATATGCACGCTGTATATCCTTATAAGGCACATACTTTAATGTATCGATTGATCAATAATATCAGTGTAATATGTCGCCTAATTTTTTAATAATAAAATCTACAAATTATTTTCCATGCGAGAAGCCGTCTGAGAATTTTCAATTCGGTGGATTCGTAGATCACACTGCGATCTTCCATAGATTAGATCTTTGCTTAAGGATTGGGTCGAGATAAAGCCGTTTTTGTAAAAGAGACTCTCTTTTTTAAGGCATAACTTAGCCACTTAAGACAGAAAGTTTGATATATAGCGACTATGTCCTTGCAGATCAAGGAGAACCAAGAGTCAAACACTTCGTTTTGAACAGGGACGTACAAATTGTATGAGCGAGTTGGATCCTTTTTCTCGTCGACTATGTGCTCCTGAAAGTATGCCACGTTGTTTGCTTACGGGAAAATTAGCCAATGCAACAACCCCGTTTGTGGAACTAGTGTGTGCACGCGCTACCCTAAACAGGAACCAGATAAAAAACGATATTGAGTGACAATATTTCCCACCCTTTTAAATAATTTCGATGTATTTCATTTTTTCTATTTATAAATTGTATTCTTTGTATAATTGTAGTTCGTTAGTTTCGCATAACATACTCTCTTAACATGTTGTCAAATTTAATATGTTCAGATAACATTGTACACCACGCACATACACTTAAACTTGAATTACATAGTAAAGTATAATATGTAAATAAACATACGTTACACTGTTTTTTATTTTATTTTTATTTTATCTCTTATGTTGTTACTTTTTTGTGGTGTACTTCATTGTTTATTATTTGTATTTATAACATGACTTACACATAAATATATTGCATGGAATTTTCCGTTTCCAATTTATTCTTCGTAATAAACTCTGAAAAAAAAACGGAAAACACGCTCGTCTTGTTTGCCTTTTGTAAAAACTTAAATTTACGAAAATTATATTGCTATAACTAACCATATACAACGGATGTATGTATATCTTTATGTCTGTATAGTATATATATATATATATATTTTATTTATATATATATATGGTTGCTTTACATGAATGCGTGTATTTGTATAAACAGTTTCAGTTAATAATATAGTATGGATTTATTCATTCATTTTTAATGCATTTGAATTGTTAACATTGTTCACCACTTTTTGTATATGTATATGTACTTGTATGCTTTAATTGTTTATCTTTTATAATCTGTATATGTATATAGATTTATTTATATATTTATGAATGCGTAACGCCTTAAGGTAATATTTTAGTTGCATCTCTTGATAGGTTGATTTTTAAAGTGTCCGCACATTAAATCAAAAATATTAAATCAATAAGCTAAAACGAGGACAGTTTAAGTATTTAGGGGAATAATACTTTAATCTGCTGGGATTGGCCTTGTTTAAGTCTAATTTAAAAGCTGATGCACAATGGTAAATACTTGGCTATTTACAGGGTATACCCGACTAAGCTCAGACAATTGGCGCACAAGTGGAGTTGCTTGTTGTCGCCTTGGGTGTCTTTACTAAGCACGACTGCGAGTTGTTGCCCATACTGGAGCCGTCCAAGCTATCGAGATCGAGCGCGGTATCAATCATTGTCGTATCATGGAGCATCCTCAGTCGATCCGCCGACTTTGCCTGTTCGGCTCCATCACCCGCCGATTTGCGGTGATGGAAGGAGGCGCTCACCGGATCGTCCAGATCGAGATCGTCACTGAGCAGCGTCGATGAGAGCACAGCCTGCTGCTCACTGTGCTGCTGCTGCCGTAACTGCTGCTGTTGTTGCTGTTGCTGATGCGCCTGCTGCTCATCGATGATGTTCGAGTAGACATGTAGGGCAGCATCTGTGGCTGCCACTTGCGGCACATTGCTGTACATATTCTCAGGCTGCGACACGGACTTAATCAGCGTCTGTTGCTCACCGCTGATGGCAGCTGCGAGCAGAGCGGCACCCGCAGAGGGTTTGTGGTGGGCTTCACCCGATATTGGTGCATTAACCAGGGCTGCATCAAAGTCCACATCGAAGAGATTGCTATAGCTGCCGCTGCGGTTACGGTTGCGCATCTCGCGCGCCCTGCTCGACGCAGCGATAGCGGAGACTGCAGCAACTACTTCGGTGCCGGCGACCACAACTACATCAGCAGTGTCAAGCTCATCCTCGCTGCTGGCGGCGGCTGCCAATTGGTTTTCATATGCCAAATCTGCAATGGCAGAGCCACCATTCGATAGCTGACGTTGCTTGTGGTGCCGGAACTGTCGTGTCTGTGTGGCCGTTTGTTGAGTATACGCCGGCATATCCATTTGGGCCAGCGGAATCTCGTTGTCGACGAGCTGAGCTAGACTATTGGAATTACCTGTACAGAAGTAAAAGAGAAGTGCAAAAGGTTAGTTCATAATAATTGCTGGGTTTATTCTATTGTGGTTTTTCGAATTGCATACATAATTAATGTGACACATTTATAAAAATGGTTAAAAACTCTCATTACAACAAATTTGACAACTAATTAAAAATTCGTAATTGAATTTTGAGTGTATTTTTTTTTTCGCTAGTGTGTTGTCTGTGGGCGTGGCTGGTGGTTTTGATTTTTTTTTTTTTGGTAGCTGCTATTTAAATATGCAAACAATTGTAAGTTCTGAAAAGGTGGCGAATGAAAAATGAAAATATATATGGTAAGTTCATATATCCAATGCACACAAAACAACTCAAACAAATATGTGTATGGTAAATTATTGAGGTTGACCAAACATCCGTTTGGACCAGTTGGGTATTAACATAATTAAAAATACATAATACAATTTGATAATTACTTAAATCAATATGTAGCCAATAGCTCTAATAAAATATGCATTTATGAGTTATGATTTATGTTTTGTTTTAATTGATTATTTGTTTAATTTTTTTTTTTTTTTTTTTTGGGAAACCAAATGTAATTTGTCTGCAGTGCCAATTGAAATAAATGCAACAATTCAATGCATGCTACAATAATTTCGTGTCTATTTAGGGAAAGTTCAGTTAGCCAATATTTCAATACACATACAGATGAATATAAAAATAAATATTGCTATTAATGTAGAATGAAAAATCGTTGGGTGATTTCGAAGTCGGTATAGAGATTTGCGTGTGTGTGTGTGGGTGTGGGTGTGGGTGGGTGTACGACATATGGTTTAATGTTGGGTTTGTTTTTTTTTTCTTCTCTGTTTTAAAGCAAATCATAAATAATTCTTGTGAATTGGGTATGTGTATAGGTAAATCAAGATTAAGCAACGAAAGGCAGCTTTGAAAAATGATAGATTTGTACAGCGTATTCGTACGCTTTTGGTTTACACGATTTCTTTGGCTAATTGCGCTATCTTAAAAAGAAAAAAGTACGGCATATGTCGGATTAATATATTGTACGTATATATATATATAGCATTTGCTTGGAAAATAAATGTCGGAAGCGTTGTTAAAATACTTGAATTTAATTTACCATTATAAAAGTACAACAACAAAAATGTATTTTTCAATTAATTTACTTTTTTTTTTTTTGTATTTTGTGGAAGGCAAACTCACCCAATTGAGGCATTTATGTTTTACTCTATGTATTAAGCGGCCCTCGAAAGCTTTCACTCAATTGCATTTAGTTTTTAGTTGCAATTTTGGATTGGATTGCAATTGTTTTTCGTTTTTTTTTTTTATATATAATTATTAAGACACAAAATGTTTATGGTTTTATTGTTGTTGTTTGTTAGATTTTTGTTATTTTTTTTTTTTTTTTGTTCCATAGTCACAAGTTGTATTGAAAGATATAAAAAAGAGTTTGACATTAGTGTATGAGTGTGTGTATGTGCAATAACCAAGAGAAAAATCAATCATGTATTTGCAAATAGTATTGCTCAGTATTTTTTTTTTTTTTTCTTTTATGGGTATATTCGGGTAAAAGGTATAATTGGGGTGGTGCGTCTGCTTTTGGATGGGCGCGCATGTACCTTGAAGTGAATTCATGCGAAATTATATCACGCTAAATGGAAACTCAAATATGGCTGAGATTTTGGCAGCGTTGTACGAAGAAGAAGAAGAAGCGCGTAAGCTTTACAGAATGGCTGCCACATTGTAATGGTAACCACACACAGTTGCCACTGTGTGTGCACATGTGTGGGTGTGAGTGTGTGTGTCTAGTCTTGATCTTCAAGTCAGCAGTTCTTTATTTGTTTTATTCTTGCAAACATTTTTTTTGTTGTCTCGAAAGTTCAGATTGTGTTTTTCTATTGCTCTCTTATCTTCTATCAGAAACCTGTCACCTTATTTTGGCACTCTTTTTGGTGAGAGAAAAGCGCTGTGTCTGGAAGATATATTGCTGGAAATAATCATACGTATTTTGGGGTGAATAGCAACGCTATAAACACCTTTGTTATCCCTTGACATCTTTTTTTTACGGATAAAACAAAGATAGTTAAATAATAGTCGATTTTATGCATCGTCAAACAGCTTTTCTGATGAAGAAGATAAGGAAAATGTTTGCAGGAATCACTGCCTAGTTGTATACATACATACATAATAATTATTTGTGTTTGTTCCGTAATTCATTAACATTTCATTTGCATAAATACGCTAGAGTACATTTTATTGCCCAACATTTAAGAATAATTATATAATTATGATCTGCATGTGTGTGTGTGTGTGTGTGTGTGTGTGTGAGTATGTGTGTATCATCATTTTATTATAACATACATAAGCACATACGTACGTATATATAATATATATATTATTACATATATATATATTTAACATGAGTCATTGTGATCATATCCAACATAATGTGGGAATACAATTTGTATAACTCTTCCATTGCTAAAAGGAACTCATTTATGTATATATATAATATATATGTGTATTGTTAATGCGTAACATTAATAGCCTTTAAGACTGGGGCACGAGCTGCTAGTGCGCCGTTTTACAGTAAGCTGACTTATTGTTCTATATTGAATTTTCACTTAAAATCCAAGCATCCCTTCTGGCCCTATTCTTTGGTTTTGCCAGGGAGGGGGGGGATGAGCTTTCTGTAACATTTACAAACTACTTATGTTATATGTATAAATATTTGTCTCTCAGTTTTTAACATATATGTTTGTTTTATGACATATTTGCAGTCACTTGGCAATTTGTTAACCCTAATAAATATCCAATATCCAATATTCCATTGCATTGCATTGCACTCGCATTAATGCATTATTTGGTTTGACTAGATTTTCTCATTTTTTAATTTTAGTATAAATTACAGATCGTTTAAAATTGTTATACAACACTACACATATCAAATTCTTATTGAATTTCGAAATTTGTTTTTTTATTTTCATTGTTGTAAAAAACAAATTAATATACTAACAACAAAATGTGTTATTATTTTCGATAAATGGCAGTTGTTTGGCTATTTTGAATAATTGCTTGCTAAGTTTACTTTTCGACTTCATTTAATTGAAACCTTACAAATTAAATTTCAACTAAATTGCACAAGTGACTGCCACAATTCGAGGGTTCTCTCTCTCTATCTATATATATGTATGTATATATTAAACAAATTAAAATCTCAATCGACTACGAACTGAGTGGCTTCAAACATGCAAGTGTCTTCAAAATGCATTGCTTTTCAGTTTAGTTATTAGTTTTCGTTATAATTTGGTTTAAGTTATTTACTATTTTGGAGGTGGCGGCGTCGGGATATGGACTTTATACATTATATAGTGTGTTAAGTGTGTTAAATTGCTGCAAGAACTGAAAAAGAAGGTATATCTGGTCACACTGGCGCACCGCTGCAACAGCGATGCGTCAGCGTGACATTGCCTATGATATATAAGTGCTACATAAACGCAAAAGTTTGTATGAACCAAGTTGTATTTCAGTTTGGGGATAGGTGGTCGAGGGTACTACGAGTACAGTACAGGGGGGTTGGGGGGCTTGGTGTGTTTGCAGGGTGTCCAAAAATTTTCCAAGGAAATCATAAGTGAAAAATTCGCGATATCTTAGCTGCAAAACTACGCGTGCAAAATCATAAAAAGGTTTCAACTAACGCTACCAAACATTCAACTATCCTAGAAAGCGCGCGACACGAAAGCCAATTTATTCAGCCAGTGTTGGATAGTAACCAAGGAATATATACGTATATGTAAATGTCATCAGACTCTAGCAAATTTTTACGAACTTCGAATACAATCGAACTTCTCTAAAACAGAACTTGACAAAATTTAATGCAATTTCCATTAATCGATCTTCATAATTCCATTTGAGTATTGTTAATTTTTCCATGTTTTTCAGTTTTTCATTTTCCAACGTTCAATAAGCATTGCATATTTTTCGATTTTTTCATGTTTCGTGTAGTCAAATATTATGTTTTTATTATTATTTTTCGCAGATGTTCGAGTTATAGAAAAGTTCGACTGTATATAGGAAAATCCGTGCGTTACGACCTAACTATTGCCTGCACAGCATATAAATGTAACTAGCCCGTGAAGCCCGGCAGCAGTAGGAATCGGAGGCATGCTGCCAGGACGCCAGCAGCGTGGAGCGTGAGCATGAGCGTGGGCGATCCCTTAATAGAAGAGCGTACAGCTTTAAACAACCAATCAATGTAGTCACAGTTAGAGGCGGCAGTGTTTGCTTGATAGTAGTAGTAGTAGTAGCTGTGATTAGCTGCGTACTAGGACGAATCGCTGCCCGCGGCATCCTCGATAATCGAGTTAAGATCGATGTTGAACGAGTACTCGTAGAGATTTGAGTAACGATCGCGCTCCTTCCACGGCGATCGATGATTCATATAAAGATTTCGTTTACTAACACGAAAGATCTGGCTATCCTTGATCGACTGATCGTCGTCACAGGGTTCGCCGCCACCGCCAAAGTCGCATTCGCGAATTGTCAGTCGATTCGTCGGTGATTTCAGCTCAAACATGACCTCCTGATGCTTGTAGGGCTTGCGCATCGGCAGCGGATGATAGCCGGCAATGTTGACCTTTTGCGAGTCCACGGACTGTGTGGATTGGCGTCGCATGGTGCGAGCCTGCTTTGGGAATGGATAGTTGGTGGTGCGTTGCGGGGAATAGTATTTAAAATCGCTCGGCGCCGGCGGCTGTGGTGCGGCTGTTTGTATGCTCACATTGGAAGCTGAGCCCATCAGCTGCAGCGTTGAGGGACGACGTGGTGCAAGCGTCGGCGCCAACGATGTGGATACCGGCCCAGTCGTTGTCGTCGTCGATGAAGATGAGCCGCATCCGACTCCAGCAGCTCCACCACCACCCGTTGCTGAGACGCTGCCAATGGCAGTGGTTTGCTGTGCATGCACATGATGGTGGAGTAGGGGCAGTGGGGAGTTCCTCGCATCATACGAGGGTGTCAACGGCAGATGCAGCGAGCGCTTCAGATTTAGACGGTATGAGGAGGTGGCTGGCGAGCGTTGCACAGATGGTGGCGTCACTAAACCGGCGGCAAGTGCCTCCTGCTGCAGATGTAGCTGCAGTTCGGCAGCCAAAAGTTGTTGCTTTTGATGCGGTTGGTGTTGTTGTTGGTTTGTTTGGTGTGTTTGGTGTGTTTGTTGTGTTTGGTGTTTGAGTTGTTTGTGTTTGTTGGCTTTGAACTGTTGCTGTGCGCTAGCGGGCAGCAATGTTTGCAGGGAGCAGCGCTGATGCTGCTGGCGACGTGACTTGGACTTACCGTTCTGCAGCATATCATAGCTGGGCGGTCGATCGAAGCCATGAGTCCCATTATGGCCATGCCCATGACCGTTAACAGCTCCTCCAGCTGCAGTAGCAGCAGCGGCTAGTCCGTTGCTCTCCATGGTTGAGGATGAGGGATTCGACTGAGTTTTGTTGTTGTTGTTGTTGTGTTTTGATGCAATAATGTGGTTGATTGTTGTTGTTTGGCGATTGGGGTTGAGTGTTCATATTTGTATATATTTATATAGATATATAACGAGTTGTTACCAAAATGATTATTGAGTAAAAACGAAAAAACAAACAAAAAAGAAGAGATAGAAACACAGCGTTAAAATGTGGTGCACATAAGTTCATCGAGTTATATAGAGACAGAATGAGAGAGAGAGAGAAATAGAGAGTTATACAGAGAGAGAGAGAGAGAGAGATAGATCGAGAGAGATTTGAGATAAGCAAGCACAGGTGCCGAGACATTCAGATTGAGATTTAGTTGGAGTAGGTGCTCGAATTGATTAAAAGTGTTTCTGGTCTGTTCGCTTACCTCATCGTAGAAGCGCGGCTTGAGCTCAGCGCCGGCACCACCGCCAATGCTGACACCGCCGCCGGCACCACCAATGCCCGACATGCCACCCAGCATTGGCTGCGCTGTGGTGACCAATTGCGAGGCGCTGATGACGTCGCTTAAGGCATGCCGCGGACTCGAATGATGCATCTGTTGTATATACTCATCGGTGGCAATGCCGCGTCTGTGAAATGTTTTTTGTTTTTTTTTTATGTTAGCAAATGTTGCAAGTAATGCAGAAGGAAACACATTAGTTTACCTGTCGATCAGCGAGGGCGTCATGGGTCCGCACAGAATGTGGCAGCAGTTGAGGCAAATGTTGCCACGCGAATAGGGATTCTGTGTGCGCGGACCGCCCTTCGATGAAAACGAACCCTTGAGCTGCTCAACAAAGAGGGATGGAAACAGTCAAAGTCAAGTGATAAATTAATTCCAAATGCAGATGCAATTTAGATTCAAGGAGCACACTTACATCCTCATTCGTTGTCTGGTCGCTGGTGGTCAGATATGTGTGAAATCCAGCCAGTCCGATAACCGACCAAATGGAGAAGAAACAAATGAACACAACAATCACAGTGAAGGGCGCCTTCTTTATTACTTCGAAGACCTCCTGTTCCGTTTTCATCACTACGCATACGCATACGTTAATATATATTATTTTGACACATATGTGTATATATACTCACATAAAACTAAATGCGTCACAGAGCACGAGAATATAAATACGGCTAAAAATGCCAGTGAGACTAGAAACAAATAAAAGAACCGATAATTTCGCTTGCCCACGCAATTGCCCACCTGCAAAGAGACAATGAGACGAAAATTGTTAATTTCAATGAACCAAATTAAAACCAAAAAAAACGGATTCGTTCTCTTTTCTAAAAATCTACATAATGCTCATTATGCCAAGGCATCATCACACACAATAAGGTTAATTGCCCTTTCATGACCCACACCCGTACTTGCACCCCCCTTAATGGGTGGTATCGCATCCATAATTGGCGACAAAATGAAATTACGCGCCGTGTACAACCGAGAGGGAGACAGAGAGAGAGAGAGAGAGGGAAATGCCTCAATTTTCCAGCCAGCATAGCCTGCTGCTTTAAGGCCCAAAAGGCACACCAGCCACGAACACGAGGCGACCTTCAGCGCTGAGTAGCAGTTCCACCAGCTCATAATCAAGCCGGCGGGAGGGTTTGTAATTGGGGTTGAGGTTGGGTTTGGGTTTGGACTCGGGTCGTCCGAGCGAATGAAAAAAAAACCCCACTTTTTAATGCGGGTTGGCGCCAGCGAACATGGGCAAAAAATGAGCGAGCCCACTTCAGCTGCTTAGGCTCTGAGATACCCTGCATTTAGGCTTAAAACAAAATATAGTTATGCACATCAAATATGTCAAAATAAAATTAATATTTTACATAACGTTTGTGACAAAACATCAAAATAAATGTCACAATTTTAATCCTGCCATTCCTATGCCAACTCTGTCAGTACAAAATCCAGCTGTCTACTAGTTGAAGAGGGGCACATAAATATAATATTAAAAAAAATTGATAGCTTTTTACTCGATATGATAGTTAACTGTCCAGTTATAATAAAATCAAGTAGATAAGTTGATTAAGTATAAAATATAACGAACAATGAATATTCTCAAGAAGATCCAAAGATAATAATCGTAATGCGAGAGGGTACAAAAGCAACGACGACAATTTAGCCTGAAAAAGCGCGTTACACTTAATTGCAACATACCCCTTACACACACACACACACACACCAATGGTTACTGTGCGCCTACTTAAGTACGAGTATGCCAGTATAAGTGTGTGTTTTTGTTTGTGTGTGGTTGTGTCTATGTGCCTTGTGTGCAGCGGTTTGTTTGTTTGGACAGCCACCCGCCACATCTTGTTGCATTTTTTAGGCGCTTGCGGGAAACTCGCGACAGTGAAAAATAAAAAATAAAAAAAGTTGAAAATTCAAATTTGGGTAGGTGGATAGTGGTGGGGATGGCTTGCTGCTGGCAGAGCTTGCTGTGGTCGGGCAGTCCTTTTGCATGTTGAAATCATTTCCCACCAGCAGTTGGCGCCGAAATTGGGTTAAAGTCAGCGCTGCCGCCGCCGGGCAAAGAGCGAAAGTTGTTTTTGTTTGTGTGTGCGGGTGTTGGTGTGTGTGTCTGTGTGTGGCACACATTTGCGGCAAAACATTAGCAGCTATGTACTTACCCAGGGACAGTGGTGATCGAAGCGATCCACGCAATTATCGCACAGGCTGCAGTGCGAGGCGCGTGGTGGCCTGAAGATCTTGCAGGTGAAACAGTACTTCAGCTTGACCGTCTGCCCCTTGACGAGCACCTCCTTGGTGCGGGGCGGCGGTCGGTATGTGGGGCTGTTCAGCGAGTTTGGCACTTCTGTAGTTAACGGAAAACGGAAAATGTGCGCGCGTCGCAATGCCAACGGAAATGCAGCATCAGCAACAGCGGCAAAAGTTGTTGTTGTTGACATGCAAGTAAAAAAAAAGAGAAAGAGAGAGCGAGAGTGAGAGCGAGAGTGAGAGAGTGAGGGATAGATAGAGGGCAAAAGTTTTCTCATTTTAAATATTTTCCAGGCAGCAACAAAAACTCATTAGAGTAAAGGCAGCGGCGTTGTGGCAGCAGCATTTGCTTTGATGATTTTTATACATATTTTTGCAGCATTTCTATGCCAGGACACGCTCATTACTTTTTATGTGAGCCTTCACAGAGACACACACACACACAAGCGCAAACATACTCACCAACTTAATGAAGTGAAAACAAATATATACAAATAAATAAATGCATATGTGTGTGTGTGTGTGTTTGTGTTTGTGGGCGTGACAAGTCCCGAGCAATTCAACAGGCAAAAACGTCCTTGTCCACATTCATTTTTTAAGTGGATGCAAGCACCAAGTCACAGAAAAGGGGAGAGTCTGATGGGTGGGGGGAGCATGGAGGACTTACCAATTTGCTTTTCAATATAGGCAGCCTCATCATTGGAGGCACGTGGTATGACGCCAGGATCCGTGAAGGTTGTGCGCAGCAACGAGCTCATCGTGAAGAAGTATAAAACGGCTCCCACAATCGGTATAACTGGATTAATGCGCGTCGCCAGAAACGGGCAGCTATTGAAAAAGATACAAGAGGGAGAGGGGGGGTTGGTTAAAGAGATAATTAGTTAAAGGACTAATAATTGAGCACAAGCTTAACTAATTTATCTTTACAAAATGCAGTCAAAAGGCAAAAATGATTTAGGGCTGGAGTAAGCGATAGGGGAATATGCAGTCAAGGGAATAATTAGCCAGAATTTTATAAAATCGTTCTGGGAACTAGAAAGCTTTTTTCGTTTTTACAAATATCTAAATGTGCGAAAAAAAATTTATTTATTTTATTTATTCCAAATTTGTTTTTTGTTATATCATTCAATGACTATTGGAATATTTCATTGAAGCTAATTCAATGAGACGCAACTGCATGATGGATTATCCAACTAAGGACTCGACTAAAGACTGGTCTTAAAGTATCATTTTTGCTGGAGGGGTGTGTGGCATGCAAATTGTCTCTGGAGTGTTTTGGCAAATGTCCCAAATGTCGTGTGCCCGCACAAATATGCAACAAGGGACTTTCGTTGAACGTCGTCCAGGCGCCGAAAATAAGCAAAAACTGTGGCATGAAGCATATTGCAGAAGCCAGCGAGGGAATTGCGACAGTAATGATGCGGCTGCTGCTTCTGCTGCTGTTGTTGCTCAGCATTGTTACATTATGCCGCCCATGCGTGCCACCGATTTGTGAATAGCAATAGCGCACACGTACACACACGCACACACACACACACTCCTGATGACAGTTGCCCAGAGGACCCGAGCATAATGAAAGTAATGTGTGACAAGCCCCAGAGCTCAGAGTTTTGAATTGCAGCTGCTGCATTTTGGGGCCAGTCGAATGTGCGAGCGACAGTAAAACTAACCAGTTAAATACATTTGTCATGACAATGGCTAACAGCAGCATCCTTCCTCCCGTATCCTCCCACATCCCCATCGACACACACACATACACACACACACGGTTAAGCATTCAGAAAATGTTTTTCCTTGCATTCAGCTGGCAAATCGCTGACAATGGCAACATAAAAAGGAAGCCAGCCATCGCTTTTGTGTGCTACCTTTTAGCGATTTGCATTGCGGAGCGCGTTGAACAGAATACAATTTGGCCATAGCCCACAGGCGACAGCAGTTGCAGGTGCAGTTGCCGGTGCAGCTGTAGATGCAACAACTTCTGCTGAAGCACTTAAAAGCATAGGAGATATTGTAATGCTTATAGGTTGCCGCCATCATCATCATCATTGTTGTTGTTGTTACCTGGTCGACTGTGCGCTAATATAAAAGGCAAGCAATGAAAATAAATATCGCGTTGCCGCACAAAAAAAAAGAAGATATATACATATATATATATATATGAAAGAAATGAGATTTGGCAAGCCAAAGCTTAAATACTCTGATGGACTTAGGTTTAGTTTACACATTTTGACAGACATTAAATTGTTTCCATTAAGAACTCATCTTTCCATAGATGGATATAGCGTCGAAGAAGTCTTCTCCACTGCCTTACATAATTGGTGCCACAATCGTTATGCTCTAAGCAAGGGTATATAAAAATAGAGCCGTGCCGTCGGCGCCATTACATTGCAGTTGCCGTTGTTATTGTTGTTCGTGCAGCTTTTTCGGCAGCACATAAATTTGGATAGTGAGTTTAAGGCGGCAACAACAACAACAACAACAACAATGGCAGCAGCAAGCCGCAAATTCCATTTTTTTTTTAATTTTTTTTTTTTTTTTCATGCACATGTGCAATTTTCTTAGCACTGTTGAAACGCACTCGTGCAGAAAATGTTGAGCATCATTTTTTCTAATCGCGCACTGTTAGAAATCGCATCATTATCCTTTCGCCCCACGCACGCAATCAGGATGTATGCACAAGTGAATAGAAAATAACTGTATGCTGCTACACCTCCAGGTGGCTGTCCTCCCTTCGTGTTTCTATTTGTATTTGTGCTACGTGACGTATACGTTATTTGCCCGGTTAGCGCAATGTAGGCATTGCATATACGACGCGTACAACTAAATATATGTTTATTTAGTAACAAACATTTATTTGCCAACTAGCTAGAAATTCAAACTCAGGCAAAGCAACACAACAAAGTACCAAATGTATCTCTGTGAAACTTGCAGATATAAACACTGAAAATCAATGTGTGTGGAAAGAAATTTAAAAAGCAAATCCTTAATCCCCGATTAGAAGCAACCAACGGCTAAATAATTGAGTTCGTTTATCTCTAATCCAGAGTAATTTGCTCTTCCAATTTTGGTACCTTGGAGATTTGATCACCATCAACATTTGTGTGCAGTGCATTTGGAATGCAACAAATTGACAAATCCGAAAAGCGAACCTGAAAGTATTTACCAGTCTGTGTGGGCAGCCAATGGACGTAACGGTTGCTGGTAAATATGCAAAGCTTAATCCCTTCTTTCGTTGAGGCAAGAACATCCTTTGCTATCCGGCCAAGCATAACGCATACGCTACGTTGCACAGCAATAATTAAATGCCATTGGATACGTACGTTGCAGTACGCCTGGACAGTCAGAGTCAGTGTGACAGACAGACAGATTCAGTGACCATTAATGTGGGCGTAATTGGAAACCGAGTAAAGCCAAAAGGATGAGAACAGCATCGGGACTAAGGTCAGGGAGAGAGCTCGACTGTGGGCGATGCTTAATTAGCAACGTATTCATTTTGCAAACAATGCAACCACAGTGAGCACCATTGAGAGGGAAAACCGAAACTCTGGCAAATGTCCAAAGACACTTGGTGAAAAATTCAGTTCTATAGAATTTGAGCACTTCAATTAAAAACGAAATACTTTTTGACTTACTACATTTAGGAGTGAAAAGATAAAAAACAAAAGGAATAGATATTGACAAAGTTTATACTGCATATGTAATTATTTTGTTAAGTGTATGAAATACTCACTCGAAGGCAAAAAAGAGGGCACTGGTGCCGGTAATCAGGATGCACGTCAAGTAGAAGACACCCGTATGCGGTGCGGACATTAGCAATCCATCGCAGTAGAATTTATTGCGTCCGGCAAACAGTTCCCATTTGCGTGTGACGCGCTGGTTTGGTGCCATGTTACTGCAACAACAACAGCACAGTAGATTCATCGGATTGTTGTTGCTGTTGCTGCTGATGCCACTGCTGGTAATGGGTAATGGGTATAGAAGGGATTGTGTATGTGTGCTGTTTATGCTTCAGTTGCAGTTACAATGACAACTGCTGCCTGACTATGACAAGTTGCTCGCTTCGGCTGCGGTTTCGTTTACGTCTTCTTGATGATGATGGTGTTTCTAGTTTGGTTTGGTTTTGAGCAGGGATTGGTCGTGGTGGTGATGGTGTTGGTGATGGTGGGTTTGGGGGTGGGGTTGATGATGGTTCGAAGCCAATTCGTTGCAGGTCTGCCACGTTGCGTCCGCTGACGCGTTTCTCCAGTTGGCTTAAGTGTGGTGCCGTGGTGCCAAGTGTTCAGTGTTGAGTGTGGTCCTCTCTCTCCTCGCTACGCACTTCTTCGTCGTCGTCGTGTTCGTCACTGCGGCGTGTTCATGTGTAACTGTTGATGGCTGACTCCCTTCAAATCCCTGAGGCATGCATAAGTGACTGCCTTGTTTGCGGCTATTTCAGGCGTTAAATTCAACAACTTAAAACTTTGTCCTGGTACCGCTGTTCCTTGATATTTGGCTGCTGTTTGGTCCTTGCTTTCTTCTTGTTGCTTTTGTTTCGCAATATATATAATTTTTATTTATTTATTTATTTTTTGTTATTTTGGCTAATATTTCAGTGCCGCTCTTTGTAAAAGGTAAATGTAATCAAAATGAAATGTCGGCTTCGTGCTGTTCGCTTCCTCGTCTCTGTCTATGTATGCGTTATATCCGGTAAACGCAGCTCGTTCAGTTCCAAAAGCAATTTCGTCCACTTTGTTCTGTTGTGCACAGTGCGCGGCATCAGCCACATTGCGTTTCCAATTTCCTCTCACTCTCTCTCTCGCACACTCGCCGCTTGCACTCTGTCTCTCTCTCTCGCTCTCGCTCTTTCTGTAGGCACCGCCTCCACGCGCCTCCTCCGCGCGTGCAAACTTTAATTAAAGCAGCGCGGCTGTCATTTCTTAGCCTCCTTGCCCCACAATCCGCTGTCTGCTGCTGCCCCCCTGCGGTCGGTCCTCTTCCTCGTCCAGCAACAATTATTCGCTTGGCTTTGTTAACATTGCCCGCTGTCGAGAACTTGGCTCCGATTTGTCTGACTGTCTGTCTGGCTGCCTGTCCGTCCACAGTGCTCGCTGCGTCCTTTTATGATTCAATTATCCGATGCTGCGGCGCCTCCAAAGAGTAGTTCGTGGTTCCTGAAAAGAAAGGAGCAAAGCGTGCACGGAATTAGAAAGCTGTACAAATATCATCATTAAGTTATTTTGATTAAGCGAACTTTTGGACAAAAGTGCCAAAATGGAATTCAACGTGCAAACATGAGTAAGAGGAAGACGTTGAAAGCAAGACAAAGATTCGCTTGCAAATGATTTTTTAATGTTTCTTCTTGTTGTTCTTCATTACGATTGAATGAATAAAATGCATTTAAGTGAGTTACTCAATTTACAAATTAGTTGCTCAAAGCAAACAGTGAGTGGAACTGAATAAATGATCAAATGGAGATAGTTGGAGTATAGAATCCATTTCGTAATTGACACAAACCCAAGTCAGTCGCTGCGAACATAAACAGTCCATAAATTAAGCGAATTAAGATGACAACAGAAGCACACACAACACACGGCCAACACACACACACACATACACTTGCTCACTCATGTCACGACTATAATGCGCTTATATGCTGCATCCGCGCATTTTCGGCTGTCACAGATAAATTGCAATAATAAAGTCAAGCATACGCACCGTTGTACAGCTACGAATTTGCCAACTCCTCTCTCACGCTGCCAAATGTTATCTTAAGGCAAACAGAAACAGACACAGCCCATGCTATAAACTAGCACACATGCAAACAACACAACAATTAAAACGGAAGAGCTTTGTTCGCTATGCCGAATATTAAATACCCTCTTCTACAAGGAGTAGGAGTACAAAAGCAACTTAGGAGTGTTATGAGGCAGGAAAACCAAAAAATATGTAATCAGGAATTCAATTCTTGATGGATAAGAGAGAGGCACAATACCTGTAATACCTGATAAATATCTGCTATATATGTATCGTAAAATACAAACAACTTTTTCATCCCAGAACTCATTATAGTTATAAGCTTCACAAGTGGCTTAGCAAAATTATAGTATCATTTGGAAGGGTATAATGAGAAAGTAGCAAGTTGTAGGGCGGCACAGATAGGGCGTAACAGGAGGAGTGTTCTACGTTAATTAGGCGCACGTTGTCCATTAAAGAGCCACGGCAGCTCTATCGAGAGCAGCGAGATTCGTGGCGCCGCCAAGTTTATGCAAATTGAGCTGCAATTAAAGCAGCGGCAATAGCTGCCCCGTGCTTACTGGCAATGGGTGTAGTTAGATAAACAGTTGCTTTTGCATTAAATACACAATCTTCACCGAGAAGTGCCAATTAGAGGCAGCAGCAGCAGCAGCAGCAGCCAAGAACAAACGCAGTTCTATGCGGGAATTTACACTACTCTCCGATGCTTCTATCGATAAACTCATAAATTGCACAAAATGACGCAAAAGTGCCAGTAACAATAAAAGCTAAAACAACAACAACAGCAACAACGCAAAGTGTGGCAAAATAATAACAATAAAATTACAATAACAACAACAGCAGCAACGGCAATGTTTGAAGAGCACTTGGCAAATGCGGTGCCCGCTCAACGCAAATATGTAAATAAATGGCCACTTACGGCAATTCAATTCAAGAGGAGCAGCACTGTGTGTGTGTGTGTGTGTGTGTGTAAGAGTGTGTGTGTTTTCTGTGTAAGGGCCACACAAATGCAAACAATATGCCAATTTTATGTTTATTAATGTAATAAAACAAAAGACAACAGCGGGTCGCGCACATGTTTGCATTATTAAATAACAACAAACGAACGTCAACAAAGAGTCAGAGTTTGGGAAGGAGTCAAAGACAATTAGAGAGAGAGAGAGAGAGAGAGAGAGTGAGAATGTTTGTCTGCGAGAGAAAGAGAGAGGGAAAAACGCATTATTTTCACTCACTCTCTTTCGCAAAAGCACTTGGCATTGTAATTGCAGCTTTGCTTACGTATACACAGTGAGAAAAACATTGTACATATTTGATGGAAGAACTATTTACCTCTAAAATCATAAAAAACAACAATGAATGGCTAACTTAGGCAAGCCCAAATTATATTCAATTAACGTCATTTAAATATTACGGTCAATAACACACATAACTGAAGATTTTATTAAGGATAACTTGCTAAACAAAAAGTTTGTTTCCATGGGAGCTATATCCAAAAATATTATGACTGTGTCCAATTTAAATCATAGTAAATAGTTTTAAGTACGAAATTCTGTGTATTTTCTCTCAGTGTATGCGTTGTATATATTTTGTAATACATCAAATACTTAAACACCACAGTGCAGCACTTGAAGTTACCCGCATACTCTCACTCACTCACTCACACACACTGATTCGTAACGTAAACCGTTACTCATACGCATGCATGGCGAGCACACTCCACATTGTGACGGCATTCACTCTCACTCACTCCACACACTCACAGTAGGCAAGTGCACTCACCGCGCGTCGTCCAACTCTGACTCTGGGCGAGATTCAGCTTAGGCTCGACTGGGCTTATTCATTTACGCAAAGCACGCCTCAAAACCCATTTGCACGCCCCCCACTTATTACACACACATAACACTCACACTCGCACACACACACACACATACACAGGCAGTCAAACAGCAGACAGACACAATACTAAATGTGTGTGTGTTTCAATGCTTTGGCCTGGCCTGGCCTGCAAATGAATAGTGAGTGAGTTGTGAATGACTAGTGAGTGTATTATGAGTGTGGAGGGGTAAGTGTGCGCGGCGTTTCAAGTTGTTGTCGCTGGCAAGTGTTGCAAGCTTTGGCCGCTGCCCTCACTTTACCCCACAATTTAACTTCCACCATTGGTGATAAACAATTGCCCAGTAGTTTCACAATCACAACACAACAGCTGTAACCACGTTCCAGATAATGATAGCACCACCCACACCCCCAACACCCCCTCCCACCCAACATATAATCTGGCATGAGTACTCGTATTCATACCCATGCGCCTCGTATGTGTTCAAAATGGCTCAGAATACGTAATCAGATGGGCATGCATTTAATGCCCATTATTATGCGGCCACACAAAATGATAGTCGAATAATGGATTATTACTGTATAAATAGTTAATCCGACATTTAGTTAGCTTCTTATTTGAAATAATCCACTTAGCCATGTAAATAATGAAAACAACGTGTGTCTATCAGATTGGTTTATTATCGTTTTAGCTATAACTTTATTGAAAGGTGCACATAATACCAGAAATTTATAAAATGTTTAAGCTCAAAATATTTGTATCTACTTCAATCAAAAATGTATTTCTGCAATCAATGTACTCAATTTGGTAAAATTAAAGTTTTAATTATAAGAAATAATTGAGTTTTCATTCGATTACAACTCGAGTCCAACGTTGCTGCCTCTGACATAATGTCTGCATGTTTATGTGGCACGTTTGGATGTTGCACAATATCAAATACACACACACACACAGAGTGTGTGAGAGAGAGAGAGTGCAGAGGAAACCGAAATCAGAGAAATGCTTAAATATGAAAACATATTTAGAACAATTCTGTTGGAACAACACAAACATTTCCTCACATCCGACATAACGTTCAATTCCGTTAATGCAACAAAATGTCACACACACAAACACACTCACTCACACACACACATCCTCAGATTGCTTTTGTTGCTTTTGCTGGCGCTTTCATTGTTTCTGACGCCGCCGACGTCGCCGCCTACAATTTCCTCGGCATTGCCATGGTCATCGTCATCGCCATCGCTTGCCATCAGCGTTTGGACCACGTTTAGTCGCACATTTTATTTCACTGCCTTTCACATGGAAACAAAACAAGCAAGGACAAAACAAGCAAACGAGATAAAACTGCCAATCTTGAAGTTACCCTTTAATAATTTAAAAAATGCTGTAAGCCCATCAAAATATTATATAGAAAATAAAAGAAATTCTGCATTCTACTGCAAAGATATTATTGATATATATAAATTTGAATACTTTTATGAATCTTAAGTGCCAAGTAACTCTCTCTCTCTCTGATATTTACTACAGAAATAGTTCAGAGTTAACACCTTAACTACTGCAAACCTTCATACAGGGTAGATGGAAAAGAAATAAACTAACGCTACTATTATCGTAAAATGGCGATTTTTATACGTAGTTTGTGTCGCGTTTTGTTTGAGAATAGTTGTGTGACTGTGTGTATATGTATGTGTGTGTTTTTATGTTAGTATCTGTTGTTAATCTTTGGCCATTGTTTTGCTTTAATTTCGATATTCCTGTCCATTTAGCAGATGGCAAACTTTGCCATCGGTTTCAGTTTCAGTTTCAGTTTGTGTGCTAGAAACTATTCAACAATTTCTGCTGATGAACTATTTGGCATTTGGTGGCCGCTTTATTTCTATTTGCGAATGTTATTTCCTCTCTCTCTCTCTCTCTCTCCACCACTCACACAATTGTCCACTGAGGCGCATGCAATTAATTGGCGTTTGTTTTCGGCTTCTGCAAGGTTTGCATAATTGTTGTCCGATTTCGTATCATTGTGGCCATAAATTTAATATTGCACTTTAACATTTTATCCCCAATCAACAATCACCTTGAGATATGTGGATTGAGATTTGTGGATATGAATTCTGATTGCCAACCCGTTTGAGATTCATCTCTCAATAAACAATATATATATGTATGCGTGAAAAAGTGTCAAGTGTGCATGCTCAAAAGAAAACAGAGGCATCCCTATAAAAACTGATATCCGGAACAGTATTTTTGAATAAATAAAATATTGTATAAATAAAATGAAGTTTACATTTGAGTCGTCAAAACTCAACTGATTTTAAAAAGCAAGGGCTTTTTGATCATAGTTTTGCCCCTAAATCAATCGTACATTTAAAGTTGAAAATGAAATTTGAGGTCGGAAGACAAGTAAAAATTATAGCCTGAAAATCGATGTATCGATATATGGGCATAGATCGAAACTTCAAAATGCCATAACGTCGTCAAAACTCAACTGATTTTAAAAAGCAAGGGCTTTTTGATCATAGTTTTGCCCCTAAATTAATCGTACATTTAAAGTTGAAAATGAAATTTGAGGTCGGAAGGCAAGTAAAAATTATAGCCTGAAAATCGATGTATCGATATATGGGCATAGATCGAAACTTCAAAATGCCATAACTTCGTCAAAACTCAACTGATTTTAAAAAGCAAGGGCTTTTTGATCATAGTTTTGCCCCTAAATCAATCGTACATTTAAAGTTGAAAATGAAATTTGAGGTCGGAAGACAAGTAAAAATTACAGCCTGAAAATCGATGTATCGATATATGGGCATAGATCGAAACTTCAAAATGCCATAACTTCGTCAAAACTCAACTGATTTTAAAAAGCAAGGGCTTTTTGATCATAGTTTTGCCCCTAAATCAATCGTACATTTAAAGTTGAAAATGAAATTTGAGGTCGGAAGACAAGTAAAAATTACAGCCTGAAAATCGATGTATCGATATATGGGCATAGATCGAAACTTCAAAATGCCATAACTTCGTCAAAACTCAACTGATTTTAAAAAGCAAGGGCTTTTTGATCATAGTTTTGCCCCTAAATCAATCGTACATTTAAAGTTGAAAATAAAATTTGAGGTCGGAAGACAAGTAAAAATTATAGCCTGAAAATCGATGTATCGATATATGGGCATAGATCGAAACTTCAAAATGCCACAACTTCGTCAAAACTCAACTGATTTTAAAAAGCAAGGGCTTTTTGATCATAGTTTTGCCCCTAAATCAATCGTACATTTAAAGTTGAAAATGAAATTTGAGGTCGGAAGACAAGTAAAAATTATAGCCTGAAAATCGATGTATCGATATATGGGCATAGATCGAAACTTCAAAATGCCACAACTTCGTCAAAACTCAACTGATTTTAAAAAGCAAGGGCTTTTTGATCATAGTTTTGCCCCTAAATCAATCGTACATTTAAAGTTGAAAATGAAATTTGAGGTCGGAAGACAAGTAAAAATTACAGCCTGAAAATCGATGTATCGATATATGGGCATAGATCGAAACTTCAAAATGCCATAACTTCGTCAAAACTCAACTGATTTTAAAAAGCAAGCGCTTTTCGATCATAGTTTTGCCCCTAAATCAATCGTACATTTAAAGTTGAAAATGAAATTTGAGGTCGGAAGACAAGTAAAAATTATAGCCTGAAAATCGATGTATCGATATATGGGCATAGATCGAAACTTCAAAATGCCATAACTTCGGCAAAACTCAACTGATTTTAAAAAGCAAGGGCTTTTTGATCATAGTTTTGCCCCTAAATCAATCGTACATTTAAAGTTGAAAATGAAATTTGAGGTCGGAAGACAAGTAAAAATTATAGCCTGAAAATCGATGTATCGATATATGGGCATAGATCGAAACTTCAAAATGCCATAACTTCGTCAAAACTCAACTGATTTTAAAAAGCAAGGGCTTTTTGATCATAGTTTTGCCCCTAAATCAATCGTACATTTAAAGTTGAAAATGAAATTTGAGGTCGGAAGACAAGTAAAAATTACAGCCTGAAAATCGATGTATCGATATATGGGCATAGATCGAAACTTCAAAATGCCATAACTTCGTCAAAACTCAACTGATTTTAAAAAGCAAGGGCTTTTCGATCATAGTTTTGCCCCTAAATCAATCGTACATTTAAAGTTGAAAATGAAATTTGAGGTCGGAAGACAAGTAAAAATTATAGCCTGAAAATCGATGTATCGATATATGGGCATAGATCGAAACTTCAAAATGCCATAACTTCGTCAAAACTCAACTGATTTTAAAAAGCAATGGCTTTTTGATCATAGTTTTGCCCCTAAATCAATCGTACATTTAAAGTTGAAAATGAAATTTGAGTTCGGAAGACAAGTAAAAATTATAGCCTGAAAATCGATGTATCGATATATGGGCATAGATCGAAACTTGAAAATGCCATAACTTCGTCAAAACTCAACTGATTTTAAAAAGCAAGGGCTTTTTGATCATAGTTTTGCCCCTAAATCAATCGTACATTTAAAGTTAAAAATGAAATTTGAGGTCGGAAGACAAGTAAAAATTATAGCCTGAAAATCGATGTATCGATATATGGGCATAGATCGAAACTTCAAAATGCCATAACTTCGTCAAAACTCAACTGATTTTAAAAAGCAAGGGCTTTTTGATCATAGTTTTGCCCCTAAATCAATCGTACATTTAAAGTTGAAAATGAAATTTGAGGTCGGAAGACAAGTAAAAATTATAGCCTGAAAATCGATGTATCGATATATGGGCATAGATCGAATCTTCAAAATGCCATAACTTCGTCAAAACTCAACTGATTTTAAAAAGCAAGGGCTTTTTGATCATAGTTTTGCCCCTAAATCAATCGTACATTTAAAGTTGAAAATGAAATTTGAGGTCGGAAGACAAGTAAAAATTATAGCCTGAAAATCGATGTATCGATATATGGGCATAGATCGAAACTTCAAAATGCCATAACTTCGTCAAAACTCAACTGATTTTAAAAAGCGAGTTGTTTGTATTGACATAGATAAAAAGAAAACAAGTTTATTGCTGACCCAAAACACAAACTGTTAGTTTCGGGTTCCATTCGATGCTATCATATTTGGATATATTAAATATTATGCTGCGTGTTTTGGCCCAATTTACTTAAATCGACTGCTAACGCCCTTCAAAAATACTTTCGATTTATTGTAAAATAGAAGCCCTAACTCACCACACATTTACAAATACAATATTGCCATAGCTCAATATCTATTATGTGCAAATGTGTATTCAGCTTCTGGCTGTTTGCTTATCATGCACGCGCCCAATTTACTGCTGCTGCCACGCCCCCCTACTCACAGTCCAGTACAAACCGACACCAAAGCCCACGCGATACAATCATCCTTCGGCATCGTTCAGGCATCTTGAGAGATTTTTACAAACGACTTGTTTGGCTGCCATGCTTTGGATTATTGCTTAATAACAAGCTTTTATTTATCATCGATTTGGCATCGCATCTGCTGCGAATCGTAGTGTTATTGCCCGAGAATGGCCAATGGCTATTTTCCTTTTCCGCTTGAATGCCTTACTTTCAATTTCACACTGGCAGAGCTGCTGCTGATGCTGCTTGAGGATATATAACGTATTTCAACTTTGAATTATGATTCAATTAAAATTCAATCAAAAATCAATGAATTTCCAATTTTAACACACACACACACACATACACACACACACACACCGTTTAAATATAAAGTGTAAGTGTCTGCGTGTTTTGCCGCATGTGTTCCATAATCAAAAACTTTGTTTTACATGCACTGCAGCAGCAGCAGCAGCGGCCCCAAAAAGTATGCAATGGCAAAATTGCAAAAATCAAAATTGCAAAGCTATATCATTTGTGTGTGTGAGTGTGAGTGTGACACAAATTGAGCACGACACGAAAAACTGCCAAACATTTCAATAAAGCTGCGCAGCAGCGACGCCATCACCGACTGCGACGCAAGCAGCAAACAGCGACTGCGACTAAGATTGCCAAACGCAGATTGTTTAGAAATTTAGTTTTATGAGCATCGCTCTGCTGCTGATGCACAGCCAGTGAGAAAGAGACTTCCTGACTGACTGAGTGAGTGAGTGAGTGAGATAGAGAGAGAGAGATAGATAGTGAGAGAACTGACAGAAACATATGTCTGCATATGACTGCGCCACCAGCTGCGACGGCATTATGACCAAAAGCAGCACCATTTGTCAACTGCCTTTCATACAGATTTTGTGCGCTTGTTTGTCTGTTTTAGCTTGTTTGCTTGCCAGCTTGCTAGTTATGCTAGTAGTTGTAGTTGTCGTTGTAGTAGTGGCAGTATTAGTTAGTAGCCTGATTGTGTTCAGATGCTGCACAATAGGGCCGCTGCTCTTTTGTTCTCTAACATGTTGTAGCTGTTGTTCTTGTTGCTGTTCCTGTTGTTGTTGTTCTTGTTGTTGCTGTTGACAGGCATTGTTTGAGTTTTGAGTGCAACTGCAAGTTTTCAGCAATTTGAGTTGCTAACAAGACAACAAACAGAGCCAGCCAAAATCAGCAGCAACAGCAGCAGGAGTTAATCAGCAGCCACCAAAAATGCTTATCGGCTGATTAAACAAAACTTCAAAAGTTGAGCTCTGCCTGATGGCGTTATTCACATCACAAAACACCCAAAACTCACTACGCCATTTGCTTAAACGCAAAAGCCGCTCACATTTAGCCAATTTCGGCACGCGCCGCAGTCGTCAAACCACGCACAACACGAACAAAAAGAGCAACAACAAATTGCTTAAATGTGCGCAACAAACCAGGCACAGAACACAACACAGCCAACACACCAGCGCAAAAAGGGTAACTCTTTGAAGCAGCTACTCACTTTTAATAGCCTTCTCGCTGTTGTTGCTGTTTTTGTTGGGCTTCTGGTTTTTGTCGACGCGCTGTTGCTGTGAAAATTTGCGCAATAAAATTGTAAAACAAAGTGGCAACACTCAAAAATCTATTGTTTCCACGAAAAGGAGGGGCAATGGTAGCTAGGGACAAACCTCAACTTTTTGCACACTGCGCTGAATACGTGGGCTTTGATGCTGTGCTGTAAGCTTCAAAGGACATCATCAAAATCTAGCGACATGAATAAGAAAAGATGCCCTATGCTTGGTATCTGCATGGCAGAAGGATAACTTGGTGCGTACCACAAAAAAAGATTAAAGAGCCTAAATACCAATTAATTATTAGAAAAAAACCACTGGAATCTGTAAAGCAGTCGATATAAGACAACATTTGTTATTAATTATATTGAAATTAAGCCATATTAAAACAGAAAGCAAGTATTGAAATCACAAAATCTAGAAAACAATGCATGCCAAATAGAAACAAACTGAACACAAATACAAGAAGTATTTCAAAAAAGGTACAGGGTATTTCGAAGTCGTTTTCTCTGTCTGTTTTCACTGTCTGTGCCTTGTTTTTGATTGCGGCTGCAGTTGTTGTTAAGGTTTTGCTAGATGGTGGCAGCGTTTACTGGCAGCAAGCAGCAACCACTTCGTTATGTTCGTGAAAATCATTTAGCTGAGCGCGCTATGCATGCGAAAACTGAGTGAGGAGCAGATGGAAAATTTGCTGCCTTGAAGGTGCGCACTGCAAAGAGGTTTAGCGACTTTGGCAGTGGCAGAGGTTAAAGAGCAAATTGATTTAGCGCGTGCAAGTGGAAACAGCTGTGGCAGTGGGGAGCAGGAGACTTTTGTGGCTTCGTTCACTGATTTACAGCTTCAAATCACGGCGCCTTAAGGGGTTAAGGGCGGCAGCGAGGCAGGATGAGGGCAATGAAATGATATTAATGCAAAACAGCGCGCACAGATGCCATAAAAAGAGCAAAGCACAAAGCACGTGGCAAATTTATATATATATATATATACATATAGAGAGAAAACTAAATGTTGGGCATCGCATTTCCTTTTGCATTTCCCAAACACTCCAAAGGAGGCGGGGTGGGAGTTTCGAATCACTGGCATGGAAAATGCAATTTATTATGCAAAATGAAAAAAACACTCGAAACGGAGCCGCAGTCACAGCCACAGCGACAAGGAGTCAAATCGGGACGGACAGCGACAGTGCAGAAACAGAGACATAGAGACAGAGAAAGAGCGAGAGAGGGGGAGATAGAGATTGCATTGCGCGTTATTATGGTGCCAAACAATAATATCAACTGGCGGATATAAACATAATTCAATTTTTATTTAATTCCGTACAACAAACACTATAAATTCAGCTCGACTGAAGGATTGTTGAGCGAGTTGTCCTTAGTCCTTAGAGCCAAGCCAGACACAGTTAGTAGCATTGTTGCCATTGGAGTCTAGCCAAGCAGTCGCGTCCGCATCGCGCTTCCGCACTGGAAGCCAATCGGGCAGTCTTTTGCACCCAACACCACCCCCACCCCCACTAACGTTCGACAAAAAGGTTACCAAAAAAAAAATAATAAATAAAAAAATAGGAAGAGCCAGCTCAAAGCTTGGCCGCCAGGCACACGGCAAATGTTTGTGGCCACAAACTGTTGACTCATTTGAGTGTGCTGGCACGGTCAAAAAGCGGGTATGGCCGAAAAAAAAAGAATAGAAAACTAACCGATGCGGGTGGAAAAAAAGCTCTTTAACCGAACCACTCACTCGGCGTGTGAAGTGGGAGAGACACGACCTCTGCGATGTGCAGTCGGTAACATGAAACAGTTCAAAAGTGGCTCGTGCCACTTTTATGGGAGTTACAATGTGACATTTTGGCTCTGGCTGAGTCAAAGTTGGCTTAAAGGTTATACAGTGTACTCTGCCTTCCCAGAGTGTGTCATGTCAGCTGACCAAAAATTACTCGAGGTGAGGTAAGTGGGTTGACCTTTAGCGCTCACCTTGGCTTGCGACGACAACATTTTTGGGCAAGTCGAGTCAAGCATATCAAATGATTGTGTAATAGCCATTTTGTTGGTTGGTCAAAATGTCTTTTTGGCTTATAAGCATTCCAGATAAGCCAGATGGAAAGCAAGAAACGGCATTGGTTTAAATTTCGATTTTATGCATTATTTGCTTGCTTTGATTGTTTTTGGCAATGTGCTTTTTATATCTAGCTTTGCAGCTGTCGTTTTAGCAGCATCTCTAATGCTCAAATTAAGATTTAGAATTTCTATTTCAGACAACAAAATGGCTATTAATATCCCATTGACAAGGAAACCCATTAAAATGCTCTTGTTCGTGGTTTTTGTGGATATCGCACAGCTTAGCGGAAAGTCAGTTTAAGCCTTTGAATCAACAGGACTTAGGGAGTTTTCGCTTAGGACGTGCCATAATCATTGAATACATATTAATAAACCTTCAGTTGAGCCGTGGGCTTAATCAGTAAATGCGCACAGCACCCCCTCACCCACACCAAAAGAAAAAGGGATGCTAAGAAAAAGGACCAAAAGTCGCAAGCCTTCGCTAATTGCGAACCCAAATCAGAGGACCCTTCCCCTAGGAATAAATTACATAAAATATTTACACGTCAAGTGTCACAAGGTTCTGCCTAAATATACAAAATACACGCAAGTGGCGAAAAAAAAATGCAAAGTACAACAATGGGACCGAAAATGCGACGGAAATTGTTTATTTTTAGCACATTTATATGGCCATCAAAAAAGGTTAAGTCAGCGAGGACACAGCAAGAGGCTTTGCACCCAACCAAAAGTCCTTTCATTTGTCAGGTCATTCTTGCTGTTGGATTAGGTCACACTTTGCATAATTAATCTAGGTTTTCTTCACTTTAATAAGGAGCCAAAGACCGACGAAATGTTGCCGAAGCAGTGAGGCAGATTTTTTATAGAACTGTAAATATATATTAAATCTATGTGATATATCTAAAATTGTCACAGTAAAAAGCCAGCTGAAGACATAATTAAATCATAAAACGACAACAAACAATTATATTAAAACAGATCCTTATGCGCAATTTCAACACAATCGATGAACGAATTTTTAGGCGTTTAAAGCTGCTGACAATTGATTAAAGGCCATTTCAGTAGCAAATGGCTATTCAGGTTAATGTGGTGGCCAAAATAGAAATTCCAAGTTCTACGTTCAAAGGCATAGGCGAAAGTTATTTATGCGTAAGCACGCGCCTTTGATATGAATGGTATTTGAGGCATCCAACGCGAATGTCAACAAAAGCGCGACTGCGGTCGAAGTTAAATATTTGCAATCCCAAATAGTCGTCATTGGACAACATGTTCATGCACACATACGTACGTCTAAAAGAATTGGTGTCATTTAAAAAATGTGCCAAAGGTGGCATGTTCAACTTTTGGGGCAACAGAAAGGTTCGCTTGTTTAGCTTAAGCTGAAAATCAAACCATTTGTTAGCCAGTGACAGACTTGACAACGTTGCATGTATTACACAAACACAAACATACGCACACACACACACACATACAGACACACACACACACACATACAGGCAGACACACACGTAGTCATGGAGAGGCAAAGGACAATGTGTGTGTGTGACGCATGGCTGCAATTTAGTTTGCTGGCCAATCTACTCGAGCTGCGCACTTTAACCGCAATGTACAAGAGTATAATATTTCAAGCATGATTTCTTATATGGCTTTCAGGCTGGTGTCGCCTACTGCCTACTGCCTACCGTCTACCACCTACCACCTACCGACCATCGACCCACCGACTTGCCCGCCACATTGACCCTCAGATATGCAGGCGCAGTGCCACGGCTCTGGGTCAAAGCGAAAGTGGCACATTTTGGGTTGAAATTTGTGCATCTATCTAGGTTACTGTGACAGTCCTCCCTCGAGTTGGTGTTTTTCGGCTGCGCTGTGCTGTGCTGTTGTTGTGCAGCATGGCCTACAACACTTATACACACACACACACACACACTGACAAAAAATAGAGACACACACATACATACATTTATACGCAAACTTTCGCTCACATACGAAAACGAGACCCAAATAAACATTTTCTGGTCTTCGGACTCACGTGCCACGTGCCACGTGGTTGAACTTGTGCGCCATTTTTATTGCCGCTGCTTGCGCCATTGTTTTTAGCCCTGTCTGCTCTCTATCTTTCTATCTCCCTCCCTCCCCCTCTATCTCTCCTCACTTGCTCCTCAGTTTTTGTTCCTGGCTGGATGTTGATGTTTTTGCTTTCGCAAGATTTCAGTGGTGTTTTATCTGTTTACTCGCCGTCGCTCCCTTCTATAGTTTCCAACTGTTTGTGCCCCTTGTTACCCCCTTGTCACCCCTTGCCTTCAGAATGTGAGTTTTTGTTTATCCAAGTGCTTAAGCTCTTTGCTTACTTTTGGCTAACAGCCTGCAGAAACTTTAAAATAAACTTTGCAAACTTCTTAAACCAATTAATTGCAATTTCATGCGAAATTAATTTGAGCTGCATAACGTGTTCAGCAAGTTTTTCGTTGGGGAACGTTACCAAATGCAGGAGAATATAAATAAGATCAAGATAGCCATTGGGGCTGTGTTTTATGGAGTACATCACAAAACGACTGTTGGCGCCAAAATGGTAGGCATCTTTTGCCCTGGTAAATATGCTATGTTCGCAGATTGTAAGCTTTTGTCCAAAAATATGACTTAAATCTCTGCGAAATACTAACGCGTGAGCTTAAGTTGTCAAGCCATGGGAATCGCTTACTGGAATTATGCGCTCATTTAAGACTGAATTTTCTCGCCACGTCATTAAAGCATTTTCCACACGGCGATTACACGGAAAATCCCTTAAGCTACTTTCTATCCACCTTCATTTTGAACAATGTCACCATCGGCTCATTAAAAGCGAAAGCTACCGAAAAAAAATATTAATAAATCTTGTTCATGTCGTGTCCTTGCTGACCGGAATGCGGCTCATAAATTGGGTCATTTGCCAATAGCAGCAAGTATGGCACTTGCACTTTCAAATGGCTGCCTCGTCCTGCCAGCCGAGGCACGTAGAGCCGAATGCGAACGTTGCCCATTCACAGAGGCCTCTCCTCCATTATAATATTAACGTGATAAATTGGGCGGCCAGCCCTCATTGCGATAGTTTGGCAAACTTGCGTGCGACCAGAAAGAGACAGCCAAATGACACCAGCACACAGACAGACACGGCAGACAGACGGAAGGATGGACGCCCGCACATCCGCACCCAACCAGCCGGATGTACTATGCACTCCTTCTCCGCCTCCCCACGGCACCACTAACCTGATCCTACTGCGACCCCTGCTTGCAAGAAGTAGGAGGAAAACTGACAAAGTAGCAGCCCGGCCACTTCCTTTTGTTTAAGCTGCCGCCTGACACTGGCCATCGTTGCGGCAAGTGCTGGAATAATGGCTGTCTCATATCCTTCGACGCATACTTGTGCACACGATATGCATATTTATATACCCATATATATATATTTGTCTGTATGTACGTATGTATGTGCATTTCGGCCATATTGAATATGCACCGGTCGAGGCCTCGTGTTCGATGTCAAGCGCCCTGCACCCACTTCTCACATATGTTATAAATCGACCGCATTATTTTGCTCAATTTAACTCGAGTTTGTGGTAAAGTTTTCAACTTAATATCTCATAAGTGCTGAGTGTGCATATTGAATGTGAATGCAACCCTTTCACTATCCCTTCCCACACACACACACACACACACAGACCCACCCCATTCGGTTTCACTCACATTTCCGCTAACCGCTGCCAATTGTAAAATTAACAGTGTGCCCTTCCCCCATCCACCGTGTGTTCCTTGTGCGAATTACCGTTAACAGTTCGGTTTTTCGCTTTCGTTTGGCATAAATTTTTTATTAGGTCACGCCATCGCGGCCATTGCAGTGGCAGCGACGCAAGCAGCGCTGTCATACACTCTTACTCTCATTTACAGGCCTCCCCGCCTGCTGACTACATACTTTTGAATAGAACGTTCAAATTTATCTATTTGTAGCTTTAATGCTTGACGGCATTTAATTGCATTTTTGATAAAAAAAAAAATTCAATTAAATAACTCATGTTTTTCGGTAACAATTTTAACTGATGGAAAATAATCTTATGTTTAATGCTTTTATTAGTTTTGTGGAGCCATTTTTGTCCTTAGGCTCGAATAGACTAAATATGTAAATGTTATCATAGCCGTTTTCATCAGCAATGTATGTTTAGTCATGTATTTATCTAATTGCACTTTTTGAGGTATTAATTTTAGGATCAATTGTCAGCCAGAAAAGGCATTTCAAAATTTCAATTCCGCTTTAAGTTAGAGGTTAAACCATTATTTAACAAAACTGGCATTTCAACTTCGGTTGAATTTGACAAAGCAAAAAGCACTTATTGGGGTTACAATATGAATATGAACTTCGAACCAGAAATCCGATTTCATCTTTGAATGTAGATTTAATTTCGAGGTCAAAACATGATTAAAATGCCCTGGTTTTCGAAAATCAGTTGAATTTTACTAAGTTATGGCTGTGGCCAGCTTTGACCCTTCATTATTAATATCACAATTAAAATAAGATTAAATAAGCATTCCAAGTTCATAACAAAGTCTTCTTCCAGCGGTAAACGAATTTGCTCTTTGGCCAGGCCATGTAAATGAAACCAACTTTGCATCTAAATTTCGTTCATTAACGAAAACAATGTTTATGCCAAATTTATCTTGACCTTTTCTCTTATTCATTTTAATTGCATCAATTATTTATATCAAATTTCTGAAGGGAAAATCTTTCCCTTAACAATTTAATCAATGTTTATGAAATATTTCTTTGACAGCAGTCGCCCATTTATTAACAATTCGGTAAGGGCTAAGAATTTTGCGAGTTTATTAAATAATGTCCATGGCCATATCGATGTAGACTTTAAGGACCGACAACAAAGTCGCATAATTATATTTCGAGCGCACTTCATTTGTGAGCGGCAGGACCGAAACTCATTAAAAGTGCGCCGTTCCGCGTAGACAGCGGAATAACAAAAAATAATTTGTAATTTAGTACACTTCACTTTTGCCCATTAATACAGGAGCAGAAGCGGTGGGGCAGATGGCATCTGCGGCCGAGGTGAGATGCACCCAAAAGACCCCGACGAGATGCGATGCGACCTAACTAAACATTCAGCGAATTTAGGAGGTCAGTCAAGTGCGCGAGTGAAAAGGATGACAGGGTGGTGACTGGGCTCAAGTGTCCCTGCCTGGGCAAATCAATGATGGGTGGCTGCTACACCTGGTGCCCGGTGCTTAGCCTGTGGCCAGCAGTCCGCTGTTGCTGGCACTCCTTTTGTTTATTTATCCAATCTGCTAGCTGACTGGCTTGCTGCTTGGCCACGTTAAATAAGCGCACAAGTGTCACCTAACAGATTTGATACCCCACAGCCTGAATGGATTAAGAGGGTATCTCTTGCTATGTAAAGGTATATCACAAGCTGATACTGTTCATAAGATCTTAGAGTCAATAATAGCTAGTGAACTAATATAGAGTATTTTTAGTCTTAACTAAATCAGAATAAAAAATGTTTATAATAATATTCAAATACCTTTAAGCACTTCTTATAGAGATGCGTTTTTTGCTACTCACTTATTCAAAGCTCATTGAACGAGGCAATTGATTTTTGATATGTGTTCTACAGAGTATAACCCAGTTGCTAATTTTTGGAGTCTACTTTTTGTTGTTGTTGTTGTTGCCACCGAGCCGCAACAGGACTTTGAGTCTTGACCAAGTTGCGCTGGGCTGCGCGCGGTGTTCAGTAACTAACGCTGTAGATTGCTGAGCCAGCTAAACTACAAGCCACCAGCAGTAACAAAAAACAGCACAAAGGACAGCAGCTAGTTTGCAGCAACAAGCGGCAGGCAGCGAGCGCACAATGCAAATATGTACCCTTTGGAGGAGGCAAGTTGTTCTTGCTGCAGTTGCACTGGCAGCAGCTAACTCTCGCATGAAGCTATTTTTCATATTTTTGCCTTTGTTGGGCCAGATAACGCAAATGCGAGTGCGCCAAAGGAGCACCATCAAAAGTTTTTAATATAATTTGGAATTAACTAAAGTGGCAGCCGGAGATGTTAGAAGTTGAGGTCGGAATTTGTTGGCTTTATTTATGATATTGCTTTAAGTTCCGTTGCGTATAAGCCATGCGTGTGGTAAAAGTTAAAAGTTTGGCCTACATACTGCACACATAGAGCTTGTCATATGGAATTAAAAGTGGGCTTTGAAAAGCAGGAGCCCAGAAATTTAGTTTGACGCATCTCGTTATAAGTAGCTTGAAATCTGAATTTCCGAAAGCAATTTTGAGCTGCAGCTGTTGCTGCTGCTCCTGTTGGAGAGCAAAATACTAAACAACTTTAGCTCAAGTCCAACAGACATCTACGTAGAACAATGTATCGATAATGTTTTTCTTGGTTAGATATATGTAAAACACCGTTTGCTGCCTCGACCTCTGTCTCCGCTTCCGTCTCTGCCTGTCAGCACCGTTGTCAGAGAACAAACTTTCGACTTATCTGTTAAGCCGCATAACTTTGCATAAATATGAAGCTATTCAACAAAACTACCACAAAAAGCTCCAACAGAAGACACCAGCACACACAAAAAAAAAACCTTGCAAAACTGCCCTTAGAGCGACGCCAACGGTTTTCATGTCAACAGCATCAGGAACAGCAACAACAACGGCAAGGACAACAACATAACTATTGTCTGCTCCGTGGTATGAGTGAATCTCCGGGATCTTATTATATTTATTGTATTAAAAACAACAAGGCAAACACAAAAACTAGTCAAAGACTGCGGCATCAACTTTTCTGATGACGGCACTACTTTAAGAGATTTGCATAAATTTTCCAGAAAATAAACAAAATATGTTCGAGACCAAGTCATATAACTAACCCCAACCACGAATCTGCCCCCTGACCAAAGTCATTCATTTAACTGTCAATGCCGTTGTTATGCGGCGGCAAAAAATGGTAAAATTCATGGCGATCTTCTGTGGAACTTTGGGAATATATGTATACGTATATGTGTGAATAAAACATGACAGAAACAAGTTTTGTTTAAGTTGCAGAAGATGAAATACCCTTGTCAGAATTCATTCTGTTCGTTATGCTTACTTGAACTACACAATACTCTGGTTTGTTGATGCCACACATTAAAAACGAATGGTTCACCATTCTGCTCTAGATATAATAAAGTAATTCACTTCGAGTAAATCGAGCGGCAAGAATACGAACCTAAGTCTATAAGCTGAAAGGCAAGTTTGATTATGAAAAATCCGACTGATTCTGTCTACTGTAAATTTTATAAATATTTTGTATACTCAAAGATATCATCAACTGCAAATACCCCATGTCAGTGTATAAATGTATATACAATTTAATATATGATTATTACGGCTGGTATCCTCTGCGGGGGGTTGAAGCTCATGAATTTATGCGCCATTGTTTTTTGCAATCGCGACAACCGCGTCGTCGACGAGTTATCGATAAATATCCAACGCAGACACAAACAATATTGTTGCTGTAGTTGTTGGCGTTTGATTTTTTGTTGTTATTACAGCTGCCGCGGCTGCAGCTGCTGTTTGAAAAGAAATTTTGTTTTTCCGCATGGCTCTCGCACAAACACACACACACACACACACACACACACACACCACATACACACACATACGAAAAACAGACACACTAACCAAATACTTCATTTTATCTGACAGGCATCGCGTGGCGACATCGCGAGTGGGTGGATGAGTTGAGTTGAGTTGAGTGGAGCTGAGTGGTTGTCACAGTACTGGGCCAGTCAATCTTTCATAGCCATTCAACATACGCCTCCTACTCCGCCTCCTCCTCTTATGCCGCTGTCCCACTCTGTCCGATCCGTCGGCCTGCGGTTGACATGAGAGAGCGAGCTATCTGTCTGTCTATGTGTCTGCCTATCCGTCTAACGTTTAGACCGGCTCGGGTGGCTATTGGGGGTTATTGGCCGCGAAAGCGTGGCGAGACGCGCCACTTCTCCACATCACATGTCGTAGGTCAAACAAAATGTGTTTGTTGATGTTGTTGACGCTCGGTTATGGATTTATGACACTTTTGGTCATTGCGGTTGTCAGTTTTCGTTAAAAGTTCCACTTTTTTCTTTTTTTTTTGTTGTTATTCTGTTTTGGGCTAGTGGTTTATGGTCTGGTCAGAAATCTGAGGCAACTTTATGGCTTGGCTAATCAGACATGCTGGTCCATAGATTTTTGCTGGCTCACATATTAAGCTTGTCAAACTCAACACGCTCTGGCCATAAAATGTGCGGGAGTTGAGTACGCTTGGAGAAAACGTAGAAATGGCATAGAAATTGAATTGTTGGCATAATGTAACCACAGACATATTAATAATTCGTGATTTCGATATCGAACTGATTTGGAATATTTAACTTTCGAGCTAAAGCAAGTTAAGGTTATTAAGTTAATAACTTAACTTTTTGATTATGTTGAATTTTGTTAATTTCAAGATAAATCGTTATCGTTATCAGGACATGTTTACTTATCTAATCGGAATACACTCTTGTACTTATTAACATCGCAATAACAAGAAATACTTTTGAAATTGAAGTATTTACCGTGTTAAACCATTTTTCACCTTTACTTGAGTATATATATATATATTTTTGTAAGTGTAGAGGTTGGACAGGGTTATTTTGGTAATTGTGTATTTACCTTTTGTAGCTTTGGCGCTTACTCGTTGAACTGCAAATAGAGACAAGGAAAAATTACATTATTAATAGTGAGAACGTGACACTTACGCACACCGACCCACAAACCCAAACACAACACACACACACACACACTACTAATATTAAAACGCACATGGCGCCATCATCTATCAAAGTAAAAATTGTCAACAGAACTTTACGCGTATTTCCGTTTGAATTGTTGGCTATTAATTTACTGGCAATAACCGGATACTCCGCATTTTCTGGTCATTAATAATGCAACAGACTGGCCTAAACAGTGCAGCGCCCGCCTGTCAATATTAACTAAACCAATTATGCAGGAATTGAAAAACTACTACATTGCGTATACGACGAGTGGGGGTAAATGGGCGAAGTACATCTATGCGCATCGTACACACTCAATAAAACACACACACACGCTCAATAAAACACACACACACACACACTAATGTAATTGTGATTTTGGGTAAAGAAGCATAAATTGTATGCCACCATTTTTGTTGCAATGCAATTTTCATACGTATGAATGGCAACCAAAAAGAGAAAAATCAGCGCAAATTCAATGAACTCGAAATGGAATCGAAAACACGCCAAAAGAACCGAATGACTGACTGACTGAGTGACTGAATGACTGACTGCAAAATACAGTGAATGCGCAATGGCTGCGGCAACAGCGCACAGTCCTGCTTCCAATGTCCTTGCGTTCTTGTTATGAAAGCTTTAGCTGATGCTGCTGCTGCTGCTATTTCTCGTTGGCCGGCGTCAACGGACATGTGTCCCACCACGCCCCGCTGCCCTGTTCCGGGGTGGCGTGTGTTTACAACCAAAATATTTACACACTGCAGGCATAAAAACTGCATAAATGTGATTATATTTTCATTGGCTTTTACACGGTCAGAACGGAGACGGAAAACGCCAAGCCAGTCATGTAATTCGATTGCGATTTCAATTAGGGTAAAATGCACAGAAAATTCAAGCGGGAACGACAAAAGTGGGACATGAATACATTGACTAATTTGTGTGGACTTAATGGATGTTGCAAGGAATTACCTGTAATGAAGACCGCCGAATGAGGTTGCGCTACGTATCCCTTTTCATTGAAAAGGGCAGGCAACTTAATTAAAACTGTGATGAAAAACGACAACAATTTGCCTTTAATTTGGCACTAAATTATTGCAATAAAATGCGTTATTTATTTAGTAAATTGAATAGTGAATTTAAAATTAAAAATGAGGAAAATATATATTATCAGGCACAATATAAAACTGGGGGTATTAAAATGTAAAATAGTCCCGCATTTATTGCTGTGGTTTGGGGAAACCCAAACAAATGTCTAATCAGACCAAATATTGTTAAACGGTAGTTGGTTAGTAAAAGCGAGAGAGAGAGAGAGAGAGAGAGAAGGATATAGATAAAGAAGAGATAGTCATATCTCCTCCCACTTTAAGCATTTCATAACTAGAGAGCGAGAAGGATATAGATAAAGTAGAGATAGTCATATCTCCTCCCACTTCAAGCATTTCATAATGTATGTGTGCTGTGCTAATTGCTTGCTTCGCGTTTAATGTTAATTGCTATAAGCCCAAAAGTAAACAGCAATAAGCTAGCTAATTGCCATTTCATTGACTGCTCGAAACAATTAAAAAAACATTTGCCCATAAGCCGCACAGGAGACGCCATTCACAAGGACAATATAAGCGCCAAGCACTTTTAGGATCATTCCAAATTGATGCTTCCTGCCGAGCAGCTCGACGCCTGAAGACGACAGTTGTGATGGCAATTGTGTTGCATCCAAAGACACAGACTTGCAGCTAGGGGGCGTGTGGACGGAAGTGGGCGGCTGAGCAGTAGCTGAGCAGCGCTTACGGCACTTGCTGCGCCGTTGTCACCATCGTCAAAATGCCATCTCTGTCGCTCGCCTCAGCGCATATCCACTACAGTAAATGTTATCTTCGCAAACATTTGACAATCAGAAATGCTCAAGCCATTGTTTAAAGTAAAAATCAAGCAGCAGCTGAAGCAGATGCTGCAACCAAACGGACCAACTTATGCACAAACAATGTCCGCAGCACAGTGGGAGAAAACTTGAGATTAATATCGAATTCAATATGATTTAGCCAGCTTATTCGTTAGCTGTTCTTTACTTTCAATTTAATTGTGTGAATTTCAGTTTTGTCGACAGTTAAATTGAGATTCAGCTTGAATATATTTTATATTTGTTTGACTAAATGCTGTGTGCTTATCTAACAATCAATTTCTGCCCACTGTGCGGCCTCGACGCCAAATGGCTGCTGCTGCAGCTGCTGCCTCTACTGCTTTGATGACAAACTGGCAACTCTATGGGAAAGAATCAGCTCACAAATGCACAAATACACAAATACAGACAACAATTGGCGCAACGTCGCGTCTTTGACGTCTCAGCCGGGGTTAAGTTGACAGGAGAATGAGATTGGATTCTGGCGGCGCTGCCTGAGTTCAATTCATTTCCACTTGAGCAAGTGCACGTCTTAAGGACAAGCAACATACCACTCCGCCACCCGCCACTACTACCAGCCCCACAGCACCACCACCCACACCCACACAGTCACATAAAAGTAGCTGTAAAATGTTGTCCCAAAGGGCGGCGAACGGTTGCTGAGTTGTCGCCTTGAAAATGCTCGCTGCAGTTTTGTTTGTTCCTCGAATTTGAGGAGGCGGGTGGCTCGTTGCAGCAGCATCATCAAATTGAAACTACACATCCTGCAGCGTCGTCCCACTGACAGGACGGACAGGGCGTTGTGTCGCTATTTGCAGCTGGCTGACACTGTTGACAGTGCGAAGTAATGAAAATGATTATTGTCAAGGGTCGCCCACATACAAACAAGCAAGCAAACAAGGACAAATGTGCAGCTGGCCAGCGATAAGCGTTTTAGGTAAGTGTAAAACCAAGATAACTATATACGTTAGGACCACGAATTAAAACTTTGGAATTCTTTCACTCTAATGAAGCACATAGACGTTGCCAGATGGAATTTTCTGACCGAAGTGGTGGGCACACTCAGAAAAAAAAGGTGGGTCGGCATTCTGAGAGTGAGCCTTTTGTGAATATTTGTTAATTTTTTTAATAAGAGTTAAGTTTTTCTAAAATTTAAGAATGACAATTTGTTATTAAAAATAGTTGATTTTGTCAAGTGTATTTTTCGGTAGAGTTCATTTGCCAAATTCTAGGTTTTATTTATTTTTACAAGTGCAGAGCCTGCCGGCTTTCATTTGAACGATACTTTGTCTTCTTCCGACATTTCTGCTTCAACTGGCACACGGCTGTGTCGCTGCCGCTGCTTCTGCTGATGCAGTTGCCACTGCCTCCACCGCTACAGCTGTCGTAGTCGCTGATGTCGGTGCCAAAAACGTAGACGCTAAAATTTAGGTTAATTGATAATTGATAAAAGCGTTGCAAGTGACTTTTCTCTCGCTCTCGCTGTTGCTCTTGCCTTGGCTATTGCTCTGCCTACGCCTGCTGTAAATGTGCGGCTCACTTTAACTTAGCCTCATACATTTTTAAGCCCACCACACCACAGTTTTGCTGGAGTGGCAGTCGCACGTCAAATGCAATGAAATCCAACCACTACAAATACAAGTACATAGTCTGGAGTGTGCGCTCGTCCCCACCATCACCACACGATCCTGTACACTCAATCAAAATGCAGGGGAGGAGCAGGAAAGGGAATCCGCCGCAAATGAGGTCGCACAAATTTGACCCATAAGGCCATGCCACAGAGACGCCTCCAGGGCCTGTGACAGCCCTAATAGAGACCCACTCACTTACTCACGCACACAAATCATTTGTAATGCACACGACAACTGGCAACTGGCAACTGACAATGACTGCTGTGTATTAATTGATGTAACAATTCTGACACATATCTCAAGAACCCACAGACGTGCGCCTCACAATGCAGCGTGTATTGGGAATTTAATTCAAAATTCAGTTTGTACATACAGTAAATGCCATTATCTATCATTTTATAGAAGCCCCCAAGCCAAAATACATTGCGGAAATGCCTGTGGCACCCACACGTACGCATACATGAACTCTAACAAAAAGACACACACACACGCTGAGAGAGTGAGAAAGTGATAAGCAAATGCTTGCACACGCACACAATTTGCAATTGTGTTGTTGCACAGAGCAAATGCTAACAATGTATTTTTTTTTATTATTTTATGATTAACAATACAAAATAATCGTTGTAAATATCATGTTCAATTTAATGTGATTGTGCGTAAATTCGATTTTTGCCAACACAATCAATTTATGTGTTTTCGTTTTTCTCTTTCTTTTTTTATTATTGATACTTTTCCTCGCCAAGGCTATAAGCTTAAGGCAGTTATTTGAGACGCAGTGAGTAGAAGAAGCCAAGTCAATGTCATTTAAGCAGCTATAATCAAAAATTATTTAAGCAAAAAAAGGGAAAGAAGGGACTTGCTCACGTGTCTCTTGACAGGACTCTGTAGATTAGGAGCTCACCTATCTAGGTAAAATCAGTAACGGAATCTGTCAATTTTGTGATAACGAGCAGGAATCCTCAAAAGCACATTGTAGCAGATTGTGTCGCAATATCCGAGGTAATCGAGTTTAATACCATTGGCAGAGATGGAATACGCTAAACCCGATAAAAATGCCCGATTTTGTGCAAGAGCAATAGGCTCAGAATGAGACACAATAGATCAATAAGTTGCAGTACATCAAACTCACAATAATAGATACAATATACACAATAAGATATAATAACAAGCATGTTATAAATTCATCTAAAATTTATATTGATATTTTGCGGAATTTATCCTAAGTATATTCTTACTTATGCTTATACGATGCTAAGCTAAATTTCGAAATGACATTTAAGTCATGTTTGTGCTTCTGGTTTAAAAAAGGACCTTCGCTTATCCACAGTTCAAAGGGGAGCTACAAATGGCAATTGCAAATTTGTTTACAAGCAAATAGAATAGGAGGTTAGGTCAATAGTGGGAGTAGTATTTAGGCTTAACACAAGAACTGCATTAAACGGCAACAATGGAGTGGAAAGTTTCTGAAAGCAGATAGCAGCCAATAAAAAAGAAACCCCCCTTCAATATCTTATGAGTCTAAACTGGGTATGTGATTAGAGGCATATGTGTGCCTTGTGTGTGCATGTGGGTGTGTGCGGGTCTGGTCTGTCAACCGTTGCAAACTTGGCTTTTAAAACAATCGAGTGACGACATGGAAAATTAGTTTACGCAAGCATTGCCAAGTGTCGCTTGCAGGCAGGATGCTAGGTTGCCGGGCTGACAGGCTGCCAGGATACGTTGCATCCTTCAAGCCACCGAAGAAAGCTGTGCTAAGTCAACTCAATGCAAGTCAATCAGGCGGAAGTCGAAGAGCAACTAGAAACGAGTGCAAGCCGGCAAGGGTCCAAAAACTTTTCCAGCTCACGTAGCTAGTTGTTGGAGGGAGTGTAGTGAATTGGCGTGGCAGTTGCACAAAAAAAAAAGAAGTAAAAAAAGAAAACGGCAACTTCTGACGTAGCAGCTGGCTGCAATTGTGTTGCCACTAACTTGCCGTTCAAGTGGATTTGCTTGCTTCACTTTTTCCCCAACGCTGCAGCAACAAAATTGTTTTTCCTCGAGCAGCACGCACTGCAAGCGCCCCTACCCCGACGCCTTGCCACCCCTTCTGCTACCCGCACCCACCTTAATTGAGTGCAAAGCTCGAGCGTTTGGGAAGCGCGGATTTAACTTTGGACAACTTGAATTGATTCAAAAGTTTCATTGTTGGCATAGCACACAAAAGGAGACGATGGAGAAGCAAAGAGCGATTTTCGCAGCTATTGGCAGCAGTATTAAGTTGCTTGCTTGGCCAGCTGATTGATGTTCAAAGACACTGAAAATCATGGGCATCAGAGTGAAAGTTGTGTCTGGCTAGTTAATTATCAGCAGGACCATAAAACTAAAACTACTATGTACATTACGTATACGCAATGAAAGCCAGGCAACCATCTAAAAAAAAATCTACTGCATGGCTTTGCATGCCAGAAACAAAGTTTAACCATATTTCAGTCTGCCAAACGCAAGGCAAGAAATAAAATGGAATTTATTGCAGCACACAGCAATTACAAATGTGCAGACTACACACATATGTATATATATATATATATTTGTATATATGTATTTTAGCCGCGCAGCCTGACAACTAAGAAAATATATCGATGCACAAATTAAACTACAAGTGGAACAACAGCAAATGGCAGAAGCAAGTGCAGCAGATAAATAAAAACTGCGTTCAAATTGCAACAGTGGCTTAAGGGGGAGTGGCAGAAGATAAGGAGAATTACCAGTTCGTGTGGTATTTAATTTTCTTGTTGCTGTTGGCCAAATAGAAACAAAGAAGTTGGAGTAATTGAACACCTAGAAAAGCACACTCGACATTTGGCAAATTGGCTATTGAAATTGGCAAGCAATGTGCTCACAAACAATATATTGCAATAGAGATTTCATTTTTTTTGGGTTTACATTAAAAGTGGTCAATCTTGATTAGTTTTTGGTTACTGCTGAAAGAGGCCCGGCTCAATAATTTCCGTATTAGTAGCTAGAGCACGCACACAGCATACCTGGATTCGAAAAGGAGCAAAGCCGTCGGGTGATTGCCAATGACCTTGTGTCTCATAAATAAGTCGAGAATAAATAAATAAATGGGTGAAAAGTGTCCAGCAGTAGTAGGAGCCGGAGCAGCATCTGGAAAAAGCCTCGCCCAACAACTTAATGTAGCAAACAATAAATAACAAAATAATATTCTTGGTCCCTTTTAGACAACCGACACAAGCTTCTGCTTCTAGGCAGGAAGCACACCAAAGCAGCTTAAAATAGTGCAGGTCATAGCATTATACACCCTTGTAATTGTGGCCTTCGAAAAACACTGAGAACAGCTAGAGAAACAGCTTTTGCTCAGCAGGACACTGTAAACAATGAGCTTGGGTATACTCGAACTACGGATATCCTTAACAGGTATTACTTTTAAGGCATTTAAGATAGTTAAAAAATAGCTAGAAAATTATACAACTTGATGAATTATAATTAGCAAATGGTTACTTGGTGAATATCATATTCAGTTACTATGCAATATTTTAAAAGGTGAGGGAAAAAATATTGTTAAATAAATCAAAATGTCGAACCTTTGACATCTCAGTTATCACAAATGCAATCAACTTTTTGCGCTCGCACAAATTTATTTGCCACAAATAATATGAGAGACCCTTTGCTGCAAAAGGACGACGGGGTACACATATGTACTGAGCAAATATAAATGTCCTTGCTGTGGTCCTAGCAGAGGTCGACAACAGGCGCAAGTTTTTTGGCTCTCGTTGCGTGGCGCCCACTTGCTGGCATGGAGTGCAATGCAGGCATCGCTGTTGTAAATCACAGTGGACATTGCAACAGCAACACAGCAGCGGGAGCCACAATAAAGGTGAGGGCGCCGAGGCTGCAGCGAATCCGCTGCAGCAATATTAAATTTATAAATTATTATGGCAGCAGCGAAACACCGAAGAGCCACCTCGTTGGATCGCAAAAACAAATAACTTTATTATTAGCCCCAAAAATTGTGGAACGCAAAATACGTTAATAAAAATCAGAAGCACATCAAGTTCAGCCTAGCGCTCCGAGAGCCCCACAGCCCCTTTCCAACTCACGACATTTGCTGTCTGCGGATAATGTTTAAACATTGTCTCGGTTTATCTGGGTTTATGGCGCGCCATGGGCAAATGTGTGTCTTCTGTGTTCTCTGCGTTGGCAGATCAAGTTTGCGAAAGTAACTTAAAGTTGCATGTTAACTCTCGGTTGCCCAAACCACCAACCGCCAATGCTCTACGTGGCGGCAAACTTTTTCATACTGAGTTGGGGGAAATTGAGCAATAACGCTTGCAACACATTTTCGCGGCACCCAGAGTGGGTGCCACATGCGAAATATGCAAATATTGCGGTTTAATTAACTCGACTGTGTGCGAGCAAGTGCCAGAGCAGGTAATCGTTTGACTCGCTTTTAATTGCTTCGCCGTCGCACATGGCGTATATGTGATGAGTGCCGTTGATCATTAACATTGCTCATACGCCATGTGCCACAAAATGAAGACAATAAATTATTCACAAATAAAACTCTCGAGCACTCTGAGGTAAACAACAACAAAACACTCAAATTGCAAAAGTGGCTGCTACTGCTGCTGCTTGTGCTGCATGAAGAGTACTCCTAGGCAAAAAAAAAGAAATAATAAAAATGGCACAAAACAATTTTTACCAAGGCATCAACGACTAAGAGAAAAGAGTCAGCTGCCCCCGCACACCACATGCCGCCACGCAAAGAATTTGTTGACAGCATAATTTGAGCCACTGGAAAAAGAAGCGGAAAGAGAAAAAAAAGTAAGGCAACTCAACAGATGATGAAAATTGCATTGCCAGTGTTGTGTAACCGCACAAATGGTAAATGCCAGCCGCTAAGTACGTGAGTCGCTCTCGCTGGACTGGGGAAATTAAATTGAAAGCGAAAACAAAACGCGCTACAAGTTGTAAAGGCCGTCGTTGTAGAGTCGTGCCGAGGCAAGCCAAGGCAGAAGCCAAAAGACCCGGAATTATAAATGGAACAGCCGAGCGTTGAGGCGCCGGGGTGCCAGAAAAAAACCGGAAATTAAGTTTATGCCAACGCGTTGCGTTGCCTCCATTTGCGGGGCAGCGGCGGAAATGCAATACAAGCGAGAGAAATATGCTAAATGAAATGCGCGGCGGCAGCAGCAAAGGCAACAGCAACAGCAAAAGGTGGCAGCAGCAAACTAAGGCGGCCAAGTTAATGCTAAATGGAGTTGTGCACTTTATGCACCCTCGACTTGCAGCACAGCACTCCCCCCTTCCGCCACCCTTCCCCTCTCGCTCCTTTAAATGCGTGTATTTAAGGCAACACGTGAAGTGAAATGAAACGAGACGAAACGAAACGAAACGAAACGAAACAAGTGCATTATTTGCATTAAATTATGCATGCGACGTTTGGCAGGCGGCGAAGCGTCAAAAACCAAGAAGAAAAAACAGTTCGTGAGCTGAAAAGTGGAATGATTGACGAATGCCCTGTAAACAGCGTATAAATGCAGCAAATAGTTTTGAAATGTTTGCATTGATTTATTTATTTATTGGAAAGCCATAAGTTGTATAAAATTACTTAGTTGACCAGTTTATATATATTTATTATATATTTTATTTTGAGTTGAGCTTATGAATGAATACTTTACACACACTTATACCTTATATAAATGATATAAAAATACTTCACATTAAATATATTTATTTACTTTAACTCCAGCTAATTAACCACCTAATTTACTGCAAACTAAATACACCTGTTTAGAATTTACTTACAGGGTATATCACAAAGTGTCAGCAGCCGCGTGAATTCACACGCCCGTAGCCAACACTGTCGTACACAGAAGGCGGCGCAGAAGGGGGCGTGCAGTGGGTCCGCAAACAAAGCGCAAACAAAGAGCGGATCGCGTGAAAAGGTACCCAGAGCTGAGCTGAGCCGAACTGAGCTGAAGGCAAAGGGCCTGCCTCTAGGGTATTTCAGCAGCTGCCACATGCAAAGTTGGCTTTACACAGCCGATTTTTCTTATTTTTTTTTATGGTTGCAGAATTTGTACAATTTAAATTAAAGTGCTGCCGACGAGAAAGCGAGGGAACTTCACACCACACTTACAATGATGACGACTGTGACTGTTTCATGTCAAGGTTGATACAGCATTTATCATTTTCCATGTGACTGAGAAAAGCTCAGCTTTGAGTCGACTCATCTTTAAATTAAACACAAATTGCAATGCTTTAAATTGTCATGTTCAATGTTGGTGCTGTGGGAGTATATTTAATAGGCAAATTCATTTGATATCAATTGCTTAACACTGAAGCATTTCTGATAAACTTGCATAGCCATTTTCTGGACACAATTTTAATATTTGCTGCAATATAAATTCCTTGGCAAATGGCAAAGTTATCAAAAGTTATGGTAGATATTTGATGAGATAATATTTAAAAGCCAAACTTAATTTTGATGTACATTTTCTTATTTCTCCTAAGCTATTTGATATAAATTGTTCCTGAGATATTTCTCATAAACTTGAATAGTCAGTGTGCAGACACAATCTTTATTGCAAATTACTTCAAAAATTGGCTTACAACCCAGCTTATTGACAGCTACATCAAAATTTGTCTTGTGACAGCTGCTTTGTCAATAAATAGCATGTCAATTCGCTTTAGATGATGACTCCATTTTAGATAACGGCATGTCATTTATAACTATTGAGTATTCTACTTCGGGTTCGGGTTCCTTGCTTGTTGCACGCTGTACGTTGCCAAGCAGCCACCCCTTTTTTGGGCAGCACATGCTGTTGTAGCAGTCAACAGTGGCAAACCGTCAGCATATTGCAGAAAAATGACTCCGAGCCCTGTTTACAGTTTGCTTAGGGGCTGACGTAGAAGAGCACACTGACCAGCTCTCGACCACTGACGGACGAACGAGTGGTAGCGACATTTACCCCTCGGGAGCCACAAAAGTTCAAGTCAAAAGCCGGAGCCAAGGAAACGCTTAGGAGACGCTTCCAATAATGGCTGACAAGCACTAGCCATAAAATGCAATGCCAATAGCAACAAATGTACAACACACATCCACACTCAACCACCCCCCTGTCCCAACCACACACCCCTGCCCCACTCCCTTGGCTGCTTTGCATAGTCAACTGATTTTGATGGCATTTTCGCACAGCTTAAAACAATTTGCCATAACGCTTTTACGGTGCTGCAGTGTCCTGATGTCAGAGATCTGACGATAAAGTTGCACAGTTAGTTGACTGACGGTGTATAGTGTGGGAGGGATGGGAGGCAGAATTGATGCTGTCCTTAACTGTGTACAAATTGAAACAGCTATGGCTGGTAAATGTAACGGCCAGTCGCGAGGCGGACAACAGCAAATGTTCATAAAACTCGAAAATGAAATTGCTTTCTCTTGCTTTCTTCACGGCCACTGAAAATGCATTTCCGCCACACACATGTGTGTATGTGTGTGTTGGTACTTGGCGTGTATATGTGAGTGGGCGTAACTGTTGCAAACATGCAACTGTTAAAAGCCATAGACGTGCTGCACGCAATAAGTGCCGAGTTGAAATCTGAATCGGACACTACTTTTGTTTAAAAGTTGAAGCGGAAAGTTGAAAAGTTAAGAGGCGCGCCCAAAAGCGTGCTACATAAAATTTCGCATTAAATAAGCAAGAAATAATAATAATAGTAATAGTAATAACGAGGCTCCGGCAGTTTGCTACTTTGAAAGTTTGCTTGTTTGCCCCGTTTGGTTCGAGACTTTGTGTAACTTTTGCCACCGAGTGCAGGGCAATCCTATTGGGTATACCGCCGCAGTACCTGTCTACTCACGTGCCACTCCACCACCAGACCAGACCAGCAAGCACGTTGCACAAAGTTATAAGCAGCTCAGCAGGTGCAGATGAGGATTACCAAATGTTATTGCCTCGAAAAACTATTAAAGCCCATGGCTTGAACTGAATATGACCATGCTGTCAGTAGTGCATTAAGAGAAAAGTGATTTTCGAGCTAGTCCCCTTCGATGCGCGAAGATCGTTAACAAGTTCATGCTAAGCATCAACTTCATTATTAAACATTTATATATATATATATATATATACGTATATATATATATTCACTCTATGTGGGCATCGCACTGCCCTGCCTACATCGCTGTGGTCTCAAATCTCGGCCAATTCCATTTACCAAGCCTAGTTGCCAACAGCAGCAGGAGCAGCGAGTTTCCGCGCACGAATCACTAAAATGTTCACAAAAGTTAAACTTCCGCTTCCTGCCGCCGCTGCCAGCGGAAGCAAGTAAAGCTTTTCAACATTAAAAAGATGTAAAGCAACGCGACACCGAAAACGAAAAATACGAAAAAAAAACAACTAAACACACACAAGAAGTAAGACAATTTTTTTTTTTTGGCGGCCCAGCTTTTATACCCTCTTACAAATTCTGTTAATCTATGTGTAATATCCAAGATGGGATATGCTTATTTTAAGGACACATTTTTTGTAGCAGCGTTAACGAAAGCAGCATTTGTGTGATTTTGACAAGTAAAAAAGGATTTGTAAAAAAAAACGTTCAAAATAATTTCTCATAAAAATTATATATGACAAGCAGCAAAGTTCTTTACATTTTACAATGTATACTAAAATAACAGCTTGTATTATGCAGATTTTCACATTTCATTTGCTGCAAACAATGTGACAAAGTTGTAATACCCATTGTTAAGTGCTTTCAAAATGCAAAGCAGCAGAAAACTGTGCAAAAACACTTGCACACACAAACCTGAGCATGTATGTATTTGCATAATAGATACTATATATACATATGTATATATATACATATGTATATATATATATATTGCATATATATACTATATATATATACTAGAGCTGACGGGCGGCCCAACCTGACAGCGGGAAGAATGTAGATAAGCCGCGTCAACTTGTTCGAAATACAACCAAAAAAAAAAACCATTAGAATGAGAAGAGAAAGTTTGACAGGGAAGATACCCTGTGACTACTCATAGACGTGAACAACCTAACTTTAAACTTTAAACTTAAGCTTGTTTTCAAAAATCGAATGTAGAAAATCCTTTATTTCAATGTTGAACTCGGTCTTCTGTTCATAATTCTTCTATTTCACAATAGACCCCGCTCTAAGCTACTTTAAAATACCCCATTTATGCAACGTTTTGTGGCTGCAGGGTATATAAAACACAACGTGTGACCTGCAAGACTGCGAAATATTGCGGGAATATTCAAAACATGCGCTTAAAAGTATTTTGCAGCACATGACACAAGAGTGAAAAAAAACGGCGAAGAACTGTTGGGGCAAAGTTGAACGCTAAAATATGCAGCACACTTAGTGGGGCAGGCAGAGGCTGCGAGTCACGTGTGGTCACCTCGCGGCAGGGCTTTTGTTTTAGAAAGTGACCCGTAGGGCAGTCAAAATTTGTTTTTTGTTGTTTGCCAGGATGTGGTTTTTAGGCTGGCATTTGCTTATGCATTTCCAGCAGCAAATGTGGCACAGACCTTCTGTGATAATCAATCAAACGCAACGAAGTGAAAGCGTACAACTAGGCAAGGATTAGGCGCACAAATTGAGGCATGAACAAATCGCAGAATACTATATAAAAAAAAAGAAAGCAAACAACATGCAAGTCGAAGAAGGGAAAGTAAGAGTAAATGTGCGGCAACAAAAAGCTGCAAACGTGACAAAATTAGTGAACAATGGACGGCGGAAGAACCTTATGAACTCTCTCTAGAGAATGAGATCCCCAAGCGCCAGTTAGACAATGACAACCAAACCGCCCAACCCCAACGACCAAATGTGGTCAGCCACTGCGGCGAACAAAAGAGTCGGACAATGCAGACGACAACGACGAAAACGACGATGAGGTAGTCGAGGTGGAAGACCATATTAAAAAGGCATAAAGCCCCCAACTGCCACAACAGTCGCACAAAAGCGTGGCCAGCAGCGGGCTTTATGGCAGCTTGGGAAATGGCCACATAATGGCGCACACACACACACATACACACATATGTGACTAAGCATAGCTGAGACAGCTGTCCTCCAATCTGTCGAGCGGCCCATGGGCAATTGGCGTCGTAGGAAATTGAAAGCGAAAACGCAACGAGAGGAAACCAGCAGAGGAAACTAAAAATCAAACGTTTGACCTCTGATGATTCAATTCTTACAAAAAGTGTCCACAAAAAACGGACAAGCTTCCAAGTGTAAACCTTGAGTTTGGCCCAAAACTTAAAGGTACAAAAATCTCAGCAAACACTCAAAAAAAAAAAAGGTAGACAAATGCGACCCAAATAACAGAAATAAATGCGTAAATGTAGGAAATGTAACGCTTCAATTAACAAATAAAAGGATTTCATTAGTAAATTAAAAACATTTTTCTGTTTTCGATTTTTAGAAAGTGAAGCACAACGTTTTCTCAATTATTAAGCATCCTTTTTTTTTGCTAAGTGCACTTTGCATGCTGAATTCCGGCTTGGCAGCTGCAACCAAAATGTTTGTCAACGCAAGTTTGCAATGGCAAAAAATTTGACTGGCTTAGAGCAAAAAAAGAAAAAAAACCGGAAAAAATTGCAGAGGCCCGGCGAAAATGCACAGCACTAGATAAATAGTTGGTACAAACTTTTCAACAACCCAAAATGCGAAAGTTAAGGTGAAACAGGACAAAAAAAAAATAAAATGTCAGCAGAGCAAACATTACGCTGTGTGAGAGTCAACGCCGGGAATGAAAAGCATTTCAGGCACGCGCGCAAAAAATATGCATTAGAAAATGTTATAAAATAAATTGAATCAAGCAGAGCAGCGGAGGCAGCAACAACAACTTCAACGGACGTCAATCTTTGGCTTCGACTAAGCTAGCAAAAATATTGCCACGTCTACGCAACGGGGCTTCGAAGTCCTTTTCCTGTCCACCCCTCACCACCATCCACCACAGCCCAAGCTGACTTTGCAACATTTCTCATTTTGGCCATACCATGTTATATATGACATGTGCATGTCGTTATTAGGCATACAGCTTTATAGATTTCCACATAACACACATACATATGTCTTGCTTATCAGCATTACCACACACACACACACACACACACACACCCAGCCACAGAGAGAGAGACTCTCATGCATGTGGCAACGTAATCAGTCATCTTATTTGGCATATGAATGATAAGATAAGTACGACATGTATTCCCACAGAGCTCGTCATCACTCGACTAATTTCTGCATAAGTTATGGTCCAAAATGCAAAATGCTCCCTTTTATGGCAGCCAATAGATAGAAGTCGAGGTAACACATGTGTTTTTGGCTTGTAGCAGGATAATGTACAGGGCTGTAACGGCTTCTGTGCCGGCTTGATAATGACACAAGAATGAGCAGCTATCTTAGAAACGCCGAAGGTTAAATACCCTTTTAGAGGGTAAATTTAACAAGCATACCGATGAAATATATATTTATATGTATAAGGCTAAATATATTAATAATGGCTTTGTTTGATTTGAATATCTTGTTAATCAAAACAGTTTTCAGGCAAGGTTTTATCAAATATCTGTATATATGTATGCTTAAATGAGTCAAACTTCAATGCGTAATAAAGTTCACGGCAAAATTATAACACACCCTATGAGGCTATAATAAAGTGTCATGCGAAGGTACTTCGATAATTTACTTAAGGAGTCATGGAATTCAAATTTGGGCCACTTAAAAATAAGGGTGATAAGAATTTAATATGAGTCTTACAGCAAAAACTTGACGATAAAATCACAAACATGCTGGCGTGCAATGTGATGATGAACTCTTGTGGCATTTTTGTACATGTCAGTTTTGCTGATATGATCGCTTCGCAGCTATTATTAACTTTGGGAGTTGAGCAAGCGCCAAATGCGAGTTCAGTTTTACAAATGAATTTATACAAGCGCTGTATTTAAGTGCAATGTCATGGCATAATATCAGCTGAGAGTAGTGATTAGCCAATGTCGGCAGAAAAATATATATATATTTGAATTAAATATGAATGAAAAATGAGTCATAGTTTAACAACGCAAGTAGAACAAATAAATTGAGTAGCAGAAAATGCTTGCGGGGCAACTTGACCACAACGTGCAACAGTGATTGTAAATAGTCAGGCAGCAACAAAAATGCATTTAATTAAAACCAAAAATAAAATAGATGAAAAAAACTCTAAAAAGTATTTTAATGAAAAAAATTACAAAATAAACAAGTTGAGGCTAAAACAACTTTTCTCATCGATACTGCGCATAATGAGTGGGCCAATAGGGTGGGTCCAAGAAGGAAAGCTAAAAATCTAATCAGTAAATTGTTTAAATAGCTGCAACAACAGAGACTCCGATTACAAGAGTGGAGCACCAGCAAAAATACAGGCGCTCGGTGGCGGGCGGGGTAATTATCGGCCAATGTTTGATAACAACAACCAAACAAGAAAATACAAAACGCTGAGAGTATCATGACTCTGACGTTTGTGTGGAAGTGCGCTGGCTTTGCTTTGCTGATAAGCTGCGTATATGGCTCTAGATAAAGATATAGATTTATACATGGTTTACCTGAGTATTCGCTGACTAACAGCTTAACACATAGCACTGAAAAATAGCTAGACATATATGGACGGGGGGACGGGCAAGTGGACACACGGCTAATCTTTGGCGGGCTTCTAAGCGGGCTAATTTACATACGTTAGCAGCTTTAATCAATTGCCAAATGGCAAATAGATATATGTCAGTTGTCAGCTGGCAGCAAATGTTTGTTCTAACTAAGAGTGCTCGAGTCAGGTGTGTGCACGGCTATACAATACTCCTCAAACACTTGAGCATTAAATAAGCATTAAACCAAACTCCTTTTACTAAGTTTTGAATACATTTGCTGAAATGTCTACAAGTGCCAAAATGCAAAGATTGCACTCGAAATGTTTGCTTAGTTTTGGGCTGTGAAATGTATGCAAAAAGTGGCACACACATATACCCTTTTTACTCGCACTACAGCGTATCTAAATGCAAATAAACGCGCTTGATGGCACCGTGTGATAGTTATGTAAAAATATGCAAGCGAATTGGCTACAAGCGCAACATTGCAGAGGCAAACTGCCAGCCAGACAGTCAGTCACGAGCTGCACGACGACGCCGACGCGAGACAGATAGACAGACAGATAGTCAGACTGACTGGCGGGCAGACTGACAATCTAGCAATCAATCTGACAATCACACAGAACGACTGAGCAGAAATCGACATGTGCGTTGTGTTTTTTCCCCCCTTTTTTTTTGTCCCTTTTTGGTGTGTGTGCAAATTGAAACAAGGCTCGGATACGTGCAAGCAAATAAAATGCAGTCGTGCTGTGTTTGTGTGTGTGTGGGGGGAGGAATCAAAGGGTTTGATGGTCAGGGAGCTGGGCAAGCCAAACAAAAGGCACGCAAACAAATCTGTTACTGGCAAACACGCGCCCAGCACGCCATAAAGTATGCAGCAAAGCAAAGCAATGCAAAGGCCAAAAGCCAAAGCTATCGCCAAGCAACGGATCTGATCAAACTGACCCCTACCCATCAGCACAAACCACCTCCCCCCACACCTGCATTCCACCTACCACACTGTGCAAAAAATATGCATTCATATTTACAAAAACAATATCAAGTTTTGTAACAGTTTTCTGACTAAAATAAAAAAATTAACTTCTATTTAGTTAAACTGTTTAGTAGTGCTCTCAAAATGTGCTTACAAAATTCTAGTGCGTAGTTTGGCTGAGTGTACTTGAAACTGCAAGCGGCGCGCTTTTTGTGCGTCGGCATTGTTGTTGCTGCTCCGCACCTCTTGCCTCATACCTCTTACAACAGCCTGCCAATTGCTTGTGATTCATTCATTCATTGCACTAGCCGTTGGTCATTCGTTCCGTCTATCTGTCTATCTGTCCATCAGTCCGTCTGTCTGTCAGGGCTGTCGCAGCTCTCAAACCGCATTGGCATGGCCATGCATCACGAGTGGCAGCCAACCAATTTGAGTCAAGTGGTGCGCACGTAAAAAAATAAAACCCCGTAAAGCACACTACAAATTTTATTTTCCTTCCGTTACTCCAAAAAAAAAATGAACAATTTGTTTTTTTTTTTTTTTTTTGGAAGAGGGTTGGAATAACAGCCAATTTATTTGGCCATACTGCAAATTCTTGCTCAGCTCGCTTCGATCAACTTCATCATCGTCATCATCATGCTGCGGCTGCTGCTGCTACTGCTGCTGCTGTTGTTGGCCAGGCTAGTCGTCCTTGTCGAGCGTCGTCATCATCAAAAATCGTTGATTGCAACAAAACAAATTGCATTTTAAGAAGATTACTCGGTTGTGCCCCCATTCGTTAGGTTACTTTTGCACTGACCCTCATTGAGATGAGTGTTGTTTGTATCTGTGTGTGTGTGTGTTTGTGGCTGTTTGTATTTGTGTGTGTGTGTGTGTGTGTGTGCCCTGTGCTCTCTATTAATAAATCATGGCGCATTTATTTGGTCTGCTCTGTGGACGCATAGTGCAAGCAGAGTTCCATTAGCACCTTGTCATAACTGTGTTATTATAAATGGTTTTCCAACTAAAGCCAATTGCTCAAAACTCAATAAGCCGACACGCCAAAAATAATATTAAAAAAACACATAGTGTGGCATAAAAAGGATTTAATACATTATCGTTGCGCTTTCAGAGAGAGAGAGAGAGAGAGGGTTGAGTCAGATAATTGATGGTGAGGTTAATGAAGGCTAAAGAGCAAAAGAGTCAAATAGTTCGCCAGACTGTGAATGCATAAAATGCGATGTATTCGCAGGATAAATAAATGCAAATTGAGTTCTTGTTTAAATGAATTATTTTGTTGAAGTGTTTTTCTCTTTATTTATATCAGAATACTTATTTGTTTTTCGATTTGTGTGATGATTTGTGTGCATTGAAAGCGATAAAACCACAGCCAGAAACTACAAATTGATTGCTTTGTTTGAATGTTTCTTTTTATTAGCAAGAAAATATCGTAAATAATTCTAGCTCCAGAAACTCTCCAGATTATGAGCATTAGGAATGAAACATGTTATTTTAATTTATTAAAAAAATAACTAAATTGCTTAAATTATTGTATCTATCATTTCTTTTCCATTTATGTTTGCATAAAACTAATGCTAGAAGCCAAAAATTTATTGCTTTCTTTAAATTGCTTGATTTTTAATCTACAAATATTATAAACAAAATGTAGAAAATACTTTAAGTCAAATCTCAAATATTAACTTATTTTTAAATCAAAGGATAAATCTCCTGCTTACATTTCTGTATTTTTCATTCCCTTTCGCTTATTGAAATATAAATTGAAGTACGGCACTTAAATTATGTAATCTGTGACGTGATAATCCATATATTTATTTATATATCCCTCCATATTGCTACTAACAAAGCTGTGATTTTTTTTAATTTCATAATTTTTATGTGCATCGTTATTGTACCCTGGGGACAGACCACAAAAAAGGAAGAAAATTAAAGAGTTCAGATCACTTTTGACATACAACAACATTGTCCCAGCAGTGCAGTAAAAACATTTGCAATGGTATTTGCCTTAAACTGTTTCCAAGCGCGCTCGACCGGCGACAGGACATAAAAAAAAAACGAACAAACAAAAGAGAGCTCTCGCAAAACACGCACTAAGCATCGGACCCAAAACACATCCAACCCAACGCAAACAAACGACCAATAAAAATGCAAGAAATTATAAAAAATTCATAATGCACAAGCAGCACTAAAACAGTGGAGCAGCAGCTAAGTCAAAAGGGGTGAGTGAAGGGGGACGGGGGCAGGGATGCGTCCATGAGTCACCGAGCTGGTGCTGACTGGCGGCAGGCGGCGAAGCTCGGAAAACACGCGACTCAAATGGCAGCCAAACAAAAAAGGACAACAGCATAAAAATTGTGCAAAGCTTTAAAAAACACATAACAGCAGCACCAACCAAGACAAATACGAATGAGAAGGGTTCGACTTTGGGTTTTGCCTAGCTGAGCGCTGAGATGGGTCCAACTACTACACCATGCAGAATGGTATATGGCCAAGCCCCTATAAAAACGTACGAAAAGTGGAAAATAATTTGTGTTTTCGCTGAGTGCAGACGACGCAGTCGGGAAACGTAATCGGAGCCACTCATTAGCCCCTCAGAGCTGGGAGAGCTCGGAGCTCGACCATTTATGGGGAGAAGCATAAAGTGGCAAACAAATGCAAGCAACTTGCTGAATAAATGCGATGCCAAGCTTTTGCACAAATTCACGCACAACGTGGCATATTAGCAATGAAATTTGATTTGATGTTTATGCGCAGCGAGGGACAACTGGACGATGACGAGGGTGAGGGCGAAAAAGAGAGTGTGTAGTTGACTGGGGGGAGCGGCATGTGGCCGCATAATTGCGTTAGGCGCAAACACATACAATTATCGCAGTTGCAATGCTAATTGGAGCAAGTGATTAAATTTAATTGCAGCAGATAAGAAGCAACAAAAAATATTGAAATAAAAAAGCTGCTCGACCATTACACACCCTCTAACTACCCCCTACCATACAGCATGTGCAGCATTTTGGTTTTCTGCAAGTCATTCAGTTGTTATTTTCAGCACAAGACGAATAATAAACAGATGACTTTGAGCTACTCACACGAAAAACAAATTAACAAAAAACAAGTGCAAAAATACTTTGTTTATGGCGGAAACGTTTGCAAATATTGGCAATGAGAAGGTAAATCTGTAAAATTAATCTAAATCTACGGATGGTTTAAATACTGTTTAGCAGCGGCTAATAGGAAGTGAGGAAACTCAAATAAATGCGTAATTTATCATGAATAAATGGAATTCCCTTGCAGTACATGATTTTAATTATAGAACATGAATTTAGCTAAATAAATTTTATTCAAAATAAATTGCATATATTCACACAAACTAAACTTTCAAATGTACATGTGTATTTGTGTACCAAAAAATATTCTTTATTTTGCTATTGAATGCATCAATCGAACAGAAAATACATTTTTTCATTTTTTTTTTGTGCTGTTGCTGTGCAACATTCTGTGAATCATGAATAATACTAAAATAAGCGGCTTTGCCATGCAAATTTATAGCCAGGTCAGGTGAGGAGGTGTTTTAGGGGGTAAGAACTCACATGTCAGTTCAAAAGTCAGGCAATTTGCAAACATTTTGAAAGCCACTTTGCAAGAGCACAATATTAAACGGCAGAGTGCACAAAAGTTATTGCAAATATATATATTTATACATATATCCATTTTTATTGTGTGTTTAGAGTTTCGTTTACCATTTGCATTTGCAGTTTCGAATTTTTTCTGGCGCTTTTATTCAAATTTATTTTGTGTGCGCCAGAAGCAATTTCCTTATTCACACGAAAATCAAAATAAAACTGAAATTCAAACTGAAATAAAATTCAATTTTATTGCACACAAACGGTCAGATTATCATTACACACAACGCACATACTATTACTTGAATAAATGCAAAAATTCTGATTGCTTTCACTACGAATACTAATTAAATCTGAATAATTTATATGTATGTAAACAACTTGTTTTTCTTTTCCCCTTTAACCAACAACTCCCACAAACAAATTAACGTGCAAAATCAAATGTTGTTTACAGTGGTTTTAAATTTCAATTGCATTCGCTTCGGTTTAATTGCACTGCAATTAAACTAAATTAATCAATGCTGTAACAATCTCAAAGGAGACAACAACAAAAAGAGCATCGCCAATTAGGCACTTTATTATGTGCCAATTAATGTCAAAAACAGGATTATCCAATTTGCAACTGTAGGGAGTAAATTATGACTTTTACAACTTTCAATATATCACTTTCAATGAAAATGGGGAATTTGCAATTTGTGGAAAATATTTTCCATAATTTAAGCGTTTAATTTAATATGTAATTCAATAATTCAACTAAAAAGAGAATGAAATTATTCTGTTCGCTATGTCAAATAAATTCCAGGGCTGCATATCTTAAACGATCATTTTTGTACACTTTGCTTATGCAGCCCTGCCTATTCTGCTTACATCAGCTGTTTTTAAATTATTATTTACTTTTGAGCTTAGTGCGCTATAACGAAAAAATTGTTGTGTGAATGGCAAATTAATGGTAATAATAACAAGGCAACTTACCAAAAATGTTTTGTTTTTCAAACAGCATTGACCTCGAAACACTTTTGCTTGCTGTCTTTTTTTTCGATGCCGCGAATAATGAAATTTGAAATTGATAAATATTTATGCGTGTAACTGGTTTTTGTGGGTGATCAATTAATACGTTAATTTATTTCGACTTGCACGACACTTTTTTCTTGTTGTTGATAACAATCGCTGTTTTGCACACGTTTATCTGGAATACTAATTGCTATAATGAGGATAGTTTTTGTTAACTAAACGGTGCATCATGTGAAAAGCCACAAATTGTGTGTGAAATGAGGTAATTTTTATTTAAAACGCACAGCCAACTAACAAACAGGTTTTTTTTTAGTTTTATTTGTTATATGTAATGCTAATGTTAGAAACCGAAACTGAAACCGAAACCGGAATGTACAAACAAATGATTTTTTTTTGTAACAACTTATTAGCATTCATATTAAAAATATTAAATAGAAAAAAGCAGTAAAACAAATGCTCAATTAATAACACAGTCCCTCTCGCTTGCACCCTCGTGCAAAGACAAGACCAAAAGAAAAGAATTGAAAAAAATAAGAAAAAAAACGTAAAAACAGACAACAATAAAAACGCAGTCACAGCGAACGACAGAAAAAAAAGAGTTGACGTTGACGTTACGCGCCGAGCGGTAGGGGAAGGGGAGGGGAGGAGACGCTATGTCAAATGTCGCGCAAATCTAATTAAAATTGGTTAAAGGCAATTAACTTAACATAACAGCTTCATCGCTGTGGCATTTAGCCAGTTGCAAATAATGTGTTTGTTAATTTTTTGGCGTCATCGCTGCTGCCGCATTGACACAGTTCACGCTCTCTCGCTCTTTCGCTCTCTCTCATTCTTAATGTTTTTGATTTTTGCTTTTGTTTTTTATGCCTTTGCCTTTGCACTCCACGTTGCCTGGCTGCTCTTATGTTTTGTATTGTTTCTGTTGTTGTTGTTATTGTCGCATTTGGCTTTGCTGCACTTTTGTACAATTCACGTCTGCAATCAATTTTTAACAGAGTTTATTGTTTGTAAGAAAGCTGAGATAAACGAAATAATAAAAAATGAGAAAAAAACAAAAACACGTTGGCAAACACAAACAAGAGACACAACACACTCACACATACAGACACACACACACTGACACTATTTTAGATAAGTTGTGCGAGGCGAACGACAACAACAACAACTGTCTGCCTATGATTCACAGACTAACGCAATGCGAGTAAATTGCCTTTATATAAACAAATGAACTATGCCAATAAATAATTTAAACAAAACACATATATTTTAAATATGAACAGAACAATTACAATTAGCGGCGGCTGCTGAATTTGTTTACTTTGTTACTTGTTTATTAGAATTTAAATTTTTGATGTTACTGTTTTGTTTTTTTTTATTGTCGTTGTCGGGGATGTCGGTTGTTTCGGAAATGTCGTAAATATTATTGAAATCTTGTTTTCGAAATTAAGCGCAAATTGTGTGATCAAAACGAAAATTCATCCGCGCCTCAGAAATCACGACGGCCAAATGTAGCAGACTGACTGTTATTAACAGCGAGCAGATTCCTGGAAATGACAAATTCACATTAGAGATGCGAGAGCCGAAGCGGCTATCGAACGGTGAGCTTATTGTTGTGTTGTTGCTGTATCGATGTTGCTGTAAACAATTCAACAATTAACTGAAATAATTGACAATTATTAAAAGTGGGTTTTTGTGGCATTTTTAAATGTTGAGCAGCAAAATGGGTTGCATATTGCTTACAGATAAGCAATGTAATTCCATCTCTTTTGTTATCGATATCATATCGTTTGGATTTTCGCCGCAAATCATATGTTTGCAATTCGCCGTGGATGTCTGCTACATAAATTCGATCAAACAACAAACACAATTTGCATATTTTTCTTTCTGATGAAAATGTTGCCAATTTAATACATTAAAGAAAAACCATTTAAAGAGCAAACATGGAGCTGCTTCTGGAGGAGGTAAGAACGTTATGCGCGGGAAATAGTCACTTCTCAACGTTTTCAATAATGCTTTGTGTGTGTCTTTTAGGTAAAAACAAACGTGCAACAGAAATTTAATGAAATACGCGCTGCGTTGCATATGCGTGAAAAATTGTTGCTACGGCAACTAGAGGTGATTGCCAACACCCACCAGCAGCAATCCGCGCCCGTTTACATCGACTATGAGTCGCACAAGGAGCAGGAGAAATGCGAGAAGTGCGCAATTCGATTCTTGACTGGCGACAAAAACGAGGAGGAGAAACTGCTCTCAGCCATAAGGAGTTTTGGCCAGTTCCAGCTGGACAACAACATGCAACTGGCGCTGCATAGAGCGCAGGACAATCGCAATGCGGGACTGCGCAATGAGGATTACATTGAGCCGATGGATGATCATGAAACGATGTACAAGTGTCTGGAGGATCGGGCATCGAGTGTCGCCTACTACGATCTCAACGATGAAGTGCAGCCGGAGGCGATTGTCGTCGACTTCTCACGCAACAAGGCGCTGCTGGAGGACAATGCCAAGCGTTCGATTATCAACATAACGCTGCAGGAGGCCAAGGATTTGATACGTCGGGCAAAAGTCAAACGGGAGACTTTTGTGCCGCCCTTGAATCTGGAGGAGCTGGACGACGAGCTGGAATCGTCCATAGCTGATGCTGTCTCCAGTCTGGGTCGCAGCTCCATCTGTCCCGAACAGGCCGCCGGCAAACCAAAGCCAAAGCAGCGCAAGCCACGCTTCAAACCAAAGATCACAATTAACAACTGCAATGGAACGATTAATCTGCGCAACATTGCCAGCCTGACCATCAATTGTGCCAGCGAGGAGGCAGTCAGCGCTGAACTACCTCTAGCTGAAGCTCCAGCTCCAGCCGCTGCTGCAGCTCAATCTGCTGATTCCAGCACCACCACCGATCCCTCCAGCTGCACACCCAGCAGCTCCAACTATTCAAGCAATGCCAGCTCCCGCTCCCAGTCGAAGAAGCACAAGGAGACAAAGGCCAAGGCAAAGAGCATTGATTCCACGCCCACAACGGACAACCACGAAGCCACCTGTGACTTTTACAATCGCCTCTTGAACGAGATCAAAAAAAGCCTCAAACAAAAGCCCACAATTGGAGTTGCCACAGGAGGAGCAGAAGCAACCACAACTACGACAACAACTGCAACTGTTACCAGCAGCGATGCGGCTGTGCAGGTGCAAGCGGATGCCGACTCCAGCTGCGATGCTGGCGACGGGCCGGTCCACGTCACCAGCAGCGAGTCCGTGATCTCCTCATCCTCGCAACTGCAGCCGGGCAAACGTTTGGTGCTGAAGAACTTTGAGAACCTGAAGATCATCCTCGAGGCAAACAGCGGCGACGAGGATGCCTTCCATCCGGTGCAAATCGAACAGTGGCTGGCTGAGATTATATCCGAGACGGATCTGGAGCCGATGCAGAACACTGACATACTCGAGCACAGCAAAATCAACACCAGCGAGAGCAACTAAAATCGCACCCAAGGAGTTCCACAATCGATCACAGTATTTCCTAACTAGATGTTATGATTACATATATAGAAATTGTAGTTGTAGTTTCCATAGTTGTAGTGTTACAATCCATTACAATTGCAATTGCAGTTAGTTGAAGTAATTGTATTTGGTTGCTAATTGCAAGTATTTAGCTCTGTTTAGTTCTGGCAACTGCCCATATAATCGATTAGTTTCTTAAGTCTCACATAAAACACGGCTTTTGTGGTCCAAGTCTCTGCATTTAAGACTCGAAACAAATATTGGAATTGTATCCACAAGTAGAAAAAAAAGAAGAGAATTGTGCTGTCGCATTCGTTGTACTTTAACTGAGTATCTAAGTACTTAAATACACTTTATTTTGTGAGTTTACAATCACATTCCAAGACTTAATATTGCACCAAACCACATCAAAAATATACCACTTATGTTTAGCACTTAAGATTGAGGCCAATTCCATTTTCACCATATTGCAAACCAAAAAAAAACAAAAAAAATAAATAAAATAAATACACAAACGATTTGTATATTTAATTAAAGTGTAAACATTCAACAAATGTGCTTTCGACCCAAAAACGGAGCGTCCGCTTAACCGGTTGGAACAGGTATACACTGTCAGAAATATACATGTAGTATATATATATATATTTATATAATAATGCTACGACTTTTAGCATTAGTATAATTGCGTGAAAGGTTTTCGCAATATTAAGTTTATATTCAGCAGATAAAACAGTTTCACAAGCAACCTTATAGAAAGTTCTCTCGTATTTCCTACTGGTCCCCATTTATATATATACATATAAACAGTCATATATATATATACAGATATATAAATAAGAAAGCTTCAAATTTTAACATAATTATAATTGCTTAAAAGGTTTCAACAATTTTAATTCTATATTCAACAGATAAAAAGTTGCTTCAAAAGATTAGAAACTTCTTATTTTCTACTGACCCCCATTTATATCTACATATATATATATATAACATTATACATATTCCAAAATTGTACTTCAGCAAATTGTCATGCTGATTGTGCGCTTTGCTTTCGGTTAATTGACGAACGTTTTATGACGCAACATTCGCGAGGTGTTGTTGTTGTTGCCGCGGAGGGGTTGGTGGGTAGGCATTAGACTTCCAAATACGATTAAACTGATAAGCATATTGAATGACAATGACAGACTAATACAAATCCGACTATACACATGTGGGGATAAATGCATTTTTGATGATTGGCTAAAACAATGACACACGAAATTCTACATAAATCAAATGAATATTTGAAAATTGGTCTACTTCTAATATTTGCACGCTTTTTGGACTTAAGAACTACGAAAGGTTTTTCTTTAAGTACACTTTGAACACAAGCAGCAAAGAGCAGCTCTTAGGTACTGTTTGGAGTCCGATTACGCCGTCTTGGCGATTATGTCCAGTAGATAGGGAGTAAAATAGGTAATAATGCAATCGGCGCCGGCACGTTTGAAGCCCTTCATCGATTCGAGGAGTGCCTCACGGAGTGGAAAGGCGCCCGCCTTGGAGGCGTGATACAACATGGCGTATTCGCCGGACACCTGGTAAACGTACAGCGTGTGATACGGATAAGTGTCCTTGGTCTGGCGCAGGATGTCCAGATACGGCATGCCGGGCTTCACCATCAGCATGTCGGCCCCCTCGCTCACATCTCGCTGCACCGCACGCATGGCCAGATTCCGGGATCCGCTGGGCAGCTGATAGCAACGCCGATCGCCGAAGGCTGGCGCCGATTGAGCTGCCTCCCGGAAGGGACCATAGAAATTGGAGGCGAACTTGGCCGAGTAGGCCAGCAGCGAAACGTTGTTCAGCCTGGCATCGATTAGCGCCTGTTTGATTGCCCGCACCCGGTTGTCCATCATGTCCGAGGGGGCGACAACGTGGGCACCAGCTCTGCCATAGGCCACGGCTATGTCTGCAATGCGCTCGATGCTCGCTGCATTCTCCAGACCCGTGTCACCGAGCAGGCCGCAATGCCCGTGGGAGGCATAGGGACAGATGCATACATCGCAGGCGATGAGCAGGTCGGGAAACCATTCGCGCAGCTTGGGTAGTGCCAGGACGACAGGATTCTGTTTGGAGTCCGCATGCGTGGCATACTCATCCTTCAGTGCACAATCCACAACTCCGAAGAGCAGCACAGACGCAAGTCCCTTTGCCACCAGTGGCTCCAAGTGCTCGCGTAATCGATTCACACCGTAACGTGAGATTCCCGGCATGCTGGCAATTGGCTGCTCGTCGTCGTCATTGCTGATGATGAACACCGGGTACATCAGATTGTGGGGCAGTATTTCACAGCCTGATTCCTGCAGCAGACGCAGCGTTGGATGATGTATGCCACTGTGCAACTTTCGATCCATTTTTCCTACACACTTTTTCTTCTTCCGCTGCCTTCGGCACACGTTTCGCGAATGAAATTTTTGCTTTCTATTTTTTCGGTTGTAAATCGCGTATCGCTGTATCGATTTATGGTTACAGTTTGTTTTAATCGATTTCGATTTTTGTTTGCCGCACAACATCGGTTTGGTTTGAGCGGCAAGTTCAAATTCAATTTCAAAAATTATTGCAGACGATATGCAAGTTTGCTTGCTAATTTGTTGTATTTGTTAACTGCAACAAAATTAAAAAATCTAGTCAAATCTAGTACACAATTTTTGCTCTAGATTGGCATCTAATTTTGTTGTACTATTTCCAAAGTATATTCATTCTACCTTTTTATTTTATATTCCTTTGAGCATGTAAATGGATGAATTAAATCCGATCGTAAATCCTTCAGCCATTTTAAAATGCATTTGTAACAATTGTTTGTTCTGCGTACGACATTTTATTAATAATTTTCAAACATTTCAAGTGACATCAGCTATAAGCTACACTCCTAACACTCTCAATTTTGCATACAGCTGCTCTCTCTTCTTCTGTTTGTCGAGCGACTGGACTAATTGAAAATTATATAATGAATTCTAAGTGTATATATTATATAAGAATTTGAGTACGTTAGTATATAATGTATGTGTATATGCATATAATAGACGTTAAATATAATTTAAATAAGCACGAATAAGTACATAACATTTGCATTTTGCTCGATCCAGACTTAGTTTTAGTTTCCCTTTTTGTTTTTGGTTTTTTTTTTTCTTTTCTAAAATCAATGAACGTAAAACACAACTAAATATCCTAACTTAAATTATATCAATTGGAGTTTTAAATATTTGGTTTGGTTTTCAGATGCTAGTTACAGCCCTTGGAAGTGTGTGTTCATTTTTGGATGTCTTGCTGTTTTTGTTGTTGTTGTTGTTGTTGGTGATGCAATGTAGTTCCACTGTCTAATTTGGTCACAATTATGATTACAATAATAGCCTCCACTAGGAAACCAGAGCATGATGATAATGCACGCGTTTCTGGGAACGCTTCTGGCGCCGGGGCTTAAGGCTCTGTAGATTCTGTGGCTTTTGCTCTGGTTTAGCAGCATGCAATATCACTGTGTAGCTGTGCAGCAGTATCAGCGGCTCCTTGGTGTCGTCTTGTGTTGCGGGTGTAAGAACATTTTGTGTGCTGGTTATACACGAGGGGATTGTTATTGTTGATGTTGTTGTTGTTGCTATTAAGTTCGTACTACTCGCTAAATTTAAGTGTGGTGCTTGTAGTCGTCGCTTATCTGTGTCCACTTGAGCTGGTCAAGCGAAAGTCACTTGATAGAAGAGCCATTCTTCCATGAAGGATGGCACAAATGCCTTCGTTGTGGTGAACTTCACTTTGGGCTTCAGCAAACGCAACTGATCCTCGAACAACTGCAACGATTCCAAGCAACTGGTGCCGTTGCCATGGGTTAAGTATTTGCCATCTGGCTTGAGCAATTGGAAGGAATGCTCGAATATGGTGCGTATGAAATCCCAGCATTCGCCAATGGGTTTCTCCGATATGGGTATATCAGTTAGATCGCCAAACACATAATCAAACTTGCGTCCCTCGGCAATGAACTTCTTCATGTAGTCCACACAATCACCCACTATTATCTCATACTGTTCGGTCTTGCGCTTCTCCAAAACATCGCCACAAATGGTGTTCAAGTACTTGTTACAGGCCTGCATCACAAGGTCATCGATCTCCAGCATGACCACATGCTTCGGATTCTCCTTGAGCAGCTCGTAGAGTAGAGCTCCATCTCCTCCGCCGAGTATGCAGATCTCTTTGCCCTCGTAGTTCTCAATGCCACGACCCATAAGGGTCTCTGTGTATATCAAATCGGATTCGGCAATATCTAGATAAGGATAAAGTGTTAGTTTCGTTTACAATTGATTTTTCAACACGTGACATGCAACCCTCGTCTGTTTTTGGACAATCGTCCTTGACCTTAATTTCCTCTTTACAAGTGCCTTCATTAGGGGTTGCAAATTCACGTGTGTTGGCCGCATTCACTTACTTTGCAACTCGTCTAAAATTAGCATATTGCCCAAGGTCTTGGAGTGCATGATTTGTATCTTCTGAAACGGCGAACGTGCCTCATACACCAGAGTATCGATATCGTATTCAATAATGCGCTCATCTGTGAAACAATATGGGGAGAAATTACTACAATTACTATTAATATTCGAAGTGGAAGCGCAGCTATTTACAGAGATTAACTACTTTGAGAGGCTGATATATAAATATATAGCTACATGCATGCAGAGAAATACATATATATATATATATATATTTATATATGTATATATATATATATATATGTATTCCAAGTAAGTTAACAAAGATATTAAAACAGAAGTACAAATATATCGAATTTTAGAATGGTAAATAATGTATGCAAACATGCTCTGTGCTCCCATTATGTATATCAAATTGGACGAAGTGCTGCAAGTTGCTCAACTACTTATATGAATATTATGATATAGTTTAAGTTATGATTATTGAGTACGTTACCTGCGGATGGATAATACCTAGCGACATCGCCCCGCTTCAATGTTGGTATCTTTTGGCCCGAAAGGGCATTCAATTTTTTGGCTATGGCATTTTCCATACGTCTGCCAGTCTGTGGTGGTTGTTATAGTTGTTGTTGTAGTTGTTGTACATTGTTGTTGTTACCACGAGAGCGAGAGAGAGAGATAGAGCGAACGAGCGGGGGTCGCGGGTGACGGTGAGACATGTGCATAGTACAATTTGGTTTACATATATATATTTTGTTTTTTTTTTGGTTATAATTGAGGAAATTTTGGTCATGTTGTTGTTGATGACGATCATAATGACGATGATGATGATAGATAGAAGACCATAGACATCGTGTGGGTTTTTTTTCAGTTTGTGTATTCATGGTGATATGAAAATAAGAAGAAAAAATAAATAATAAATAGTTTTTGAAAATAAATTAAAAATCATAAGAAATTCTTAAAAATAAAACAAAATAATATGCTAATTGAAACGAATCTAGCACGAAGAAACAAGCATGCAACAACTGCCGCAATTATGAAGGCAATTTCTATAGGGTAAACCGAGTTTATATAGTACAATGAAAGACTACGATGGTATTTAAGAATGCCATTGAAAGGAATGCTCTTTGGTGGTTTATTTTAGTTTATTTGTTCTATTTTTTTGTTTTGTAAGAAGCCGCTTTGCAAATTTATAGAGCCATATAAAGATTGGTTAAGGGCCCGTGCAACCAAATAGTTAATGAATATATGAAAATATGCCGTATTGATAATTATAGTTTGTGAATGATGCTTTTTTTTGTATTGCATAGCTTGAGGTACAAGTTTTGACAATGGTTTTAGAAGATAGAGAGAGAGAGTTCGGCAAAGGAAGATATATAGTACGAGTATAAGGAATTGCATAACTCTTGATATATACTGCATTTGTATGTTGCATACAGGAAAAACTAGCAAAAAAAAAACTAAACTTATTTTTTTTTTTGGTTTTTTGTGTAACTTAATAGGTATTTTGACCAACCTGAGCTAGTCATGTATATGTCTATATATCCACCACGTTTTATCGGCGGTAAATACTTGGACCGATCGGAATCTAATTTTTGTCGTAGTATAAGCTCCATTGTTCGCATTGTCTGCAATTGTAATTTTCTTGTTTATGCAAGGCTTAGGATATTTAACCTAAGTTTTTTTTATTGTTATCCTAATGAAATTGCAAATGCTGTCGTGTGATAAAATAAATAAATGCAAAAAACAAATAAATTCAGAGTGTCAACAAAAAAATTTTCCACAAGCGTAAACTTTTCAAGCATCTCATGTTTTTGTAACAACAAATATAGCCAGACCCCGCTAAACAACTATTTATAGTTTGCGATTGTAGATTCGAACGAAAATGGAAAGTATTTCACAAGTGTCGTCTGCTTTTGCATCCGAGCACATTTTCAACAAAAACCAAATCTGAAACAGTCGAAATTCGAGCTAAGGCAGCTGTTGAAACAAACATTTAATCGATAAGCGAAAGTTGCCGGTGCAAATAAATACACAAATGTATTTATTTATTTATATCAGAAAAAAAAAACATAAACAATGGCAAAGCTTTACTGAGAAACGCAGCTGATTGAGAGAGGAGAGAGCGACGAACGAATGCAGCAATCATTCTGCGAATCAATAGAACAAATGCTCGAAAATTGCACCCACGTGCTTCCATCCAACGCGAGCGAGACAAAAAGAGAAAGAGTGAGAAGCGTGTTACGCCGACATGTGGAACTACGCATACCCTTTGCAATAAATAAAAGCATGAGTAATGCCGGTGGGTCGCTCAAAAATTACAAATTTTCATTTGTGCAGGATTTTTTTCAACTAATTATCAAGTTAAACCTAATAAGATTGTATGTTTTTTATGTTGAACAAACAATGAGCAAGACTTTTCGGATAGAGTATAAGACAGCAACATTATGATATAATAGGCAGCACACACTCACACACATACATACATTCACATACACATACATATACAGCTAACAGTTCTTAAGGTCTTGGCCAGCGCGCGGTGCTTGATTAAGTAGGCAATACGCTTTTTCAACAAAATGCAAAAACAATGCAAGCAAATGCTAATGGAGTAAAAGAAAAATTAATGGTGAAGTGCATGTCGGCACACACACACACACAAAAAGGGAGGGTGGGCCAAGGGCGCACACACACCCCACACACACAGATGCAAACAGAGGGAACAGGGCGAAAAATCAATTTCGCTGACGTTTGCGGCTGCAATGGAAATCAAAACCGTTTTTGAGGGGGCACCACACACACTAACAAGCCGATTGACTGTCTGTGTGTGGCACGTGTATGGGTGACACAGAATTTATATGTGTGTATTTGTAAAATAAAAGAAAAAAAAACATAAATGTGAAATGTGAGCTTTATACATACATACATCAAAGGACATGATGGGCTCCTTGCCGGCAGCCAAATAATACTCCACATTGATGGTTAGCAAACCCTGCGGAAAGATGCGGCAGGTGATTATCGTCTGCTTGTTCTCGTGCAGCACCGAAAAATAGCCATTGTCCATGGACTCCAGCGAATAGGCTAGTTCCAATTGCGAGAATACATGCTCCAGCTCGTTGCGGGCAATTCGAGCGACTTCCTGGCGTTGCATCGCCGTTGCCGTTTTGCCAGCATCCAGTGTGAAATCGAAGAGTATTGTCTGAGCAGCCATGTCTGCGTTCAGCCCGCCTAATGTGCAAAATACGAATGCAGATATTTACTAATCTTCGATATGATTTTATCGTCACAGTATGGGTTTCCTATCGAAACGGACGGTTAACAGTGTATGTAAATAAGATACGGTCACACTACAATCAGCTGTTGTAAATGTTCGATTTAAATGTTGAAAACATCACTAAAAATGTGCAAGCTGCTTGTCGTTTGAAAATGGGAAATATCAATAATAAGGCACGCTACATATCTGTCAGTCGCTGAAGTGAAATTCAAAGTGATTAGCTTTTCTGTTGCTTGTGATATAAATTCACCATTTAACGCACACTGTTAACGCAAGTGTGAGACTGTTAACGAACTCTCTATTATACGTACGACAACACGAATCACACAGCAAAGAATCGTTCAATCGAGTTGCGTATCGATTAACTTGGTTAAATAAACAATATTCAGTTTGTGTTCGCGGGCCATGACATACACGGGAATGCATAAAATGTGCTAGATCGAGGTACAAGGTCGCTAAAAAAGTGTCAATATTGTTTTTGTTACAGTGTGCCTGAACCTGAACCTGAACTTGAATTTAGTTTGTGCGTTGCATGCTGCTGTCATTGTTGCAATTGTTGGTGTTTCAGTGTGCTCGAGTCTTCGCCAGATGCCTCACAGACATTCAAGGCAACTAGAGAAAAAAAAAACACTAACGTTTGGCGGCAACAATGGGCTGCTAATTATAAATCCCAGCATAGAAGCGCACCGGCGCACAAATCAACTGATGTCGCCAACGATTGCTTTGCCTCTTATTTATTTCTATTTATTTTTTTTTATGTCTTTTTTTTGTGCGTGGGCGGACGTCACAGCCGCCGCATCGGCAGCTAGATGCCAATGTCGTTACGTCTTCGTTGTTGTAGTTGTTGCTGTGTCTTTTATTCCTCTCTTTATTTCATTTTATTGTTCCTGCTGTTGGCGTCCTACAATTGCTCTGGGCAACGCTCGGGGGAGGGTTGAATTCAAAGTTACTGCTGCAGGCCCGCTTTTTTTTATTTATTTTTTATTACGATTCATATTGATTTTTTTTCTTCCAGCGCTCGCTGATTCCTGGACATTTTAGTTAAGCCCACGCACAAGAAACGGCAGCAGGTGAGTAAAATGAGTTTAGTGCCCATTAAAAGAACCATTTGACGAAAGTCTTTTACTTTTGCAGCACCAAACAGCAAATAACTGTTAAAAGCTCAACATGGGCTGAGCATATCAGTGGAAGGATTGCATTCATATATATCATATATGTAGATATATATAAATGTGTAACGTCATCAGGCAAACATTTCGACAGTAATTGCAATCCTTCGAAACGGCTGCAACTATTTAAATACAGTAAACTCTCGCAAAATGGAACGAAGCATGAATCTAATTCAATACGAAAAATACAAAAATCGATTACTTTAAAGCTTAAACTGTTAGAAGTCCCAAAAGAAGCTAAAATTCTCATCAAAGTCCACAAAACAGATGCACAAATGGAGAAACATGTGATAATAACTAAGTATTTCATTGAGCGACTGCAAATGTATTGAAACTGCTCAAACAAATCCTGGATAACTATAAAACAAATATATATATATATATTAATTAAACCTAGTTAATTAAACTCTCCAACATGCAACGGAGTGCGGGCAGCGAGGAGCGCATCACAAACAGTCCGCGCTCCACACAAAAAACGGGCACAACGCTATTCGGGCTGCTCAGCAAGCGGCCCAGCAAGGTGGAGCCGCATCCGGTGACTCCCGAATCGCCAGTCGTGCAGCAGCGTCGACCCACATCGGCATGCGGCCAATACGATGTCAGTTTCGCCAAATGCTCTGCGGAAGCGAGCACACACAAAAGTCAAACGTTGCCCAATAATTCCAATGCGACCACTCAGCCGCTGGACAAGTCGCATAGTGGCCTAATCAGCTTTCACAGACGTGGCAATCCCACTTCGAAGAGCAAAGGGCATACACATCGTCATAGCAGCGATGCCGGATCGCAGAGTGATGGCGGTGCGGATGTCATCATGCGCCGGAAGTCACCGAAGAAACGTTCGCCAAATCACAATCGACTTAGCCATCAGTTCAGTCTGTGCTGTAAGGCCGAGAAGAAACCGCTAACGCCACCAATTACTGTGCGCTACAATTCAATACCAGATGCCGTGATTGAATCTGGGAATATTCTGCGACGCGATAATCTCTCGCTCAGCATGAGCATGATGGACAACTCGGGTTCGCTGCACTCGCACTCAAGCGAGGGCGCCGCATCCAATCAGTTGCCGGCGCCACAGCGGCCGCGTCCGTCCAGCGAATGCGCTAGTGCACCCGAATCTCCAGTGGCTAACAAAACGTTTTTCGCGCAGTGCGGCGCCAGTGCCTCTGGTGCCTCTATTCACCAGTCACACTTCTCTCCCTCGAATTCGTCCAATCGTAGCGAAACGCTGCAACGGGCTCCAATCCGGCCCATCGCTGTCTCCGCTTGCCGATCGCGACTGCGCCTCAAGCTCTTTCCGCAGGGTCAAGAGCTGCCGCCGCTGACAGCGGGTGAGAGTACGGATAATATAAAGCGTGCCACAACGCCACAGCACATGTCTTCGCCAAACATTGCCATGCTGCCAGATCAAATGGATTCGGGCATCCCAGAGCTGCCCGGAATGCGTTTCATGTCGCACGAGAACATGACACTGCATCGTCAAGGTTCTGGTTCCAATTTGGCCCGACAGGCCCTGATGGCTGCACAGGCTTTGAATCTGATACCTGCGGACAAGGCTCGCGAGCGCAGCTATCTAGACGGGCGTCTGGGTTCCTCTTCGCTGCTGGGGCCTAGCGAGTTGAGTCGCGTGCTGCCCCAGAAAGAGGTCACCATCTTCGTGGGCACCTGGAACATGAACGGCCACAGTCCGCCCAAGTGAGTGCGTCTTCTTATCAATGAAAAGCAGCGTATTTCATTTGCTTTCTTTCCATAGACAAATGAACGATTTTGTGTTACCACCAAATGTGGAACATGTGCCCGACTTGGTTGTCATGGGCACACAGGAGTCCAGTCCAGATCGTTTCGATTGGGAGGTGACGCTGCAAGAGACGCTGGGACCCTCGCATGTGCTCTTCCACTCGACGACACTGGGAACCCTTCATCTGGCCGTCTATATGCGTCGTGATCTCATTTGGTATTGTTCGGCGCCCGAGGATGCTTCAATGTCTGTGCGCACGGGATCCGCCTTTCGCACCAAGGGCGCTGTGGCTATATCCTTTTGCCTCTTTGGCACATCCATGCTGTTTGTGACGTCCCACTTGACAGCCCATCAGCAGAAGGTCAAGGAGCGCGTCTCGGATGTGAAGCGCATCATCAATGCCCTGGATCTTCCCAAGAATCTGCCGAACTTGCGGCACAAGAACAAGGATGTGACGCAGAATTTCGACAATGTCTTTTGGTGTGGTGATCTCAATTTCCGGCTGGGTGAGCCGCGCGAGAAACTACTCGATTGGATACAGCATACAAAATTTCCGCTACCCTCGCATTTGCCACATGGTTACATGCACACGGATCAGCTCTCCTCGGTGCTGGCCGATGGCGCCGCTTTCCGCGGCTTCATGGAGGCCAACATTACGTTTCCTCCCACTTACAAAGTATAATAATATATTATAAATTATATGAAATATAATATAATTGTTTTTATCGTTCGTTTATAGTACGATCCCGGTAGTCAAAACTTCGATACGTCCTCTAAGCAGCGGGCGCCAGCGTATACGGATCGAATACTCTACAAATATCGCCAGGTACAGGGTCTGGTCATTCGGCGACAGAGCGCTATTCCGGGCGTATCGACGCCCACGCAGCCATATATACAGTGCCTACTCTATGACTCGGTGCCGTCCATAACCACGTCCGATCACAAGCCAGTCTGGGCACTGTTTCGCACACTAATAAGAGCGGGCACCGATGCGTAAGTGAATCTTAAATGAACCCGTGAAATGCAATTGTAAACAACTCTTCATTTTGTAGCATACCCCTGGCCGCCGGTTTGTTCAGTCGAGACATTTACTTGGAGGGCATGCGTCGTCGTCTAAATAATCAATATACTGACGCCTCCGCTGTGTGTGCCATACAGTAAATACCAAATAAGTGCAGTGCAATGGATAACATCCACAGCTGTAGTTATAGTAATCGCGCGAGCTACGAGTAGCTGTCTAGCCTAAAACCAATTATATATATATATATATATTCTGAAATCTATCCGTCAACACTGATGGGTGCAAAACTGTCTCTATGAAAAGTTAGTCATGTTGAACAATTTACCAAAGCAGCGGCTTGTAAAGTGTCCTAAGTCCCAAATGCTTTAACACGGTTGTGTGTGGCCTTTCTAGCTTGTATTTAGTTAGTTAGTTAGTCTGTTAGTTAATCTCTTAGCTGATGTCGAATACCAACAAATACCAAAGCTCGAATAGGTTTAAATGTTAGGCGCTGCCTTTTTGCCTTGAGGCCTTAAATAATTAAACGTTCCTTACGAATTAGAGGCGCAGTCAAGACAGAAATGAAATCTTAGTGTTTAAATTAGTTGAATCTATTAGTTAATAATTTAGTGCAAATGAAGTTAAAACTTGAATGTAAAATAATAATATATATACACATACACATACATACATATATATATATATACAAACTTAAATATACAAATACTCTATATATATATTTAAAAGTATTGTGCGAACAAAATGTTGAGCAAATGCAGTTGTTAATTGTTATATAATTTATTTGATTATTTATTATTTTACGCTTGTTAAATTACTTTTAAATGCTGTCAATTTTTTGTGAATAGTGAAATCAATTATTTTCTTATAATTTAAATCACGACTTGCTTTTTGATTGCGTTTTGCATGTGTTTGCCATTAACAAATCCAATTTCAAGTGGGACAAATGGACATACAAAACTCATAAACGGCCGCCGCCACAAGAGTGCCAAGCCATGATGGCCATGACGTGCCCGCGAGCAGCACTCGACTATGCAGCGGCGGCAGCAGTTCGGTTATTTACCCAAAAATGCGCCAAAATGGCTAACAGCAGCAGCGGGAGCGGGAGAAAGATCTGACCCCCAAAAATCCTCCACTCTTCAGTTGCAGTCGAGAAGCCCTCTCCGCACACACGCAAATATGTTAAACTTTTGACCAATTTCAACTCGAGTTGAATGCCGCTGGCAGGCGGTGCTGTGGACTCAGTACAGCAATTTATTGCCATGGCGATTTTGGCATCGGGCATCGGTAAGGACAACCTTCACTGCTCTGCCCTGCCCCCATAAGTGGCCTCGCGAATGAGCTCGATTGTGGTTATGAGCGCACATACATGTGCACCCTACTTTTGGCGGGACTGGACTCCCTACTTTTGTCAGCTGCCCCGCTAGCAGTGTCATCCAATTGACCAAAAATCATTGAAGGGCTGCCAGCACCACTGACTGCTGGCTGGCTGCAATCGGTGGGTGGGTCAAGTGGGCTTTTGTGTATTGGCCAATGTGTCTGCGCTTGTCTCTGCAAACACAAAAAAAAAAAAGCAAATGGAAAACATAAAAAGCGAACAACAATTTCGCATCCGTTTTGTTTATTGCAATTTCAGCGTTGTGGTCGGCAGCCAGCTTTCAGTTTTGCGTTGCCACTGGCGAAATTCGTAAAGTTTGTGCCTACTTTTAATAGTGGGTTTTGGGGAATGGAACCGCGACTGAAATTAGTTTTTGCATTGCAAATGCAACTTGCACATATATATAAATAAATGTGGCAAAACTGGCCAAAAAAATGTGGAACTCATTTCCGTTTCCCGTTGCACGTACCAAAAAAAAATTAACCACAATATTTGAAATTATATTAACATTGAAGTCAGGCAACTTGGCGCATAAAAACTATGCTCCTACATCCTTTGAGGGATGTGCTTATGTGTGTGAGTGTGTGTGTGTGTTGCACATTAATATCCTGTGCGCACTCGTACGTGTTAATATGACTTTATGACTTCATATATGTGTCCATATTTTGTGTCGTCTCTTTTGGCGCTGCACACTAAAAAGTTTTATTGTTAGTTACGCTCAGTTCTGCTCTGTTCTACTCCTGCTGCTGCTGCTGCCTGCCACCGTCAAAGCAACAATTTTTATTCAAAGTGTTGGAAGATGCAGAAATTATTAAAATTTCCATTCGTTTCGCTCCGCCGCTCCCCTGCGTGCAATGCATACATATAAATATATATGTAAATATCAGTAGCTCGCATCGTCAGACGGCGAAAATTCTTCATGTATAGCTGAGCGCAGGGCAAGATTATGGATAAGGATAAGGATGTGCATTATGACAGACTGACAGACTGACAGACATGTTAACTGTGGAACAAAAAGAGCGACTCGACTCGAAGTGAATAAAAGATTCAAGACGACTAAGAACGACTTCAAATTAATTTCAATTTACTATATTTATTTAGCATAATTGATAGGAAAATACACGATGCGAAAAAAGTGGGTGCCTTTGACTTAGAAAGACTAAAAGCGACTTAAAATTTAATTAAATTAAATACGTATTTAATATAATTAAAAGTAAAATAATGAGCAGAATATATTTTGGACTTCTTGTCAGGTATCTTGGAAATACTTTAACATATTTATCTAAGCTTTGTAGCTTTCATGATTTTCATAATAATTATTTTAAAAGCTTACAATATTTATTTTTATATTGTTTATTCATGTTTTTATATAATTGTGTTATTTTAAACAAAAATATTATGTATATTGGCCGATGCTCGACTTATGCATTGATTTTGAGTGGCTATCTTTCAAAAATGGCCCATTGCTGTTGGCACAGATCGTTAACAATACGGTTGGCAGCAGTTAAGCAGCACTTTATGCTGCTTTCGTTCCCATTTCTCTATATATGCTTTGTAAATGGAGCCCCTCGCTGCCAGCTTGGGTAGTTGGCGAAGCCACTTGAAAAGCTTATTGTACATTTCAAACAACTCTATTACGAATATTTTTCATATTTTCTGCGCAAGAGCGGCACAACAAAAAAAAGTTAACATTAAACGTGGCGAAAGGCCGAAAAGCCAGCATCTGAAGCAGAATTGGTGGCACAGCCAGTGGCAGTGCCACGGTTTGTGTAGGGAGGGGGTAAGGGGAAGCGAAGCAAGTAATTCGCATGCGGCACGTTACATTCTCGCAATAAAAAATGAAAACCGTTTTGCATGCATGTGCCGACTTCTCCTCAATATGTGTGTGTGTGTGTGTGTGTGTAAAAAGTAATAAATGTACGTGCCGCACTGAAAGCACACAACAAAAACAGCAGCATCAGTGGAAACTACACACGTACTCACACTAACGCATACGTGTAAATTTAGAGTCGAAAAAGATGGCGTTTCCGTTTCCGCTTTTAGTCACTGGCTCGCACATGTCACACTGCATGCAAATGGACGCATGCCCGTTAAGTGGAGGTAGCGGAGCGGAGTGGAGTGGAGCGGAGCAGAGCGGAGCAATAAATGCAATAAAAATAAACTACAATTTTCTATGACTACTTCTTGCACTTGTAATGCAGACAAAAACCACCCACGTATTCCTCAATTCTCAGCGCCACATCCCCATCCTAGCAGCCAGCTACACATTACTTTCTATTATGCGCATTCTTTTCCTTTGCGATTTTTTTTCTCTCTTCTCCTCGGCGATGGTTTATGGAGTGGGACCCCTTGGGGTTGGGGCTGAGGCTCGGGGCTCGGGGGTCGCACGTTTTCGCGTTTGAAGTAGCTTTGGATTGTATAAAAGTAACCATAGCTACAATAATTTAATGAAAACATAATCTACATGCATAAAAAACACAGAAAGTCATCCTGAAGCCGCCAACAAGCCCTATCAGGGCAACAGGAGCCAGCACAAGGGTTGGGGGCAAACAGAGGAACATTTTTATTAAATGTGGGCGTGATTTGCTTTTGAGCGATTGTGTGAAATGCACAGCGACGTATCTCTTTCACTCGATTGTCAAATTGCAATCTTTTCACGACTTTGTTGGATGATAAGATAAGGTGATAAGAAGTGCATTGGGAAATCGGAAAAGTTGAAAACATATTTCATGCTAATCAAAGGAACTTCAACTTAAATGATCTGATAAAAGATCTTTTATTGAATGTATGGGTAATGATAATTATAATGATAATGTGTAAGTTATCTATCCAACTCAGTGCTTCGTCAATCTCAAAAAATATAGAAGATTGCATTACCAAATTTGGCATGACTGATAACCCACTCTATCTAAATTTGATATGTTATCAATTCTTGACTACTTAGACTACATTGATAAGCATATTTATCGGCTTACAATATAGTACATCTAACTCGTCATTTCTGTTTTTTGGTTTTTGTAAAATGGTTTTATTTTAATCAACTACTCAACACAACCAAGCATTGCCAAGTATCTGATTTCGTTAAATGCCACCTCCTTTTTCCAATTTTAATTTCCCTATTTTTTTTTTTTGTAATTTTCCAGCGTTGCGTTTTTGATGGTGTTTTTTTTCTCGCTTTTTTAGTCAGAGAGCGCCCTGCTTGGGCACAACAATAACTTGAGCAGCGACTTGAGTAGCTCGCAGAAAAGTTTCCAAGACAACTCCTTTAGTGGCGCAGTATCATCAGAGTGCCTTCTGCAGAAAGGACGCAGAAAAAATCGCAGAAGGACTTCTTGCTAAATATCCTTTAGCCTTTGCGAAATCAGTAAAGCGCAAAGGACCACTTGTGAATACGCTTTGATGCGCGCGGCTTTGAGTGCGAGTGTAACTGCCAGGGGTATAAGGTGGGGTGTGGTGATAGGGAGGGGGCGTGGGGGTGGGGGAGGCTGAGCTGGCTCGCTTATTTTTTGCCCTGTTTGATATTTATTCCGAGTTGGCTTACAGAGCTTGGTGCCTTTGTTGTTGCGGCTGTGTTGGCATCAAGTATTTCGTGAGTAGCGCAAAATACGCGAGCGCGAAATGTAATAAAAACATTTTTTGCCAAGCAGCAGCAGCAGCAGCAGCGGCAGCGGCAACAACGGCTACAAGGACGACAACGTTGGCAATGGAATAGCCAACGTCTTATTTTTTATGCCGTCGTCATACTAAAGACCACTTCTAGTACTGGGCTCTAGTCGGTGCGGCGCGGGGGAGGCCAGTTGCTGTTGGCTCAAAAGTATCTACAAGATATTTTTTAATACATGCACACGACTTTGAATTCACTTGCAAATATATGTATATACAGCTGTTATCCATTTGATGTAAGCGCTCCTCTTTCTCCTCTTGTTGTTGTTGCTTTAATGAATAACATTCCATTTATATGTATAGTTAGAAATATGCAATGCATTTCGTGCATGCTCCAGAATTTGGTTCGTTACGCAATGCGCTTTAAATATTTATAAACGCAATTTGCATAAAACATCAAGTTGCTCATTTGCATTTGAAGTTTTGTTGCCGGTCACTAGAGTCAATCGGGGATACTTCTACTTTTCGTGAACTACGCCCCTTTGATGTCCTGTCATGTTTAACTGGTTTCGATACGCAAAGGATACGCTTTGAACCATAAGTGTAAGTTAGATGTGAAAAAGATTTTGCAATTCAAATTACCTACAGTCGCTGGGGTATGGGTGGGCTGTGGGGTTTGAGGTCAGCAGCTGGCAAATTGTAACTAGTTGAGGGGTGTTGCAGCATCTGGCGTTGCTCACAATCAGTTTTTCTCATTACATTTCGAGGGTGGCGCCACTTATTGGCCACTCTTAGGCCTATTGGAAACTCATTAGTTGGCAGTCCTAACGGACAACTTTAAACTAATAATGTGGCTCTAAGGCCCCGTGCTCAATTGAAAAATTTCAATTCATGTTTGGTAGCCAAGTGGCGAGCATGCAACCAATTACGACGACCAGGCGGCAAAACCAATCTCAATCTATGGCATCAAGTAGACAAATATGGACTATATGCCTGGCTATGCACTGACTACACTTTCGAGTGTGTGTGAGTGCGAGTGTGTGTATGTGTCTGGAGTTCTAGTCTCCATTTGGTATTCAAAAACTGTGCGTCTGTGTGATTTGACGCATATTTGCCAAACGTACACAGGCATACATACAAATAGGCACAGAGATCGACTCGCCTGAGCTACGAATGTAACTACGAGATACGTTTTGAGGCTTTGAGGCAGGCTGTGCTTTCAAAACTAGAAAGCACGCACACACACGCACATACACACACACACACAATAGCTTCATTTTGCAAAACGACTTTTATTAAACCAGAAACAAATTCAAGTCCCAGCACCAGCTAAAAGCTAAAGCCATAGCAAAACCTTTTGCCGATAAAGATGACTACACAGAGCGAAAAACTGCTTTAATTCAAATGTAATCTGTTAAAGTATTTCATCCTTAATCTAGCAATTCGAAAATTTCACTTTTACTTATGTTAAGATTTTTGATTTTGATTACTAGAACTTCGAATCTTGATTCAAAGTCATTCTCTCCGTGCACAGTCCAGAAGGGAGTACCAGGGTTGGAGGGGTCTACTCGCAACGGCTGCATTTGTGGCTGCCACAGCGGCTGTTGCCAGCATCGAGGCAGCTGTCAGCTAGGCAATCGAAGTGTGTGCAGGTTTGTATATACATATATATATATTTATATATGAGTGTAGCTATTTGTGTGCGTGCCTAGTTATGGTAAATATTCATATTTGTAACGTATGCACAATGTGTTGAAATTAGCATTTATGAATTTTGTGCCAAATGCCGAAATGGAACTGAAACAGACGTCGCCGAGCGGAATGCTCCTTTGTACTTACTTATGTAGCACCACAAATACAAAAGCGAGTACACTTTAACACACACAGATACACACACATAAACACATACCCACACACACATATCCACACACACATACCCACACACACACACATCAAATGAGTTGAGCCCGCTCATTTACCGCCCCAACTGTTGGCTGCATTATGCGCAAGATTCTTGGTTATGGGTTTTGTGGCTCTTTTTGGGGCAACCCATTTGCATTTAGATTGCGACAGCAAAACTTAGTGTTGCCTGAGAGCTGTCCGGTGACCACGACAGTGAGTGACATCTGTGCCTTATGATTGTTGCCTGACAACTTGTAAGCCTAAACAACCGGACGGAGTTCATGTAATGGGGCTGAGCCTGACATAATTATGAGCGTCAAAGTTCAACTTTGTCATTGAGGTAACTTTGGCACAAGCAGCAGATCATGCAACATGTTTCGCCATCATGGAACAGGTCAACTAATTTAAACTTCTCCCTCTTGTTATTTGTTAAACATTTATTTATGCATTTTATCTCTTCAGTACAATTGAAAAATTCTGCAGCAAACATTCGAAGATAGGAACTGTTGTCCAAATAACCATATAAAAATAAGATGCACCCAATTATCTTTATTTTGGGCAATTAGGGATAAGCAACATGGCTTATCTAATCATCAGATGAGCACAACAAAGTACTAAACAGAGATGTAAACAAATGATCATAACAATTGTAAAACAGAGCACTTTAATCCAACTGCGATAGCCGGATTCTCTTTAGGCATTGAAGCTGAGCCAGTTCGCCGGATTGGTGACCGTCATTTGTTCGACCTGCTCAAGAGTTACACCGCGCTGGAACATTCTTGGCAGTATGTTCATATGGATGTGATGATAACCATGTCCGCCATAGGATGTCTGCATAATAAATTCAAATTTAGCAACACTCAATACAATTTAAAAAATGGGAATTACCAATCGATGCTTCGTGTGTATGTCGTGCGACATAAGCAGCCTGTCCACGAGTCCTTCATCGATCAGCTTGATGATATTATTAATACGCTGGGCATCGGAGATCATGTCCACGGCTGAATTGAGTTGATAGTAGGAGCACTCCGTGCCAAAGAGATCGTATTGTAGATAGCAGCCCATCTTGGCAAACTCGAGTAGCTCATCCATCTCAAAGAAAGTGCCTGCAACCGGAATACTCTATTGGCCAGAAGTTCAATTTGGCAAACTTTCATGCTTACGATCTAAATGGGACATGACACATTTGTTGGCCCGCCCACCGGCCTCCAGATAGAGGCGCAGGATTTCAAAGGGCGCCTCGGCCACACGATGCGGATGCAGCGAGACGCCACAGCCGAGTACCTCCTGAATTTCGCCAGCGGCACGTAGTGCATGCCTTTCGAACTCTGGAAGATCAAGAGGTACACTTAGAAAAAAGCATGTTTAGCATATAATTAATATTCTGCTCACCTGGAACGGGATAAACACTGGCCACCTCGCCAATGAAACCACTTTTCACCATGCGACCATTGACCTCGATGCCCGTTAGGATGTCCTTTGAGTAGAGATCCGTCATCTGTTCGACAGAGAGATGCTTGTGCGTGGCATCCTGTGTGGCGTGTATATAATGTCCTGTGCCTGCTATGAAGTGCACACCAGTTGTCTTCGCCAGATCGACAATGAATTCCAAATTGCGTTTCAGGCCATAGCTGCTGTTCTCCACAATGGCACCGCCACCATGTTTCTTATAGAGCAGCACATCCTTTCTGGATGCTTCCAGTGCCTCCTCGTCGTAGAAGCGCACGTTCTCCTTGCTGGAATATGGATACAGACGAACATAGCCGAGCGTAGCCATGCTAATCTTTTGCTCCAGCTCACTCTGAAAGTCTGCCGGCGGTGGCTTGTAAAAGTGCTCAAAGTCCATGGCCACATGCTCGTGGGTGAGAGTACGGCCCAGCAGATTGGGCGTAATGCTACCAAGAACTATATAAGATTGGATTATTTGTTTACAAATATGTATTGAATGAATGCGAGATAAGTGGCGTTTTCTACTTGCCTCTGTATCTCGCTCTCTCCCTATCACTCTATCAATAACAGTTCAGTTGCCGGTCTCAACTTACCAGTTTGAATTCTCGACATTTTGCTGATGTTAATTGAGGTCACTTTTTGTATGCTTGGCTCTCTGCTGATATTCAAATCTCTTTGTCGCTGTTCTCTTTTTGGCTGCTGCTGCGTGCAATCGCTTTGAGTGCAGATAGGCAACTGATCGTCGGCGCAGAGTTCTCAGCGCTGGTAACTTGATTATGGCTCTCAGTTATCGCATTATAATAAAACATCAACAAAGCGTATATATATATGCAAACGCAGCGGCGAGTATGTAAATAAATACATTTGAACACTAGGTAGGAGGTAAATTTCGGCTTTGCTCGGGCCTTTTCTATATTTGTACATAAGAAAAAAATCTTCAAAAAGCTGATATGATAAAAAGAAAATTACAATTAAATAAGTATTTTGTAAGACTTTTATCTTGGGAATTTCATGCCAATCATTCGTCAAGCAAAGAAATCTTATGTATATCCACTAAGCATGCAATACATATGATTTTATATAGATAAAACCACTTTAGACCTAAGTCAACGCATATTCATTTCGCTTCAGCATATTTCCCAGCGTCCCATATAATTAAAACAATATTATTGCACACAGTCCCAAGTATTGTCATCTTTCAGACCGTGATAAAATAATAAAACAATGACAGACGTTGCTCTGCTTTATTTTTACTGCAAATACACATTTTCCCCTCACTTTCATGTGCATTGCTTTTACTGAGTTGTTTTTATTGGAAACATTCAATTGACTTTTGATTTTTATTGTTCCCATAACGGCGTGTGACTGGATCGAACAAAGATATTACGACAGTGAAAAAGTATTGAAAAATGAATTTTTGTCAACCATTCAACCAATGCTGATTGGCCTTTGAACGCCTCTACTTTGTTGACTTGTTCATAAAACTCAAATGGCAATCTGTAGTAGATTTTGAGGGTACTAAACGGTTGTTAAATTTGCATAATGTTCCGATAACCGACTGAGCAAATGGCTCAAAGCTGCTTATGGGCAAAACTGAGCCTGCTCAATTGCCAAACATTACTTTATTGGACCTTGTAATCAATTGTCTTATAAAAGAAAACTGATGAAATGAATTTCGAGCCAAAAACACAATTACAACTGTAAGTAATAGTTCAAAACAAGATTAAAAAGCTATAGTTTTGGAAAATTGGTTTATTTTTGATAAAGTTATGGCTGCGGAAACTTTTGGATACTTTTTCATGATGAATTTCGAGTAGTGTTCATCTATAGGATAAACTACGATTAACAAGGCCAATGTTTTAAAATTCTCTGACAAAATGGAGCCCATCCGAATTTTTTACGATACAAATCGGAAATCTTTTAGTGTAGAATTATTATATATTTATTTGAGGCAAATAGTGCAGACACTTTAACGCTTGCCATCAGTTTGCCAGACCGAAGGCTTGTTTGCCCATTAAAATGCTTTCATTGCTCTCCGATAATGCGATAATTAATTACGTAATTTGTCCGTTTAAAAGCGCGACACGCAATTAACTGCATCACAGCATGTGCAAATGCCACTCGATTGTACTACATATAAGTGTACAGTAAAGTAAACGAATGTAGTTAAAGTACTTAGGAAGATGGCAAAAGGACTGTAAGTCAAGACACTTTCGCCAGTTATTTGCATTGGGCTCTTTTCCATGCACTTGTTTTATGGTCTTTCCAGCATTTGATTAATGATGTTGGCCTGCGGAACGATTCGAGTTTCAGTGCCCGCTGATGCGCATTTTAAAAGTGTGTAAAAAAAACACTTACATATATGTCCGGCTCGAAAGATTCAACGGTGGTTAGTCCTCTGGCCGTGAACTGTGAGTGGTGGCTGTGTGGCATGTCCCTTTGTTTAACTACTTTTACTACTCAGCTTTCGGTGTCGCAATTGGGGTATAATCTGGTTAGCGGCACAAATGATGATGACGAGCGCTGAGGGAAACAGCGACGGCGATGGCGACGACGACGACAACATTTAAGCACAATTGCTGTGGCTAATGTGACACATATTGTGACAAATTGCATGAGGCTGCTGAGCGTGCGGTGGGGGGAGGCTCAGGAAACCAACACGTGCAGAGGTCCCTTCCAAAGTTAATAAAGGGTAGCAGGTTTCTTTCAATTCAAGCAGTCCTATTAGCTATGCAGGAATGGAATTCTCTCAACAAGTCTATCCCTTTACGATCCCTACACAGATTTCTATATCTATGAATATATCCCTATCCAAATAACCGAACAGTGCATTTAGTTTTCTGACTTACTTGGTAACCAGAAGGAACTTTTTTTTTTAGATATATATTTACACGAACAAATACAAACTTTACAATAAACTCCATTAAATGTTACTTATAACAGTTATTTTTATATAAAAAAAAACCGTTCTGCTTCCAAATTCTTTTATTCATTCACATGGTATCTTAACATATTTAATTTAATTTAATTTCTATAATTTTTTTGGGAAATTCTTTTCAATCCTAATAGAAGAAGAAAATCATATAAAAATATATAACTACTTTTAGTTTGTTGCATAAATTTAAAATAAACTTCAAGATTATCTAAAAACGATGCTGCTCAAAACAAATTTTTCTAAATATAAAACATGAATAAAATATTTTTCTAGAACGAATAATCTTTTGCTTTTCAAGAAGAGTTCAGTTCTATGTAGTAGCTTAAGCCCCGCCCCCAAAAGCGTTGCATCCATGCCAATGCTGTCTGTGGCCCCTGCATGCCAGAGACGTCTCAGTCGTCACCGATTTAAGCTGAAATGGGGTCGCTCGACTCGCGCCACAATGACAGCTCGGCGCTGTCAACAGGGTCGCCCCGAAGAGCACACGTTGAACGAACAATGCAAGACGAATTGGTATTTTACGCCCATTTTGGGAAATATGCCCATTTCGGGGTTAGTTGTGGCTACTGCTGCTGCTGCTGCTACTGCAGCTTCTGCTGCTGTGTTAAACGCTTTGTTCTTGTCAACTGAGTGGAACGAATTTCAGCGCTGCACCTGCAGGATACAACCAAAAGTCTCGCAACCTTGCGCTGGGTGGTTGCACTTGGGGTTGGGTGGCGGTTGCGTATTTCCTGCACGTGCTGCTGCACCACTACGTTAATCGAATTTCTAGCACATTAACATTTTTGTTTATTTTACAAGTTCTAATTTTGATTTTGGCTTAAAATTGTGTTTATTTGCAGGCGGAAACTAGTGATCCATGGACTCCTTGCCGCCACATTCGCCGTAGGCGCCCAGCTCCTCGGGCCGGAAGTAGGAGCTCTGCATGCTGTAGAGCCGATCGATCGGATTGATCATTGGTGTCTGCGTGAAGGGACCCATCAGCTGCTGAAAAGTCGCATAGCTCAAACCCAATATGGTATTAAGGATGGGCTCGCTGTTCTTGTTGCAGTTTTCTAAGGAGTGGAATTTGTTTACAGACATTGTAAAATTTTTTTTTTTAATTATCTTCTTACCCTTGTTGGTTTCCATGCAGCTTAAAGTGCCCTGTTCCTGTTCGTCCTTGATATTGCAGCGCAGTCTTGTCAGTCCGTCGGAGGTTGCAGAGAATGGCGACTCCTGTTGCGATTCGCTATCACTGTGCGCTTCGTCCTTGATTTTGGTAGTCAAACTGCTATCCTGCGACTCCTGCGAGTCCTGGGAGTGTGTGTCGCTGACGCCTTTGGCAGGCGGCTCCTGTTTGGCTTTCTTTTGTATTTTCTTGACTTTGGCGCGTTGGTTTTGAAACCAAACCTAGAGGAGTGATCGATAAAAGTTTAATATAAAATAGATATAGTCATTGAATTATTTATACTTGTACAATCCTCAGGCTCAGTCCCGTATCCTTTGCTAGATTTTCTCTCACTTTGCGACAGGGCTTGGGTGAGACTTCAAAGGATGCTTTGAAGGCACGCCGCTGCTGGGTGTTGAGAATGGTGCGTGGTCGCTTGGGTCCACGACGACCATCCATTTTAGGTGGAAACAGGTCATCACCATAAAAGTCTACAGACATGCAAATCGGGCTTTAATAAGAGATCTATATAGTTTTGACCCTTAACTCACCGTAGCCCTGCAGCATTTCGACCTCCTTCTCATAGTCGAAGCGACAGAAGAGCTGTCCCTGCTTGACCACATACTGCTCGCCCTTCTTTAGCAGGGCTCCACAGACAACGCAGGCAAAGCACTTGAGATGGAAGATATTTTCCTGGGAGCGCATCACGAGCTCATCGCCCGCAATTTTGTGTCCACAACCAAGGCAACGATTACGCAAGTAGAGTCTGTTGATTAGGAAATACTTTACTGCTGTTCTGTGACTATTGGTCGATAGTTACAGCCCACAACCCACCTACCTCTCGTAGTCCAAGCGACAATAGAGTTTCCCATCTCGCGCATAACAAGAGTGCACCAAATGCTGGGCACATGAAGTACACTTCAAGCAGCCCTCGTGAAACGAGCTGTCCACCACTCGCATAATATAACGATCACAAATTGGCTGGTAGCAATAGGCGCAATGGTTACTTATACCTAAACCCATTGCATCGCCCATTCCTCCGATGGCCATTAGGTTGTGCTGCTGCAGCATTTGAGGCGCTTGTGGTGTGTGCGGTGGTGCTGATGGTGGTTGGGGTGGTGCTACTGCTGACGGTGGAAAGCCATCCAACTCATTGAGACTGCATTCGCCCAAGGTGATGCGGTGGCTGTTCAGCTGCATTATCGGACCAGGGCCAGGACCTGGACCCACACCCACGTCCTCTCCTGTTCTCGTCATTGTCATTGTCAACGTTTGTTGCTGTGCGTTACCCATGCTGCTGCTGTTGTTGCTGCTGCTGCTGTTGCTGTTGCTGTGGTTGATACAACTTCCGTTGACATTTCGGCTTGCTGACGCCATTTTGTCATTGTGGGAGCTGGCTCCTGTGCTTGCGCCTGCCCCAGCACCGCCGACTCCAACTCCTGCTCCTGTTGCTGTCTTGCTGGCTGTCGGTTGACAGCTAGTAGTGTTTGTTGTAGCTGTTGTTGGCGTTGTTAACATGCGCTCATTTCCGTGCAACATCAGTTGATTGTGCCCCATTGCAATGGGTCCTGTGTGTCCGGTTCCTGTGCAAGATACATGCTGCTGTTGCTGGTGGTGTTGCTGGTGATGGGGCTGATGCTGATGCTGCTGTTGACATTTGATGTCCATTGGAACTATTTTGGTTTTTGCGGTTGTGTCGTGGAACCCAGAACATGGAAAACATGGAGGAAACATTTCAGTTATTTTTATTTTCACTTTTGGCATGCAAATTGCGGCCACCTCACAATTTACAACTGGGCCAAAACTATGTCCCAAACGGGATTTTGCATTTGCGGTTCAACCTATCTGCATTTTTAGTTGCTGCTGACCCCATACTGTGACTATAAACTGTATATGTAACTGTAACTGTATATGTAACTGTAGTTGGGAGTGTGACCATTTGGCAAACCAACCATTTCGAGTAGTAGTAAATTTGTGGTTTTGCAATTATTGAAATGACTTTTGTTGCGAAATATGTGCGTGACCGTATGCCAATCCCTTCCCCTCCCTGTCTCTCTCTCTCTCACTCTACTCTTTCAGTGCTGTGTGTTGTGGAAATTCCACGCACTTGCTTTTTGTATGGGCAAACGCTGCGTATACGTATTGTGTGTTGTATTTTGTGCGAATGCGGTTGTTCGAGTTGTTGGTGGCAAAAAATGACTGTACATTTGCGGCATTTGTTGCTGCTGTTGGCTGGATGCCTGACTGCCTTTTTGTTGCTTGTTGTCTCAATTTATGGCAAATTGTTGAAATTGTACGGTAATTTGTTGTGTGTGTGTGCTTGTTTGTGTGTGTGTGCTTGTTTGTGTGTGTGTATCTGTGTTTGTGTGTATGTCGTTTATCTTGTTTCGTTACGCGCTTTTTCAGTTGGTTTTTGTTTTGCCCGCAGGTTTCCTCTTTTTCATACATACTCTCTGACTTATGCGTGTGTGTGTGTGTGATTGTGTGTGTATATGTGTGTATGTGTGTGTGTGTAGTACTTCACATTCTGCGTTTGTCATTTTGTATTTAAATGATTCTACGTGTGCGTAATTTCATTTAATTTTCACAAAAATTTTCTTTGGCATTCAAAATTTATGCCAGAAATATGTGCAGCATTTTAAAGTAATTTACGTTAACAATTAGTTTTGTGGTTTTACGTGTAAGAAATACCATTTGTGTTGTGTGCAGATTGAAAAGCACACACAGAAATGACAACTTGCATTACAATCTAAATAATGTTACACCTTGTACCTTGGTATCATATTGTTGAATATTTAATTATTACATATTTTGTATTATTTTATTTGAATATATCAGAATCGTTTAAATATTGGCCTTTGGTAAAATACAATATTCTTTTGAGCAGTGCGTTTAATTGATAACTGCGATAATTTGTTGTGCATAAGTCAGATTATTTTGGCTATGACATGGGGTCGACGTACTGGAACTTGTATACCTTCTCGTTCTGAGATTGCAATTCTCTGTTTTTATAGATTGAGAGGGAAGACGTTCCAGGCCTTCTACAATAACAATCAATCTGACTTAGAGATACAACTGTCAAAGCCAGTCTGGCCTTTGTGCTGAGATATCACCCATAACCCATAACCAAGCATTTTAGCTCTTATTATATGTAGTGAACAGATTTATTTATAACTATATGCTACTAATTTTGAGTGACTTATCGCATTAATTGTCAAGAGCAACTGCTGCAGCATTCTATCATATGCCATATGCTTATCATATCATCGCCACTCCCTGGCTGATACACTTAACTTTGGACACCTCGACAACAATGCGAGCAACTTGGTGGAATTGTTGTTGCAGTGTTGCTAATCCGCTCAGCTGGCGCACCTGTTACACTTTTGCCATCTTTGAACTGGCAGAAAGGATGCCAACATGTTGGCTGGACATGTCAGCGCTTAGGAGCTGCGGATTTGTGAGGACAAGTGCAAAAGCCGACATTGATAGCGAGATGCTGCTGCGCTTTCGCCGCACTAATTAGATTCTAATGTGCAGCAGCAAAATCAGGGGGGAGGAATCAGAACCACCCTAGAACGCGACTTTTGCTTATAACTAAATTATAATAGAATTTACGAGTAGTGCGTGTGCACGCCAAACCGGGGCATATTTGAATGAATCAAAAGCGAAAAGGGGCTTCAACCCCTACCCTCATCATTTCTCACCCCTAGCATAGCTTCTGCTTAAAATATGCGCTAGCTTAGCGCCTTGGGGGAGGGAGTTGAGGCAGGGGATTCATTACGTTGGTTACGGCTGCTGCTGGCGGCATATGTTGGCAGTCTTCGGCAGTCGGCAGGAAACCCTTGCCAGGATGCTGTGTGCAGCCGCTGTCGCCGTTCCTGCTGTTTGTCAGTCGCTCCAGAGAGTTGTTGCCGTCGACTGGCGTTTAATTTAATCGGATTTGGGCGGACAAAGAAATTATGGCATCCCGTTTTGTTGTTGTTGCTATATTTTGCTAGCGATACACACAACATAAATGCTTTGTTTTTGCCTAATCTTTGACAGAAGTCAGCATTTGTTTTGCCCACTATAAAATGTGTCCAGATTTTGTGTTGGCTCTCTGCCAGTTTGACTTAAGCACACTTCGTTCAAGTGCCAAGGGCTGTAAGTGGTTCTAAGTATATCTGTCAGTTTGTACTTGGACAACAACAATTATTTTGGCAAATTAGAAAAAAGATATATTTATAAATATGTTCTAAATATATATATACATATATATATTTGTGAAAGTAAACGTTTTCTTTTTGAAATATGTACGGAATGTCTGCTTAGTGAAGGTTTATTTATCTTATTATGATTGGTATTCCACATAAGCGGTTATTCAGATTAATCAACTACCACACATATACGCAATTAAAACCCAAAACTATATATTTAAAATTTGTATTTGTATTTCCTTAATGAACTTGGTCAACTTTACCATACGGTAACCAGACTATATAAACAAAAGTCTACCTCTCCATAGAATTATACTACGATTTAAAAAAAAGTCATTCTAATTTAGTAGGGATAATATTAAGCACTTTAAAAAATACCGTCGGTAAAGTGGAATATTTGAAGAAGAAAAAAGTCCGACGGCTTTTCGCATAATCCCTAACAATTCCGAAACACAGAGTAAACACGAAATACTTACACAGACCAATTTGCATTGGATGGTGTTCGTCGATCATTTTAGGATTAGTTGCAGTAGCAAAATTGTCACATGCACACAAATTCAGCTGGTTCAGATTCGATCCAACTAAAATTGTTGTTTAAACTGCCAACTTTTGGAAGTAACACTATTTTAAGTGAATATTTGTCGACACTTTTCACACGGGTCTATTTCCTAAAGTCGCGATGGGTAATTGTTGCAGGTGCAAATATGCAACGACAGTCGGTTGAATTGGAATTGAGTGGCCAGCGTGAAAGCTTCGTGGTGAGGCCAGTTACGAAACGCGATGCTTGAATGATTACGGACCTCTGATGTTAATGAAATTTGTTAAAAATCATTTGCTCAGTTCGGCCAGACACGGCATTCAACTGCTGCTGAGGCTAGGAAATTTTCTCAAAATGGAGGAGAAGTGACTGTGTTGCGTGTGTGTGTGTTTGTGGGTGCACCCCCAAATCGAGACAACGCCATTTTATCCGGCTCTTGTCACAACATTTCCTTTGCGCCTATTCAAACCCAACTCCAAACCATTTATATGCTCAAGCAGAACTTCCCCGCTTCGTGAGATTCGCCAGTTTAGGCGCATGCGCTCATCCAGGATTCATTCTCGCTCTCATCCTCCTCCTCCTCCTCATCGTACTCGTTCTCGTTCTTGGTTCTTGGCTTGCAGTTTTGGGGGCGCCTGTTATCTTTTTTGCTTTTGTTTTTGCACTTTTGACTTTTGTCTTTGTTGCCATTCCGTGTGTTGTGTTCTCATTGTTGTTGTTGTTGTTGTCGTGTGCTTTTATTTGATTTGTTGTACGTATTTTTGTATTGACAAAGGATGTTTGGCTCGGCGATTCTGTGCTGCAAACAACAACCACACGAACAACATCCCTAAAGAGAATTTTCTCTAGCCATCGAGAATCTATGGCAAGGGCCATGAGTTCTTTCCTTTTTTTATTTTTATATTTTTCTATTGTCATACAATGTTTTAAATTTATTGATTTTTAATGCCAGAAAGCAATTTAAAGTCTCAGCTTTAATTGTACGCCCGATGAACGCCAACATCCTTGTTGGCAATTTGGTGTAGTTGGCCGTGTTAATGACTGATAAATGTCGGGGCGCGCTGCCGACACTTTAAACTTTGGCCAGATGAATTTGGTCTATTAAACGAGCTTGGCTGGATGCCTGGCGGACTGGCTGGCTGGCTGGCTGGCCAAACTTTAATGTCTAAACTGAAATGGCTGTCTCGTCTGGCTGGGTCTAGCCAGTCGACTGGTTGCCTGCCTGACTTGACTGCTTGACTGCCTGCATGGCGTGCTCTTGTTTTCCAAGGGGAAATTCTCTTAAAGTTATAAACGTGAACGTGTTACTCACAATTAGTGCAGGCGTGCTCGGAGCCACTTAGTCGCGAGGCAGCTTCTTAGTCGCCTTTGCCCCCCCCCTTCGGCTGCCTTCCGGGTGGATAATCACCATAATTATGTGTTGGCTACTTTTTATGATTCATTATCACTGGCGCGGCATATGATGTTTGGCAGCTTAGTTTATTCCCTCCTCCTCCCTGTGGTTACTGTTTTCTTGGTTAGGCACTCGTTACGGAACCTGATAGAAAAATTTCGAATTTCTTTTGAAACTTTAGATCTTTTGAGATTTGAGTTGTTGCAAGGCGCAAAATAACTTTTATGACTTTACTCAATATATATATATATGTATATATAAGTTCTGGTTACCTTTACCAAGTTTTAAAATACTTAGATTTTAAAATTTAAAATGAATAAAAAGAAATAATTATTTTTTGTTTTGAGCCGAGTGGCTCAACTATATTTTCAGTGTACTAAGCTTTCGTTATCTCTTCCAAGTTTGTAGGAGAGCAATAAATGCAAACATCGCGGAGAATTCTGCTGACTCATCCTTACAACGCGTTTAGCTGGTTAGGTTTCTCATTGTGAGTTGATTATTTTAAACTGCAATGTAAGCCCAAAGCATTATTGTGCAACAAAAAATTTACTTGATAGATTTGTTTTTGCAATTGCATTAGAATTACACGTTAATTATACATGGTAGGAAAGAGGAAGAGCGAGAGATAGAGATAGAGGCAGAGAGTAACTCAAGTTTATTTACATTTTTGTTAAAACTTGTTATTCTTCTAGTCTACTCTTGCCAAGGGTATCATACTTTCTTAACATTGATGGAGACTGAGTCGTTTCAGTATGCAAATTCTTGATCGGAAAGACGAGCCGAGTTAATAATATTTGTTTGTATTTTTCTTCATTTTCAGCATGATTTTACAAATTTTAAATTTATTATTGGTTTATTTAGCAAGACTATTTACTCGTCGGCAAATGCATTCAATCATCCTCAGTATGTAGATAACAGTTCGTGTTAAAATCGTTTCATTCTGTTTTTGTTACGAACGTCCATTATCACAACTCAGTTGACTGCATATAAGCGTGGAGAGAGCTCACAAAATTATTCAGTTTGAGCTACATGCTGGTAGAGAACAGTCGATCAGTTGACAGTTAATCACCAATATAATAATGGCCATTACAAAAGTACCACTTGCAGCGCGACAAATTGCGCTGATTGGCGCCAGATCAACACACGCTTCAGCTGCTTTGAATGTAAGCTGCAACTGATAATAAATGTATTTATATATATATTATTATCTGTAAAAATATTGATATGAATCTATTGAATTTTTCTTCGACAGCCGACTGAGGTTGCAGCTACTGCACAGGCACGTCCATTTAGCGAAGTGCCCCGACCAGGAAAACTGCGATTCTTGCGCAGTTTTTTGCCGGGTGGAGAGTTTCGTGATGCTTCCATAACAGAACTTGCGATGACCTTGAAAAAGCGGTATGGCGATGTCTATAGAATGCCAGGCTTGTTTGGACGCAGCGATGTGGTAGTCACATTAGGTGCCAAGGATATCGAGACGGTATTTCGCAATGAGGGAGTTTGGCCACACCGAGGATTATTCGATTCAATGGTTTATTTTCGCACGCACGTCAGGCCCGAAGTGTTTGAAGAGACGAAAGGATTGGTATCCTCGTGAGTAGTTGTCAGGTCACATTAAAAAAATACAATAGTTATATGGAGTTATGCTTGTAGGCAAGGGGAGGATTGGGGCAAGCTTCGATCGGCTGTGAATCCAGTGTTTATGCAGCCCAGAGGCCTTAAGATGTACTATCAACCATTGTCAAATATTAACAATGAGTTTATTGAGCGGTATGTTTCCCAGAAATACGGTTCATTTGAATCGTAGAAAATTTAAAAATTTGGCATTAAAGTTAACCACTAATTTACATATCTCTTAAATAGCATCAAAGAAATACGCGATCCGAAGAGCCTTGAGGTGCCCGGTGACTTTGAGGAGGAAATGGCTCGCATGATTTTCGAGTCAATTTCCTTGATTGCCTTCAATCGCGAAATGGGCATCATACGCAAGCGTCGTGACAATCCCGAAGCTCTGACGCTATTCAAAACATCACGAGATATATTTCAGCTAACCTATGCGCTGGATGTGCAGCCCTCAATTTGGAAGTATGTTTCCACACCGACCTTTCGCAAAATGATGCGCATCCTAAACGATAGTCTAGATATTTCCCAGCGTCTAGTCGAGGAAGGTCGCTTGGAGCTGGAGCGGCGCCGTGCGGCCGGAGAGCAGATCACCAACCTGAGCATGATGGATCGTATGTTAGATATTAATCCTAAAATAGCGGCAATCATGGGAATGGATGTCCTTTTTGCCGGTGTCGATGCGAGTATGATCTTATTGTCTTCGTTGCTTTTGTGCCTCAGCAAGAATCAGGACAAGCAGCAAAAACTGCGCGAAGAATTGATGAGAGTGATGCCGGCGAAGGACTCACTTCTCAATGAGGAGTCAATGAAGGATATGCCATATTTGCGAGCAGTTATCAAGGAGGCCTTGCGCTATTATCCCAATGGATTAGGCACCTTCAGGAGGTGCGCACAGGACGTCACCCTTGCGGGCTATAATATACCCAAAGGAACAGATATTTTGGTCGGTTTTAATGCACTGATGAAGGACGATGCAATGTTTCCACAAGCGGATAAGTTTCTGCCCGAGCGTTGGCTGCGTGATGCCGAGACGAACAAGAAGGTGCAAATCGTTCCTTTCAGTTTTCTGCCTTTCGGATTCGGGCCACGCCAGTGCATTGGTAAGCGTGTTGTGGATATGCAAATAGAGACGTCGCTGGCAAAAATCATACGCAACTTCCATGTGGAGTTCGACCACGACGCATCCAAGCCTTTCGTGTCGAAACTCCTTTTGGAGCCAGCCATTCAGTTCCGCTTCAAGTTCACAGATGTGGAGAATTAGCGCTAAGCAACAAATCAAAAAACCTGTGGATTTTCCATATAGCATATGTAATATATAATGTGTAAAAGCACTTTCAACGGGAATACTCGATTGTACAAAAGGTTAGGCACTTCAGATAAATTGATTAACAAAAATATAAGATTATTTTTGAAAAGAGCTCTTAGAAATATTATTGTAGAAAATGTTTGAATTGTTTTTTTTTTAATCTCCAAATACAGAGAGGCTTCAATTGGCATCTTGGGCTATTCAGGTATTATGTATGTATGGGCCAACTATAGGCGTTGACACTTTCTGTCTTTTACGAGTATTTCCAGTGGTTAATTATGCGTATGTTGCCCAAAATTATGAAGTTGTTTGTGTACACATCGTTTGTCAAAGTGAACCAAATTTCGTTGAATTGTGGAAAGTCAACAACAGTGGCTGTCATCAGTCCGCTCCATTTCCTACACAACATGGCAACTAAACTTATGCCACTTTCGCCGGCACATCGCCTGGCCGTAGACAAGTCGGGCCATCTGTGCCCCTCACTCTGTGGCTGTGTCTGTCAAGCGACTACACTTGCTCCCGCTAATAACTAAGATTAATTTGGGTCAGTGTGCTCTCTGCTTGCACCCATTCCCAAATCACCTTCCCTTAGTCACTGAAACGTTTGAAACGTGGGTCACAATTATGCGAGGGGTGTTCGTGTTTTTAGAACGATTGAATGCGCTAATGCTGAACTAAAATTATTGACTAACTTTTAATCAGATATTATATATTAGATATATGTAAGTGCTTATTAAATTAGAAGAATGTCGGACCACAGAACCTAACTAGAATATGAAACAGATTTTACAGCTGCACATATCATGAATTAGTTTATTTTTGAAAAGTATATCATGAACTTCATTGCATGAGCGTGGGACACAATGTTTGCCTGTGTATGTGTGTGTGTGTAGGTGCAAGTGTGTGTGAGTGTTGGTGTCAGGCAACCGAAGAGCTGAAATTGTTTGGGGTTAATTAAGCGCGACATGTGCGGCATTGTATGCATTTGTGCAGCAACTGTGGCTGCGACTGCGACTGCAACTCTGACCCCCGGACACACAATTGTGGGGCACACTCCCGCAAGTGTGAATAGGCTCCAGCAGCATCGAGTTGGGGTCGCTAAACAATGCTCCAACATAATAGACAAATTACGCAGCCGCGTCGGTTCATTATTAGGTTGCAATTGTTGGCGCTGATGCATTTATGAAGCTGCAAATGCAACAGTTTCCCCCAAAAGTGTGCGCCTTTGTGATGGTAATTTGATTTATCAACCGAGCAGCAACGAACCATTTGCCAGCCGGGAACCTGTTGAGCTAATCGGGCCCAAAAACCAACAAAATAAATACTCATGCTCCACTCGCATGTATTTCATTTATTTGTGTTGACAGAAAAACGCACTGAAATCGCCGAATAAATAAAATACTTGGCATTACAAATTGTTGCGATTTTTTCGTATCCACGCATATCCGCATCCCAATAGCGATTCCAAGCGCCACGGGTGTGTCGACAAAAAATAACGCAGAATTATGCGCTGCTGACCAGCGCAAGGACCTTGGTCGCTAGCAGCGTCCTTGTTGTTATTGCTCGGCCTTAAAATATAAACAAAATCATTCACCTTAAGGCGTAATAAAAGTTTATGGTTGACAATATATGTACATAGGGAGGCCGCCACTGCGTGGGAGTCTCGTGTGGTCTGGAAGAATAAGAGGACGAGGGTGGAACTCTCAGTATGCGAGCGTTTAACGCTATTAAAGGATTTGCCATTTCGGATATAGTAGAGCCAACGTAAATATTTGCCGCCAGTTGGCTGGCTGCGTTTCCAATAACCATTACGGAGTTGCGAAAATTTGCGCACAGCTTCGCACAGCGGGCAAAAACAAATAGTTTTGTACCACACTACAAATACAACACTTCCTTTGGCACTGTTCCCAGTTTATGGGCAGATTTTGAGGGGTGGGAAAATGGGAATCGAATAGACATATCAGCACCGCCTCATGTATTCCTTCGCCTAACGCTCAGCGTGTGACTTCTAAGGATCTGCGTCTGCCTTCAATTTACAAGATTTTGTCTGAAGACGATTTGTTGTTTAGCTCAGTGAATTCAGCCAAAATAATCATTTAAATGATCCCCTTTCTCGGTGGTGATCATTCCAAATCGTCTCCTAAAGGATTTGGCATAATCATCGTAACATGGCACCGATCCATTCCATTATATTTTGCGGCTTAAACTCTTTTCTTTTAACAAGTTTTTTCACATAATAGTTAGTTAATTTTTGTCAAATAAATACTTTTCCAAATCATTTCCAACTTAATAAAAGCGAAACAGTTTTTAAACAAAATTTGTACATGTCAAATCACAATTATTTAGAAAACGGGGCTACCTAAAATATTGTAAGTTTTTAAAGATTGTAATTCCTTTTTACTGGTAAGCCCCACATTTTAAAGCTTCACAAGCAACAATGCTGTTGCTGCTGTTTGCAAATGGATCAAGGATATTTACCGGAGGCACTGGCTAGATACTCCTGAGATAAGTAAACAGCACAGAATGCAAACAGTTCAAATCAAATAAAACACACAAAAACGCTGTAAAAAAGCAATGCACAAACATACGCACACACGTGTATATACACACATATATATTTATATATATATACGAAGATATACATATATGTACATACACTCAGGCAAGATTCAGCAAACAAGCGTTAGGAACACAAAATGAGCAAGCGACTAACCTAAGGACAACAAAATAAACATTTTGAACTCGACTGCGAATGCGAAAGCGAACGCCCCAAGTGTCCTTGGGGCGCCGCCTGTCGTCTGACTGCTGTTATCCTGACGGGCAGCGCCTGTTTCTTCCACCTCCGCTCTCTTGCCACGCTGTAAAGGCTAAGCGCAAATATTACAAGCATTATATGAATGTCTATGCTTATGTTGGTGTGTGTGTGTGTGTGTGTCCATGTATTTAGAAGCCAGCAACATGCTGAGCCAACAACAACAACAACAATAACGGCAACAACATCAGCACTGGGTGCTGCCAACAAAAGTGTAGAAAATCCGACCAAGCACAAAAACCGACTCAGCACATTTCGGTACAACCAAACACGCAGTAAACCCCAACATCAGCCCACACAGCAACAACAACAACAATAACAAGAGAAATGGCATCGCCTGGCTCAGGCTCAGGCTCAGCAAGTCATCAGCACATAAAGCTCGAAAGATTATGTAGCCCACGGCGGTGGCAAAGTCCACCAAGCCACCAAACACAGCGGCTGCGGAAGTGATGCATGGCCTCTGAATGGGGGTTACGTCGGTTAGGGGGAATTGGGTGGGATGGTTGGTTGGCTGGTGGGCGGAGTTGGAGCGCTGTGGTATTAGACGACAATAGAGCTTTGGGGTTGGGGTCCTTTTCTGGCTTGCCTTTTTGTGCCTTGTGACGTTTGACGCCATGTTTGATGGATGAAAAAGCCATTCATGTTACCAGCTGGGGCGCAGAGGTTGCCTGTCGCTCAATGTGTGTGAGCTGGTGTGTGTGTGTGTGTGTGTGTGTATGCAAAGATGGCGCAATAGACGTGAAGTAACCACCGCCTGTGGCGCAACTAAATCCTTTCGGATTTTACCCACCCAAGCGCTGTATGCTTTAATGCGCATTTTATGAGTGTGTAGGTAAAACGCTAAGCTTGCCAGGATGTCGTTTGGTGCCAGAACGGCCACGCTGACTTTAAAGTGCACAAAAACGCTTGTTAAAGTTTCTGTGCACTTGTTTTGTTTTCCTCTTGGCTTTTTTGGCACTGCCAACTGTCGACCTGTCAGCTGCATGCGACCCCAAAGTCAACAGAGAGCAACTACGATGACCCCGAACTCAATCCCCCAAACCCTAAGCGCAAACTGGGGTTTGACATTTGGCAAATTTCGTTGCATAAAACGCAGGTGGCCGTGCAGCGCCCACCTGACTACTGACTGTGGGTGTGGCATTAGCATAATTTTGCATAGCAGCAGCTACTTTGAGTCGGTCGCATATTTTTTGTGGGGCGACACTTAAAACTCAAAATGAAGTCACTTCTGTTGCCAGCTTCAGTCCTGGCGTGAAAAATGCCCGCATTAATAAATGTGTGGATGTAGATGAGCTACACCACCCAGCACCATCCAGCATCACACAGCACCACCCCCACATCCTACTAGCAGTCATTTGGTACTTTTTATTTGCGACTGCTTAGCACGGCAATTTACATTTCAAATTAGCGACTTCATTGCTCAAAATTGTGGAATTACTTTTCATTTTCATTATATTTTCCAGAGTTACAAAAAAAATGAAGAAAATTTCGTCCTGTTCTTCGCATTTTGGGCTAACAATTACATTTCGAGACCACTGTCCGTTTTGACTGCGCTGCGCTTTTGCTATGCTAATAAATTAATATAAATTCAAATTTGTTTGCCAACTGTTGGCGGACGCGGCTGCCAAAGTGTTATGTTCGTGTCAAAAAAGGCCAACATTTTTCTAAATGGCTGTCAAAGTTTTATAAAAATCGCCAATGAAACAGTCTCCTAAGAAAAATACCACAACTACAGTGTTGCCCCAACCTCAACGGCACACAAGTCTTAGTTGCTTGAATATTCAATGGCTATTTCCGCAATTCGACTCAAGTCCCACTTTGGAGCAGTGAAAACGCTTTAGGGGTAAGTGAAGTGTTTTAATAAGGAAAAGCGATGATGGGGGGACTTAAATCGCTGCATTTAAATGACAGCCATAGAATCAGTAGCTCCACAATGGCTAAAATTTTATTGAATATGCCATATTCACATAACCTCAACAATGCAAAATATGGTTTAGAATACTTATAAGTTGTAAAAACCAAATGAAGACTTTTAATTGTGATTCGATGTCGTCTACCATAAAAGTATAGTAAATAAAGTTTAGATAGCAATAGTCTAACATATATTTAAATCCACAAAATTCGGATAAAAATCACAACAAAACAATCTGCACTTATGCTGCAGGGTATCGAAATCAAATAAAAACGCAACAAATCTAAGGGCTGCTGACTGCGACGTCGCTGTCGCTGTCGCTGCCTACGTCGGCTGCTAGGCCAACGTATATAAGGAAAAAATGTACGCGCATTGCTTGAGTATGCGAAGAATTCGATGATGCCTGCATAGATGAGGTATGAGGGTCCTGCCGAGCCAGACATATATACAACTTGTGCCCTTAGCATTATTTTGAGCATATTCCGCACCCTGTGTCCCGTTAGCTGACGGCAGCGAGCAACCCTTGCCAATGGGGCGGAACGGGGCATTAGCCACGCGCATTTAGCCAGCAATCATTTAACAATTTACAAATCGATGTTTAAACGGCGCTTGAACGGTCCGTTGAGCCAAGTTACCGCATCTGCATTAAAACTTTGGCTTTAACGTTAATGTCCTGCCGAAAAGCACACAAAGCTGTGCGTGTCGGCATTTAGAGGATGTATCCCTCAAGGATACAGACAGAGGCCAGTGCGGCGGCGAAGGCGAAGGCATTTGCCAGTAACCGTTAATGTCCGCCCGACTGTCATAACAATAACGGCATTTTTAGCACCTCATTAAAAAAGAGTTCATATCCGAACAGTTTGACTGAGTTGCCTGTTTGACTGTTGTACTTATTTTTGCTTTTATTCCATCGGTCCTCTCCTCATCCTCTGCGTCTCCCTCTCTCTCTCCGCCTGCTCAATAAAATCGTTCCTTGTTCCTTTCAGCCATTCCAATTTGATGGGCTTATCAATTTTTACAACAATATTTATTTGTATATTTGAGTTGAGCCATTGCATTAATGTAAGTATTCAATTTAACCCAGTAATGGCCAGGCATTGACTTTGCCCTGAAATCGTAAATGTGGTTGAACTTAATCGATTTATGGCCAAAGGACAGAGCTATAAAGCCCAGCTCAAATGATAGGGTTGGGGTCTGATCCTCTCCAGATGATAAATAACCTAAATTTGGCGATAATGGAACCAGGCTGTAAGTTGAATTATCGTTTGTTGTTATTTAATTGTAAAATCTGTGAAAATCACTATTTTCCAAGCTTAATCTTAACTCGTAAAATGTATTTATAGAGCCGAAATCAGTTTGAAAATCCTTTTCTTCATCTTAAAAAATGGTTGCGATTATTCCATTGCATAATCAGAAAAGAAATCTTTTGTTTGATTTTTGCATAGCAAGCATTACACAATCAAGAATGAATGGCCTGCCACATCCCTCAATCCACTACGTAATTTCCGACGACCATTTAGGCTACATGAAACGCTCTGGACGACATAAACAAAGAAGAGAGCTGTGCTGTGGAGCTTTTGCTGTCTTTAACTTTGACTTTATTGTGACAGTTAAAAGCGAAAATAATAGCAGTTAAAATCCCATAAAATGCGTCTTAATCATAAAAATGCGATTATAAAAATGGACGAGCCAGAGCAGAAACAAGGCAGAGCCAAAAGCAAAAGCAACGGCAACAAGACGATGGTGAACTCTTTTTGCCCGCTCCGCCCGCTCTGCCCGCAGCTTCATTTGGCTCCATTTGGCTGTTGTTGCTGTTTGTTGCCTTTTGGCTTTTATGAGCTGTGCGCTTATGGGTGCCTCGACTTTATTGCAGTTTAGCTCAGATGATAGTCAGCGGCTGGACTTGGGTAAAGATGTGACATTTGTAATTGTTTATCATGCCGTGCGGCCTGGATTGTGCATGCTTTAAACGGAACACAATCCCCCGCCACCACATCAACGTCTCTCCATCAACCCCTACAAAAATATATATACATATATATATATATTTTTTTTTATTAATTGTGCGCGTTTTTGTTTCACACCAAAAACCTTTGCAACTGTTGTGCGCAAATCCTATAAATTTTTTACTACTTATTTACGCTGCTAAGGCACATTTAGCCATGTCAAGCAATCGCATGGCCGTGATCGTAAAAGCAGAACAGAGTACCGTGCCCCCAAAAACCACCCACCCACAATTCGACACCGACACCAAATGCCGGCCGTTGTCACTGGGTGCCAGGCCAGGCAAGGACGATTGGGGTTCGGGGTCTTGTGCCTTTTGGGGTGAGCAGTTTTATTTTTGTGAAATTTCATCACGTTTTTATGTTGTGACCACGTGACGCCAGTCGCTGTGACTCCTCCGACTCTGAATTTGCCACAGTAAGGTCCAGAGACCCAATCTCAACTGCGTCCTTATGCCATGGTCCTTCGACTGGCCAAGGAAAACGGACGCACACGAACACACAACTAAGCAAGCCGAGTACCTGCACCTGCTGGCATCCCAGCAGTTGGTCGGGGCACGTACAAAATAGAAATGACGATGGTGAACGGTGAACGGTGAACAGTGAATGGAGAATGGGTGATGGAAATGGAAATGGAGCAAATGTCCGCTGGTGGCGCCAGTCAAAGTGTCAGTGTGTAAGCTAGTGGCATTTACCTAGATTGTGCCTGTAAACGGATTTGCAAGGACTACATACACTTACATGCACACATACACATTTGCACACATACTCAGGCTGCTAGCACTTGAGGCTCGCTATACAAGGTGCAATTTAAGCAGGAAAGGCTTTAACAATTCAATTCGTTTGATTATTCTGCACGTAATTCGCATCTAATCTCTAATACTCTATTATGGATTGTGGTCAAGTAATAAATCCTTGTTTTACTGTAGTTTTTTTATATTCGTAATACAATTAAATTATTTTTGGGTGTTGCTGGGGTCTTTGCTTTTCGGTCTGTGCCAGTGGGATGTAAATTTTTACATTTAATTTTAGTCAAATTGTATTATAAAAAATTCAGGAATACATTGTACTTTCCTTCCTCCTATTGGAATTGGATTTCGATTTCACATTTTACATATACTCATTTTACAAATATTGTTGTACATATTGCTGGTGGATGTTTTCTGAAAAGAGCAGGAGACTCCACCGAGTGGCAACAGAGCCAGTACCCCAAGTTTCAAACAATTGAATGCAAAGGAAAAGTAAAAACTAAGCAGTCAATGCTCGTTACAATATTTTCAGTGGGATGCTGGCAATGCTCCCAACCTAGGCAGGAACTACGGATGCGTCCCTTCAATATGTTTTCATCGAACTCCGGCACGGCAGCAGCTGTTGCGCGAGAGCAAGTCAGAAAAATGAAAAAGAATATGCGTCGGAACAGTTGTTATAAGCTTAAATTGCCAGAGTTTATGTGCAGAATGTCAAAGCTGGTGAAAATTTTCAATAGAGGGGACTATGCTATTTTCAAGGAATTAGATCCTGCGTGCTACAGAGACCTTGAACATACTTGTCCAGACACAAAGGGGATGCTGGTGTTACACGGTGAGTAGGTAGTGACCATTAAATGGACTGTGTTTGGGTCCAAGCCATGGAGACGATGCTCTCATTCCTCTAACCCCATGTGGCCAACAATACAGCGTTGTCCTGGCTACCGATCCAACAAGCGAAGCGTTGTTTGAGGCTGTTGGGTGAACACTGGCCACATCGACAGCAGTACGAATGGCACTTATGACAACATTCTTCTATTTGACCACACAACGTGCAATTGGCAACAGCTACAGCGCCATTGATGTATTTTATGCACTTCCATTTCATGGTCAGTTGCCGTTATGGTTTTGGGTCGACAGAGCCAGCGACATGTGTGCTCGATGACAATGCCGGGGGCACGTTCTGGGCCAGAGGATGAGGCAATTTCATATGTCTGCCCTTAATCAAAGCATGCTGATCTCTGTTGAAAGTTGCAACTTGAGGTTTCAGTGCTTATAAATATATATTTTATCCTGATCGTTTCGCGTAAATTCCCTGTGCTCGTAAACAATTTATTCGCCGGTTTTCCAAATATTTGATGTTTGTTATTTGCTGTTTGCCAGCAACGTAAGTCAAAAAAAGGCACGCGACTTTGTATAAGCGCTGAAAGTATGTAGACTATTTGCAAACATCCAACACAGATATATCCACACACACACACACACACACAGTCACATGGTGGATAAATCTGTAGAACGTGCAAAAACTAATTTTCCATCAGGCAAAATAAAATGCCAGAGCACAACAACGGAGCTGTCTGCCAAAAGCCAACGATAATTTTAGCGCGTTTTTTGCCCGCTGCATTCAATGGCTTTTGTAAATGCGCCAATTTTGTAACAAACAATATACATATAAATATATATTGATACATTGATGCATGCGTACAGCCAATAACGACATACAGACTGACAAACATGGCAGTCAGCGGTCTGTAGGCTTCTATGCGATGCTGGGGGTGCGGATGCAGATGCAGATGTGCCTTTTATAAAACACATATTTGAGTCTATTAAAAATGCGTTTAAAATGCTTTCTGTGGTTTTATGGTTAAATTGTAAAATTCAAATAAAATTGATTTTTGCCCAGTTAGCTCATCAAAAGGGCTTTAGAGTGAACAGGCACGCCTGATTACACTTCAACTGAACATGGCTGATATTTAAGAATGCCAAAAATTAGTGGTATCATCCACACTGGGAAAGAAGCGCTTTTCTAAATTCGCGTACATCCCGTATAGAATTCGTTTAGTTTTGTTGATTAGAATATGAAACGCTTAAAGCGCCTCCACACCAGCGACCTCTGGAATGTTGGTCGTTATGGCATTTTGAAGTTTCGACCTATGCCCATATATCGATATATCGATTTTCGGGCTATAATTTTTACTTGTCTACCGACCTCAAATTTCGTTTTCAACTTTAAATGTACGATTGATTTAGGGGCAAAACTATGATCAAAAAGCCCTTGCTTTTTCAAATCACTTGAGTTTTGACGAAGTTATGGCTTTTTGAAGTTTCGACCTATGCCCATATATCGATATATCGATTTTCAGGCTATAATTTTTACTTGTCTACCGACCTCAAATTTCGTTTTCAACTTTAAATGTACGATTGATTTAGGGGCAAAACTATGATCAAAAAGCCCTTGCTTTTTAAAATCAGTTGAGTTTTGACGAAGTTATGGCATTTTGAAGTTTCGACCTATGCCCATATATAGATATATCGATTTTCGGGCTATAATTTTTACTTGTCTACCGACCTCAAATTTCGTTTTCAACTTTAAATGTACGATTGATTTAGGGGCAAAACTATGACCAAAAAGAACTTGCTTTTTAAAATCAGTTGAGTTTTGACGAAGTTATGGCATTTTGAAGTTTCGATCTATGCCCATATATCGATATATCGATTTTCAGGCTATAATTTTTACTTGTCTACCGACCTCAAATTTCGTTTTCAACTTTAAATGTACGATTGATTTAGGGGCAAAACTATGATCAAAAAGCCCATGCTTTTTAAAATCAGTTGAGTTTTGACGAAGTTATGGCATTTTGGAGTTTCGATCTATGCCCATATATCGATACATCGATTTTCAGGCTATAATTTTTACTTGTCTACCGACCTCAAATTTCGTTTTCAACTTTAAATGTACGATTGATTTAGGGACAAAACTATGATCAAAAAGCCCTTGCTTTTTAAAATCAGTTGAGTTTTGACGAAGTTATGGCATTTTGAAGTTTCGACCTATGCCCATATATCGATATATCGATTTTCGGGCTATAATTTTTACTTGTCTACCGACCTCAAATTTCGTTTTCAACTTTAAATGTACGATTGATTTAGGGGCAAAACTATGATCAAAAAGCCCTTGCTTTTTAAAATCAGTTGAGTTTTGACGAAGTTATGGCATTTTGGAGTTTCGATCTATGCCCATATATCGATACATCGATTTTCAGGCTATAATTTTTACTTGTCTACCGACCTCAAATTTCGTTTTCAACTTTAAATGTACGATTGATTTAGGGACAAAACTATGATCAAAAAGCCCTTGCTTTTTAAAATCAGTTGAGTTTTGACGAAGTTATGGCATTTTGAAGTTTCGATCTATGCCCATATATCGATACATCGATTTTCGGGCTATAATTTTTACTTGTCTACAGACCTCAAATTTCGTTTTCAACTTTAAATGTACGATTGATTTAGGGGCAAAATTATGATCAAAAAGCCCTCGCTTTTTCAAATCACTTGAGTTTTGACGAAGTTATGGCATTTTGAAGTTTCGATCTATGCCCATATATCGATACATCGATTTTCAGGCTATAATTTTTACTTGTCTACCGACCTCAAATTTCGTTTTCAACTTTAAATGTACGATTGATTTAGGGGCAAAACTATGATCAAAAAGCCCTTGCTTTTTAAAATCAGTTGAGTTTTGACGAAGTTATGGCATTTTGAAGTTTCGACCTATGCCCATATATCGATATATCGATTTTCGGGCTATAATTTTTACTTGTCTACCGACCTCAAATTTCGTTTTCAACTTTAAATGTACGATTGATTTAGGGGCAAAACTATGATCAAAAAGCCCTTGCTTTTTAAAATCAGTTGAGTTTTGACGAAGTTATGGCATTTTGAAGTTTCGACCTATGCCCATATATAGATATATCGATTTTCGGGCTATAATTTTTACTTGTCTACCGACCTCAAATTTCGTTTTCAACTTTAAATGTACGATTGATTTAGGGGCAAAACTATGACCAAAAAGCCCTTGCTTTTTAAAATCAGTTGAGTTTTGACGAAGTTATGGCATTTTGGAGTTTCGATCTATGCCCATATATCGATATATCGATTTTCAGGCTATAATTTTTACTTGTCTACCGACCTCAAATTTCGTTTTCAACTTTAAATGTGCGATTGATTTAGGGACAAAACTATGATCAAAAAGCCCTTGCTTTTTAAAATCAGTTGAGTTTTGACGAAGTTATGGCATTTTGAAGTTTCGACCTATGCCCATATATCGATATATCGATTTTCGGGCTATAATTTTTACTTGTCTACCGACCTCAAATTTCGTTTTCAACTTTAAATGTACGATTGATTTAGGGGCAAAACTATGATCAAAAAGCCCTTGCTTTTTAAAATCAGTTGAGTTTTGACGAAGTTATGGCATTTTGAAGTTTCGACCTATGCCCATATATAGATATATCGATTTTCGGGCTATAATTTTTACTTGTCTACCGACCTCAAATTTCGTTTTCAACTTTAAATGTACGATTGATTTAGGGGCAAAACTATGATCAAAAAGCCCTTGCTTTTTAAAATCAGTTGAGTTTTGACGAAGTTATGGCATTTTGGAGTTTCGATCTATGCCCATATATCGATACATCGATTTTCAGGCTATAATTTTTACTTGTCTACCGACCTCAAATTTCGTTTTCAACTTTAAATGTACGATTGATTTAGGGACAAAACTATGATCAAAAAGCCCTTTCTTTTTAAAATCAGTTGAGTTTTGACGAAGTTATGGCATTTTGGAGTTTCGATCTATGCCCATATATCGATATATCGATTTTCGGGCTATAATTTTTACTTGTCTTCCGACCTCAAATTTCGTTTTCAACTTTAAATGTACGATTGATTTAGGGGCAAAACTATGATCAAAAAGCCCTTGCTTTTTAAAATCAGTTGAGTTTTGACGAAGTTATGGCATTTTGAAGTTTCGACCTATGCCCATATATCGATATATCGATTTTCGGGCTATAATTTTTACTTGTCTACCGACCTCAAATTTCGTTTTCAACTTTAAATGTACGATTGATTTAGGGGCAAAACTATGATCAAAAAGCCCTTGCTTTTTAAAATCAGTTGAGTTTTGACGAAGTTATGGCATTTTGAAGTTTCGACCTATGCCCATATATAGATATATCGATTTTCGGGCTATAATTTTTACTTGTCTACCGACCTCAAATTTCGTTTTCAACTTTAAATGTACGATTGATTTAGGGGCAAAACTATGACCAAAAAGCCCTTGCTTTTTAAAATCAGTTGAGTTTTGACGAAGTTATGGCATTTTGGAGTTTCGATCTATGCCCATATATCGATATATCGATTTTCGGGCTATAATTTTTACTTGTCTACCGACCTCAAATTTCGTTTTCAACTTTAAATGTACGATTGATTTAGGGGCAAAACTATGATCAAAAAGCCCTTGCTTTTTAAAATCAGTTGAGTTTTGACGAAGTTATGACATTTTGAAGTTTCGATCTATGCCCATATATCGATACATCGATTTTCAGGCTATAATTTTTACTTGTCTTCCGACCTCAAATTTCGTTTTCAACTTTAAATGTACGATTGATTTAGGGGCAAAACTATGATCAAAAAGCCCTTGCTTTTTAAAATCAGTTGAGTTTTGACGAAGTTATGGCATTTTGAAGTTTCGACCTATGCCCATATACCGATTTTCAGGCTATAATTTTTACTTGTCTTCCGACCTCAAATTTCGTTTTCAACTTTAAATGTACGATTGATTTAGGGGCAAAACTATGATCAAAAAGCCCTTGCTTTTTAAAATCAGTTGAGTTTTGACGAAGTTATGGCATTTTGAAGTTTCGACCTATGCCCATATACCGATTTTCAGGCTATAATTTTTACTTGTCTTCCGACCTCAAATTTCGTTTTCAACTTTAAATGTACGATTGATTTAGGGGCAAAACTATGATCAAAAAGCCCTTGCTTTTTAAAATCAGTTGAGTTTTGACGAAGTTATGGCTTTTTGAAGTTTCGACCTATGCCCATATATCGATATATCGATTTTCGGGCTATAATTTTTACTTGTCTACCGATCTCAAATTTCGTTTTCAACTTTAAATGTACGATTGATTTAGGGGCAAAACTATGATCAAAAAGCCCTTGCTTTTTAAAATCAGTTGAGTTTTGACGAAGTTATGGCATCTTGAAGTTTCGATCTATGCCCATATATCGATACATCGATTTTCAGGCTATTATTTTTACTTGTCTACCGACCTCAAATTTTATTTTTAACTTTAAATGTACGATTGATTTAGGGGCAAAACAATGATCAAATAGCCCTTGCTTTTTAAAATCAGTTGAGTTTTGACGAAGTTATGGCATTTTGAAGTTTCGACCGATGCCCATATATCGATTTTCAGGCTATAATTCTTACTTCCACCACTTCCCCACTCCGTGGAAGTGTGCTGTGATTGCGATGATTCCGAAACCTGGCAGGCCGTATAATCTAAGATTGTCGGCAGTAAGTGGCTTCCAGAGTGCCATTCCTGATCATCAGTTTGGCTTTGGGCATCACCATGGTACACCAGAGCAACTTCATCGAGTAGTTCAGCATGTCCTCGAGGCCTTGGAAAATAAGCAGTACAGCTCTGCTGTCTTCCTGGATATCCAGCAAGCGTTTGATCGCGTATGGCATGATGGCCTGCTTTTAAGCTTAAGTCCCTACTACCTTCGGCGCAGTATTTACTGCTCAGGTTCTACCTGCTGAGCGGGTGTACCGCCGGGTAGTGTCTTTGGACCTGCCCTCGTTGGGCGTTAATAGTATCGTTAATGTGCAACAAATGTTATATTTAATCTCACATTTGATGTTATGTATTATTGTAATATGTTCAAAACAATATTTTATAACCTTTCAGTAGGTTGATCAATATTAAATCATCTTGCTAAAAGAATATGAAGCATTTAATACTATTTTAATTTTAATAATACTATACTTAATACTAATATTTAGTACAATATTTAAGACTTAAAACATTTTGTTGGTCGAAAAACGAGATCCTATGTGTGAAAATACTTGGCTAGTGGTTTTTTTGTTTTCAATTTGGCTCTTACGCATAGAATAATAACAAGCAATGCTTAAGCAAATAAATCGCTTCGAAGCTCTCCAGCTAGTCTAACTTATCTACTTGGATCCATTTTCTGTGGCAGCTCATGACCCATGGCTTAAGTTTCGCCATGTCAGCCTGCCGACAGGAAAGCCAATGGCAAGAGCAGAAGTCGAAGACGATTGCTCAGTCGGGCGGGTGCCTTGAATGAAACATGCAACGTAATTTCCATGTGGGTAACCAGCAATTTCTGGCATGTAACATTTTTCAACATCAACAACTTCAACAATATGGCGGCGTTACTCCACCCCACACCATACCATGCCACACACACCCACATCCTCACCCACAGACACAATTCTACAACCTTTGCTGTTGCAACGAGAAAAGGGAATGGGGTGGGTGGCGCAGTCAAGCGCAAGGACTACAAGAAAAATTGTAAGTGAAGCGAATAAAATATTATTTTCTAATGCTCGCAGACATACAAAGCTGACGAGCGGCAGTTAAGCAAGCAAAATGGTTGAAAACTGCACAAGACTGTAGCGCAAACCAGAATGCGAATGAAATCAAGAAAAATTGTTTAGTGCAGCTGTAAAGTGTAGCAGCAACTGTCTGCTGTTCGCGGGCTACTTGGTCTTAATCTTAATCCATCTTAGTCTAGTCAGCGAGGACTGCTTCTTGCCAACGAGTAGGGCATTGAAATTTTGCCAAGAAGAGAGCAGAAATGTAAACAAAAAATAAATAAAATCCAAATTATTGTGCAGCATTTGTTTGCATCTTTTTGTTTAAGGCGCTTCCAATTTTCTTCTTCTTTTTTTTTCCTTTGTGTGTGTGGGAAAGCGCCTTAAGTTATGCTGCCATTTTTTCATTTCTTCTATTTCGTACAATATTCTTTGTAATAATGTTGCCTTGCAGTAAACGCGCGAGCTGCAAAATGAAATGAATTGTGAAATATGTGCTTGAGCCCGTTTTGGGGTCGATGGTACGTGGTTCGGTGGCTCTGGTGACTCTGGTGGCTCTGGTGGCTCTGGTGACTTCTGGACTGGCCGCTTTCGAACTCAATTACATAAGCGCAGCGTACACACAGTTTGGCAGTTTGTAATTTTCAGCAAATGGCAAGTCAGTCACATTGCCCCTACCGAAGGGTCCGCTGTCCGTGTGTGTGAGTCACGGCCATACCACCACGCTGCTCCAAAATCACGTAAAATGTCAAATTGGTGAACGTCAAGAAAATGGCGCGTTTGTTTTGTCATTCCAGCTTTCTTACCATTTCTCCTTATCTACTATTTTAACGCGCAAATATTTTTTTATACCTCGTAGTCCATAAAACTCGTAAAAGAGGGTATAATACGCTTGTGGAAAGTGTATAAAAGACAGAGTTATCTCAAAATTGATAAGTGAATTAAATTCGTGAAGTTTTTGTCATCAATTCTAGGTAATTATCAACCTCTAACTTCTATGGTCAACATTTCCTACGTGTATATGAATGAACTTGTAAACTTAGTCAAACATGAAAATAAAATTTCAATAGCTGAATCTGATCTTTATGTAGTCCATTCTGTTGCCAGGGTATCTGCTGGAGGGATAAATCCAACTTGTCAATGCTGACTTGCTTTCTACTCGGTCTGTGTAAGCCCCGGTGAATTTTCGTCCCGTTCCGCACATCTTCTGTTCCGCTTTCAGCATTCAAAGCACACAGCAAAAATGCCAACAATCCAAAGTTGAGTTTTCTTTGGAATTTGTTGGCGTTTTCTTTTTTTCGTTTTTATATTTTTTTCTCGTTTTTTTTTTGTTGTTTTTTTTTTTGTGTTTTTTGACATCTCTGCTGGGGAGGCAACATGCGCGCGCCACATTGACAATTGCTTATTTGTGTCTATGGGCGTGGGTGCGTTCTTTGCAGTGTGTTTGTGTGGGTGTGTGTGTGTGTGTGAGTGAGTGTGTGGGTGGTTGCTTGTACGTGGGGGTGGCACTGCCACAGTTAACATGTAACTTCAACGTCAAGTCAAACTGATGTTGTCGTCGTCGTCGTCGCCATTTTGTTTTTAGCTGGCTTTTTTCATGGCTGCTGCTTTTGGTCGCCTTTGTTTGAGCGTTCTTTTGCCTCGTCTCTGTCTTGTCTCTGCCTTGTCTCCGGCTGTGGCCGTTTTGTATGTTTGTTAAGTTGCGCAGCGCTACGCATTCCGTTGGTATTTCACCATTAATACTTGTCTACTTAACGGTAAATTACAGACATTAAATGCACGCATACACAGCAAGACAAATGCGTGAGCGTGTGTGTGTGTGTGGGTGTGTGTGTGCGTATCTCTTTCTGTGTATGCACATATCTTTCAGTGTATTGTACGCTTGTCAAGCATCCTCAACTGTGTGTGTGTATGTGTGTGAGCTTATTTGTTGTCAGTACGCGTCAAACATTTGAAAACATTTATTTTTGCCCTTCTATATAAGGTTACATTTCTCGTACATTCGTCGCACTCACTGACAGCTCCTTTGCTCCAGTTTACGATTACTTTTTTCTTGGGGCCTTCGCAGTTTGGTTTGCTATTGCTGGTTATTGTCTTGATGTTGGAGCATTCAAGATAAATGAGGGCAGCGTCTCAGTCTTCACTTATTCGACAATAAGCTTCTAGCACTATTTATTAGCAGACAACACGGCACTCAATTGGATTCATTACGAGTGCCCCATTTTCAAACTGGGATTTCATTTTTTACTAACTCGCTACTAATTTTATAACGGAACAAAAGAAAAACAACCAATTTAGAAATTTTACTAACTGTTTTCGCCCATTTGTGATTGGATTTTAAACTGAACCGGATTTCTATATTTTCAAATCCGATAAAATTGTTCGAGCTTTAAAATACCTTGAATCTCAAGCGAGAAAATGTTTTCAACGACACAGCTAAATACACAGGCTGCCATTTCCTTTGTATTTAATTTCTATTTCAATAAAAGTAAAACAATACCTAAAATCAAACACACAAAGCAAGTGAAAGGTGATGCAGGTTTCGCCAAAATGGTGGGGGCTCAAGGCGGCAATTGAGCAGAAGGAGAGGATGGGGTTGGGTTTGGGGCGCACAACTTGCGAAATACTTTTGTGTAACTTTGGCTGAAAACTTTATTTTGTGTATTATATATCCTGTTAACAATATACTTCAGTTTTTCTGCCGTTGCTGCCACCGCTTCAAAGACAGGCGGAGCCAGAATAACAAAAGCCAAGAGTCACTTAGCAGCCATATATATATATATATATATATATGTTTTGGTGTGAGTGGGATAGTATTGGTATGCGTTGGAGTGTGTGAGTGCGGTTTCCGTTAGCCAACAGTCTTAGTAGGTTTGTCTCATGCTGAGCACTCGAGCTGAGCTGCTCGAGCCTTTCTTTTGTTTAAATTTTGGTTTGTGTCAGCAACCACATGAGCGTACGCCACACACACACACACACACACCCACTTACTAACACATATGCAGGCGGTACACAAAGCTAAATTGTTTTAAAAGAAAGTCAAAAGTCTTCCACGCAGCCAGGCAACCAGGCAAACAAACAGTGGGCTCTGTGGCTCTGAAATAGGCAGCCGGTCGGTTTATGGTCGGGACAAAAGTTGTTCAAACTAAACAAGTCATGCACATTTCAATTCCCTGGATGCCACACACATAATGGGTATATGCATTGCAATTGTAAACTGATGAAGATATAGATATATAAAAGAAAAGAAAGCGAGCTTTAACCCTTAACAGTTTTTGAATATCAGAGCTCTACAGAATGAGATCGTCCAATAATTAGTATCGTAACTTTCTGTGCGTTGAGTATAATATTCATCTTTTTTTCCAATAAATTATTTAGTTTTTTATCGAAAATAGAATCCCAGAATCATATACTTCATTACGAGCATTTACGCTTACGAATTTGAATTAATGTTAATTAATTTATCAAAATCACCGCTGACCACGACCGAGCTCTGGTCTTAAGAGGGTATTTGATATGCTCACCATCATCATCATAGGTGAATTTGAATGTGTGCTTTTATCTATTATATGGTAGAGTGTATATACTTTACACATCCGTTTCCGGAAAAGCGCAGCACACATGCCTAACACAAACATACACAAACTTATACTCATACGTATATGATTGTGTGCTCAAATACAATTCACAACATTCGTGTGAGAAGCTGCCTGTTCGTGTCACGCTCTTGTCATTTACAAGTTTCCTGAGGAAATTTGCATTAGAGCCTCGCGAACACTCCTCCAATTCACTTGGGGCTCACGGGACTACGCGAAGGGATGCTTCGCCATGAATAAATTTGTACAACTTATAAGGTGTAAATAAGTTACGGGTGTCGAGTGCAAAAGCCTCTTTTTAGGAGCAGCACAAATCACTGGCTTGGCAGGCCATAAATACGAAATTGACACTATTACATGGATTCAGACGCCCACTTTCCGCCCACCTCAGCGAACAACTATATCTTTTATGGGCTGCGAGGCGCGTGTCCGCCTTTAATGGACACCTTTCAGATTAATTGCCGTCGGCGCTGGCAACGTTGGCGGCCACATGAACCGCAAAAAGAACAAAGCATTAAAGCAGGACTTGGATGGTTGGGTTGGGGGTTGGTTGGATTGGTCTTAGTCCTGGTGTTTAACCAGCCGAAGTCACGTGTCAAATAAAATGTCAACAAAACAATTGAGTTATTTATTTGGCAATGGCGCAGAAGAAGCAGCCCAGTCAGCCTGGTGAGGCGTTTAATTTGAGCAGCTTCGCTCGCTCGGTTGGAGGAGCGTGTGCCGAGTATTTAAAAATCCATTGGCGGTCACTCGGCTAATGCTAGGGAGTTACTTTGTCAATCGCCGTCACCGGCTCAAGTGTTGAGTTCATTGCAATGCAAGACGTACGCCGGACAACAATCCCAATCCCACCCCGACCACATATCCGCTTCGGGGGCCCAAACAACTGACACGTGCCCAGTACTTTGTGTATCCTTGCTGTGTGTGGGCTGCCTTGGCAACTAGAAAATCATTTAGCGGCAGCATCGGGATTAGCTGATGACACGCGTGTCGTAGGTTAGCGCCCAGGACCAAGTAATGCTCAAAGCCGAGCTGCTCAATTGAAATGAAAATGATATTTGCACAGGCCTGGCCGCCGGCTGAGGCATAGATTCAGACGATGATGGTGACGATGGCAGAGATGGAGGAGGGTGTGTGTGTGTGTGTGTGTTTGGGGGATGGGGACAACTGACAGCCGCTGTGTACGCTATGCGCATCCTTTTTGGCTTTCGCTGCTAAGCAAACACAAATAAAGACCTTTGATGTGAATTTATTGGCAATGGCCAGAAACTACAAGCTAGCAGCGGGTGCAGGAGCAGCAGTGCTGTGGAGGAGGAGTGCAAGTCAGAAGCGTTCAGGCAAGGAGGCGTGAGAAAGGTCTTTGTGAAAATTTGCACAACAAATGTGTGTATGAATTTTGGTGTACATAAATGCATAAATAAAGCAGGAGTGTGTGAATGGACATTGAATATGAAATAATTTATGCATTTGTATGCGCATAATAAATAAATGTTAAATGCATACATATAAATTCATATATACAACAAAATAAACTGAGAAAATTGAAAAGCTACTGATTTTCAAGTCTTTCATTGAGCGATGTCTTTAAATTAGTTATTTATGCATAGGAAATTCACGAAAACCATTAAGTTGATTTTGTGTTGGATATTTTTACTAAATAAATATTTCATTGGTATTCTCAGTGTAAATACAGCTCAACAATATGAGTACGCCTTTTTAATGGTTTTCATTTAAAATACATTTATACTTATAGTTGTTGCCAGCTTCGTCGCCAACGACATAAAAACCTCAATGTCACTCGCCTGCCTGCCACGTGGAAGTTATGAACAGCAGCAGTCGACAATGTCACACGATGTCATAAAATGAAATGTGGAAAACACAAATGAAATTGGCTGCAAGTCCGAGTGATGGTGGTATACCAAAGCAGTCCATTCATCCCGACGCCAGCCACCGGCATAAATTATGTAAATGCGAACCAAACCAACCAAACGCCTCTCTCTACTCCTGCTCAATCGTAAGCTCAATAGCAAATACCAGAAATGGTAGCCGGATAGCTGGATAGTGTACACTGTGCACACAGTTCGGTTTTGGGCTTTGGCCCATTAGGCCCACCACACTCTGGAGAAACTTCAACAGTATGTTGCAAGAGCCATCTACAAAATCCAACTCCATATCTCGCCCCTCTCTCCACAAAAAAAAGGTCAACATTTTACGGTTGATTAAAGTACGCTGTGTGCTGTGTTTCTGTGGCTCCGGGCGGGGCTAACGGGTCAGTTTGCCTGGCGCCCAAATTGTTTAAATATTTAATGAAGTGCATAAAAATAATTTACAAAAATATTTCATGCATTTTCGGTCGAACAAAAAATAAAATAAAAAAATGCTTGTAGCACGCATTTTGTTTCGCCTACTTTTTATATTACTCTCGCTCATACGTATTTTTTATATGTATTGCGTGTTTGTGTAAGTATTTTTGTCAAAATATTTTTTGTACCATTTATTTGCAAAACCGCCAAAAGGCAATTTGTGCATATTTGTTAATGGAAATTGTTAAAATGGCTTAAAGCATTTGCCCAAATGGACTGCCTGTCTGCGTGGCTGGCTAAAAGTCTGCCTAATTGAGTGAGTTGGGGAAACACAAAACGAAACAAAAAAGGACACTGACCAAAATCCATGCAAGCTTTTTTTTTCGTATATATTTTTATATATATTTGCAGCCTGACCTCTGACCCGACTTTGCCTTTCCTTAGTCTGCCTGCAAAGTCTGGTTCCTTTTAATAAAACAAAAAATATTTCAATTATTTTTGGCTAAGCCTTTGCGGACCAAGGTGTTAATTTGGCTAATTTCATTGCGGGCACAAATATTTGAGATTATTTCATATAAAACAATTTGCGGCCAAAAAAACTTTAGCCCAAAAACCAACCCCAGTACCGCTGCCGATCCCGAATCTGACCCGCACCCGGAGCGCTACATAATCTTACACACGAGTACATGAGCGTGTGACAGATTGTCCCAACCCCCCTCTGCCCAACTGAGGGGTAGTCGGTAAAAAGCGTAGCAAAAGCGAGCAGGACATAAATGACAAGCCTGTTTGGCACTGTTTCAAAAGCAGAGGGGGCGGTTCGTGCTACTGCAACAAGGTTGCAGAACAAGTGTCCGCCTTGTTTCCATTTTCTGTTTTTTTTGTTTCCCCTGCTTGACTGATTTTATGGCGCAGAAAATTGAATGATTGATCGCAAAAATAGGCGCAACTAATTAAATTACGTCTGTGACATACTGGGCGTTTAAGTGGGCGTGGCTGTCCGACCGGCCACCTGCAACGGGCAGACGCACGTGCGTTGCCTGCCACAAGGCAACCACAGCAGATCCTAGCTATTTTCCATTTGCATAATTTGCAACTTAATTTAAATAATTTCATCGTTGCACACGTGTGCGACATTTTTTGAGCTTGAGCTTTGCGGTTCTTGATTTTGGCTCAATAACCGCACTTCCACAATTTGCGGTTCACTTCATTTTTGTCATTAAGCAGCGCACCGCTAAAAAACTTCCAGAAGCATAGAAGTAGGCGTTGCCGCCAAAAACACACCTCGTCTCACCCATGACAACGCCCATAAACCATCGCAGCAACTTTGGCATTGGCATTAAGTTTTGGCTCTGGGCGCGTATAGTTTTCAGCTCTTCTGGCAGTCGAAAGTCAACTAATTTATTCATGACATCATCATTAGGATGTCGTGGTGTGCACACCAAACCTTTGATCCCAAAATGCTTTCCATTCTTTTGCACCTTTTGCTCGTTGCTCGTTCTTGTGCGGCAGCTACACAGTTTCTCAGTGTTTGCCAGTTGGCTTTTATTTATGTTTATTTTGCGTCGAGCCAAGACATTTACTTTGTTTATGTTGTCTCCTCATTCCTGGCTGCCTCAAAGGACTGAGTGAGCAGCCTAACGGCTGTGCATTAATTGGCTTATTCGTACAAAGTAAGTCTGTCGACTGAGTTTGCCTTTGCCTTGCACGTCTACAACCGACTTCTCATGAATTTTAATGAGCCTTATAACATTTCATATTGCGCTTGTCTTAAAGGCTCCGACAAGGTTGAATTTTAATCAATCTCATTGATTTTAAAACAGAACACAACGATTGTTCGAATATAATAGACTCTGTTAAAAATAATATGAACTAATGGGAAATTTCAGTAACTTTGACTATAAGTTGTTTGCTGCAAGCCTTAAGCTGGTTACAACATGCCTGCAGCTGCATACGAGTTAATAATTGACTTTACAGCACTTGGTGCTACACGTTGCAGTTGCATGCATACTTAAAGGAGTAGTTCGTAAATGTGTACCAGGCTGCTTGCAGCAGCGGTGATACGTCAACAAAAGACTCACACACGGTATCAAAAGAACACATGACATGCATGCAACATCCACTTCAACTTCATTACAAAAGTCACGACACAGACACAGACACAGAATTGACAGAAAGTCAACGAGCCAAAGGACGAAAAGCATGCAACGAGGCGCAAATTTACATTGACTGAATGATTCCCCGGAAGCAGTCTACTGGAGTTGTGGACAGTGATGCTGCTGCTGCTCATGATGCTGATTGATTTCGAGTGCATGTATGTACACATACATGTATGTGCGTGTGTGTGGGCGTTGTCCAGACCCACGCTGCCTGGGAGCGGGTCTTGCGTAAAAACCACCAAACATATTTGGTTTGTCATTGGATGCAGTGAGGCGCACGCTCAAAGTGTGAAGAGTGCGAGGTTGGAGTGCGGTATGGTGCAGTGGCTGTCATGATGTGGTAGCTGGGGCAAGGCGTTGGGGCGCCAAAAAGTGGCCAGGCTCATTGACATTGGACACACGCAGGCTTCAGTGCTTCAGTTCAATGTTTTTTTGCATGTTGCTGCATGCATGGCAAGTGCTGTGGAGATGTGGACTTCAATTGGTCGTACTGCGACACAAATACACACAAAAACACACACACACACTTATACACACTTTTTAAAATATATGTGTATGTGGGTAAGAGCCCATTTAACTGTTTTGCACTGGCTGTCACGTTGATTTTTTCTCGGCAACACTTCGTTTCAGTCTTTTTGTTGGTGTCCTTCTGCCTGCTGTGTGCTGTGCGGTTGTGCTGAGTGCATACATGTTTGAGTGTGTGTGTGTGTATCTATGTGGCTGTGTAGCAATGTGTGTACTTTCATATCCTTGTGTGCATGCATGTGGTGAATGCTGCAATGTCCTTGTGCAAACTTCCCGCACTTTGTCGCTTGCTGTATCGTTTCTATCGTTGCCATTGCCTGTTTTGCTGTTTTCATCGCTTCCTTGTCCGCCTGCCCAAACTATTCCCAACCCTGTCCATTTGTTGGTCGCCAGGTTCTGGCAGTCACTTTGTTAGTTGTTGCTGCATCTGCTGCTCTTGTACTCGTACTAGTTTGCTTGCTGGTTTTCAGCCACGTTTTTTTTTTTTCCATTTTTAATAAGTGGCTCGTACATTCGGCATACGCCATGTTGTTCTACCCATCGGCGACATGTTATTTTTCTTGTTGTCGATGCTAGCATTTCCGTGCGGTTGCTCTGGAATATTACACATACACAATATATACTAAATGTACAATACATACATACTCCATGCGCTTTAAACTGAAAGTTTAAGATGGAAATCCTCCCCAGCATAGTACAAATACACTCTTAATACTCTTCATACAAATACATACATCTATATTTATGAAAATCATCATCATCAAAATTGGTCTTTGATTGACTTTGGCATTTAATATTTTTCCAATAAATAATAATTTAATATAGTTACTTAGTTTTAGATATCTAATTGAAATCGACAAATAAAAATGTAGTATTTATTGAATTTTATTTTGAATTAATCTTGTGATATTGGCATATTTTCAAAATCTCTTCTCCTCTCCGCATACAAAGTAGTTAAGTGCTTAAGCACATACTTATCATGAACTACATACAATTCCAAGTTGGGCTCTAAATGGGCTGCATTTACATTCAAACATCCTCAACAGCACTTGTCCTTGGGTAACTTGAGCTGGAAATTAGCTCCTCGCTTGCATATATCATTGATGTGATCAAGTGGTCGTTTCTCTGCCTTCCAGTGCTCAATTGTGTTCAAGTGGCGCGTATCTGTAAGCGATATCTGTCAATAAAAAAAGGGCCGAGGGCTGCGTACGATACACACACACACACACTCACACACATGCACACTCACACACATCCACACTCGAAGCGTGGCAGCGCGTGTGGCTACTTAATTGTTAAACATTTTGTAACATTTCGCGTAGATTAGCATCGCAAAAAGCGGACCCGTAAACTGCCGGGTTTCTCAGGGTGTGGTGCAAATCAAACAGGTCGTTGGACCGGACAAGCATCCGTTGCCGTACCGGAGGCACATACTCGGCGGGTAGTTTGTTTTTGTTGCTGTTGTTTTGATTGTGATGCGCGGATAATCCTCGGTGCTGGCACGTGAGCACTGTTTATTTGTTTGTTTGCCTATTGGCTCGTTCTCGTCTCTCTAGGAAGGTGTAATGCGTTAAGGGCAACAACGGGACAACGGGACTGAGGAGCACCGTTCAATGGGCAGCAGCGAATGCAGCAGACACGCGCCATAGATTTTTCACATGGATAAGCTTTTCGACTTGGCAACTTCGTGCTGGGCGGTTTTCCCAACTCGCGAATCAAAACTTTGCAAGGCTTTGAAGTTGCAGTTGTTGCCAGCAGCGTTGGCAACTTCACTTCACACACACACATAGACACAAGTGTAGATGTGTGTGTGCGTGGCTGTTGGCCACAGTTGTTGGTCGCCATTTCGTTAAACGTTTTGGCATGTCCCAGCGACCATTACCCGACATATATCTAGCAGTGTGTGTGCATTGGTACCATTTCTGGCTTGAACATTTTTTCTAATATTTTTGGCGACTGCCGACGCTTTTTGCGCAACCATTTTGTTGGCCCTCTGGTCCGGACTGGGACCCAATTGAACGGCCAGTAGCAATCGCATTTTTCGCTGGCTTCGCCTTTCTTTTGTCTCGCTTTCCTTTCTTTTTTTTGGCACTATCCTCTGACTGCCCCAGCTATCCTTGGCTTCAGCTGCTGATGCTGCTGTTGCTGCCAAAAACCATATCCTGTGCGCTATTTGCTTTTGCCCGATTTCTATTTGTGCTGGTCGCTGGCTCCGCCAGTGTGTACGTGAGTGTGTGTATTTCTAAGTATGCCGAGCATGTAGCTTTTGGTATTTATGACTATTGTCGGAAAGCAAATATTTGTCTGCAGCGCATAAAAACAACAGTTAAACGAACGGGCTACGTAAACGGAATATGTATGAGATAACCTCGCTTTCGCTCTCTCTCACTCTAGCTCTCTCTATCTTTCTCTCTCTGTGGATATATGTATGTGCATCTGTGTGTTTGGTTATTGGAGTATTTGCTGTGTTTGTTGCTTTGTCGCCAGGCTATAGTAGGCAATAAAAACAACTGCGAGTACAACAAAAACATAAAAGCTACGCAACCAAAAACTACTGCCAAAAAAATACGTGTTTGCTTCGGTATTTTTTTTTTAATAATTTTTTTATTCACTCTTGCTCAGTATTTAGATGCTGCTGTGTTTTTAGATGGGCTTTTGGCTTTTATGGCGCCGCACTGACCATTGACTGTCCTCTATAAATTCATGTGTATGTACATGAATATATAGGCCCATATTTATATTGCTTGGGCAACATTAAGCATTTCATTGAAGTTGTCTCTAATAGATTTTTAAAATTTCACAGCTTGGTAGATTAAACCTATTATAAAATAAATAAACTTAGTTTACTGACTATTATTATGGTATCATAATGTTGAAAATATTTAAGGATACAACCATACTTAGTTACACATTTCTCAAGTTGACAGCGCGATTAACAAACTTGAACTACCCTTTCCCGAAATCACATTTAACATACCTCAAAATTGTTCCCAAGGGCTTGAGCACACATCAAATGCTTCGTAATGACAATTTTTAGGGGGGGTCGCAGATTGTGCTATTGAAGTACGGTCGAAATTGCGATTTGTGTTCGGTCCACGAGCAATTTGTGTAAATATTGAAACTTTTGGCAGGGGCAGGGCAAACAAATCGGCATCAGCATCAGAAAATCAAAGATTGTGTGGCTGATTGGAGCTGAGAGAGCTGGGAACTGAGCAGGAGGGTTGTTTGCTTTCGTATCTGTCGATCTGAGAGTCGTTTGCCTCTGCCCCTTGTGGGCTATCCAGCTAGTTGCTTTCACAAATAAATAGAAACTGAGTTGACTCGAAATAGATTTTCCCATTGATGGCTGTCATTGCTGAGTTCGCACCAATTGCTGGTCAGGGGACGGAAGCGGGAGTTTGAGTTGGCGTCGTAGAAGGTCCAGTGAACCAAGAAATGAGCAAAATTCAAATATTTTCCAAATTAAACTTAAAAACACTTAGCTTTTGGCTAAGCGGCGCATATAGCTTTTTTGTTAGCCAAAAACGGTTTTTACACTTGACTTCAAATCGCTCAAAGGCAATGCATTTGAGACAAAAAAGAAGTGGTATGATTGGGCGGGATCTGCCACGAGAATTGGCGGGTTACGCATCAAAAGCCCTATGAAAAATGACCAAAGCTCGCAGCGCCAAATTGAAAGCAAGAAAAAATATGGCTGAAATGTTGCTTTTTCAAACGGCCAAACGCCTGTTCGCGCTCCTACCCCCTCCCCCCCCTCCAACGATGGGAATCGCAATGACGATGATGATGACTGCGCTTGGATGGCCCACGCTTGGCGCCGTCAATGATGAATGCGTCCGGACCCCCAACATTCCGCGTTCGCAGAGCGCGCAAATGAAATTGGAAATTGTGCTGGCAAGCGAAAAGAAAATATGAGCAGTCGGTGCAGAGACGGATGATGGTTCCAAAATGGCTAGCAAAATGAAAAATAGTCAAGCAGCAGCAGCAGCACAAACAATTTGAGCGTCCATCGATACCGGCGACCGTTTGGAAAATAATTTTTATGCGTTTATGGTTTATGCGGGGCCTCAAAGCCCAAAGCACAAAGCGCGCATATGAATAACGATCCCAAAAATCCCAAACTCTGCCACACCCCTCCACCAAAATGTAAGCGGGTTTTTGTGGCGCCCACAAGCAATTTATTGCCGCTTCGTCGCACGCCAAATGAATATTGGACAAAACCAAAAGCGGGGCGTATTTTGCCGCCAACTATTTGATTTTGGTCTCCAGCGTATTGCCAATATTTGTATTTCGCATTTGTGTTTGTATTTGATGTTGTCGTTCCCAACAAGAAGGCGAAGCTGAAAGTATCGTTTTCAATTTGACACTCGTATCAGCAATACAATTTAGAAACATCGGGATACACGCAGTGGAGGACTAAAAAGTTCACACCATAAAAATGTTTATAATTCTTGCAGCTCAGATCTGTATAAACATTTTGGCTGGCTGGCAGACAAGTCATTTCAGAAAGCTAATCATAAACAAAAGCTTAAATGCTATTCCGAAAGACAAATAAACCATATATGCGAGTACGGCAATAATAAACAACACCAAACACAATGCAACACAGCTCTGCGTGCACTACTCAAAAACATTTTGGGGCACAAAGCACTTCAGAGCCCGAAGCCAACACAATACTGTGAACGGTAATAAAACTACAGTGGTCGCCCGCTAATTAAAATACTTTTCGTGCGCAAATAATTCTAATTAATGGATGCCTTAATTTTCCACATAATAACATTAATATTTTTGTTTAAAATATCAAATTCAATAGTCTCTAGAAAATGTTCATTATTTTTAATTATTTAGAAGGCTTTCATAATTTAATAAAATATAAAATGAATATAAAATATAAAATAAATAATTCGAATATGTGCGAAGTTTTCATATGCGAGAGACCACTGTAATATCTGCGAGATGAGCAATCGCAATCGAGCAGTGGAGCTGTGTGGTTCAGGAGGTAGGGGTTAGGAGGTGGGAGGGTGCACCAAAGTTGACATTAAACAAACAGAACATATTATTGAAAACGTATTCAATGGAAGAGAAGAACGAATGATGTCCAAACGAGAATTGTGCACACGCTGTGGCACTTCATGCTGCACAAAGACAAGAGCTCAGTCCGCTCGCTGTCTGTCGAGCAGACAGCGTGTCTATCAACTGCAATTGCGAACTGGGTTTAGGGCACGGCATTCATTGCTGCTGTTGACACAAGTCCGCACACACACCGGGCAGGAACTAATTTGGCCGATGTCGAGAGAGAGAGAGAGGCTGAAACTGAAATCTAAACATCTGCAAAATTACGCGCATAAATCCTTTAACACTTTTGTTTTTACAGATCGGAGGTTACTGGACTTGGGGGTTGTTGCAACGTTGCCAAGCAGGGGCTCGTCAAATTAGCCCACTTCAGGCAGTGGCATGCAGCGTGCTCATAGCGGGTGCAACTCCAGCAATAGCTCCTTATTTCCTCAGCCTTTGTTGTTTACACACTTCACATTGCCTGGCAGTGTCCTTTTTTTCATCTTCTCATTTTTGCCTGCCCAACACTCAGCACGCGTTGTACTCCTCCACCCCTGCTCCCCCTCTCTCTATCCCTACTTCCTTGCAGCTGCATTGTTGTAGCTGTAGTTGTTGTTGCGCTTGTTGTTATTGTTGCCAAGACGCTGGCTGGCTATATATAAATATAAAAATAACTTGGCCTACGCCTGCGGAGTGGGTCATGCGTCTTGGCAAAACAAACAAAGCAAATGACACCCACCCAAACCATCGAAGCCACAACGCTCTCTGCTTCTACTTGACTGCTCATCAATGGGCAAATGCGAATGTGAAACAGGAATGAATTGTTGCCCAGGTCGTTGGTACATAGCCGACTCCTAATGACCCCTATCCCTATCCCTTTATCGATGAGTCTCTGCCTCTGCTCTGTTTGCTGCTTGATTTCACACACAAAACGCCACAAGGTGGTCCCCTTAACACTCAGAGAAATTAGTAATGTTTTCTAAGTTTCCATAATATAAATTTATTAAAATACGTAAAATACCTTCTACAATCTAAAAGAAAAATTCGAACGTACATTTTCATTGTATTTTATTTGTTTTGATCCTAATTTTTCCTGAGTGTATACTGTAGACTCTAGACATTGTGAAGTAGTCTTGTGTGGCTTGCCAATGGCTTGGGCTTTATTTTATTTTTTTCTGCCACTTTTCACTTTCCAACTTCTGGATTGGCTGGGCTGTTTACTTGTTCTTTATGGCTCTTTAGCGCTTATCATGCTCAAATGATAATTGAAGTGCCACACAAAAACTATTTATCCTCGGGCTGTCGAGCGTACTCCTCTGGTTGCTGTTGTTGCTGTTGTGGTTATTCAATATTACTCAGCTCACAATGCAACCTTTTGCACACACACACAGACACACACACACATATGCACATAAATACAAACAATGTGTGCAGTAAAGCCCTTGCTACCCTTTCCGTTTTTTATTTTTAGATGTTTTATTAAATTTATTTCTAGTACCCAAACATTTTGCTTAGACACAGACAATCCTGTTCCGGTCCAGTTCGTTGACATTTTCCACTCAATGCGCATTGTTAACTTGATTTCATTACTTCTGTGGCAGTTGCTGTTGTTGCTGTTGATGTTGTCATTATTTTTACCTATTAATAAGTGGTTGACGTAGGGAGTCAGCAAATGTATTCAGCATGGGTATCAGTCGACTGTTGCCAAGGCTAATTGAATTGTCGCTGATTCGTATCTCTTGCAGATATGGGACATAAATATGTATATATACATATATGTATATATATATATATATATGCATATGAATTGTAGTCGACTAATCTTTATGGTGGCCCGTAAATAATAATTTGCAGCTTTTGTTTCGGCCACGGTGAACTATTGGGCTTAGGCTCTGGGACCCACTTGGTCCGAGTTGGCTTAATTATCCACACGCCTCCGAAATAGTAGTGATTATGGGCTATAAAACTTCACATTTTGTTATGGACTTTGAGCAGATGACTATATAAGACTTATGTGCATATATATATGAGGCGAATATAGCCGTACAAATAAACCTTTCATTTGAATGCGTATTTGCAAAATCATATTTTTAAGATATCTTACTTTGATTCAAAAAGACCCACATTAAATGAATATGTTTTTCATGATGTGGAAAACCCTTGTACAACTTTACTAAGCACTCGGTGTTTTCGAGTACGCCATCAAACTGTGCGAATTCCTTACACAATAGGGTAACTGGTATAAACCATGTTTAGCCGTAAACGGCAGAAGGAATCATTGGCATCAACAGATTCTTGGCACACACACACAGAAGTTACAACAACAACAACAGCGACAAAGGCAACAACAGCAACAAGAACAACCAAAGTTAAGTTTTGTGCAAAATCGCCGTGAAGCTAAAGCCCCAGTCTTAAGCCAAAAGCCAACTAGAAGTTGCCAAAAGCACAAGACAAAAGAAGAAAGCCAGAAACAGCATTCAGCTAAAGCCAAAGCCAAAGCCAAGGCAAAGGCAAAGGCAGAGGCTGGAACAGAGAAAGGAACTGAAGTAGCGCCAAACTTTTATGCACAGCGCCATGTTTGGTTTGTCTTGCCAGCTTCCGTCTTCCCCTTTTTTGTTGCATGCCTTTCGTAAGCTGTATGTTTAAGTGTGTGTGTGTGTGTGAGTGTTTGTGTGTGTGTTTAAGTGGGTGAGCGAGTGCGACAGTACGAATCGAGTTGAGTGTTCGACTTGGTTGCATTTTTACAATATACAGGGTGCCACTGTCTAATGTCACTGCGCTGTGGCTGTCCTATTCGGCAAATGCAACACCCGGTTGCAGCTGCAGCTGCTGCTGTTGTCCAACTTATGCGGCCACCGAAAAAAACGTAGTAAACAAAATGCAAAAACGACAAGGCCACCGTTAGCAGCATGTATTTTTGGTCCACTCAAAGCCATCAACGACCACAACTGGCAAAAAACACCCCATAAGAAATGGCCACTGCAGCATGCAACAAACACAAAAAACTTGCCGCGACCCTCAGTATGTCTTTGTGTGCACCACCAAACCACCCGAACTTTGCTTCAAATTTATGCCAAGACGTTGAGTAAAAAAAAAATAGAAAACAATGAAAAAATTCAAGCCAAGTCCGATTCCCCTGCGAAAGGGCTTTTTGCGGCATGCGCATCAGGCAAAAAATGGTTGCCGGGGAAGCTGTCGACCAATCAGAGCGCCGCTGAGGTGTGGCCTCTGTGAGCGGAGGGAAATTTGCGCATGAGTAAATTTCCCTTTACGCTGCGAATAATCACTTGAGACATGCGCCGTTAAGCGACGGACATAAGGGGCACACAGGGTTTGGGGGTTGGACATTGGCTGTTGTCGTTTTGTTGCATGCAACCCTCTACGCTATGCCTGCTGCCTGCAACGGGAAATTCTCCGAGTTGTTGTTGCCGTTGCTTTTGTAAACATGCGCAGGCGCACTGCACACAAATCAAACGATGTGTGTGTGTGTGTGTGTGCGTGGGTACATTCAATGTTGGGACTTTTTGGGCAGGCGACAGTCGACAGTCGACAGTCGGCAACGAGCAGCAGACAAAGTGAAATGCTTTGATTTCGCTGATTGTTCGATCACACGCAAACTGACAGCGGACTCAGCTGGTTGTCAGCGCGCTTGGCAAATCGAAAATATAACATAACATTTTAAACGTTCAGTCAGAAACTCGTGCAAGTGTTCGTAGTTCACAACATTTTGGTCTTATGCGTGCGAGTGTTTTTAAAGAACGCAGCAAAACTTAAACCACAAATTGGTATCAACTTAAAAAGCACAAAAACAAAAGAACAAAAGGAAACCTGTGCCCGCGTTTTTTATTTGTGTCAATACAATGTTGGAGTTTTATCCAATGCCCACGAATCTGAATCAGGTCGGTGGCAGTTTATATTCGCTGCAGCAGAATCATGGCGGTGCACGGTTCTTGGACAGTCCGAGTGTAAACAGCAACATGACAACTGCCTGTTTGGCCAACAACAACACCAGCAACAGCAACAGCAATAATGGACATAACAGCAGCAACAACAATTTGGCAGCAAACATTTCCGGCAGCAGCAGCAGCAGCCAGCATTCGACAGCAACAGCTTCATTAACGGCAGCCGTAATTTCCTCTCAACATCAACAACAACAACAACACCAACACGCTGTCTCTCCAGCACCAATTAACAGCTGCCCAACGCCCACAGGTCACAGTCCCAGCAGCAGCAACAGCAGCAGCAGCAACAACAACAGCAACAACAACAACAATAATAATATCAAGAGCCAAAACTCCGCCTGCAACACATTAACAGCTGCTTCTGCTGCTGCTGCCGCAACAACAGCAACTGGAGCCGGCACAACAACAACATCAGCAGCAGCAGCAGCCACGGCATCGGCAGCGACTGCGTCGACGTTGACGCTGGCGTCAGCATCGAAATTGTCTGCTGATTGCAGTGGACGCACAGGTATGTTCCAAAAGTATTTTGCACCGGCAGTTGAGGCATTTACCGGGCTCGTTCCGCTTCCGTTTTCTGGGGGCTTCCCCGTTTTTCGTTTTTGGCATAGTTGTGTGTGCGTCTGGCGTGTGGGTCTCTCTGCCAGGACTTCGCTGGCTGGGTGGGGAATGGTGTGGCGGGGAGGGAAGGGCTGATATGCGTCCGTGTTTTACTTACGGCTAGTTTGCATCGCTGCTATTGCCATTGCCCCCTCAAAGTTGGCCCAAATTATTTTCGCAATTTGCGTGTGATATTCTAGGTTTTGGGGCCGGTCTTTGCGTTTGCTGCCGCTGATGTGGCAAGCAGCTTGTAGCTTTAATTCACTTTCCAAGCGATTGTTAAGTTCATCAAATGATATCTGATTTTGAATTGTTTGGGCTCTTTGCTTTTATTTGATTAATCTCTCTAAAAATTATATTGTATATTTTTTGATAGTGCAACTAAAAGTTTATTGTTAAATGTTTATCTAAAATTTCAAAAGTATTTTTATTAAAAATATAAAAAATAAAACGTTTTCTAAAGCCTTATGGAAAACGTGGCATATAAATTTGGTTTTCCAATTAATATAATTATTTAACATCAAAGGACACATATATGTACTAAATTGTAATTAAAATTTAAAAGTTTATCTATATTAAATATATAAAAAAAGTAAAAATAATCTCTTAAATAAACACTAAGTCAAAAGATATATGCGAGTCGTCAGAGAGTAGAAAATATATTTCTAAAAATATTTGGGCTTCATTCTAAGCTCAAACTGTGTCCTATATAATATTATTTATTTTATTTGATAAACGCAGATAAATGCAGATAAATTACACTCATTTGTCCGTATTTTATGCGATTAACTCATTCTCAAATTTCTTGGATATTCGTCTGTGTAGATAATTATTTGTAGGATAATAGATTAATGTACATGCATCAAAATTGGCTTCGAAGCGATTGCAAATAAAAGAGCAAAAGAGCCAAACTTGTGGCCAGAAAATAGCCAAATAACATTTAATTGATATGCAAAGCGAATATTCGCATAATAAATCATAGAGCAATGAAAAATGCATTTTCGGGGGGGTGGCCGACGGCAGAAGTATTGCCAAAAGAATGAACACAAGTTGACCACAAAATAATTTTGACAATGAAGCTGACTGGAGCACATTATATGTATGTATTTGCAACCAATAAAAGGCGATTAAGGCATGCAACAGACTCTCATACTAAACACACATGCTCACACACCCACACCCGCCCGAAAGTAGGCAGCACTTTTTAGCAGCTTGCAACAACGAAAGTGTTGCTGGCAAACTTTACGAAATTCTGGGCAAAATGCAAAGTGTGCAAACAATGTGTGTGATGCATATGCGAACCCGGACCCCAAACTGGGCGAAGCTCTCTCAAGCACGCAAAGATTTCGATACACACACACACACACATTAACACATGCTCATGCTCTTATTTACATATGAAATGTCTATTAATTCTTGGGCTGCAGCCATTGCCAAAATGGCAGCAAATAGTTTCCGTTTGCCAATCACTTTACTGCCAGCAGACTTGATAGCATTGCTCATCTATGAATTTGAATTTGAATTTGACGCCAACAACCAAAACCGAAAACCCAAAACCTAAAACCCAAAACTCAAAAGCCAAAACCAGCTGCAGCAGCTGCAAATGGGACGAGGAATTTCAAGGCATTTGTGGCTGCCTCAGCACACAGACCTGCAGTTTGTCGACCCTACCTCGGAAATGAACACACTCAACACTTCAACAGCTCTTAAAGCCCCTCATCTCTTCAATCCCACACACAGACTCCGTGTCAGATATGCGCCTTGTGTCTCAGCATATCTGGTTTTTGTGGTACCTACGGTTTGCTCTTTCTGTGCTGCAGGAGGAGCAGTAGACTATGTTTAGCTAGTACAGTGATTACTCTTAAATAAGAATGCTGAGCTTAGAGAGGTTTGTGGTATTCTACCTCGATGTTTGTTACTTATAAATAAATAAAATGCACCTTAAGAAACTTAGTTCAAACACTAAAACTACTATATTATACATGTATTTGAATATAATTCAGCATTCAGCAAACTATTCAGGAACTATATAGATTCTCGTAGTAGAAGAGAAGAGATTTCGACATTTGGCTAATACCAATTCGGCGACATTCTCGCTTGCCAGCGTACACTGTGTACACTGACAGCTAAAACTATGTGCACACATACACATACGTATCCTGTACATATGTGACACTTGCATAGCATTTGTCACTTTCGCTTCAATGGGTGGCTGAGTGCTTGAAATTGCGTTCGCCAGAGTAATTAAAGCCATCGTATCAAGGAGCTGTCACACAGGCTGTCTGGCAAAAAAATCTCCGTGCCACGTGGAGTAAGTTTATTTGTATGAGACTTGAGCCCCAAAATATATGCCACAACTTTTGGCTGCCTGTCAATTTATCATCATAGACCTGCGCTTGCCTGTCAATGTGTCAATAAGTGCGCCATAAAGCGTGGGATGGGGTTGGAATGGGTTGCGTTGGGTTGCCTTCGAGCTGCCCCTAATCAGAGACGCCGTTCGCTGATAAGCGCTGATAACGATAACGTACCTTGGGTGCTGTTGTCTATTAACTGTTTGTATTTTATTTTTATAGTACTAGGCGCGTTTATCAACGTAGTTGATTTTGGAATTATCTGCTGTTTAATCGCCACAATTTGACATGAGTGTGCCGCACTTGTTTTAGCTATGTTTGTGTTTGTATTTTTGCTGTTCGTTTTTCGACAAGTTTTCTGATCAAGGCAACTCGTAATCAATCAGCAGCCAACCGCCAGGCTTCTGTTGCGCTTCCAATTGAATGCGAACAACGCAACAACATAACACATATCAAATGTATCAAATACATTTGTCTATCACATTTCGCTAATGCGTCAAAATATATCCTTTAGCAGCAGCAGAGCACAAAAAACCCGAACATCTCTTCATAAAACTGCAACAAAAGGCCATAAATTCCGATTAGATTACACAAAGCCAAATGTCAATGGATAGCACTCGCAAAAAAAAACCAAATAAAGAAAAGAAAGCTGCCACAATATCGCATTCAGAGTGCACACAGAAATAGCGGAGTGTTGCCAGTTCAAAGCGGGACTTATCAAATGATCCTTTGGCCAAACCCCAAACCAGCCTAAAACTGCCACAAAGCAATATTTTTCGCGTTATCACGAATGCGATTTGATGCACACACACAACCAGGCTGCTTGTATTGCATCTGTTGTTGTAGCATACTTTTTGGGGCCCCGGCTCGCCTGTAGCAACCGAAATGTGAACAGCAATTCCTCTCAACCATCGCCATTCCTATAACTGCCTTCCAGCTCCTGTTGTCAACTTCACGCTACGCTGGCTTAGCGCACAAAACACGGAGCAGCCCCCAATCCTTGGGGCTGTCTCCCACTCTGCCACATTTCTGCATAGGGTTTATGCTGTTTTCGCTGCTCACTTAGCTCCCGCACATAAATACACATACATCTACATAGATCAAGAGCTGGGCAGATATGGTGGTGTGAAGGGCAGGGCGCGCTGCCATTGTGCCAACCATAAATCATGCACATTTTTCTGTCAGTGAGCCAGTGAGTCATATAATATGAGAGTTGCGTCGTCCTTCCGTTCATTTTTCAGTTTAGCGCTCGTCATGTACATATATTTTTTTTATGTTTACTGCAGCTTTCGTTGTTTTTTTTCTGTTTTTTTTTTCATTTTAGGTACTACTTTTTACGACTGGTTTACGGTTTGAAGTGTGTGCGAGCATGTGAACAGATTAGTCAAGTCACTCAAATACAAAAAAACAACATATATTTGAGCAGCACGTAGATATTTGACTAGTTTAAGGAAAAGTTAAGAATATCTGTACTTAAATATAGTTAAAACGTGCTTCATTTGCACGAAGCTTTAATTATCTTAACAAATGTTATTGGCTGCAGCAAGAGACTGCAGACTGTATTTATTATCATGGTTTCTTAAACAACTCTTATCTTACCAGATGTGAAAGGGGCTCTGAGTACATATTTTGGATTGCCGTATTTTGGCTCATCAATATCCGACTGGGAAACATTGTAGCCAACTTTACGTTTCAATTACGCATCAAGGAGCTATCAATACAAGCTGTTACAGCCGCCGACGGAGACAGATAATTTTTTTTTGTTTTTTTTTTTTCGTCTTTGTTTCGAAACACTTTTGACTGCCAGAAGTGCGAAACAATAAGCACAAAAAAAGTGAGGGGGGGGGGGGGGTGGCGAGGGGGGAGTTTGCAAGAAACATTTTCACACGATTTGACAACGTACTCGTCTGCGTGTCCTGCGTGTGCAACTGCTCCTGTTTCTGCTCCTGCCCCATGCCTGATGTCCTCCAGCAACATATGCCAGCTGCCAGCACGTAGGGGGATCAGTTTTTTCTTCTCCTATTCCGTCCGCTTCTTTTTGTGTGTGTACAGTGGGAGATTAAGTCAATTTGATTGTTAATTTTTGTCATTGCTTTCTTGACTCCTTGCAGAAGTGGGCCACATCAAGTGCGAGAAGAACTACGAGCTATGCGAAGGATGCGGCCAGAAGATCCACGACCGTTATCTGATGAATGTGGGTGATGCCAATTGGCACGAGCAGTGTTTGGCCTGCTGCTACTGTGGATTGCAGCTGCATCACACCTGCTATGTGCGCAACTCGAAGCTTTACTGTAAGCAGGACTACGATCGCCTATTTGGTGTCAAGTGCGCCGCCTGCTGTCATGCGATCCTGCCGCAGGAGCTGGTGATGCGTCCCATATCCAACTATGTATTCCATCTGCCCTGCTTCGTTTGCTATGCCTGCCGGCTGCCCCTCCAGAAGGGGGAGCAGTTCATGCTGCGCGATGGACAACTCTTCTGCTATCGTCATGATTTGGAGAAGGAGATGTTTTTGGCGGCGGCTGCTGCCCAGCATTGTGGATTTGTTGGCCTCGATGAGGAGGATCTGCTGCGGCCAAGAGATGGCAGACGTGGTCCCAAGCGACCTCGCACAATTCTCACCTCGCAGCAGCGCAAGCAGTTCAAGGCCTCCTTTGACCAGTCACCCAAGCCATGTCGCAAGGTGCGCGAGGCACTGGCCAAGGACACTGGGCTGTCGGTGCGTGTGGTGCAAGTTTGGTTCCAGAATCAGCGGGCCAAGATGAAGAAGATACAGCGCAAGGCGAAACAGAATGGAGGAAGTACAGGCGGATCTGGCAATGGGCGTGGCAACAGCAATGCAAACGCCTCCGATGACAAGGACTCGAGTGAGAAGGAGGAGAAGTGCGTCAAGCAGGAGCATGGTGTCGACAATGTCAACTTCCTGAGTGGCATGGATAGCACCTTTGCCAGTCAGCCACTTAATCCAAACTTGCCCTTTTCACCGGATGGTGCGTAGATCCCAATAATAATTGTGGAATGAAATTCTTTTAATTTTGAAGCGATCATTTTAGTTTAATTTTGAATGAATCCAACTAATCGTAATTTTTTCGCACAGCAGATTATCCGGCCAATTCGAATGACAGTTTCTGCAGTTCCGATCTCTCGCTGGATGGCAGTAATTTCGATCAACTGGATGACGATGCTGATTCCCTGTCGCTGAATAATCTGGAGCTGCAGTCGACCAGTTCGTCGGGACATCACAATCAGCACTCGAATCCGCACGACATGCTGGCCAATCTGAATACGAGCCTTATCAATCCCATCGACAAGCTGTATCTCATGCAGAACTCCTACTTCAGCTCTGATAACTAAAGAGAAAGAGAGAGAGAGAGAGAGAGAGAGAGAGAGAGACGGATGGAGAGAAGATGGGAGAGAGAGAGAGAGTCGTAGTCATACGAATTTATTAGCGTTAGAGTTGCTCGCTTTAGTTGGGAGCGCAACTGCTGGTAGGCACTGTATCTCCTTGGGCTTTGCAGCTAAGTAATTACAATTACCAGCCATTCGGCTTTTTGGCAAAGTTGAGATTTTAAGGAAAACCAAAAAAAAAAAAAAAATAAAAAAGAAAAGGAAAAAATGAAAAGTTATCAATTGTGATTTTTAAGCTAAACGAAGTTTTAAGAACAAATTGCATTACACCGATATAAACGAGACGTAATGCATAAATTATTGTTAGTTCGAAAATAAGTACATAAGTAGTAGAAACCAAAAGATGAAATCAATGTGAGCCTATGTTTGTAAATAGTCTTAGTACCAAAAATTGTTATAAAAATGTAATTTAAATTAAAACGTCAATAAATTATGTATTAGCAAGTGCAATTGAAACTTCTTGTCATTAATATATTCCAATGAATCCTAATTTTGGCAAACGGTAATCTCAAAAAATTGAGAATTCATTCATTTTCCACAAAACCCATCATCGTTTGAATCTACGCGCTCAATTTAAGTACTTATTCGCGCGATTTGTGGCGCCATCTAGTGGCGAGCATAGGTATATGTTTTCAAATTACTGTTTACTTGTTTTGTCTACCTGCCAGTAGATGGCGTATCAGTGTTCAGAACCACATTGTGGAGGTCGGTCGATAAGTGATGAGTAACTTGATAGATACGTCGTCGTAATAATAAGTTTTTTAATCATGTGCCTTAAGTAAAGAACATTTCGTTGCTGGCAGTTTTTTCCAAAAACAAATTGCTGTTAATAACATTTTTACCGAATGTTAATGTATTTGGGTGCCCACAGCTGTGTCAATAAGTGTTGGGAAACTTGCCAAAACAACTTGGCTAGAAGAAGAGCCACCAGCGTTGATAAACATAAAACAATTTAATTTGCGATGGTAAGCGTGAAATAAACATCAAAAAGAAGAATAAACCAGCTAATTTATTCTACTTTCAGCTCTTCTATTCGTTCTTCAAATCGCTTGTGGGTAAAGAGGTTGTGGTCGAGCTGAAAAATGACCTGAGGTGAGAACCGGCTGCCTTTTTTTTTGGCGCGTGTTAATATAAAATACAAGAAATAATAACTAACACAAGGGAAATTCTTGTAGCATTTGCGGCACGTTGCATTCCGTGGATCAGTATCTCAACATCAAGCTAACAGACATCAGCGTGACAGACCCGGACAAATACCCGCATATGCTGAGCGTGAAAAACTGCTTCATCCGCGGCTCCGTTGTGCGATATGTGCAACTGCCCGGAGATGAGGTGGACACGCAGCTGCTTCAAGATGCGGCACGCAAGGAGGCTGTGGTGAGCACGAGATAAGTGTCGCAGTATCTGCTACACATTCTGTTAATAAACTGAACACCCACTTGTACGAAACTCGTCACTTTTTGACCTATATCTAAGTGAAATTACGTTAAAGCCAAACAAATTTGATTGAAAATACGAACTTTAAATGATTATACTGATTCAGTAGATTTTTAACGATTGGTCCTTTAGCACATCTGGCTTTGTTATACATGTGCAATGCTCCTAGTTTATATACGGCTCATAAATTTTTGATGAGTCACTTGGGGTTCGCCTTACGTTTATACGTATGTTTTATGGTTTTGTTTTGATGAGCTACGAAATCATTATTGGCCTACGCATGAATGACATTAATCGCTGCGAATTGGATTACAAACGCTCAACTGAAGAGGGAAAGAACATCGAAATGCTTTTTAGGTCAAAGTCAAAGGTTGTTTCTAACAAGGATTTGGTGAGGGGGCTAAATTTATTGTTTGATTTCATATCCTTGAATAATTACAAATAAAGAAATACGGCGTGTACCAAAAACGTTAAATGTACCTTTTTGTTTGGGTGGGAAATATGATATCTATTTTGCAGACTGCTGTTTAGGATGGCTTGTACACACACCATTTCCCCACATTGGGTTTATGTACTGGCTAAATTACCCATAAGCAACGAATTTGCTGCATACTTTTGGGCGCACATAGTCGACGAGAAAAAGGATTTAACTCGGTCATATTCCTGCAGATTTTAGACGAATGTGTTGCGTTAGAATCACTGGAACCTACTTTATCGAACAGCATTCAAGCAGGAGGATGGTTTAAGACGGTACTTGTACTGCGGAGCACCTGGAATTCACATATACATCATTATTTAACCTAAACATAAGCATTATGTTTGATCCAGGAACTCAGCTCTAAGTATCCATGCATTTATGAGCTACCCGCTAGTTGCTCTTGATTAGACAATAAATTTTAAAAGATTCAAATTAAAATCTATTATTAATCCTGATGTCAAACTGTGATAAAAACAATTTTATTCTTAAAATCGGTTCGCTTTTACCAAGTTATGGCTTTGGAAAATTTAAACCCCTACCTTTACCGATTTTTTTGGGTACATTTTTTAATATGACGAAGCAAATAATTCTATACTCAAGTAATTCTATGGGTTCAACATCGTGCCTCATCCTGATGTCAATTGTGCATGGCATGAATACCGACCAGAACGACAATACCCTTTTGACGTGTGGCTTGTTATGTTTTTGACCCATCATTGAAACAGGTTGGGTAATCGACATGCGTTTAATTCCTGATATCCATTGTCGAATACGAAGGCCAGTGGTCGTTAAGTGCGAATTGGATTTCTTCTTTTGTAAGCACAATTCAAACAGCTCTTTATGACATTCGAATTTAAATTCACGAGCAGTGAATTTACATAAATACCAAAGCGATGTCTATTTAGGGAATTACTTGCTGAAATATTGTACCATCAATTGATGGACGTGTCACTCAGGTCTGCTTGGTCGGCTTGTCGTTGTCGTTGTCAGACTGTGCATAATTGTGCTCGACTGGACCTCCTGGAGAGTGCGAATAAAAACAAACTTTGGTCAACCAATAAAAACCCCACGACCCTCCAAGCCCGCTATCCGTCGACGTTTTCCATTATTTTGATAAATTGGTTCCTATTTTTTTTACCAGCAGCTCAACAAAAAATTCGTAGCATATATTTTAACGCATTGAAGTTGATTCCTAGTGCCGTTTTCTAGCATTTTATTTTGCATTTGAACACGAACTTTGCAGTTATAAAATATGGCAGGAGAGTTTTAGGGGAAGTTGTCGCTTACAGTCACCGAACGAGGGGTAGATCTGCCATGCCCTTCCCTGCCTTGCTCAGCAAACAGCAAGCAGAGCTGTACATAAAAAAAGCGTAATATGCCTGATGGGTGTTGGCTTTAGCCGGATTTACGAGTCAGCGCTAGGTCATAGGCATAGGCATTTTTGGCAGATTCCGGACGCTAGTTCATCAACGTGTTGAGTTGTGCGTGCAACGTTAAACTTGGCTCGTAAACTTTTTATTTTATTTATTTTTTCTTGCAATTCACTCATTTGGATTTTATTAAAAAATGAAATATACAAATTTTACACAGATTATCTTATATGTACAAATACACAAATATAAATATATGATTTATACACTTAGAATTATAAACGTATGTTGCATAGGAGCATTACTTATGTACATATTCTGGAAGCTGCCGTCGAATTTACAAAAATCCCCGTGGCTTATTTTTACGTTTCAAACGTTATCTTTGTTGTTGTTGCTATTGCCGTTGTAGTTGTTGCCGTCCAAATTTATCCATAAGCTCGATAGTACACATACGCATATCTGTTTGTATACATACACTAAGAATATATACATATGTATAGCAAAGTTAAGTACAAGTTTCTTAAGTATTATAGGGGATTTACTCGTTGGCAATTAACCTGTGTAGATTACAGTTTATTTTTTTTCTCATAATCCTTGTAGCAGAAATTCGCAATAACATTGCAGCTAACTATTCTGCACGTGTTTCCAAGCTAATTACATAGAGTACGTTGAAGTTATCTTCGATGTCCAGCTCCAACTCCAGCTCCAGCCTAGTATTTACTCTTTGCTATAGTCTACTGCACGATGTCGCTGAGTAATTATAAATTACTCGTAAGCCATCGCATTAAAAGTGTTTCGTTTTCCCGCATCTTAAACGAACTAGCAACTAGCTTTTGTGGCAACTAAAATATCATTATGTTTACTTAAGTATAGTTTACATATATAGTTGTGAGCAGCTTTTGCCAATTAATTGTCAACGTAATCTTATGGCAAGTGTAGATACTTGGCTAACATACTTAGCCATATGCATACTTCAAACTAAAGCCTACAATTACGAACTTAGCACACGAACAGTGTTCAAAGACTTAATTCTCAATTAGTTGCACTAATCCAATGTTAGCGCCATCTCAATGATCTGATCATCGGCAACGCTCCACGCCCCTCGACCCGCCCCGTCACAACTCAGCACTGGGAGAGTTGGACTGTAAGTTGCACAGCAACTTTGATTTTAACTTTCAATTAGTGTGTTTCCTTAGGGTGACTCTTGGAGTCCCTGTTGGCGCCGCACCAGCTCCTGGCTCAGGCAACGGCAGCAAGAGCAAGCATCCTTCTCCTCCGCTGCACGCATTGTTGCACCCACCTCTGCCTCGACCGTCACCATCGCCGCTAGCTCTGCTCACACACTCGACACCCGATCATTGTTGTCAGCCAGAAGGGTCACGCCCTTCATTAGCTTATGCCCATTGGCCACGCCCCTCTGGCTATCGTAGTTGAGCACCAGGGTCGATGGCGTCGACTGCAGCAGCAACTGCTCCTCCTGCTCCCGCAGGCAGCCCGGCTGCCGAACTGCAGAGTTGTGATTGGGATGTGGACTGCGCACCGAGGAGCTTTTCCGCATTAAATGCGGCGTGGGAGCGCTGCTCACAGAGTTGCCCCCCTGCAGCAAGCCAACCTGCTCTTTGAAGGGTCCCCCTGCAGCTCCATTGCTCGAGCTGCGATAGTAGCTCTGCTGGCGGAAAGTGCGCATTTGCCGAGAATTGCCACCAGCTGCATCCACTTGCGTTACGGCCGTCAACATCGAAGGAGTCCGCTGTGAATCGCCTCTGTGGGTACCCAAAAATAATGGATAAGGGATAACGGGTAAAGGAAGTAGCCATGCTACCACATACCTGTTCAGGCTGTATGCGTTGTTGTTGCCGCCACCGGTTCCCGATTTGTTGCCCTTACCGGGACAGAGATGAAAAGCGCCGTAGATGAGCGGATTAACCAAGCTGTTTGACATGCCAAAGAAAAAGATGGCATCCTGTAAGTCATCGCCCAGCTGCAAGCAAAAAACAGTTGGGCTCAAATTAATTTCCGGCGTTTCAATGTATGTCAACCGTATTCCGCTTAGTGTTGAAGCATGCGGTTGCTTGCGTACCTTTTCGTGGCTTTCATTATCTAATCCTACACGCAATACGCTTTTCCGGGCTAACATAACCAAGTCAACAATCCGCCGAGCCAAGGGCATTAATTAAAAGTTGACCATAAAAAAATAATTCTGATATGCGCCCAGCAACACACACAAAACGGGTCCCACGAAAAAGTGTGTAAAAAATGCAGCAATAAAAGGGATTTTCAGCAGCAGCTGTCGAGTGAATCAATTGTGAGGCATCAGTCCCCTTTTTTTGTGTATTCTGCAGTAAATGCTTATTTTGTTTTCAGCTGCCACAAGCTGTAATATAAAACATGTCAAACGAAAGCACAAAAAGACCCCCTCAACTCTTTAGACCCCCCGTTTCCACGCCTCTGAGAAATCGACTGCTGATTGATGGGGCTTCCCAATGACTGAATTGCTTCAACACCATTTGTTATAGATAAATAATTTGTGCAGGGTACATGCGCATCAGCTGTACATAATATGTGTGGGAATAAGGCATGGTATGGTCGGAATAAGGTATGGTAAGGTATGCTTATGCGAAACATGCCATTAAATATAATTACAATTTCAGGCAATACCGCAGAATTCATTAATTTTGCAAATTACATTTTTACACTTATACTTAATGTCGTTGACTGCATTAAAATTTTTGTTATTGCTTTTGCTTTACAAAAGCAGATGGAACAGGACAAGAATAACAAGCCTTTCAAATGGTCAACATTGTTTCACAGATGTGACCCAACAACCCCATCCCGTAAGCGCGCATACTTACCCTTTTGTCTGGATTCCAGAACATGAAGATAATCATCATTACATAGTATGGTGTCCAGCAAATGAGGAATGCGATAATGATCACAACTGATATGCGCAATGATTTCATTTTGGCCTTGTGTATTAAGCGTTGACGGTTCGTCTGTGTTGGCAACTGCTTCGTTGAGTAGTTGGCCAATTTTGAACCCTGAAACATTTTTTCACTGCCTGCAAAAAAGGACATAGAAGGAAAGGAAGAACATACAAATTCAACATAGTTATCTCTCAACAGATAAGCAAAGTACAATTGTGGATATCCACTTACTTGAAATTGTTCGAAATGTTGACATGTAGGTGCCTGGAAAAAATTTAAATTTGTTTTGTCACATTAGCATCTAGATGGACACTACAAATGTACAATGTGTATATAGTATGTATATATGCAAATATTTACCGAATAGAATACATAGCGGCAGCAAAAAGGTAAAGACGAGTGTAAATGTGGCATACATCTGCTCCTGCCAGTCGGCTGTGTAGAATCCGTGAGTCACACACTGGTAAAACTCCTCGACAAAGGGACCGCGTGCCACATGGAAAATGAAGAACTGCGGGTTCCCATTTTTCGATTTCCATTTGACAGTCACATGGAAAGAAGTGGAAAAAAAAACGTGCAAAAGATGACATAAGCGTTTGATGAAAATACGCTCGTACAAAAGTACAAACATGCAAGAGAGATTTTGATTGAATACTTTTATCAGCATCTCTGAATGCGCCATAAAATGAGGGACTTAATGGCGTGTTTGCCGAGTTGGGTGTTAAATGTGTGATTGCTGTCTGTAAGATGTGCTTTTCCCCTAGAATTGAATTGAAGCCGGCAACAAATTTAAGCATCCTTCAATTTGAGCTCCTTTTAGGCCTTTCACAATTTCGCATGTAGTTGACCACAGTTTTGATGGATCATCATTTTATAGCCTGTCGGCAATTATTCATTCACCTTCTAAACGTAGCTCAAAGCATATTCATTATTTATTTCTTTCTTTTATTTTTAATTCAATTTTTCCAGTTTAATATACACATTTTTCTTCTCTTTTTTTTAAATGGGAAAAGAGCTTATCGCAGCGTTGCAGCTTTTTCCACATTTATGTTCAAGAAGAGCTTGTTGTCAACGTCTCAAGCCACACTAGGTTAATTTCAGTCTCAGACGTAATAAAATTCCCAATGCGCAGATAAATCTAGCTGATGTTCCGGCCCCGGATGCCAGGCTCTCTCTCTGAAACATTTGTGATTATAACTAATGCATTAAGAGTCTTTTCATTTGCACATTTTATGGTTTCCTAAAGCTTGTCTCACCCGGAACTGATGGCCCTGACGACAGCTGTCGCGAGTGGGATGGTCGACCAAACTGCCAAAGTAGTAAAACTAAAACACTAAACCGACCATGGGTGGGCATCTGTATTAACGCTGATTTTTATTAATTTAACACATTAATAACTTCCAGGCAATTGAACGACTCGATGTTTCCTAAATACGAATTATGCTGACAGGAACAAGACACATAAAAGACGATCCTATCTAACAAAATCAAGTACAGTATACAGCCATGTCGATTGGTTGGTTGAGTTGTACAACTTAATATACATATACCTTAAGCGGCTAAAAGCCTTTCTTTTTAGCAACTTACGTTTGTTTCTTTTCTCCAAACTATTGAGGTAAAAGAATTTCACGCGCTTTGCAAGTACCCACTCAAGTATAATCGAACGTATAAGTATATATTGCCCGTATAAAATAAAATACTGTTGAGTTTCTCTTTAAGATTCCAACAAGCAAAAAAAACCTCAACTCCAAAGGAAAAGGAAGAAGAAATACTGCTGCATGGTGTAATAAAAGATGGAATACGCATGAACAATAAACTGACTGAAGAAGTGGCACATACATGCAGGCTTATTGCACAGCTGCCTGTTGGGCGGGGATCAACATGTGTTGTTTATTGCCTGCCGAAGTAAATTTTCATTTTGTTTTATTATTTGAGATGCGTGAAAATGGAGGAGTATCCACATATTGAATTTGATATGATGACTATTGATTATTGAACTGAGTTGTCTTTTCAGTAACGGGGCAAACGTGGAATTGAATTCGTATGTGCAGCTGGCAATGAACTCTTCAAGTTATGCAGAGAGACACAGTGTCAAGTGTCACGTTAAAATGCCGCACGAGTTTTATGCGTCATATTCGATAAGGCCGAAATGAAAACGTATCCTCTTGTGGCTGGCAAACAGCTAACCTTAAATAGCTGGCGACAAGTAAAAGTGTCATAAAGTATGGCCATAATTGCTGAGAGCGTTTAATTGGGTGTGTGTGTATGTTTGAGTCAGTGTGAGTGGTAATTAAGGTATGTTAGTATTACAGCATTAAGTAACACAGTACTTAAGTTGCTGTTGCCACGTTTTAAGAACGGTCTCACTTCTGTTAAATATATGATTATGTATATATGCAGGTGTGTATAGTCAGTTAACATCAACATAATCTGTGAGCCGGAAGCATACACATTTAATTATTCTTAATGTTCATTGTCACATTTAAATATTTCAGTCTACAAACAGTGCCTAATTATATGCAAACATTTTTCCGCTACTCTCAGCGGTATAAAATATATATATATATAATGTAGTGTGTGCACCACAACAAATTCAGACAAGATAATTAAATTTTTTAATGTATACAAAAAATTATAGCATATATTTCAGCGCTGCAGCTGTGTCGAACTGTCGTTGTCGCATGGATATGCTAATTGTTTAAATAAACACCATGAACTGTCCATATTTTCTAGGAAATCGCGAAATGACATTCAATGGAACATTGTATGACGTGAATAATAATTCGTGACAATGTCGATGGCAAACCTTGTTGAGTGGCGACCTGAAGAATGTAAGTGACCCAAAGGACTTACAGGCGAACAAATGAAAAACATATGATTTTGCTTCCCAGAACCTATTTTTGTGCACACCCACAAAAAAGAAAAGATTGAATATGATTGCCACTTGCGAGCTTGAAACAAACACAAGAGCACTGTTTGTTTTTGGCTACAGGAACTATCTGCAATCAATGCAACACAATTTGAATGATTTAATTTTCGTTTACTTCTGTTGGAGATGGGGTGTTATCAAGAGCTTCAATTGAATATTTTCAGTTTCCTTGCAAACACACAACCATTTATACATTAGATAAATGTATTCATGAAATATTAACGATGAACATCAGATAGCCAATGAGCCTATGAATTTCATATTAGATTGTGTTCTTCCTACTTTATTATGCGGAATTCATTATGGTATATATATATTAAGTAAACAACTCAAATGAATACTAACTAATCCGTGGATCACAATAAATTTGGCAGTATCAAAGACTATTAAAATTCCAATTGTGTCATAAATCAGATGGGCAACTCAATTAGATATGCAATCAAGCGACACAAAGGCATGATACATAAATAATGCAATAAAAGTGTGAAAATAAAGGTTTACAGCAAACAAAAAAAATAAAAATGGAAAAAATATTCGAGTGTATTTTGTTTTTTTTTTTTGCTTGTTCTTTTTCTGTGCTTGTATCAAAAAGGATAAGGGAACGAAAACGATTTCATGTGGATAAGCAGCCAAAGGACGTTTTCACAGTCGGAAGGCTGGCAGGAAAATAAATATTTCATGTTTGTCGCTTACAGCTTTCCAGTCAGATCCCGGACGTTATTTTTGTCAACCCTTCAGGCTGACACACATGATCGGAAAAGCGTTCGTTAAGCTCTTAGCATTTGGACTCTGCACACGTGTGTGTCGTGTGCGTGACAGGGGGGGAGAAGCGGAAGGGATACCCAGCGCAGCGTTTAGCGAACTCTTTATGCAGCAGGCAATCACTTTTAATGCCTGCGCACGCAATGACGCCTTCCTTAGGACTATTTACGCGTTGGCTCCGGGGCGTATAAGCTATAAAGCAAACATACAATATTACTTCAACTGTGACACGCAACAGCAAAAGCTGGCAAAGATTCATCCTACGGGCTGACAGACCTGTTTTCGTGGCCTACTGTTTTCTTGTTCTTGACTTAATGGCGGGGCGACAAATTGCTGCATAATAATATTGGGAGCGGTGCGCTGAAGAGCAAAATAAAACACACTCAGAAAAATGATTGAATACAATAAAAACAAATTGCGCCAAATTTAAATTTTGCACTTTTGCAGGAACAGAATCGGTTAGATATTATAGTTAAACCTGGTATATTTATCTGATACTTTGGCATCGCTAAAAATCTTCTATTACTTTGATATGTAATCAAACACTACGACCTTTTTGCTGAGTGTATGCACAATGTGTACAAATTCAATTTGAATTGATTGGGATGCGGATTTAAACTTGGCACTCAGATTCTAGCTAGCTAAGCGAAAAGGGCGTCACTTACCTGGGGCAGGCTGAGCACCAGCGAGAGTATATAGGTGCCACCAAGCAATCGATGGCACCTCTTGGCCATATTGAGCGACTTCATAGGATATTTGACAGCAATCCAACGGTCGACGCCGATAAGAACCAGCACATACGTGGATAGATAGAGGCTGAACATTTGGAAGAGCTTCACAAGCTTGCATGTCAGCTCATTAGCGAGCCACTGAACCGTGTAGCACCAGGCAGCCTCGCCAATTAGGCAGAAGCCGGTAACCAGAACATCGGCGATGGACAAGTGAAACATCAGAGAGTAAATGGCGCTCCAGGTGTGCCGCGAATTGCGGCGCGTTATGCGCGTCTTGTATATATTCCAGATAGTCAGCAGGTTGCCCAGCAAGGAGAACAGCGCCATCACAGTAAGCACATAAACCTTCAGCAATCCAGAGCGGGACAACTGTGGTGCATGGTCCATGACATGCTCGGGCACTTGTTCGGCCACTGGTGAAGATTCGTGCAGAGTGTTGATGTGTCCAAGCGCTGAGCTATTCAGGCGTGAGTCTGTCATGATGGCATAGGCTGCCTCAGTGCCTGTGACTGTGTTTGTGTTGGTGGTTTCTGTGGTCATTCCCAACCCAGCATCCAGTATGTTGAGCGTATAGTTGGCTATGTTAGGCGCCACTTCCGCAGCAGCTGTGACAAAAAGTCGGGTAAAATTTGCCACTGTTGACCAATTGGTTTCCATGTCATTGTTAGCGTTGTCCAGCAAAACGGAAGCGTTTCCAACAGGAAACCGGCCATGTGCGATATCTTCAAAGTCTTCCATTGTTCGTTTTAAACAACTTTTTGTTTTGTTTGGAATATTTTGAGTGGCTTCGGAGGGATTTCTCTGGTATCCACATTAACTAGTTTGCATGTTGGCTTCGTTTTTAATTTCTTGATTCGAATCGAGTTTATTGCAGTTGAATTACTGATTAGCCATTTTAATTTTTGCTGCCAACAAATCCTTGTGACGTCCGATGTGCACTGTAAATTTAAAAGTTTAGGTTTACTGACTGATCCGATTATAATTGCTAATGAAATGGAGACTACCCTTGTAAATATTTTAGTGCTCTTAGGAAACACAGAAGCTACATTAAAATGTTATTTCCCCAAACGAGGAAAGAGCCACTACACAGAATACATGCAATATACTTCACTTGTCTGGGAAAACACAAAAATCTTTTCTAGAAACCAAATAAGCCTTTCACTCGAATTTGTAGAATTTCATGTGATTTGAATTTAAATTTCAGTATTTCACTCAGCTTAAGAGACTTTTTGGTTTTGAACAGAAGTAAGATGAATTTCTCATTGCTATTCATCTGTTCATTTATCTGTATTTAGAGAAACTGGTAATTTATTTTACTTATTCTCTTTGAAAATAGATTAAGTGTTTAACGGTTTTGCATCGGCTTATCAAACAACTGGCATAAAAGGTGTCCACCCATATTACTTCAAAGGTAAATTCAAATTATGCCCCACACTAAGACAATGGGATCAATTTGCACATTATAATATTAGCCCACTTTCCACGTTAATGCCAATGCATTGAGTATAAATATGCAGTATTGCAGCATCGATGCTTTTGCCAATGACCTTTGACACACAATTACACAAGTTTAATTACAAAGCGGCTAATTTAGTAAAAGTGCTGGCAAGTTACAGCCACTGGCAAATGCTGGCCAACAGCGATTAACTGACTGCCAACGGGAAACACAGTGCAAAGCGCACAAATAGCTTTTATAGATTATACATAGAACAGCAGCGACGGCAACAGAAAAGACACTGGACGGCTTTGCACATTTGCGACTCGTCGATTTGCAGTGCAAGTTCAAAGTAAAATTCCGTAACATTTCATTTTCCAAATTAATTTATGAACATAAATTAATTCGAGCGCTTGGCCAAGCTCGTTACTTTAACAATGGCCTGCCAATGAAAAGAAAACACGCGGACACACAAAAAATAGCAGCAAAGTAAATGCTCAGCAACTTAAATTTTCATTTCTTGTTTGAAGAATAAAATATACATCACCTGTGCACCCAAAGTGCATTGAGCAAATTTATCGATTTATATGCATATGTATGTACATGAAATGTAATCAAAGTTAATCAACTCAAGTCAATTGTATCGGCTTATGACTTTATTGCTAACGTGTTTATTCTGTTATTTCTTTGTAATTGGTTGAACTCGAGTAACCGTTAATTACATGATGATGTTGCTTGTATTAATGCATTGCTGAATTGCTTAATTGCCATTTAATCGCAGTTGCCGCTCACTATCTTATTTACATGTTGCTAACTATATGCTAACACACACACACACACACACACACACACTGAGATGTTCACATGCTTATATGCAAAACATTGCCTTGATTATCACTATGAGCACGTTTCCGAGTAGGAAAAGTTTTCAATTCTTTGTGGATGCGTAATCATCATGATAATATAAAAACGCACATTTGATCGATCGAAACAGATGGGACAACATGTGTCCACTCCCAAAATGGAACAGTCTTGAGGCCAAGGGGCAACTTGCAAAATGTTGAGTCCCAGATGCATCATAGAATAAAGCGTAAGCCATGTGCCCGCTTTTGATTGATTTGCATATATTGTGTTAAAAATTGAAAGCGTACACAACTTAAACTGTTGAGAAACTTATTCATGTGTTCCCAGTCTAGACGGACATTCTTCGCCTTGAGAGCGTTTGAGTCTGTAAGCCGATTTATTGCCAGGGTACTGAACACTAAGAGAACTTAAGTCATTAAAGAATAAAATAAAAAGAAAAACCGACTTAACATCTATAAGTTTTCTAGTTCTCCAGTGCTGTACGTATGGATACCCTGTAAGCTGTTCTAACGTATCTGGCTTGAGTTTAAAACAGTATTTAGCCAATTCTGAAAGATGCTGTATACCATTTATCCCAATAGTTAAGTAAGTCACAAAAAGCATCATTAATTAGGCAGGAAGCACATCAGTTGCCAGAAAAAATGTGAGGTGAGTCAGCAATTCCTTTCGATTGGCACTGACTCACAGTGCGTATGCGCAACTTATTGATGTCCACTGGTTTGGTTATAATTAAAGTGTGGGTTTGCTTTGTTGTTTACACGAGCCAAGGCTAAGCCACTTCAATGTGAAAGAGGCCAATTGTGAAAGTTTTTGCAGATTGCGCCTTTGGCTGTTGATATTGTCATCGGCAGTGGTAACGGTTGAGCCTCAGGACATTTGGAACGATGCTTGCGACCCACTCTAACACTGCCTGTCCTTTAATCAAAGCTTCGCCAAACTTTTGTTTCAAGTGGAAAACATTTCCAGCGTTGTCAGCTAATTTATTTTCGCCAGTATAATGCAAAAAGTTGGGCAACTATTATATATAACTGACAGATGAAAATTGCTTCAGAACGACAAGAAATTCAAAGTAAAGTTGCCGAATTAGCCATTTTGTATCACAGAGTAAGCAACTATTATTATATTTAATTTCGTATAGTTAATGATTATCCATAAATTTGAAGAATCTCTGTTTACTCTGTACCATGACAACGGATTTAATTATCAATACAACTGCAGATATATTCTGTTCAATAATTAGATAATTAATTGATTCAGCGGAAAGAGGCGACACTGACCAGAGAGTACATTTGCGATTATACGTATGCACATATATACTTATATATGTACATACATTTATACATACGAATGTACTTGTGAAAGTAACTGACTACAGTCCACAATGCTTCGCCTAGGATATTCACAACTGTACTTCTTACTTAGGTAGAAAACATAAACTTTTCGCATTAACTGAGATTGAATTAATTTGTAATATTCTTTCTTCCTAATGTTAGTGGGCTTCCTTTTCTAATTGGAACAACAGTTCGTAAAAGTTCCAACCATCTGGGGCAGGCAAACCTGATGAAGAGCATGCCCCTTGTCTTTTGTTCCGCAATTCAAACTCCTACAGAAAGACACACTAAAAAAAATTATGAAAGACTCTCTTTCTTCTTCTGTTTTTCATTTTTATTTGAACACAAAAGCTGGCCATTTATTTGCTGTAGCTCTTAGATGATAAGTTCTGTTGTATAACGCATTTTGGCTTTGTCTAACTAAGTCATAGCTTTGGGATATTTACACAGTTGTCTCGCTTCGCACACCCACACTTTCCAAACAAAAAGAATCGCACACACACTCACATACTACACACATACTGAGAGCACACACACGAGTATGAAAATATTACCGGTATTAGATCAAGATGGAAGCCATAAACAACGTGTGTTTTCAATTTAAATATTAGCACGCCATAATATATTTATCTTTTGACAGTGAACATCTATCCGTTCTACAATTTTAGGTGTAGGAGTATCAACATTGTTCACTTCTCACTTTTTGAAATATTTGCACAATTCGGTTTGGCAAATTTCGTATTGCGGTTCAAATGTGAATCCAACTTGAGCACTTAATGCTTTCAGAATTTGGCAATTACTCGAAACAATTGCAACCGCAAACCCCACATGCCTTTACACGCTCACACGCACAACTGTTTTGTATTTAATCTATGGAATATAGTAAAACCTTTAAACAACTTGCCTTCAAATATATTTTTTCATGTCACTTTAAACTGAATATTATGAAACTTACAGTTTTAACCAATTGAGTTGATGCAAAGTTAATATTCATCAAACGCGCACTTAAAACTGATTATCCTCTTCCAATTCATTTCATATTTCACTTTATGTTATCACAAAACTTTTAAAATATCATGAAGCTTATTATTAAGTCTGTAGGAGTTATGGACAAACTTTTAATAATCAATAACTCAAACACTTAATAATCGAAAAACAACTCCTTCGCGCACAGCATTCTTATTGATGAGTCTCACTGCTTATTTATTGGCACTCGATTAAATCTTATCTTATCACTTTGTTCGCTTCTGTTGCCAAATTTTGAATGGCATGAACTCGTCGCGCCGCTTACTGCTGCATATCACTGAACCAACAACCGACAACCGCTATGCCTCATTGAGTACTGGCAACTGACCGACGTTCTGTTCCGTTCACTTCAGTTGTTCGCTGCGAACTGTTCGCATATCGAGCGAGACTTGTTTGACATTCGAACTTGCTGGCATTCGTACACGTCGCAAGCAGTTTCATTCATAAAATCTCTGCTACAGCAGCAGGAGCAGCGCATCCAACACGCAACATGTTTGAAGTCTGCTTCGTTGTTTTGGCGCGAACACATAATCTTTTCTGCCGTAGGGCAATGCTCGATATACATAACTCATACGCAGCGTAAACCCTCAGCATCAATGTCGAACTTCCTGCGAGACAAAAATAATAGTACGTGCCCTCCATCTCAGACTGTCTATAAGCACCTGTACGTGGTAGGTGACAATGCGTACATTCCACAAGATTTAAGCAGCAAATGTCTCTCAATAGCAAACAAACTATTTCACTGTCTAACGAGTGTAACCGTCTGTTGTTTGGCATGCGACGTGTTTGTTTTTTTGGTCGACCATATTCTAGCAAGCTAATTAAAGCGCCGTGCAGGCAATTTGCTGTTTACCATGCAAACGCGTATCCGAATTAATGAACTAAATCTGCATTAACTAAGGTACATACTTTCTGCCACAGCAACCGTAGGCGTAATTCTTTAAAGTAGAAACAAGACAAAATATTTTCATTAGACCTGCTAATGGGAATCATCAAGAGCGTTGCGCAAGTGCCACTTGCATAAGAATGCTTTTATTTTCAATGCTCGTAATTTACGAATGTCAAGGTACAGAACTTTGCTGCAGCTGTTCATCATTTGTCATCCAAATTTAAGAAAATAATTATTTATTTCAATTTTCCAGAAGTATTAATTTTGTAAATTTATCACAAACAGCAACGGACTCTTAACAACGACGAAAATAAAATTCGCAAGAAGATTTCGACATTAGATATTTACTTTTCGTTTTGTTACAGTATTCTTATTCCCACACCTACTAACTGTCCAGTTCTTTTATAGTTTCCTGTTCGTAACAGTACATTTGTTTGCATGTGACAAGAGAAGTTGACAAATGATGGGAGAACTGGGATACTGGGAAAGGTGAAAGTAAAATGGTTGGACACTTGTGTGAGCCACCGGCATCATTACCGTTGAAAGCCGTGTCAGGCACAGCCGTGCTATTTTGATAGTGAGCTGACAGCTTTCGTCCCACTAATCCTTTGTTTGCCTTGTCTTCTAAGATCCCTGTGGGTACATGATGGCATTTCCGTTGCCCCACGTTACCATAACCGAAACTATTCGGTTGTCTATGTGAAATTAAATTTGCATGAATATGTGAGAATATATAAGCACTGACACGCGTTCCCTTTGGTTTCCATACATCGACCTTATTCCGGATGTGGATCCTCATCCGCACCCACACCGCATGCCATTTTCTTTGTTTAAGTTTAAAGCACAGGCCTACAAATCTGTGTGTGCATGTATGTATATGTATCGTATACAAATGCATAATTTGGAATATTAAATTATGGCATGGGACTGGGTGGCTGCAAAAGCTCCTGTGTCTAGGCAGCATCCAATTTTTCGGGTGATTTATTTCTTTTCTGACAAAGTTGACATAGCTCTTGACTTAGACTTGCCCTCGGATTATTGCTTTATGCCGGCAGGGAATTGGCCGCATGGTAAATGGTAATGGTAAGAATGGCAAAAAAAGTAGTCAGTGTTGCGTAATCTATTGAGTGTTCATGCAAAATAGATTTATATATGTACATATATTTACGCATGCACATATATGATGACAAAAATGCCCAAATACGGAGCAGTAAGCGGTGGCTTTTGTCTGCTATCAGATTTAAAATATTTATATCCAAGTTCTGCAGTTCTGAACCACAAAAATTATTCCCAAAACCCTATTGCCACGTGCTGCTTCCATCTAACGTGGTAGTTAGACATAATACAGCTCAAGAGGCAAGTAACCCAAATGTAAATTGGCACACGTTAGAACAACCTAAAAACTCAAACCCAGCTCAAAACCCCAAACACAATTTTGTATACCGACAAATTGATTTCATCGTGCTGAATGCTCTACGTCCGGCCGTAAGTTAGTTATCCTGTAACCAACCGTATCGCTGGTTGTGAAGGAGGCGAGGAGATTTCGCAATGATTTTAATTTATATATATTTTTTCATTATGGGAGCTTGCCTTCCCTCCCCTCAGCCAACAGACATTCCGACCCTCGAAGATGCTCATTTTCTTAAGTATTTGAACATATTTTTACGTTACCCAAGCGTGGGTTTACGTTGTTTTTTTTAGCCCGGCCTTCGGTTCTTTATTTATTTTATTTCTCTGTCCTTCAAACTACTTTATTTAAATGAGTAAAACAACTGGGAGCTTAAAAAGCCCAAAAGGAGAATACACCGTGCTGTTCACTCAACGAATGCCAGCTATCCGTCCAATAAATTGGTACAATTGGCCTGAAAATTACATACAATTTTCGTTCATAAAAAGCATTACTTAGATGCGTTACAAAGGTCACGTTTTCCGTATGGGTTAACTCAAATAGAAGTTTCATCAATTGTAGACAATTTTGTTTGTTTTGAGGATCAGATATTTCTGAAATTCGTTTGAGTTTTTACTAGTTTTGTGTAACAAAAAAGTCGACAGATTTTTATTAAGCTGACTTCATTGTATTGTTAGTGATGAGGACTTCATTTTAAAAAATGGAATGCAGTTGAGGCCACATTAAGCAGACTTGCAATTATAAATGCACTTTAAGTCTTGACGAGGCCAAGTTGCTTCGTTTGGCAAAGGATTTTGGTTATCAACGATCCTTCGCCGTTAGGTGAACCTTGGTTAATTTAATTATACATACTTAAATTTATGTTTAAATTTTTAACAACAGTGGCGAATTGCTTGATGTCACCTTACCGTGTTTGTACAACGTAATCAAACTTTTGACAACGCAGTGCAATTCGAATAATTAAATGAAAGAACTTCAGCCGCCGAACACTCTTTAAAACAACTGAAAACATACTCTACCAGAAAGGGTACGCCAAAGATAGACCCTGTACTCAGCGCAATAGTGTTAACCTACATATGTGTGTAGAGTATCTTATTTCTATGTTTCGGTTCTTAATTGGGTATTTTAACTTGAAATTACTTTTTAATTTAAGCATTAGTCAACGTTATTCACCAACAAGGAGTGTGTGCTCATAAAAACATTCTCAAAATAACTTGACATCTGCTAATTAAACGGTCGTAAAAAAAAATCGTCATAAAAGTTGGCTGATAAGAATTTTATGTCATTCACACAACATTTTAAATGTAAGCCCCAGAGTAAATGCGCTTCAAATTCTGCCACAATAGAATGTCAATCCTGTAGAACACCTTTTACTTCCATGTCCTTGTTTTCGGCGAGTTTGCCAATCAACTCCATTAATGTGTCAAACTCACCCAAATCAGTTTGTAGTCTAGGTAACGCGACATCATGTCGACTAAATTGACAATTCGTCTACATATTTGCAGTCTGTACCTTGTTTATGGCCCGTTGACCTTTTTCGCAAATGTCACAGCACAACAAAAGGGTTCTTCACAGAAAACAACAGCTAATCGTGATGCATACTTCATTTGCTGTGACAACGAGGTTGTCAAAATTGATTTTCAGTGATGTTTCCTTGATGGAAAGTGGATCAATCTCTCAATTTCGTAACACTTCGAATTAATTTTAACTAATGGATATACATAGTTGTAAATTAACACATTGGCATGACAGCGCCAAACAATGACTCTCTAAGGCTTATCATCAGTCATTAAACCATGGTACAACACAACACATTAATCATACGCCCTGTGTTTAAAATGTGATCAATGTGCCTTGTATTGAATCCAAAGCAAATATTTGCCATGAAACTCTGTATGCATTAGGCATCCGCCCACCTTCTCACCCCTTCCTACCTGATGCTTTGATAAAAGCCCGTCCACCTGCCAATAACAGGAGAAATTCGAAGCATACACCAGCTAAGTTTTAGCGTTTTTTTCTCTTTTTTGGCGTGCTTTGTATTTTCTTTTGTTCCGATATTTCTGGGATATATTTACCGTCTATAAATTACAACGAAAGCAATTCAAGTTATGCAAACAGCCAAGAAACTTGGCAACAATCGTCAAGTGCGCTCTCAGAAAAATTGTATTGAGCATTGTTTGTTATTAAATACTTGTATGTTTGCATATCAGTTTTCCAAGCCAGGTAAATATAAGTAGTCAAACAAAAACCCTTGCATGAACAGAAGCACAACAAAAAATAAGAAAATGGATAACCTGTTTTAATAATCGGCCACTTGTCGGTCAAGCATGGAAGCCCTTTTGACACTTAATGGCGCCACAAAACTTAATCAGTTTATGGCTCAATAATAAATAACAATTATATAACGCGCTATAATGATGGCCTTTTCTCTGTGTGGCACCAACAGAACACCCTTCGCCTATCCAGCTGGACAAGCAATTAGAGAGCATTAATAGACCCACCTCCACCAACAGCCATGTGTATTAATTAAGCCTAAACGTGAAGGAGCTGCCACTTCGTGGCACATGCTTGGGTGGTACGTGCTCTGGTGTTATGTAGGCTGAGTGTGTGCTCTGCTCATATTACTCTCCTTATTTCTATTGTGGCAAACAGGTGGAGTGTGCTGGGTGTCATCCATAATTGAATGCGTGCCATAGTTACACAAATCTGTGAGGTTGAACTAAGCATGAAAGCCAAACATGAGCTCGCAAAATGGCCACTCACTCATCGTCTCTCTTCCTCTGTTAGCCACAGGCAAAAATTCAATGAAAGGCCAAATGAATAAAAAATTAGCTGTGACAGCAGAAGCGCATGACCCCAAAACTACGCCAGACTAGGTGTTGCCGTTCTTTCAGCCTGCCTAGTGCGGCATTTCAATACTCAATTATTGAGTAGCTATCTGTGCAACTTTATCGGCCTATAGTGGTTCGTATAGTATTGATTTTCTGCTCAAATGGTGCCGTTCTTCTATAGTGCCAGTGTTGCGTCGGTTTTCTTTTAGTATTCGGCCAAGCAACTCATCCATTTTGGCCAACTTACGCTTCGTTAGGTGGCAACGTGCATATGTCGGGCACTTTGCGACCTTTTATGTGGCTTTTGTTCCTGGCTTACCACGGCGTCTATCCTCTGCAGTGTGGGGCCGCTGTGCTCCTGCACGGATCACGTGGTGCCCAATGTGGCGAGAATGGTGTGCCAATGTTTGGTTGAAAGCGACCAACGGGAATTTGGGCGCCGAAGCCAAACAAAAGCAACAGCTGACGAAAGGAGAGACGGCTTAGAATTAAGACGAAGGCGTCGCCAGCCACGTGCATATAAAATTTGATCGGTACATAGACAGCAATTAATATAAAGTACAAGACATATTCACAAGTTTACGCAATGAGCGCAGGTTGCCACCAGGGCATTTAAATTTACATAGCCATGCCATGGAATTGCTGGAGTTAAATTAAAATACAACGTTAATAGAAAACACTTATTTAGTTATTGTAGTAGGTAGTATTAAGAAAATCTACGTGTAGTATTAAACATGTCTCCAAACTATGAAACTATGCAAATAGGATTAGTTTTAACATTAACATAGAGGATATTTTGAGCAAAGAATTTTAATGTGAATTTTGAATCAGAATTAAAACTCTACTCGGGTCAGCACAGCATTTTTCAATGTATTTGCAATCTACCTGCAAAGCCATGACCAAAAAACCTTTTTTTTTTTGTAATAGGTTTATTCTTGCCAAAGATATGACATGTATGTATGCCAACATGCGATTAGGCTCGTCAGTTAGCAATGCGACCTAATATAAATCAAACCACTAATACTGCTTATATCAAACCCATCTGTACTATATTCAAGTAAAATCCCACACAAATCCAGGAGTTGGTTTTAATGCGCTTAAAACTGTGTTGTTGGTTTTTTTTTAAAGGAATCAAAAGGTAAGACATACAACTGTTTAACTCCCATACCTAAAGTATCAAAATCTCCGCCCAGCCGGAAGTGGGTTTCAGTTGCCTTTTGCCCAGGTGTGCCCAGGCGAGCGCAAGTGTCGAGTCAAGAGTGAAGGAAGGACATGTGTTCGATGTTTTCGAAAACGGCTCAAGTAGCGAATCTGCTGTCGTAAGCGGCTTGTGTAAGACAATAGTTGTAAAATTTCGCTTGGACAAAGAACCCTCAACGGGTTTGCAATCGGCATTTTTTTTTTCATTTTGCAGCTTAAGTCAAACATGGCCTTTACCTTTAAGCTTATCGAATCAATAAATAAGTTTGTCGTTGGAAAGTGGCTGATGACTCTGCTCTGATAAACTTTTTGTGCGACGAGACTTAATACAAATGATTTAAAAAGGCCCACTGGCAAAGTCGTATAACCGAAGAGCAAATAAGTCAATTGAAAACCACTTAAATTTCTCTTAGCCTATTCTGAACAAACTGATATCAAAGAAGATGGCCAGGAAAAGAACAAATTAATGATGGTTTCCAAATAAATCGAACGAAATCGAAATTCAAGTGTTCTTTTGAATCATTTCTAATTCCACAGCAAAGGATGAACCAAACCTAATTACACATATATCAAGTATGTGTACGGTTTGTCTCAATTACAGTTATCCTCGCTAAAAAATGTTCGATAAAATACATCAAGCTTATGCTTTGCTTTACTAAGCTTATGATACTTATGTATGTTCTATCATTGGCGACTCAAACCAGCACCACAAACTGTCACTTGTCAGCATCGACCATATTCTGTGCCAAATAAATTCAATGGAGATCTTCAGGCATATTATATTTCAGTGCTTTATTTGGTCGCTTCATTAGAGGTTAAGGACCTCTCTGTACGTGCCACAAACGTCATTAAAATTAGAAATCACGATAGCTGAACAAGGCTCCCTATCGCCAATTCCAGCTAAATAAGATATGTGATATTAATACGATAGGACTGACTAAATCACCTGCAAAGGTGTTAAATCAAAACACGAAAATAAACACAGTAATAAAATACTTTTCGGGCAGCAAAGGCAGAGGTTTCCGCCAGCGATTTTCAGCGCATACTTAATGTGCTTGTGTGTGTGTGTGTGTGCGTGGATAAATAGTGAACATTTATTGCAATTGACGCTCCTTTATTTGTGCACAATCTGACAAGCTAGACAAGAACAGACAAAAAGCACACATCCTGGGAAAACTTGAACAATATAAACGAAATAGGTAGAAAAAGGTAGAAAACAAACAAAGTTGTGCTACTATTTGTGCATACTATATATTATGTTAAAATCAATTTCGTTTGAATGCTCCGCAAATTGTCGAACTTCTGATAACATGGGTGAGTGTCTGGGATTTAATTTAGCCCCAAAGGTTCAACGTTCCTGGGTTCAAGCTTAGAACTTTAAAAGCAAGGGAACAGAACATTCTTATGAGCTACTAATATCCATATAAATACGTGTGAATATCTTAAGAGAAATTAGCGATGTGGGATGGCACGATGTTAACTTTAGAGTTGTTGTTTAAAAAACAAATAACAATAACGATTATTAATTGAGAGGCAGAAATGTAATACTTATCTTAGAAACATTTAAATTGTGATGGAACCTCTGTTCCGTCTATACTGCGCCACTGTTTGACACATAATCGAAAAATTACGGGCATTTCTACATACCAGCATGAATAAGTAAAGTTGAAAGGGTTAAGAAACTCATTCGTCAGCTGACAGAACAACAAGCCACAAGCACTTCTGTACGTGTCTAGCAAGGACTAAGGGTCTTTTGCAAGTTGAAAGAATGAAGGGAACACATTTAAAACATGTTGTTCATGCTGCTTGCTTACTTGTTGTTGTTTATGTTGCTCATTGGCGAGTTGTGCTTCTTGGTATTGCTGCTGAACTTGACGCGTTATTTAAACAATTTGTTGTGTTTGTGTTTCTGTTCCGTTTAACAAGAGGTTGGTTTGTGTAAGGCAAATATCCTGGTGGTTTTGGCTGTTAGTCAAAGGATCCTGGGCACATGCCAATCGGAGTATTCAAATCTGAAAGTGTGGCAAAAACAAAGCGGTGTCTGACCTTCGTTCACAGCTGTTGTCACCTATTAATGAAACAAATTTATGTGTATACTATACATACTATATATATATATATATATATATGTATATACTTAACCCGCAAAACCATTTTGATCAGGACCTTGGTGCCAAGTAGGCGTACCCACATATAAGTTAACAAATGTACCCAAATGTATTATAAAAAAGCCTTGATTATATTATATAATGCTGTGATTTAATTAATGGAAATGCCGCTGCCCTGGTGCTCTTTCGGTTGCGGTTGTCCCTGCTTGCCTGATTTATGGGCCTTGCTTAATTATTAAGAAGTTATGCTGAATTTAAACATTTATTGTAAACAAAACGGCGACAACGTGACGCATACAAAGTAACACCAGCAACAGAAGCTACAGCAACAACAATTACAAGCCATGATTGACCACGCCCACCCTCTTAAATACACCGTGGACATTGGGATTCAGGGTTTTACGAGTTTTGGGTGACTGTCTCGGTGGTTGGGCAACTGTGGCGGACGGCTTATTAGCTTGGCTCATAAATATTTTATGTGCCATATAAAAATGTAGGCAATACTTGGCCGAAACTCGGTCGGTTAAAGCCACTTGTGGTAATTAGTGACATTTAGTTAAAACGCTAATAAATACATTGCTATTGTCTGCATATTTTGTGGGCGTAATTTATACCCTATAATTAAATTGGTAATTAAATAGCCCAAGACCAAATAAGTAATTATAGTTTACAGCTAAGAAATAAATATAGCTGAAGGACATGTTGGCTGAATGCAGGACATACTTTACACATTATATGTTTATAATTCGTCTAAGCTTCCCCAGGAAACACGAATGAGAAATTAAAATAAATAAAATGCCAAAAAGAAACTTTTTTTTTGGGGCCACGTGACTTGATTGCAAATATTTGTCTGTATCAGCCAGCGACTTTTGAACTTTTCCCTTGACAACTCGCTTTTCACGTTTTCCCCTAATGAAAATTATTAAAAAGGCACGATCTCAATAAGGGTCGCTAGCTCGTTTCTGGTCTTTTTGAATTACAATTATTACTTAAAGTATTTAAGGAAGCGGAATGTTTATAGACCATATTTCAATCCTGTTAGTCGGATATATTAAGATCCTAGCACTCGTTCTTATTCTCGGAAATGGCTGTTGTCCATTTCCAGCCAACGACCATTAATATACATTATTTGTCTAACAAATTGGACAAGGGAGCATTCGTTGGCCGGTTCGCTTAATTCAACAGCTGCATATACGGCGTATGCGCAATTTTTGTGTGCGAAATGGGGGCTTCTGGTTTTGGTTACGCCTTAAGTGCCACTCGGAAGCATCTTCATATACAGCAGACAGTTAAATTAAATTAATACAAAAAGCATACGTCGGTTTTGGGATAATGTTGTTCTTGTTAAAGTATTCGTGATTGTGCTGCTTGTTTTGCAGCAAACGTTTGTCAAATGTTCGAATTTTTTTTTTTTTTTTTTTTAATTTAGCAATTTAATTTAATATTGATCAACCTACTGAAAGGTTATAAAATATTGTTTTGAAGATTGAATACATAATAACGGGGAATTTAAATTAATAACATAAACAAATAATTGGTTTTAACATATTACAATATTACGTAACATCAAATGTAAGATTAAATATAACATTTGTTGCACATTAACGATACTATTAACGCCCAACTGTCCAGAGGTCGCTGGTGTGGAGGCGCTTTAAGCGTCTACGGGTTGTATTCAACCCTAGTGAGCAAGCCAATGGGTTAATTTGATTATGTAGCCGGTCGTTGTAACGTCTTGTATGGCGGTTTATTTGGCTAAAGACTGTCGGTACACAGAAGTCGTTGTGCAGCGTCATATTGCGCACATAGGGTGGAGCACCAGAGATATCTCTTAGCACCTTGTTCTGCAGAACTTGAATTTGTTTAATCCAAGATTTTGCCGCTGTGCCCCAAAATGGAATCCCATATGTCCATGTGGGCACGATGATGCTCCTATACACCAGCAGCTTGTTGCTCAGGCTGAGTTTGCTGGATGACTTCAGCAACCAGTTGAGCTTCGCCCTTTTGGATCTACACGCTGCTGCCGTGATCTGTATGTGTTTGCGGCAGGTAAGTTTCCTGTCCAGATACATACCCAGGTAGCGAACATGGTTCCCCTGAGGTATGATCGTGTTGTTGAGTCGGACGGGTGGACAGTTACCACGCCTGAGCGCAAACGTACAGTGCTGAGACTTCTTCTCGTTGACACAGATGTTCCACCGGTTGGCCCAGGTACTAAAATCATCCAAGAATCTTTGCGTAACCGCTGCTGCTCTCCAAGCAGTGGAGGAGTTAGCGAGGAACACAGTGTCATCTGCGTATGTGGCAAGCAGCGTGTTTCTGGCTACCGGAATCGGCAAGTCCGCGGTGTACAATGTGTACAGGGCAGGTCCAAGGACACTACCCTGCGGTACACCCGCTCCGATGCGGCGGATGTTTGATCGCAACGTGCATTTAAAGTTGAAAACGAAATTTGAGGTCGGAAGACAAGTAAAAATTATAGCCCGAAAATCGATAGATCGGTGTATGGGCATAGGTCGAAACTTCAAAATGCCATAACTTCGTCAAAACTCAACTGATTTTAAAAAGCGAGGGCTTTTTGATCATAGATTTGCCCCTAAATCAATCGTGCATTTAAAGTTGAAAACGAAATTTGAGGTCGGAAGACAAGTAAAAATTATAGCCTGAAAATCGATGTATCGATATATGGGCATAGGTCGAAACTTCAAAACGCCATAACTTCGTCAAAACTCAACTTATCTTCAAAAGCGAGGGCTTTTTGATCATAGTTTTGCCCCTAAATCAATCGTGCATTTAAAGTTGAAAACGAAATTTGAGGTCGGAAGACAAGTAAAAATTATAGCCTGAAAATCGATGTATTGGTGTATGGGCATAGGTCGAAACTTCAAAATGCCATAACTTCGTCAAAACTCAACTGATTTTAAAAAGCGAGGGCTTTTTGATCATAGTTTTGCCCCTAAATCAATCGTACATTTAAAGTTGAAAACGAAATTTGAGGTGGGAAGACAAGTAAAAATTAGAGCCTGAAAATCGATATATCGGTGTATGGGCATAGGTCGAAACTTCAAAATGCCATAACTTCGTCAGAACTCAACTGATTTTAAAAAGCTAGGGCTTTTTGATCATAGTTTTGCCCCTAAATCAATCGTGCATTTAAAGTTGAAAACGAAATTTGAGGTCGGAAGACAAGTAAAAATTATAGCCCGAAAATCGATATATCGGTGTATGGGCATAGGTCGAAACTTCAAAATGCCATAACTTCGTCAAAACTCAACTGATTTTAAAAAGCTAGGGCTTTTTGATCATAGTTTTGCCCCTAAATCAATCGTGCATTTAAAGTTGAAAACGAATTTTGAGGTCGGAAGACAAGTAAAAATTATAGCCTGAAAATCGATGTATCGATATATGGGCATAGATCGAAACTTCAAAATGCCATAACTTCGTCAGAACTTAACTGATTTTAAAAAGCTAGGGCTTTTTGATCATAGTTTTGCCCCTAAATCAATCGTGCATTTAAAGTTGAAAACGAAATTTGAGGTCGGAAGACAAGTAAAAATTATAGCCCGAAAATCGATATATCGGTGTATGGGCATAGGTCGAAACTTCAAAATGCCATAACTTCGTCAGAACTCAACTGATTTTTAAAAGCGAGGGCTTTTTGATCATAGTTTTGCCCCTAAATCAATCGTACATTTAAAGTTGAAAACGAAATTTGAGGTCGGAAGACAAGTAAAAATTATAGCCCGAAAATCGATATATCGGTGTATGGGCATAGGTCGAAACTTCAAAATGCCATAACTTCGTCAGAACTCAACTGATTTTTAAAAGCGAGGGCTTTTTGATCATAGTTTTGCCCCTAAATCAATCGTGCATTTAAAGTTGAAAACGAAATTTGAGGTCGGAAGACAAGTAAAAATTATAGCCTGAAAATCGATGTATTGGTGTATGGGCATAGGTCGAAACTTCAAAATGCCATAACTTCGTCAAAACTCAACTGATTTTAAAAAGCGAGGGCTTTTTGATCATAGTTTTGCCCCTAAATCAATCGTACATTTAAAGTTGAAAACGAAATTTGAGGTGGGAAGACAAGTAAAAATTATTGCCTGAAAATCGATATATCGGTGTATGGGCATAGGTCGAAACTTCAAAATGCCATAACTTCGTCAGAACTCAACTGATTTTTAAAAGCTAGGGCTTTTTGATCATAGTTTTGCCCCTAAATCAATCGTGCATTTAAAGTTGAAAACGAATTTTGAGGTCGGAAGACAAGTAAAAATTATAGCCTGAAAATCGATGTATCGATATATGGGCATAGATCGAAACTTCAAAATGCCATAACTTCGTCAAAACTCAACGTATCTTCAAAAGCGAGGGCTTTTTGATCATAGTTTTGCCCCTAAATCAATCGTGCATTTTAAGTTGAAAACGAAATTTGAGGTCGGAAGACATGTCAAAATTATAGCCTGAAAATCGATATATCGATAAATGGGCATAGGTCGAAACTTCAAAATGCCATAACTTCGTCAAAACTCCACTGATTTTAAAAAGCAATGGCTTTTTGATCATAGTTTTGCCCCTAAATCAATCGCACATTTGTTTCGCGTTACTCTCTCTCGCGATTTGGAATTGTCGAAGCCCGCGAGCAGTTCTGCTGGTGCTCTCCCTCACTCAGCGTGATTTCTGCGTGCGCCGCCGCCACTCTGTTTGAGTGTGTGCGCTTGGTGCGCGCAAGTTTTGCGCCAATATGAACAACACCCCCCATACCGCTACTCCCGGCGACGCGCATGACACTGTAGCTGTAGTTTCCTGGTGCTCGCCATCTCTTGCCAGGCAGACCAGCGCTGGGCACTGGGCACTCAGTGCGTGGTGTCCAAACTATTGTCAGCCGTGTTACAAAAAGGAGCTAAACCTTTGTTATTTAGAGTTGGAGCCGGCTCCGAATAACAAAGAGATTTACGACTTACGCTCCATCTCTCAGGTGCGCAATGTTCGAATTTGACATGAGAACTGGTGATTAGTTGGCTTTCGAACTGTTTTAATATAAACCTATGCAAATTTATTTGTTGACAGGGTTTCCCATGACAAACAGAGAGAGAGAGTTAAGCAACGCCAAACTCAGCTGAGCTATATAATTATTTGCGTTTGGTGTTTCAGCCAAATTGTTGCTCACATTTGTTATACTTGCTGTGTGGCTTTGCTGTTTGTAATTACAGGTAACCCAATGAATATTTACCATTTTCCCATATAAACACATTTACATCCACCTAGTTGTGACTGTAATTGCGGTTTGTGTGTACCGTATTGGATTCGTGAGTCAATAATTGTTTTAGAAAATATATATGCTTCCTGAGCAATAAACTCCACAGCATTATTAAAATGCGTCAAAAATGTTTTCTCTTGTAGTTGGCATTTGCTACTTCATCTTATAATTTTCATTAATTTTCAGCTCTGCTATTTTTCTTACTGTTTACATATTATATTTTTTAGAAATTACCTTAAGCGAAAGTAAACAGATCTTAAATCCAATTGCGTACAATTTTTAAAATTACTGGTGTCGAACTTCATTAAGTGACAGTCACGAGTTGCGTAAATGGGAAGTAATTGTGTTTTATCGCTAAAAATTTATCAAGTGAGTTTGCATTTGTCCTTGAAGTAGCAAATAAAAGTTATAGCTTTAAGTTCCAGCAAAGTACCTTTAAGTCTGGCTGAGCCAAATAAAAAAAAGGAATAGGAAGTGAAAAGAAACGCAGCAGCATCTGAGCTGCAAACATAATTCGTCCCCTCGAATAAGGAACTTGCTAAAACAACACATATACAAACATATATATATATGTATATACATACATATATATATATAAGCAAACAAACATTAGAGATGCTGTAAGAAGAGAATTGTGTCTTCGTCTTGCTAATTTGCCATAACTTTGGAATAATACCAAACTCAGCCTCATTCAGCGCATACTTGACTCAAACTTTTTCATTTCGCGTGGCCCATGCGAGCTAGGCAAATTTCCGCTTTGAAAAATAAACTCTACAAATTCTATGCCTCCGCAGCGCAATCTATAGCGAGAACATTTTATTGTGTACACGTGACACACAATATTGCAATTGTCGCTGTCTTTGCCAAACATTTGGTCCAATGTTTCGTGCCCCCCAAGGCATTGCTGTCCTGTGGTATTCAAACGTTAACTTTCGATTTTTGAGCTTCATTAAAAATGTTTAGTGCTTTATTCCGTTGGCACAGCCGCGTGTCCTGTGGCATGTCGTAGCGCCCTATGTTCCTTATGGCCACAACACCGAAAATGTAACTGCTTAGTAAATAATGTAGGCCGCCTTGTTGCGGCAATGCTTACAGCTTGGCAAACAAACTACGCTGCCACTTTATGAGGCACGGCAAAATGAAGATGCGTCGCAAGGCATTCTTGTATCGATCCGAACTGCTTGCAGTACATACTGGTTTGGTGCTGCCGAAACACAGGCAAAAAATGTTTACAAAACAAGTTGGCTTCTGCGCTTCGATGAAATAAATAAAGGCGCTCTTATGGACAAGCCACTTTCGTGGACAGGGTGTGCTGACACGGAATGCCCATTACACAGTCGAGACATATAAGTAGGCATGTACTATATGTAGGCATGTACTATAAGTATGGATATACATATATGCATATTTTCAGTGAACCGCATTTACTGGCAGACCAGATACACGCGCAGTATTTATGCGATAAATGCGTGCATAACATTTTTTTATAAAAATACGCGTGCGAGTATAAAAAGCTATGAGACCAGCTGTTAGGTGTATGCTGGCAAGGAATGTTTCCAGTCATTGGGGATGACGTTGCTCCCTGTGTAATAATATGAGTCTTAAGGGATATCCACAATTTCTTACCCACACTTGTCTCATCGAATGCAAATTTTTACAAAAGTGGAAAAATTGTATATTTGTTTTGCTTAAAGCACTCCTACGGAAACAAGCCACCGTTCTTTAATGCCGGGCATTCAGTTTGCCAAATTACTGTTGGCGGAATACGCAAAGTCAGCGCTGGGCAATTAATTGCGGCTCAAATTATTTCAAAGTTTATGCCAGGCACGCTTATAGGGATTTCCACAAATGTTTTTTGCATAAGTCATTAGCCAAATTTACACTCGAAAACTTGGTAGACAGCTAGCCGGCCAACGTGTTAAGCATACGCCTCGTTGGGCTGCAGGCAATGGAAAAGACACGCAACTAATTTTTTGTGTGTGTAGTATGTGTGTGTGGATGTGGCGATTCGATGGCTGGTGGTGCGTGATAACTCTCTGCAATTGCGAGCACATTAACGTTTCCGCATCGCGTTTGATATAGGACTACAATGTGTGGTCCGGAATTTGTAATTATGGCTGCGCCCGCGTTCTGCTGACAGCTTAATGTATACGGTGGTTGCCTTTACGTTCCGCACGTGTTTGGTGACTGATCCGTTTGATTTATGTTCCGTATCGAGCCTGACTCTTCAAGTACACAGCACTTTTAGCCGAGCTGCCAGGCAAGCAAGCAGGCAGGCAATTCGTGCCGTCAATTTTTAATTACCGTGTCGAACCCAAAACTGAGTTATTGATGTAGGTCAGAGTATAAGGTTTATGAGTGTTGGGCTATGCTGGTCTTTCAGTAGTTCAACTAAAGTTTCACAAAGCATTTATCATAACTTCTCGAGCAATCGTGCGCAAAGGCCTGAAAATTGAAAGGACCACACAGAGTCTCGTTGACTAAACTGAAAATAAAAGCATTGGAATTTCCTTCTATCCTTGAATCTTGTAGATTCTCAAATGTACGACTTCCTGTTCAATTTATTTATTTAAGCTCATAAGTAGTCGCAATGTTCTGCACTTAGCTGTTGCGGAAGCACTCATTTATCCGTACTCGTTTGTCAAGAATAATAACCGACTAATTGGATTAACTTTGTTGATCGATTTTCCCCCTCTACAAAATCTCTTTATAAAGACTTCCGCTCATGCTGCCCTGTCTGGGATCTTGGGCGCAATATAAACAGAAAGGATTACGACACTTGTTAAGCCCAAACAAAATCAATTGAACCTAAGAGTATGAGTAGCATACGCTATTGAGGACAGCAGACGGCAATTCGAATGCGTGGCAAATTTGTCGTTTCAGCATTAACAAGTCCTTTAAAGCGGCTTACAAAACAATTTTGTGACTATAAAAAGATTATAATAAAATAAAAAAAAATGCCAGAAGATAGACAAGAGTTCGAGCTAAGCGGCTTTTTGAGGAAAATATTTATACGTTGCCAAAGGATGTAATAAACAAATCATAGAAACGATAGCAACAGATTGCAAAAAGCAATTAGCTAGCCTTCGGCTGTAAGTCCTACTCAAATAATTCCATGCCAAATTTTTACATAAAATTTTAATGAAATCCTACTCATACAAATGGTATGGCAGTAAATTGTAAAGGTTTCATAACACAAGATTTATACGACCATAGACATGCGTACTACACATGTTTAATTTAAGGAACAGAAACCATTTAGAGCGATTTATGAAGAAACTTCAAGGCAGAGCATCCCGAGGCACATCGTAAAAAAAACATTCACAGCAATAACAACAAGATTTTATGTTACCGATTACACGTACACTTAATGGCTTGAACCTGCGAACAGATTGCTCGCTTCACAAAAGGAGTTGTTAAAATAAGGAATTGACAGCATATGTTGAACTCTTTACTTTAGCACTTGTTAGTTTCGGAACTAAACCCGGTTTGTTTGTTTTTGTTCTTAAAGTAGTTGCATGCGTTGGCAATCAAATAACAAAACTTGAGGCATCCACACCAGTATGCGACAAATACATCACGAATATTATGTCTTAACGGCAGCCCCAAACTTGATGAGCTCAACAGTCGGCTTGAGAAGCAGCAACATCCGCAAACAAGCACTCTTACACGCACGAGCTCACTTAGCGTTTGTTTTTTGCACCAAAAGAAAACTTAATTGATTTAAGCGATGCGAGCTGCTATGTGAAACTTAGCTCATTAGACGGAAACACAAACACGCACTTATAAATACATACACACATATATGTTGTGGAAGAACGCTTATGGTGGAGGTGTGGCGAAATTTATTATTTGTTGTATACTTGCAGGCGTATTTATAGTTGCTATTAAGTACAAGCTTCATGTTCTCATATATATATATATATATATATATATATATATATATATATATATATATGTGTATGCGTTTCACACAGCGCGAGTTAATTTTCTCTTGACTTGATAAGCAATGGCAGTAATTTTTCAGCGTCAATCACACTGCCAGCGATATACGTTATGTATACGCAGCGTGGATACTTATGTAGAGAGATAAGATACTTATACAGTTTGATGTGAATACGAATACTCCAAACTGCAAGTCACTGTGTGTGTGTATGTGTGTGTGTGTAGCTATGCGTTTTATGCCAACCACATTGGGAATTGATAAACATTAAGCGTATTACGTAAATAATACCACACACAACTACACCATTTGAGCCCAGAACGGTGTAAGAAAATCAAAGATCTGAGAATTGGCGTAGGGGAGCATAGCCTCCCTGAATATAGTACAAAAATAAATAATTAAATATTTATTTATGATAATTTGCTATCGAAGAAAAAAGAAAATCTGTAAATTAAACGCTTATAGCTTTGTGCAAGTGAACTGTTGATTTTTCCCATATCAATATTTGGATAATTTTAATTTATTTAGGAAGCACTTAGGAAGGAGAATGTAATTAAAATCGAAATTGCTGCTATTCCCATTTTATTTGATTACCATTATTTAAAGTATTGACTTTAAATCAATCATTTAAACCAATCGTATTGCAATATGAATCAATCGCTTAACGGTATGTTTCAAATTTCATGCAACACAAGCAAAATATGAGAGTACTTCAAATTTGTAAAAATGGTAATGTTCGCTTGAATATTATATTTCTTTACCATGAATAAGAGACCCAAACAGCGATAATACTTAACTGCCTCTTTATACATCATACACAGCTGAATAAATACAAACGAAATTTGTGTGTTATTCTTTCGGAGTGTGAAGTACAGGAAATGTCAACGCCATTTCACACAGTTGAATTGTTTATTTAAAATGTCACTATTGCGCTGTCAGCGTTAATCAAATATTTAATGGAAAATACGTTTGAAAAAAAAACGTGTTTAAATAAATTGGATTACGGTTCCTGGAAGACCACCAAAGAACATGACCATTTATTGATGCTCATCTTTATCATCTCCGCCGCGTGCTTAGTAGAATTTGCAAATTGATGCTACGTTACGGCGTAATAAATTGAGTTGCGTAACTAAACTGCCTTTTTGGGTACTGACATGGCTATTGAACCGCAATGCGGTCAAGGGTTATTCCCAAATGAACAGCCATAACAATTGAACTCTGAACAAAATGAAGAAATTAATATGCTGAATAGCAGGCGCCGAAACCTTCAGATTGCCCAGTATTGCGATGCTTGATCTCGACTTAAGGTCGGCATTATTTCAATTACACCGTCAATGCAATGCAATTTGAAGTCAAAACGTGTTCTGCGTGAAAGTTCACAATTTGTGGGCCATTTTCATTCCGAATATTTGGTTGTGTCGAAGATAAGGCCATGGCCATCTTTAATAGCCATAAGGACACGCACGTAGCCGCAAAACAAAAAGGAATCACGAGAATTTCTTTGCAGCAAATTCTTCTTCACAAAATGTGTAATACAAAAGGGATACAAGTCTGCATAAAATTTAATCGTCGATGTGCGTCATGGTTGGGGTTCAGGTATGCTCTTGTGGGCTTGGGCTTGTACATGTCTATATAAATATAAATTCATTTATGATACAACTAGAATAACATAAAATTCTTGTACTCGTACAACTAACAACAAGATTGAGTTTGGTTATAAACAGAATACAAAAGCGGCGCATGTTAGTCTGTGCAACGCCTACGAGTAGAATGTGAGGACACTCGTCTGATTGCCTCGCACAAATAAAAATGGGGGCATGCCGCGACTTAAACTCTCCAGCCAGGCCATATAGAGGGGTGCCGATACGATATTCTTGCGGGGCATGGGCAACGTCATCACGACGAGGTCCGAAGTGGTTGATTGCTCCCGCAGATACTCCCTAATGCGTAGATATCGATTCGTCTTGTCCACAACGGCCAGCAGATCATCGTCGCTAATGAGGGCTGTGGATTAATTATAATATAACATATTAAATATAAGCTAAAACTCAATTGTCAAAATCATTTCACCTTCATCCTCGTTAAGCGTTGCTTTGCTGCTGTTGCCATTCTCCTTGTCGCTTACAACGAAATCCTTAATCAGTTCGTTGAAAAACTGAGTGGATGATTCCTGCGGCTTCTTGGTGATATCCGGTATCAGCGTCAGGTCCGAGTAATCAATTCTAAATTTCGACAACAAACTGGCCATAGAACGCTGCTCATATTCCAACTCCGCTTGCTTGTTTGCCAGTGCATAGACCCTGGATCAAAGAACATTCATAAATAAGCGAAAATTCTGTAAAAATGCAATCAATTCATTTATGAATCCAATTTAAACAAAAATATTGCACGAAAAATTTCCATCAGCGAAAGTAATTGGCTTGGAAAACTACAAAAAAAAAGGACATACGTTTGCGAACTGTTAAATACTGAATTATTCCCAATCTTTAAAATATATAAAAAAAAAAAGCCTTATTAAAGAGTGAGTTTTCTGCGTTTTACAATTCCAGCCCATAGAAAATATTTAGTGACTCTCCTTTTTTTGATGGCTAACGATTGAAAAATACACTCAAAATAAATTATACTGAAATATTCATTCACTCATTTTTTTGCATTAAGCCAAAACGCTGATTCTGTCAGTCAATAACTCCATCTCAACTTGTCGAACAGCGTATAAAGTGAATAACGCAAGAAGTTGAATCACTCGCATCGCTTGGCATGCCCAATGTTATGCTTAACGCGTCACTGCATCGTGAAATAGCGATAGGTTTCTGCTATCAGAGTGTTGTCGGTTTCTGTGGCAGGCAGGCTGGTTATTTTATTTTTTTATTTTAGAGGAGACAGCTACTCTGAGCTATCGGTATGACCTGTTTATTGTCTGCCAGCCTGACATCCGTATCTATCCCTCTCTCTCTCTCTCTCAATCTCTCTCGACTCTTCTTGTCTGTTTCTTTCTCAATTATAGCTTCCGTCAGTCAGTCGAATTGGCAGCAGCCTAGGGCCATGCTCACCACTTAGCGAGTTCTGCTGATGAAGGTGCTTAGTTTGTCCGTCCGCCAAGGAATTGAAGCTAAAGAGTGTCTGCTGTCATGAGAGGGTGTCAAATCCACGCGAGGGCATATTTAAGTCAAATTCAATTCAAGCCAAATAAATCCGCACACCAAAAACGACGGACTTTTTTAAACAGCTTCGGTTCTGGGCCATTTGTGCTGCAGGGAATGGGGCCCCTTTTTTAGCCTGGCTTGGCATCGTGCTTACCTCAATTTACATGATTGCCAGGTGCGTCGAGTGCTTATGATGTAAGGCAGCAACAATGTGAGCCCGCCGTCGTCGTATAACCACCAGACATCGATTACGGCGTGGCTGCGCTTCCGCGTAAATTGCGTCAAGTCAGCCAGCACATTCTTGGGTAGCTCGGCGCCGCCAGGACCACGATAAAGTGAAACAGGATCGTCGTGCTTCTGTTTCGATTTCCTCAATGTATTTGGCTGTGAGTATATGTGGCGGCAAATTGAGCACAATACATATATCAACTTAATCAGGCTACCTTACCTGCTCATTGGCGGTCTTGGCGTCAAGGGGATCCGGTAACCCAGACACATCCTTCACCTGATTGGCTGCTATGAAGGATAAGTCGCTGGTGCTGGAAGCTGTGTATTGGTTGTGACAAAAATAAATGATAAGTACTCTTCCTAGCTTTTTCCTTATGAGCATAAAAACAGACCATAAATAGTTGAATACAATGCATGACAAAAGACGAGCGCAAATTACGAGTAATTCCAATGATTTAAGTCATGCAATCATTATTTCATTACATACCATAAACAAGACAATTTTATGCAATTTGTTGGGTATTGCCCCCATTCTTGAATTTGGCAAATATTCGCAATTTATTTGCAAATTGGGAAATGTATGCAAAACAAAAGCTTAAAACATGCACGTGCTGAGCCACCTTCCTTGCTCCCATTTGGACGAAATGGAGGAACCCTTGGACTAACGGCCCCACATGTAGCCCGCAACAACATTCTGGGTTTCGTGCTTTTTAGGGACATTGTATAAATTTTAAATTCAAATTTACGGGAATTTCTTAATTTGGGCTTGCTACAAATTGCCAAAAAGGGTTGCGCAACAGCTGCCCCAAAGCCCCTCAAGAGAAACGCCTTCAGCATTGGGTAGTTGCCCCATGATTTAGCGGCCACTCAAGCACTTCCTCAATATTGGCATATATGTAGTTCTCAACAGTTAGTGTTCGAATTAGTGGCATGCGTCAATAGAGTTTAATTTAGCAAGGAAGAACGACTCAATTAGGGGCTACATTAGGGCATTATGCATGCATGCAGAGTGCGGAGTGTGGGTGGGGAGGAAAGATTATAAGCTTTAGGAGTGGAGTCTTCACGCTTTTCATACATATTTACCTACTGGCCGTAACCCTAACTTCACTTCACATTCCATTCAATTACCTTACGACACGTAAAATTGATCTTACACACAACTCCACCTGGCCAAGAGCGTATTCTACAAAGGCCTTGCTTGAAACGCACTACGAAAAAGAGAACGAAAACAAAAATGGAAAACGGGAAGACAAACGCACACGCAGAACTCAAAATCAAAGTAATCACAGCAAAAACGCTAATGCCCAAATTGCACATCATTGTTATACTTACTTTTGACAAAATTCAATCCGTCGTCTGTGCGAGCCAATTTGCTGGCGGCATCTAAAACTTTTGGGTTTACAGTTGTGGTGCAGTTGTTAAATTGTGGTATTTTTTGCATTAGGTGTTTAGATTTGATACATATTTTGTTTTTGTGCACAGGTGCGCATTTTGTTTCCATGCAAAAAATAATTAAAAAATGTCCAGATTAATAAGCAGCTCACATGCAACCAGAATTGCCAACTTACCTTGAGACACATTTCGGCTCAAAGAGTCCATGCTGCCACTAAGGCCAAGTCGTGCGCTATTCTCAGCAGCCTGTAGATCGTTGGAGCTCTCATTTGGTTGCAGCGTACGTGGCACCTCCAAGCTGCAGTTGGCGGTAGTCCAGTTTGTATCCGGTGAACCGAGTAGTTGCGAGCAGTCCAGTCCGTTCGGCACACGCAATATGGCCACAGAGAGATACATATCAAGAGCCTGAAAATGTATAAAATATGATGTAGAAACAAAATATAAATGAGCTTTGTAATTTTGCGCAAAAGGAACAAATATCCTTTATAAGTTCTCATACCTTATGCATGACGTTGAAATATTGAACCAGTTCCTTTTTATCGCATGTCTGCCAATCGGTCTTATAGCCCATGAGAATGATATTGGGCTTGAGTTTGCCAATGCCCGTGGCCTGCATTAGAGCACGTGTACCTGCCTCAAAGTCCTCGCCATCAATGAGTGCGTAGAAGCCCTTGACGCGATGCTTCTGGAACCAGTTGGAGGCACGCTCCTTGAGGTAGGTGCGATACTTCTGCGAACCGGGACCGCGCAGCACATGACCGCAAACCAGGAGCGATAGATTCTTTGTCAGCATGTAGGCAAGATCAACTAAAACAGGACGTGTATTGGGCAGACCAGAGAGGACGAGTATTTGCGGTCGATAGTTCTTCACATGATCCTCCACATTGTTCAGCTGCTGCACGGACATCAATGCGTTCTTGTACGTCTGTGCCTGTGTGGTGGAGCCCCAGTTGACATCCGGTTTGCGATAGGCGACAATTAAGTACAGTGCCAGCACCACGCAAAAGGTGATGAGTGCTGTGGCCCACGATATCAGAAACATGACAGCCACACAGAGTATGGAACCCATAAGGCTCAACCACATATTATAATACTGTGCGAAGAAAACAATTTAAACAAATTCAGTGGCAATATAATTGTAACCTACCTTAAAAGTTGGTCGCCAGCCAACTGGCTTGGCCAGGCTAGCATGGAATGTGCTAAAATTGATTAACATGTAGGCGGCTAAGAAGAAATTCGAGATGAGCGGTGCAATCGAGTTGAGGTCCCCAACAAGAATAAAGCTAAAAAAAAAATGCAAAGATATGCGTACAGGATTTATACAATGTATCATCATAAATTTATACATGCCACCTTACTTACACCATTGATATGACGAACGTCAACACATAGCCGCGCACTGGCTCATTGTTCTTGCCATAGCCTTTGGCAAACCAAATTATTTTCGGATACAACTCATCCCGACAGAGAGCCTGCGAACGTACGCAGAATGTCAATGTTATTTATTGGCCTCAAGCATGGAATCTCGGCATGCGCTTACCTGAAAGACCTTTGGCGCCGAAACCAGACTAGCCAATGCCGATGACAATGTAGCGGCAAAACAACCAGCATAAATAAGCGGCCCAAAACCAGATACTAACTCAATTACCTGGACCGAATTGTGCAGTCCATAGAGGCATGTACCTGTGGTGGCTAAGTGAAAATGTAATTATTGAAAAGTGGCATGCACACCGAGTAGAGGAGCTGCGTTGCCTACTTGTCGAGCAATTTAGAAATGCGAATGAGCCGTTGAGGGTATCGACCACGTAGCCGGTGGCATCACGAGCCACAGTGCTGCCACAGATCAGGACCATTATCAAATAGGTAGCCGTTGTGATAGCAATGGCCAGAATGGTGCCCTTGGGTATAGACTTTTGTGGGTCCTAAAACACAAACACACAAGGGAACCATTCGTAAAATTTTTGAAGAGCGCAACATTTGAAAAATGCTGTTGTGACGCACCTTTAAGTCGCCGGAAATGTTGGCGCCAGCCAGAATACCCGTGGCCGCGGGAAAGAAGATTGCGAATACTGAGAAGAAGTCGTGACTGACATAACCCTGATGACGATAGTCCGCAAACAGATTTGATTTGAATATCGTAGCTGCAACATTAACTTGATTAAAAACCTGTTCGATGACTCCCCAACATTCCAACATACCATTATATCCGACAAAGCCCTTGGCCTTCTCGCCATCATTCTTGGGACCAATGAGGCTGCCAATGACGAAATCAACAATGGCAGCCAGCAGAATAATGAGCAGCCCAATTTGTGCCTACGACCGGGAGACAGAAAGAGAGAAGCAGAGAGAGAGAGAGATATGTTTAACAAATAAGTATTAATAATAATGGGAAAAATTAATCATACGCACCTTGGCCTCCCACTCCATGCCGACTACAACGATAATGAGCAGCAACAGTATGGTGGTGCTGCCCACAATGCGCACATCTGTGACACCACCATCAACGATTTCCAAACCCATAGCCGTCAGCATGGCCTGCAATGACTCACAGAAGCCCACCACATACATGGCACATGCAACAACATTTGCTAGCGAGAAAATCAACCCAATGGAGCCACCAAATTCGGGTCCCAGGGACCGTGATATCATATAATAGGTGCCACCTAAACAGGCATATTAAAAACAATTTAAAACAACAACTAAGCATCAGCAATACCCACCTCCTTTGATGACACCGTTAGTGCTTATCGCCGACATTGACAACGCCGTTATGGTTGTGACGGCGGTCGTTGTCAATATTAATACAAACCCCTCGATGATGCCCGCCTGCCCCACCACCCAGCTGAGGCGCAAAAAGAGCATCACACCCCATATGTTGAGCAGGCAGCGAACGAACACACCTTTGATCCAACCGAATTTGAGTACACCATTTGTGTTGCCCGACTCCAAGTCCTGATTGCGTTGCAGGCTGTGCGTGTTCTGTGAAGTGAAAAGTTAAAAGTCATTTTCAATCGAGCCTTTCGACTTGTGATAGATGATGCCACATGACTTTTGTACGATATCTTCAGTGCGTGACATTAAGAGTGCCCCTCGAGTGCTGATTGTACAGATAAGATATGACATCAGTATCATTTTATAGCAGTCAGCTTAGCAGGCCAATTGCCCTGCTAATCCTGTTAATCATACGCCAACAAGGCCGCAACAGCATGTGCCGCTAAATTTAACTTTTAATCTTCGCTCATTAACAAAATCCAACAGTTTTTGACGCTGTCAAATTTTAAATACTCTTGCACACATACGATATATTTTTATTGTTAGCCAAATAGATGCTCCATAATTAATAATAATAATTATTTCATTACATATATTATTATTTTTTATTATATAAAAATAAATGACAATTCACAACTAATTGCAAAAATTTCCAACTGTATTTTTTTAATTTTCTTTATTTCAATTGAAGCCCAGCGGGCACATCGCAAATTCGCAAAATATAATTTACGAAAGTTCAGAATCAATTAGTGGCAATTGATTGCTTTAGAAAATTGTATTTGCGCCCACAAAAAATGGAAAAGCCATTTGCTCGACGCTCAAAAGTCAAATGAAAAGTCAGCGGCTTCAAAAAGTCACTTCCAACGTTGGTCGGAAAAGTTTGGAAAAGTATTGTCCCAGTTGCGGGTCTCATGACGAGAACTCATAATTTGGCTTGCACTCAATTAGAGTCAACAAGCTAGCTGCACTTGCCTGTTGCCGTGGTTGCATTGATTAAAGTGCCTGCCTCATTCAGTGTCAGCTGTTTGACAAGCAGGCGCCCAAGCTGAACGTACCACGAACTCTGTGACTCTGTGGTAATGACCTCTGCTCTTGACTTTCGTTGGCGTCAGCAAAAATGGTTCACATGAAGTCAGTGGACGAAGAAGTGAACAGAAACTGAAAACTTGGCAGCTCCAATTTTTCATTGTAAAGTTCAGAAGCTGGCAATGGCTTTACATTTTTCCAAGGGAGCGCGAGGACATTGCCTGTACTTGAATTTTATTTGGTTGCGATAAATTTAAATTTGTCCTTATTTATTGCAAGGCACTAGTAATAAATACGGTTCTGACCTTTAAGCATTTGGGGTCGAATTTAGTTTGAAATTGAGTCTACTCACTTTGCCCACCAGCGTTGCATTATGCAGCTCGTCGAGCGTTGGACGGTAGGCGGCCTGTATGGACATCATATTGCGATAATTATCCAGGCGTGGCAGAGCCTCACGAGTAAAATGCCTGCGCAATTAAACAGTATTACTAGCAACATTCTAGAATTGATCGATTTGATTATCATACCGAAAACTTTTGCCATATTTGGTATCATATTCATTCTCCAGAAGGTCACGTTCCTCTTGCGAATCATTTGACGTGTCCGACTCCTCATTTTGCGGATCGACTTGAAAACGCGTTGTTGTTTGAAAATCCTTAAAGCGGGAGGGCTTGTCCTTATCGCGAAAACTACTCTTGATGGATTGCCTGCAAATAAAAAATAATTTTAAGTGCGTATAAAAAAAGGTCTCTATCTCTACGTTCCATGTGCCATGACAAATGTATTTTTTGTTTTTTTGCCCAAATTCTCTGCACTGTTGGGATGTGACACCCAAAAGAATAATAATAATAATCAAGAGCAGCAAACACCGAGCTGTGAATTGCCCTAGGCGTTAAAAACACAAGTTGGGTACATACATATACACTTAAAAGTACACCTTACTCATTCTAAACTGGAAATGTTACGTTTAAAATTCAACTGGACACGGTGTTTTGGCCCTGTTCTGATTTTGTTTCATTTGCTGTGCATTGTCCTAGTAAATTATATTATACGCCATTTGAACTCTCTCTTTCCGATTGCTGTTTTATTTTGCTGAGATGTGTGCAACACACACACACTCGCATATATAAAAAAAACCCCATCATTGCAGGATACGAAATACGCAACGGAACCCGGCGACTGGATTGGATTATTGTTGGAATATTGTGATTGTTACTGCAGCTTTTACTGTAGCTGAATTTGTTGCTGTTGTTGCCTATGATAATGGGATGCATGGCTGAGTGAATCCCTGTTGATTTTTGTGCATTCATACGGCTCGATCGATTGACTTTTACAATGAATACGAATCACACCCACACATTTGAAAATGCTGCTATTCGGAGGATTTGCGCCCGCACGCGCGTAATATATTCACTCGTGAATTCATATATTTGCAATTTGAATAATAATTACGAATTATAAGGAATTTGTCGTAAATTCCCCTTATCTGAGGTTTTTCCATTAAAATTCGCAGTTATGATTCCAAGAATTAATTAACCAGCCTTACACTTTATCCGTGGTAAGTACTGACTTAAGGCTTAAATGATTTAAATGTACGCTCTGCTTCCACCGACTTAAACATATTTAAACTTGTAAATATAATTTATACTTATGCTTAACTACACCCACATTACAATAAAATGCCAAAGTAATTTAAGAATTAATGTTGGTACTCTTGCAAATACATTCGAATATAAAATTGGCAATTAATAATGCAGCCTGGAGAAAGTAGCCACATTTTATGGTTTGCGGTTATGTTTAATAATTTATCGCTCAAGCAACAAACCAAGACCAGACCAATAAAAGGTCAATGCCTCCCCTCACAGCTCTCGCCTATGATTAACAGTCGTGAACTTGGCTAAAGGTCCCGAAGGAATTCAACAAGGACTATCCATTGGCTACGCAAATGTTGCTTTCAGTTGAAGTTGGCATAGACTGCATTCGCTGAATACACATTCCACAAATCATTGTTGCCTGCTGCGTTAGCTGCTATTGCAACATGGTCCCATTTGAATGTGAGCTATTTTTTCTAGGATTTTCGGTAGAACAAGGCCTCTGTTCTTAACGAACTTGAGGACAGCGAACTCGGTCGAGTAACTTGATAGACGAATCAAATCAATTAAAATAGAAACCACTGCCCAAGCAGATGGTTTGACTTTTTCAAATTAAATTACACAAAAAACAAAAATCTGCACCAAACAAATATTCCATTTCCAAATGATAAGTATTCTATTTCGTGCTCAATAAAAAGTTGTAGTTGCTATTTCAGCTAGTCATTTAAATCTGACTGCGAATCCCTCTTTCAATTTTCAAAGCCTTGCTATACATTTTAACCTATTTGTCTGAGGGCATAAAAATGTCAACATCTGCTATGCATACAGATAAGTAACAAAAACAATTTTTGCATGGCATTGATAATAGGGTCACGAAAAAGGAAATGACAATACCAAGATGAATGAGGGAGAAAAAGCACAACAGTAAAGTGAAAGTTGAAAATTTCAAAAAAAAAAAGTTTGCACTCATTTACAAATTATTTAAAGTGGTCGAAATCAAGTGGAAGCTGAAGAAAACGTACCTCTGCTGTCTGGGCTGCTGTTTGTTCAGCAATTGTGTCGCATCGAAAGTGTCGTCCTCGAGCAGGTCTCCCTCGATGTTGGTCAGCCGGCGGTAGACCTCGTCGCCGGGAGGTGGATGTGATTTGCGGTCTCCATTGCCATTGTCGTTGTTGTTTTTGTGATGGTTTACAGGATTCACTTGGAAGCGGTTTGGTCGATCGACCGAGCCCATTTCAAACGATGTTGTGTCCGACATGTTTCTCTGTCTCTCTATCTGTGTGTGTGCCTCTGTGTGTGTATCTCAGTGTGTGCGGTTTGCTCGTGTCGGACCGTGCTATCAAAAGTTTTGCCAGCTTCGGTTGGGTTTCTGCGGTTAGGCTAATGCAGACAAGTTTCTGGGTATTCTGCTTCAAAACCCATGAACTCGACTTCACCTTGTTGTAAGTCAGCTGTATTAATTATCTTCAGCCACTTCATATACATATGTATGTTGTTCAGCTGCTCCACAAATATTTTGCTGCAAATATAGTACAAAAAATACCGTAAATTAAAAGGATTTTGTTGGTGAGTTGATAATCACTTGGCAATGGATGAAGCCATAAAGCATTTAATTAAATATTTTATAAATAAATTATAATAAATATACATTTCCTTATATTTACCACAGTCAGTTAAACTTTATACTAAATAGTTTAATAATGTCTAGTTACTTAATTTATAGTTCCTTTGTCTGATAGTAGTAGACTTTGTACCTCTACAAGTGCGACTGTGTGCAAATGTTTGCACAAATCGGTTTGCTAAATATAGCACGAGCAAATTGATGCAAATTAATCATGATTAGCGGTTTCTCTGCTCCCAAGGGAGACTGTATGCCATGTGATTCAAGTGTGCGTGAGTACACCTAAGCCTCCCCATGGCACACCTGGCGTATGCGTTATGAGCCAAGAAGGAATTACAACAATTGATTGCGCAGCGGCAATAATTTGTCACGGTCCTGAGACACTCGTGCAGCAGTTGCCATTTATGGGTCAAGTTGAGAGTGCCACAGAACGAAAACGAGCAATTAGCGTCGAATGGAAGAGTCAAATAGGAAAAAAAAAAACAAGCAAAAAACACGCAGAGACCTTTGAATGAAAGCGCGAGATAATTATGCCAATTATGCATTTTTTTTTCTGTGCGGAATAAAAGTATGTGGGAACTTTGCGCTCGGGCTAGGTGGAATTTGCACAAATTTATTGAGCCAATTAAGCTCTTAATTTAATGAGACCAGTTGTAAACACAGGACAGCTGGGGGAAGCTGGGTATCAGCGGACAATCGACAGCTGCCAGGCATTTCGGCTTTGAAAATCAAAACTTTGTTAACGCTTATCGCTCAGGTGGCAGGCATACAATAAGAAGCCTTCACTTGACCTTTGTACTTCCAGGTGTCCTTGATAAGCGTTGAGCAGTTGGGCTTAAAGTTTTTGCACACTTAGGTTAAAGAAGAGAGAGAGAGAGAGACGGAGACAATTGAATTGAAATCAGGAGTAGCAAAAAGTCATTCGTGATTTATGAAGGCTTACGCGATTAGTTGATTAATTGTGCCATAAACAAATTCATTTGCATTCCTTCACCGTAGCACAGGTGTCGATCGAGTCGATGTGCGATTTTTATTTAACTTCACGTAGAAACCCATTGAAATGACAACTTGACAGCTGCTAAGACGTCTGGCATAAACAATGAGAAAAAGTTGTATAAAAACCTTATCTGAATAATTGCCGTAGCCATTGCCATTGCCCGAGCCAAGAAGTGAGCGACGGGCCCCCCTCTTTAAATGGTCCCACAATGGGCCAATTGCTCTCGATGGTGATTTCGCGTTGCCCTCTTATGCATGCGATTGTGTTATTGCTCTTGCTATTGTTGTTGCTTTTCTCAAGCTTTTGACTTTTATTTTGTTGGCTATGCCTAAGCGAGTATGCGTATTTAAGCATTTGCTCCGCTCTCTTCTTTTGATTGCTCAATTCAACGGCCATTCGCATTTCAATTGCCACAATAAAATAACATTTTTACAACTTTCGGTGGTGGCCCATATAAAGCTTACGTCAACGCCTATATGGCCAAATTAAATGTCTGGCCTTGAGCTAGTAGCTCCCTTGTTTAATGGCCATGAGATAAATTAAACTTTGTGACGTGCTCGTAAAGAGTTGAGATTCAGAAATTAGAATAGCCAAAGGATACGCCTTGCATATCATATATATATATTTAAATCATTAAAATATAAAAGTGTTTGTGGCAGCAACTTTGCACCATCAAAAGGAGCTCAACTCAAGCTGTTAAATAGCAAGAACAAACGACCACCTTGACCATCGAGATTAAATACATATATGTATGTTATAAAACACAAGAGAAATTTTATTACATGACCTCAATTACAAGACGATACGAAAGCGAGCAGCTATAAAATATGTTGACGCTAAACTTAAGACCGGCTATTGCTGCTGATGTAGCAGGTCTTAATGACAAAACATCAACGCAATGGCATGGTCTATATGCGATGGGATCATATATTGTGATGACCACTGGAACGTGCCGTCACGGTATCGAATCATCGCCAAAGTTGATGTCCTAATATTGATATCAATCGTTTTTGTTCTAGATAAGAAGCGATATGTTTTCGAATAGTAATCAGTAATACGGCAGCCAAAAAAAATAATAATAATAAACTTTTCGACAGGCATCACTAGTGTCCGCAACTTGTTCTCCAAAAGCCACAACACCCAGCATGTCACGACCCGCCCTAACCCGCAATCCCCCCCAAGCAGATGTCGTTCATCAGCACATGTAACCATATACAGGAAGTTGTGCTTGAGAATAGGGAGATACACATCAAAGCTGATTAACAAGCAAAGTTCTGGGTAGCAACGATAGCCTGCCTGGCAGGATGACAACAAAAAGTGTCAAAAACATACAACAAAAGTTAAACAAGTCAAGCGTGTGCTGATTCGCAGGGCGTAGTCCAATAAACTTAATGCTTAAAGCTATAAATGGAAAACGATATTAGATACAAGCATCTAGCAGACTTAAACACAAATCCTCTCTCATATTTCTTAAACAAGTCAGTTCAGGGATTACAACCAAGCCGAAACCTTTGACAATTTAGCTGATTTACGACTTCGTTTTTTTTTTTTCTTTTGCTTCATGCATTAAAGTGTTATCTTTAAACGATGGCAATTATAGGCGTTAAGTTAGGCTGCAAGAAGTTATTGCGTGTAATTAATATTTATTAAAGCAAAGTATCTTTGAAGCGTAGTCTAATTAATTAATTAGCCGAACGTTTTAGAATATTTAAACATTAATTCCATTCCATATACATTATTAATGTAAGCCTAACGCTCACGTCAAAAATTTAATTTCTCAACGCCATAACTTTGTCTAGATTAATTATGTATCTAAACTTGATGCACTTCATTTATTTTTCGATTTTCTTAAAATCATTACAGCCATTCCATTTTTTCTGAGTAAATGTAATTTCGGCGAATTTTAATTGTTGACTCCCATAAATTGTCTTAATTGAAATAGTCTTCCGGTTGACAATTAAGACACACTTAAAAAAAGAACTGGGCTCTTCAAACGCAACATATTTTACCATATTACATATGTATAAATATATGTATATTCAATAAAAATTCTAATTTCGGATTAATTTTAGTATGTCGAATAGAGTTATTCGCACTAAAAGAAAGCAGAAAATAGCAAGAAAGATTAAGTTCAAAATTATAACCTGTTTGTTAAGCCTGAAGCATTAGTTAATTTTGTTTTATGCTTCATTTACTTTTCATCTTTATCTGTTTATTATGCTTCCAATTAAACGTATCGCAATGAATAAAGATGAGTGGAGATATAGCTGCAACAAAAAAAAGAACCTCAAAATAAAACAGGTTTCGATCTGTACACGAAATGTTAATTGCGCAGCACATAGCAACATTAACTGTTGCTGTGTCAAATTTTTCATGGAATTTATAATTTACACCTTTTGTATGTAACTCCAGTCATTCATCTATCAATATCATTTTAACTTTATCCATCAACATTTCTGGTTTGACAGGTCCAACACAATGAATAACTATTAGCAGAGGACAGCACAATAAAAAGGTTTATTTTTGTCTGAATTTTGTATTTCTTGGAATAACTTAAGCTTAAAAAAAACCACTGGCAAAAACGTTTCTAGGTTTTGAATTGCGGTTTAAAGACCAGAACCACTTCAAAACAAGAATTTTAAAAATTGAAATCAAGCCAGCAGGTATTGAGAGTTCTACAAAAAAAAAGCAGTTTAAAAGTGTGACTGGCTGTTTTAATGAGAACGACAGCATCAAACTACATAATCAGTGACAATACAACATAATAAATATATATTTGAAGCGTAATATAAATTTGACCCTTTTCACTAACCACAAAACCATCAAAGCATGCAACATTTGAGCCGTGGTCTATTCAGTAGCCACAATGTCGAAGAACTTTCGGTGCTTTATTATGCGACACATTTGGTTATATAAGTATGCGAGTATTCATATTATTTTTTTTGCTGTAAATTTGCATTAAAAAATGTACCATAAATATTATTTCGCGAGTTTTTATGACGCAAACAGGCAACCTGTGAACAACTCGAACTGAAAGCAAGTCGCCTGTGAACTGACAAATATGTATGTTTAGGTACTGTGTAGGTCTTTCAGGGAAAGCTGGATTCCAATAAGCAATGTTTTTTTTTATGATTTAAAGTCGTAAATTTGTGGCAGCATATATTTACGACTCAGAAATGGAATGCCATTCGATAAGTACCCCGGGAGGCAGCAGTCCACTGGTTCCCGAATTCGTATACAGAGTCTCCACCAGCCACTGGCTGCGTGGGAATTTTGGGGTGTTTAGGTATTTATGTGTGTGTGTGTTTCTGTTTGTGTGTGTGTGTATATTTTGACTGCGGTTTTTATTTGCTTCATTTGCGGCAGCATAAATTAAGTGCAAAAATCTACAAAAACAAATAAATCCATATAAGTATGACGAGAGAAAGGCAGAACAAAGAAATGCGTGCCAGCATTATATAACAGGTCAATAAAAAAAGTATTACGAGCATAAGGTAAATTGTTTTGACGAAATCAATGCTCCTTTTATGTTCACTTTCAATGCTTCGCAATAAATAAAGTTGCTTGGCCAAAAATCATTTTAGCGAATTTTATTCACACAAGTCATAAAAAAAAACAAAGCCAACGATTAAGGGTACTTTTTGATAAATTACGAAACTAAAATCGTTTCCCATAAGCCGGCATCGGAAATAAATTGACAACTTCAACTTCAACTCATTGCTCATACCACACGTGTGACTTTTGAAATTCGTGCTAATTTACTTAACACTTAACACTTCACATGACTACAACCGAGTTTCAGCAGTAGCAAATGCTATAGTCGACAATCATTGGAATGCATAACTAATTGTAATTTCCATATTATGAGAGTCTCATTGTTTGGGTCTTAAAAAATTCATTTGCGGCGCAAAAGCAATATTCAAACAGATGCCAATAAAAGAATTTCAGAAAGTGTTTACACGTATCGCAATATATCTGCATTTTTTCATGTACAGAAAGGAACCACTCAAAATATTTAATCGTATTTATTTAATTGATTTTTGCAAAGTGAATTGAAGCATGTACACAAGAAGTAAGCTTATTAAAGACGAAATTTCATGTTTATATATTCAATTATAATTTAGCATTATATACATATTATTTACTAAACATTTGGCTAACTAATTTTAGCCAGTAATGGTGTATGTGAACTGCACCCAAACACGCAAAACCAACATAATTCGTGGGGCATGCAACATGATAAGAATCATGCTGTAAGCAAAGGTTAGTTAGGTCATTCACACGCGCACTGATTGCGATGTGAGGCACTTTAACGAATGCGACCAAAATCATCTAATCAACAACTTTAAGGCTTGCCACTGAGTGAATAATGAAAATCATTTAATGTAAATCACATGGCGACAGCAGCTGCCACCTAAAAAAAGCCATTAGTATTACATCGAAGTAATGGGCACACAATTTGAACTAATGTATTAGAAGCTTGGCAAAAATTGGGAAATTCGTCAAAGCTTAGAGCGAAAAATATGGCAAGTACCTTAACTCATATCCGCCTTATGGGCTATACTCAGAAATACATTACAGGTAGTAGCTGGCAGCTAATTATGAGCTTATATGTGTGGGCCTTGTTTATTGAAAAGAGTCTATCTCACATAGAGCACATCATTTTTCGGCTGAGCGCTCAATTTGCAACAATATGCTAGGTGCCTAGATATAAATCCCAAAGATTGGGTTGACTGCACAAAAGTTGGTCATAAATACGCACACTTCAACTTATGAAAGCAAAAATTTAAATTGAATATACAACAATTTCTGGGGTTATTTTAATTTATAATTTATTGCGGCAGATGCAGAGAATTTAGAAAGATTGACCTGCCTTAAAAAAATTGCTCCCCTAATTTTGACCCGCAGAATATCAAAAAACACACATCAAAGCACCGAAATTGTAATCTTCGAGAGGACTGCACAATCGCTGAGGTCAGGTTTTGGTTTTGAGTTGCCGCGTTTTGCCCGTTATACTCGCTTATTTCGCGTGTTTTAATTAACGTCGTATTCAATTAATCGCCGCTACCAGAAGACGTTGTTTATGAGTCCCGAGCAAGACAACCGAGGCAGCGCTTTGATTGGCACAATGTGAGCTCAGTTTTTGCCGTTTCTTTCGTTCTGCAGTGGGGCCCCACCTAAAAGCCCCAAGTACCCACGATTGCTGCTTCTGTCGTTTCGTCAATTGCCATAAATCTTGATTAAAAGCGGAAAATGTGGCGAAAAGGTGAAAATTGTTCGCGTTTCAGTCACTGACGATTGCTATTTTCGTTGCTTTCGAGAAGGTTTTTGCATATTTCTCAAGTCGCATTTCCGTTGTGACCCAACCACTGCACCACCCGCATCCACACATCAACCCACCTCAGTTATCGGCGGTTGTAGTCTGCTTCTAGTTTTTGTTTTTGTTTTCATTTTTCCACTTTATGACAGACCGTCGTATTCTCTTTGTCAAGGTTCGCAAGGTCAATGATTTAATAGTTTATTTGTCGGCTTTGCATTGCCGTCCCCAAGTGTACAAATTCCTATGACTTTTCTTTGTGTTTTTCTTTGGTCACAGTATCTAATTTTTGTGTTATTTATTGTCTGTCGCTGACATGAAAAGTCTTTACTTCTAGCGCCACTTGTCACTGAATTTTCAACTCTGCCTATCCGCTGTCGGCTGCGGCCAGTCAGTGAGAAGTCAAAAGTCAGATGCTATTAAACCATAAGTTGGATTTGAATTGCTTCTGTCGATAGGTCGATGAATGCACTTTGAGACAGTTTCAACTCGTTTAGCGTTTGTTTATCTGGGGAATGTGACAGTTGAGTTTTTCACGCCACACTTCACGATTTTGTGCAGTGGCACAAGTTACGTATGCCACTTCAATGTAGTGCAACTTGTAAGAAATTAGTTGTGTATTAAGTTATATCTTTGAGATGACAGAAATGAGCCCCTGAATTCATTATCTACATTTTAGCTGCATTAACTAACGATTTATTTTTTTTTTTTTTACATATTTTGGCTTTATAGCCCACAGTGCTGTCGCGAATTAGGGTACAGCTCTTGAATGCCACCCCTTAAAAAACTCGAACACTCGGCTGCCTTTATTTTGAATACTCGAGGGTTGATTGAATAAACAGCGCCTGCGTAGCTTGTTCAAAAGCAGCTGTAGTCAGGAAAGTTGATAGTCTGGAATCAAACTTTTTGTGTACTTTTGTGTACTGCTCCAGCAGGTGTACGTTCCGTAAGCGCCATGTGACATACACTCGGAGAAGTTAGTGGTGTGTTTGATTCTTTCATATGAAATAAAAATGATGCCAGTTGTGAAGTTCAAATGCATTCGGTTTGTATGTGTGCCTAAATATACATTCGAAATACAACAAGAATTGAGATATTTATCATCTTGCACAATTTACATTATCAGGACCACTTGTCTTTTGATTTCAATGGCATTTGTTTATCTACAATCATTTGTTATCTACCTGGTTTTGCTTACATAGAAAAACAAAGTGATTTTATGGCGAGCTCGGCAATCAACTGGGCTTGGTGTTCAAAGTAAACACGGTCAGAATTTAAAGGGGAGGCTCCTAATGACTTCAACAATAATAAAACGCTAAACATTAATGATATGAGATACTTTCTTTGGTTAGCGACGAAATGTAACTAGATATGTGACGGCACGTTTCCGATCACATTGCATTTCAAAGTGCATATATGTAGAGAGATATGTAATCGTCTATATATGTGCAAGTAAGTAGAGACTAGAACATACTAGATATACATATGTACATAGTTACAAGCCAAGTGACCGTAAAATGTGCACCGAAAGCTCAGATTATTCTACACACATCACGAGCACTTAAATTCACCCCGATTAGGAAATACTCTGACGTGACCGAAGAGAACACCACGGTCACTCACTGCAATGATAAGTGCCAGACATTTAGAAACTAGCCTAATGAAACGAGCCCAGACTAAAAGTGCAAAACGACTAAGGAAAACTTTAACGAGCACCAAAAAGCTGGCGTCACACATTTACTATGTATATTTGATTTATGTGCATAGCTTTGTAGATCCATATGAGAACAAATACAGCTTTCAAGTTCAAGTGCATTTAAACTAAGCGACACTTGAAGCTAAATAAATATGATATGTACATAAGCATACATACGTACATACATATATACATATAGCATATGCACAGTCTTAAGCTCAGACTTTCTTTTAAATGCTGCTCACAGCAATATTTACCCACTGAATATTGTTTTCATTAACGCTGAGCCATGCTAAGTTTTTCGTGTCGGGGTCAGAATCCAATTTAGAGGTTTTTTTTTCTTGTTATGTATATAAAAATTTAGACATGTTGTGTTACTAACTTCTAGCGTGCCTAAAGGAGAACAACGAACAGAAAGAGGAATAAAGAATGAAGAAAAAAGATTAAAAAGAATACGTACAATCTAAGGCGGAATCTGGCTCATTTGGGGAAAAGGTAGCTATAAAGCAAGCAAAGTTGGGTAGGGTCCAAAATTCTTGGAAGACGCCAATGACTCAAGAAAAATACAAATTAGACAGACGTGCCAGTACAGTGTCTCATTATCGTGTCACTTGACTATAGGTGCCGAAGCACGATGCAAAAAAGTAAACATCAACTTATATTTGTTAGTTTTGTATTTCCATTATGAAAGATTTTAAGCATTCATTAAAAATACAATCAGCATTATTAGTTTACGCTGGATATTTTTCCACTGAAATAAATCAATACGATTAAAAATCAAACAAAAAAACAATCGAAAAAATTGCAAAGTGATTCCCCATTATCAATAAATATTTTATATTTAATTTGGCAACTTACCAAAGTTTGTTGATTGAATCGAAATCCTATTAAGAACGTGCTTTTTGTGTAGATATTCGTGGACGGCTCTTCAATAATTATTTATACCTCTTCCATACAGCTCTTAGATGCGGACCTATGCCCCAATACCGTATACTGATACAGTAAATAAAGTTAGACAAACAATCGTGCCGACAATTTATTCTCGGCGACCGAATTATCTACACCACGAAACAATATGCAAAAATCTGTGTAGACGAAAAACAACAAAATTAAATTCCAAACAAATGCCTTTTATCAGCAAACACACCCAAGAAAAAATATAGGTACTTTTCACAATACGAATGCGTGCATACGAAAAAATAAATATATATATACAAATTGGACATGAGTGTGTCTGTACATAATAAGTTTGTGGCACACGTGCATGTTTGAAATGGGAAACTCGAATGTAAAAAGAAACACAATAAACTTCAAACAAATTTCTCATTTACTTGAGACTGTGTTCTCGTCTTCGTAGCACTACACTATACACTTTTAGGTATATGCCCCCTTTAGCACTAATTGCGAGACTTCCTAAGATAGCACTTGAGAAACACACTCAAAACACAGACACACAAAACACCAGCCTATGAGACTCAGTTCAAAAAATAAAATAGCTATGCATATCTGCGGTTGTTTGTCTTCGTTTTATTCATTTCGTTGGTGGTTTTTTTTTTCTCTTTTTGAGCATATGTATAAATAGCTATTATTTAAGTCAGCAATCCAAGAATAGATCGCTTATATGTTTATATTGTATCTTATCTTCACTGGATGAAATTTATTTTAGAAAGTACTTCAACTGTGGAGCACCGAGATGGGATCACACAAGTAATGAGTTGGTGGCAAGCGCGACGTAGCCAATTCAATATGAAAGCCACCGCACGTGCAGAGAGCCAAAGAGTAACTGAAACGAAGAAAAGAACGGCTCGCGCGATCAGCACACAACATACTGAAAGCAGCAACCGACCGACGGATCCGACGCAACCATCGCAACCATCGCAATCGTCGCAACCGTCGCAACCATCGCAACCGTCGCAACCGACGAACAAAAGCCCCGAACCCAAATCACTATTACAGCGCGACAATTCAACTCGGGCCCACAGCGCTGTGACGTGATCGATGACAAATCACTGGGACGTGCAACTTTCTAAAAATTCCACTCAATGAACATGGATGGAGTTATGCTTGAGTGACAAACTATAGTTCTACATTTGCAAATGTATACAATATGTTTGTTCCCGTCTGTGTGTACTATGTGTGTGTTTGTTTACGTTGCCGGTTTTAAAGGCGCCGCATCCGTTGCAGACGGCTTACTCTACGGCTCTGTTTGCCACGATAATGATAGGATGCTTTTGTTGCTGTTGTCCTTTTTCCTGTGCTAATGGGGTGGTTAGTATTTATACCCTTAGCAACAAGGGATTCGTTGCAACGTAACTTAAGCGAATATAAATAGCTACTCAAATACATAAAGCCAGATAGATATACACATAAATATATATGAAAGAAATCTGAATTTTTTAGACATTTAAAAAACCAAATCTTTCTTAAGGCTTTAAGGGTTTTTTCTTACCATTTGGGTTTTCTCTGCTGTGCCATAAGCAAAGGTAAATTTAAATTGTGAAGAGTTTTGTAATTCGGTCAGCGTTGCTATGAATTTTTAATTATATTTTTATCAAAAAAATCATTCGTTCAAATCTTACAAAATGTAGCAACCTATCTTAAAGTAATTGGGCCTCGCAAATAATTGGCAAACTCATTGCCGATAAAGCGAACACCATTTCATTAACAGCAACGCTCTTTTATTAGGGGTCTTACTACAAATAAATATGCAATACTATTTGGAGTGCAGATCTTTATGTTGTTTGCATATTGTTCTGAAATTATGAAGTGGCTGAAAGTTTGCTCATTACACAGATAACGCAATCTTTTTGCACTGATTAATTATTTATAGTTATATAATATATCTACATGTCTGCAGCACTCACATTCATCTATTCCACGAAGTCACAACAAACTATCATTTTAATGATAAAAGATGATAAAAATAGACATTCTGCTCATTATTTGATAAACCGCAATGCATGTTGCAAGTGACGTCAGCATGTGGGTATCATTAAATACAAATTCTCCGTATTCCATAAGCCTTTAAGCTACGCTAAAGAATATGTAACGCAAATCCGCAAATGAATATAAAATGTAAATGAATTGAACATTTTTAAATTAACATTACTCACAATTCTTATCCGTATAGCAACAAAAAATAAAAATAAATAAATCAAACAAAAATTATTTACACATACAAATGTGAATTACACAAAAACACATTCATATGCAGATAGATTGTTGAGCACAAGAAACAACTGGTGCTCGAGCCCCCTTTATAAAGACATTGTACATGTCAAGCGCGAAGAGATATGCGAATTCATCCATCATAATACACCGAAAAAGTGAAATCCGGGTATGCCTTCATAAATTTCGGTAATACCATTTACAAAGCTCCTGAGGTCGTTTTGCAATTCACCGAGTCATACACAGAAACACATATGCGAACATCCTTCCTTCACTGCGGTGAATTGTGAATGTTATTCTTGTGTGTGTGTGTGTGTGTGTGTGCATTACACCCACTTGCATACGAAAGGAACACGTACTCATGTGTCAATGTAAACGAGGTCGAGTTGACGTCAATTTTATGAAATGATAATTAAATTTTAATGGCCTTGGAAACAGCTTAAATACCTATTTATTTTTTGGGTACTTTAAATTTAGAACGATATGTGAAGTACATTTAAATATAATTAACGTAAATCATTTAAAACTCACATATTACTCATACGCTGCATGCCACACGACAGATCATTTGACTTGACTCTTGACTGCGGGTCTGTGGGTCGGTGGGTCTGTGGGTTGGTGGGTCTGTGGGCGAGAGCACACAGTACAAATACAAACGTATGGCATATAATTTAATTATCTGTTGGCCTTTCAATTGCGTTCATTATAATTACATATATATATTTTTATCAGCAGTCGTTGCTCATGTGCGCCAGTTGGCGATTGTCAATAAGTCAAGTGATGTTAATTAATTGAGGGTGATACTGGAATTTGTCTGCAGCAGGCAACATGCTACAAACAGTTAACAGTTGAGGCGCAACCAATTAAAACTGACGTCTATGTATATATATATACATCGCTATATATACTCGCCTCTTAAACAATAATGCATTAATTCCACTCGAGCGTGTAATTGAATAACAACCCAAGGCATTCGACTGCATAAAACATAGACAAACAATGCGAACAAGTGCGTGTTTGTAATCGATGTTATCTTTGTTGTATTATGCCCTTGGCCCTTCCTGCGAGAGTAAGCAGACCCCGTTTTGACAGGCGAAAAAAATATTAATTACGCAATTAAACATGCTGTGTTATTATGTAACTTACAGGCTATATATCACGGCAATAAAGTTAGCCCCAGGAGACGTTTCTTAAAGTAACATTAAAATAATTTGGTTTTTTGTACTGCTTGCGAGTTGTTGAAATGATGCCTAGCAATTTTATGGGCAATGCTGCCGGGACGCACCAGCTGTCGCTGCAGTGCATCTCCATAGAGTTTGACCAGCGAGGGCTCCTCCTCAATGGGCTCCAGATAGGCGTCCAAGCCCCCAATCAACTGTAACATATAAATTCACTTTAAGCGGTGCTAAACACATCAGAATACTACGCATACCAATGTCTCGGCACAGTTCAAAAAGCGCACTGCCTGCACATGCTCAGACCAGATGCGACGACGCCACTTATTATCATATTTCTGAGCTAGCGGCAGCAGCACGAGCGAGCTGAACAGCTCATCTCCATAGCTGGCTGCCTCGAAGTGATTCACAAACAGATAGTAGAGCGGCTCAAAGTTGGCCTTGTCCTCGAACGTGGCCTCAAAGTCGAAATTGTGCATTAAATTCTGCGCGTAAAAATCGAGCAGTTGGGCATGGAGCAGTTTGTGCAGCTCTGGCTCCAGAAACTGACTATCGGGACCCATAAAAGCAATCATCAAATACATTAACTTTTCAATTGGGCTAACAATTTGTAATCCCTGCTGCTCCAGCTGCTGCACAAAGGTGAATGTCATGCGCACCACTTGGTTCTCTGTGGAAGGAGTTTGCTTTAAGCCGAATACAACAACATTAAATCTCGTATTACGACTTACCTGAATATATTACTGCAGGCGTCTGCTGCACATTTTGCAAATAGCTGTTGAGTATGAGACGCAGCTCAAAGTAAGGCCAATCGGGCATAAGAACTGGCGCTTGAGTGTAACAAAGCGTCAACGTGGGATCCTTGTTGTCCTGGCAATTAATTAGTAAGTATTAAGTTCAGCATTTATAATTAATAATCTCTTACTTACGGCTATAAAATGTGAGTAGACAATTTCCATGCAGGTTTGTTGCAGCAACTGCAAAGATTTTGCATCCAGCTCAACATACTTGCCACTAAATATATACCGATCGAATATGCTCTTCATTTGCTTGGCTTGTGCAGTGGTCAGGCAGCACAGATAATTATAGACGAGCTGCAGCAGCTGGGTGGGTGTCAAATAGGTTTCCAAGCCATCGGTGGTCAGCAGCTGATGGACAAATTTCAGTTCGCTGCGAGCAAAGAAATTACTGGCCAACACTCGATTTAGACGTGTGCTCAACTGCTTGAGGTATTCAGCTAAAGGTTCCAGCACCGCCGGTTGCAGCAGAGCCTTAAACAGTGGCTTCAGACCATCCTCCATTGGCGGCTCGAGCAGTGCCCAGAGACTACTCAACAAATGCACGGGATACGTATCGCTGACGATCAGCTGCGGCCCATAGTCGTTCATCAAGACAGCGCCTAGATTTGGGAGGGGAGCGTGCACATTGCGTCGGTCCGTAAAGTGGCGCAAAATTATAGAGCTCCGTCTGTGGTGGGCGAGGTAGTTATTAAAACCGATTAAGCGATCAAAAGGCCGTCAATCAATGTCAGAACTCACTTCAACTGCTCAACGCAAGCAATGAATCCAGCAGAGCATACGAACTCAGGCAGAATCTTGATCAGGCACTGTTGAAAGGATGCGGTGCCCAGATAGCCATGCCGCGAAAACCAATCCACGGCGTATAAGGATGTGCTCAAGAGCGTCAACTGTGTGTACTGAAATTAGATATAGGGAGACATGATATGAGAAAAGTATTCAGGGGTATTTGTAGTAATTAACTCACATCCTTCAGGCTTGCAGCACGTGTCGCCTGGTGCAGCCAACTGCAGCAACAGTTATGCAACGGCTCGAGTAATAGTTGCTGCGCCTCCAAATCACATACGCCGCACTCGCCGCTTGCCACAATCGCGGAGAGTACCGCAGCTGCGTGCTGGCGTATAAGCGCCGGACCGCCCACATCGAAAACGTAATGAGTATAATGCCAATCAAGCAGTTGTCGCATTGCGGGCAGGAATTGTCTGTCACAATAAACAATTGAATATTCTGAATAATAGCAAATTATTTCCGCTTTTTTTTTTTCTTTGGTTGACACCAACAATATTAGCTATATAAATAGAGATCGCTCCAGGCAGCGCTTAGTTCTAGGTAACAGAGTTAATAACTTGTTAAAAGTTGGCACCGTTTCTTACAATGTCGACCAAATTCTGGGGTCTTACATTAGCGCTTCTAGTTTTGTGCTTTGTCATAAAGACGCAACAATCAGTAAGTTTTTTAAAATTCGTCTTGTTTTTTACTAACTAAAAACTTGCGCACAGCTGGATATACCTGATATGGTAAAGAAGCAGGTGAAAAAGATTCATCCACGCTGCATGACTACATCGGGCGTCTCTAAAGGTATTCGAAGGAATTATAATAAAGAAATCGCCTAAAGGAATTTACATCATTACAGAGCTATTGGCCGAGGCGCAGAAGGGCACACTGCCAAATGATCCAAATTTCAAATGCTTTCTGCATTGCATGTTTGAAATGTTTGGAATCGTACGTAAATCCACAAATCTATTACATACATATACATATATATATATAATTTTCTAATCAGGTCGATCGTAATAGCGTTCCGCACTTGGACAGTTTGATCGATGTTTTGCCACCAGAATTGCATCCCAGAATTATGACATTGTCAAATGCATGTGACTCGAAAGGTAAGTATAGCAAAACTAATCTATAGCCTCCGATTCCATCTTCATTCTACGCAATTGCAGAGGGTGCTGATAGCTGCGACACTGTATACCAAGCAATACGGTGTTACTTGGCAACGGATGGTCCATTTATCGAAGTCGCCATTAAGCAGCTTCTCGGGTAAAGGCGAAACTCACTTGAACAATTCCCGATCCGCGATTCCTAAAAGTAGCAGGCAGCGGAGAATGCGTAGCGCTTCAATCTGTACCCGTATTATTTTGCCCTTTAATTAAAAAATTAATAAGTGGCTATAAATTGGCATATTATACAATCATTCGTACCTTCATATCGTCACGATAGAATAAAAAGTATTTCAAACGCTCAATGAATGCTTCGTTTGCCAGCTGTTGAGCTATTTCCAGATGCTGACAGATCAACACACGCATCAACTTAAGACAGAGATACTGAGGATGCCCGTAGAATGACGTCTGCGTCGAGCTGTTAGCAGCAGCTGGTTTAAGGATATAAACTATTTAGTAATGGTTAGTTGAATTCGTTAGTCGACCACTTACTATCCTGCGGTATTTTGCACATAAAGTTAGTCAGAATCACATTCATAAGTTCTGTTTCCTGAGATAATTGCTTAGCCATGTTCACATTTGTGCGTGCTATGCGTATAAGCAGCTTCAAACAGGACTCGACTGTGCTGTTCTCAGGACGCACAGAACATAATATAAAACTGCAAATAGATAAGCAAACATTAAACTCAAGTTTTACATACACAAATAAGCAAATAACATACTTGATGCGCTGCAAGATATTCGATCGGAGCAGGCAATTCATCAGATCGGTTTCGGCCAGCTGAAAGTCATCCATGGACGTCTTGCTGTCGCTATTACTCTGATCCTCATCAAAATCAGCGCTGACAGCTTTTGTATTCGTGCGCAACAGCGTCATATAGCGCTGCAGAAAGGCAACCGATGTGGCATCGCTGGCATCATCGCCATCTGTGAGCACCTGCAGCGTTGGCTGCCATTGGCAATAGGCATTCTCATGCACATGATCGAGGAGCACTTCGTCCGTCTCATTGTAGCAGAGGCGAGCCAATGCTCTGCTTACAACTTCAAGCTGTGCCGGCGCGTTGTCATCCAGCCCGAAACGCAGCAGGAAGAATATTTTGGAAATGGGCAATGTAAGCACCTGATCGTAGAAGCCCTGATTGTATATGCTGAAAATGCCAGCAATCGCTCCAAATGCTGAGATGCGCTGCTGCAACACCGTCGAACTGCAAACAGAGACTTTTATTTAAAGGAGTTTTAGCTCGGGTTTTGAATGCTTAATTTACCGCGCTAGGCGAAACAGCTCCTGTAGCGTATATCCTGGACGATCGGGCTCCTCGCCATGCAAATACAATTCGCGCTCATCCACGCTTTGCGGCAACTCCTGCAGCGTGTGTGGCAAGAGCACGCCTTTCCAATCGAAGCGTGCATTGAACTGATGTCCTGGCTTCAGCTGCGACATCTGCGCGGGTATATCACGCATCCAGGCCAACTTGTGATCCTCAACCAAATTGAAATTTAGCCAGTTGCCCTCGTCGCTTTGTTGCAGCAGCTCGTGGGCGGGATTCGAGTCGGACAAAGTTGTTGTTGGGGGTAAAAGTTGGGGCTGGCTGGGAGTAGTTGAATTATCCTTTGGTTTGGGCGTAATCTTCTTGCTTTCGCGCTTTTTGGTGAGCAGCTCAATCAGAGCGGGATCTGATCACAGAGATAACATTTATTTATACTATAAGCCTTTTTATATTTTATATATTTATTTACCCAAGGAGGTTAGCAGCTTCTGCCGCTCCGCCAGTATGTCTTCCTCTCTCATTTGTTTCAGTATAGTCGCATTTTCGGCATGGATTTCCTTCGATAGAATTTCGTCTTGAATCATAACGCTAGTTTCGGATTGCTCCACACCAATCTCATTAACATCCTTATCCTTTAGATTGCAGCTTGCATTCGATGCTTTGAATTTTTGCGCAAATATACTGGACTTGTTGGTGTTGTGCTTTAAGGAAGACAATCTTTAATTAAATATAATTTGATTAGTGGCTTTAATTAAAGCTTACTTCATTTTGCTGCTGATTCCTTATGGTGTGTCCTTGCACTTCATCTCTTCTTTCCACAATTTCACCTACCACATTGTTGATTAGATTGTGATTTATTTTGCTTCCTCGCACATCGCCCAACATATTTTCGTGGATTTCATCAAGCAAAACTTGTTTGTTTCTCAGATTCGTTCCGTTTTCAACTTTATCAGCTTTGCCATCGGGTATTGATTTTAATGCAATTTCCTTATCAACTATTAAGCCTTTGAGTTTATTCTGCTCTCGCTTCTGTGCAAACAATGATTTTGCTGGAGCTTTTGTTTAAGAAATTTTGTTTAACATAATTATTTTTATTTCACTCACGTTTTTGCATGCGTACAAATGTGGCCGCTGGCTGAAAATTGGGATTTTTCTGACGCTCTGCATTAAATTCGGCTGCCATACGCAGCACATCCTCTTCACTTTCGCCAGGTTTGAGTTTGTTCATCATTTTGCGACTGCTATTTGGACAAACCACAAATTAGATGCCGAATACCAAAACAGCCGGCATCAAAGACACTGCAATAGAGATGAGCGATAACAATAACGATAACAAGTGACTGACGATTACAGTGTGACCAAATCAAAGGTACCAAGTCGTAGTAGCAGGTACATTAATCACAGTCACTGTTAGTAGTGGCATTTATAGTCACTATTTAAGAAAACATTAAAAAACATTTAATAATGATAATAATTAGTTATGAACTACCGCTGGCCAAAATTGTTAACTGCGATATACCAAATACTTGGGCCAAGAAATTAATCGTCGAATAGCATATTTTCAAACGTTTTCCAACACTGCTACTCTCTTTCGCGCTCACAAGAATATTATATTCCATATTTTAAATATGAATTTTAAAAGATTTCCCATAAACAAAACTGTTGTGTGAAAGTAATCGATTTATCTCTAATATCTTTTACAAAACTTAATTACTGTCCCTCAAGACATATTTTAAGAAAAGAATTTATTATAAAAAACACATATTATATTAAGGATTACTTTCTGAATGTGGAACCCGTATTGGCCAAACATTTGAGCAACGCCTGCTGGGCAATTAATGTATCCTTGTGTGGCAGAGCAGCGATTTGGAAGAATGCATCGATGCCCTCCTTAAAGAGCTCAATTGCCTCATTCGTCTTTTGGGCCTGCATCGCCTCAGCAGCCTCGCGATAAAGTTCCTCGATTTTAATGAGCTTGGCGACGCTTTCCTTCAGCGAGATGTTCTTGCGGCAACGAGGACAACGCACATCCTTGGCCAAATCCTTGGGGAACTTGAGCAGATTCACACAATTCGCCGATGTACACCTGAAAGGAGTAAACTATGATATATGTGAAGACTTATATATAGAAAAGCTGGCTTACCAGAATCTGACTTGTTTGTCGATCTTCTGCAAAAGGGGCCAGTTCTCCTGGCAGGTCATACAATTGCAGTTGAAAGCGTAGCGACCACGCAGGGATCGTTGACGCTCCTTCAGATTCATCTTGGTGAAGATGGGCCCGTAGTTGACGGCGACGATCTCGTTGGATCGATGTGGCTTCGTGGCTGCCATTACCAACTTTTTGCCCACATAATAGCCTGCTGTGCTCGGCCAGCATTCGTGATTGAAGTAGGAACCGGTGCCATATAGACCAGCACCCAAATAAATAACCTTGCAACCCTCAAAGCAATGCTCATCCGTCACCATCGTATGATAGATCTCATGAGCATTGTACTGCAGAACTTGCAGTAAGCCCAGCAGGGATGTGGCCACCTGCAACTCGACAGCAGTGGGATTAACGCCTTCAGTCTTGCGACGTCCAAAATATTGAGCCTTCTGCAGAATACGCATAAGGAAACCCGCCATGAGAGATCTCTGCAGATAATCATCCGGCTGGCGCACATCCTGATGGGAGACCAGGTGCTCGAAGAGCAGATTCGACGTCTGCAGACCATCCTCCAAGTTGGCTGCCTGTGTAAAGATTCGCAATGCAATAAAACAGAGTATGGACATGCCCGACCCAATAAACAGATCCATAAACTGGCACTCGAAGCGATGATAAGTCTCGCAAGCCTCTCCCATGCACTGGGCGGAGCAGAAGGCAATCCCCGAGCAATGCATACAGGCAACAGGTGTGTGCAGCCTAAAGGAAAGATCCTTGTCAGACTATATATACATATGTATAAACACTCGCAGCTCACCTCTTGAAGCAATGATGGCAATTGGTGCCAAAGAAGTTGGGCAGCAGACAGGCGGCCACAGGATTCTCGCAGAGGACCACATCGCCCGTCTTCAAGCCCTCATTGGCCACCACAAAGCGTCCCTTGTCCTTAGTCTCGACCAGCTTAACCACATTAGCTGCACCGCTCAGCGCTGGATTCTCGCCATGCGCCAATGCCGGCGACAACTCTTTCTGGGCTGGCTCACGCTTGACTGCCTTGAGTCCTGCAATATCCTTGCGACAGGCTGCAATTATGGCTGTCTCAGCGCCAGCCAATTTCTCGGCAATCTTCAGCGAGATTTCGGCACGTGCACTCTCCGCCATGACTACAAAAATTGAATATCCTTTAAATGAAGTAAATATATATTCAAATAAGTACTTGCCCGCATATGCCTTGGCCATTTTGCAGTAGTAGTCGACGCTCTGCTTGGACTCCATGCCGAAATTGGTGGCCAGCTTGAGGTCACTCAACGCCGCCTCGCCCTCGCCCAACCCAATGAGGATGGAGGCACGTGTGCGATAGGCCAATGCCAGCGACAGACCATTGTCCACACTCATGTCCAGCTGTGGAGCAGGTGCTCGCATCACAGCCAGATTGGCATGCATCAGCGCCTGCTTTAGCAACTCTTTGCGATCCTCGTCCAGCTCCGCACCGCTGCTCATCAGCTGGAACTTGTCGGCCTGTGCCCGACGCTGCGACGAGACGAGCACATCCTTTTGCTTATACACTGGCTGCACATGCTCCAAGACGCCGAGCACCGGATCACAGATCTCGCGATCACTGAAGATGGAGAGGATGCGTGCCGCATTCGATTTGAGTTTGCCGAAATAGTTTTGCAGCCACTTGTCACCACATGCCGCCTTCACGTCCAGATAGAACTCGTTGAAGAAACCCTTCTTATCGGATTGAACGGTGCGCGTCGAGCAGATCTGGTGATAACTCGGATCGTATTCCATATTCCTTGCAACTTTAATTATGTAAAATCGAAGAAAAGAAAAAATGCAATTGGATTTTACGTTTCTTTCGACACGTCTCGTTTTCCGTTTGGTTGCGCTGAGTATTGGAAACAGCTGGCGGGCGGATACCCTCCAAAAATAGCACCCGATTTTTCAGTTCACCGCGTTAAAAATAATTGCGCCAGATTCGATTTGTGAACCGGTCTGCGGTTCATTTCTCATCTTGTTTGAATACTTTTTTTCAAATTACATCCAGTTCGCCGCCAGAGTGCGCCACAGTGCACGTCAAGTATACGCCTCCGAATCTATAGATTATTAGAAAAGTTCAAGAAGTACGTATACGAATAGTGGTATGCTTTGCATTTATTATATCGTTCATATATATATATGTATATATACATTTATAACTTGATTAGGGCATACAAATCGCATCAAATAATGTATTTAAAAATTAGCTAAACGTACAAAAATATAACAATATATATACCATATATGCAGTTATATATTCGTATATTAAATAGTTTAAGTTGAATTTCATTTATTATTTTCGAAACATTCAATTCTGTAATTTAATGGAATATTTATTTATAGTATAGTAAACATACATATATTTGTAATATCGGCAACTACATATTTGGAAAGAGACTTCATTGGGTATCTTATTTGGGGGAGTTTGTGACTAATGCACATTTGCTATCTAGGGTAATAAATCGGGTTTGGGAACAACACTAAGGTTATATTTCGTAAGAGACGGCAGAATCGTTCTTCTTTGACTAGAATTAAGCATTGTATGTACGAATTAATTAATAAACAGAAAAAAATATACAAAATTTGTAGTTTGAAGAGTTTTGTATTTATTTGTATGTTTTAAATAATGCATATGATCTTGTCTTTGATTTTTCCAAGGGTGAGGTGTTAATTAAATAGGTGATAATGTTTTTTTTTTGATTTGTTTTCCTTCCTTCCTGAATAATGATGTTCTAGTTACAAACATTTTACAAAAATGCGCAAGTAATTGTTAATCAAGAATTCACAATATGGTTTTTTCTTTTTGCATGTAGTACTATTGTACACGCAAAAAAATTCATTGGACTAATTAAGTGTAAGTTATAAAATAATAAGACATACATATGTAGGTAACTTTTACAATTCGTTCAGCTCGTTTTACATTTGCTTTTCAAGGATTTCAAAAGTCCAACTAAATTTGGCGTACATGTGTAAATGGTATATTTATATAAAAAAATAAATAATTTATAATTTTTTGTTTGTTTGCTTTAGTCACACATAATCTCGTTGGCCTCAAACTTGCAAAAATTCTTCACTAAACTTAACAAATAAAATGCTACAAAATTTCAGCCTCGCCATCGAACCAAAAACTGCGACTGTTTTTTTTTTTCAGAAGCGCATCATAGGTCGGTATTATTGTTATGTATGTAAGTGTGTGTGTGTGTATGTGGTGTGTTGGTGAGTGTGTGTGTATATTATAAACTATTATCATCACATTTCAAACGTTAAGTGTTAATTGGTATTTCTGTAATTTTAGGCTAAACAAATACGAGTAGTTTATGTCTTTTTGTGTACAAGCTTAAAACGCTCCTAAGTATTCATATTCATTTCCTCTTTCGATCCTCCCACTCCGTTTTATTTTTGGCCCAGCTTTAAGCACTTGGACTCGGTAAAACCTTGTAGCCTATTTTAGTTGTCTAGGTTGCTCTAAATAGTTCAAAGAGTTAACGGCGTTAACTTAACACATTTTTTGTTATTCTGTTTGTTTACGGTTCTCGTTTAGTTTACTTTCGACAGCATTGCCAGTTGCTTAAATCAATTTTGTTTTTGCTTATTTTTGTTTCGGTTTTTGGTATATCTATTTTTAAGTTTAGCTCTGCGATCGTGTGACTATTCTAAACACTCAACAATGCTGTCTTCTCTGACGCAACCTGCACATGTGTTGTCTTGTTGTTTAAATAAATTAGCACTTAATAGTTACAACGGCTTGAGCCTACTGCGATTGTAGGATTAGTTAAAGAAACTCGGGATTTGATTTATCGCACTTTTCTCCCCTCTCCGCATCTCCGCATCTCACATATTTCATATTTTTATAAATAAATTAGCCATAGTATCACTTATTTTGTATTTTTAGAAAGTAACCAAAACTAATTTAACTATAAATTATAAAGAAATATACACCAAGAGCATGGAAGAGGCTTTTTGTTGTTGTTGTTTTTGTTGCTAAACTTAAGGAAAGCATCTAAATCATCATCAGCATCATCAGCATCACCATCATCATTATGTTTGTCTTATAGTAGAAGAAGAGTCTGTCTGTCTACTTGTCATCATCATTGCAGCAGAGAGCGAATGGCGTTAATACGGTACACTCATTACTACCACAACTACTACGACTACTATACAAATTGGAGCACTGCACAGCATTGCATAAAGCACACATCCGATCGATCCGCACTGCAGACGGCGGCGGCAGCGGCACGTAATCCTATACAGATAAACAGATCACGACATTTTGATGCCCAGCGCTCTGCTTGAATATTCGTAGACCACATAGCTAATGGAAACGGCGGGCAGCACCTTCAGGAAATTGGGCGTTATGCCACGATATAATCCTGTTAAGCCCTCCTGCCGGACGATCTTGCGAAACAGTCCCGTCATTGTCTCCTGCCCGCTGTGCGCATCGCTGCTCTTCAATGGAATCTGTGTTTTTCGCGCCTGGCTCGAAATCGTCGCATCGGCGGCTAAACAATATAAAAATAATTTAAAATTTAGATAGATGAACAAATTTTAGTGTTACAAATATTAACGCACCTTGTGCCTGTAGCCGCGTGCGCACCAGGGCCAGTGGATACGAGCAGAGTTGTCCGAGTGCGCTCGATGTACTGCCGCAGGCGAGCAGCACCAGGAAACTGGGCTGTTCATTATTATCGTGGCTGGCAATATAGCGACGCTTGAGCGTCTCATAAACGGCCAGATCGATGCCGGCATAGGGCAGGATGCCCAATATATTGGGCACATAGCCGCGATAGAAACTCCGTGCACCCTCGTTCTTATAGATCTTTGCCGCCGCATCGGCGATGCCCGCATATTGTCCCGTCTTACGCAGGGCCAGTCGCGTCTTTAATACTTCCATCGGATAGATGATGGTCTGTGAGATGCCACCCGCTGCGGCGCCGGCATAGAAACGCTCCACAATGGTCATCTGTCGCGTTGTGTCATTGCCGCGTATCAGACGCTTCATTTGCTCGTAGGCGGCAAATTTAAGCGCCGTTTCCGGTGCAATTTTCACCACATTGATGCCATTGCCGCGCCACATGCTGCGAGAACCGCCCTCCTTAAGCAAGATCTTCATACACTCTGAGATTCCCATTCGACATGTTTGCACCTGGTAAGACAAGGGATTAGTTTGGTTGTTAACATACAATAGAGTAAATATGGTTTACCTGTAGGAAGACTTTGACTCTGTCCAGGGGAGCTGTGCATGTGCGTGAAACACCGCCGGCAATGCCACCGGCCACAAGGTGGCGCCACCAGAGGCCCGTCTGCATTTCCTTTTGTGTGAAGTCATCAGGTACATTCATATCCTCGCCAATATCGAGGTACTGTAAAAAGGTAACAAAATATGTGCAAATTGTTAGTAAAAACAAATCGGGTAAATGTATATATAACATGCTTAAGCTATAGCACATAAATATAGATTTGTTGAATGCTTTATGAGAGAGAGAGAGAGGCAGAGAGGATGGGCAGTTAGTATATACACTGAATTCGTCTCTAGCAACAGCATAGCACAAACACAGATCAACTAGATAGATGGTCAGACCAGTTCCTTTTTTGTGTTCGCTGCTGCACTTATGCGCCACATCAGCACCACGCACATCAGCCATTCTTTAACCAGCGCCTGTAAGTATTCCATTAGTTTTTTATGCGGATCACAAGCGACGGAATTTTCATGTGATTCCAGTTGAGCAACAGCTACAACTACAACTACAACTACATACAGGTGTGCAATGCAACAAGAGATAAGCCAAATAAGCTGTTTACCCGCACAAACTTCTCCCTGCCGCTGCCCCTGCCCCAACTACAGTGGATGCAAAAGCATAAAGGAAACGCAAAACACAATGCGGAAGAGCAAACTGAGAACACACGCAAGAAGTTCTAAAAATATACCAATTTACAAAAAGCAGCAAACTAAGCAAAACAAAAAGCCAGACACGCCAGCCAAATACACTTCGCTCCCCTCCCCTCCCCATCCCTCCCCTATAATCTGACCCTATGCGTTTTGGCAACATTGTATCATGTGTGTGTTGCATGTGTGTAATACTAATTTGCTTGTTTTCTATTTCGTCTCTCAGACGTGCCCCCCCGTTACGTTACGTTACGAACTCTCCTTACGTAATTAGCCAATTTAGTCTTGTGCCCAACAGCAACAACAAAAAATTGATTTCTAGCGCTCGCCCGTGTTGAGCATTTCCTTTTCGAAATTTATTTCGCTGAAAATAATTGCAAGTTGTTTTGTTTTTTATATGGCTGTGATAACAATTTGGCTGATAAGCCGCTTAAGTTGAGCAAAATGTCAGCAAAACCGTCTGAAGGTGATAAAGCCGAATACTACATCAAGTCTTGTGATTTTTAAAGAGCTTTTCACAAGCAATAAATATTTGACTGCAACCCAACAGCTGAGCTACAAATATGCACAAATATTTAAATATACAAAAAAAAAATGCTCGCTTCAAGGTGAACACAATTTGGGCAACAATTTGCATATACTTATCAAAGTTCATTTGCCTTTCAACTAAACGAATGACTTTGAATGAGATCTAAGCGCGAGTGCAAATACCAAAAAGTCGGAAAGGCCAAAAAAAAAAACAAACGCTCAAAAAATGTGATCTGCACAAAACTACAATGTCATATTATTCATCACTATCTGTGTGTAAAATAATGTAAATAATAATATAAATGTATATAATAGAATTTGTTATTCCGTATGTACGCATAGTTATTATATATATGCGAATAAATGCGAATCGCAAACAAAGGCGCACGGTTTGAAAGTCAAATTATTATTATTAATATTATTATTTGTCATGTTTAACATATTTGCCACACACATTTTGGGGGAAATTTTTTATAAAATTTGGCGATATTAATTTGCATTTGTCAGCATTAAGAGCGAAAATATTATAATCTCATCTAATATAGAGAAAATAAAAGATTTAAAAATGCCTGAAATGTCGACATTGACTTTTTGAGTTTCCTACTAACAAATATTTGCATTTATATATAATTTTCGAAACGTCTTTACTTATTTTTAATAATGGCCAAGCGCTGGCGGAACCAAACATATATATATATATATAACACATACATATATCGATTGAGCACATGACAGTGAATAGCTCTCTACAAATTGTTCTATTTATAATAATCACTGCCAAAAATGTTTATCGCTATCGAGCGTGGAAGTCTTTAAAATAAAGTAAAATAAAAAGAAATTTTTGTATATTAAAAGTTGTTGAATGGAGCCAATCAACATTAGTTAATGAATTCAAATTGTTGGCCCCGAAGCACCTTACAGCTTTACAGCTCAACACATTGAGTAGTCAATAAAATAAAAAAAATAAAAAACCCCAGCCCAAGGCTAAAAACCCATTCAAGCCCGGCTCAAAGTTACTAATGCAAGCAAGGCATGAAGGTAAACTGGGCCAATAGAGTACAGAAGGCGCAGTCTCAAACTGGATAAATAACTTGCTCTCGTGATCCGTTGAAGAGTTGATCACTTGACTCACAGAGTGATTTTTGCTGAAATGCTATCAGCGGGTAATTCCACAAAGCAGACTCAATGACGCACCAAACATCCGCTGCACAAACGGAGTCGGAGACGACGTCAGCAAAATGCTAAGTAAACAGCAAAATAAAAAAATAATGCAAGCGATTGGAGGCGATCAACATGTTTACACAAGCAGCACAACATTGTTTGCGTAGCATTTGACGTCATTATGAGTTAGTGGGCGCCCAGTCCAGCCTCCTTCTCGCCCACACAGACACACACACACTCAGCGATAGCCGTGACTCAGTCTTCATAACTGACAAAAGTTGGCCAAGAGCAAATGAGCATAATGACGTCGCCCAACCACTTGGCAACAGCAACAGCAACAGTAACGAAACCCCACAAGGCGAATGCTAGACAACTGAGAGAGAGCGAGAGTGAGCGAAAAAGAGAGACGAGTGCGTGAGGCCCTGTGTAAAGCATGTCAGTGTGTGTGTGTAAGTGTGTCGTCGACACGATTTAACGATCGACAAAGACGAAAACGAAGACGAAGACGAAGTCGTAGACATGGACGCCAAATGTTAAGTGTATGGAGCAGAAGTGGGGAGATGAGGGGCCGAGAGGGCATCAACCGGTTCCGTACTAGCATGCCTTGCGCTTTGCACAACGTCGCATTTTTCGAATGTTTGCCACTGTTGCCATGCGACCTCTCCCGAATCGGAACTCGCAACTCGACGTAACAACCAACATGGGAAGCCAATTCGAGTTCGAAATTCGTTTCGATTTCGAGTGGAGCAGCATCAAGTGCAGGCAAAGACAATTGCAACAGCTGCGGCCGCGGATACAGCGAGAAGAAGCTAGAAAGTTGCAGACTCAAGCTTGCAGTAATTTGAATCCACATTTTTTGTCATATCTAACATAAAAGCTTGCAAAGTTTTCTAACACTATTGAATGGAATGTGCAATGTTAGCATTCGCTTGTATAAATTCATTGGAAACGATAAGATTAACATTAAAGAGAACACAGAATTGAGTTGAAAGGGTGAGTCAGATTTAGACACCCGAGTTGACATTGTAATTATAAAAATTAGCGGGAAAAACATTAAATGATTCATGGAAAAAGGGGATATACATTGCTCATATCAGAGCTCATATTGTTTATCTTGAAAAAGCGTTATAAGTATAATAATAAAACCTACCCGTCCCATCATGTCACGGAATATGACAACGAAGTCCTCCATTATGTCGCCAGCGACTGCCATTTGTTGTATATTATGGTAGTCTACTGGCAAATTGTATTGATATGTTGTATTGCGGAACATATTGAATTTATATAATTTATATATATATTTCTGTATATCACACAAATTGAGTATTTATTCGAATAACACTCTTGCTTGCAAATATTCCTCACTTCCGCTTTAACTGAGCGTTGAGGATGGATAGTTGTGCGTATTTTAACTGGTGCAGCTTTCACTAACTTTGTGTTGCAATATGTGTTGCAAAAACTTTCACTGTTAACAATTATTTGTTACGTTGTGTGTTGAGTATAGTAGAACTGAGGCTTTATTCGATTAGCTCACAGAACACGCGAAACAGAATTTAAAAATTCACGTTTACTGTTTGCAACGAACGAAGGAAGGCAAAGCCGTATCCACTTGAGTATGATTACATAAAGTCGCTGGATGAGAGCGGATTGAATTTGTAATTTAACGCGCGCACAACCTACGCGTGAGCCAGCTGCCACAAGACTGAGAGCTTTCGTCTCTCACAACGGCCACACAGCCGACGATCGTCGTCGTCGCTGTGTGATTTTGCACTTTGGGCTCAACGCTTCGCTTCGCTGCGTTAGTTATTTTTTGCGCTCTTACTATTATCAAACTGCTGTGGCGCGTGGCTCTCGGTCTTTCCCCACGCTCCCGCTGCCAGACTATCCACGTGTGACCTCCCACCGCCCTCTCCCAGCAACTAGCGTCAATTAACAGTTCACACTAACAGAATGTTAACTTATCACATCTTCATTGACAGAAACTAGAGACTGCCCCCAGACATTTATTGCGATGTTTGCGGTTTTCTTTATATTGTTCTCTTTATCATTGACTAAATTTAATTCGCATGTTTTACCGGTTCGCACCGATTTCAAACTTGATCAAGGGAGCAGACGATTGCGTCAAATGCTAAAAGGGGGGCGTGAAGGAGACAGGCAGTCCGGAATATTTTTGTTGATAGTCGCACATGCACGCGCAGAGCAGAGCTGGGCATATGACGACCCGGCCGGACTACTGCGTCGCAGTCTCAGCTGAATTTAGCACACCCGCGCCTTATGCCGTCAATGCCGTGGAAATTTTACGGATTGCATACGTCACTGGAAATTGGCTTCAATAAAAAAGAGGGGCAAGTGTTCTTCACGCAAAACGCGTATTCAAAAGTTAATTGGGCGGTGCAAAGTGCCGTTGAAATGTTTAAAGAGAACATTTTTATCAGCTGCTCAGGAAATTTACTGGCAATCCCTAAAACCTCAAAAAAAAAGAGTATGAAAAACAGAAGCCACAAAGCTTATCAGACAAAATTAGCAAAAATCGTATTTGCTTTTTAATTAGACCAATACTCAACAGCCGGTTTGCACAGGCAGAATCTACTGGAACCTTGATAACGTTGCACATTGACGCAAATATAAATAAAAAAAAATAAAAAAAGGAATGACACTGACACACCCATTTTATTTATTGTGACAGGCATTAATCAGTCGAGTTTGCCACACACACGAACTGCAATTGCTCAGGGGGCTTAAGTGAACGTATTCTAAACCACAATAAAAAACAATTGCAATGCTGGCTGATGTGGAGAAAGAGCCATAAACAACAATCGTTCAATTAGCAGGCAGGTCCACAAAAAGATCAAGTTACGTGGAATAGTAAATATAAATAAACAACTGGCTATTTAACACTTTTAACTATAAAATTCCCTGTAAAATTTGCAAGTGTTTTGTGGGCTGTTGCAAAATTAAATAAATAAATAATGGGGTTATCGCTAATTTTCAATTAAATTCTAACGGAGACGGAATTCAGTTTTCTAGTTTCCATGGACTTTAATCTGAAATGCTTTTCCAAGATTATTTACAGTAAACACAATTCAAAAGCGTAAATAGTTTTCAAAAAACTAACAACAGACAAATAAATATGTTTATCAGCAAGCAAAATATTGCCAATTTGGCAGACGAATAGGTCATATTCGAAATCTAATTAATTTCTTACGGTACTCGGGCATAATCGTATGCTTCAAGATAAGCCAAATTCTTGTTTCGAGCAAAAAGATGGCGTAGCAACCAAGAACTGGAAAGAAGACGAAGCTGTTGCTATCGCTTGATTCGATTCCATTTGTCAGTATTCAGACAGGTAGCAACAAAAGAGCAGCCTGTTTCGAGAGAACCTGTTGACCTTAAGATTAAACATTAATGGGTGGGCACCAAACCAGAAAACTGTCATGTTTCTTTTACATTCACTTTTAAGTACTTACAAAAAAAAATCGTTGAAACAAACCAAATGAGCCCAGCTCAGCAAAATATCATAAACAATAGAATTAAGTCTCATATGTAGCCTCGTAAATATATATATTAAATATATATTTATATACAAAAAAGAAATAAAACAATAAACGCGTGACAACCATAATAAACAGTTGAAATTATGTAAACAAAATGATTATGCAGACAACATAGCCAATGAAATGGAAATATTAGCTGTCACAACCCCACCCCACCCCACCACTCTTCCTGCCCCATCCCTATGCACAGATAAGCGCATGATAAAAGATCATTTGACAGAGTCCAGCCTAGACGCAAACAATAAAAGCTTCGCAAACGTTTTAAGCACAATGATGAAATAAAACGCCGACTTGCGTCAGCAAAAGAGAAACAGAGCATTGCGTGCCGAAGAGCTTTCAAAGCTTTGGTGTTCTCTTAAATGTGCCCAAAAAAAGTGCTTACTGGGTCATCCCATGGAACGATTAGGGAAATTAGACATGACTGGGGGAATTTGAATGTGAAGTGATTGCTGGAGCTGATAAGATTTGAATGCATGTATGGGAGCGATTTAGCAAATGTGGCAAAGGCAAATACATATGTGGTAAATATATGTGGCAATGAGATATACACATATGCATCTATATATGTGCCCTGTACAACGACTACAACGACAATAATTTGATGATAATTGTAATTAGACGATATGTACCTTCAAATCTTCCTCAGTTAGTCAGGAGTGGTGTGTATGCAGGTACTACACAATATAAGCATTAGAGTACGCGAATATAAATAGGAATGTCAATTTGTGTGTGCGAAACGAGAAACGAAGAAGGGTAGGGTGAAGGGGGGAGTAAAAAGGTTTAACAATTAGTTATCAAATGCGATACGGATATGATAATAAACGAAACTAAACTACTCTAGACGGAAACGAGCGCGCAACAAAAGTACAAATTCGAATTGGCTGCAAATGGAAATGGAGCCACAAAGTTTACACAGGCTCCGTTTACAAAAAGGCAAACAACGGCAGGCGGCAGGCAGCTGCCTGAGCAAACTTCTCGTTTCCAAGCCAAGCCAAGCCAAATCCAAATCCATATATAGAAAGCGTCTAAATATATGCGTATCTATTGAATTACTGGCAGCTAATATAAACAAGGCTGTAGCAGCCTCGACTTACAGTAGAGTGCCGCCAAAATTTGATTAGATCGTGAATGTCCGTTGAAGGTGCCATTAGCATAAAATCGCGCCACTCATTAAAGCTGATGTTGAGGCTGCCATCCTTGTCCATTCTGTGTTGGAAGCAAACAAAATTCAATTAATAAATTAACTCTAAAAATAGAAAGGCAACAACAACCTGCTAAGCAGTTTTCTAGCCTCCTCGAGGTCAACGTCCAGTCCCAGATCTGCGAATGCCGATATTAGCTCCTCCAAGTCCACTTTGCCTATACGATATTACATTAGTGTAATTGAATATATATATATATGAATATAGATTAAGTCTGAGCCAACTCACCATCCCGATTTTTGTCCAAATGCGAGAACTGCAGACACAAATTCTTCTCATGCTCGCGTACATAGTGAAGGAACTCGGCGAAGCCAACGTTGCCACTTTGATTGGTGTCCGACTGTTGCAAGAATCTCTGTTCAAAATCAAACAATAATTCAAATTATTACATTATTCAAACACAGTTGCCAAATGCTGAGCACGTGGCTGACCCAGACACTATGCTATGGCCAACCTTGGCCCCACCACCAGCTATTGTTACCAAAAATAACAGCGCTGCGCCCATTTGCCAAAATCAATAGGAACATATAATCTGCGGATCTAGCATGAAACCTTAAAAACCAAAGGCCAATTATGCAAAAATGTAAATGCACATCAGATATTCTTGCTTTTGACAAGGCAAACAGACAGCGAGGTGTGCAACAGATCACATATTTGTGGCATATAACCAAGCATTAACAAATGTTGTCTAATGATGCATATCTCTGTGGCAAGCAACTAGCCAAATCAGTGGCAGAGACTAAATGACTAGCAGCTGCCTAGCTTGCATTTATTTATATACATCTCTCTATCACTATAGATAGTTGCAAGTTCACACTTACCACCGCATAGACACTGGACATGCCAAACTCGTGTAGGGCCGCTGACAGATCGTGTATGTCGATTTTGCCATCTCCGTCCCGATCCAATTGATTGAAGATGCGCTCCAGTCGCTCCTCGTCCTCGGCAGGAATCTCCGTCGGCACGATGGCGAGTGGCACACCCGATGCGACGATATTCTGTGGCGGCATCGTGTGAAAATTGTGTGGCATTGTGTCGAGATGCGCATATTGCAGCTGCACCTCCTGTTTATGATGCAGCTCATAGCTGGTCGCTGTTGTGGTGCTGCTGCTTAGTGGTGCATAAATCGCATTTGCCTGGCGTGCGTAATTAAAATCAATATTTGGAGGCTGCTGCTGATGTTGATCCGGCGTCAAATCGATGTCGATGCGTTGTTGTTGTGGTTGTTGTTGATGATGAGGATGTTGTTGTTGCTGCTCCTGCTGCTTCTCCTGCTGCTGCTTCTGCTGACTTATTACTAAGAACGCGTTGTTTTCGAAATCGACTTGCTTTTTAACCATTCTCCAGACTCGTTTGAACGTTGTTTTCAAGTATTGCTTGCTCTCTGCTCAAAATGCTATTCTTTTTTTATATATGTTGTGGTTTGGCGTGTGAGTCCCGCACAATTGCGAATGCAAACAGTGCAGGTTGTTCCTAGTAATTTCAATGCCCGGTTCACTAAATATATATATATATTTAAATATACGTTTGCTGGCCCCTGTTTTATGGCTGACACATTTTGAGTTCGGGGCTCGGTTACTTTTTGCTTGCTGAACTGAACAGAACTGAATTCATCGGGAACGTGGAATGGAGGATCTCAGCGGCGTCTTCGTCGTCGTCTTCGGCACTCTCTCTCACTCTCTTTCTTTGTATATGTTCCAATAAGGTCTATAAATAAAGAAATTGAAAAAATTGTTGCTGTTAAATCTCATATTGTATACACACACGCTATATACCTATATATTTGCATGAATCTCTATATCAATTGGCATTGTTTAAAATATTGTGTATAAAGTAAACAAAAAAAAAGAAAAGGTATGTATAAAAATATATATATAATGGGCGTAGGTGTTTCGTTCAAAGTTTATCGGAATTTCGGCAATGCCCCTTTTCTAACCGAAAAGTTGGCTACGCCCTTGACATATTTGACAGATTTATCTGTGGCTCAACGATATTTGAATACCCTTCCGGAAAATCGATGCTACCTTGTGATAGGTGATTAATGCAAATATACACACAGCTAGATTGATTAATAGATGGGATATATTTAATTAATTATGTCGTGACAACATCGAAATACCCTCGGAAAGAGTATGAACAGAAGAGCACTAAAGCAGCCAGGCATAAATTCATTTGCTTTACGGTTATTTCCCTCGAGCAGAGCAAGAAGCGAATCAGCTGCTGGCTCGAAAGACGCGACGCCGTCGTGAAAATGAAGTCATTCGCAAGCGCACTTTCACTACATCTTTTTTCTTTTTTGTTAAATTTTTTAAAAATATTTTTCAAGCTGCCAGCTGGGCAGAGAAGAGAGAGCGAAGAAGCGTCGAGTGCGAATGATTCATTGATTTTTGTGGAATTGTTTTAAAGGTTAGTTGCTTGTTCTGTGTGTGTGTCCCGCAGGAGGCTGCCGAAGCCTTGAAAATTGACAACACGACTCACGCACGCACGCAAAGGATAGGAGTGGAGGGTGTGTGTGTGTATGCGTGTGTGTGGGTGCAGGACGATACTGGAACTTTCTTTCGATTTGGAGTTCGTTTTAATTAAAGTCTTGGCACTGACTGCTGCATGCACATTTAATTATCTCAATTGTGCAAATGTTTCGGTCTCAAGTTTCACTTTTTGTACATTTTTCTTTCTTGCCAAATTGGCAAAATTAAATTTCTGCGTACGCGTTTTTGTGCACACACACACACATACACTTGAACAGAGGCACACACATACACACTGAAACAAATACAAATGGATACGAAAAAGAGAGTTGCAATGACCAACACAGCGAGTCGCGTGTTTATTACCTACTTCTTGTTAACTGTTCTAGTTGATCTGTTTGAAGCTGTATATATTTATTAACAATCAATTTTAATTCAATTTGTATCCTAATTAAGCGAATAAACTGCGCGCACTGCTAACTCGAATGTCACGAAAACGATAAAAATCGCGTCCACACAGCTTGTTCGAAAGAAAATGAATGAAAGAACAGAGAAAACACTGCAGAAAATTTCGTGCACTATCGATATATCGATAGTTTTAAGCAGTTTTAAGTATATATATCTAAATTGCGTGCTACTAAAGTTATCGATGTTTATTTGCTATTTTATTTATTTAAAATTTATATGTACTTTTAATTAAGGGATATTATTGATTTAACAACGAATCCAAATTGACTTATATGTCACACTAAATGAAAAGAATAAAGAGCACAACGCCGTGCAAGAAGTAATTATGTTCTAGTCAAATATGCTCGACAATACAATACCCTGTGCTCAGTTATTCAATGTCCTATATACATTATTAGTAGAAAAGTTATGATCGGTGATATAATGCATGGATTTCGTTACATTCATATACATATATTTCTGTTTAATAATTCGCTTTGTATCATTTCTATTTAAAATTGGTCTAACCTGTAAAAATTATATGGAAAAAGAGAATGTTCATTCGTTGAATATTCGGTACATACATACATATATAGATTTGAACATAATATCCGTTAATTACATTAAATGCGCGTACGAATAAATTGTAGTTTTTCATTTAAAAAAATGACAATAACAAAAACATAATGCAAAACAAATCAAGTTAACCGTCAAAATTCACATTTGTTGTATGCTTTGTTGCTGTTGTTACTTCATTAACAGATCCCATGCATCATCCTCGGCACTGGGTTTGCCACTTGTCGCAGTTGCGGCGGGTTTCACATTTTTCACATCGAGATTGTCGAATCCTTCGCTCAGCTTTTGCGAGGTCTCCTGCAATTTCAAGTTCCGCCGGACACTCTGACCACCCGACGGCGTATTCTGATACGATGTCTCCGCATTCTGATAGCTCGCCGCATCGAAGCCTGACCAATCATCGTCCTGGGTTAGCCCGGATGCACTGGTTGTGCCACCGATGGCATTGCTGCTCAGTTGGTTTTGGTATGAGCTGGAGCTGGTCAGATGTGTCTTATTGTTAGCATTGTCCTGCCAGCCACCCCAATCACTGTCGCTAACGCCGCTCTGTTGGCCCAGGCCGCCAGCCAAGTTGCCGCCCACCGAATGGGAACGCTGATAGGCATTGTCCTCCATGCTGGGATCGCTGTAACCGCTCTGGGATGTAGCTGTATTGGTGCCCGACAAATTATTCCAGCCACGTTTGCCAATATCAGAGACCTAAGGGAGTATATAGAAAGCAACTCCATTATTATATATGTAAAGTGAGGTTATGCTTGGGTTTTTACCGACCTTGGAGGCCGCATCTGTAACACCACTCTGAACGGATTCTAGCAGAGTGCCTTCTTTAATCTACAACGTAAACGAAAAAAGCAAATAAAAACGAATACAAAATTAAACATACAAAAAATAATACCAATACGCAAGTACGGGTTTTAAAAGATAAGATATAAATATAAGATTCAACAGATATACTTCTACAAATATAAATAAATCTACAAGTGAAAATAAATTTAATTAAAAGTATGTGTGAGATTAAAATTATATTTTTCTGGCAATTATATATCCAAGCAAACACTGTAATAAAAATAAAATTCAGCTGCTTTTAATAGTCCTACCTTAGTTGAAGCCAAGTTAACCGTGGTGACGGCTTTCTCCTTGGCAGTGTTAGCCAACTTGGAAGCATTTGACGAGAACAGACTCCAGCCGGATGCCAGAGTGGTCAGTGTCGAGTCAATCAACTCCTGAGATTGTGTCTTCGGTGGCGGTTCGCGTGTGAAACCAAATCCAGCATATTTACCGCCCTGATTTGGTGGCAAGTTTCTGTAAATATCGAAAGTTGGATTACCAATTTATTGCATCATTTTATAGTAAGGAACCTACGCGGGTCGCGAGGCGTTCTCCACTTGGCGACGACTAAAGAACTCATCCTTCTGGTCCTTGAACTCCTGTGTCTGGTATTGCTGATAGCCAGCAGCCTCATTGTACGCACCACCACCATTCTGATAGCCTCCGCCGCCGGTGGATCCGCCGTAACCTGTTGCGTTCTCACGTGGCTGCGAACTGTTGTTGCCGCCGCCTGCTGCAGAGTTGCTGCCATAACTATTGGAACTATAGGAATTGCTGTTGCTCAAACGTGATTCGGCATCCTTTTGAGTCCATGTTTTGCCCTGTGCCAGCGTCGATATCTTATCTCGATATAATGCGGCTGCTTTGGAATTGTAACGTTGTGTGATGGGCGCACGTTCATTCCAATCCGGCTGATCCTCTAGAAATTCACGCGCATTGCGATTCCCACCCGCCTTCATCTTCTCCAGCTCAATGTCCTTCCATTTGTCCATAGTTACGGAGCGCACAAACGAGAGATGAACGCCCAAACTGCGATGCTTGCCCGAGCACTCCAGGCATATCCAGATCCCATAGGTAACCGACACCCATTGGGGATTATGGGTGCCACACTCAAAACATTTCTGAGCGTGCATTAAAAAAACATGATTTTAAAACGCGCTTTGGTCGATGTTTGCGCAATAATTATATTGCAATTTAATGACAACTTACCGAATTATTATCCTGTGGTTTTAGTTCTTGCATCACTCGACGCGTCCTGGGACTGGCCATAATTAACTAGTATTATGCAGCGTCTATTAACTTAATTTTTGCACTTCAAAGTTGATATCAAAGATTTTGCTGACGTTGGCGTTGCTTGCAATCGGGTAAATCACAGTTGCACGACATTCATAAAAAACCTGGCCACCTTGCAGTTTAACGATTATTTCTCGCCACTTAATTAACACATGGAACTAAATTGTGCATATGTTTTCTCCACCTTATTGGTAGTCATTAAAAGTTATTCGCCACAAAAAAAAAAGATTTGTTAATAGCGAGTTCCACTTGGAATGGTCAAAATTAGTGTGACCGAATCGGACAACGGAAAAAATGCGCAAGGAAATACGGCTTTGCTAATAAGCCTAATACTAAAATACCAAAATTATTCTTTTGTATCATATTTGGTTCCACTGCTTGTAGAACTAGCTCATAAATCAGTGTGGAATAATTTCGACATACTCTGTTTCCACTACATTTTGAACTTGCATCCAGGTAACGGTACTAATTCAGCGCAATATTTAAGTTAAATTCATTTTGTTTTAATTTTTTGACGATTTCCCTTCTCTTTTTGAAATTAGGAGTATCTGCATAATTTACTCTTCTGAATGCATCCTTAAGGGAATTAGATTACGCATTTTTTATTTTTTCCAAATTTTATAAGCTTAGAATTCCAAATTGGCATAATATCGATGACAAACAAATATTAATTAATTTCCTTTTTTTCTTTAATTTTCTTAAAATGTAAAAATTACTATACATATATTTATATATATATAATTATGTTTTGAAAAACAATAATTAAGTGGATGAACTTTTACATTCCTACTCTGGGAGCACTCGAACAAATTTAATTAATTAATTTTTGTATTTGGGTATTTGTAAAGGTTGCGCTATCGATGACGCGTCTTACAAATTATAACTAATCATGCTGATCTGATTTTCATATTAATTTCATTCATGTTCTTCCGACCGACGAACGCACATTTCTGCAGCGTCATGCCGAAAGTTAATAAAAACAGAGATTTATCACACTCTTTACAGTAATCAATCCAAACTGTCGGTGAATCTAAGACGCAGAAATTAGGGAATTACATGACCGATTCCAACACAAATAGACTGCGTGTGGTCCCTTCAAATTTCGAGTCCGACTGGCGCCGGGAGCCTCAACTTCCTTTCATATTAAATACAGTTGCTTACATACATACCTACTCATAAGCGAAATGTATTTATGCATTTTTAATGGATTCATGGAGATATTATTGGTGTATATCATGATACAACAGAGGATGATACAGCTGCTGAAAGTCATTGCTAACGTTGACAAGAATAATAACAATTAAAAGGCAGTTAATATTTTGGCATGTGTGTCAAGTTAATCTAATGCAACTAAGGTGCGAAAAGTATTTTAAATATCATTAAATTTACGGGTAATTTAATGGGATTTCTGCACAAGGGGAATTTTTTTTGCCCTGCAGAAAAATAGAAAGAGAGGATAAGATCCCTTTTATATTGTTGTTGTTCTCTTACATCGTTTTACATCGAAGATGATTTATTTGCTTTTTTGTTATGCGTTAAGTGAGCAAGAATAATATTATATTGTATGGTTAATATGCAGCTTGTTTCAATTAATTTAAGATATACACATGTTCTACTGGAAGGTGTTTAATTTAATATTGTTTTTGTGTGCCAAGAAAAGTGGGAATGAAAACTGATTAGTTGCTGCTGCGTCGATGGCAAAGTGAAGCAAAGGCGACGATAACTAAAGAGAGGATTATTATTATTATTATAATTATTAAGAGAGGATTGTTTCATGGCTTTACATTAATCATTTATCTTCATTTTCAATATTGTAATGTAAACCAATTCAAAGTTCAAATTGCATTAAAGAAAACATTTCTTCTAACTGAATGATCCAAGTTCAGAGCAAGCCACTTCACATATATATATATAGGGACATATGTGGATAGCAATAAATCAGTAAATATTTCAATGTGAACATTAGCGTATAATTATGCATAATATTTTTGCAATTCAGCGAGATGGGAATCTGCGGCGTCCACGTCTGCCCACAGTTAATTTCTTTTCAATTTTCAAACTCGCGCATTTATTTAAGTCAGTCGCATTGCTATAATTTGCGTCCAAATGTCCGCACGCCCCTTGGAGTGAGGGGGGCGTGGTCGAGGTATTGCCAAACGATTATAATTGGGCAGGCGACGCAAGCGAACCAAAGGATGTGTTGAATTGAAATGCCTGCCGGGTAATCCGATCGAGAGCAACTCCAACTCCGATTCCGACTCCAACTCCAATCCAACCCTGAGTTATGACGCATGGACAACTAAGTGAGCCTGGGTTTTTGGCGGGGTTTTCTCGCTGGTCAATCGACGCTTTCAACAACTACTGCTGGAGTCGCATCCAGCGCGGCGTGGAGTCGTGTGCTCTGTGTGGCATGGAGTATGCCTTTGGTGGTGGTCTTATCAGAAGCTGTTGTGCACTCCCCAAAGCTGCCAAAAATGGCATTGCTGCGCATTCATTATTCGCTTTTTCTGTCACTGCTCTTCTGTGTGGTGCTGTGGATACGCCCTGCACCACCATAACAGCGCCACTGGGCATTTTGCACCAGCCGAAGAGTTATTGTGTGGATATGATCAAATTATAGGCTTAGCTTTGCATTAAACTCGCATAGAAGTCGCTGGCAGTAGCTTTGCTTGGGTGAGCATCCCAGTTGGGTTTTATATATATACATATACACATCCATATATATATGTATATAGTATAGAGGATGTGCCTCTGACGTTAACTGCTCTGGGTGAGCATGTGCAAGTTGTGCGCTGGCCAGTGTGCATCCGGTCGAATGACATTAAGAATAATGCCTCATTCCGGCACATAAGTTGTCAGCAGCTGGGCAAACGGAAAAGTGTAGCAAGAGCTTAGAAAGTGCGTTTGATTTGAGTTAGTTGTGGCAAATAGAAAATGTAGAAAATTCTACTCAAGTTATATATTCATTTAAATGCGTAATTTGTTTCACTCGTTGCATGCAGCGATCTGTAGCATATATATAAATAAATATATATATAACCACATATAAAGACACATACAAGTGTATTTGTTTTGCCACACGATGTTATGTAAATGAGGCGCGTTTTGTTCGCACGCCGCTGCCACAAAGTCTGCGCAGGTTGCACAGTGATCTACCCCAAAAACTCAGCACACAACGCAAATAAAACAAAATCGTTGAAAATTGCACCAATTAAGTGGCAATGTATATTCAAGGCAAGAGGCTGATCGATGTAGGGGAGTAGGGGGGAGTGGGGAGTGGTGGTAAGATGGGTATTGCTGCGTATTTATCAGCGATATTAAAGCGTTAAGTGAATTACTTATTCTCTGTGGCACCAAAGCGGCAACAGCAGCAGCAGCAGCAGCAATGCGTTACCTTTCATGTCTACCTGTCCAGGGCGATTCCGTGTCGTTGTCGCTCTGCATCGTGCTATATAAACATATATGCATATATACATATATATAAATGTGTGCCGATAGCCGCGATGTTGCATGCGACAATTATAAGCGCTGAGCGAGCGACGCCAGTTTGGCTCCCGCTCCCATGGCTACCAATAAACGGTAGACGGTGGCTGGGGCACATTTGAAGCTGCCGCACAAAACCAAAGGATGATATTTACACTTACAGCACACACAGAGGCACACTCAACCAGCACTGAGGCACTGCTACTGCTTGCCATTTGCCACTTGCTCTTGCACTCGAAAAAACAAACGATTTTCAACTAGAAGAAGTTTTCTAGTTGAAAGAGTTGTGCACAACTTAAATATTAAGATATCAATCGAGCACACCCCCCCAGAACCCTATCTATTTATCTTGATCTCTCAGTAGTTGTGCACCTAAGATATCTATATATATAGTGTATATATGTATATATATTATATTCGAGCAGATGTGTGCAAGTGCACATAAGAGATCGATTATATTATTATACATTATAGTTACAACAGTCAACATCATTTAAATGACTTCTTGGTTTGTTTATAGTTATTGTTTATAGTTATTGTTCCAGTAAACAGCTGTTATCTGAATATCATTGTCAAGCTGCTATATATATTTGCATGTGTGTGTGTATGCAAACAGATAATGCTTGCCACTCTGTAATTTAGCTGATAAGATAATGCGAATTCCTAACCCATCCTCCTCAATCATGCAAAGATAATTTAGGCTTAAAAAAACAATTCTCTTTATTGAGATATTTATTGGAAACATTTAAACAAATATTTCTGCAAATGATTTCTACAACTTTACTTTTTGTTGCCCCTTTTTTTTGCGAGTGTTGGCCATTTCCATTGCCTTTTGCCGATCGTTTGCTGATCGATTCTCAATCGATCGGCAGCATCATGCAACCGCGCACAACCTCAGTTGCCTCCAGTCTCCAGTCTGCAGTCTCTTCAGTCTGCAGTCTCTCTGTGCAACGTCAGCGACGAATGCAGCTTCTTAGTTCAACAAATCGTGCCAAATAACACAACATAATGACAACAAAGACGACGACGACGACGACAGGAGCGACGAAGAAGACGACGACGACGACGACGTCCTCCGCTTGTCTGGTTAGCTCTGCAACTGAGAGGCAAGTCGGTGATTGCCATTTCAAGATTTTGCCACTCATACACTCGCAAGCAGACACACACACTCACACACACACACACACAGAACATTGGGGCTGGCAAAAATTAAGAGATATTTATAATAAGCACGAAAACCACTTAATACTAACGCCTTTGGCAATTAAGAGCCACAGCTATGGCAAGGATGCGAGTTAAGACATTCCAATGATCTGTTGCAGCCCAGTTGAGACACTTTCCACACACAGTACAGTACTCACTCACCAATAAGCGATTGTTTGAGTGAAAGTTATAACATAAAAAGGCCAACTTTAGAGTTGGCTTGCAAATCACTTCGAAAAAGCCGTCGGTGTTACAATTTTAATAATATTTTGGATTTCAAAGTATGCCAAGTGCGAGAAGTATTCATTTTGGAGTGATTACTGTAGAATGTATAGATATATACATGTACATTTCAACGCCTGCTCGGCTCCGTTATTGATTGGTGGTGGCTCAAGCAACGGCATTTACATAGCGCCACATGCAGCAGCAGCAGCACCACCGTGACTAAATGAAGCCACGTCAGCCACAGTTTCGCTTTGTAGTAAACCGTATACTCCATATACATATATCCATATATATATATTTATATATATGTATCTAAATGATATTGTAGCATGTACTTGGCAGCACAATGCCTTTTGAGCGACTCATCAAAAAGCCGCAGGTATGTAAATTTCATGGCATTAATTGTTTTCATACTGCTCGGCTGCTGGGGCAGGCTGAGGCTTCTTTCTATTCATTGCTTTTCTCTGGCTTTCATCATTGTTGGTGCTGAGGTGGTTTTTTGGTGTGGAGTTGATGTTGACGCCTTCGGTGGCTCATTACAATTAATAATAGAAGCAGCTGGCGCTGCTGCTGTTCAATTGATTCTTTTGGCCAAATGAATAACTGTTTCGGCTGCCAGAGGAGCTGTTGCTTTTCTCTCTCTCACAGCCAGTCTCTGAGTCTTTGAGTCTTTGAGTCTGGCTTAAGCGAACGATTATACAAGTGGTTTTCTGATTTGACAGGCGTTAAATTAAAATTTAATTCGGCCATCTATATAATTATAGTGATCCATTCGAGCATACACATTGACGACGACAACGAGGACGCTGACGACTCCACGACTTCTCAGCGCATGTAATTAAAGCCACATTAATCATCCAGGGCCAGAGCCAGAGCCAGGCCCAGGCACAGAGAGCTTGGCCCAAACGCGAACCGAGCCCAGTCAGGCAAGGCACTTCAACTCTGAGTCGATGCCTCTGCATGTTTTCTTGTTGTTGTTGTTGCTGTTGTTGCTGTTGTATCTGTGTCTGTGGTAGCCACAAAATTGTCAGATTTGTCCACTTGAGTTATTTTTGAATGCGCGTCGAGGAGCTCCCTGCTCTCTCCCTGTCCCTACTCCCCTCTCCGGCCGAGGTGTCAACACTGCTGAATTTTCGACCAATTATACGAAACCCGTGAGAATTTATCGAAATTCTTCTAAATGTATTGTCTTAAAAACATATATATACACATACATATATAACATATAAATATATATTCATATATGTATATGGATTCATTCTTTATTTGTACTCAGCACGTGTTTAGTTTTAGTTAGAAACTGCATAAATTAAGTAAGTAAAAATTGCACTAAATTCTGGATTTAAAGCGATAGGAAAAATTGACAAATTCACAAAACTTGCACATTTTATATAGTTATTCTTCTTCTTCTTTTTAGATATTTTCTAGCTATAGGATTTAACGCTGCACTTGAAAAACATGCCACAGAAGCTAGAAAATCGACTTTCAAATAAAAAATAATTGAAAATTAATATTTCTTAAGTTCAGAAAGAAAGTTTTAGAAAGTAAAAATATGTTGCAAAAATTAAAAGAAAATTTAGCTTGAAATTAATTACCAAAGTTTTAGGAGACTCAATTTAGAAACTTGTTTGCTAAAAAATGGGAAGCGAATTGTCTAGATTTTGGGGCACATTAATTTTTCCAAGTGTAGCTACTGGAAATACAGCATTTGTTGATTGCACTGTTTTTAGTTAGCCTCCGATTCCGTTTCTGGATCCTCCGCATCCACATTGATCTCATCCTCATCCAGCTCCGTTTTGGCATCGGCATAGTTCTCCTTTTGGGGCACGGCCATGTGTCGCCACAGATATTGGCGAGCAAAGTTGATCGCAAAAGCAGCCGCTGAAGCGGAGGCGGAGGCGGCGACGGAGGGCATGGTCGCATGAAAGGCGCTATGCTCACCGCCCATTAATAATGGAACTGATGCTGTGATTGAGGCAGGCGGCGCTGTTGCTGTTGTTGTTGCTATCACTGGCACGGGATTGGGATCGGGCATGGCCATGGGCATGAGATGGTGGCCTTGGGCCATAGGGCTTCTGTTGGTGCTGCCGGTGTCTGAGCTGCTCAACTCCTGCGGAACTGTAGTAGTAGCTCCTGCTGGCGTCTGTGAATCCGATGCCGAGTCGCGTTGCTTCAGCTGATTGACCCGTTGGTGGCGTCGCCATTTCGCTCGTCTGTTGGAAAACCAAACCTAATTCAATCAATCGATGGAGAGACAATTTGTTAGTCATTAAAAAAAAGAGAAGCGGAATCTTTTTTTTTTTTGTTTTCTTTTTTTTTTGGTTAGTAATCAAAAATGGGAATTTTTTGGGAGTGCCGCGAAATGTAAATAGAGTTCAGACTCAACTCTTAACTCACCTGCACCCGCGCCTCGCTGAGCATTGTGCGCGATGCCAGCTTCTCCCGCGTCCCAACGCACGGATAGTGACTCTTGTCGAACTCCTTCTCCAGCTCGTCCAGCTGCTCTGGACTGAATGTTGTGCGATTGCGTCGAAATTTTGGCTGATCACTGTCCTCCGTGTCGCTGTCCTCACCCTCAATATCTGTCAGGATGTATATGATATATATAGATATATATATTATCGATATATAGTAGCAGTCTCTTTTCACTCACCTATCATTTGATTCGCATCCACATCCGGCGAATGGCAGCTGTCCCGGCTGGCCGAGTCCGGCGATAAGGCTGGCAAGGATAAGCGTCCGCTGCCAGCGCTGCTGCCGCCGCAGGCACTCATGCAATTGTTGGTGTTGTTGTTGGCATGTAAATTGGAGTTACCGTCGCTGTTGTTGTTGTTGTTAAAGCTGCTACCCGGTGGCAAGGAGCTGCTCGCCGGCAGCGGCAGAGTGCCCCAAAGTGGATGATGGCCGGGCAGACTCGCCGGCCAGGTGGGAAAACTCGTGTAGGGATGTGGATGCGGATGCGTTGGATGCAAGGCGTAGCCATAGCTGGCGGCCCGAGCAAATTCCGCGGCGGCTCGCTCGGCGGCACGATTGCGCAGGATGCGATTGATGCTGCTCACCGATGGAGCCGTGGCATTCGTGCAGACACCTAACGAAGGCAAACATGGAGTTTAGGACGATTAGATTATATGAATATGTATATCGATTTAGAAAATATGAATATATATAGAATATATGCCTATCTATTACATACTTTATTATAACTTTAAAACTTCAACTCAAATTATTTAATAATGTTTTCAGTGTATAGCTAAATGTGTAGTTGCAAATTGAGTTAAACTGCGAATGCCACTCTCACGTCAAACAGCAACCAAACTGGCATGTTTAATAAACAAATATCAGCTGAATTTGATGAAGTAGATAAAGTGGACATATATCTGATTGAAAATGGTCAAATGTCTGAAAATGCAATTGCAGATATTATTTTTTGAAAGCAGGCAGTAGCTAAACGGATACTGGCGCCGGATGCAATGCGTTGTGACCTGCTCATGAACCCCAAAGCTCGACTGACGCAAATTAGATTGACTGTAATGAGCAGACCAGTTGCGATTGTGATCTACATTTGGCCAAGCTCAGACTCAGCCACAGCCACAGCCACAGGCACATTCACAGCCAGAGTCAGAGTCAGAGTCACAATCAGAGACTCGAACTGACTCGGACTATGGTCTTTGTGTGTGTTCGAACGTCTCATGTGAGCGATGGCAATCGGACGATTCATCGCACAGCTCGATTGAGTGGAGTGCAGGGGGGGTGAGGGTGTGTGTGTGTGTGTGTGTGTGTGTGTGAGGGGGGGGGAATGCCACAGTGAGTGACACAAATGTGAGCACATTTACATATCAATCGAGTGGAGCCAAGGAGCGGATGTTCATAAATTAGCCAATCGATAAATCTACCACAGAGCGAAACAATATATATATATATTTATACATATATATATGTATATATGAACTCGTAGCATGTACAAATGTAACATTAAATGAGGCAAGGGATCGCAGTTCTCTGGACATGGACCATGGCTAATTCGTTTTACGAGTACGATCCCGAGTACCATAAACACATCAAGTCCCGATGCTGTCAGCTGCTCAAGGAGCAGGAGCAGCAGTTGGACCTGGACTCGAAGTTGGATGTTGAATGTTGAATGTTGAATGTTACGCGTAACCCTAAGTATGCCCGCCCAGACGCAATTCAATTGATTGTTGACGTTTTGCAGTTGCTTCAGTTTCTTGAGCTTGTCACTGCTCCTGTGCAATTTGGCTTTTGGGAGTTCCCATCAGTTCATTTTAATTAGCTACTGTGGCTACTACTTGTATTGTGTCCCTTCTTGCTTCTTATTTGAGATGAGATGCTTGTTCTCATTGTTCAGCTCACTCACCTTCGCTAATCAGTCTCTCGCGTATTTCCCACGCGAATATCGTTGGGTTCTCCCGCTTGTATTGCTCGATCTTGGAGACAACGGTTGGCGTGGCCACCTTTGGCTTCGAGCCGCCAATCAGTCCAGGTGGACGCAGTGTGCCTGGAAAAAAATGAATGCAGTAGGCAATAAGAGCATTTTTTCTAATTTTAGAGCCCCAACTTGTGAAATCAGACTTAAAATCAAGCTGATTGCATTGGAAACAGAATGTAAGCTCTTAAATAAAGTATAATCTAAATAAATAATAAAATTTGCATATGCTAAATTCAATAAATTTTGTTCGTTTTTAAACTACTTTAACACCATTTGACCTCTGCCCCAGAGAGTAGCGTCATTCAACTGTAGACACATGCAGCTGCCTTGAGGGCTAGTCGCATAATTTTCGCATTATCAATCACTGCTCCCGGGTACGACACAACACACAACACACAAATACAACACACACACACAGAGAGACAGTATCCGCACCCGTGGGCCGTGTGGGCGTTTCAAACAAATCAAAAGCCCGCTGGCTACCCACTGCGAGCTACCTGCTAACTGCTACCTGCTGCCAACTAACTAACTCACCAACTAGACAATTGAAGTCGCGTTCCGCCATTCAATGGAGCGCTAATTTGAATATTTGGCAGCGACACATTCGTGCAACAACAACAGCAACAACAATGCCCCAGCAGCAGCAGCATCAGCCTCAGCGCAGCTCCGATGATAATTTGTCGGAAGCGAGTGACAGGCGCATGCTGTTTATCTTGTGAATTAGTTGCGAGAGATCGGCTACAGGCAGAAAAAAACTAACATTTAAAGATTGTAGACTTGTGGCACAAATATTGTGGATTATAACTAGAATTAACTTTAATTATTATTGATGGGGAATTAGTTAAGATCTTATACGCCATAATCTATTTATAACCAAATCCAAAACATATCATTGAGAATGAATAAGATTAAGATTCAGATTATTTATAATCAAATAAAATTGACGGCGGCATACAACTAATAATAATTAATAATATATATCTATATTGTGATCCATTTAGAATACAATTAAGTTGACTATGGAATATAAATAGTATTAATTGTACATATCTCTGAGATTGAATAAGATAAGAAATTTGATTTATTATACAATTCAATTAGCTGTGGAACATATTTTGTCTTTAATTTGAATATCATTGAGAATGAGCAGCTTATCTTATACGACAAAAATTGTATTTATAACACAATCAAATTAACTTTGGATAAAACTAGTCTTAACTTAAGATATCAATAATGATGCTTATATGGCATTTATAGTATATTTTAATGGACTATAGACTTTAAATAGTATTAATTTGGAATAACTTGGAGTATAAATAAGATAAGATTTTATATGACAAGAATTGTATTTTAAACTAGTCTTAACTTTAGATATTGTTTATGATGAGTAGCTTATCTTATCTGAAAATGTACTTAAAATATAATTAATTTGAATCTGGAATTTAACCAGCATCTTTGAGGATGAGTGACTTATCTTATATGACATTTATGAAATCTATTAAATTGACTGTAAAATATTGGTAGTCTTTACTTGATACATCATTGTGTTTGTGCTTAACAACACAGCTCACTTTTTTCAGTGTATATCACAGTTACTTCTATATAGGCATCTGTAGCTAGTATTCAGTGTTTGAACTTATGCAAATTAGACGTTGCGAAAAACGGAAATTACTTACACATTTACACTGTTTTAAATGAGCTAGCGACAAAGCGCTCTCCGCACACCTCTCCCCTACACTGCAACACACGTCAATTAAAGTGGTGTGAATGAATTATTGTCGTAACGGCTGCGTACTGATCAGATAATATATGTGAGTATGATTCAAAGATAGCTCACTGAATGGTTGTAATGAACGAATTGAGTCGTGCTCAACAATAAACTGCACTTGTTTAGCCGACTGTTGGGGAGATCAAGGTAGGTCGAAATGCAAAACGCTAAAGAAATATATGATCATGCATGCCTTATAAGAAGTTTAGCAACTGGTTGACAAATATTTGAGAATCAAACACAAAAGAAACTTAATTCGATCGAAATGAACTGTATCTAAAACTCATTATGTCAGAGATAAATCAAGGTATACAACAGACTGCAGAGATAGATATATATCTACAGCCTTTGGTTATATAGCAGACGACAATGATCTGGCCAAAGCCTATGCACCAGTTGAGAACAAAGAGTCATCGCTTTGGACACCCGCTTCAGTGCCCCCTTGGAATTTGTTGGCTTTGTTCGCTAGGTGCGCAGAATTGCAATTTGGAGCAAGAAAACAATAAAAACAAAATAGAAGTCTGGTCGGAAATCGCAACAGGTGTGCAGCCGAGTATTGGCCAGGTGGGCAGATTGGGCATGGTAAGGTGCAATCGATTTGTCGTGTTTACGTGGCCCCCAACACAATCTGGAACTTACAGTCGCGCAAATCGATTACGGACGCTTGAGCCCCTAATTCAGTGGGACACACGACAATTGCATTTGGAGCGCGTGTTATGCAAGCACGATGATTACATTGGTCAGGCTGCAATTGCACCCTTAACGACGCCAACCGACATCCCCTCCATTCCCCACACTTCGACTTACCCAGCAGCTTGGATACCGCTCCCTGTTGCGACAGCATATGTTGCGCCAAATCATAGCCACGCAGTCCAAAACGCGATAGCTCCAAAAGTCGATGCTGGGAGGCCAAAGCGCTGAGATTTGTTGCCGCTGCCGAGCCCTGAGCTCCACTGCCAAACAGGGAAGACGCTGCCGAGGGGCAGTGATTGTGCGTAAGCGCTGCAATGAAGAAAGACAGTAAGACAGTTAGAGAGAGCATACACTCAGACAAAATATTGCTCAAAATTAAAAAAAAATGAATTACTTTCGAAATATTCACATAAAACTTCTCAGAAATAGAAACGCTATTATAGTGGGGTTCAGGGTAGGGTAATTACGAAGAGTCAACTAAGCATTTATTAAAACATCACATTTTTCTCTGAGTGTACACGAAAGAGTGCGCAAAATATCATTAAATGTCAATTGGAATTTAAACGAAGCTGCTGCCAGAATTCCGCGCATGGCAGCCAAACACCAAGAAATTTGTAGCACAGAGTGGGACAGCCATCGGATTGGAGGTGGAGGATGAGGAGATAATGGTGTAGAGGAGGGTAACAGATGATTGGACAAATTTCGGTCTGTTTTTGATCGAGCACGTCAAAGTGTAAAGACACAAGACACACAGACTCAGAGTCAGAGCCTCGGACTCAGTCGCAGACGAAGACATTGGCAGAAAGTGACGAGCGCTGCAGTCGCTGGCGGAAGTGTCAACGTTTATGGTCATAATGGCGTGTCAAGTGGACGTGGTGTGGTCCATTACCTGGTCGAGCCTGGCCAGAGCGATCGACTGCCAACACAGTCCCGATACAGCTAATTTGAGTTGGAATTTATGAAATTCCTGATGTCTCCGTTGCTGTCCCTGTCGCAGTCCCTGGCAATTTGTTGGCTACAGTTTTGTGCTTTTGGTATAGGTATAGGTATTGTTCTCTCCGTGCCGCACCATGCTGTGGCAGCGATTAGCAATTCCTCAGATGTAGAAGCTTTTATGTTCATTTTGACATTTTATCTGATCGCGAGAACTGCACACATTTTAACACCTCGCCTTTTTGCGCTACTGTTGTGTGTGGCATTCAGTTGGTCAGTAACTGTTGGCAGGATGCATTGGTATGCTCTTCAAGCAGGGCGATCTCTCCCCATCTATGAACTTGATCTGACCCTCCGCTACACGCTGAGAAAAATGTGCAATACAACTTGGCTCACCTACTTTTTGGAGATCAAAATTATCATTTCTGAATCAATATAATTATTGTGGAATGGATTATTTTTATGACAAAAATATTGATTTAAAGAAAGCATAACTATATTTATTGGACTATCGCTTTAGTATTCCAAGCATTTCCACTTTCAATAAACTGATCTAGTAATAAATTTCTTCTAGTCTTTTTTGTCAGTGTACATACGCATTTTGTGCTAATTAAAGGTGATGCGTACACAAATGCTGTGCAATTTGTTGCAGCCGCATGTTGCGGCAATTGCTGTGGTCGCGTTTATATGGTTATGGTTATGCTTGATTTATATGCCGCGCTCCAAACAATTGACGACCAGACCAAACCCCAGCAGCCAGGAGCCGCAAGTCACATGAAGTACTTAGTTGCACTCGCGGCGTAGACCTGCGCTTATGCCACGGATGTCAACTCTCTCGCAGAGCGACTGCGGCAGCTTGGCCACACCAATGATTTAGTAGCCAACGTTGAGGGGGCAATGCGACAGCTTGGGCTGCCTCGACGCGCCTCAGTCAATTGCAAAATCGGCTTAAAAATCGCACGACTTGGCGCACAAACTTATAACAAGAAGCGACGCCAGAGCGAAGAGAGCTGCACATCCAGATCCACATCCAGATCGGGATCGAGCACACTGCGTACTGTGCGTCGCCAACAAACAGCAGCAGCAGCACAAGTGATGATCGCCTCGGAATTCAATTGATAGTTTGATTTATTGCTACCGGTAAAGTTTTTGCCGCACCGCACTGCATATAAATTAAAGTTGAAAGCGTTTTTTTAAGCGCATCAGCCCCAGTCTATAGTCTACCCCTCCAACAGTCTCTCTCTCACTCTGTCTCTCTCTCTCTCTCTCTCGCACCTCTGATTTGTTGTTGTCCCCGCCTTGTGGCTCAGTTGCTGCTCGCTGATCTTGTTTGTCGCGCGCAGCACATTACTCGTTGTCTGCGAATCTAGGAGCTTCTGGTTTTATTTTATTTTTTCCAGTAATGCGTCATATTGTGATCTTCGCACGTTTAGCTCTCTCGCTTCCACAGAGCGCTGATCGCTGATCGCATTTGCAGTGAAAGAGTTGCCAGCAAAGCTGGATTAATTAAGGCATATTTATACCATCGTGGAGGATATTTTAATTTGGTTTTCAAATGTACAAAGCATTGAAATAGATGTCTATAAAGTAAATATACTACAGATCAGCATCACAAGGCGAGTCCATATACCCAAGTTCGTCTGCCCGTCCTTCCGAATTTGTGCTCGTATATGCACTGAACTCCTTTAGTTACAAAGTATTCTTGACGAAACTCGATATATGTACATCTTTTCGCTGAAGAGAGTATGTAGATGACCGGATCCGATCACTATATTACATATCTGCCACAAGAGCACTCTGCCGAAAGATGTACATGTCAGCAGATTAACTCCGGTCTTGAACCTGACTAAGATTTTGTTGTACTAATTGAATAACTCATTGAATTCAGTTTTGTGTATAAATGAAATGTATTGAAATATATGCAAAATTTGAGGGTACGCTTAAAAGACAGATTGTAAAGTACGTTTTGGTTTGTTCACTCATTTTTACAGGGTATCTCAGTTGTATTTCAATATTTGTTTCGCAATAATTGTCTGCAATTCATTTATGATATTGAAATTATTCTTTTTTGAATTTAAAACACTTGTGTTTTCAAGGCAACTCTTATTTGCTTATCATTGTTTTTTATGCACCCGCAAATTTGTTAAATAAAGGCAGACAAAACTTGTTTAATGAGACAGAATTACTTATCTATTTGATCAGCACAAATATGCAACTGGTTCATCATTTCGGCAGTTAAGCTTTCGTTTAGTATAACTGCATTATCGAGTCGACTTAAGAAGTCGGCTAAAGATAGTAACCGATAAAAGAATAAATTTTCTTAAATGCGAAGATATGGAAAGGAGTTGAGTAACACACATTTAATCAGATCTATGAACAGGGTATACCCAAATTAGATCACATCCAACTGGAGCACTTACTTATTCCCTTACAATAGACGAGACATTGCCAAAAGCGGAAGGGGATGCTCCAACAAATTTCCGGTCAAGTGACTTATGCTTGGTAGAAGCTGCATGTCGGGCGACATAAGTAGCATAAGCATCATAAAGGTATATAGTTGGACTCATATGTGGAGCATAATGTGAGCATTAGTAGAAAACCAGCTCGAGGTAACCAGCTACGCTCGGCTTTCTAAGAATAATGCGAATACACGCATCAAGTAACCCGAAACCCTTAAGTATGGTTTCTGCGCAGTGCTTAAACATCAATGTATGCCATGTACCCATGTGTGTGTGTGTGTGTATGCGTATGTGTATGTGTGTCTGTGTCTGTGTTGAGTGTGTGCCTTTTGCTGGTTTAGCCATTCTCTGAGCTTTTTTTTATAATTATTTATTTATTGTGCAACTTCCAACACCTTTTAGAGACAAGTCAAAGCTTTTGCACGCTGCAACCGCTATGGGCCTCCCCTCTGTGTCACACCCCGCCTCGTCTACATCCCTTTTGGGGCTCCCCTCTGTACACCCCGTAGTGGCAGTTGTAGTCGCATCTCGACGTGGCCAACTCGATGCCCGACGACATGAACTAATTTTATTTGACAACCCATACTTGTGCAAAACAAATTGCCACTGATGTGCGAAAGACCAAAACAGTTGGCAGCTCAGCTCGGCGTTGCAGTCAGCTCTTTTTTAGCCATGGCTCTTTTTGTTGTTGTTGTTGTTGCTGTTGGTGTTTGCTGTTGTTTGCTGTTGTTGCTGTTATGAAATTTCCAAATCATTGCGCTTTTCCAATGGGTTGTCATCAGGCAGCCGCTGCGGCTCGGTCAGAAATTCAATTTTGAGTCTGGACTTTAAGCTTTTTGGCGGCCAGTGGCACCAGTTTCATATACAACATGCATGCCTTGCTTTTTCAGTTGGTGTAGTCTCCTTTTTCTTCTCTTATCCTTTCATTTCAAGGAATTCCTGAATGTTTGGACTTTGCAAGGTGCTGAGCTGGGTAACTTTAGTGGGAAGCAGTTGGATACACTCAGGCCAGAAAATGACAGGCCACCTTGGGTGATTTTGTGTTGTAAAATCGCTCAATACAAAAAATTTAGCGAATTTTTCATCTTTGTAATTTTGTAAATGTGGCAACAATTGTAGTTAGCAATGTATTGTATGTAAAGGCCATAGAAAAATATGTTTACCTCAAGTATAATTTAAAATATCTGTCAGCGTGAAATGTATTGAAAATATACTCCTTCTGCAAGAATTTTTTATGATTTAGTAAATTTATTTTGATTGTAGACGTTTTCCAATTGTTTCCAAGTAAAACTTATTTTATTCTTATTGTCACACAGTGTATCCCATTTTGCATCCCATTTCCCAAAGCCAAATATTTATCTACAACAGTATAACCAATAATAATATATTGCAAGAATGTATTGAGACAGGGATTTATTTAAAATAAATTTCTTTGAGAAGAATTTTCTATGTCTCAATTAATGTTCTTTGAATGAAGAAAATATTCAGTTATAATCACGAAAAACTAATTTTACTTAGATTGTCAAAGAGTTTTTCACCAAGCCTAAACTTTTTATCCATTTATTTACAAACTTTCTTTCATTCATCCATAACCTTATCATTTTCGTGACTTGTACGACTTGTAGAACTTTATTTATTTTTTCTAAGTGTAGCTGCAGCTTTAGCAAAAGCGGGTTTATAATTTAATGTGCTTAGAAGCGTCTAAAATAATTTTCAAATTTAAATTTGACAAACTAACCTGTGGGTGGTGTGGGTGAAGCAGCGGCTGTCAGATTTGTTGGACTCGTCGTTGCCGTCGGCTGTGCACCGCTTTTGGCCGCACTGCTGTCTAAGCCACCCAGCAACTGATGCAAATGGGGTGGCATGGGCACGGCAGCCAGGCCCACGGGCAAACCTGCAGCAACGCCTACTGTGGGCATGACTGCAGCTGCTGCGGCTCTGGCTGCTGCTGATGCTGATGCTGATGCTGTTGTGACTACTGTACAGGTGGGCGCGGCAGTTGGATAATTGGAGGCGAGCGCTGTGCTGCTTTTCGTGGAGGTCCTTGTTGGGGCTGCTGATGTCGCTGTTGTTGTAGCCATGCCACGCACAACAAACACACACAATTCACGACTATCGATAAGTTATGGGATAAATTATGAAAATTTGTTGAAAAACAGCAAAATAAATATTAAGCGCGTGCGGTTTCTCTAAACTAACTAATTGGGCACGTGAAATATTTGGCAGAGCGACTCTTAAGCATTAACCGTCGGCCTTTTGAGCTCGTCTTTCGGCATTCACACACACAAGCACACGTACACACACACGTACAAATATACCACTCGAGAGACAGCGAACGGGAAACGTTCCCGTTCGACGCGCACTCACTCACGCTGTTGGCTGACGCCGACTGTGACTGAGAAACTGAGACAGAAACTGACTCGCCTCGTTTGCCTGGTCTCTCTGCCGGCGAGCAGTCAGCAGTCGCAGCAGCGCAGCTGATCTGAGCTTTGCTCTGTTACCGTTTTACTGCGTCTGCTTCTGCTTCTGCTTCTTCCCCTTCTACGTCGTCTGCTTCGCCTTGTCTTTCTCTTTGTTCGTGCAATGCTTGTTTTACTCGTTTTCGCTTGTGTGCGTGTGCGTTTGTGTGTTTGTATGTGTGAGTGAGCCGTCGCACAATTGAGCGCTTCGTTGAGTTTCTGTTTTCAAACAGTAGTAAAAGTTCAATAATTAATTGACTGCCTAAGCAGTCATCGTTCGCTGCCTTTTGTTCAGCTCAACAAAAAACAAACTTTCGGTCACATTTTAATTGATGAGTGATTTTGTTTTGTAATACGGGGCGTATGTGTGACTCCAAAAAGTTCTCTATTCGATTTTTTTTGTTGAAGCTAGCAAAATGGCAGCTGAGGAGGCAACTCGGAAGCACATCGCACACTTTGATTATGATATATGGAGGCATTCATGGTCGCTTCTTTTTCTTCTTGCTCTTCTTTGTGGACGCCCGCTGTGAACGGAGCCCTGTAAAATGCATCGGCTAAAAAACGCATTAGCAAAGGTCTGGCAAAAAAGCTCAAGAATTTGCCGACTTGAGGCTAGCCAGTAACAGTAACCGATTAAGCTTAAGAACCAACCCCAAGTGCAATGCAAGTGCGACAGAGATAGCGCTAAATCGAGTCCACCCTGCTCCTGCTGCTGCTGCTGTTGCGCGTGTCGTGTAAGTGTAAGCGAGACGCACTTATGCAGAGGTCACCACACACGGCACAGTGGGCAAAGTGACGCGCCTAATTGATTTATATGCCCATTCCCGATACACATACATATATATCTATGTTTATGTATACGTATTTGTGTGTGTGTGTGTGTCTAAAATGGTCGTTCGTCGCTGGTTGGCTTTGCTTTTTGCCCTTGCTTGCGGTGGGCAGCATGGGGCAGAAAATTGGACCAAGAGTTTTTTTATTTTAATAATGGCTGCGATATTAGCTCTCATTTTCTTATGCTCTCCGCGCTGATTATAGCATTAGAGCGTAGTGCAACATGCGTGACACTGTGTAGGCTTTTCACACACACTCACACACACATAAATGCACATTTGTGTGTGCTGCATTGTTGCAAGTTGTAGGCGTCTGTTTGGAACGCAACAAAAGTGTCGCTAAAATAGCCGGTTCTTTTTTTGAATAATTACAGCAATCAGGCGACATATCAATTTTTTGCACAAATTATAGTATATTAGAACTTTTGGATATTTATTCGACAGTGATTGCTGATGAGTCTCCGCCCGCCCCTTGCCCATGAAAAATAATCAATTTTAATGGGCTATAATTTGCTACCGCAAAGCAACAATAATTCAAATTAAAAGGCAAACTTTAACCGGCAAAATGCCACCACACAAAAACACACACACACACACAACACACAACCACCAACTCTAGCAGTTAATAGTTTGTTTATTTTTATTATAGATAAAAGACTAGGCAACGTTTTTATTTTACGAGAGAGCGAGAGAGAGAGAGGGAGAGAGAGCAGCACACACAAAAATTGTCTTTTAAATTGTCTTTTGCTGCGGCTCGTTTTCACACTGTCTCTCAAAACTTATATAATCGAGAAATGCCGATGTCATAAATATGCGCTCAGTTTTCTGAGTTGAGCTCACAGTTTGAGTGAGAGTGGTGCGCTCTGCTTGTGGCAGAGGCGTGTCAGTCGCACCAATGCTGCTTTAGCTGCCCACACAGCCGACATCTCTTTCTAACGCAAGCAACGGCTGCATGTGCTCAACAGCCAATCAAATGCGCCGAACGAATTGTATGCTCTCAATTGGAATGTAATCGCTTCCGACTGAGTGTAGAGGTGTGCATGTGTGCGCGCGTGTGTGTGTTGTGTGTGAGTATAGAAAATCATTATTGCTGCTGCTTGTTTCTCACTGCAGTCGATTGCCGCAGATTGGCTAATGGCGCTCGGTCGCCTGCTCCCCCCTTTCACACACCGCAAAAGCACCTTCATGATTGATTTTCATTTTGTTTTTGGGCCAGTATGATTGATTACGTTAATTACGCGCCTAATTAGGCATTTATCACTGTGTATCTAACGGGCACATAAAGTCCAGAGCCCAGAGTCTTTATATACGCCATTTGCATGCCAATTGTCTCGCTGCCAGCGTCGACGTCGACGGCGCTAACAAATTATGCTTGCGTCTAATTGCGTTTCGTGCGCCCTTTTTTTCGAGGGTATGTCTGAAGAGAGGGGTTGGGGGCGGCAGGGTGGTGGCGGTGGCTTTAATTATGGCCGCCGCCTGACAGCCAGCCGTCGCCATTATTTTAACATTATTTCACTTTTGTTTTTTTTTATTTTTATTTCTTTTTTTTTGTTAGGCAGAAGGTAGTCGAGTGTTCCTAGTCAGATAGGCATCTAGTATCTACATGCAAGTGGCAGCCAATGCCCAATTCCCAAACAGAAGACCGGGCCAAAACTCAAAGAGGCAAAGTCAAAGCCCTGCTGCGCGCAGACCGCGCATATTTGTGGTAGCCACGCTTCCTGTTTTTGTTTGTTTGCCGTGGCCCCTGTCCGTCCGCCTGTCTCTCTGTCTGTCTGTCCGGGCAAAGTACATGTTTCAGGCAAACAACATAGACACAAGAAGTTGCAGCGTTGTGGGCTTTTTTGTGGCCACAGTTAGCGGCGCGGTGATGTTTACCCATATGTAGGCATATGCATATGCTGATTACGATTGCGGGCAGCGGGGCGAGGGGCGAGCGGTGTGGGGTGTGTTTTTTGAGTCTATACGAATCAGTATTCATAAGTGCCTAGCCCCTGGCTATAGTCTCTAAGCAATAACACAATGGCCACGAAACTCTGTGAACCGTAAAAATTAAATTTTTGCCGCCACTGACGAATAGTTTTTTTTCATTGTTTCCTTCTTCATTTGCTGATTAAGAAAAATGCTCAATAACTTAAAATGGTTAGTGCAGGAACTGAGACTTTTCGTCTAGCCATATATTGTGTGCTGCAGATGTCACAAGAGTTCTCTTAGCGCATTTTAGCCTAGTCACCAGCCAAAGTTCTTCAATCCGTTGCCAGCGGAAATGAGTTTGGGCTTCTCTCTTTTTGTTTGCGCTACTTCGACAATGGCCGCCATCTGAGGAAGTACTTAGCGCCTGACCAGAATTATAAAGTTCCGCCTTTTGTCTGGGGCCCATAGACACTACTCGTCTTGGCAGAGGTGCCCAAAGCTTTTCGGCTTCAATATGAACTAATCGATTGTTTTCATTGTGTTTTTTTCTGGCTTAAGACTGCAAACAAATGGAACTTTGCATAAAAAAATGAGAAGGGAAAGTATGTACTTATATAATAATATTTAGGTATACTAACATATTTTATATTTATTTATATATCGCAAAAATATCGTGCTTTACTAAAACTGAAGTTAACATTAACAGTGTAAAGTGTTATCTGTAAAGATATAATTTTCCTTACAAGTAATGTTTTCTTTTAAAACCACAAAAGCGAAAAAAGGAAGGGAAATTAGGTAAATAAATAAATAATTTGCTTATGCTACATTTTTAAAAAGTATTTATTAATTTAAAAAATATCGTGTTATTCTAAAACTGATTCTACTAGATACGAGATACTAGTTTTTTTTCCAAGTTTTTGTTTTGCAATACAAATGTTTACCGAGATTTCTTTTAACTAAAAAACTAAACGAGTTTTCATTGCAGTTTTCTTTTCGTTACAAACACAAATTATGAAAAGTACAGAAGCGACTGTTCGATATCGATTTGCATATAAGTATATACATACATTAAATACAAGGTCAATTCATGCACTCATGAGTGCGAGGCCGAACCGAGTTGTCAGTGGTTACTTCTGCTCAGAATTATAGATGAAACACTTCAAGCATATTCGTTCGAATGTGTATTTCTGATAATTACAGACATATTCAGAAGACTAATATGTCTGTCATAATATTATGAATATTGGAATCGTTACCGAGATGAAGGTGTGTGTAATAGTTGCAGGTAGTGGATTCATGTTCATCATCTACATCTCTACATTGCACACACGCACTGGATGAGATGACCCCCACTCGCTAGCTGGCGGCGAATGGCGAAATGTAATGATTAACTCCTCGTCGTCGCTAAATTAAGTGAGTTTTTTGCTAAACAACGCAACAACGATGGGGGAGTGCAGGGGAGGAGAGGGGGCTTAAGGCGACGAAGCGGGCAAGTTGTTAATGCTGTTGCTCCTGCGACAAGCTAATTCTGTTGGCACATTGCGTGTCTGGGCGCAGAAATGATTTCCACATACCACAGCAGTTAAAGCCCTTAAGTCAGGGAGAAAATCCAATTAAATTCGGTAGCGAAAGAAATAAGTCCGAACTGTCGGTAAAATGATTCTACATACACGTATTTGCGTCAACATTGATTTTGACCGGGACGTGGAGATGCGAGATGGGAAACGGGAGACGGGAGCTGAAAAGGCAGAAGCAGAGTCGGAGACGGACTAAAGTAGTTCATGTGCATGGCGTGATTGAGGACGAATCCAAAGCTGAGGACAGCAGCAACTGCAACAGCAGCAGCAGCAACATCAACTTCAGCAGCAGTTTGGCTGAGGCGTGATCGGAGTTCTGTTGACTGTTGGCATCAGCATCAGAGTCGCATTCGGTAGATGGTTCTTTGGCAGCGGCAGCCGCAAAACCGTCCAAAAGTTGCGTGCCCATAGGTCTTCTGTGTAATTGCGCAACAATTGTCAGTTGGGGCCCCAGTTTCACTCGCAGTCAGCTTCTCAGTCTCAGTCGCAGTCTGCGTTTCTGTCGACGTCGCTGCTCTTAAGGGCGCATTGCAGCAACCGCAATCAAGACACGGACAAGTCATGGACAACAATAAGAACAACAACAGCAAACCAAACGCAAAAAAAAACTCCTGCAGCTATTGGCCACCTTCGTGTTTGCGTCAAACTTGCGGAAATCTGATTTTAAAATTATTAACAACATGCAATGGCTAAATAGTTTTGCATTCGATAACAAAAGGCGCTCCTGCACCCGGTCTCCATCCAGCTGAACTCAAAAACATGTTCGACTGTTCAGCGTGTCTTTGGGTTACCGAGCTTCTACTGTGGCAACAACAGGAGCGCCGCACGTCACGAACCAACTACCAATTTTCAATTGCTCAAAGTAAAAACTCAAGTTTCGCCATCAACTTTTCCCAAACACAAAACTCATTTGAAATTAAAACAGTAAGAAATTATTATTGCTTAGAAATTTAGATTGCCATTTATCAGGCATTGAATCTAGAATTGTGCTTTATAAGAAAACCTTTTAAAAATGCAATCTTAAAATGAATTTGGTTGAAATTTAATAATGTCATTAGAATCAAGTAAATGAGTAATTGACACATTTAATTAAACCTGTTTCTCAAAGAATTTTAATATTATTGTCAATTAATCAGAATGCTGTTGCTTAATGAATTTTAGAATTATTTCGCATTAATCTGATAGCTCATTTTGAAGTTTCGATCTATGCCCATATAGCGATACATCGATTTTCAGGCTATATTTTTTACTTGTCTTCCGACCTCAAATTTCATTTTTAACTTTAAATGTACGATTGATTAAGGGGCAAAACTATGATCAAAAAGCCCTTGCTTTTTAAAATCCGTTGAGTTTTGACGAAGTTATGGCATTTTGAAGTTTCGATCTATGCCCATATATCGATACATCGATTTTCAGGCTATAATTTTTACTTGACTTCCGACCTCAAATTTCATTTTTAACTTTAAATGTACGATTGATTTAGGGGCAAAACTATGATCAAAAAGCCCTTGCTTTTTAAAATCAGTTGAGTTTTGACGAAGTTATGGCATTTTGAAGTTTCGATCTATGCCCATACACCGATATATCGATTTTTGGGCTATAATTTTTACTTGTCTTCCGACCTCAAATTTCATTTTTAACTTTAAATGTACGATTGATTTAGGGGCAAAACTATGATCAAAAAGCCATTGCTTTTTAAAATCAGTTGAGTTTTGACGAAGTTATGGCATTTTGAAGTTTCGACCTATGCCCATACACCGATATATCGATTTTCGGGCTATAATTTTTACTTGTCTTCCGACCTCAAATTTCATTTTTAACTTTAAATGTACGATTGATTTAGGGGCAAAACTATGATCAAAAAGCCCTTGCTTTTTAAAATCAGTTGAGTTTTGACGAAGTTATGGCATTTTGAAGTTTCGATCTATGCCCATATATCGATACATCGATTTTCAGGCTATAATTTTTACTTGTCTTCCGACCTCAAATTTCATTTTTAACTTTAAATGTACGATTGATTTAGGGGCAAAACTATGATCAAAAAGCCCTTGCTTTTTAAAATCAGTTGAGTTTTGACGAAGTTATGGCATTTTGAAGTTTCGACCTATGCCCATACACCGATATATCGATTTTCGGGCTATAATTTTTACTTGTCTTCCGACCTCAAATTTCATTTTTAACTTTAAATGTACGATTGATTTAGGGGCAAAACTATGATCAAAAAGCCCTTGCTTTTTAAAATCAGTTGAGTTTTGACGAAGTTATGGCATTTTGAAGTTTCGACCTATGCCCATACACCGATATATCGATTTTCGGGCTATAATTTTTACTTGTCTTCCGACCTCAAATTTCATTTTTAACTTTAAATGTACGATTGATTTAGGGGCAAAACTATGATCAAAAAGCCCTCGCTTTTTAAAATCAGGAGAGTTTTGACGAAGTTATGGCATTTTGAAGTTTCGACCTATGCCCATACACCGATATATCGATTTTCGGGCTATAATTTTTACTTGTCTTCCGACCTCAAATTTCATTTTTAACTTTAAATGTACGATTGATTTAGGGGCAAAACTATGATCAAAAAGCCCTTGCTTTTTAAAATCAGTTGAGTTTTGACGAAGTTATGGCATTTTGAAGTTTCGACCTATGCCCATACACCGATATATCGATTTTCGGGCTATAATTTTTACTTGTCTTCCGACCTCAAATTTCATTTTTAACTTTAAATGTACGATTGATTTAGGGGCAAAACTATGATCAAAAAGCCCTTGCTTTTTAAAATCAGTTGAGTTTTGACGAAGCTATGGCATTTTGAAGTTTCGATCTATGCCCATACACCGATTTATCGATTTTTGGGCTATAATTTTTACTTGTCTTCCGACCTCAAATTTCATTTTTAACTTTAAATGTACGATTGATTTAGGGGCAAAACTATGATCAAAAAGCCCTTGCTTTTTAAAATCAGTTGAGTTTTGACGAAGTTATGGCATTTTGAAGTTTCGATCTATGCCCATATATCGATACATCGATTTTCAGGCTATAATTTTTACTTGTCTTCCGACCTCAAATTTCATTTTTAACTTTAAATGTACGATTGATTTAGGGGCAAAACTATGATCAAAAAGCCCTTGCTTTTTAAAATCAGTTGAGTTTTGACGAAGTTATGGCATTTTGAAGTTTCGATCTATGCCCATATATCGATACATCGATTTTCAGGCTATAATTTTTACTTGTCTTCCGACCTCAAATTTCATTTTTAACTTTAAATGTACGATTGATTTAGGGGCAAAACTATGATCAAAAAGCCCTTGCTTTTTAAAATCAGTTGAGTTTTGACGAAGTTATGGCATTTTGAAGTTTCGACCTATGCCCATACACCGATATATCGATTTTCGGGCTATAATTTTTACTTGTCTTCCGACCTCAAATTTCATTTTTAACTTTAAATGTACGATTGATTTAGGGGCAAAACTATGATCAAAAAGCCCTTGCTTTTTAAAATCAGTTGAGTTTTGACGAAGTTATGGCATTTTGAAGTTTCGACCTATGCCCATACACCGATATATCGATTTTCGGGCTATAATTTTTACTTGTCTTCCGACCTCAAATTTCATTTTTAACTTTAAATGTACGATTGATTTAGGGGCAAAACTATGATCAAAAAGCCCTCGCTTTTTAAAATCAGGAGAGTTTTGACGAAGTTATGGCATTTTGAAGTTTCGACCTATGCCCATACACCGATATATCGATTTTCGGGCTATAATTTTTACTTGTCTTCCGACCTCAAATTTCATTTTTAACTTTAAATGTACGATTGATTTAGGGGCAAAACTATGATCAAAAAGCCCTTGCTTTTTAAAATCAGTTGAGTTTTGACGAAGTTATGGCATTTTGAAGTTTCGACCTATGCCCATACACCGATATATCGATTTTCGGGCTATAATTTTTACTTGTCTTCCGACCTCAAATTTCATTTTTAACTTTAAATGTACGATTGATTTAGGGGCAAAACTATGATCAAAAAGCCCTTGCTTTTTAAAATCAGTTGAGTTTTGACGAAGCTATGGCATTTTGAAGTTTCGATCTATGCCCATACACCGATTTATCGATTTTTGGGCTATAATTTTTACTTGTCTTCCGACCTCAAATTTCATTTTTAACTTTAAATGTACGATTGATTTAGGGGCAAAACTATGATCAAAAAGCCCTTGCTTTTTAAAATCAGTTGAGTTTTGACGAAGTTATGGCATTTTGAAGTTTCGATCTATGCCCATATATCGATACATCGATTTTCAGGCTATAATTTTTACTTGTCTTCCGACCTCAAATTTCATTTTTAACTTTAAATGTACGATTGATTTAGGGGCAAAACTATGATCAAAAAGCCCTTGCTTTTTAAAATCAGTTGAGTTTTGACGAAGTTATGGCATTTTGAAGTTTCGACCTGTGCCCATATATAGATTTTCAGGCTATAATTCTTACTTCCACCATTTCCCCACCCCGTGGAAGTGTGTTGTGATTGCGATGATTCCGAAACCTAGCATTGCTCTTACGTAAGTAAATTAACAAATAAAGTTTCCGAAATCACATTAAATTTAAATCAAAGTAAATGGCAATAATTAATTTAAAATGCGATTTATTATTTGTTTTATTCTTATGTTCAGTCTCAGTATGGAAAATATACATACAGTAAAAGTAGCTTAAACATTTCACATAGTGTTCGAATTGTCGAGTTATTACTGTAAAAGTACATTCATCGTATATACAAAATATTCGCAATTTGCATTCACATTCAAAATCGACGTGGCGTTGAGCCGCGTTGTCCAGTGACCGCAACGTATAATTCACAAATTCAAATTCAAACGATCGAAAGGCACTTTTAGTTAGCGAACCGTTATAAGGTTAATTAAATGCAGCAACCGGAGTAGCAGCCAACTTCAACCAACAGCTAGCAGCTAGCAGTTAGCCCCATCTTCAGTAGCTCAGTTCCCAGCTGAGTGCGACTCTTTGGCTCCACTGCACGAAAAGTAGGTACAACTACGCTTTCATTTCCAGCCAAGTTTCTCCAATGCGGCCCGCAATTAGAAGTTGCACAAAAAGCGCAATAAGACCAGCAGCAACAACAGCAGCAACAACAGCAGCAACAACAACAGCAATTGCATATAAAAAACACAAAGCGAACATGCAAAAACAAAATGGCGATAAATAGCGCAATTTGCATATAAATGGACGGTAGAAACGTCTTTAGTCACCCGAATCTTGAGCAAACCATAAGACCGATTAACATTGTTGTCGACTTTGCCCCAACAACTGGCGATAGCTGGGCGTGGGAGGTGGGGCGAAAGACGTTGTCAAGGTGGAGGGATGGGTGGGTGATGGGGTGGGTGGTAAAAGTACACCCTAACAACAATAACAACAACAGCGACTTGTTACATTATTACGAGTTACGAGTAGCAAAGCGCAATTGTTGGCCAGAGGAACGAGGAGCAAGGAATGAGTACTGAGGTCGACGCACAGTGGCTCAACGTCGTTGTACACTGGACGAACTTTCGAATAGCTCTCAAAACCCTTTGCTGAGGTTCAAAAGACTTCAAAGAACCTCAACAAGGAACTACAGATTGGTTATCAGTTAGAAGTACCTCAACAAGGAACTATAGATTGGTTATCAGTTAGTAGTACAATAGTTGCACATTCAACAAAATGAATACAGCTTAAAAAAGATGACTCTTGCCTTATGAATGAAACCTTTTCTTATTTTATATGATATGAATGATATAAAAAGAATAAACTTGTCTGTTTAGACATATGTAAAAGCTTTGAAAAATGTTCGATATTGTAATTAACAGTTGGTTGGGTTCAATGTAATTAAAATGGTAAGAAAATATGTTGTATAAAATTATGAAACAGACAAGAGAAAGCATCTCCGACCTCATGAAGTATATATAATCCTGATCAGCATCAACATTCGATTCGATTAAGCTATAAATATATAATAATAGTGATTTTATTCCAGGCGCTTTACTCCTGAGCCACAGTGCGGTGCAGCAAAATGGCGGCCCGAGCCGTCAGAGCGTGGCAACAACAGCAACGCCAGGCGATGTTGTTGTTGTTATTGTTGGTGCCATCAAGCGTGTTAGGTTGCTGGGCAGCGCACATGGAATAGTGTTGGTGTTGGTGTTGGTGTTCTTGTTGGTGTTTTAGCTGGCGTTAGCTGTTGTTAGCTATATGCACGTAATTGCATTGGTTTTCTTTTTATTTTTATTTTTTCCAAGCTGCAGAAAAGCGGCCGCTGCCGTCCATCTATCCGACGGTCCGTCTGGCTGCCGCCACCAGGCTTTTGCAGAAAAGGGGCCGCCCTGCCTGGCTGGCTGGCTGACTGACTGAGTGACTGGGCTGGCTGGCTGGCTGGCTGGTTGGCTATTATGCAAATGGCATTCACAGGTAATTACCACCGCTGCACCGTTATAATTGCGCTCGAAGCCCAGCTACGAATCACGATTGCAGCTTGCCAGCCTACCGTTTGCCTCTTTTTGCCACGTTCTTTTTTTTTTTTTGTATTTTGCCAGTGTGCCACCGTAAATCGCAACTGGCAACAAGACCTTTGCAACCAGGTGGCAACGGAGTTGCCACAAAACTTTCCCATTGCGATTCCCGAGCGTAACACAAAAATGATTTCATCGCAAAACTTGTACTTAGTATTGAAATATTTATGCTTATATACTTACATACTCACCGTTTATACTTATCAGCAATTTATGGCTAATTATTTTTAATACCTCAACTCAAGAAACAACTACACCTTGAATACTTCACCATATACTTAATTACAATACTTTTACAAACGAGGCAGATATTGAGTTTTAAACATGAACTAAATGCTTCTCTACACTTCCAAACTGTCATATCGATCTCAAAAACCGAACCCTTAAGATTTTGTGAGTGATCGATTTTCGATTTTCAATACCTTTGCAATCATAGTTTGGAATCTAGATTAATATATTATTTAAATTGAGAAACATAGAAATTTCACTCCAAAAATCCTCTTCGGGTCGTTTGCAAACTTCCAAAAATAAAGAGCCGATTTTCAAAAGGAAATCATTTTGAGTAATGGTTTGGATCTAGATCAATACTGCAATTAAATTTGAAAACTTGATTAGATTGGGTTCTTAACTTTTCACTGCCATAACGTATTCAAAATATACCCAATTTTTAATAACAGTATCTGCTTAGTTCTGGCTTGGCATCTACAATAATTCTTTATTTCAATTTAGAGGCACAATTTTCTTAGCTCCAAAATTTCTCAATTTTCAGTTGTGCAGTTCTTCATTTCTCGATAACTGCATCCGCAGCTAAAGAGTAAAGTTTGGCCAGGCCAGCGGCGGCGGCTGCCACTGATGTCGATGACACCTTTTTCGCAGTCCCGCAGCACAGACAGACAGACAGACAGACGGGCAAATTAGAACAACTTAAAAACGCGGCTGCACGCATTAGCGCATTTACCTGCTGGCTCATCGCTGGCCCATTGATGGAGGGAGGGGGGGAGCGTGGTATCAGCAGGCACATCAGCATCAGCGAATCCTTTTCTTTTGCAGTCTGTTCTCGACGCACTATCAAAAAGTAATAAATCTGCGGCTGATCTGTCGTAAATCTTTGCGTTCCCTTCATGATTTACCCACATAAATCAAAATTATCGAAGCGAATGGGGCAACCAAAGGCAACGGTCAAAGCTGAACTTGTTAACCGCTGCAAAGTGTTAAATGCATTCAACCGCTGATTTGTCTGACTGCGGGACAGAATGTCCTCTTCTACTCTGCAAGTCGACTCTTGACAACTGCAAATCCAAATTGAAGTAGATGGTTTGTGTGTGTGTGTGTGTGTGTGCGAAATGTTTAAAAATGTTGAAATGTTTTCATGTTTCATGTGTTAACTTGTCTCATTGTGTTTTTGGTCATTGCGTTTAGCGCTGCAATTATCGCCTTGCAGCTTGCCGCAGGATCAACACCACCACTGTTTGCTGCTGCTGCAATAGATTCCCAGCTGTCGACTTTGAGCCAATCAAATGGTTCACCCACCAGTAACCAGCAGGTCACGCACCTCTTTGTCCACGTATCTCTTCTGTTGGTTGGAGGGAATTCGTCACATGCAAAGTGAAATTACCTGGTCGGCTAATTTCATTTAATTTTCGGTCACTGCCAGTCAGCCAAATAAAAAAGAAGCGACCGCCACAATTATAGCATATTTTCCCCAATTAATAATTAATAATTTGTTTGGGTCACGAAACGCTCTCGTCTCGTCTCGTCTCGTTTCGTTACATTTCGCCCCGAATCGCATTGTGTTTGTGAACTCCAAACTTACTCATAGATACTTAGAAATCTACACACGCATACACCGAAAAAAAATAGTGTCAAATAAACTATGATTAAATATTAATAGATTGTGTTCAAAGACTTCTTTCGAATTGTAAATAATCAGATAAAAATAATAAATAATAAATAAGTTTTTATTAGTGATTTTGAATTTTATCCATTTCACTGAATATCCAATACATTTTTTTCAGTGTGGTGGGCGGTACTCATTGTTTTGTTTTTGGCTATTTTTGTGGCTGAAAATAAAGAAGCAGACCTGGCCAGGGAGAAAGGCAAAAGACTCAGGTTGACTGAGACGGTTAATTGCTGTCACTGAGTTGAGGTTTGACTTCGAGTCTTGAGTTTTGAATTTGAGTTGAGGTCGAGATAAATGCGTGGTCTGCAATTGAAAATCTTTTGTAGACAACGCTACGCGTAATATCATTAAGAGCACGAAACACGCAACTCCAGCCAGAGGTGCAGAACATATTTTGTGTGCAAGTGCCGCTTCCTTCCTGCCCCACCATGTCAGATGACTGATGTCTGTGATCTCTGTTGCCTGCTGATGTTCCAGCTGCTGAGTTGGATTTTGTGTGCATTGAGCTGCCCTGATTTGATGTGCCATGTGTTCATCGCAGGAGTCTAGGAGTAGTCGGATGTAGTCGGGGGCAACGCCTGATGTCCTTCGGCTACAATTTGTGCGCGTAGTGCAGCGATAAATTAATACAGCCACAGTCTGCCCCACTGATAAACATCTCTCTCCTCTCTCTTTCGTTCTCTGTTCCTTGCCCCGCGCGCTTCATTTGCTGCAAATTGCGCTGAGCTTCTTTTTTGTATATATGTATTTTAGTCAATGCGCCAATAGAGACATCAAGCAAACCAGGGCAGACTCAGATGCAAGACTCAAGAGTCCAGACCCTCAGTACTTACGGAGATGCATGCCTGCCCCTACGCGCCCCTTGCACCACCCCACCATCACATTCAACTTGAGTTATGTTTGTCGCGGCCTGTGAATGAAGCGATGTGCGACCAGGATTGGCTAATGCACGGTGCCGATCCCATTCCCTGCCCCAAACCAAACCAAACCAAGCCAAACCAAACCCAAGCAGTGACTGCCACTGCCCACTCATGTTCGCCTGCTTTGCTGTTTGCCCCGCTGACCGTGCCCCTCGTTCCCCCGCTCGCCTGCTCGGTATCATCAAAATTGTCGTTGGCTCGCAGTTAAATTAAGTCATAAATTCAGTATTTATCTGTTGAATGTAGTTTGTTGTCCGGTCATCACTTCTGCCATTCTGCCCGATCTGCCTTTTGTCGCCGAAGCCAAGGCTCCTCCTCTAACCCCCACATCCCTGCCATGCCTCTGTGTGCTTTAGCAGCTCTCAGTTAGCAGCCCCAACCCCGATCCAAGAAACGCCGCTGTTATCCACAGTTTGCTGTTGCTGCTTTTATGCCAGCAGATAGTTGTCCATGGAGCAAGGGAGTGGCTGGCGGGGCAAGGACGGTGCAGACGAGGCACGTTGCGACGCGTCGCTGTTGCAGTTGCAGCAGTCGCATGTGTCAACTGGCGCTCCCTTTGCTGCACTGCGCTGTACACAGCACCAAATGTTTGGTCTCAATTTAATAGCAATACCAAAGATTAAATGAAATTAAAACTAAAATTACAATTTAAAAATCCATTTAAGTGAAAACATTTTAATTTCGCACTTTTCACCATTTTTCTTATTGCTTATAGGGTATGCCAAATTACTTTGTTAATTCTTAATTCTTATTATTCTTTGCTGTGTAGCTGGTGTTGCAGTTAGTTTAGCCACACTTAGCCGCTGCTTTCGAGACGCCTCGTAATTGGCTTGTCTTTCTGTAGCACTCTCGCCACTTGGCCAAAACAAGTTTCAATGGTTTTCGAGCTATGTGTTTCTGTTCGCATTGAAAACTGAACTTGGCCAGATTTATTATTGCACATCAATTAGCTGCCAGCTGATGGGCATGCATCATGCATCCCCCTCCCAGCTCAAATCGAATTCCAAACCCAAACCCCAAATCCAACCCCAACTCTAACCCAATCCCGTTCACTCTCATATTCTATAGCTGCAGGTGAAACACGTATTTGTACAAATCACTGATAATTCAGTTCAATATGGCAATGTGTATGTGCTGCCCTGTCCTGTTCTGTCCTGTCAATTAGTCAACTGTGACACGCTGCTCACGGAAATCTTTATCTTGACTGTTTACTATTGCAACATTGTCTTGCCGGCCATTTATTGAAACATAACGCATTTTTTATTGTCAGCTCAGACAGAAGCTAAAAGCTGTAGCTTAGATCTGCGCAGTCGCAGTCGCATCCCAAGTCACACTGGCTGGGAGTCACACAGTTGCAGGTAGCCGAGTGCCCTCCGTTTGTCACTCTTCCCCTTCACATCTCCTCGCGCTTGCTGTCAACTCAACGCTGACAACGCCAACGCTGATGGGACGATGACATCGAGTACTGAGTACTGATTGCTGCATTGCCTGCAGCAGCAGCAGTCACCTCGAGTCACCCCACCCCTTGCTCACGTGCGAAACCCCTCCCCCTCCCCCAATACAGTAGACACACAGTTTAAACTGAGCTGCTGCAAGCGTGAAATATTTTGACAAATCGCAGCCACTTAATCAAAAATCATCATCAAAAAGCGATCGATGTTTTGTATTGAGGTAGCAAGCAGCAGGGTACAAAGGACAAGCCGGCAAACGTATCACTGAGTGTACTTATGTGTGTGTGTGTGTCTGTATGTGTGTGTGTGTGGGTTAAGCAAGGTGTAGCAAGAGATTTCCGCCAGAGCTGATAAAAAAGAAAAAGAAATGAAGAAGGACAGCCCGCTGTGATGCCTGAAAATGGAATTAGTCGCTTTAAAGTGCTTGCCGCACTTGTCGCCTAGACGAAACACATGTGCTAGAAAGAGAGAGACAGAGATATAGAGAAATACAGACAGAGAGAGAGAGAGATGGAGACAGAGTTCGTGTAATATAATGACAATTCATTTATGTTAGCATGTGATTAGGCCTCATATCAATCTTCATAATGCCGCTGCTTATGAGCTACGTAGGTGACACATATACATGTATTGATACTATCCACACACACACACACACACATACATACACTCTCACTCACTCACTCATACATAAATAGACGTGTGTGTTAACTAACCGATTGACGTTGATTACCGATGGGTCGCGCGACTCTGACTACCTTTGCCGCTCCCATCCACAGTCTCGACTCCAGAGCTCCAGTCTGTTGGCCTATCTGCCATAAATTGACAGGCATTTATCATTTACTAGCAGACGTGACGAATTAACAGCATAAGCAGGCTAATAAATGTGTGGTAAATAAATATGTACGCCAACAACACATTAATAAAATAAAGTACATAACTTGATGAGTTGTTTGGTGTAGCCTCGCTGCATTGGTATTAAAAAGAAATTACTAAATTATGTTTATTGTGGAGAAACAATATCTTTATTACTGTCTAGGATTTACACAGCTATTGTTACGTGCAATCATTACAAGACTAATTATTAAATTATATGACTCAAAATTAAATTGTTTTTCAGTTGTCATGCATTATTGATTAAGTGTTTAACTTGCAAAAATAATTGCTTACAAAGCGAAATGAATCAAATAATTTATTTCTCATTCCAGACTCGTGCAGATTGCATTGTGTATGGCTTCTGAAGAAGCAATTAAATAACTTTAACATAAATGCAGGAACAATCAAGTGAATTTAAAAGAGAATTAAGCATATGATACGAAGACAGCTGTTTCTTCTCAACTTCTTTTGAGTCATTCCTCATTTCACTCCTATTACTCATTTTAATGACAAGAGGGCATTAAAAGCTCAAATATGTAAACAATTGTACGACTTGCCAAAGTGGAAACTCATCAGCCAGATGATTTTGCCATTCATTGAATTCAATTTCAATACCCAACTCCATCTGCATCTGCATGTGTGTCTTTACACCACAGATGCCTGCAATTACAAAGCGCCAGGCGAGAGCAACCCGCAATTAAAGTGTATCAGGAAACAAATGCTTAAATCACGCAACGCTCAAAACACAAAGAAGAAGAAGAAAAAAACAATCTCCGGGCAAGCAACAAAGGTCGATTGCTTCATCCGACAGGCAGGCAGGTGATGAGCCGTCATGCAAGGCAGGTATAGATAGGTTATTAGAGCAAGGTGATTGGGATTGGATGCCGAGACTAACTAAAGGCCACACGTTAGATAGTTAGGCGGCTGCTGCTGCTGCCACTGCTAATGCTGCCACTGCTACTGCTGCTGCTGCTCATGTCACACTCTGGCGGCTGAGTGGGGAGCACGCGATTGCAGCCGCAGGGCAGCAGCACATGCTCAGGATTCAGGATACGCATCACACTAAACACTATGCTGGTTTTTGTGCGTCGCGCGTCTAAAACTCACCTGTCTGTCGCGGCATTTCCGCCGGCTACAAAAAACAAAACCTCAAATGTTGCGTCATTATCAAAAACACAAGTTGATCGTTTCTTTCAGTTTATTTTTACTTAGTTGCTCATCGGAAATTTATGCCATATTGACCTCATACACATTGCTCTAATTTTTTCCGTTGGTTATCGTCCTTTTTGTTTTAATCAGCAGGTCCTGCAGCAGTGCCGCTTCACCCCTTGCATGTTGTTTTTGATGAATTGATGATGGGGTCTGCATTCTGCATCGGCATTGGCATCTAGAACTGCATCAGGGAACTAGTGTGTGTGAGCATGTGGAAAATGCTTTCACGGAACCCTTTTGCTTGAAGTTTTTCTTAATTTGGAATTTATTTAAATCTACAAAGGGCTTCTGTTCCTGCTCCTGCCACTCGGACTGGCTGTCAGTCAGTCACTCTTTTAGTGTGGGGGGATGAGTCTTGGAGTTCGTCGCCTTCGTTTTTGGCAGGTGCTTTGGCTCGCTGCTAATGCATAAATAACACGGGTTCGCCTTCCAGTTTTGAGTTCGTAGCTCTTTTTTCTGCCTTCAATTGCCTGGTGTCCATCGCATTTTAAAAGGCGTTTAGCTTGTTACCTTTTTAATAATACCATTTAATTTCCAACGCTCGTTTTGCTGCCTGTTTTTTTTTTTTTGTTCATTTTTGGCTTTACGCTGCGTAGGTGCGCAATCATCAATCAGCTTGAAAGTGATGTACACACACACAACACAACACAACATCACCTTTTAAAGTGCAATTCATAAGTAATTTTTAGGTTTTTTGTGGATCACTTCGGGTTCATTTTTTATGCCAGCACTAGAGCATAGACAGCTAGAGATAGCATCGCTTCAGGATGCAAAGAGTTGGAAAGTAAAAAGAATGGCTATATACCGAATTAGATATATATCACTGACTCTTCTGCTGGAGCTAAGATTTTACACTGTTTTGGGTTTACTAAGTGGACTATGCTTCAGTTAAGCACTCTCTCTTTTTACGCCCTATAAAATACATAATTTCTATTTGCTTCACTTACTATATTAATTTTTCTCAGTGTTAGTCTTTTGGCAAACTTCACTTATTTCCTTCTTTTTTCTAGTTTTCCCCAAACTTTAAACTGAATCTGAATTTAACCAATTTCTTTGCGATATATCTTATTGGCCACAGTTTATCTTCTTAACTAATTATATCTAAAAGAGCCTATGTATCTGTTGACCTCCTTTGAGGAATAGGTTTTATCCTTAATGCCACTTCCTCATATATAATAAAAACCATTTTTTACACTTTAAAATTCCAAAATTTAATGGCTTTCAAGTATCAAAATTAGTGTAAAAATGCTCTTATATCTTTGCATTTCTGGAAATTTGTCCCTTTATCAGTGAATTATGTTGGCGAATGATGTATTGAATGCAGCTCCAGTTGTGGAGTGACCACTTAGGGTGGACTTGGTGGGCAAAGGCAAATGGCTGACGCATTCAAATGGCCGGCACACAACACAGCCCGCATCCGCCGAAATGAGGGTGTGTGTGGGAGCGGTAGTGTTAGCTACTGTTATTACTGGCCAGTCGAAAGCAGACAGACTGACGGACAGACTACCACACAGCCCAGGGGTGTGTGTATGTGTGTGTGTATTGGCGCTCGCATGACACGGCTGCCTTGGCCAGCTGGCTGCAACATTTACAAATAAATAATGGCTTCAACAGAGAGTGAAGTGTGTTGGGGAGTGGGTGGGTGGATCAGATACTTCCGCTGGTATGGCAATCCAGCATTCGGCAGTGAAAGGCGCCGTGTGAGCATCAAGCCTACTGAAAAATTGAAACATGCCGCAAACTGAAACGAATTGCGAACTCAAAGAGGGCAAACCAAAGTCGCAAATTGCTGGTTAGCGCGCGGAAAACCAACTCTCGATAAGCAAAAATAAATGAAAAGAAAAGAAAAAAAAAACGCAAAAGAACCGAGACGAAGACAATTGGCCAGATTGAGCCAGAAGCCTGCCTGGCAGCCAGCTCTGCTCGGCTCTGCTCTGCACTACTCTGTGTGTGCTGTGTGTTTATGAAGTTGTGGATTTTTCGTCGGGTTTCGATTTTCAAGCTGACTGCAATTACAAGCCGTAAATTTGTCAAGGCGCGATAAATGACTGCAGCAGTGGGGCAGGAGTGCGGCGAGGAGTGCGGGGCGTGAGTAGTGGCAGCCTAATGCATGTAATCTGCCACTCAACACCCTGTCAGATGGTCCAAGATCTCGTCCGGCCGGCTTGTTAAGGTTAAGCAATTTGGCACGGGGGTTACACATATTTGGAACTGAACTGCCGTCCAAACATGGTCAAAAGCGCAATGTTTGCGGGCCATAACCACAATCAGCCACAGACCAACTAGAAGACCAGCTCAAGAATGACAGCGGTATTGGGTATTGGCATTGGTGAATTGTGCGCGCCTGGCGAGGCCAATTCATGCTCACATTTTGGGGCTGGTTAATTAAATACGGATCTCCTTTTAATGGTCGATAAAACTTGATGAGATACTTTAATGGCCGATGCTGGTGGAGCCCAAGGCGGAGGCGTTCGCTCTCTGGAGTGCTAAATCACCGTTAAAGCGATAAGATTAAGTTGGCCAACTAGCCGCAAACTTTGGCAACGGACAACAGCAACCAAGCAATAACAACAACCAACAACCAACAACAGGCAACAGGCGAGCATAATCTGCTTTTTACGAGCCAATTGGCAACACAATCTCTGCCTCCTCCTTCTGCTCCGGCTATTACATTGTTGCCGAGGCGCACAAAATTAATTGCTGATGAATGTCAATTTCACCAGACACGGATACGTCGCTGGCCTATCGACATATCTGCCTGCTACACAAGAAAAAAAAACGCAGCAGCATCCAATTGAATTCAATAAGAAACTTCAGTCTGAAGATTTGTGCTCAGATTAAATTGTTTAATATAAATTCTACTTAGATTTTATTATTAGTACTTTTAGATAGAATATTTGAAGTCTGTTTGTTTTAAAATGCTTTCTGTCGAATATTAAGGCAAATCAGTAAGCTTTTTCCGGGTGCAGCTGGCAACCATCGTTGAAGGCCCAATGGCAAATGGAGCGTCGAGACGTCGGCTCAAAGTCACTGGCAAAAATGTTGTAATCCTATTGGCAGTCGCATCAAAGACACCACGCAATAGCAACAGCGACAGCGACCGCATTTGCCGATTGCTTAACGCTGTCTGCCCCAACCCCTACGCTCCATTCCCATCCTCCTGTTGCCCCCCATTCGCATCCACTTTTTGACCGCTTTCGTTAGCGGCTTACAAGTTGCCCCTCTGGCCGATCGGGCAGCCATAACCGTTCGCCATGCGGGGCATAAAATTAAAATGTTGCACTATAACAACCCTAACCCCGCAGCGGCCCCTCGCACTCGGGGGCCCACAAGTCGTAGAAGAGGCGCACTCATTAAAAACGCCATAAATGCAATAAAACGTAGAGCAAACATCGATTAAACAATATTTATGGGGCTTCACTTGCACATTGTTCGTTGGCTCTGAGCCGAACACGTCCGTGAATCCACGCCCGACTCAAACCAACGACCCCCTCCCTCCCCCTCAGTTTCCCCCCTTATGCTCCCTTTAGCTGCATTTGCTTTGGCTGTGTTCGGTTTTTGCTGCCATTGCTGTTGACCTCTTTGATTTAATGCGAACAGTTGCCAAATGCTTAGACCTAAAACCATTTAACATAGTCTTTTTGGGATTAGAATGGAATTGTGTGTAGAAAAATAAATAAATACTTACGTAAAATAAGTATTTGAGGAAAGACTGCTGAGAATGCTTTGTAATCTGTAAATGCGATTTAAAACATTGATTTTTGCATATATGAGCCATATCTGACCAGAGAAATTCTAGAATTGAGTTTTCTTTGGAGAATCCTTGAACTGATATTTATTTTCAATTCAAATTTAACTGTTTTATTGTCTTTTATATTGTTTGCGACCTTTTTTCTATCTATATAATTAATGTAATAATTGCAAACAGATAATCACAGGTAATTCTGTCCATTTCCTCTACTTTTTTGGCATGTAAAATGTATTTGTAAATATGTAATTATAATAAATATGTTGTAACGATATTGAAATCCATATGATAAATAGGACAACAAAACAGCCAACCTTGCCAAATTACAATTAATTGATTGTAATGATTAATAATTTAAGATAATAACACAGCAGATACATTTATAGCTATATTCACTGCAGCTTTTTGGATCAACTTGCTTGGCAGTTAAAAATTCAATAAATATTGTCTCGCATCTCGATTGGGCGAACATTTCAATTTAGTTCGGCATCACCGGAGACAGCCAGAGATGCGGCAATTTGGCAGACTTTGCGGTTTTCAATATTAGCCAAAAGGCAGCTGTTTGGGGTATGGGCCAAGTGTTGAGACAATAGCAGAGCGCGGCGCTCAATGAATAACAATTACAGCTATTAATCTTGGTCCAAACTGGCGGTTTGGTCTCGGGTTGCCTTGCGGTTAGCTGTGTTAGCTGGTTCTGCTCCTGGTTCGCGTATTTTATTTTTATTTATTTTTTTTTTGAGCCCCGGCAATTTGCGACCCATTTATTTATTTGCTAAGTGGCCGTAAAAACGGCAACAAACAGCACTTGGCTGCGTCTCTGTCACCTTTTTTTCTCTCTTTCATACGTGTTTTTTTTTGTTTTTTCCAACATTTTAAAATTTATATTGTATAAGTAATAATTGTGCGGAAAACGGAAACAATGGAGGTTGTGTAATGCGTCAGGGGAGTTGCCTGAGCTGCCCGAGTTGGTCGAGAGGCCGTGTTGGCCATCTGGCGTTTGGACAAGTTAACTCAAACAGCCTGTGGCTGTGCGCATGGAAAGGAGTGAAAATTGCACGTAATTACCCAAACACACACACACACACACACACCGACAACCACATAGAAGCACATGCGCCATTGGTAAATTTTAATGGTAAATGTGTGGTCATTATATACCGCCACGATTACGAACACTAACCGGCGCAAAACGCCTTCGTATATGTATTTTTACATAAAATGCACCTTCAAACCGAGCTGAACTGCACCCAATCGCCCAGAGTTCAATCTGCCATTCTAGCTATGCGTGTGTTTGTGTGTGTGTGTTGGTCTGTTGGTGTGAGCTTGTGTGTGAGTTATAATAGCCGGGCACAGGAAGCACTCGCGATGGCGATCAGCGCACTTACGAGCACAACTACTGCTTACGGCCATAAGTAGCCAAAGCTAAGACCATAGCTAAACTGCAACTGCAACTGCCACTGCCACTGCAGTAGCCGTAATCATCGTTGTTATATATGTATACCTCGTATACCCTTACAAATTGAAAGAAGAGGTATGCTTTAGTTGCACAATGGCCAGAAGATGAAGGTATAGATGTGCCTGATCAAGCACTCTTTCTGTGTGCCTAACTCTCAATTATAACTCATTGATTTGAAACACTAGATCACAAGAAATATAAAGATATTGATTAAGGTAAAGTTAAGTGCAGGTTTCCAAATAATTCTTTAAGGGCTTTTCTGTACTCCCACAAGCAAGTGTTATTCAAGGATATTTGCTGGCCTCTACTTGAAACTAGACTCTGCTAAGTCTAAGTTATGACTGTTGTAGCTGCTTCAAGTGTAATCATGCGCCAGTTATTTATTATGGAATTTCAGTACACACATAAGTTTTGGCAAATATTATGCAGGATTGCGGCAATCAACTCCCAACGGCGGCCATGTGAGTTGAGTGAAAGACTTTGTGGAGGCAGACACACCCATCACGGCGGCCAAGAAAAGGGAGCAAATTATGATTATGTGTGCCAGTCAAGCGCAACCACTTTTGGGTTACGGGTTTGGGTTTGGTTTGAGGCTGTTTCTCATTGAGCTGCATGAAAATTCGAGAGGTGTTGCCAATGAGTCGTCGGTAGTCCGGTTGACCGAAGGGGTTGACAGACTTCTGACCGAGTTCCGACCACTCGAGCACTAACAGAAAACCGCCCCCTGAAACGCAGACCGAGCGTATAATTGAGGCGAAGCCCAAATGGAAATTCGAAATGTAAATGGAAATGGAAATGGAAATATAGCTTACCCCAGGGCGGCATTTAGCCTGACCGCAAAGAACGAGAGACGAATTCAGTTTAGGCGTTTTGCTTGGTTTCATTTTCAAGTCTCAACCACACTGAGTTTACCACAATTTAAACTTAATGATTATTTGCATTTCTAAAATTCAATAATTTGCATTTTCGAAATCAAAAAAGAGCTTCGTTTTTTTCGACTGTCTAGAGAACAGAACGAATTGCGTTTATTTTTGGGGCCAGGCAAATGCCACAAATTATATAGTACAGTAGTCACTTAGATATGTACAAATGTACATTGCTACACAAATTGCGGGTTATTAAGCACCGAGGGATACACTCAACTGGCTTTTCCCTTTCGGAGTGTGGAAGTGACTTTGGCTACGGCTCGTCTTTATGCTTAAGGTCGAATGCAACAGCCAACATTTGGACAAGACTTAAATATTGATGGGTTATACTTAATTATATAGGTATACGTGGCTCTTCCAAGTGACTCGTATGAGTTATGTGAGTCACTGGTCGCCATATGTTCCGAGGCCGGATAAACGTTTTCCCATGGATATCATTATTACGCCGAAGTCAACAGTGAATCTCATAGATTTCGACATCGTCGTCGATTCGCTCAAATGAGCAAATGGGCTCAAATGAGACACTTCTAAGTAAAACTTTAATGCAGGGACGCAACGGAGCCCAACCAGACGCTTGCCGCAGCATCTTCCGTGCCACATAAAATAACAAACATGATTCGCATAACAAACAAAAGGAAAATCGAAACTCAGCGTTTTGATTTTGATTTTGATGTTGATGTTGTTTTCGGTTTCATTGGATTCATTTAATCCAATTAGGCTAGGCTGTGCAGTGGATAAAGGGTTGCGGCATCATTGGAGAGTTATGGGAAAGCTTTTGCCGATACACTCAGAGAAAACGTATGTTCTGGAATTTGTAAAACAACCGATAACAGAAAGTAAAGTTTCTATCTTACTAAAGTTCAAATTAAAAATTGTACTTCTTACAAATTTGTTAAGTAAACTATAACAAAATTAATTTCTAGATTTTAAGGGAAACTCCTTATGATATTGTCAATGTTTTTTCCAAGTGTACTTGATCCGATTTTGATCTAAAATCGGACTGCTCGTTGGCCAGCCTGGAGAGCTTATCAGCTGCAAGTCGTTGTCGCAACTGCTGCACATATTTAATAAGCGTCAAGCTAAACATGAGCACTCATCATTCAGGTACGAGCTGGCCATTCATCAGCGCACACATTGAAGAAGACATCACAAAAGCGCAGTTGCTTTGGGGTCAGCTGGGTCAGCTGTCGTTTATTGATCCCGCTCCCGCTCCAGGTTCTTGCCTGAACTGAAGCAGCTACTGCTGCTGGTTAACTGGTTAACAACTGGCGGGCCATTTGAGGAATTGCAGCACAGTACGCATTTAATTGAATTAAATTCCAATTCCTGTTCCACGCTCTCTCTCTCTCTCTCTCTCTCCGTCTTAAAAGAAGACGGACAGTTGAGACTGTTGTTTTTATTGTTGTTGCTCTTGGCCGTCCTATCGCTTTGATCAGTCAATCCAATTATTTGCAAAATTTTGTCACATAAATAACTAGGCGAACTCGCGCACCACTGACCAAAGCGGCGCCCCTAGAACCACAGAGTCACCATTCACCATTCACTGATGTGCTGCGTTTCCTTTCATGTTTCACCTGTCTGCCAAGGGGGGAACCAATGTCTTCCTGGTGGCCACTAAAGCGGACGTGGCGTTGGCGTGCCGATTACCTCAATCGCTCTCCTTCTCTCCCGCTGCGTAAGGTCTAAGTTTTGAGTACACTCAGAAAATCTTATGATGTGGTGTATGTGCAACAGTTTTTCGAAATCAATTGTCACTATAGAGTGCCTAAAAATTGTGTTCATCTTTATTATGATACGAGATATGTAGAAGCATTAGTTTTACACTAAAAAGTTATTTTCCGGTTTCAGTGCGCACTCCTCGAGACTATGTCATTCATTTATGCAAGTGTATAGTCGACAAGGGTGACGAAAGGCATGGAGAAGGAGACCTGCGTGCCACCGCCACCACCGATACCACCGACACCACCGTGCACAGCATTCAAAAGTTCGTAGACATTTTATGTTTTATGCTGAGGTGTTAATTGAATTCGTTTTGCATAAGTGGACGAGGGCGAGCAAGGAGCTGGGAACAGGAGCAGGAGTAGTAGCCACAGGAACTGCAAGGAGGACCACCTGCACACCCAAGCAGTGACAAGAGGCAGTTTGAGAGGCAACCCTTTTTGCTTAGCCAGGGCATTGTGTGTTAATTGTTGCAACAATAATACAAAAACGGGGCCAAAACAAAGCCAACGACCAATTGTCAACATGACAGCAACAGACAACAGTTAGCAGCGATCATTGTTGTTGTTGTTGTTGCTGCTGCTGCTGCTGCTGCTGCTGCTGCTGTTGCTTTAGTTGTTGCTGATGTTGCCGCTTTTGCTGTTTATTGTTTGTACGGCGTGATCTTTATCGGCGCATAGTATTTGCATATTCCGGGGCAGAGTGCTGCAAGGTAGTCATTGTGTAGTTGCTGCTGCTGTCGTTGCTGCTGTTGTCGTCTTTATTATGTCATTGCATCATCAGCGCCTCTTTATCGCCATCCGTCATGCACATTGTGTAGAAATTAGCACATAACCCAAATGTGTAAAATACACGCGTGTCAATTAATTGCCAACAATTAGCAAGTTGCTTTATAGATAAACGAGGGTAAGGGTTCCTCACTTATAGGCTAAAACGGTTGCCTATAATCTGTTTGGGTCTGGGTTTTGTGGGTATGCCACTAATAAAGTCACTGCAACTGCAACAGCATCAACAGCAACCACAAGTCAACTTTGCTTTCAGTCGAAAGTCGCATCAGCAAATCTCACACAGGTGTCAGAGCTTGGACAGCTGCGAGTGTGCAACAAACCTGACAGCAGAATGCCCTTTAATGTCGCATTGGCGACTCTTGCAACTCGCGAGTGGCGGCAACAAGCGGCAGCAGCAGCAGCAGCGATCCATGCAAATGTCCGCGTGTCGGCGATTGTCACAGCACAAATAAAACATAAAACGAGCCGTCTCCGCTATAAATCATTTGGATTGCGTTGGCCGCTACACTCACCAAAAATAATACAATTTTATAAATTTCATCAAAGTTGAAATACTTTACCTCAATCGACACAGCCAAAAATAGAAATCCAAATTAGAAATCCAAAATCGTAAGAACATTTTAGCTGAAAAGCTGAAAAGGTTTCCTTAAAACAATTCAAACTGGCAGGTAATACATTTTTTAAAGTGTACAATTACAGCTTCATAATCTTAAAAGCTAAAGCATTTATTTAGTATTCGAAGAACTTTCTTTATATAATTCTGAAGTCTCAAAATTGATTTGAGAAAATTCAGATATGGTTAACATGAATTACTTATTTAAATACAATTCAAACTGACGAATTTATACTTTGTAGGTCGTCAATTTCTTAAAGTGTAGGAGTACTGAGTACTACACTGTTTACAGCTTGTCCCATAGGCTTTTAGCATCGTTTACTGTCCGAATCTGAAACGGATTCCGCCAAACTGAATCTTGTGCTTGGTCACTGGGCTCAGTCGTCGCATAAATTAACAATCTAATTACCACACCGATCTGACCCAACCAACGCCAAATCTCAACGGAAAATCACGAAGCGCAACCGACACTGAGCACGAGCATTCACCATTTGTATGCAAATTACGTTGTCTCCGGTGCCGATGGCCAGCGATCGCCATTGAGGCGCAATCATAATCGACGTCATAATATCGTTACAGAGACGTCGTTATCACCTGGCCCGAGCCTCAGCCTCAGCCTCAGTCTCAGTTGCAGCTAGAGTCAGCGAGCTATCAGCTGCACTGAAATAAATTTGCATATAAATTGCAGCAACTGAGCTGCTTCGCCTTTGCTGTTTCCATTTAAATCGATGCGCACCGTAAGCAATTTTTGAATTTATGTAAGCATTTCGTTCGCAGATTTAATTGACACTGTGATCGGGCTAAAACCCTTTGCAACTGGCAACTGGGAAACTGACTCTCTGTGGACCTGGCCACGTCCCTCCTGTCCAGTAATCCAATTAGCCCCGTCGACGTTTCGTACAAGAAAAAGCACTTGTCGCTAAAACGATCCCAACTGCAGGAATCGGCAGGTCCATCCATGCTCTGCTCTCCAGTCCCATTTCCTAATGAAGATGTTGTCGGCTGGTATTTGGGCCTCAGGGCGTTGAATCTGCTCAATATCGACGTCACTCATGGCCATGCATGGCAATAAAATATATATAAATTACGACATAGCATAAATAAAAGCTACACTTATATGGAGTACATCTTAATAAACGAGTATTCATATGTAATTTTTCAAATTGATATGGAAATGGGATTGGTATTGGAACTGGGTATGAGAATGGGAATGTAGTTAACCGTTGACACGGCTCCACAGTCTACGCTTTGTCTGTGTTGCGGCTATTTTCAAATTCAATTTAATTCACTTTGTTCGATGAGCATTATCTGGCGATAGCAGATAAATTGGGATCACTTCACGCTCTTAATGGCAACCTCAATCTGTGCAGCTGAAGCTGAAGCTGAACCCTACAGCGGCCTGAGGCTGACTCGAAACGATGGGACAGTGGCAAAAGTAGCCAAGCATTGACACGGCTACAGGTGACGCTGGACGGGCTCTGGCCCGAAACGAATGAGTGGTCAAAAAGGTGAGCACAAACGACATCGCATGCGCACAATCAGAGTACAGCAGCAGCAGAGCCGCAGCAGAGCAGCAGCAGCCACAACTAAAAGAGTGAGAGTGATGGGAATATAAGAGGGAGAACGTTGGGCAAGGTGTCGAGATGCGACCCAGAGTCCAGAGCAACACTGTTTGTCCGTTTGCCCAAAGAGATATCACAATAAATTAGGAAACGAAATCTTTACTAAATAAAGACATAAATTACACTCCGAATCGCACTATGCCCCGACTCTCGAGGCCCGGCTTCAAATAAAAAGCAACCAACTATGTCTGTTGAATGAAAAAATAAAAACACCAAACAAGAACAAGAAACCGAAGTGCTGTAGTCGATAGTGGCTGACTTGCAGATACCCTGTGTGCAGCCGTTATGAAGTTATTATCCGTTTATAGAAATTGCTTGTATTTTTTCTAGGATATACTTATAAAAATAATACCGTTTTGGAAATTACGACTCAACTATTAATGCTGATCAATAACATATGTATACCTTTTCTATTTCTGTCTGTTACAAACTGATGAGCAGCATCACGACACCTCTTTTTTCTCTTTTTCATATGGGTACAGGGTATGCATAAAAATAAAGCGCTGGCGCACACAAAAACCGAACAACGGCGAGCCACAATGGCGACAACAAGAACGACATGACAGCAAAGTGGAAGGCTTATAAAAAGCGAGAGAAATACAAATAATCAAACGAAATGTATTTTATAGGGTGATAAGAATCAATGAAGCCACTGAAATCCTATAGAGACATATTGTATGCATTATGAGGCATCATCACCGATCCCAACCACACTTAAATGGAGATTTAGCCAACGGCAGCACGAATGCCGATCGCCAAGTGTCGCTCGATGCACAAACTTTTCAAACAGAGACCCAAACACAAACCGAATCCAAACCCAAACCCAAACCCGAATCCGAATCGGAGCTGGGACTGTTGGCTGCTGCTTATCAGTAGGATGGTTTGGTTTTTGGTTTCCGTGTCGTTGTCGCTGGGTCAATTAGTGGGCGAAGAAGGCGCATGAATACCTTAAATGTTAACGTTAATGTTAATGTCAATGCTATGGTTAATGTTGGCTGTTGGCGACTTCATTTATGCGTGATTTGCTGGAACGTGATCGGCTGCATCTTAACTCTCTTTGCAGGGCCTTTGTCTGGTTTGATTTGACCGCATCTTCAGCGGCAGCAACGGGTCTCTGTGATTTTGGGGACAAGCAATAAATCTTGTGTCAAAGCAACCTAAAAATGCCATTTAACATTTTTGGTTGGTAGTCGTCGCGCTTAAAGACTGTCACCAAAAAGCTAGAGAGAACAATAGATCGTAGTTTAAGGGCCCATTTCAGCGGAGGAGCGGGAATGCATTTTAATTACGCACATCGACATAACTTTTGGTTAATTGCACTGCACAAAGACCCAAGCCCATTCCAAATCCATTCCAAACCCTTCACATGCCGAAGTTTATGCGCGAGCTAAGTGGTCCGAAATGGAGCAGCTGCCGCCTTAACTATTTGATTGGACATTGTTTGACTGACTTAATCCCGCTAATAACTCATGTGTTGTCGTACTTTTGTTACCTCTCTCTCTCTCTCTCTCTCTCTCTCTTTCTTTTCAGACATTCTCTAGATAACGTGCCCAATACCGCAAAATCAATATACGAAACAAAAAGTTCTTTCATAATCCTCGTCCCCAAATCAATTCATAATAATTGATCATGATTCGGTAGCCGTACGCTAATTGGACGCTTTACAATACAACAACAGAAATAACAGCATTGAACACGAGTCCAAAACCGATTAAACAAAATACTAACGCAAACTTATCAAATGCAAATTAATATTGGTGAAATTCCACACAACGAATTCAAATACGAAAAAAGTACCAAAAGTTAATGAGATGCGCTGAGATGTTTAAGCTCATGATTTGATTTATTTATCTTTCTTTCTATAGATCTTCAAAATGTAAACAATATGAATAGCAAATTATGGAAATTCAAATAAACTGCGATGATAGATTAGCACAAAGATGAACGATAAGATATTGGATACCATATATAAACACATGAAAGCTCGAAAGTATTAAATTTGCAAACATAATAATATATAAAGATAAATAAAGATGCGACTAATTTAATACATAATTTATCAATTTTATTTTTGAATGTTATTAGAGAAACTAGGGTTGTTCTTTTAAATAATACTTGTCGTTATAAGAATCTACAACGAACTCGAATTTTTTAAAAATCCAGCTTGCCCTAAGGAAAGTAATTATAAAATGCGAATAATTTCAGTGATACCAAGATAATACCTCTGATCTGTGTCAGTTTTAAAATGTAGTCTTAAAGTCGAAGTTCTACTGCCGTTGCTTATGAACAAGTGATTATTATATTCTGACTGTTTGCCGTTGCTATTCTTAATTAAGCCTACGAGAATGCATAAAATGTCTTTTTGGCTTTGGGGCACTATCAACACCTCATTACTCTTTTGATCACACTCCTCATTAATGAAGATGTCAGGCAGCTGCCGCCACAACGCAATGAAACACAACACAACACACACGAAACAAAACAAAACAAAACCATTTTGAATTCAAAATCAAAATCAATGCTTAGCATTCCATTTTTGTGGTGGCTGTAGCTTGTTGCTCCAAAGCGACAAAGATTAAATATATAACTCTTTTTTGGTCGACCGCTCGAACTTTTCTTGCCGCTTTCTTGATACCGTCGTAGACTGTTATCGGTTCAATGATACCCTATAGTTTGTATGTATTGTCGGTTGTTAAGTGGTGCTGATATGCCCGTTGCGGGGCAGCGTATGTGAGATGGAAACCTGTATCTGCATAAAGTTATAAACAAAGAAAACAAATTTGTCTTATCGCCCGATTCCTAATGAGATGACAACGAGACAAAATCACTCGGTCGCAACGCGTTGAAAGCGCGAGCTCATTTAAGGAGCGGACAAATACAAATGCACACATTTTAATCACTTTGCTCATTAACAGCAGCCCAGCTCCGATCTCTGAGCTGGAAGAGTGACCTTAGCGGGGGCTGCATCAAACATTTGTTTGTCAGCATGGGCTAGAAGTATTACTATTGTTGCCAATACAAAAGGCGGTTTGTTCTTATGTCTGGAACTGTTTGAATTACCCACGCACAAAATTTAGAAGTCATACAGCTCCCGGACTAATATGGAAAATATGTAGATAGCTCAAAACTACTAATCATTTGCTTCTTAAAATTTAATTGATAGCAATTTTCATAAATTCCACTATGCATTTTTGGCCTTACATCACTTAGCCTATAAGCAGGTCCAAATTTTTCAAAGCCCTAGCTCTGTAAAAGTTCTACCGATTATTAATGGTTATCCTCTAGATGTAGACGACATTTAAAGCTGGAAATTCGAATGATTTACTGATTTTCCAAAAGCATGCCATTTTAATCATGATATGATCTCTAGATTAAAGTACATTTAATGTTAAAAAGTTTCATATTTTGCAAAATCCCTCTTTCATTTCTTGGTAGCCTTTTTAATATTTTGAAAAGGAAATGAGAATCAGATATTTGATATTTGTTTTTTGTGAAATAAGTAACTATAAATAACTATATGCACTTTTTGCAGTGAATGTTTAGAAAACACAAGTTTTTATTTAAGTTTGCTCATTATTTGCTATTATCTAGTGAGGTCGATGGTCAGTTAAGGCAAGGTGACTGTCTGGTGCGGCAGTGAGGCAAGCTGGCAAGCATGTAGGCAGGCAGGCTGCTAGGGCGATCGGTTTGCAACATTGTTGCTGTACACATTAGTTAACGTAACTAACTTTAGTTATTGCGCGTGTTGTGATTTCGCGCTTTTATGGTCCATTTAAGACTATGAGATGGAAATGTTGTGTCGGCGTTCCCAACAGATTTATCACCGGGCCCCTGGTGCGAGAGAGGACCCTAAAGAAGCGCCGGGGGTAAGGCAACAGGATAGCGAGAGGGCGGGTAGCAAGAGGTGGAACCCGCCAGAGCCTGGGTAAAGTTCATCGATTTCAGCCAACCCAAGCGATAAAAACTGTGCGCAGTGATCAACAGAAGAATTTGCGAAAAGATCTCTCAACATTGTTGCCCAGCTCTGAGTAATTTTACTGTAAAACCCAAAACAACAAAGCAACTGGCAACTAGCAAAAGGCAACACCAACAAACAAACAATCGCAACACACATCCTGAAACAGACGATCGCAGCTGCGATCGTAAAAATGTTTGACTGCGATTATATGGCGCTCATGAGAGCGCCACTTTGTCAGAGTCTGCGAGTTCGCCTGATGTTGATGGACTGGTCTCGCAACGTAGTCAGGGGCGTGCCAGGACTTGACCAGGAAGGGGAGGCCAAACCTGGAGCGTATTGTTATGTCGCAAGTCTTGAAATGCATGCAGACCAACTAATTGGAAATCAACAAGCAGACACCCCGAGGAACTGCCTGCTAAAATACTTATGTATATATAAATATATCAATACAAAGAAATACACACGCATACACTCACTCAATTGTACATGTATAATGTAGGTATAATTTATGGCGAGAGAGGTGAAAATATTTTCAATAGAAGGTGATTTAAATTTATTAAAGGAATGCTCAGCGACCAGCCCCAGCACTAAATTAGAATAAGTCAAGACTTGGAGTTGAAGACGAAGCTGGAGTTCAGGAGGGGGAAAACAGAGGCTCATAAAGACGCAAGCAAATTGAATCTGAGTGTATGTGTGTGTGTGATTGGGCGCACGCTTGCATGGCTCAGATTGAGCATCAGAAATGGGACCATCATCAGCATCATCATACAAGATCCAATCCGAGCGTCATCTAAGGTATCGACAACGACGCTAAGAGAGCGCTCTCTTATCAGATCCGAAGTGCACAACATACTCCAAGCGACTCATTTAAATCTCCAGCCGGAGTCAGAACTAAGAAACTTAACCAGTCCAACAGTCTCCCAATGCTTGGTGTTCCGAACGCGCCGAGTTTGCCTTTTGTTAACACCATAATTTACATTGATTTATGTGCTTAGTTGACTCTGCATTTTTAATCGGTTAGCCCTCGGACACTCACCGTCACCGTCACCGTTCCCATTCCCATTCCCATTCCTATGCCCCCTTACCACCCCTTCCCAACAACGGTTGACCGTCTCTATGCATGTGTTTGGCTTTATATGTGTGTGCGCGGCTTCATTTGGTTATAATTAAAATGTCGATGTTATCATTCCGATTTGGACATATTGGCCATTACACACGAAATTTAAGCGATTTCTATGCGCGTATTTTGATATTTTGAATTTCGGTTTCGTTTCCATCTCTTTTCCCATTTCGTTTCAGTGTTTATGTTTCTGTTTCAGTCTCTGTCACACAATGAATATTGATTAAATTAATATTTAATAACGTTTTTAAGAAGCTTTTGAGTGTTAAATGTTTATTTATGCTCATTGGCTGTGCTTTTTGTGGCTCTTTCCCCTCCTTTCCTTTGAGTGAGTGTGTGTCGCTGATTGTTGGAAATTGTGTGAGTTTGAAACACTAAATATATATATAAATATCGATTTTTATGCGTGTCTCTTGTTAACACGTGAATAAGTGTAATATACAAATGGAATAACAATTTTAGTTATCTATAAAGGAGAGAGGCCGACTCTGGGAGGAGTATGGCTAACCACTTAGTTATCAAAATTTATAGGGACGGTGTAAAGTTTAAAGAACTAAACTGCAGCTAGCTTCTTTTCTCTGCTGCACTTTTAAAATGCTCAAATATCTAGACATACCATAAAAAAAGTTGTTAAACTGCTTGAAAACTATTTTGTTGCTTAATTTTACTGAACAAAGGTTCAAAAATTATTTTATTTTTTTTATAGTTTAATCACTGATTTTTTAAACTAGCCATTTGTAAGTATTTCTGAAACGTAATCCATAGATAAATACTTGTGCACGAATAATGAACACTTTTGTATTTTATGTCTTATATTTTATGGTGGATAATTATTAGTAGCAAACCCATTATTGCTTATTTAAGAAAACAAACAACTTTCCATAATTTTTTTTCAACAGTTTATTATCGCGTCTCCGGCTTTTTCGAAGAGACTATTTAGTTAGTTTGAGCCATCGCACATATTGATGACTTTAGTTCAGTTAACGCTATATCAGAGTGTGTATCAATATCAGTTCAAACGCAACCGAATACAATACGTGAGTGCTTATATATAATGTAGTAGTACCTATATAGACATTGACAGTCACGCGGCACGAATATCTCGCACTTAATGAGCATACATGGCTAAGCTTAAGCCTAGGCTAGGGCTAAGTTACAGATAAATATTGCATACGCTATAGCCTTAAATGGTGATGAGGTAAGCCGGCAGCTAGCGACCAACGGCCCGGCATTAAATAAATAAAATTCTATTCCGAGTCAACAGTGTTATTATAATAGTATTTAGTTGTAGTCGTAGTTGCAGCTTAAGAAAAAAAAGAAAAAAAAAGTGAGTGAACAAAGTGGGGCAAGTAATGCGCCTCTTCCACCATGCAGTGGTAAGTATTAGTTACAATTTGTGTTTAATTGTAGGCATGCACTCACACACATACACAGAAACAAGTTGCTGATGCCGCAATTGCAATTACAGCTTGCAGCACATACAACGTAATACTGCTCGCTGCTGCCGCGCTACACTCAGAAAAATAAGTTAAAGCATTTAGAAAATCGCTAAAAATTAATTTGTATTTTAATTTTATTCTTTTTTTTGGAAATAGTTTCTATTAGCATAAAAATTGAGTAAAAGTAAAAATTGTTGCATTCTATCGAAAAGGATCATCTGATTAATTAATTAATAATTTTTCTAAGTGTAAGATTCGCAGCGAAGTGGGTGAGCAGCATTTTAACTTTGGTTTTCGATTTGTTGTTTTTTCTATTTATTTTTTTATGCCTACAATGTCGCAGTGGCTGTCGCAGTCGAAGTCGCAGTCGCCGTTGCCGTGTCTCAAGTTACAGAGCGCAACACAAATGTTGCCGCCCCCAACCACCCCACCCCTCCCATTTGAGAGGGGACTCTGTTGCTGTCAATCACATGCGCGCACACAACTCAAGTAAGTTTTTAATTAGAAGCTACATAGTAGTATCAGCAGTGCCCCTACCGGTCATGCTTTAGGAGCTGCAACGTTGTCGTCGTCGGTGCATCAGAGGATGACATGCGTCCCACCTTTGCCGCGACTGGCGACTCAATTTCAGCATCGGAATCGTCGTGCACATTGATTTCCTCATCCGAATCTGACGAGGAGTTGTCCACATTCACAGTGCCACCTCCCGACGCTGCACACTCACCGGCGTAGTGGAGACGAGAGCGTTGCTCCTCGGCAACAGTCAGGGAGGCGGCGACGGCATATTGACGCGCCAGGCCCAGAGCGAAAGCAGCCGCAGAGGGCGAGCCCACCAGGCTGCGAAAGGCGCTCCGCTCCCCGCCCATCGAAAGTCCAGACGTCGGACTGCCACAGACGCCACCCGACGTAGGCGAATGTTGCTGCTGCTGCTGCTGTTGCTGCTGTTGTTGCTGCTGTTGCTGATGATAGTGGCTGAAGAGCTGCAGCGCTGCTGGATGCGTGGGCAAGTGATGATGGTGTCCTGGTGGGCCTGGCGGGAGCGCATGCAGTGGATGCATCATAATGGAAGGCGGCGTTTGAGCCGCTGCTAATTGCGAATCCGCACAATGAACCGATGGATGAGCATGTGGGGTGGTTGGTGCTGAAGCGTTGCTGTGACTGCTGGGTGTAGGAGAACTGGTCACCGGTCCGTCATTCGACTGCTGCGAGTGCAGTGGATTGGCGGGACTGGAACGCTGTCGCTTGAGCAGGTTCATGCGCTGATGACGACGCCATTTCGCTCGTCGGTTGGAGAACCATACCTAAAGAGAGCGAATACAAATGGGAAGATTTAATTATTAGTTGAGTTACGATACGAGAGAAGGTAAGGGAGTTTGTTAGTATGTTCCCAGAGAAGGTCATCTCCGAATAAACTTGTTTAGTGGGGGACTTAACAAGTGAAAAAAATAAAAGAAAAGCTGAACATACCTGAACGCGTGCCTCGCTAAGACTGGTGCGACTGGAAAGTCTCTCCCGCGTGCTCACACACGGATAATGACTCTTGTCGAACTCCTTCTCCAGCTCCTCCAGCTGTTCGGGACTGAAGGTGGTGCGATTGCGTCGAAACTTGGGCTCATCATCATCGTCCAGATAATCGGAATCGATTTGACGATTCTCATCCGTCGACTCCAGAGTTTCGTGGCTGCCCGAGCCTGGTGAGATGGCTCGATTCATTGGAGGAGCTCCACTGCTTAGCAGATTTGCAGAGCTCAAGCTCAGACTGCTTGGATTGGCGCTGCCTGCGCTTGGAGGCAGATTGGCCAACGTGGGCGCAGCCACAGACCAAAGGGCGGAGGGTGGCGGCGGCACTGGTGAGCCCCCCGGCACATTGGCCGGATGCCAGGTGAAGCTGCCGTAGTGATGCGGTGGCGGTGGATACAAGCCATAGGCAGCAGTGCGTGCGAATTCGGTGGCCACCCGCTCAGCGGCGCGATTGCGCAGGATGCGATTAATGCTGCTCACCGATGGCGCAGTTGCATTAGTGCAAACACCTGCAACGAGGAGGATGCGGGGCAGATTGGGAAAGAGGGGAGGGCACAATTTAGAGATGGAGCTCAAAGGGCAGCCGCCGTTGCTGCTGATCAGTGATCAGTGAATCAGTGATCACAAAACGAAGATTATCCGGCAATTACTCCCTTACCTTCAGAGATTAAACGCTCTCGTATCTCCCAGGCAAAGATCGTTGGATTCTCGCGCTTGTACTGCTCAATTTTGGAGACGACGGTTGGCGTGGCCACTTTTGGCTTGGAGCCACCAATTAGGCCAGGTGGTCGCAACGAACCTACAAAAAAAAAACCAAGAAATAATAATAATAAGACAATGATGCAATAATGAGTTATGGATTATGTTTATGGTAAATGAGTGTGGGGATCAACCCACAATCGTCAGTTGCGCTTTGGGTTTACACGGTAGTGACGGCTTATCGCGCACACTTAATAGCTTTATCAAGCAGCAAACATCAACAACAAGGAAAACGAACCCCACACAGCAGACCAGAAAAAGCAGCAGGACGCACCTAAAGCGCACCCTACAAGCGAAGCATTCTTCCTTGGACTGGGTTCTTTTTTTTTGTTTTTTGATTAATGAGCCACCTTCAGGCAGACCAAGTTCGAGTCGTTTATGCAATTTTAAGTGGCTAAATTACGCACAGGTAGGCTTATGGACCATGAGTGGAGAAGAGGGAGTGGCGGCAGGATGTGCACTCGCGTGTGCTGTTCAAGGATAATAATATTATACATAATTGTGTTTATCATTGAAATTGACAAGCACAAATCGAAAACAAAGTGTTTTATCTCACATCTGTATAAAGGCACACTCAGAACAAAATATGACATACAATTGAATTTTAAAAAAACTTTATACATATTTAGACATAAAATAAACTTTTTTTTCTCAATTTTAAATACTCGACAAATTGTGATTCTTATATTTTTCATTTTGTTTATTATTTTTTTTGAGTGTAGTTTGGAATTATTGTGTGCGATTTTGTTAAGGATTGTGTGTTTACCACTTACCTAACAGTTTGGAGACAGCGCCCTGCTGTGTGAGCATGTGTTGGGCAATATCGTATCCCCGCAGGCCCCCGAAGCGGGAGAACTCCAATAGTCGGTGCTGCGACATCAAAGCGCCGAGCGTACTGCCAGTTGCCGCTGCTGCTGCTGCCGCGGCGGCGGCTGTTGCCGCTGTTGGGCCAACATTGCTGTTGGCAGCAGAACCGAAACCTGGCGGTATTTGCACAGTTGTTGGTGCTGTTGTTGTCATCGTTGGCGCTGCTGCTGTTGGTGATGCCGACGCCACTGCAATTGAAACGAATTGAATGATAATTGGCCATTGTTAGCATTATTGTTGTTGTTGTTCTTGTTGTTGTTGCTGGTGCTGGTGTTGTTGTTATTATATCTGGTGTGGTTGCTGTTGTTGCTTCTGCTGTCAGCCACAATGGTTAATTATGATAAATTAACGGTTAATTGTGTTGACGTTGACTAAACTGAGCTAAAAGCCGCCAAGTGAATGATGACAGCAAAAGTGTCGATTGTTGTCGAAACAGCAAAAACATCCACAGCATCAACATCCCAGCAGCAACATCCCAGCAGCAACATCTCCAGCAGCAATGGCGCTACTCAATTGTCACAATACTCGTTCTGTGTTTTTTTAACTAATGTTTGAATGATTTGAATTGTGACTCTTAGCTTAGCAAATTTAACATTTTCGGGCATAATTTAGCGTTATAAAAAGCAAATTAAAATTAAAATATTTAATCAGCTGCCAACCGAGAACCTGAGCAGCGTGTTGAATGGTTGCATTGTTAAACTTTTTAGAATGTGCACACATTAACTTATTATAAGTGAGCAGACGCATTAATATTTATGGTTTTTTTTTTATAACACATTTATACTTAAAGCATTCTGAATCTCCTCTATTCCACTCCCACAGCCCCTTTGTTGCCACCGCTTTCGAAATGGTGTTTCCCTCCAATTGTCAATTAGCGGTAAATATAACATTTGTTCTGTTTTGAATTGACTGTTTTTATTGATAAATGTGCACGTCTATTGTATTTGCTTTAAGCAGCCTGAGCAATTGTTACAATCGAAGCTTTTTGAATATGAATTTATTATGTTTGTGGCTTATAAATTTGTAGATCTGAGGCGATATACAATTCATAACTGTGTTCGCTTCGAAAGTGAAACCTCTAAAAATTGGAATAGTTCAGAAATTTGAATTCAAATTTTTGTTTGCTTTAAAGCATCTTAAATTGATTTTAATAAGAATAGTTCTTAGCACAAGTATCTTCCGATTCCTTTTTAGATCACTTTTAAATATTGATTACTCGAAAGCCCGCTGAAATCATTAACTTTTCGCAATACTAATAATAATTTTCTAAGCCGTTGCTTTCACTTTGTAATGTGTACCTGCATTTTCCGCTTATAATATCTATAAACCATACACAAATTTTTCTAATCCTAATTAAATTTCCTTTTGCACTGAACACTTTTGCTTTTTCTGACAACTAAATATGCTTGCTAGAAATGATGCCAACTACCGTCGGCAATAGTGGCTCAAATATGCTTTGGGCAAGTCCAAGTGTTAAAGTCAAACTCTTACCACTGGCCGCATGCGGTGGCAGCGATGGCAGACGTTGGGGATGTGGCTCCATTTTCCAGTGTGCGGTCGCGATGCCAGAACCTGCAGCAGTTAGCGAGCCAAAGTCACGGTTCAAGCTCGGCTCAATCAACATGTCAGTGGCGTTTTTTGGCAACTATCTGCTGTCAAATCGATTCGTTAAGCTTGAATCTATTGAGAGTTTTCACAAACACACACACGCATACACACACACACACACACAGGCACTAAGTGGCACAGTCACCGTTTGATTTGGGGGGAGCAGTCGGGTAGTTGTTGCACATGCAAATCACACTTGGTAGCAAACGGAAATGCAATGCGGCCAATTAAATTCATAACGTGCTCCTTCTCACTGCACCCGCGCACATATTGCCCAACCGAAAGAATGATGGGTTTTCAAATTGCTTGTTGTTGCTGTTGTTGTTGTCGTTGTCGCTGTTGCGTTGTTATCTCGACGTTGTTCCGTTTGAACGTTGTTCACGTGAAAGCCGCTCTCAGCACACTGAGTGGCAGCCGCAAGTGGCTTGAATTTCACCTGAAACCTGGACTGTGGCCAACCATTCCACTCAGTTGTGCATTTCGCTCAAACGCTTTGAGTGCTTTCGACCGGTTTTTCAACATCGGCGCACATTCATAATGGCGGCCATTCTCACATTCTCACAGAGCAGCAAGCGCGCGAAAGGGATGGCAATATGGACTATGCTCAATAGTGGCGCATACAATTCGAAAACACACAGAGCAATAGCAATTACATCCCGCTCCCCCTCACGGCAACAGCAGCAGCAACAACAACAACTGGACGCGCCAAGTGGGCAGTGGCCAACGCGCTCATGACTGCGTCCAAGCGTATAAACAATAGCCAGTCAGCCAGCCTCAGGAAAAGGAAGGAAGAAGAAGCAGTCTGTCTGAGAATCTGAGTGTGTGAGTATGAAATATGGGAAGTGCACTTCATTTACGAAAAGGAATTGATTATAATCAAGCTGAACTAAAGAACTGCTATGTGTGGTTTAAATAAGAGTTAGTCAATTTTTGTCATTGAATAGAGAATTCAGCTTAAATTATTCAGCTATAATTATATTTAAAATTAAAATCAGATATACTCACGGAATGTTTTTTTTCTTGCCTATGATTATCTTAGTCTTGATATTGATATATATGCAAATTTAATCTATTATGGCCCATTAAGTTGATTCAAAATTTATATTTTTTGACATTCTACTGAATGAATTCCACTAATTTTGTCAGCCCTCAAGAGAACAATTTTTAAAATTATATTGGAATGGAACGAAAGTTAATTCGAAATTAAATTGTTGTCATAATCACAGTCTTATTAACAAAATATTTTATAATAATTGGCAACATATGAATAAATAACAAAATAGTTATAATAATTTATTTCTCGATAACCAGGATAAAAGTTGCCTAATTTTCGAATTGTATTTGATATGAGACTCTGACACCAGTATGAACCTCTCAAACTTATAGAAAATGCTCTCTTTTTGAGTGCGATTTGCTTTTCATACGAATTAATCACACACTAATGCTTAATATTTGTTTACAATATTTAGATGACAAAATTGTCATAATTAAAGTTATTATATTCATTGATTATGATACACAGGAAATAGCTACATCTGCCAATTCAACATTGCTTCCTGCTAAATAAATATTAACCAGTTTCATCCAATCATTCATGCATTGCAAGATTGAAAATACATATAACTATGCAGACAATGCATGCGGAGATACGTGGAGTGTGGTGTGCGTGATGAATGATTGATGTGCTGCTTGGTTAAGGCGACTCAAAGCTGAATCGAAACTGCAACTAAGCTACACATAGCGTGATTGAAGCACCACACAGAATACCATAGAATTGGCCTGATGTGGACAATGAGGGCCAACGGGGAAGACAACAGCGGTTATGGTTACACAGAAGTCAAATTGCATTCGATGCCTGCTTAAATTGCGTAGCTGCAGGCGAATCAAACCAAGTCCAAGAAGCAATTACCCGTTGCTCTTTCATGGATTGATAGAACATAAATTTCGCCAAGTTTGTAGAAAGCTTGCATGCAGTTTGCTATTTTTAAAAGAACACGACTAGCAAGATATCCCAGTTCAGAAATATATATATACTAGCAGGTAAGAGTGCTCCGGTTACGAAATTCCCTGTAAGTAGTCTCCGGGATCATATATGCGATTCGAGGTGCCTGCTTGATACATAGTTCTGCACCATTTACAGTTAATAACAAGCCAAACATTTTTGTAGTAAATGTGCATAAAATGCAGTTTACATACTTACATCAAAATTGTGAAAGGTAAATCATGAATGAACGATGAAAGCTGAACGATGACGCTCGAGTGCTTTTATGCCAGAGATCCAGAGCAAACGCAAACAATCGAACAGGAATAATTTACTATGTAAATAAGACGTGAGCTGGAGGAGTTGAGGAGTTGGAGTCGAAGTCGGAGTCGGTGTTGGGTCTTGAGAGTAGCGTGCGCCCTCGCGCCATCGAGTGCCACTTCAACAATCAAGCATTCACACAAAGCAGATGGTTCGCAGCGAGCAGGCCGCAAGCGACCACCTCAAACGAAAATTTCATTTACTTTTGGCCTGTCATCACGGCGCAATCGCAATTCCCCAGACTGCTGCTGCTGCTGCTGACTTGCCTGAATGTGAGATATCTAAATACATACCTATACATACATACATACATACGTATATATGCATATGCACAACGAACACTCGCTTTATTGAGTGTTTGTTTACCTAATTCGATTACCGCGATCGCGTCCGTTCGCCATAATCCACAAAACACTTGACCATTTGGGTGGCACACACACATCATATATGAACACACACAGAAATATCAATAACTTCGTACTGTTGGGGAGTAATAAGGTTGCTGCCTTAATTCAAGCTCTTGAAAGACTCTTATATCTTTATGCAATTAAAATCGAGGAAACGCACACCAGTTGTGCAATCTGACAATTTAATTCGTAAAGACTTTTGAGCTTTCAAATCAATTACCATTTTTTTTTTCAAGGTGTTGTTCTTGAGTGATTGAACGTGTGATGAAAGTTCAACTTATACTTAACATGCCTTTTTTTAAGCACAGTACATAATATAATATCAATTACTTTTTCAACTTAGCAAACAAGCTTATAGACAGGAGTTCTTGATTAGATTATGTAATATATACAAATGGACTGATTATTTACAGTTATTTTATAGATTATAATACAGGTTATAAGCACGTCCCTTTAATTTCTCCTTTTCTCAATTTCTGCAGACAACCAATTTCAAAGCACCTGTTTGAGTACTTTTGAATAAAAATTAATTTTGGCGGTAAACAACAGATGAATTCTCTTCCTCTTGCACAGTTCAGAAACTGAACGAAACTAACATCGATATATCGATAGGCTGTAGAGAAACATCGATTTGACACATATCGCTTCAACAACATATTAAACATGCAATCATCGATGACAGTATAGTATCAACATTAGAGTCAACCCAAATACTGCTACAAATTTTTGTTTTGCTGAAAAATTAAGAATATATAATGCGCACCGTGCTTTTGAGCAAAACCGATGAACTCTATTTGGAAAAGTGCGCACAGGAGCACAGTGTCTCCTATGGCATCATCGTTGGTCACGTAAGTAACAAGTATGCTCCGCTTCTCTCACCGGCCACCCGCCACGTAGGTTTATTTTGCTAACGATTGCAACTGCAATTGCAGCAAGCGGATATAACCAAAAGCATCGTTGTCCACTTGGCCCGCAACAACGAGGAGGATGCCGATCAGGAAGACCTGAGTGATGTGAAGTTAACCATACGCGACATTAAATCGCAATCGTTGGCCTCCCATTGGCTGAGTGCGAGTAAAATGTGCCCCGGCTCTTTTGACGTCATTGGTGAGTTAATTGTGCACATTAACCTAAAGCCAAACAAATCAGCCGATTAACTATACGCAGGTATTTTTATTGCTTCGGAGCGTATTGAGATGGCCAACGAGCAGAGCGATGAATTTAGGAATGCCAAGAAACTATTCTCCGATGTCCACGAGTAATTATCCCAAAAGTAAATCTCTACTAGAAAACATATTTTCATATTCATTTGCAGCCTATTGCTTAAGAGCAACAGCACCTTTGGCATCTACACCACAGACATGGCACAAACGGAATATGTATTTCTGGCCTACTCGCTGGCCGATAAAAAAGTGGTGTGCAAAAACTATACCCATGGAAAGTAAGTGAAAATCTAGATGTAATTGTTGACTATTTGAAAGTTAGGAAGATGCCACATAAAACTGAATCACTGTATCTTTATCTTTATACCGATTATCTTGCTTAAAACTAGACATTGCAAAAAAACGTATTTTACGGCAAACATTAAATGCATCATATGGTAAATAACATTAAGTACTTTACACCTTTTGAATGTTTTTGACGCCCACTAGGGCGTATATATTTATTCGTAACTAAATATGTACTTCATTTTCGTAGCTGTTTTTTATGGATTGCATTTTGCGTGTTTCGGTTCATAGATACAAAAGTATGTTATGTTTTTTAAAAACATCTGTAGCGCTTTGCCCAATCAAATTCTTTAACTATGTGTGTATATACTTTGTTAATCCCACTTTACCCTTAATCCCTGACAGCGGCGGGACTTTTTCCAACATGGACCATCGCATCGTGGAGAAGCCGTTCGAATGGGTCCAACTTGAATGCAGTTACGACTTGGATGATGTCATACCCATAATGGATACCACAAGCCGCATTAATATTGAAGAGCAATTCCAAAATATAATATTCACGGTGCGTAAATACCTCATTGCCAGCGAGGTATTTCTGCAGAACGAAATTGTGGAGGACACAATGGACTTGCAGGCGTATATAAAGAAGAAAAAGCCAAAGGATGACAAGCTCAAGTCAACATCGGCCAGCACCAGTGCAGCGTCTACCAGCTCAGATGTTGCTGCATCCTCACTGCATCTCCTGTCCACCCACGACAGTTCCTCCAGGGGCGGTGTGATACGGGCCAGCATTGTGATGCCGGTTAAGTGTCAACTGAACAGTCCAAACGACATCAAAGTGCGTGAGTTTAACGGCACTCTACGCATGAGCGGAATGATCTTCTCTCGAATTTACTGCAACTCAAGGAACAGCATTGCAGACGTAAAACGTTTCCTACGCGACGACGTTCTGCGTTCGCTTGTCACACGAATCCAGGTTTATTGCGATGGCCTCACTGATCCGCATGTCACCAACGAGGCGGTCTACATAAGCGAACCACCGCGACGTGTCTTTTTCAATATCCCAGCGGAAGCAGGAAGCAAGCCGTCAGCGAACTCAGTTCAGTTCTCGGAGTATCTGTTCCGCGGCGAAGCACCCACTGTCGCTGTTTCCCAGGCCAAGCAAGTTCTCGATGTCGAGCTCGATCCGGAGGCGATTCTCTTGGACGCAGAAGGTCTACCCGAAGATGGTCAGTTCACCAACATGCAACGAGATACAGAGAATTCAGAGGATAACCGTAAATTAAGCAGCACGATGCCAAAGCGAGAACTCTGCCGCAGTCTGTATTTGGTCGGATTTGCTTTTGCTCTTCTGGTGCTGCTTGCCTCGCTGATTCTGCATCATGCGATGACCGGATAGTATCCAACAAGCCGCTTGGCTGGCTGCTCGGTTATTGGTTGTTTATTCGACTAACCTTAATACACACACACACACACTCACACATATATTCATACATACACAGTCACTATACGCAACCTAATCCATTAACAATGTGATGGCTTTTTTGATATACATATATATTATAAACAAAAGGTGTACTCGTACTTGTAGTTGATGATGTGCAAAAATGTCCCGTTAAATAGTTGTATTATTAAAGCCTTGACGGGCAGCATTTAATACTTATGTAATAAACTAAAGTAAACCAAATCTGATATGTTCTCTATCCTTTTATACAGGGTGCGGAGTGTGGCGGAGAGTAAGCATATGGGCGAGCTATTATTTTATTTGATTGAATTTTATTTATCAGCCTAAAAGAACTCTTTGTATTTGGGTCATTTGCATGCGTGCAGAAAAATTATATCATCCTGAAAGTATGCACTGGTTTTCATTGACTTTAAGAAACCTGTGCTTTTTTTCGTCATCCTAAAAGTATGTTGCACGATTGACTTAAGAGAATTTAACCAACAATAATATCCTCCCATTTAACATTTTCAATTTATTGCTTTCCATTTATTAAAACAAGTTTTCTCATCTGTTATATACATTTTTGCAAAACCTTAAATACATATATTTCTAGAACAAAAGCATAGCGTAAAAGCAAGATATGCTCTTTTGCAATAAGGAAATAAATAATTTATATTTAGCCAAAGAAGTGAAACACAAATAAATCATAATTAATATGTACATGTATCGGTACTTATGTTAGTAAGTGTTTGTATCTACAAGATGAGTTTGCCCGAAATGGGGATTAAAACTAAATAAGTATCTCACAGCCTCTGAAACATAACGACCTAAAAGCTAAACTATATCTATGTTAACTTCGAATTGGGCAACCAATAAGCTATTTGTCAATAGGTATCGGTGCAAGGTATATCTAGGATATCTTCTAGCGTATATCATCATCTACTGCAACTTGCAATTGCCATTGCAATTGACCACCGACCAGACCCAGTCCACGTAGTTGGGCACCCTGGCATAGATGCCAAATTTATTGCGTTTTGCACAACCATCGCCAAAGGAAGTAATTCCGAATATAGTCCACGGATGATTAGCTTTAGTGGTATCTCGACATAACAACGGACCGCCCGAATCTCCTGCACAGGTATCGATGCGTCCTCGACTGTGTCCAGCGCAGAACATGTTCTACAATTTACAAAACATTTTTATTATATTTTTTCTCCAAAGGATAAAAGTAATTTAAGACGCACCTTTGTGATGGTGTAGTCTCGGTAGACATTGCTACAGTTCCCCATGGGTATGATGGGCACGTCTGCTTGGTGAAGGACACTAGTTCCGACCACATCCCGGTTTCGTCTCTTGCCCCAGCCTATAACTGTACAATGGACGTTTTCGGGGAGTGGCTGATAGGGTCGCGGCAGGCAGGAGTACCCAATCCAGCGGGTTGCATTCACCATCTTGGGCAGCCTAAAGTGTAAATGAAAATAAGTTAGAATGTTGTCGGAACACAGAAGCTATCAAAATAGAACTACCTCAATAGGGCGACATCACTGTCAACTGTTCGCTTATCGAAATTGGGATGCTTGTAGCTCTTGAGGACACGCAGCTGCACCTCGGTGCCATCCTCATAGTCCAGATTGTGCTCCCCGAAACGAACGTAGAGCACCTTCCTCACACAGTGGGCTGCCGTGAGGACCCAGAGCGGAGCAATCAGTGTGCCACCGCAAAATGCCTCCTTGAAGCGATTGAAGATTGCCACCTGCCAGGGCCACTCGCCTTTTCGCGCCGTCTTGCCACCAATGATCTTGAGCATGTTGTACATGTTATTGCTGCGGTGTCTATTACGGACTAGGCCACACTGTAGCTTTAGTGGCGTATACTCAGATCCCCGGTAGCCCTTTCCACTCATGATGACGTTGACATCGTTCTTGCTCATCGAACCCGAAGCCGGCTCTGTATGCATGCGTCTCATAGCTGTAGCCGTACCGGGCACAGGTCTGGTGGCCACCCCGGGCACGAGTCTCGACTCATAGGCGGGCACCTTTTGAACCTGCGTCTGCAGCCACTGCTGACAGAAACTGCCCTCGGTGAAGCAGTAAGCGATCTCCCGGAGCACCTCACGACCACACTGCTCACTAATTCGGCATTTTCTATTAAAAAAAAGAATAGTGTGTTATCTAAAGAGTAACATTATGGTTATGATGACTCACTTATATCTCCTAGTGGTGCACTTTGGCGAGCACTTGCTCCAACGGCTCCACTTGGAGTAGAGACGCCGATGCCTCGATTGCAGTCCATCCGGTGTATTGCGCTCCTTGTTTGGTGGTATCCAGCTGCTATTCCGACTATCCGCATACTCTTCCGAGTCGCCGTATTGATTCTGATCTGGCTCAAAGTCGAAATCCTCATACTGAAATGTGTCGCCATCCAGGCCAACGTTTTCACTACTGCCCAAACTCCGCTGCTGGTGGCTGGAGGATTTGCGCTCAAAGTAGTCCTCGAAATCGTCGTCAGTGTAATCAAATTTGTGCTTTTCCGTATTTTTATGTCTCGAGTTGTGCCTCGAATTATGCCTCGAGTTGTGGTTCGATTTGTACCTAGAGCTGTGCCCCGAGCTGTGCTTGGGTCTTTGCCTCCGCCTGTGTCGCTTAAGCACAAAGAAGTCACTTTCCTCATGCTCGAAGGGAGGCTCCTCCCCTTCTTCATCTGAGCCATATTCAATGGGGGGCCAGTGTGAAGGATTCGGTCTTCTATGCACCACTTCAACAGAGTCTACAGGCAGATGGGGATAAACTATAGTGGGTTGCAGCGGCGGAGGGGGTTGGGGTTGGGGCTGTAGTTGCACAGGTTGCAAGGGTGGTGCACTTGACGCGGCAGCTGCTGCATTTATGACAATCGAGGCCGGATTTTGACTGGGAATGTGAATGGGATGGGAATCCCTGTGGTGGAAATTGCTCTCAACGTGATGCCACTTGATGGCTGGACGACAACTGCAAAGGCATAGATTAAATATACAAAGCAATAATTACTTTTTGACTTTCCCACTCACTGCGAACACTTTCGCTGCTCCAGGTGCTTGGTGTGTCCACATTTTCGCTTTGCTTTGCAGAAGCGCTCCCGTCGCCTAATGCAATCCTCATCGCAAGTGGTCCACTGTGTCCAGCGGCTGAAGGGATGCTGATGATGGATCGAGCGCCGCCGGCCACTCCATCTCTGGCGTGCATGCGGCATATGGACTCGATGCACTCGCTGCCCATTATGCCAGTGTGAGCCATAATACCTAGGGGGGCCCAAAACACCACGGAACTCGGCGCGTATGTGACGCTTTGCCTCCTGAACTCTGCCACTCTGTTTTAGAGATTGAAGATACACATTTTCGCTAAAGATTAGAAAGTTGGCAAATAAATCCAAAGTGCTACTCAGGCTGGAAGTCTTTAATTGTTCAAGGTGTAAAAAAAACATTTATCTTATCGCTTGAATCCGTTGAAAGCATTTAAAATAACTAACATAATTTCTAGACAATTTTCGACCTTTCAATTTCCTTCCCCTTTCCCCTATGGAGTATGTAAATTCTCCAAAGTGTTGTATTTCTCCTCAAAAAGATGGCTTGCATCTTTTTTCATCTTCTACATTGATGCGCTCCGACAAACAATGCATTAGAAATGTATCACAGCAGTGCCAAGATGGAAGAGACGCGCCAACACTCAATTTCTGCGCCAACACAGACTTATCACTGTGGATAAATCAGACTGTAGCTGCATCTGTATCGGTTGCCGAGGGGGCTGCAAGATCTTTGCTGCATTTCATTTGAGATGTCATTGCTCTCGTCTGCCTCTCTCACTTTCTGTCTCTTGGCATCGAATGGGCGGACGCAGTTATGTTTCCAGCTCGAAGATTGCTGCTGTTGTTATTGTTGTTGCTGCTGCTGCCAGTCTCACATTGCTAAAAATAACATAAATTTACTTTTGCCGGCCGACACGGCACCAGGCAAACGCTCTAGTATCCCTTCTTCCTGTCTCGTGTTCCTATCGAAAATAGGTTTCGACGCCGACGCCGACGCCGCAATTGGCTTGGCGGCTCCTTCTGCGGTAGATCACCAATGGAATCAGCTCGAGTGTGACATGTACAAGTCGATATAACTAATATATACATGTGTCTTTTGGTTTGGCAAAGAACTTCGCCAATTCAGGGCACCTCTGTGACATTGGGTAGTCTACATAAAATACTATTTCCTGTTATATAGCTCCAAGTTTATCCATACGGAAAGATGTACTTCAACTTAGCCAGCCCAAAATAAATTTCAAAATCTTGCAAGATTGCTAACAGAGCTAAACATTTTCTGCGTAATATATATTAAGAAATGTAATTTGCAATTTGCATTGCTAATTAATTTATGAAGAAAAAATGACAGCGCAAAAAAAAAATATATGCAAAAAGTTTGTTCCATTAAATAATTTAGATAAGCATATTAAATGTCATAACCCCATTAGGTCGCAAGTAAATTGGCCACTTAAGACTGTGGATTAACAAATGCCAATAATATACTATAATGTTACGTAAGAACATACAATATTATTTACATATGTCGCTAAACTAGATCTATTTTTGATAGTTGTCGACTTAAAGATCACGGCAGAGTTGCCAAACCTGCCCAATTTTGGTTGTATCAACTGGGATTAACTGTAACACTCAGTCATGCGGAAATACAAACTGCACAAGGGCATTTTTACCGTTACGTTGCCGGGGTCACATACACATATATGTAGTGTACATAATATATATATATACAAATGGCCACAATTGTGTATTACTTAATTTGGGTAACAGATAATTGATGTACAGCTTATACAAATTTGTAAATTATTCACAGTTGCCAATCGTCAAATTGTCGAGTGAATTGTTGTCGATTGACATCATGGGTTCCTGTCATGTGTCAAGTGGGTGAAGTCAAACCATTTTTTGTATGCGCTTCAGCGATTAACTAACCATTAAACTCACCTGACTTTGAGACAGCAGATGGAAGAGTGCCAGCCATTTGAAAAATGCGCAAATTAAACGCATTCTTGTTCACGGATATATCTTTGAGTGATACGATAAAAGTGGCAAGATATATATCGACACAAGACAAGATTCCAAAAGAAAAAGCTGAAAGGATCATAAGAAAATGAAAATTATAATTTAACTTAATAATTGGGATTTATTTGTTTAGTATTTTCCTTTAATTAAATTACAGTCCACATTAAGGCAGACAATTATTTGAGCATACGCAAATGGCACAAGTGAAAATATTTCAAAATCTGGCGCAGTCTCATATATGATGAATCACCTTTTATTTAGAGGTAATTAACTTGTTTAATTTACCCAAACTAATCGGCTCATTTGCGCAAAAGTACAATCAGTGCCATTGCCATATCTTTAGACTACGCACAATTCATCAATTTTCGAATCCGTTTCTGATTTTTATTTATTTTTTTTATATATCTTATTTAGAGCAGTCTGACGCAGTCGCTGCTCCCAGGGCTATCGTAACTACAAAGTAAATATTTGAACTTGCAAGAGACCTTTAAATAAATACAGCGATCAAGCGACTGCCCAGAGAAATAAGTGAAATTAATTATCTACATGTTCATCATCATCATCAGCATATGTGTACAAGTAATTAAATACAGACGAGCAAAAATTAAAAACATACAGTTGAACAATTTTTAAAAAATACAGCAAAAGTCTGCTTGCTTTGATGAGCGAGTCACAGTTCAGACCGGACCTGGGCACAAAGTTTGCTATTAAAAACAGCTTTTGCTGTTACACTGTGGAATTTAAAGTGGCAACAGAAGCACTCGTTGGTAAATGCCAAAAAAACAATGTATATTCCTTCTGTTTTTTACTTGTTTTTTCTTTTTCTTTTTGTTATAATAAGCAAGTACAATCGATCTTACGTCAATGCTGTATGCTGAACACACTGAATGCCTAACAAATTCCATGGGCCATACTCAATCACACATGCACATGCATTCAGTCGATCGCATTCGAATACTCGATCTCACTTGATATCGCATATATGGTCACGGGTTGGTTGGCCCTTTATATGGTGGCACGTGTTTACAAATGGGCTTTAGAGGGAGACCAAGGCAAGCTGAAACAATCGTGGGTCGCTTTTAAGTTTAGTACTTGGCAGTTCTCGGTCTCCCATTCCCTGTACTATAATGACCATTAAATCCATGAACGGCCTATTCATGTGTCAACAGTTTGGCGTTAATGCAACCGCATACATACAACTAGATAGATAGTGGCATAAGCGCAATAATTGATTTCAGTTGAACAATAGAGATATGGGAGCGTAACGCATGGCAAATACCATTAACTCTACTCTACCATTTATTATGTTTTACAAAAAGACTTATTTCCTGATTCGGCTTCAATAATAATGCAAATGACGCCGTCGCGAATTTTGCACAATTTATCAAATCCAATTTTATTGAAAGCTTAACTTTTGTGCTGGTTGCAAAATAAAGCAAACTATTTGCATATTTTGTTCATGAAACTGTTCATGAAAGTCCAAAGTTCAAATAAAGTGTTTCAAAGTGAATAATATATAATTAAGAAATCTTGTACAAATCATGTATGGATACCTATAAATGAAGAATTATATATACATATATGCTTATTTCTTCTTTTCCAAGAATGAAATCAATTTGAAATGCGAAACTCAACCTATATAATGGGGAGTTCAACTGAAAAGTATGTACTGATGTATGTCAATTTACTATTTGCTGCTTTTGGGAATTTGTGAGCAATAAATACCGAGAATAGAGTGCGCAGCGAGTTCACTATTTGAATTACCCACCGGTGGTGGCCTTAACATATGTGGCTTATCTGTTAGCGCGCTGATCTCATAATATGCACCGGCAACCTAATAACTGAGGGTTGGCTAACTGCCGCTCTGGATTGCGGTATGTAGGGAATACAATTTAGCATTATCAGAAAACAAAGCACTAGAAACTATTCTTAAGCACCTGACGACATACGCATATCACTGTGTGTGTTTATGTGTATGTATGTATGTGCACACATATACACATATACACATACACAGATATGTACATATAATACGACGCTTCTTTATTTAGAACGCAACGCGACCGCAAATCACCCACAGCAGCAGCAGCACAGTAGCACACTAGCAGCAGCCAGTAGTAACGTTCACGGATGCGCTACTGCCGCTGTTGCCGTCATGTAAACAAACCGTTCGTCATAAACGGTAGCGCCCACCTCTCGCTTACACCCCACATAGACTAAGTGGGATTAAAATGCTACGGATTTTTTGCCAGAGATAATAGCAGCTTATCATTTGACAAATTCCTCGAGACAAGTCACTTGGCTGCTGCAGATGGTTTTGCAGACAACTGAAAAACAATTGTCATACTCTTTATGTGGCTCTATTAAGGGGTATGCTAAGCCGGAGTCGTCAAACTTGGTATGTAAATTTCAAGCATAAACCTGTTCACTAAGCTTGCCCAAATTTATAAGCAACTTATAAGATCGCTTTGTTAAGGGAAGACGTCAAGTAACTAAGTCCAGCTAATTTACAATACTATTATAATTTATTACCTTCAAGTCCTTATAGGGCAACTGCCAGTCGTATATGCTACATACAAAAGCACTTACTTGAATGAGCACTCATGAATGAAAATTTACGCAAAACGAAAATAATAAAAACGGTAGCAGCGTGTTAGTTAAACGCTCGATAGTCATCCGATTGGTAGCACCACCTGCTGCCACAGCTAGCCGCAAAGTCTGGCAAAGCCAAAACAGCTCGACGACGAGTGGGTGAGGTTTGGAGAGTGGAAGTGGAAGGCGGAGACGGTGACGAAGACAGAGCGGAAGAGTGCGGACCACTTGTCTTCGGGCCAGTTCAACGAAATGCAATTTTAATGACGCTTACGAAAAATCGAAAAGCGAATCGCCGCTACTATGTCTGTCTCACTGTCTGTCTGCTATATTTTTTTTAGCATGTGGGGGTTTGTTGTTGTTTATGTCTCGAGTGGGCAGCGTTAGTCTTCGTGGGCAGTTCTCGTCTTACTATACAAGTTAACGTACATATACTTGTGTATATATATGTATATATATATAAATATACATGTGTGTGTGTGTGTACCTGCTACTTATGTGCAGATGGGCAGTCCGCAACGGAAGTTGAAAAATGTCAAGATGCGTCTGGGACTCAAGTTTATTTATTAGTTGCTGTGTGTGTTTTTTATAAATATAAAGGCCAATTTTTGATTCGATTTCTGTTGTAATAAGCTAGGCAACAATTCCAAGCACAAGTAAATATTTGTATGTATGTAAATTCCTATATATATAACGGATGTATAACGGCCATAAATCATGATTCGCTCCGCGCTGCAATCGCAAAGAAGCTTCGATCGCGGCGCCAGCCCCCCAAAACACCCCCCTTACACGACATATTTATAACACATGTATGCGCTTAATGCATTTCATATAGAATTTATGTGCATCGGTGGCCACAGTGATCGCTCGCGTATTGGAGCTTACGGAAATTATGATGGTTCAAAAACTATAATTTTATATTTCCATTGATTTTAAAGTTCACCATTTTGAAGTTTTAATAATTAGTAAATGTCCATTTTTAGTTTTTCTTATTAAATTTACAACTTTCAGAAATTATTTGTTTTGCGAATCTAAAATCGAAAACTAAAATTTTATATTTATTCGATTTTTGACTTTATAATTATAAGATTTGAATATTAATTAAATTTCCATTTTTTAATGACTTTTTATGCGAATTTTAAATCGTTAAATAAAAATTTATATTTTATTTAACCTTTATTCTCATCATTTTAAAGAATTAAATTTGATTTTTAATATCATAATTTTATGGTTTTGATTGTCATTAAAATTCCAATTCCAATTTCCAGAAATTATTGTATTTTTATTGATTTTTTTGGGGAATCTAAAGCACATCTGCAACGGAAGTATTGCAATTTGGAACGATCACTGTTTCTGCATATTGTTTTCATGAATGAAACTGTTGTTGTATTCATAACTGATGCATTGCCGTTGCTTCCAGCTGCACTTGGAACATATGGCACATACATATACATATATAGAATCTATATGTATTTGTATATATTAACTGAACGTGTGTATGATGTGCACAAATGAGCCAACTCAATGAAATGGAATGACGACATCTATTTGAGGCCGCATCATTATTAACTATGTACATTGTTGATGCGTTTTTTATCGCCATTCAATTGAACGATTTCGAGTGCGCGTATGCGGTTAATGATTAATTATTATTGTTGTTATTTGCATGTTAACTGAATGAAAGACGGCTATCAATTAGAGGCTAAGGCTGCCGGTTACCTGCTTAAGTACCTGGCAAATACAGGGTGGCCCAAGGCGCGCACACACTATTTGATTTGATTTCCGCGAATAAGACTACGAATAAAATGTTGCAAAGTTTTCCGCACTTTTCGCTCAGGTTCTTTTTAGCACATTGAAAAGTCACTTTTCAAATATGTTTTCGTAAATTTTATTTTTACATTGGAAGAACTGAATCTCAATATTCATATATAGACCGACAACTCGCAGCTTCAGAGTCTCGCACTGTCTCGACGACGACTACGACTACGACGACAAACACACACACTCGCACACACACACACACGCACCGACCAAAAAATACATCCGATCGCAATGCTGTCTCCTCGAGAACTGAACGCCAACGTCGAGCGCTTCGAACAAAATGTAAAAAAACGTTGCGTTCGATGCTGCTGGCAGCGACACACTAATACACTAACGCATACACACTCGCACAGTGGGCCGCAAACCGTGTTGCGTCGTGTCACCTCGTGCCGTTTGGGAATGCTGCGCGAAATGTGTGAAAACCCCTAGCCGTGAAATGACCAACAGCTTCAGTGTGCGCTCGACCTGGTTCAGATGCCAGTCCCTAAATATGGCCATGGTCATAAACCAGCGCTTAACGGAGAATCCAAATCCAACACATAAGAGTTAATAAAAACAATGAGCATATAAATTTAATGATACACTCAGCAAACAAATGTAACATAGAATTTAATAAAAAAAAAACGAGCAAAATAGCTTTTTAGAGTGTGTCAAAAGTCAGAATTATAACTTATATTCTACAATTTAAGCGTTTATACATTTAAGAAATAAAAAAATTATCTGAATTACAGATTTACATATGAACACAAAGTATTTCTTAACATATAGCGAAAAAAAATAGCATTTACGATATCTCGCATATTGCACAAATTTTAAATTAAATTTTCTAAATATTTCATTTGTAGATTTCTGAAATATTCATTTATATTAAGGGCAATCATTTCAACTTATAAGAAAATTATTATTATTTATATATTCATATTTTCAATTATAATAAATTGTATATATATAATTTCATTTTTATAAATGCAAATGCATATTTTTCTCTGAGTGTATCAGTAGGGAAATGTAACTTTAATTTTGGTACTAGACATTGGCTTAGAAATCAATGGCATGAAATCTGGCTGAGAATCAATGGTAGCAGTGCCAGGTGCTCACACGCTCATTGACTGGCGAGTCTTTCAACAGGCGCAGTTGATCCAAACCCGATTCGGAGCCATCGCCGCCGATTAGAACTGTGCCCAGCACAAGTTTCTTGCCCATTTTCAGTTTAGTCGCTAGCGTTGTGCGAATCACCATATTCTCCAGCTGATCCAAGCTGCGCAGGGGTACACAAATGGTGGCCTGATCCCCGCCAGCGCCATCCCACTTGGTCGAGAGCGAGGGATAGAAGATGGGCGATTTCCAGGCATCCACATAGATATCATGCTCAAAGATTGTCGTCTTTACATAGACACCACCGGCGGCCGTCGCCTCCAGTTCGTCCTTGACCTTGTTGGAGCAACGCATTCGGGATGTGGTCACCCGAAGCATAAGTGTGCCGCCCAAGATATTTGTCACATTGCTCATGCCCATTTTGCGCTTCACCTCGGCCCTCACGCGCTGCCAATTGTTGACTGCCGTTGTTGGGATATCTCTTTGCTCTGACTGAGCGTCCACTTCTAGTAGGGATCCGCTCTCGCTAAGATCTCGCACCTCGAGCGCCAGTTCGACAATACCTTTGGGTGCATTGGTGAGCTGCAAATGAAAGCCAAGTTCAAGGGTTATTCTTCATTCATGCTTTTGCTTTCAGTCGGTTTAATTTTCCTGTCTTTGGTTACATGGTTAACGATTGTCGCAATTTGCTGGTAAGCCAACTTTCACTAGACCAAATGAAATGCACATCTGAATTTCAGTTGTTTTCTGTTATGAACTTGCACTTAACTCTCGGCTGGGTTATGGCATTCAGTTAAGTCATTGTTTAGTTAAATGTGACTGTCACTTTGTCGTCAGTTTGTATGTTTTGATAGCTTACGTTGGCGCTGTTGTTGTTATTATTATTGCTGGGCGTCTTCGAGAGCACAGTGGTCGTTATGTCTTTAATGGGCAGCCAGAGCTCCTCAGTCGAGTAGGAGCCATTACGAGAATTACGCTTGAAAATCTTTGGCTCAAGGTAACAGGTAACAGAGCCTGAAATGAACAAACCAAATAAATTAAATTAAACTGGTATGTAAATACATATATATGTCTAAGTTAATTTATTGCCTTCCCCAGAATTTAAGCCTACATTTTTTTTTGTCAAAACCTATCAGATTTGGACAAGCAATGCCGCTTAGATCATGGTTTGACCTCTAGAATTTTACTACATTTAAAGTTGGAACACGTTTTTCTCTCGAAATGAATGATCAAATTCTAATCTAAAACACAACTTTTTGTCGAAAGTAGTTGCACAAATATCACCCATCTTTATATGTACTTCTGCTTATATTTTTTTTGATTACCGATATTTCTCCGTGATTCACTTATTGTCAATGGCGGCATAGCGTCACGGGGATTTTCTGTCGACTTCTTTCGCTTCCCATTTTGGGCCTCCCCGTTTTCAGTCTGGGGTTCACTCGAGGCTAACCGCTGCACAAAATTCGTGCTCTTATCTTTTAGGGAGCGATAGGTCTTGCTGAATCGATTAAAACTCTGAAAATAGAGACATATTTACTTAACCTATATAGATAAAATGTAAAGTTAGAAAATGTAGACAACTTACGGCGGCAGGCAACTCGAGTAGGGCATATACAGTAAAGACCACAAATTGGCCGGCAAAGAGCTCGTCGAGAGTGGAAGAATCGCCATTATGTTGACTGTGCGTATGTCTTCGGGATGCAAAGGCAGAGCCATGTTTTAACGAGGGTCTTTGGGTAGTAGAATATAGTGTTATAAAAGAAAATATTAGTAGCCTAAGTGCTAAAGTTACTTACTTAATGTCAGGCACTAAGGGAAACTTGAAATTTTCATTAAATTTTGGCCAGGTATTAGTCTGAATGCTGCTGTCTAAGCGCTTTGTGCCGGGAAACAATTTGACCTGTGTGAAAAATATAAATAGTATCCATATTCATATAGAGAAAAACTTCCATGTAATTTGGCTTGTACAAACAAACAAAACTGCAAAAAATAATTAAACCTGCTTGAATAAACTCAAAAAGTATCTTTAGATACCATAAATTGTTGAACATCTAAATAAGAGTCAGTATCAAACTTTTATAAACAAACATAAAGAGAAATTCTTATTAAGACATTTCCGGTCTCAGCAAAATTCTCTGTCAATATTTACCTTTATTAAATAGCCCTGCACGATCTTAAAGCCGAATAGTGAAGGTAAATGTCGTGCCGCAATTAAGTGCACATTTAATTCTGGTACTGCAGCCGAACCGTTCCCTGATTTAAAGCTCTGCTCACTCTCAGTGTGCTGAGGCGTCTCAATGGTTATCTGGAAGCAAATCTCCGGCTCCAGAGTAACTGTATTGCGGGCAGAATCTTTGGCATTGTTGCCCGGCATCAATGTTAGCAGTTTGTTCATATTGATCTATGTAGTTGATGACTCCACTGCTTCACTGCACAGACTGACAAGTCAAATGCACAATGCTCCGTTTGTCCGCTGTGGTTTTCCATTGTGTAAATGGAAAAAAAAAAAGTTGATAATTTATATAAATGATTTGTTATCTGTGACTCGCACTCCATATTGATAAACGAGCGGACAATTGGCGCGCTCTTAATATCGCACTCCCTCTCTCTCTCTTTAGTACACACATAATTCCAGCGTGCTTTCCACTTATCACTTGCTTAGAGAAAGAGAGAAAGAGAGAGAGCGCAAGCCACTAAAAAGCTACCTTAGCATAAGGTTGCCTCGCAAACAGCTGTTCAGCGGTGGTAGAGCTTTTGGCTTGCTCCGATTTTATACAGCTTGATTAGCGCCAGCTGTCTCTCTGAGCGCCAAACGCTCGTGGCATTTTAGTGCCTAGTTGCCAATTGGCTGCTCACTTGCATTTAGCGTCGTTAGCGGTTTGATTTAAACTGCATTTGGTATTGCATTTAAATATGAACATATTTACATATTATATTTCAGATAACCTTAACAATCTTAACACTTACTGACTGTGACTTTTGGCCAAAAATCATTGACCATGTAATAAAAGTACACTCGCTCTCACACACAAACACACACACACAGTTTGGTGACTAACAGGGCAAATTATATTGCGCATACCGACCGTATGCCGCTGCCAGATTACTGGAACCGCGCGTGGCTCTTGTCGCACTTACACTTTATCAAATGCAAATTCTAATTTATACAAACCGGCAAACGAGAAAATCTAAGAACTGTGCCAAAGTTCTTGAGAAGACCTCAATTTCTTAACAATTGCCCAATGCGATGTTGAAGATGTTGCTTACATTTTTCAGAACCCGGTATGGCGAAACATTTAGCGCAACAATTAGCAACAATAAACTCGAACTGGAACTCAAGATGAGACAGCGTTCTACGATCGTCGATCTACAAACAACGTTCAACGATCCACATTCAACGCTGGCCGTTCTCCAGCTGTTTCAACGCTCAACTGAAATGTAAACTTCGAAATCATTTCGTATGCGGTCATAATAATAAAGCGTACAATCATAATGCCGACACACATTCTCGCTTCTCTTTTATACATATACATACAGTTGTACAGTTGTACATATAAAGAAGTATGATCACACATACATATACTTAGTACATACGGGAACACACACACACACATGTGCATGAACTTTACGCTTTCGTACCTCGAGCTTTGATTGTCGTTGCTTTCTTGCTCAAAAATGCAATAAGATTCTCTCACCGTCGTCGTCGTCGTAGTTGTCATTGACTTCGTGCTTGTCGGCGTTGTCTGTGTCACCGTTATCGTGTTGCAACAACAACAACAGTAACAACAATCATTCTTTGCGTTTAAATTATGCGACAGCTAAATACGCTACTTCATAACTAATGTATATATGTAAATTTCTGCTTTTAAAATTTGCAAATCTAATCAGACTTCCAAGTTCTAAGTATTTTTCAAAAGTAAATTTGCATAGGGAATATCAATTTGGACCGAGTTAAATTATTTAAATGTATTCGTAAATAAAGTTTCCTAATTGAAGACAATTCAATTTCTGTATATCTAAATTAAATTAAGATTGATTCAGTAATGGAAAATTACAGTTTCTAATGCAAAAAAAAAATTTGAGAAACATTAATCGCCGAAATTTCACTATTCAATCGAGCAATAGTAAAAATACTATTTTATGCATAAGAAATTATGTCAAAATATATTATGTGTACTAGTAAAATCTTAAACTTCATAGTTAATGTTACCCATAGACTTCCTAATCGAATTAGTTCCGCAAAACAGATCTAATATAAAATGCTATTCTTACAACGGATCGTTCTCTAAATTGATTAAACATCCACATTCATTACTCCATTTGTTAAGCAATCCTACTTAGCTATCTGAATACTTATTTTCGAATTGCACTTGTAGCATAAAGTACTTGAAATAGAAACGATTAGGTAAATACGTACCTCTTGTGAGTAACAATTGGAATCTGTTGAGAACAGGGGTACAATTAAATGAATGAAAAATCCAATGAAGCATTTGAACAAGAATGTATATGTATATATTTAAATAGCTTGCATGCACACAGAGTCGAGTGCATGGATATAATAGCATATATATTTAAAAGTCCAGAAATGAACTGCAATTTCCAGTTTCCGGTACCTGTACTTGTTGCCAACTTGGATGCTGCAGCCCGAGCTGTTTATATATATATTTATATGTGTATAATTGTATTTTATAATTTAATTTGTATGCAACAATTTTGATGTGTGTTTTGTGTTTTGTTTTGTTTTTGTCATATGTCTCAATGGTATTCTGATTTAGCCTAGCCTAGCCTACTACCTAGTTATGAGGAACTAGTCCACCTCCAATTTCCTAAAGCTACCCACAACACCAGCATCGATGTCACCACTATCATGGCCAAGTAACTTGGCCGAATCCTTGGTGATCTCAATTTGCATTTCATCCAGGGCGAGAATTGCGGCACGACGCTGTTGGATTTTGGCCTTGAACTCCTTAATCATATCAGCAAGGGGCACAGTTCCACCGTATTCCTTGGGCAAAATGGCAGGATCGATTTTCGACTTGAGCGACTCCACGTTCTTGTGCACCTGTTGGCAAGTTAAACAAAGAGAAGTTAGCTGATGCAATTATACAACTTAAAGTATAATCGACTTACGATAATACGCTTCTTGAGCTTCTCGCTCAGCATGGAGACAGCCAGTTCAATGACACGATTGGCATAGTGGGGTATATTCACAAAGTGCGTCTCCTTGTGACGCATCGGTGTTGAATTCTGTATGGTTTTCACAATGTTGCGCAGATCGGTCAGAGACCACAGGCTGACAAAGCCCATATTCATGCCGCTTTCATCGTTGACGTGGACATATCCCGACACCTGGGAGTCCTCCTCATCCAGCAGCGACTCACAGATCATGCTGTGCACACGCACCATCTGCGCCGAGGTGAACTTGTACGGATCAAATGCACCGGCCACCGAGAAGATCACCTTGCGACCAGTGGCATCGCGCTGGGGAAGCGGCACCAAATATCCGGCATCAAAGATCTCATTGATAGCCGGATCATTGATGTCCAGCTTCTGGAACCAGTGTGGGTTCAGCTGCCGAAGCGTCAAATAACGCTCGAGCATTTCACACGCCGACGGCACGGAGAATTTCCGGCAACGCAGAAAACGCAGCAAGAAAATTGCATCAGTTCGGCACTTCTTGATGTGTGGATGCTTTGCAATCCACTCGCGGAACTGGGCAAGTGCCTGTCGCCTGATATTGTCATCCTCGTGCAGATCCTCCTTAGCCAGCAGTTTCATCTCTGGGCTCAGCGAGCACACATACGGATCGTAGTCCTCACCACTGAGTGCCGATCCGTCCAGTTCCGGTTTTTGCATGACCCCAGTTTCCAACACTAAAAAACAATGCAATTATGTGATTAAATAATAATTTCGACTGGTATTGAGCACAAAGTGATTTGATATATTCATAGCAATAACATAGAATATACGAATTATACGTTTAGAGCCCCGAGCTTCTGTCAGTTGCCGTTATAAACCACTCGAATATGGCAAAAGAAAATCGAGTGGCCAACGAAGTGACGAAGATTAAATACCCTAGCAAACAAACGACAATAAATATCCATTAAACATGCTTAAAGTGTTGAAGATCTCATTGAGAGACTGACATTGCTATATTAAGTTCGATTTGCCCACTGATTAATAGTATATATAATGAATGGGATGCTTCTGTAACACAACTTAACAAAATAGAGTATTTATTTACCACGCATACGTAAAGTGCATAATTTACAGAGTACAATCGGATGTTGGTGCATATAACACTAATTATGTGGTTGGCCTTGGTCAACCACTGGCCTCTGAAGCCAAAAATGTCAAAATTCATCGAACTCTGCGTAGTTTGCTTCCACTACTACTGTTTACTAACCTACATTAACATTCACACACACATATGAAATAACTCAAATGTTACAAGTCAATGATTATAGCCCACTCGGTGCAGTAAAATGTTTTGTGTGTGATTCGTACATGGGTCAATGGCTTTGAGTGTGAGTGGTTCAACAATTCAAGTTGGAGTTTATTACGTGGGCTTGAACCGAGGAGCATTAGTCGGTGTCGCATTATTTGATATATAAATATATATGTATATTAATTTATTTATGTATAAGCAGTTTAATCCCTTGTGGCGTTGGCAAATTGATCAAAAATAGAGCTGACTGCATGTTCAAATTGCCACAGCAGATCGATTAACTGGTGAATGACAGACGAACAGCTTTTTATCGACGCACCGGTCCATTGACCATGACCCAAATGTGAAGGGACCATCCGTTTTGCATAAGAAAACACCGTCAACATCTTACGATCGAATGATTTAAATTTCTACACGCTCAAAAACCCATTTAACTCGCACGAAGGTCAGTGGAAAGACGAAAATCAAAAGACGACCGATTATATCACTGCAGGTCGGGCCAAAAAGATGACGACTGCTTGCAGTTACTGTAACCCGCTATGGCCAATTGACTTTGTGCTTATACCCACACACACACACACACACATGAATAAGTACTACACACATTGAGCATAATAATACCCATATTAATTGGCTGAACGAGAGAAAAGTAAGCATTTTTGGTCAATAAACTATTTATGAGCATACTCCTCCATCGTCCAAATGACCAAAATCAAGTTTTGGTTGTTTTTTTCACTTTCATGGCCTTCACACAGATTTCAATGTGGCGGGGCAGACGCTGTTAAAAAGCGAAATTGGTAATATGCCCTGCTTTGACTATGCCCAGTTACCAGCAGCCATACTAGAGTGTGTCTGTGTGCGTGTGTGTGTGTGTGTGTGTATGTAGTTACTCGCAAGCATATTGACGATTGCGTTTTTGGGTCAGACGACGATAACATCGCGAACAGGAGAAGACAGGAGGTAAGTGAAAGAGAGAAAGAGAGTGAGAGCATGTTGCGTCTCAAGCTGCGCTTACGACGTGCAATTTATGTTTTCTTTTGCACGCTCTTTCTGCATCCGCTCCGCCAATTAGCCTAGAGTGTGTGTGTGTGTGTGTGTGTGTGCGGTTACATCATAGCATAATTTCTGACCAACCAAAGTATAACTGCTAAAAGGAGTGAGTGGGGAGGGGCGCACAGAGAGAGTTTACAGCCAGCGAGCAGGCGAAAGAAAAGACTCAAAAACTCGTTTTAACATTGAAAGCTTTCAAGCTCCTGAGTTATTACTCGACAGTCGCTTGGATTTGGTGCGATCCCACAGTTTTACACATGCCGGATATTGATGTAAAATTTACATTGTAAACTGTAAACACCACCCACTTGACGGATCGACTTGAGAGCTTTATTCGTAATTCAATGTTGTGTCACACACTCAATATGTATGTATTGGACATGAATACCAATTACTCAAGTTGCGTTCCAGGCAATCTCGGCCACGTGATCAATTAAGTTAAATTCGCATCATTAGAACGCAGTTTAATGTTCAACTACAACAAAACTAACTAAGAACAATGAATACTACTTGTCATTGATTGATTGTAAATTCACAGCACGTCGAAGAGTGTACGAATTTAAGACGTTTATTGATCGAGAAGCCTCAATAAAAGCTCCAAATGTATCTAGTATTATTATGGATCTGTATGTGTCTGTATTCGAATGGTGTCCGTTTCGCGGTCACACTGGTGTGACCGTTAATGCAGTTGCCAAATTGTGTTCGCCAGTGAATATTAATGCAAACATATCAACGTATTCATAACTTACCAAATTCACACACACCTCTACTTATGACTACACATTGCGCCTGTGTGTGTGTGTGTGTTTGTGCTGTGTCTACTTTTTTTTATGTCATTAGCTAACTTCGGTGCTGGACGAGACCTTGCAGCGAACGCGCCATTTGGCGTAACATTCAAAAACTGAAACGTACAACGTATTACCCACTACCGCGTGAATTTAATTGACTTTGTTGCTTGAGCAATCCGCATAACAAATTGACCAATCGTACATTGTAGATATAAGTATTACATACATGTGTACAACACAAGCGAAAACTTTGTAAAAGATAATTGTTTCGATTTTTATAACAATTATAAAAAATGATTTAAAATAATAGACCATCTTTTTTTTGTCTAATTTAAGTAGGTCTCAAAATCACAACAAAGCGTAACCAATTACGAGATAAATAAAAAGAAGCTTAAAAAACGTTCGAAAAAGAAATACAAAAATTTGAATCATTCCAGTTGTCAAAACAATCTTTGACTAAAAGAATACGAAAAAGAATCGCAAGAATATAATTACCAAAGGCCCGAGAATTAATTTACTACCGACAAATAGCCCATTTGCCTTATGGCTCAAATGATGTATTGGCCATGGCTAACACCGCAGCTGTTGTTGTTTGTTCCAAGAAAAGCTCAAAGCGGCGCTTCGGTGAAAGCGAAAGTTTTTCTTCGGCTCCAGGCGGCAACAACAACAACTGGCTTGAGTCTTTTTTTTTGTTTTTTGTGTAGGTGTCTTATTTGAGTAGGTTTCATATCCTTTCCCCATTATGTAATCGCTTACTTTTGAATATCCGTTTAAAATCGATGGGTTGCTTGGGTTATTTATGAATCAAACACTTAACAGAGATTAATTTCACAACTTGGCAAAAACTTATATAAATATGGTTTAATTGTGCGACGCGGCGTTGCAATAATTTAGAGTTTTATACAAATATGATCAAACTGAACGCTGTGCCGTTTGAGCCCAGTAGACACTGCCGACGACGGACGTTGTTAACGTGTGAACGCGTTGAGCGAAACTAACCATTTTTCGGTTGCTGAAAACGTTTTTAAGCCTCGCTCACACCATTTCCACTCACTTTGGGCTTTGAGCCGCCGCAGCTGCTGCCGACTCCGAGTTGAGTTGTTTGCAGAGAAGCGAAGAGCAGCGCATAGGTACAATGGGCTTTATGCTAAGCACTCCAGTTTTCCCATTCAGTGATTATGATAAGTGGCTTGTGCTAAGTGTGTCTTAAAAAGTTTTATTCTTCAAACAGCTACGCACTTGTTTTCTAGCCATGTCAGACATCAGAGATCAGATTAAGTATTTGCCCCCTAGTCCGCGAGTTCTAACGAGAACTCTCAAATTATTAGGTAGCACTGACTTATGAAATTAGAATTCGTGTATAAGGTTATTATTCTAGGTCATAAAAAAAAAACATTTAAGTTATTAGGCCCCATAATTTGGTAATTATAGAATACTATTCAACAACAATTGATAGTCAACAACCATAAAAATATTAAGTTAACATTCAACAAGCCAAAAGCACCCTCTATATATATATATATATATTTAACTTACATTTTAAATGCATTGTATTGTGTATAGTGAAATGACGTGATGAACCATTTCAAAGATCATTTCCATTAACCCTTCTGGTGACATACAACTACTTGGAACATTAAAAAATCATTACATCTATATTGAAATGAGCTGAGGCGTTGATGTCGTCGTCCGCCTTTTTCTTCAATCATCATTTTAAGTCTTTTCATTTTAAAGGTAGAAACGTGCTGTTCAGCTTTATGAATGTAATTATATAAGTATTAGAATACCCTATTGTATGGTATAAATGTGCCATTATTTCGAATGCTTCAAATTATTGTTCAAATCAGTCGATTAGTGCCCATTGTATATACAAAACCATTTTCATGCATCATTTCGGTGCTTGGCGTAACTAATAGCGACCACAATAAATATCAGATCTTCTTAGTTCGACCCCTAAAAAATTGTGTTGAATTATAGCTGAATAAAAAACGCTCTTTTTTTACTTACTCATGTGGTCATTGCTCTTTGAGATTGGAGATAGAAATGAAGAGACTTAATGTTACTTTGCGATCACATTTATTAAGTTTCGTATTTGAATCAAATTTTCTTAAATATCTTCTCACAATTTTACATATTACACAATTCACTTGTTTGTTTTGTTTTGTTTTGTTTTGTTTGCTTTGTTGTTTATCGTTTTCATCACGAGTAACACAAAAAAATCTCTTAAACGAATTTAATAAATAACAGAAATATGCGATATATGATCATGTGTGTGTGTGTGTGTGTGTGTGTGGGTGTGTATTCGTTACAATTATGAAGTATGTATGTATGTATGTAGTGTATATAAGCGAAAAGTCAAATAAGTAATAGTACGATACGATATATAATACGTTTCCAAAGTGAACAAATAAAATTAAACATAATGAATCAAATCGTTTGTATGCATATGCAACGATTACGATAACGATTGTTTACCATACAGTTAGGAGTATATATAATTATTAACTCGTTTGCTACAGCGCCATGGGACATTTAAAATACATGATATATTTATATAAATAAATAGTATCTCTCAATCTATACGAGCTGATTTTACAAATACATATGCGCGTTTATAAAGATATTATTATTATTATTGTTGCTGTTGTTCATTTTGTTGCATATGCATAACTCATGTGTATATATATGTATATATATATATCCACTGATCGGTTTCAAATTGATGTTTAGGACTAAATGAGTTTTAAATAATAATAATAATAATAATAATAATTAAAAAAACAATTACAGCTTTATGATAATTAGTAAGTTGACGTTGCGTGGGCTGGTTTCAAAACATTTCTCACAAATAGTTGTTTTTTTTTTATACTTTTTATAGCTGCTTGTTTTCCAAATGTGTGTGTAGTGTGTGTGTAGTGTGTGTGTGTGTGTATGTGTATGTATATAATTTATATGTATATATGAAAAATATATGTTTATATGTATGCATTATATAGTTAAACTAATCTGTAACTAGGGATCATTTGATGAATATGTTCTCAGTTTTCTTCTTTTTTTTGTAAAGGTTTTTTGTTTGAAATTAACCGTTAGACAACATCTATAACTATAATTATATATTTTTGATGTTCATAATTTTCTCTACTTTGTATAAATGTATTTTTTTTTTATATAATTTGACCACATACATTAAATACATCATGCTCCATTACATGTTTATAGTATTTTTATTTTTATTTTGGAAGAGAGAAAATTAAAAAAAAAATAAAATAAACAATTTTTAACGAGTTTCGAAACATGGTTTCCATCTTTTAAGCACACAAAAATAATAATCATTTAATAATCACGCAATAATATTAAACAGAACTCTTCTTTCGATAATTGAATTGATTTGATTTGAATTCGTGTTGCCAGCTTTTTGTTGACTCAAATTGATGCTTGCCTTCTGGATGTTGTTGTTGTTTTTCTTCTTTTTTTTTTGTTGTTGAGTAAATTTAAGTTAAAACATAATTTCATTTACTTAATTTACTAATTACTCTTATCAACGCTGCGTTCTCCTCCTTCAGGCGATGATTATCCGACTTGTAGACATCAAGTTGCTATGTTTTAATGAAAGAAAGTGCAATCAGATTAGTATCCAAATATAAAATATGATAAAAAACAAATAGCGCAACAGCACAGTGAGTTATAGACTCGAATCAAATATGGGGATTATAGATTATAAAGGGCTTAAAAAAAAAACATGCGGTTTAGTTTGGGGTTGCGGCTCACTGAAAGCATCTCAGCATCAGCAACAACAACAAGATCAACAAACAAACAGTTAGTTAAAATATATATCTTAAAGAGCCTAGAAGAATCTGAAAACTGAACAGCGCCCTAGAAATCAGACATAAAACAAAACATGCACTTCACCCACAAAGGAAACAATTGAAAAATAAATTGATGTGATCATTTTTCACTTGATCCGCTTAAGATTGAAGATATGGTTATGACAGGTGTACGATAAGCGAATTCCTGACTCTGAATACAATTCAGTGATAGAGAACTTAAAACCCACAAGGGCGATATGGCAAAAAAGAGAACAGTAAACAATAAATAGCTCTTTAAAAGGATAGACAAATGGGCAAACTTTTATTGGTAACACTGGTAAATAGATGAGAAGAAACACACACACACACACACACACAAGAGTATAAAATTTCAGCATACAACTTTTTGTAACAATATTAACAACAAGGGAACAATTTATATATTTATGTAGTACAGTTATAGTTTATAGGTATTACATTTAGATAGGTATATACAATAAAGTGTTTCAAAAACGGCGTATGAAAATCACAATTTAGATTTCAAAACGGATCTTAAACATAATTTGCTGTTTTTTTTCCACATAACATAAATTCATAATAAATTTTGTATAATTTTTGAAACACATTTAGAACTCGCTTAGATAGTTTTAATAAATTTGAATATATATATATATATTTTTTTTTAATTCGTATTATGCAACAACAGAACAACAGCCAGCTCAAGTGGGACGCAGGTTCTTTTGGTCAGTGTGGTTGAAGAACATTTACCATTAAAGCTCACAAAGAAGAAATTTTATCTTTTCGGTTGCTGATGTTGCTTGGGGGGCCTCGGTTGCCATTGATTGTTGTTATTGTTGTTGTTTTTGGGTGGTGGGCAGCAATTGTTGAGCAATATCCTTGAGTTTCGATGAGATTTATATCTGATGTGGTATTTACTTTTTGATTAGGCGCGTATACGCGATATATATATGTTTGTTGTGGGTATATATTTTTGTTGGCATATGTCGTGTCATATTCTGTTAGCGATATTTTGACTGATATAGACTAGATTACTTCTAAGTACAATATATGTATGTAAATTCGCAAATATTTTACCTATAGTTGCATAGTATAAATGTTTTGTGTTGTATTTTATATATAAATTTCCTTTAGCATTGCAAAAATATAAACTGGCAAATGTTTGGTGTTGATAAGAAATAGTGCCCCAAATCCAAAGTTGCGCTAACTTCATATGGCTACAAATACATTTAGTTATTGTTGCACGTTGCGCTCAATATAATAATGCAAATGATTCTCTTTTCTTTTTATAATATAGTAAGAGTATTAAGAATAGTAGTATCTATATAAGCTGTGATCAATTGGTCAGCTAGCTATACTGTGATATATAAGAATTTAACTAGGTAGGCGTGTGTACGTTATGCGTTATGTAAATATGTATGCAGTACGAGTATTTAGAAACTGATGACGATTACGATTGCAATTTGCTGGATTTTTTTTGTTGTTGTTAATGTTTGTATATTTTTTTTTAAGGTTTTTGTATTTTGGTGGGGTGCTGGGTGCGCTAATTAACTGTATAAATATTGAATGCGTTCTGTTCTGTTGTCGACGCCTATTTGGTCTTGGCTAGCTGACTCTGTGCCGATGTGGTCAACTTAGAGACGACTCGAGTGAGGGCACGATTCTCGGCACGCAGACGATCGTTCTCAGTCTTTAGCTTCTGCAACAGCTAAAACGACAAAACAACAAACAGCGGAGAAAGGAGAAAAAAAGTAACAAAACAAAACATACACATATTTATATATATATATATATATATGTTTGCATTTGTTGTGTATGTTTGTTTTTTGTTTTTTTTTCAATATATTCATTGCGTTTCGATTCGATTCGATGGATGAGGCGCGCGTGGGAAGAGAGAGAGAGAGAAAAGAAAAACAAAATTTAAGTGAGCGTTTTTTTTGTTGTTCGAAATGAGCGCATTGCGTTAAGATTAAAGAGAGTGTGACGCACCAAAAAGAGCACGCCAAATGATTAACGTAAAACGTAAAACGTGTAACGTGTAACGTATAAGCGCATGGATAGTGTGACCAAATCATAACACAAATGTTGGGCGAAACAGAGAGTGCGAGAGTGAGAGTGACAATGGGACAAATGAGAAATGACAATTGACAGTGGAACAACAACAACGATGAACGTGTGAATTGATGAGATGAAGTTGAAGGTGAAGAGTTGTGAATGTGAATACGAAAACAAAACACAATCGATGAGCATATTTTGTACACATAATGATATGATACGATATGATGTAATATGAGATATGTACTGATGATATTAATTATTTAATCTTTTCGGGTGGGTTTATTAAAAATAAAGAAACGATTTAAAGCGGCAGCTTATGTGCAGCTATAGATGATAATAATATTAATAAACAATTGCAACTGTGCCGTTGAAATGCATCCACAGTCAAATTGCAAAGGTGGCCAAAAATGTAAAGCGAAAAATAAAAAATATATATTTTTAAATATTATAGGGTATACGATATCGTTGCCTTCTCAACTGGGTGCGAAACGTGGCTGAGTGGATTGGGAAATCGATCGATACGTTGTGCGGCTATATCGGTATTAATATTAACGTTATTGCATTTGGAATTAACCGTTATGAGGTATCGGCATCAAAATGTAAACGAAACAAAGCATAGGTTTGAGACAAGGAGGCCGCTTCAGCCAGCTCCTTCAGCATGCGGCTTAAGCAAAAAATGTTTTAGGCAATAAATATAAAGGCCAAATTAAAAGCAGTAAAATCAGAAATCATTCGTCTCTTGAGTTCGATGGCATCTAACGAATAGAGTTGCGATACCGATGGACCCAATTCCACTTTTATTTTCATCAAAAAAAAAAAAACAAAAAAAAAGGAACACAAACAGCATACAGGCACAAGACTTTATAACTGCTTTTGGGGGGAGAATATGGTTTGGGTTCGGGAACACATTTGTAATTACCTTGAGCTCTTCTTCCAATTCGGAAAGCTTGCGTTCCATTGCTCTTCTTTCACGCTTCTCAATCTCAGAGAGTGAATTTTTAGTTGTCTGCGAATATGTGAAATGATTTTTGGCATTTCTATATTGATACTCTAGCATATAGTAATAGGATAACGTTTGTCGTGTTTCATACTGTTACTGTTGTTCAACTGTTGTATTGTGTTTTGTTTAACTGGCATTTTGATCAGAAACAGAGAGCGAGAGCGAAAGAGAACACAGCGCGGGCGGCAAGCGTCAAAATTTGTATTTCTTTTCTTCTTTTTTATTGGATTTTGAGCCAAGTCAGGAGATTATTTCTTATATAGTTGATGAGTATGTGTAATATTTGTGATAGTGTGAGATAGAGAGTGAGAGCCTGGCCATAAACAGACGCAGAGATAGATTAAGAGAGCGCGACAGATACAGAGAGAGAGAGAGAGAGAGAGAGCTGTGGTTTGTTTATGTGTTGTTGTTCTGTTTTGTTACTGCTGCTGAGAGAGTTGTTTTGCTTTTGCTTGGGTATTTTTGTTAAAAAAAAGAGTGTTTTCTTGTGGGCTTGTGGCATGTGGCATGTTTAGCTGTTTACTTACGGCATTGGCAAATCGCTCGAGCGTCGCACGCGATTGTACAACCTCATCGTCCTTCTGCTTGAGCATTTGCTTCAGCTTATCGTTCTCCATTCTACAAAATAGATGAGAGTCAGTTGAATATACATTTCTGCTGCCTAGAGTGAAAGACTTTGCCTCTTTTTGCATCTCTTTTGCCAGACTAAATACTTACTTGGCCGCTTCCCAGAGCGCCTTGTAGTCGATGCCATCTCCGTTCTCCGCCTTGTCGCTGCTGCTGTTCGAACTCTTTGAATCGCTGGCGGTGCTCGTCGTCGCTGTGCTCCCGGTGCGAGAGCGAGAGGTGCGTTCACTGCCGCTCTGCAAGTTGAGATGATTACAAGAGATTTAAGTATAATCCACATTCAAATTAAATAATCAATTCATGTATCCTACAACAACAACAATTAACAATCGATATAATTTGCCCTTTGCTTACTTCGTAGCCCTCACTCTTCTCGGAGGATGCGCTGATTGAGCGCTGAGCGGCACTGCGGGATCGGGTGCGGTTGCGCGACTTGCGCTCCTGTTCCCGCAGTGAGTTGGAGCGTGTGGCAGCAATGGCTGCCACTGTGGCGCCCACACTCGTTGCTGGTGCGCTGCTGTTGCCCGCATTGAGACTGCTGTTCGAGGCGGACAGGGATTTGGACTTGAGCAGACGCTCTCTGGCAGAACCCTTAAACGAATTGGAGCCGCTCAGCCCGGGCGACTTGAAGCTGAGCGATGCGGTGGTCACACCATTATCATAGCTGCTGGAATAGGGACTGACATAGCGATGATCGCTGCCATACGCAGAGGAGGATGCCGTCGAGCTGCTGGGATAACCATAACGCGAGCTGTCGTAGCCACCACTCGCTGTGGATGCCGTGGAGGATGATGAGTTCGAGTTGGAGGAGTTGGAAAGAGCAGAAGATGCTTTAGATGCTTTGCCATAGCCATTGCCAACAACGATGTGGTAGTGATGATGATGATTGCCAGCTGCTGATGCTGCTGCTGCTGAGGAGGAAGCCTGCACCTGATGCAGTTGGTAGTAGCTGCCGTTTCTATGATTGCTTTTAGTGGCACTGCCAGCAGCGGATGAGGAGCATGTGGAAGCGGATGATGCAGAGCTGCCTGCCCCCTGATGCTGATGTAGCTGATATGGCTGATGATGCTGATGATGTGAATACTTGGAGTAATCATAACGATTGCTCGCATTACCATTCGAATAGTAGGCAGAGTTACGAGCACCACCAACACCACTGCCCCCACCACTCGCACCACCACCGTACAGACTGTCTCTGGAGTTGTAGATGCTTGTATAGGGGCTCTGATAGTTGGTGTTGCTGACACCGCTGCTGCTTGGATAGTAGCCAGTGCTCAGGGGCCTCGAATTATAGCTGCTGCCATTGTAGTTGTAGGCGCTGCCAGCCGAGGAGGAGCTGCCTCCGGCTCGTGCGCTGGAGGACAAGGAACGCCGTCGACTGGGCAGCGGCGCCTGTGTGCGCGATCTTGAGCGAAAGGACATGACGGAAGGGACTCAAGCACGCTCAACAAATACACACACGCTACAAAGAAATGGCTCTTTAGAATTGATAATCAATATAACAAACCCAAATTGAACAAGTTGAATTTTGTGTGTTAAAGGAAATCGACTGCAATATTTTAATTTCCACATCTCACACATCAATCAAAGCCGCAAAATTGCAAATTACGCTTCAATCAGTTTACCAGCGCATAGAGAAACAAAACCAAGGAAAACGCTTTGCATTTTCCATTTACCGATTTCCAATTTAAAAAAAAAAAGAATTGTATAATTGAAAATCAAGAGGCGTTTGTGAAAATGTTTGTAAGTTTAATTTGATTTTTTTTTTTGGCATTTGTTTTTTGGCATAAACAAAAGTGGAAAAACAAACAAATTTACTGTACAAGGCACAACGATCTTTAAATGCAAAATGGAAAACGCAATATTAACATATGGTGTCTCTCCCAATCCCCCTTTCCGACCATCAGCTCTCTCTCTCAATTGATGGGGAAAATGACGTCAAGACATAAATTTTGACATTCTGTTTTCAAATTGCCGCAATGCGGTAGAAAAAAGCGTTTCCCTCATTTCCCTAGGTGGGGCTGTGTTTGTGCGTGTGTGTGTGCTTGTCTGTTTTCATTTTTGGGGAGGTCTGTCTGCTGTTTGGTTTCAACGATTTGTTTTATACTAAAATATTGGAAACAGAAAAGAAACACTAATCTAAAGGCCGGGACTCCATGTCGTTTTCTATTTATTTACTGTGCGGTGTTAATGTCTTAAGTTGATGCTTAAACCCACGCAAGTCAAGAGAAGCAAACATGAAATGAACAGCAGGCAAATTGATTGCATGTTCAGCAGTGCTCAAATGTGGCATACCACCTACAAAATCTTGCTACAAATTCTAAATGAGTCGGACAAAATTTGTAAATACTTTTAAGCGCATTATTAAAGAATCTATATGAAAAAAAAGAAAACAAGTCCCATTCAAGTCGTATTTAGTCTGCATATACCCCATCATACTGCTACACAGGGTATCTAAATGTTTCATTTAATCAAAATGTCGAGTGCATTTAATTTATGAGTCGACTGTTGCCTCATATAATAAGCCATCTCATTCTATGAAGATCTCGTCCATGAATGAACGCTAAAACTTTTTATCGTTTTTTCCGCTTTCAACAAAATCTGAATATTTTTGAGAATCTTTTTCTTTGTAACAATTCCGCAATAATAACTTGGCTAATTTCGGCTGATATGTTTCAGAAATACAGTTTATTTTGTTGTGTCATGGTAATAAATTGATGCCAAGATCAGGGGCTGAAGTTTTTTGGGATTATGAAATGGAATATAGATAATAAACACAGAATTATGGGTATTAAAAATGCATAAACAAAACTAATGGCAAATTTTTCAAATGAAAATGTTTCGATAATAAATTGCAAATATATGTTCCACATTTTGTTGCGACTCGTTGATCTTTAACCTTTAATACGCGCACGAACGAAATCAAATTAAAAACTGATCAAAATATTTTTGACCATATAAAGAGTCTCAAAGCCAAAAAAAAAAACTTGTAATGCCCAAAAAAAAAAAGAAGAAACTACTAAAAAACGTGTGCGCAATTCTCTAAATATGGTAAGACGTTCGCTTGAAAAACCACAAACACACACACACAATGTTGCCCCTTGTGGCGACTCCCAAGTGTCTCTGGAGTCTCGGATCTCATCTCTGTGTAAACTGATAGCGAATAATGCAAGTATTTGACACGTTTGACAGCTGCTGTGGTTTATGGTATTTTTTTTTTTTTTTTGTTTTTTTTTTCGTCAATGCACTCATTGTAATTTACTTGAAGTTATAATAAATAATTGTAGTTGAATTGCGATTGTTGTTTGGCTGTTGTTCAAATTGCTTCTTTGACTGATGATGTGTGTGATGCGTTAGACGTATAAAACTCAACTGTGCGACCCAAGCAAAGTATTCAAATGTTTTATTCGAACAAAACTTGGCGCACGATCAGAAAATAGTAAAACGCAAGAGAGCGAAAACAAGTTAAGAGAACTTCTATAAGAGAAGCGCGAGCAACGAATGCCGGAAAACCCGTTGAAGACTATTGGAAGATATATTATTATAACGTGTGCGTCGTGTGTGCCTGTAAAATATGAAAACAAAGAGTTGCAAGCAAGAGGGAGGAGGAACTAGAAGCCTTGGCAGCAATGAACTTTTTTTTTCTGTTTCACTTGAATTGCGCACACAAAAACGAGTGTGTATTTGTTTATATATATATATATATTTCACCTGTGTTGCGCTTAGCTAAATTTAGTAAATCGCACACTTTTATTTGGCCCAATGTCCGAGACGCAAATGTGCAAACTATGCTGGGGTCAGCTGATGCAGTCAGCCAGGCTGCCAGCCCCCTGGCATGCAACTGGGCCAAAAGGCGAAACACAGTCATTGACACGTGTTAAACACACTCAGCGAAGAGACACCAAATCGAGAGAGTGTGGAACGAGGAGCGAGGTCTTTGCTGCAACATTCGAGCTATATTTACATTTAATGCTGCAACCGTTTTGCTCCCCTAGAAGTACACAATCATAACTAGGCCAACCAAAAAAAAAAAATAAAAAAAAAATACAACTTTTCTATAGTCTTCCCTCTCTCACTAAATATAGCACATGACGGAGGCATCAGCCTGTTTCCCGCCCCCTCCACAGTCCGCTCCCTAAATAGAAAGTGCAGCCGGCAGGGAATGAGGAAACAAATGCTGCTTAAAACGAAAAACTACACACAAAATGCAAATATTGTGAAATATATAAATTTAGCGACAAATGCAGCGCAAATGTTGCACACAGTGTACGTGTGAGCGATGTGTGAATTGTTGTTTCGGCTATAATTGTTGTTGTTGTTTCTTCGTGGTTGTCGTTGTTGTTGTTGGTAATGGTGGGGTGTGCGGCTTTTCTAAATGGGCAATTTGTTGTGTGAAAAGCGCAACGTGAAAGTGTTTACTAGCTACAGCCATAATCGAGCAAGTATATATACGTAAATTATATACTTTATGTACAATGGCGCGAAACACTTGACATCGTCAATCAGCCTCAATTTTTGACACGATTAGTCAAATACAGATTTAGCGGAGGCGACTACACGTCTACGACTAGGGCTGCAAGCATAGTTTCTAGTGGTTGTGCCTCAAAAGCGATCTGAATATCATTTTAAAAGAGCATGCTCAGAGTATATACAGAATACACAGCATTTTACTGCACATTTATATATTGAAATTATAACAATAAACAAACAGATTTCAAAGAATCATTTTAAAAACAATCAATCAATGTTCGAAGCATAATAATAATAGATCGCAAAATAAGAAATCAAATCAGTTTTAATTGTCTACTACATAAATATAATATATATATTTTAGTCCGATTGAGAGACGGACGAGCAGACAAAATGTCTGCTGAATGTGATAGCTGAATGAAAAATGGCAAAAATGCATTTAGAAAATGTGACATTTTTATTAATGGCCGACAAGCGACACTCGAGTCAAAATGTTTGAATAAATTGTTAACAGGTTCGTTGAAAATCCAAATGTTTCTTAAATATTGTCACAAATTGGATGTGCACTAATAGTTTTGACCTCGGCCATGAAAGGATTTGTAAAATATTACCTTGAACAATGCAACCAATAATAATATTTTGCCGCACTTATCATCCACACAAATTGGCGCAATGGCATTCACAATGCCACGTGTACACACTCGCGAAGCGAGATCTTCTCTCTCTTCTCACTTCTGCTACTTTTTCTACTAATGGCAATCATAATTTTTCTTTCATTATTTTTCTTTTCGCACAAATGGGTCGCTCGCTAATTGGAACAGACAGTGCAAAGACCAGGCGACACCACAGCTACTTTGAAGGACGCACGGGAATGTCTAAAATTGTGACAAGGTGTGACGAACGAATAAGTGTGTCTTGAGGAGTAACAGTGGGGGGGAGGGAAGTGTATGTTTCTCAGTGTGTGCCTCAGGTGCAATATCGACGACGCAATTAGATAGAAAAGACAAACAGCTGTTGGAAAAAGAAGAAAGCCAACTGGGCCAGCTACAAATTTGAGCCCGATATTTGCAAGGTGTGAAAATATTTATGCACTAAATACATATACATATATGTTCCGATTGTATCTGTTGTTGTTCTTGTTGTTGTAGGTATAGCAAAATAATTAAAAATATATAATTAGCCATGTTCCGAATTGCTATTTCATAGAATCTCTATTGTTGAAAGGGAAAATAGAAAAGAAAATTTTTTACGGTATTCTGCGAATTGTTCAAATTGCTCAAAGTCTTTAAATTTTAGACTATTTTTAAATGGTTTAAATTTAATTTTTGTATTGAAATTCGGCTATTTACAAAGTTCAACAATAATTGAATACAAGCTGATTAAATAATATTTTAGATATATAAAAAAAAAATAGCAAAAGGAAACTGGCTTATTTTTTTGTCTTCTTTTATTCTAGACTCACCTCTCTATCCTTGTCCTCTTTGTCATTGTTGGCCGTTTCATTTTGACGCTCCGGATCGAGTTCCTGCAGCCAAAAGAAAGTGTTTTAAGCAATTTAGTTCTAGAATCAGCGTTTTATGCTGAATATAAATGACATGCGACCGCTCACGGCTCATTTAGTTTGACAAATGGCCGGGCAATTAGTAGGCACCAGAGAGATAGAGATCCACTTACATCCATATCGAGATGCACCACGCCGGTGGATCGGCGTTTCGGCTTGCGTCGACGCTGTATGACAGTCTGTGTGCGATTATCGTTCTCCTTGTCATTATCTGTTGGACACGAATTGGATTAGTTTTCAGTGTTCTCAGCATAGATGGGTGCCAGGAGTGAACAAATTACCCTTATCATCGTGGCTGGTGGCCGTTGCATGGTTGGCACTGGTTGCAGTCGACGCAGAGTTGTTTGCTGTCGTGGCAGTTGTCGTTGTGGCAGATGGCGTCATCGTCGATGCCTCATACCGGCGTGCAGGTGGCGTCACATAGGCGCTATTATTGATGCTCTCACTGGGCGCTGACACGGGACGACCCACCGAGTTGAGCGATTGATTGGAAGCATTAACTGCAAGCAAGTCAGATTCGATTAAAAAACAAAACTTGTAAATTTTCAATTTAAACTTACGCGCATTGGGTCCACTGCTGATGCGACGCTGCGAGCCCGCTGTGGTGGCCAAGTTAACGGCGGCCATAACGGCCGGTGCGCTTGGTATTATGGTGCTCTGATTGGGCGGGTATGTGCCACCGCTGGTAATATCCTCCAGCTTGAACTGCACAAGATATTGGCATAGTATTAGACAAGGTTCATGCAGAGTTACGTCACATAAAGTTCAAATTGGTATGTAATCCTCTTAAATTCTGATTGTTCTTGTTTCTTGTTGTTTGTGTGCATGTGTTTTGTTGGTATTAAAAAAAGCTATGCTGGTAATGTTGTTTTATTTTGGTTATTGGCATCCATTTCAATTGGATTAGATCAATGCGCGTGTTTACTTAAATCAGCGGCAACAATTATGTATTTAGTAGTACACGTTTAGTAGTCAATAATCCAGACACCGTTTATATATTTAGGGGATTTGCATTTTTGCTCTGAACACAATTGATCAACTTTCTTTTCAGCTATTTTCGAGAAATCCATTTTACAGTTTTTAGTATATTTTGCATGCAATTGGCTAACAAACACAATAAAGACACTAATATTTATACCCTATCGAACATAAACAATATAAGTTGCTTTAAGACACAAGTTTAAATAGTAAATTAGCAAATATTAAAAGGGCATTAACATGGTATTATATTTGATTGCAAACCCTATACAAATACTTTTTCCATAGCCCACAAAAACCAATTTTCCAATACTTTAGTGTTCTGTTTTTCAAATTTACGTTTTAGGTATTAATAAACAATTTTAATAAATTAACTTGCCAAATTAGAAAGCAAGCCAAACATAGCAAATAGTTAATAAGCATTATTTAATGACAACATTCATGGTGGAAGGCACATATATGCATGTATATGTATGCTATATATAAAGTATAATGTTCATTGGGCGATATCATGTTTCTGATAGAATAAGTAGTATAATGTACATAAATAATGGTATATCGTTTAAAGTACTACAATAAAACATACATAAATACATACATATATATATATTTATTTATATACATAGGATAGTTATAAACATCTAAATGCAGATGCATAGCAATTGAAACAGGCATACAAAATGAGCAAAAATAAATCAACATTAAAAACCAAATATAGTACTTAAGAAAACCAAAAAAAAACAACATAAATAAATAAAACAGAATGTAAGACCTACATAAGATTAGAACCTAAATGTAGACCGAGCAAACAAATTGCTGACAAATCCATTCAATCTATATATGTATGTACCCTTGCAAAACTATGAGTCAATTAACATATGTACATCATGTTTATTTAGCGGATGTGAGAGCAGAATATGATGAGTTATATACAAGCTGGCAAAAGTAACTAATTTAGTAAGCGAATGGCCCACAAAATGCAAATGCAGTATTAATCTTGAGGTCGAACCAAGCAATAAAGCATAATTCATTCCTAGTAGAACATTTTGAGAGTATTATTTGAAATTGAGCCAGAATCGAGTTTCCTACTTTAAATGTAGTTTTATTCCACTATCAAAAATGCGCAGATTTTGAAAATCGCCTCGCTTTTGACAAAGTTTTGGCTATGTAAAGTTTAGACCCGTCCCAAATAGATGAAGCAAGTTTTGCAAGGGTATACGCAACTTCGGTATACCGAAGCCTTTGAAATACGTACGCTGTAAACATTTAAATAGACTAACACTAAAGAAAAAACATGCTACACTTAGAGTACGACAAAAATCGCACACTGTTTTGGTTTTGAAAGCAAGTCGAAATAGTTGTTGTGAGATATAGTAACAATTGATAGTTCTTTTTAAAGTTCGGTTCGATTAAAGGTCAGTTGGGTAGTTGAGTTGTTGTTTGTTGGTTGGTTGTTGTTGGTTGTTGTTGTTGGTTGTTGTGTGCATACCTTTGAGCCTGCATCGAACTTGAGACGCCAAGACGGACGCCGCTCGGCTGCTGACAGAGACGTGCCTGAAGACGACGACGTTGAGGGTGCAACAACTGCAGCAGCCACCGCACCTGCACCACTTGCACCACCAGCACCACTTTCTTGTGTGCGACGTGCATACAAACTGAGCAACGAATCACGCGCATTGAAATCGGGATGTCCACCCACTGGCGATGCTGTCTCGGATTTGTCGCCATCCACTTCCTGGCCGGCTGCACCACTAACACCACCAGCGGTGCTGCTCAAGCTGCGCTTATCACGCAACCGCACCGGACTCTCCAGGGCGCTGGGCGTCGTTGCAGGCGTCGCCATTGCTGCTGGTTTACTCTCGCTCAGAGACAGATCTGTGGGCCGATTGCTGCTTGCGTTCTCCAATTTTGGCTCAGTCTTTAGTGGTTTGTGGCTGCTCGGTTCTGGCTGCGCCTCCTCTTGAGGCTTCTCCCGCCTCGAAACTATTGTGAAACTGGCGCTGACTGCCGTTTGCTGTTCATCGTCATCCTCGCCAGCTTCACTTGCCGTTGCTGCATCTGGCGATATTCGAGTGGTTGGCGCTGATAACGTGAAGCTAGCGGTGGTATCAGCAACCGATGGCGTCAATGTGGCAACCACTGACTCAATTATATCCAAATCATCATCCGCTATGGTTGTTGTGCTTGGTATTATGGCTGGTGGCGGTGTTGTGGGCGGTGGCGGTGGTTGCGCTTCTTCTTCTCGGCTACTGCTGCTGCCGCTGTCAATGTTGCTGTTGTTGCTGCTGCTGCTGCTGCTAGTTATTGTTGCTGTTGTTGTGCTTGTAGTTGTTGTTGTTGATGTTGTTGTTGTGGTGCTTGATGTGGAGCTTGTTTCATTCTGTTAATAATATTAGTTGTGGAACAAATGATGAACAAAAAAAAAACAGAACCACTTGGACCTGCTAGTCTCTCTCCCAAAAACAAAAATTCAAATGGAGTTTCTGGATGAGTTTCAGGGGGGAGGAGTTGGGGGTATATTCTGACAAACAAACTAAGGCTCAAAGTAGTTTTAAAGTAAGGTTAGACGTACGATATACGATAAGAGACATACATACATACGACATACGTAAGAGTGCGCCCGGCACTTTCAGATACTTTTCATAGAGAACTCTAAACGCATGCTAAGTCAACAACATGCACAAATACATAGATAAATATATATGATTGAATATATGAATATATACAAGTAGTATAAAAAAAGTAACTGATCAATCGCTGCTACATAAAAATAAATTAACTTAAAATATATATAGATCTACTCTTATAAAACTGCACAGATGAAAATGAAAGACTTGATATCGATGAGAGCCGATGCGAGTTTTATTTAGAGACGAGGGCGGCGGGCAGCGGCTTCAGCGTGGCGATTTTTGCTTTCAATTCGATCAGCGGCGCAATAACAATTTATATATATATATAATGAATCGGATGCAGACGTAGAAATCTCAAAAGCGCAATCGCAGTAAAAAAACTCAATTTAATTGGCGCTCGGTTTGCTCAATTGTTAAATTTGCAGCTGGCTAAATGAGTGCTGATTGATTGATCGACTGATTTGATTGATGGCACAATGATGATCAAAACTCTACACTACTTGATGGGCTTTGCTGAACTTACACTATGCAACAAATGTGAGATACTCACTGCTAAGGTTAGCTTCAATTTTAATGAGCAATTATTATTTTTAAAGTATAAATTAGTTGATGATTGATGGAACCATTTTTAAGCTTTCAATTCCACTTGTTGCATAGTGTCTGGGAAACGTATTGGAATAAACTAAGTGCTACCATAAGACTTATTGTTAACAAAAACTAGGCTTAACAAACGTGCTCTCACACACAGACACACACATACACACTCACACACACACACGCATGTAAGGTGGAAGGAGATTACATATATATATATATGAATGAGGACGACAAACACCAAAAATTTCTAACGTGTGTAGTGACAAGAAAACTTTATATGAGGAGGGAAAAGAGATGATGAACACAGAGATTTGTGCTTAGCGATTGAAGGATTGCAATCGTTGCACTACACACACACACACGCACACACATACATACATACACAGGGGTGTTTTTGGTTTTTTGAGGGTGGTGGTAAGAAAACACAACAAATACATTAATGGGAACACCATAACCATAAGCAGTTTTGTTTGGTGTACGAGTTAAGAATTGCATGTGGACATCATCATCGTGTGTGTGATTTGTTTTTTTTTTTTTTGGTTCAGTTCTTGTTGCACTACAGATAACAAACATATACAATATATAGTATATAAGCTATATGATTAGGTATGGAATGGCTCTGACTGATCTACGATTCGCTAACGATTTTTTTTAGACATGTGTTGGGTGATTTTTGTATTGAAATGTTGTTTTTTTCTCATTCGTTTTGGGACTTGGGCACAGAAACTACTTACGCTGCTGCTGTTGTTGTTGTTATTATTGTTATTGTTGTTCATGCCCAGGTTCTTCTTCTTTACCAGCTCCTCGGCACTCTTGATCTCATCGAGCGTAACGCCCTGCGTAGATCGACGCGTCTCGCGAACTCGCTTCGCATGCGCCTTGCGCTGCGTTTCGCTCTCCTCGTCACGCACGGGCGGCACAAAGGATCTACAAAGGAATCGAAATCATTATTAGTAAACAGTACAACAAACAAGGACATATCAACATAAACAAAACGAGAAAGAGAGAGATATTGGCACATGCTAAGCAACCACAGTTGCTGTCAAGTGTTAGCAGCTGGGCACAGTTTGAACGGCTTGTTGGGGTTAGCGCAAAAACAACTGTCAACAGTTAACCAGTTAACATTATTACTTGAAAAAGTTCTTGAATATATTCGTGGCCGATTGCTTGGGTTTTGGAGTCTCCGCATCACTTGCAGCACTGGCGCTGGCGGCACTCGCCGTAGAGCTGCCATTGTTGTTGTTGCCATTATTATTGTTGTTGTTGCTAACGGAATTTTTGTATATGTATAATGATTGATTTAACGTTTTATTTATCGATTAATTTAGAGTCATAACCCTTTTCTTGCCCTGATAACCCAAGCTAGTTGTCTTGTTAATAACTAGTATTTTACTCATCGATTTTTTGTATCGATTAATTTAGAATCATAACACCAAAGACCAGCCAAAAAGGATGTTTTTGCCACCTTGTTGTAGGTCTTACGGGATAAGCATGAACTCAAACCAAAGATAAGCTCACTAAACTTGTAAAATATATTTTGTATAAATTTCTAAAGAGCCTTATTATATTTGTTAATGTAATCGATAAATCCAACTATATTATAAATTAATCGATAATTTCTGAGATCTACAAGCCTTTCTTTAAAGCTTACTCGTATCCCCAACTAGTAAAAGTCTAGTTAACTTGACCTTTATAAAGAATTACAGAATATATAACTTTATATTCGGTTATCTATCATACAGTGTCAAGGACTCACCTGCGTATAGGTGGGTTGAGCACAGTCGTTGAGGGTGAGCTGAGCGTCGTTGTTGTTGTTGTAGTCGCTGTTGTCGCTGTGGTAAGCATTGCAGCTGGAGCAATCGGTTTCCTGTATGAGCAGCAAAGAGAGCACGTGAGAGACAAGCAGAGACACAAGAGAGGGAGAGAGAGAGAAAGAGAAAGTAGCACATTAAAGAAAGTCACTTAAGGGAGGGGAACATCATATCTAAGAGAGGTAGACGACATTGTGCGCATTGCCTAAATAAATGTTGAAGTAGATTTTGTTGTTGGTGCAGTGAGAATTTGTTTGGGTATATAAACGATATGTATATATATATATATATAGTACAGAGTACATTGGAAGCTAAGCAAAAGCAATGATTAAATAGATTACAGTTAATAGAGGAGAGAGTGAGAGATATTACGGTTAACACATCTATGATTGTTATTAAGTACTTGCTAGTTAGTTACGGTTAGTTAGGAGTTATTTTTTAGTTTTTTTTTTCTTTTTTTTTTTGGCACAGAACAAACCTGAAATACACAGAGTTATCTTTGAGGGAGGCCGATCTTTGTACGCTATAAATTTGACTTGGATTTGCTGTAGTTGTTGCTGTTGTTGATGTTGTGTAGTTGGTGTTGTGTGTGTTGAATGTTGTTGTGGTTGTTGTTGGCGTGTTGTTGTAGTTGTTGCTACTGCTGCCGCTGCTTGTTACGCTTGCAGTTTTTCCCAACAGCAGTGTGGTGCTCTTATTATTGATGTTGTTGTTGTTGCTGTTATTGTTATTGTTGTTATTATTGCTACTTTGGTTATTGTTGTTATTAGCATTGTTGCCGCCGGGCGGCAGCGCAGCAGAATTAGCCGCCGTCGTCGCTGGCAGAATGGGACACGAATTCGCCTTTATGCGTGCCCGCAGCTCATTATATTTTTGATAGAATCTGCATGGATCGTGGGGACAGACGAACAGGCAGGCAGGCGGGCGGGCGGAGAGGCGGACGGGCAGGCGAAGGCGGGCGGGCGGGTTAGAATTGGATTTTGATAAGCGTTTGATGAATTGGTGCAATTTGTTGGTGATTTTGTAGTAGTAGTAGTTTTTGTTGTTGTTGTTGTTTTGTTGCACATAAGTAAAAGAAAACACACATAAGCAAAAAAAAAAAACAATAGCAAAACAAATTTAAGTACGGAAAAATAAATTGTGTCACACAATTAGCTGTTTTCTTATTGATTGCTTGTGTTTCACACTTTGCCGCAGCACCGCTAATTTTTCTTTCTTTTTAAACTACAATTGCTCGACTGAGTTTAACATTTAAGACTGTGCCAACTTTCTTAATTCAAGTTTGTTTTTTTCGGTTGCTTTGTGACTGATTCACAAGCTTATCTAAACTGCGCTCATATTTTAAAAGTGGTGCATAATTTGTTCCCTCTTCGCTACAAGTTCTTCGATAATGGCCAAGAATACAATGAGTGAGTTTATAGTACAAGTGTGTGTGAGTGTGTTTGAAATTCGTGTGCGTGTTTGTGTGTGGGTGAGTGTGGGTGGGTGTGTGTGTAAGCTGCGTGAATTATTTATATTGATAAGCGGCGCGCAATCAGCAAATGTGAAACACAAACGGCAACAAAATAAACCGAAAATTTGGTGCAAATTGTGACACATAAAAATTGTTATTATTATATATAAATGCGTATGTTAATTTGCACTGTATGTGTGTATGATTGGGCGTGTGTGTGTGTGTGTGAGTCTGTGGCACGCTTTTATGTCTAGTGGTGCGCAGTTGTGTGTGTGGATGGGCTCAACTCACTTTTGATCATTCTCAAAGCTTTGCGTGCGTCGCAAGATGACATCGTTGGCGCTTTCATTGGCACTCTTGCCACTCAGCTCTTTATCAGGAACTTCTGCAAGGCAAATGAAAATGAACAATTGTCGATAAGTAACTGTGCTAAAATTGGCGAAGTGACTTCACTCACGATTCTTAGTGGGGCTGTCGTTGGGCGGGCGCTGCGTTCGGCGTCGCCAGGGCGCCTCCTCCTCGACAGGATGCTCGCCGGTGTGATTGGGCTTTACATTTTCAGCTGCAAAATCAAAATATATATATATTAGTTATGGATCTTATAAGAATTTATATAAATGCTGGTTAGTCTTCGCTTAATGCAGGCTCTTAAGCACATTGAGGGGGGTCGGGGCTAACTGAATTTCAAATGCGCAACTCTCAATAGGCGACTGACTACCTTCGCTCTCTTCTAGACTTGTGCTGTGCGAGCTCTCTGTAGAATCGCTGAGATCTGATTCACTTTCGTCAGCATCATCATCATTATCACTATCACCATCATCATCATCTTTAATAACATCGACATCAACTTTATCATCATGAGTGGCAGCAAGATCATCAACATCATCATCATCATCATTGACAGCATCGGGCGCAATTTGAGCGCTGGCGCTAAGCGAACCGCTCGCAGCTGCAGTGTGCGGTGTGTTTGGACAAAGACAAGACAACAAATAGAGAGAAAACACAAACGAAGTGTGGGGGAGGGGGGAAAACAGATGGAGAAAGACAGAGAAAGAAAGTTTGGATGCGTAGGAAGAGACAAAGAGAGAGAGAGAGAGAGAGATAGAGAACGAGAGAGAGTGGGTTACAGAAACTGTTTCGACTAGACGATGAGTTGATGACTTTTGATGATAATAAAGATGAGACGCAAAAAAACATACAAAGTGGCTGCTACAGATGTGAGAGATGAGATGAGACGACGAGGGACGAGAACGAGGAGATGGCAGTGTGGCATGTGTGGCAAGTGTGTTGTAATAAATGCTTCAACTGAACTTTTAACGCGAATGAGAACCTAATTAAGTGGCACAACAAAAATACACACACAGCGACACAACACAAAAGTTGGCATAGAAATATGAAAGAAAACTTATTATATAATATGCAGAAAATAAGCAGCTGTGCTTTGTGAACGTATTTGGGGGTGTGGTTTGTGGTTGGGTTCGACTTTTTCAAGTTTCGTGGCTCAAGTTTACGCACCATCCTTAGCAGCATCCGTTCTCATTTCAACGCGTACGAGTTTCGTTGGTGTTTTGTCCACATGATTTTCAATCGCATCTGAGATTCTGCTGCAAGCCAAAAACAAACAAATTTTAGCAAAATGTTTAACAGATGGGGAAGGGAAAGGAAGTTCACCTGATTTGACTAGATGGACGCCGCTTGTTGCGCTTGTTGGCGCGCAGTTCTTCAAGGAATTTGACCATTTTGCGATCGGCCACATCGATGCAGGATTGGCCAGCATAATTGCGTATATCCATATCGGCCAGTGACTCCACCAGCATTTCAGCTGTCTCCTTTTGGCCCCAATGTGCCGCCGCATGCAATGGCGTCCAGCCATCGTTATCCTGCCTATCAACATTGCCCCGCCCGGCTAGCAACAGGCTCAACACTTTCGTATAGCCCTTGGCGGCAGCGACATGCAACGCTGTTGCACCCGTTTTCGGATGCGGTCGATCCACTTCGGCGGCATCGCTGCGCAACCATTTCTTTGCATCGTTAAGCATCGCCTGCTCCTCAGCCTTGCGCGCCTGATCCACATCGATGTTGAGCTCCTGTACCACCTTCTCCATGTAATCAATCATGGGCATGTGTTGCACATCGATAGCCAGATCTAGCGCCAAATCACCATCGCTATTCACGGCGGCCACATCCGCATTTTTCTCCACCAAATATCGTGCTATGCTCACAAAGCTGCACATGAAAAATGAATATAGATTAGTGGAATATAGAAATAATGTTTCGGATTAACTCACCCGCAGGAGGCAGTTGCATGCAGTGGCGTCCATCCCTCATTGTCCTGTCGGTTAATATCTGCTCCGTGCTCTATCAAGAACTCAACCATCTCCAGTTTGTCATCGATGCAGGCCTGCGAGCAAGATAAGTTATATATTATTATCAGTCAAGTGATTCTTATATAAATCCAACAGAAATCTGCTACTTCTCTACGTAAACTTGCTAATATTAATATCTATTTATAAGATCAGAAAACTGTGCTACATTAAATTACCATTTTAGATGATCTTTAAAAACATAGACGAGTTAAAGTTATACAGTTGAGTTCATTTCAAAATTCCAAGGTTGCTATTTGAATACTCCCTGAGTAGGCATAAATAAGATGAATAATTTTACAAGTATACGTTTGTGCTGGCGAAATGATTTGCATTTCTTTCTCTTGTCTTGTCTGTTGCCTGTTCATAAATTTACATTTTCGCTTGTTTACTGTTGGCATGTTGCTTATTTTAACGATTGACTTGACTACATTGCTTCTGAAATGTATTGAATTTGAAATTCAGTTGTGCGAATTTTCTTTTCATCTTCGGGGGTATCTTTTTTCTCGATTTGAGACCCTTGATACACGTAAATTGATGTTATTGTACAAGTAATTGTGCCATGTTTTAATAGCTCGGCAACAGTTCTGTTTATCTAGTTAAAAACGCTAACGTAAACACACACATAACGAGTTGCAGATACACACATACACATGCAGAGACTGGGTGGGTCTGGAGCTGAGTGTGGCACATGGGCAACATTGTTTATGCGGATTTCCGTTGAAGCGAAGACATCGTCGGTCGGCGTGTGGACAACGAAGAAGACAACAACAACAGCGACAACCGATGATGGCGATGATATCATCATCATCGTGAGCAACTGCGCCGACGACAACCGCTTCTATGCGCCGCTATCTAGCCAAGAACCCGCCCAATAACAACGACGACAACAACGACAACGACGACAACGTCGACAACAATGCGAAGTGAAATGGCGATAAGAATTCTTAACAGCCGTAAACACAAAAAGAGCTGAGCGCTAACCTCAAACATTAACACAGTGATCACTCGGCCATGGTCAATGACAGAAGTTAGAAGTTACAAAAAAATGAAAGGATATAATAGATAAATAGATAATTAAATTCTAATAAAGCCAAAAACACCTCCACAATCTAAATATGTTTTTGAACTTTGAAATCTTTGCATTCGAATTAGCGAGTGATCACTGTATGAATACGAATACCGATAGCAAAAGCCATAACGAATCCCCACCAATTGTTACTCTTGATAAGCTCACGTTGTGGAGTATTCAAAATCAAATGGTCTTAAGTTCTTTTTTGTTTGTTTTTTTATGGTCAACATATGTTAATTTAGTTCTTTTTTGTTTTAAAGGGGGGCTGGCTGGCTGGCTAGTGGCTGCTGGCCATTGCTTTGAAAATGCAAAAGCAATTTCCATTTCGCAATAAAACGCATAAATGGCGCACAGAACACGAGGCATGGGGCATGGTACATGGGGCAGGCAGGCAGGCACGAGGCATACAAAAACCAAACGGGTCTCTGGTCTGAGCAATTTGTAAATCTGGAACGCAGCCAATTAATTAATTATGAGCAATTTTTGATAAACTGACCAACTGACGACAGCGACAACTGACGACGACAACAACGACGATGGGCGGATCGCCCACACGCGACCATCCCGTCAACAACAACAACAACAGCAAAAACCAATGACAACTTTTTGTTCGGCATGCAAAATTTGACATGAACTATTTTGACTGACAATTTGTGACTCTTGATTTCTGGTCGGGTGTTAATGTCAGCCAACAGCAACCGCAGCAGCAGCAGCAGCATAAAAACGACAACAACAACAACAGCTGCAAATTCTGTGCTATTTTCATTGCATTGAAAGCGAATTTTTCTTGGCCAGAGCGAATGATAGCTAAACTAAAAAAAGCCGCTCTACGAAATTGCATGCTAAGTTTAGCCTTTTGTTTTTTTGGCACGCCATTGAGCGGCATTTTGTCTGTCGTCTACCCAACTCACTCCCCACTCTCCACTCCTCTCTCCCGCCCTCTCTCTCGCTCTTCAACTGCCAGCCACTTTGCGCCTTAAATGTTATTCACCCCGCTGCATTACGTATACGCCACATAATGCAGCAAATCAACAGCAGCAACTTGTTGAGACGGCTTTGCGGCAGCAACACACAAGCTGCTTACCAATAATAAGCCCTGCCACATCCACGACCAACCAACAAATGAACTCATACAAACAAATCCTTGCCAACTCGTTTGTAAGAGTTCAAGCGTTGGTTCTAAGCTTAACCTATTGTAAGCACTCGATTTTGCCCAAGTCATGAACTAAGCCTCTAAGTTTCTATATATATATCAAATCTTTATAAAATTGTTTGCATAATAATTTAAATTTAAATTAATTACGCACATTCATTGCTAAATGAAGCAGAGGCTGAACAGATTTTTCAACATTTTTGGAGGCCTCATTTTGGGATACATGTGCAATAATGGCGTGGCACATGGCTAAATGGTCTGATGGCTTATGGCAAGCCTTCATAATTTCAAATCATTTTTGTTTCATTGGTTTTTTTTTATGTTTTTTTTTTGTTGAAAGTTTTCATGTATTTGATGCCACTTGAATGCCTCGCCTTCGTCTAGCTGCCAACAACAATTTTGTGGTGTCTATTAGTTTTAGTCTTTTTTTTATGATTTTTTGTCTATTTGTTTTTCGCTCAGCTGAGATATTTCAGCTAACAGCAATTTTTGGCTCGGGCCTGGAGCAGAGCCACCTGACTCAATAGCCAGCCAAGAGGAATGTGTGTATTCAATATGAATAACAAACAAAGAATGCATACAACAATTGGGTTAGAAACAGTTTGAATAAGCAGTATCGTAATAATTTAAAAAGCACACAATATACATATAGAATTTGTTTATGATATTGCCTTATGCATATTATGCAAAGTATTTCGAATGTGCGAGCGGGCCACATTAATCAACACGAACCGAGAGCTATCAGTTATATATAAGGAACATTTGAAATATATATAAGCAACTGAGCAAAGTAGCTCTTAAAAAGTCGCTTTCACTTTCCACAGTTCTGATAAGAACTGGGGTTTAATATTTTCAACTTATACTAGATCTACCAGAAATCAGGAATTATGAAATCTGGCATATTAAAATAACTCTTTCGGTCAATCCACCCACTAAGATACCATATTATTTTTTTTTGGATTTGATTCAACTATTTTTGTGTATATTTCGTCATAGGTTGGCGAAAAAATTGAAAACTGTTCGTGTTATGAATATTGTGCGGCTCGCCTGTATTTTTCTTTTCCTATTTTCCCCATACATTTTCACCAGTTGTGTGTGTGTGTGTGTATGTGTGTTGGCTGCAATAAAATGAGCTCGAATAAAATACAATCAGAAGGCGAACTGGGAAACAGCGTCTGTTGTAAAAGTGTACAAAAATGATGTACATTTTACAGGCAGTTGTTGATTTCAATTTGGCTCGAAATGGTATTATGCAATGCACTCTTCACACACACACGCACACGCACACACACATATTCAATGCAGACACATCAAATCGTATTGCATAGAATGATTTTTCAGTTTTGCTCAATTCGCCAGATTTTCAGCATCGTTTGTTATTTTGGGTGTAAAACACCAAACGAGAAATAAATCAAATCAAATGTAGCCAAAGCAGCCGCAGCAACAGCAACAATATACACTCGATTATACATGCCCCAATATACACAGATCTATGTACAAACAATATATATATATATATGTAAGCATATATATCTTTATATACGTGAAGCGATAAATGTATGTGAAACACGCGCTGTGAATTCTTGAGGATGTTTGATTTGTATCTGCTGCTGCTGCTGCTGTAGATCTCTCTGTCCGTCCCAACTGATCGTTCCGTCTGCCCCGTTGAGAGCGCAGAGATAGAACCGGGCCAAGGTTACAAAACACGTCAATAAAGCGCGTTAGAGCCCCAAACAATAATAACAAACAACACCAATATATACAATATTATTATTGCTTTTTTTTTTTTTGGAAAACTCACGCAACGCAAACGCAACTGATCTGTAATTTCCGAGACAGGATCACAGCGAGCGATAGAGACAGAGACAGACAGATAGCGAGAGAGAGAGAGATGGAGAGGGAGAGATCATTAAAATTGATTTGGGGTCATATAACGATCACGTTCATGATTTGTTGCCATTATTATGTTATTATAATATATTCATGTGTGTTTGTGTGTGTGTGTGTGTGTGTGTGTGTGTGTGCGGAGAGATATCGTTCAATTGCAAAAACTTGACAAAATAATTAGCTAATTTATGTGACAATTTATTGTTAGCTGCTTGGCAGTAAATTGCAAAATAGTTCAAGCTAATTGGTCAACGTTTAAGATTAGAGCCGTATTCAAATTATTTACAAGCCACAAAAGCACATCTGTATAACAGACACACACACACACACACACGCATACACACACACACTCACACACACACACAGCTGTCGTCGCTTTATCTTAAAGACATCTTAATTATAATGTGACCAAAATTGTTAATGTTGTTTTGCAACGCGTGTTTCTTTAATCCGACAATAAAATAAAAAACATTTTTAGCGGATGCTTAAATTGAAATAAAAGTTGGTTTTTTGAGGATATGATGCAAGCTTTACAGTTGAAAACAGCACGATCCAAAATTTGTATAATGCTAATAAAAGCAACAATAATGTTTAATGTTTATAATGTCAGCTAAGAGGAGAAACCTATTTAGCCCGATTTCATGCACATTCTTAACACTTGGCCCTTTCGCTAACAGTCTCAGTTAACATCGGTGAGTGACATATTATCAGCTTGATTTAAATAATACGAAATGAATAATAAAACAATTAATATGAATAAAAGACAGGCTTAATCACTTCTCTGCAAACAAGCCAATAAATAAGAATTAAATTTAAAAATTAAGAAAAAACAAATTAAATTAATTGATCAGCTGTTTGCTGCATTCATAAAGTCGAAATAAATTCGATTCGAACCAACGCAATAAACCAGAAATACGCAGCTCCTTCTTGACCCGAAATTAGCTGCAGCTAAAGGCAGATAAAATATGGGCCATAAATTTGATGCTGCTTAAAAGGTTCAAATCGCCAGAGTGCAAAGTTCAACTGAGTAAATGGAAACAATCCAACTGTGGATCTATAGACTTTATTTGGCGCATTGCCGTGACAATTTATGTGGCATTGCCTACATATATTTTATGGCCCAATTAAAAAGCATTTAAATATAGAACATTCCATAGATATAATTTGTGTATCTCATATACGGCCATGCAGTATATTTATAAAATGAGCAATAATAAATCATAATTATCCTTGAACTAGCCGCATGAAAGAACACGTTGACAAGTGCAACAACAGCCACAACTTATAGCATGTAAAGAAACATTTATGCAACTAATTGCAATTTCTTTCAAGTTGTATGCCCCCCCAGCGAATTGAATGTCAACGCACAACAAGCCACGTTCCACGTTCCACGGACACCCCCAACCCCAAACAAGCCCCAGAGTCCAATTGGCCGCCATCGGTTTGTTGGTTGTTCGTCATCAGCATCATTCACGGCCAATGGTGGCCACCGAATGTGGCATGCAGGTGTGTTTTTGGCTTTAAGTGTTTATTGTTGTTGTAGTTTGTTGTTGTTGTTGTTGCTGTTTGTTTATGAATGAAAGCCGCTACAAACAATTTTCACTAGAAATCTTGTTTTTTTTTTGCGCATTTCTGTTTGGTAAAAAGAAAGCATCAAACACGATCAACGAAATCAGCAACGAATTAATTAATTATAATACTTACAGCACATAGTATAATAAATGCAATGCAATTTCAGTTTGCGGTTTAACAACACAACAACAACAACAACAGCAACAACAACAACAGCAACAACAACAACGTCAACTGTAAGCCGCAAGTAATTCAAAACTTTGCACAGTTCCCATTGTTATTGCTGCTGCAATTATACTCCGCTAACCGCCCCGCCCCGCCCCTCCAATTCACTCCCCTCGCTTAACAAGACACAAGATGTATCTGTGATTATGTAGATAGATATTAGCATCTGGTTAACAAGTGCGTCGCGGGCTAAACGGTGAAAATCTGCCGCTCTTAGCGGGCGCGGCATAATTAAATTCAATTAGGCTGCTTTCAAGCACACAGTTCTCGCTAGAAGTCTGCGCACACCACACCTAACAGTAAGCATATGTATATATGTATAATGCTATGTACATACTTACTGTACATAATATCGATAATCTATTTGCATTATTCATTTAGCGTTCTTACTTGACTCTTGCCACAACCTGTCCACATTTCAAAGTCAAACTTGTGATAGCCCAATTATATCCACTATAGACATTTCTTAGATTCTAGAATTCGAATTCTTACATTAGAATTGGAAAGAGTTAACACTGCACAAAAGGCAATTGCTAAATTTGAACAATGTGCAGTTAAAAAATGTTGGTCATTGTCCAAAACAGTCTATTAAATTGCAACGTTTACTGCATTGAAATAAAGGAATAATGAAATGCAGTTAAAATACAGCTGCACAAATTGATATTTGTTTTTAAAACAATTTTGACTGAGATACATTGAACTGTCCATTGTGGCAGAATTGAAAGGCGCCACATGAAATATATTTTAGCAAAGATTTAAATTTCTCGTACATAAAAATATATAAATTGAGGCGAAGGCTCGAAAGAACAAACGAACGGAATTGAAATAAAAATGAAAATGATTTTGCGAAAATCTTTTCTATATACAACTGCCAGTTGTTGTGTCTGTGTGTGTAAGTGTGTGTGAGTGTGTGTGTGTGTGCGAGTATTGTATATTTTCTAGCCATTTAAAAATAGAACAAAATTTGTGTTTTTCTTATTTAATGCTTGCGCCGTTTGCTGTTTGTTGTTGCTGCTGTTGCTGCTGTTGTTGCTGCTGTTGTTGTTGTTGTTTCAGCAACATTTCAACTTGTTGTAAATCGTCGGCTTGCATTAGAAATATATTTGTTAATGTTTTAGTGGTTTTGCGGTGCTTTGGAAACCGCAGCGAGAGCACGAAATATACGCCGTAAACAACAACACTCAGCAGTAAATGGCTAATAGTCGAGTGTATCCGACTAGTAGTCACCCTATTTTAGTCTTTGCCATAAGTTTGCCTAAACTCAAGCGATTTTTAGTTACGGTCTGGAATAATTATGCATTAAAGGTTGATAAAACGATTGTTTAAACTAGGAGACTGGTTTCAGAACTTTGTCAAAACTCAGATGTTTTTTAAAAGAACTCGATTTGCAGTAATCAATTAAAATTGGATAAATAATAAAAAATAAATAGTTTAACGGGCAAAAATAAAAACGTTTCACATCAAATGATTCCCTCAATTTTTTTGTATTATACAAATATTATATTAATAACAACTGCGACTCTGGCATCGCTGCTCAGTTGGGCGCAACAGTTTCGAAATTGCCCTCTGCACCGTGCCGCCCCCTATTGTTGCTGCCTGTTACTACTAACAATTATTGCTGCTGCTGGGAGTAAATCGCGTGTTTGCAATCACTGACGTAATGAATCTGCTCCCATTTATATATATAAATTTCACAATTAATCGATAAACAGCAAGGAATGGGGAGAGCAGGGGTGATACACACCTGATGCAACGCTGTGAGTCCATCCACATTGGCCGTATTGATATCGGCGCCCTGATCGAGCAGCTGCACCACATCCTCCTTATCGCCGGAGAGGCAAGCGGCGAGAAAAACGCAACCCGAACTGAATTTGATGCGACGTCCGTGCTCGTGGCGGGGAGTGGGTGCGGCATTATTTGTGTCCGACTCCTCCCAGCGTTTCAGTTGCTCGGCCCGCTTCATCATCGCCGAATGGTTGAGCACGTCCAGCGATGACATCTTTTAGCTGTTTTATTTGTTGTGTTTCTTGTTGGTCTCTCTTCTTCTTGTTGTTGTTGTTGTTGTTTGGCGCTTAGCGGCGCCTGCAGTTTAATTTTGATTTGTATTTGTTTGTTTTGATTTTTTTTTCTTGCTGTTGCACAGAAAATTTTGTTTTACACTATTTACAGGAGAAAAAATGTTGCACATTAATATAAAATTAAAAATATTTTATTTTTTTGTAGTTGTTGACTTTGCTGCCTCTTTCAGCTAGCTATTTAACAATTTTCTATTTTCACTCGTTTTATGTCCACTGCATCTTCTTCTTTTTCTTCTTCTTTACGTTTTGTGCGCTTTATCAGCTAAAACGGGCGCAACTGCTCATTTTTTTTATTTCTTGTATTTTTTATCGTGTTTCTTTCGCACTTCACTGCACACACACACACACACGCAAACATTCACTCAAGCTCACACACACACAAACCAAATGACAGACACACACACACGCACACGCATGCAGCGATCTTTTCTTGGCCGTTATTATTTGCTTGTTGCTACTTTTTTTTATTCTGCTGTTGCCTATCACACTTTTTTTTTGGTTTTTTTATTCTTAGCTTTTGCATTACATTCAAAACAAACTCGAGCTGCACTGAGAAAAACAGAATTGTTTGGCAAAAGTTGCGCGTAAATTATTTTGACGTTAAACACAATACAGCCTAGCCGCTGTCGATGCCGACGACGACGCTGACGTTAGGGCGCTGCTGCTGCTGATTGCGCTTCAAGCACAGGGTTGTCGCTCTGCGTTCATGTTGCTTTTTCTTAACACACAAGAGTTGATTAAGTGCATACAATTAAAGCGAGCATTTTATAAAAATAGTAAAAATAACATTTGTTCCTGTTGTTGTTCTTCTCCCCACACACTTTGTTTATCATTGCATGTTGTTTGCGCGCTCGCTTTTTCTCTCTCTCTCTCCGCCTCTCTTTTAAGCACACATACGCACAATATGCAACACTGTGTGTATGTATGTGTATATAAATATATGTGTGTGTGTTACCAATTTGACATAAATTCAACAGCCGCGACGCTGACGTCGGTTTGTGGCGAGTAAATAGAACGAAGAACGCAACTAAAAAGATGGAAACCGATATTTTTCTCACTCGATTTTTTTTCGCCTCCTTTGGATTTTTTTTTATTTATATAATGCATGTGTTTTTAGGCCAATTGCAATGCTAAAATAACTATAATGCGCGTAATTATGTAAAGGCATTTTACACAAACACACACACACACTCACACACAGAGTCATTCACGGGCAAACGTTGGAGAAAAATGTAGAAAATTGCAGTTGGAAAACTTTTCACACCCGAAACGCACGCAGTAAAAACAGACGCACTTACTTTGCTTGCTACACGCGGCACGCGCACAATGCAATTTGTGTGTGTGGCGCACTCTATTATATATTGGCTAATAGGCTCTGGGCGCTGCACAATAATTCAATTTATTGTGCATATTTCGGTTAAATATGTGTATTTAATTTCGTTCACCATTCCGTGCCATTCCGTGCGGCCACGACAAAGGTTAAAATGAAACTGATGAAAGAGAGGCGAACAGCGAAAACACATAGAGAGACAGAGAGCGAGAGAGATAAGAGCGGAGCGACCCTGTCACAGACTGACATGTTGCTGCCCGTTGTGAATGCTCTGGCAAATGTTGACGCAATGTGTGAATGTCGGCACATGTTGCCCCAACATCGATTAGTTTTGTGATTACAACCATGCGAAGCAGTGTGTACAAATGGCAGAAATTGTTGTGCTAGGACAACACTGCTGCCAGGGCTGCAGTCATGAATTTGAAATTGCCGCCAAGTGTAATACTTAAATTAAATTGTGGCTACATTTTGTAAACTGTAACGGTCTGTACAGCGCGCACACTCCCCAAAAATAAATGGAAAACCCACCACCAAAATCATATTGCGCATCGCACTCTATAAGGAAACTACGATTTTGACTCGTTCCAAGCGGATGAGTTTCTAGAAAGCAAAAGCAAAAACCAAAGCAGAATCTATGCAATAAAATACGCAACAAAAACAGAGCATGCAAAATAGACAAAACAAGCCGCTCGAATTTCCATTTGCTAGTCGCTGTGCGACACTCAAACCCAACGGACGCATTTTAACTGTTAACCTTTTTCTTCGAAAATTAATCAAACTTATCTTATCAAGCAAAGTGTGCCAACAAATAAAAATAAAACATTTTTTTGCAATTCACAAAATTCTGATTAGATACGAGAGCGCCATGAATAAGGTGAGTGGAAAGGGGCGTAGTTTAAGTGCTGGGTGGGGGGGGGGGGGGTCTGAGGGGGTTGCTTGCCACTGCTTCATTCATGCAACACACACGAGTCGAGAGCATTTTCCCCATTTTGCAATTGGTGGCAATCGCAATTTCCACCCCCTTTTTCTGTTGTTGCTCATTACAATTATTTATTTCTGTCTCTTTCTATTTCTATTATATTTCTGTCTCTTTCCCTGCTCGATTTCGCATTGCACTTTGAGAGATGCTGAGCTCATTTCATTCATGCCGCCTCGCCAGCCCCTGTCCTTGCTTAAATGCATGTGGAAATCAACACACATGCCTCACCTCAACTCACCCCACCTCCCCACCGCTCCCCTCTCACCCTTCACCCGTGCACTTGCCCTGCAATTTAGCAAGTTTTCTATTTACGTGTTTCGAATTTGTTGCTATTCGTAATTACCGCGCAATGTCAAAGCGGTTTTTATGGCTAACTTGTTGTTGTTGTTGTTGTTGCTATTCATTTTGTCAATCAACTAATCAGCTGTTACCTCATTCTTTTAGTTAGAATTGATATTACTAGTTTTTTTTTGCAATGCACAACTTGTTATATGGGCGGAATTCCATATAGATAAATACAGTACAGTGATGACTCGATATATAAATATATATTTGTTTATTATCTTGCACATTTAATCGTAGAAAGCATCGATTAATTATCGCTCATCAATCATTTACAGCTCAATTTTTTTCGACAACATTTCAATTCTAGATTAGATTTGCCAAAATTTTCCCTAAGAGTTGTTGATTATTTTTCGGCTGATGAATCATGTATATAATAAATATGTGTTCGAGAACAACGAAATATGTTTACACAGTTGTTAATCAATTTCAACGCAAGTTTCTCAATTCGTGTTACGTAAACTGAAAGCAAGCAGTGTGAGCAAGCAGTGCAAAGCAGTTAACTGCAGATCGCAGCAACACTGCTTGAATTGTGAGTACATAAAGTAGAAACTACTCGAACAACCCTCTCTGCTGATTGCTGTCAGTCTTCGAGACAAGGACACCTCCGACTCCGTGTGGCAGCAGCAGCTGGCAGCTGGCGGCATGCCCCGTTTCTAGAAAATACAAAACACGCGCTTTCAATGAACATGTTCCTTTGTGGCACAAGAAACAAGTCCTGGCAACAGCTGCCTTTTGATCCTTTTGCGGCCAGCTGCCGGCACACGTCCTCAATGCCCGATTGGTAGGCAGGTAATTCCGAACCTGCCCTGCCCTGCCCCGCCCCTCCCCTCACCCAGCTGCTGAAAGGGAGCACACAGAACAGATGTTGTAATAATCAATCCTAAGCATTTGTTGTTGTTGTTGTTTTTATTATGACACCTTTCGCAAGTAGCAAATGCAAAAAATACAACAACAAAATCGAATCGAACATGTAGGGATGTTGCAGGCGCATGAGCTCGACTAAGATATACCCTGCAGCCAATGTTTATTATCCGTTGTTGATCATTTTATTATTATTATTGTATTATATATTTTATATTGGAAATCGATGCATATCGATATTCGATAGACAGTGGCATTTATCGATCCTGATTAAGATTATATTTACCTTATGGAATTGGTGTTGCTTCCTGCTGTCTGCCACACACTTTCGCACCGATTCATTATACCCTTTTATCCATTTTGAATGGACGCAGGGTATAACAACTGGTTTCACTGCATTTGGCTGTCAATTAAAAGGCAAATAATAAATTTATAATTAGCTGTCGAAGCTTAAATACACTTTCTAAACAAAAATAATATTTTAAAATTATTAAAGTTGATTTTAAGTATTTTTGAATATTAAAGCAAAAATATTTAGAGATTTTAAAAATAATTAAGAAAAGATAAAAGAGAATTTTGCAACAATTAATTGTGCCCTAAGTTAACAAAGCTCATGCCAAAATATAAATGCTCTTTTGTAGAGTATGCAGAAATAAAAGCAAATTATATAAAATTGCTAAACACACCTGAGCAGCTCGCTGCGCATGCGAGTTGCGTTTGTGTTTCTTATTGGTGACTAACAACAACAACAACAACAACAACTACAACAACAACAACTACAAGAGGAGTAACAAAAGCGAGTGCAACAACTTTAAAAGGCCTTGCAAGGCCGTTTTTGCGTAGTATAAGTAACATTTACCACAAGTTGCCCCCAAGAGTCGCCATGCGCATTTTTTTTGTTGTTTTTTGTTTTTTGTTTTTTTTGTGACTTGAGCAATCTTTGCGACTTATGAAAAATTGAAAATGGAAGCTGTGCAGAGATTTCTGCTCTTACGCCGCAAATAGAATAGATTGTAGAATACATACATATATATATATATTTATATATGTATATATGAATATATTAAGATGACTTTTCGAGTGCATGCAGCAACTTGTCAAAAGGCGTCTAGACATCGCTGGTGTTTTTATAGGCGCATATTTTGAAATGCGTCGCGACGTCTCGCCCGATAATTTTAGATGCATTTGCACACATACAAATGTACATATACATATATATATGTATGTATTTACGCAATGTTGTTGCAACTGCAACACACTGTTTGCCAAGCCGATGACTCGCTCTGTTTTTCTGCTGCATCAGCTCAGTTATTATTATTATTATTATTCATATTGCAATCTGGTCAACTGACATTTCTCATTGCTTTGTACGTGCTGCTATTTCCTTTCTTCATATACATATACACATATATATATAGCTATGACACAATTCTAGATTTAAATAAGGAGATTTGGCGAGTGGTTTTTGGCATAAAGATAACGCCTACAATCAGTTTTTGCAGCTTATTTGATATTTATCGATAACGTTCCTTCGAAAAGGCGCCGTCAACACTTAAAGATTATTTTTTTGGTTTTTTTCTTTAAGAATTAATTAAGTGCCTGTAAAAAGTAAATAAATCAATTTAAAAGTCCATTTCCTATCAACAAAGAATTTTAAGTTCAAGGCATTCGAAATAACCCTTTTAATTTGTGGACATATATAATTGATGGCGTTTCTTAGCAATTCAGTTCCTACAAACAATTTATACTGTCTAAAGGTTGTATTTATTTCATAAGATTTCTATATATTGAAGGTTGAGGTTTCTATAGACTGTGACTAAGCATTTCAGATTAAATTTATACGAAGAGGAAATGACGTTTGCGATTTGGACATACTTTTGATAATAGATTCTAGTGTTATGCATTACTGTATTTTTCCTCAGAAATTTACAAAGTCAGACTTCTTTTTATATAATAATACTAACATTGGATTCCTTTGTCATAAAGAAATCCGAATGCAAGAATATTAAGCAAATAAATTAATACTAAACTGGATTCATTGTCATTCATAATTTCATGTATAATTAAGACAATCTGGCAACTCTCCAACAAAGAAACAGACAGTTTAAATGGAAATTAAATTGGAAATAAGCGTGGAATGCTTCAAGTGCAGTTAATTTATATTTTAATAAGTTTATCTGGTATTATTGAGAAAGTATTTGCAGCTGCCAGTGCGAAAAAAACAGAAACAGAAATAAATACAATTTAAGCCAGGCCCAGACAACCAGGTAAGCGAGTGCAGTGGAGCATATGTGCATACACACACACGCATACACACACAGATGTGCATGTGGTATACAAAAAAGCAGCTGCTGCCGACGCACTTCATGCGCTCTGCCAGCGTCAACATCAGCGTCGCTGTCTGCCTCTGGAAGGTGCGCGATAATTATGAGCTGCAACTGGCTGGCTGGCTGGCTGGGTTGTGGATGGAGGTGTCCGTGTCGATAACGGTGCATTGACACGCGCCACAAGTCAAAGGTGGACGAGGCTGCTGATTTTTAATGGCATCGGCGCATGCTCGGCAAAAAAAAATCAATGATCCTAGACACAGTGCGTTGCAGTGCTGCAGGGCGCTGCACCTACTGGTTGGAAAAGGATAACTGTAGTGTGTAACGGTTGTACGGTACGCCATCTTGCGTACACTAACTACTACGGCAAAAGTTGTACGGTTGTATTGGAGCAGAACCATTGTGACCAGATGTGCTCAAAGCGGAGCATGTATCCAACATACACACATGCAAACATACATATGCATATACATAATTGTATATATGCATGTAGACATATAACGGCAGCATAAAAAGCATCAATAGTTTTTGCTGAGCACAACGCTTAAATGTTTTTGCTATCCTTTTTTTCAATAAATTAGCCAAATTGCAAGCAGTTCCAAGAAGTGTAACCATAAACATGAGAAGAAAAAAAAACACAATTTCCAGACTAGCGTCTGTATATATATAATGTATGTTTTTATGTATGTAGCAGCTGTCTATGTTGTATTATGTTTACGTATTTACGTTTCTGTGTGTGCTGCGTCTGTGTCTCAGTCTCTGTACATCTGTTTCTGTTTCTTTGCTTCTCTCTTTGGGGTTGCTTTTGCTCTCTGACAGTAGTTCGTTCGTCGCTTGTCGGCTGCGATTACGTTTTCGTTCATTCGATTCAGTTCAGTCTCGCAGCTCGAATAGTAAGGAAGCAATGGGTACGCAGAACCAAAAACACTTAATTTTTTGCATTTAAAAAGTATAATCAAAAAAAAAAAAGGTTTTCTGCGGCCTCTCATCTAAATTGTGATATTGGTTGTACATTTTTATCAACAACAACAGCAACAAGAATCGAATTGACTTAAATTTAAATACAGAAAGTCAGCGTCTCTGTGTATGTGTTTTGTATTTTCCGTCAACGTCAACATCGTCGTCGTCGCTCAGGCAATATCAATACTGTGAAAAATCAATAAGAAAAGGAGATAAGCAGAAAATCTACAATTTTCGTGTCAAATATCTCAACACAAACTTTCATAAATAACCAAATTTTAAAGAAGTCGAAGTGTGGAACTTGAGTTTTTCAACAAAAAGAGAAAAATTGTCAAGGTGAGCTGAAGTTTTTCAGTAGATTTACTTAAATATAACCCCAAAAATAAAATGAAAACGTGACATCACAAAGCTATAGCTGTTTTTTCCACTACACATATGCATGTATATATGTATGTACAATGTACATTAATTAAAGCTACAGCTTACAAACACAAATAAGTTACACACACATATACACACACCGAGAAGAGCGAGTATTTTGTTCGTGCACAAGACAAAACTTACCAAAGCGTTTTGCTTAGTATATCATATTTAATTAAGAGCTCAGTTTTCTGACTGCTTGAAAGTAAAAATAAAATAATACTAATTATATATTATAATTGTTTTCTAATTGTAAATAATATGGCACAAATGGCTTGCAAAAATGTTCATAAAGCATATAATGATTTTGAAAATTTTGACGGTTGTTATGTTGTTCCCGTTTTGAGGGTCTCACTCTCGCACATTCGCTCAGCACACAGCCGATAGCGAGAGGTCGTTTTCGTAAAAAAAAATATGGCGGCTATAGAGTTGCCAAACGTGCGCTGTAGTCTTGGAATAAATATGTTTTTTCAAGTTATGCATGTGCTGTCGTTTTCTTTATAAATTTGTTTACTTAATTACTAATTTTTGCATTACTCATAGCGCTGTTTATTTTGTTTATCGTTTGAAATTAAACAACAAATGAAATCACTATTTGCATACGCGTATAAACAATACGTTTTACGCGAATGGCAACCCTATTTTATGAATGATATCAGCACTGCTGGCGCTTAACAACATTCCAAATGTTGTGGACGTGGAATTGGAAGAGTAGGGGTAGTGGAGCGAGGGGAACGCCAAGCACTTATTTGTTTTCGTTGGAATTTTCGACTGCGCCATTTTCAGCAATGTTGTTTTTGTCTATATATATTTAACCGATGACTATATGTATATATATAGTATGCTAAACTGGAGGCTAGAAGGTCAGCTGATGACACATTCATTCCCAAAACTGTTCTAATTTAATTAATTGTGTTTTGCTTTATTCTGTTCTTCTCTTCTTTGCTTTAGTGTAGTATATTTCCACTTCTCTCTTGAGCTCATCATTCATCATAATAAACAGTGCTCGTTTATTGTTGGATGATGCGCCGTTTCCTCTTTTTACTACATCCGATTATTCACACACACATAGACATACTCTCCACCCAGTTCCAGTTCCCATTTGGAGTTTTGGTTTTATTTCTCAACGTTTGTTTTGTTGCTCATTTCCGCTTCGAGCGGAAGTGGTGCACTCATGCGTACGTTGGAGTTTCTTCTTCACTTTGCACAAAAATAAAAAAAAGCCAGGGCCGTCGAACAACACACGACATATAAAGAGACCAAGCGTTAATGCTGTTTGCATTGTTGCCAATTTTCACAGACTCTTTTCTCTCCTTTTCTTCTTTTTTAAAGTTTTTATGCTTCATTGCTTTGAACTTTTGCGCTCGTTTCGCACAACAAAGAGAAAGTCTCAGAGCTCAAGCTTTGAAGCTCTGTGGCTTGAGCAACTTATTGTTATTGCTTGCCACAAATGCAACCCGCACCCATCAATGCCGCCTACACACAGAGAACGCACAGAAAGAGAGAGAGAGAGAGAGGTCCACGATGGTGGTCCTGCCCTGGAGCTGAAACAACAACTCCTACGTTTATATCTCGAGTTGATTTTCCACGCTTTTCACCAATAAACAAAAGTTCTCACGTCGCAGGAAAATCGCCTTTAAAGTAGATTTCGTAAAAAACAAAAAATATATTTATTTTTTCGTATTCATCTTTTGTTGTCCTGCTTCTTTGCTATCGACGGCAATCAGCATGAATGGACCCTGGACCAAGGCGCGGCGGCGGCGTTGGCCCTTGAAGAACAAGAAGAAGAACAAAAATACACACAATAATCAGAAGAACAAATGCAGCAAATGTAGAGATGTAGGAAAGAAAATTACTTTGGAATTCCCGGAATTCTCTGGGCTGAATCATCTCTCGATACGAGACGACCTTTGAGTCTTGGCCGCGTGAAAAACGACCTTTCATCTATTTCCACACACTAACGAGGCGCATTTAATGCATGCATGTCTCTATATGTATGTGTGTGTGTTTGGGTGTGTGTATTTTTCATGAGAGCGTACCCACATTCCAAGTCTCACATTTGAGCTGGATGCTGCCAGTTAGATAGAGATGGAGATAGAAAAACAACAGCACGACTTGACTTTCGGGTTTGGGAATGAATTTTCTTTGGAAAACGACTGGCTGCTGTGGCGTCAGGTCTTTGAACTGAGCCGCCGTTAGTTTTTTGTTTTTAAATTTTTTTGGGCAATCGATCAATGCTTAATATAGCAGAGAGTGAGAAAGAGAGAGCGAGAGCGAGACAAAGATAGAGCTCAGCAGCAGAGCTTGGTATATTTATGTATTTTATTATTATTATTATCGAAGTCGTCTTCGGCTTCGTCGACGGCGGTCGTTTTATTTCTCCTTCTTCTTCATCCTCTGCGTTGTCGGCTGCATTTCTTGGAAGGACACAGAAAATATTCTTTGTGTGCGTGTGTTTGTTGTTTTTTCTTCGTCTTTTACAGCGTCTGCCTCTCCTCTACTCCCCTCCCCCTTCCTTAACACAACATCTACTCCTGCATCAAGTTCTGCGTGACGACGACTCATGCTTATTCTCTTTTCCTCTCTCCTCCTCTTCCTTCTGTTGCACACAACTATCTCTGTCTCTGTCTTTGCTGGTCGTATCTGGTATCACCGCATTCCAATCTCGGTTTAGGAAAAAAGAATGGTAAAGTGTTTATAATAGTTTCCCACAGTCTGGCAGCGCAGAGCTTACATGCACACACACACATATATATAGCGGAGACCTTTGCTGCCTGCGGTTACCTTCACTTACAACACACACACACAGACAGATAGGCAAACAGCATTGAAACTCCAATCCCAGCTTTGCTTTATAGTTCAGCTTAGTTTCCAATCAGAAAAATAAATATAAAAAACCCAGCAACTTCAGTTCTTGTTGTTTTGCAGAGTTTTGTAGAAAAGTTGTTGGACTGCATTCCAATGCGCGCCTCGTTAGAGGTTCTCATTGCTTGTGCTTGTTGCTGTTGTTGTTGGTCTTCTTATGTTCTCTGTTTGTTGCCTTGCCTTGCCTCCTGCACCGTTGTTATAGTTGTTGCTGTCTGGCCTTTGATTATTATTTTTCGTTGCTTTGCTCTCTATCTGTGTGTGTGTTTGTTTTCTTTGGTATTTTTCTTAGTTCTCATCTCATTCATGATGCGCCCGGGAGGCCTTTTGCTGTTGCCACCTCGCATTTATTACAGAATAATAGCAACCATTTTTTTTTAGTAAATTATTCAATGAAGTATTTAAGTTTTTAGTTTTTTCTATCGATATCCATTTGCCAAATTGGTGATATCAACACTGCCCTGCCAGCCCTGGTAGGTTTTGATTAATGCTAATTTTTGACATATGGCAGCACCACATTGACTTCATTAAACTTCTGTCAAGCTGCTGCTAAAAGCAAATGCATTAAAGCGTTTACATTACAATTGTTAATGGGCAATTGCATTCCACAATAACAGCAAGAAGAGGAAGAAGAAGAACAACAGCAGCAGCAGCAGCAGCAGCTGTAAATGCAAGCTTCTGCACTTTGTACTTGGCATAAAGCAGAAGAAGAGGAAGAAACAACGGTGCATGTGAGAGCAGCAATTGAAGCAAAACAGAAGCAGCAGCAAAAACAATAACTGCAGCAGGCAGCATCCATTCTCCAACAGCCTCTCGAAGCTATCATCTTTGTCTTTGCTGCTGTTGCTATTGTTGTTGCTCCACTTCAGAAAGCAATGCGCAATCTCTGCCAATGCTGCCAACCCTAGATAGATGCCTCGCGTCGGGCATTTGTAATTTACAATTGCTTTTGTCTCCTTGCATTTTTGCATTTCGGTCTGCGAGCATTTTCTTCTTTTTTTGCACTCTTTTTTTTCTTGTTTTTTTTTTTTTTTACACCTAAGCACTGTGGAGCATTGTGTCTGTGTGTGTGTGTGTACGTGCATAGTTGTTTTTCCATTGATGGTTTTCTGTGTCTATTGCTATCCCCGTCGCTCGCACGCAGCAGCAAGCAGCCGTTCCTGCATTTATGCTGCACTGCTTTTTTTATGCTGTGGGGCTGCTTGCGGCTGCTGCTGCTGCCCAAGTTGTTTGACTGCATTCCATTAAAACTTTCTCACAGTCGGCTAGCGCTGGCTACGAGTGCAGTTTGCTTGCTTGCACGAGTGCATGGCACTACCACCCACCCCCCTCTCTCTCTCTCCCTCTCGCTGTTACTGCTGGCGCAGCAGTGTTGCTCGCATTGGAACGGAAAAAATGCTATATGGCATAAGCTGCTAGAAAAAGCTAAAAATAAAAATAATATTTTTTTTTTTTTTTGAATTGGTTTATTTAAAATCTGAAAAAACGAAGAAAGCAGAATCAAATAGTTTTTAGACATGTTTTTATTTTCAATTTTTATCAAATAAATAAAATATTGAGATCTAGCTATTAAGTAGCCAACACGGAGCTGCTGTCAACACTGGCCTGCAGTCGTTGCCCCGTCCGTCGTGAGCTGCAATTGTTTGGCGTGTTTGTCTTGGCTGGTTTGTGACTGTTGGTCGTCGCCTGACTTGACTCGCTTTGGCCAGGCTTGGAAATTTTGGACTTTGTACAACGTTCCGACGGCAGACGACGGACGGCAGGCAGACGGCGGCGTTCATGCATTGCTTTGCTGCTGCCGTGAAGTAAATGTCGAAAAACGGCTTACAATCTCTTTGGCAGGCTGCATGTACCAAAAAAAAAAAGAAGAGGAAAAAGGAGACCACCAAAACAGTTGATAATTTAACACAAGTTAAACTATCATTAATATATTATCAATTAAACTGAAGTCTCTTGGCAACAACAGCAGCTGCAATCAACACTTGAACTCGTGTTTCTTTCATATCTCTTCACTAGGAATGCAAGTCATTTCTAGTATTATATATATATTTATCGCCATGTGATGATAATGAATGCAATTTTCAACAGAAAACCCAATGAGTCAACTATTTGTGTGGCGCCAACCGTCACACCTAAATTGAAAATAATTCAGACACTTGCGCCTGCCGCCCATACCAAAGTGTGTAGTTGTTTTTCTTTCATTTAATCGACCAGCTGTGTTCTCCATAAAATTCTTGATGCATACATTTGATGCATCCATTGCAGATGACTCGCATCGGCGCAGTGCGTGCCACTTTCCACTCGCAGTAGTAACTTAGTTGTACGCTACGTTTTGGCTACAACCAACCACCTTAGCCAGATGAAACCACCCTTTTTCGTTTGCTTGCCACATGTGCGTGCGAGTGAGATGGCATCACATCAATTCTAGGGGTGCTTTAAGGTCGTTGATGCAGCATCATCCAGCATCACCATCAGTTGCTTGAACTGCGTTTCAGTTTTTCTCTCCAGTTAGTAAAAAAAAAAATACATACACAACTCAAATCTGCATAGAAAATTGGGTTTTTCCTCAATCAAAGCAAACAAAAATATCTAAAATAAAATTTAATTAAGTGAGTTTTTGTTGTCAATATGTGTATATAAAATGATGTACATAAATTTCCAATTGTGACAATTATTTTTGTTACTGTCTATGAAAGGCTTTTGTAATTATTGACGTGCATTCCAATTTCGCAATTAGGCTCGTGAACTTGCGTAGCGATAAACGTGTCTGCGTCAATGCTTGCGATAACAGTCTAGAACTAAAAGTAATTTCCTTAATCAAGCAATACACTCGTACTTTCTATATGAGTGAGTGGGTGGTATGCAGTAAACTCTGCTTAAATACACTCGCCAGCAATTCATGAGCTTGCAGTTGAATGGCATGTGTGCTGCAGACACAAACACTGGCATAAAAAGAGAGTGTGTATAAAGTAATATATATATTTACTATATCTTTTTTTCTTTTATAAATAAAGTTCGTTTGCATTTTGATTTTCTTTGCAGTTTGAATTGCAGCCGCTAACAAAAACTACCGGAAGTAACAGAAAGAACAACTTATCAAGATGGCAAATATAGCATCCAAAAACCGATACCTTATACCCTTTGAATCGTTGACAACATCACCAGCCATATTACCACCAGCATTAACATCAACAACAACCGTATTGGATCAAGTGGACAATAACACGAATACGTCAAGATTGTTCAAAACATATAGAATGAATGAGAAATACCATCGCGAGGCCGAGCGCTTGAAAACATTTACGAATTGGCCAGTGTCATGGCTGGATACGCAGACGTTGGCCCAAACGGGCATGTACTACACCCACGAGGGGGACAAGGTCAAGTGCCAATTTTGTGAAGTGGAAATCGGGCGATGGGAGCGCGATGATCAACCTGTACCTGAGCACTTACGCTGGTCCCCCAATTGTCCGCTGCTGCGTCGTCGCCGCACCAACAACGTACCCATTAATGCCGAGGCACTCGACGCCATTCTGCCCCCCATCAGCTATGACATATGTGGCTCCAACAATTCGGCGATAGAGGTCCACGACACTGCCTACTCCGAGGGTCGGCAATCGCTTATACAGTCGACGAGTGCGCTTTCCTCCACACCAGCCGACGTTGTTACATCGTTGCAACCATGCAGTCGTCCACCGGCGGCTGCCTCAAGCGGTGGCTCGTATTTTCCCGAGTATCCCCAATATGCCATCGAATCGGCGCGATTACGCAGTTACGAGGATTGGCCACTCAACATGAAACAGAAGCCCCAACAGCTCGCCGAGGCGGGTTTCTACTATACGGGCGTTGGCGATCGCGTTCGCTGTTTCAGTTGCGGCGGCGGCTTAAAGGACTGGGACGATCAGGACGAACCCTGGGAGCAGCATGCTCTCTGGCTGAGCCAATGTCGTTATGTAAAGCTCATCAAGGGTCAGCTCTATGTGGATGCTGTGGCCGAGAAGGCGGCGGCAGCGCGGCGAGGGGAACAGCATGCTCTCCACAAACCAGAATGCAGCGACGAGGAGGAGCAGCAGCTCGTCTCAAGCAGTGCAGAAAGCAGTGCTGCAAGCAGTTGTGCTGCTGCCCCAGCCACGGCTCCAATTGCGATTGCAGCTGCCGTTGTCCCTGCTGTGGAGAGTGGCGATGTGGTGCCAGAAGCATCCACAGCTGCGTCGCGTATCCACGAGAAAATGATGGCCCAGGCTTGCTGCACCGAAGGCGTTTCAGGAGAAAAGACTCTGATACGCGAGGAGAAACTGTGCAAGATTTGCTACGCCGACGAATACAATACGGCATTTCTGCCCTGCGGCCATGTGGTGGCCTGTGCCAAGTGCGCCTCGTCCGTCACAAAGTGTCCACTGTGCCGGAAGCCCTTCACCGATGTGATGCGTGTTTATTTTTCTTAGATGGTCGTTGTACATTCATAGGAACTCATCAGCAGCAATCCCTCCCGCGAATACAGAAAATTTACGGGTTGCCCAGAGCGTGGCACGGCCAGCTGTTGGACCTGATCCTTCAGCTGGCCGTTACACAAAATACAACAACAACAACAGGAACAACAATAGCAACAATTGCTGCAACAACAACAACAAAAGTAAAAACAACATTAACATTAACGTGCATAATTAAGCGTAGTATGTATAGTATGAACTATAATAATAATGTACAATTTAAATATATATATATATGTAACCATAAAGCACAATTCTTCTTGATTGTTTTGCCTTAATGGGCGGGCTGCGTTCCGGGTTTCTTGGAGGCGTTGTAACAGGCCCTGTCCACAAGTGGGTGTCTCTAATCTGGTTTATGCAACTATTCTACAAATAAGGTAAGTGGTAAAACTGTCGTACTATATGGCCTGAAGTTACGACTGTATTTGAGCTTAATAGTTTCTTAGATTGCACACCTGTTAAAGGAACACAATAAATTTTATATTTATTATTTTAATTATATTTATTAATAATAAAATATAAATTTAAATCCATTTTTTCTGATAAGCTCCCCACTCGATTTGTGGCTCCTTTGAGGTTGCAGATATCGTTAGGAACTTACTATTATTACTTGTAAGATAATATTAGTTTAGTTTGCAATTTATTATTATTATAATTGGGGAAAGTTAGCACTGCGACCTATAAGGTCTATTGTGCCCCCTTACTGAGCCTACAGCTCTTCCATCAATCCCAACTCCTGCACGAATGCTAGAATCTTTGTTGGGTTGAGGGTTCCTATGTCCTTGGGCCTCATGATATGCTGCCCTTGGAGGCTGCATCTTTTCCTGGTTAAGGCGACGCATTCTGTTAGGATGTGCGTCGAGGATTGCTCCTCGTATCCGCAAAACCCTTATACATTGCTGCTATAAATACCTAATTTGGTTAGGTGACTTCGCAGTCTGGATTTTTTTTAGTTTGCAATTTCTCAATCACTCAAAATTGAATTATAGTACAGAGAACAACAGTCAAGCACAGCTAAGCAATAATCTAATCAAACAAAAGTTAATTGCCTTAAATTCTTTGTTGGGCACGATAAAAAAGGTGTTGCAACAATCGCTTTTCGCAATTTAACGACAGCGTGCGCCACGTTTGCTTTGGGTTCGTTGAATCCGTCAACAAAGGCGCGCCGTTTACTTAATTAGCACGTTCCTGGCTCGATCTTTGTTTCGGCTTGTTATCAGTTTGGACGGGTTTCTTATCGTCTCGCAGATAACGGAAAAATCGTTGCACACAGTTCATTCAACTGCAGAAATGCACTAACAATGCATCAGCGTCATCATCATCGCTAACTTGGCCAACTGCTGGCTAAACCAATTGGCGGTTTTGGAATGTGAAGTCTGGCAAAAAAATGAAACTCAACATTTGCCACATCAACTAACAACAAATTCATTTGCAGTGCATTTCAATTTGTTTGACTGCATTCAGATTCAGCCAGATCCGGTTTCAAATCTCTTAGCCAAGGTAGTCGCTGCAGCTGCCCTACCACAACTGGGCACTTAGGCAATCAGCTTCGGTTTGTCATCGCATGAATCAAATAAACTGGGTGAAGTCAGCGCCTGAATCATAACTCTTGCGGCAACTTCGATTATTTATATTGACAAAGGAAAGAGTCTTTCAACAGGCGAAAAAGCTAAATCAATATTTAATCGTAATGCTAATTTTTGCTCTACTTTTTTTCAATGTTGACTTTGAGCTGCGTTTGGCTTTCAATTAACACTTGGGCAAATTGAAGGTCGCCACTAAAAGTTCTGACTTGCAACCAGTCTGGCTTGCCAAAGACTAGTTTCCCTCTCAGCTTCTTCTTCATTTCTTTAAATAACTTAATTCATTTGCTATTTTCAATTTTGTTAAATTAATCTTTTAATTTCGTAACCAATTTGAAATACTCTCGCCGAATACAAATTTCACATGCATCATCTTTTTTTAGCGAGAGTTTTTATTATTGTCATTTGTCTGACAAATCAGTGATGAATTACGTATACGTAAAAAGTTTGTATGCGCAGCTGTATATGGTTTTCCATATATACGAACAGTTGTTTCTGTATACATATTATATATATACCATATATGCATTTCGAGCGTGATGTCATTTTTTGCCAAAATTGCTGTAGATTTTAGAGCAGATGGCACAATTGAAATGCTTTTTTTATCTAGTTTGTTAAAACTAAAATCAAGTTTTGTGTTTTCAGCGTTTTGTTCCACAATTGATCACCCAAAACGTGAATTGTTCTTTGATTTTGAGTCACATTATATAATATCTAGTTTTTGATATCGTCAATGCCTTTTTTAGACGATGCAGCAAAGAAATAAAAAACACAAAATTGCGCAATCGAAAGCTCATAAAAACTTGAATTGAAATTCAATTTATTATTTTATTTTAATTTAAAATATGTATTTTAACTATATTAATCTAATTCATATTTAAAAAATTAACCTCAATGATGAAACGTTTTTAGTTAAATGCAAAATAAAAACACAAAAAAGTTCATAAAAAACTTTGAGAAAAATTAATTTAAAAGCAAGAATATAATGAGAAACTTAGCCTGATAAATATATTTTAAAACGCATTACAAATTAACAATAACTACATTTAATAATCAATGTAATGAAAATCGAAATTGAATATAAATAAATCAGTTTTATTTTTTAGAAATAATAAAAATCTTTTCAATATTTTAACATTAGCCGTGAACTGCTTGTTAGCACTGCTTGCTGTCTGTGAGCACTGCTTGCTGCTTGTTAACACTGCTTGCTGCTTGTCACAACTGCTTGGTGTGTGCACTGACTAAACGCCAAGTGTTGCCAACTTAATGAATGAGGTTCACACGTATTATTGGCAACTCGGCGTAAATAGTTTATTGTGACTTGATTACATATTCAAAAAGATTGCTTAACGGCGACTCAGAATTTCGATGTTGATAAACTTGTCGTTGGCCGCTAAAAATGCTTTGTGCACATTGACATGGATGGCGACATCGACCAGATTCGTATTGCTAAAGTAATCCATGGCGACAACATTGGCATTTATGCCCCAGGGCCCGTTGAGCCACTGATTCACCTTGGGATTAATTAATGCCGCTCGCTCCTTGGCCGTCTGCAACTTGTGATTGTTGAGCGCCTGTTCGATGCTCTTCACTGCCAGAAATATCCAACCATCGTCCTGCACCGGCGAATCCGGTTTCCTGCTGAACAACAGACGCATATAGTCCAAAGTCTGGGAAATATTCATATAGCTGGTGCTGAAGCGTTGCCAGGAGCTGCACAGTAAAACGGATTCTTCAAAGCGAAATATGCTGTTAATGACTGGAATATGTTTCAGTTTTGCTTTACTCACCATTCTCCGGATAGGGCAGCTCCTCTGTGGGAAACAGGAGCAGCACCTGCCTGTTCACAGCACGCAAATCATTGAAGCTGCGATCCGCACAATGCTCATTGAGGCTAACATTTCGCTCGTAGAGCACTTCGCCCAGTTCCTGGCGCAGCAGATGGTAGACACCACTGTAGATCTCCGGATGCTTGTAGAAGCCAATGGGAAACGAGCTGAAGTCCAGCACAACCACCTCATTGGACAGCTCCACAAAGCGACGCACATCGCGGAGCACATCGCGCAAGGGATTGATGAACATATTCTCATTGACCACCCAAAAGTTGTCCGCCTCGTTGCTGCTGTCCATGTTTCTATAGCTGCGGGAAGGGGATGGGGAAAGGATTAGCTTTGCTAATCTGCTACCCCTAGCGAGTTTGAGCTTACCCCACACTGAGATCCAGATAGCGTATGCCAAAGACAAGCTGTGACCACACATCGAAATGCTGGGCAACCAGATAATCCTTGACGAGCAGAGATTTGGTCTTGCTGTAGTTAGTTATGTAGGCGCCCGAGGCATGGGTGCCGGGCAGAAAGAGATGCTTCAGCGGCATGTTTGCCGCATCCTTGAGATGGGCCAGCCAATTGGGCTGGATCTTGAGGCAGTCAATGGTCAACAGTTCGCTGCCATTGTAGCTGGCCACATAGTAGGGCAGACACTTGCCATTGGGGTACTTGGTGGCCGTTGTCTGCTCGGCTTGGGGACGATTCCAGCCCCCTGGAAAACTCAGCTTACCCAGCTTAATTGGCGTTTGCCTTTTGCCCGTTCGATTTCTGATGCCATCGATGCGCAGCTCGGGCTGAAAATTGGACACGGATGGATCTTGGCGATAGATGCCCACCCACTCGGGTGGCGCATAGCAATCGGGTCCCCAATTGACCTCCAGACAGGTTTCCGTTAGGGTTTTGCCCGCCAGCGAAATGGTTAGAAAGATGGGACAACTGGCTGAATGAGAGCTGGTTTAGAGTTCCACTTGCAAGCAGAGCACTCACCTGCAGGCGGCGCCACAAGCAGTTGCAACTGCAGCAACAACAACACAGTTTTCCACATTTCAAATGACTTAAATGACTTTTGATTATTAGTTTTCACGTGCTGATTGCTCGACGGCTGGCGCTGAATTAATGGCCACAGCCACAATTTGTAACCTTTGTGGCTCAATTTGCACCACACAAATAAATGCACCACAAAATTGAGCGAATCGGCTTGAGCTCAGCTGGCAGCTGTTGCCTCATTCAATTAAGTCAAATTAATGAATGGCGAGTTACACGCAGAGAGAGAGAGAGAGAGAGGAGAGGGAGAGGCAGAGAGAGAGGGAGAGGCAGAGAGAGGGAGACAGAGAGAGACTGAGAATTAGAGCTGAGAATATTTTTGCTCTTATTTTTTATGGTTTTTTTTTCACTGTGTGAGCAATATTTTCGTCAACGAATCTGCTTAGCTGAAAATTATAAATATTCTCAGTACAAACTCGAAATTTTAATAGACTAAAAATAAAATGAGAATTTTGAATAAAATACCGTTTTTAAGAAATAAATCCTCCCCGATTAAAAAGTCTAAGAACCTCTCAAATAAGTAAACAATTTTCATTTTTTTATAATTTTTATATACAAATATTTTCTCATTTATTTGTTGTGGTTTTTGCTTCGTTTTTTGTTTGTTTGTTTTTTGTTTTTTTTGCAAAGTTAAAAAACTAAAATTGTAACAATGAAATTATCGATTTTTTCGTTTTTGTTTTTGTTAGCTTAAACTATTGACTTATGCATAACTTAAGTACAACAATTCTTAGGCTTAACTTTAACCGGTTCTGTACAGGCTAGCAATTAATTTTTGATTACGTGTTTTTTATGGTTGTTCCTCAATCATTTTATAATTATAATAATTTTATAAATAATATTCGAGTTTGTTCGCTTTTGCTTAATTTGCCATTAATTAAACGTATTTTGTATAAGTACAATTATTTTGAACGGAATGCGGGCATTTAGCATAATAATAAAAAATAAAATAAAAAATAATAATAAAAAAATAAAAATAATAAAAAAAATAAAAAATAATAATAAAAAATAAAAAATAATAATAAAAAAATAAAAAATGTTGCTAAAATACCAATATGTAAATAAATAATGTTAAGTATTATTTGTTGTAATTTGCACAGGTACGCAATGGTGTTCAAGGCAGCTGTTTAATAATTTCTTTTCATTTCTTTTCGCTTGAGGTAGGCAATTTGTAATTGGTTAATTAAGTAATTGGTTAATTAAGTAATTGGTTAATTAAGTAATTGGTAATTGGTAATTGGTAATTATAGAACAAAACAATCAAACTTGGCATCGGGCAATGGAAACAGTCTACAAAACTTAAAACAGCTACCATCTTAACAAATAATTTATAAATAATTTATGTACTTTAGTGTTTCCTTTAATTAATTACAATAATTAAAAAAAAAAAAAAAACATAAAAAACAGTCTTGTGGTTGCATTTGTGTTAGTTTCTCGTTACGCATGAAAATTGGATGCGAATGAATACGAATACGAGTATATATCTTCATATATATATATATGTATTGCATATATGTATATGTATGTATGTGTGTATTTATGTGTGTGTGTGTGTGTTTTATATAAATAAATTCTGCTTAATTACTGGGTACTTATGCGCATGTCTTTTGCTTGGTTTTTGTTTAGGAATTGGAATAGCTCCGATTTAAGTTTTCGATTTATATATACATAATGTGGATAGGCTATACAGTCTATGGCTATATCTATATACAGGCCAACTATTTACAGATCTAGCAGCTCATTACACTCAGAGAAAAAGGCTGTTCTTAGTTCAAACACAATCATCACAAAGTTTCAAGCACTTGCAAAATTGGATCAGTAACAAAAATTCTTGAATTTTCATCCCAGCTTTCCACTTGTTTCAAAATGTTTTAGATTTGTTTTAAGATGGATCAATATTGATTTAAGAATTTTGCCATTTAAGAGTTTTAAAATCTTTTCCAAGTAATTTCGTACTTTAGCCCGAAACAGTCAAAAATGTTGCAAGAAAAACTACTTTTAGAATTTGCAAGCAATTCCCCTACATATTTTCTCTGAGTGTACGCTCTGCTTCCTTTCAGCTCACCTGCTGCGTGAGCAGATTAACTAATTCCGTTCGCTCCATGTTGTTCAGGGTGTGCATATCGACTCCCAGCGCTGCTGCCACCGCCTCAATGTCCAAGCCGAAGGAGGTGAGCAGCTCGAGGAAGCGCATCTCCTCGCCGGTTAGCGGGTTCGTGAGCGTGGGGCACGAATGGTTGCACTGCGGCCAGCTGCAACGCTCGAGCAGACGCAGATTGCATTTCTCCGGCACGCGTGGCACTCGCTGGTTTGGCTTCAGTTTGGAGGCATTGTTGGAGGCGCGTCGGTTTTGCGGCTCCAGCGGCTGCTCCTGTTGCAACTGTTGCTGCTGCTGCTGTTGTTGCTGCTGCTGCTTGCGTCGCTGCTGGCGTTGCTGCTTGCGCTGCAGCTGCTGCTCGGCAGTCAGCTGTGGACGTCGCTTGGACTTGCTGTGATTACTGTTGTTTTTATTGTTGTTGTTGTTGCTGTTGCTATTGTTGTTGTTGCTATTATTGTTCTTGTTGTTGTTGGCTTCATTTTCACGCTTGCGCTGCTGCTGCTGCTGTCGGCGGCGCTGCTTGCGTCGCTCTTGGCGGCGACGCTTGCGCTCCTCACGCTGTTCCTTACTCAGATGATTCCGCTTACGCTGCTCCACCTGGTTGAGCTTCTGCACACGCTGATGCTGATGCCGCTGCTGATGTCTTTGGTTATTCCCGTTCGCATTCGGATGTGGATGCAGATGGGGATGTGGATGTGAGTGTGGATGCAACGCCGTCGTCGTTGTCGTTGCCTCCGTGGAGCGTTTGAGTTTGTTGTCGTGGCGCTTGCGTCGCTGTCGCGTGGAGTGCTCCCAGCACCGCAACGCCTCCGGCAGCGAGATGTCATCGATCTTGATGTTGACCCAGTCGCGTTTCGAGAGGACCGCATGCCCAATGCAGCTGGGCGCAAACACAGCGCTCACATTGTCCAGCGAGGAGCGCAGGGCGCCGCCCATCTCATGTATATAGTTCCATTGCTGCGGCGTCACCGGTGCACCCACATTGTCGGCCCTCATCTGTGCCTCGTCGAAGAGCCACTGGAACACGAAAAGTGGAGCTGCAAGCAAGAAGGGATGAAGTTAATTATGTTATTCGAATTTATTTCCAGTTGCAGTCAACTCACTTTTAAGCGTTGGATAAAGGCGATATCCGAAGTAGCAGCGCCACGGCTCGGCGGGATGCACCTTGGTGCAGTCCTCGGGCAGAAGGCCCTGCCACAGTCGCCAGCCCTGACGGACTGCCTCGCTGGACGCGACCGCCGAGGGCGTGTAGGGTTCGCGATCGAGAAACCAACCCGAATCGCTGACACCACGCACCGTCACCGGCACCTTGCGCTCATTGACCAGAAAGTCGCGTATGCGATCCAAGTTGAGCATGACACCCAAACCGCCGGCAGAAGAGCCCACCAGCAGCAGCTCGCCGCCGGCAACACGTCCCAGTCCAAGTGGAATCAGATCGGCAATCACCTGGCGCAGGATCAGGGCGCCCATAAAGCGCCAGCTGTTCTCACGATCCCGCGTATCCGGCTCGATACGGGTGCCCGACCAGGAGTCGCTGCTGCAGTAAGGCACCAGCACATGGTTCGCATTGTGCCAATAGGGATTCTCCTCAGCGTGAGGAGACAGAATGCCACCAACTGTAAGAGAGAATTTAGAATTAGTTTAAACTGAAAGGTAAGCCAACTTAAATCTCCATTTTTATTACTCACCATCTCGTGTCTCTGGCCACTGGGAGGAGGTCATCAGATGGCGCAGTCGCATCCAGCGCGCTCGGCAAGAACGGTTGTCAAAACAATGCCAGCCACCCTCGAGGAAGACGACCCACTTTTTGGAGTTGGGCTGCTTGCGCAGATAGAAGCCCGCATGGGTGCCATCGTTGCAAGTGATGCTCGTGTTTGTCAGCGAGGCGCGTTTTAGCGAACGGCTGTGATCCCCACCACCTGCAGCTGCACCACCACCAGCACCACTCGCTCCTGCTGGATGCATGACCTCATCCAGCGGCGTGCGTTGATGCAGCGAATTCGCATTGGACGCCGCCTGCTCCTCTTCAAGTTCCAGTGGCGTCTTTCCAACGCCAAATGTGTCCATGTTGTCATCGTTGTTGTTGTTGCTGCTGCTTTTAATGCTGTTGCTGTTGGCGAGCGGCAACACACTGAGCACAATCAGCAGCAGCAGCAGCAACAGCTGACAGCTTGACGATGGCGTCGACGTCGGCGTCGTCGTCGTCGTCGTCGCTGTTGACGCCGTCTGGAAGAGAGTTAATCAAACTTGTAGTTTAGTTGTGATAACAAACAAAATATATATTTAATACGAGTTGAAGGTCTAGGTTGGTTATCGTTTAATATTTATTGCTAAGTCATCGTTTTATAAATAAATAAATTAATATTGAATATAAATAGATAGAAGCCCAATTTGCATTTGGCGCCTAAGCAATAACTTTTATTCCAGTTTGCTCTCAAAGAGAGCTGGCAAGCTGAACTCAGCCTATCAGATGCCCGTGCTCTCCCTGCTCTCACTCTCTCTCGCTCTCTCTCAGGCATTGTCACCGTTAAACTCATTCACAACTTTTTGTCGTCGTTAAACATGTACTCGTAAATAACACAACTCTGCGCTCTCTCTTTTCGAACAATCTCTCTCACACTTTTTCTCACTCTCTCTCTCTCGCTGTTGCTTTTGCTCTGGTTCTGCTCATGCTGCGGCCGCCTGTTGCTCTTGTGGTTTTCTGTTATTGTTGTTGTTGCCTGTTGTATGTGTTTTTTTCTTTTTTGGCGGAAAAACTTGCTTTGATCAAAATGCGAGCAAGAAGCTTTGCGATAAGATCAAAGAAATTTTTGCCGCGCATTTCGTTACGTTATTGTTGTTGTTATTGTTATTGTGTTACGTTGTGAACTGTTTTTGTTGTTGTAACGAGAGCAAAAGACAGAGAGGGAGAGAGAGAGAGAGAGAGAACGCTTGGCTTGAAGAGAAAAGTATTTAGTCAAACATGGCTAGAGAAGTTATTTCTGTGTTATTACAAACACATATTTTAATATTAATCATACGCCCTGTGGGCAAACCCTTTCAGTCAACAAAAACAAGCACGTAACACCTACACTAAGAGAAATAAGCTGTTGCTTAGCTAACTAATCTTGGTTTAAGCTGGTTTAGTTTTATTTTAAGATGATATCACGTTTAATTTAACAACTTGAGAACTTTAAGTACGTAAATATCGGTCTCTATAAGTAATCAAGTTCCTTATTTAAGCAAGTCTCTTGAAATGAGAAAAGTTATCCCAAATCAGTCCGACATTTTGGTATTTTGGGGAAACAAGATATTCGTATGCGATTCTATAATCTTTGACCTTGGCCGGATTTTGAGAAAAGCATGTACTTGATTTGGACATAACATGCTCTATATTTTTCTGAGTGCACACACGTGATTTCCACATTGTCATGGCCGCTGACGCGTGGTAATCAGCGGCGTCGACGTCGACGTCTATTTTCTGTTTCAGTTTTTATATTTAGTTGTTGTTGTTGCTGTTGCTGTTCTTGGCTTTGAACTTAAGGTCGGTTGTGCACATCAATCAAAATGAGCAGCGGCGATTAGTAGTTGTTGCTGTTGTTGTTTTTATTTTGATTTTACGCTATTTTCCAGCAATTTGTAAATGATACAAAAACAACAACAAAACGCGTGCCGCCAACAAAAACACAAACAAACACAACAACAACAACAGCAACATGAAGAACAAAGTCCAAAGGCAACGATTTTAGTGTCTCAGTGTGTCAGTCTGTCAATTGTGTCCGCCTGTCTGCGCCGCTGTCTCTGCATAAATAACCATTCAGAAATCGTAAAGAAATCTTCAATCAATGTTTATTTTGGGCTTTGATGTTCTGCCGCCAGTGCCGCTAGCAACGACAATTTGCAGACAAAATGTAAATGACACGGACAATTTGAGAGGAGGCCTACAAAAAAAGAAGAAAAAAAACAGCAAGAGAACAATAATGGACACACACACACACACACAACTTGGCCAGTTGTTCAACAAGTTCGAACTTGACCGGCGGCTACAGCATGTAACGGTAGCGCATTTGGCTTTAAGCCAAATAGCTATGGCTTTAAGTTGCTTTAGCTTTTCCAGCTGCTCGCAGCTCTTCCTCATGCTTGGCACACAAATCGAGCGACTTTCCTTCAATCAGTGTGATTTTTGTTTTGTTTTCAAGTTTTGCTATCGCTGCTGTTTTGATTGCTGCCTGTCAGTCAGCGCGTCTGCTGCGGGGTCTTCCCCCCACAGGCAACGAAAATTCAAGAAACCAAAAAAAAAAAAACACCTCTGATGTTTGCCGCTTAACAAATTGACAAGAATTCCAACGCTAACAGCGGCATCGCAGAGAGGTGCTCGAAAAATACGCAGCATTTATTTCAATTCAATTTTATTTGAATTTATTTTTTTTTTTTTTGTCTTATTCTTCTAGGGTTCAAACCAAGAAACCGCATTCCTTTTGAAAGTCGCTTGACATTTTAAAAATGTTTGGTACTAGAAAGACTTTAACTAGGAATTCCTTTCTTAGGTTAACAATTTCATGGAAACAAGAATCATATTTTCAGCCATAAATGTAGTATTATTTCAGAGCTCAAATCACAACTAGCAATGCATTGCTTTTGTATTGTTTTGTTAAAGTTATGGCAGTGGGAAAATTGGGAACATAAACAAACTTTTCGAGCAACTCTCGTTGGGTTGACAGGCTTGACGATATAGTTTTTGGGGCTGCGCCTACGATCTTCTAATGTTAACAACGACCCACCAAAAGAAAAACAAAAATAACAAAATTACGTGTGTGCGCGGATTTACGCTTGAGTAAACAGAACGCGTGCCCACATTGACACACACACACACACACACGCACATACACACACAATCACACACACACACACTTAGCTAGGCAAGTAACTCACAGATACAAGTGGAGACACTGAAGATAGAGATACTTGGATTCGAGCGTACGTTGCACTTGTTGTTTACCTGTTAAGAGAAAAAACGGCAGCGCCGACAACGACAACAACAACAACAACAAGAGCGGCAGCTGCTCTGTCGTCGTCGTCGTCGTCGCCGTCGGCTCCGGCAAAGGAAAAAATGTTCACAAGCGCCGCTTAATTACCCTATATAGCGTCTTAAGTTGCGCTATTAATTGCGGGCACTGCTTATTAATATTTTGCTTTTGGCTTGTAGCGACTCTTTTTTCATTTTTTTTTTCTTCTTTTTCTGTTCAGTTGCCTGTATTCCGATTTCTTGCGCCGACAAAGGCGCATTTGCTGCTGCTGCTGCTGTTGCTGCTGCCCCATCCCCTCCCCACCCCCTTTTATCTATGTGGCTCTCCTCTGGCCGGGCATTGGGTTTGGGCGACTGCTCTGTCTGGGGGCTGGCTGGCAGCCAACTACTTGTCGCGACGATTAAATTGTCAGTTTTTATTAATTGCTGCGAATAATCAAGTGGCGCTGTCGCTGTCGCTGTCTCTATCGCTGCCTCTGCCGCTGCCGCTGCCACTGCCGCTGCCGCAGTTGGCGTCTCTGCTGGCGCTAAGCTTTTTATGAAAATTCAGCATACGCCCCGTGGGGTGACTTGGATTAATTTGATTTGATTGTGAGTGTTTGCTTGCCAGGTGATCGTGTGCATGTGTGTGTGTGTGTGTGTGTGTGTGTGCATGTTAATTTATTTATAATAAAAAGTTTGCAGCTTGTGCAGCTAATACTATTATTATTAAATATGTGTCAGTTAAATGAATTAATCGCTTACTAATTGTTACATGTTTTTGCATTAGCAAATTTGCCAACGATTTACGGCCAATAATTATTTATAAGCGTCAAACAGGGCGTGTAATAAATTCAATTAAATCAATCCAATATGTAAAATATGTATTTAAAACTTGTATTTGTGATTTATAGTTGAATGTTATTAGTTGTTATTAACGAAATGATCAATTAATTCAAAACAACATTTGCATAAGGTATTACTAAATTTCATAATTTATTCAAATTCGATAAATGTCTGCGAGACTTATCATATTAAGCAGAATGCCATCTCGCATATTGATGGAATGTCGTTTAATACAATTTTAATTGCCCAGATGGAATGCCGTTTGATATAATTTAAAATAAGTTCCACAAAATTTTAAACAAGCTTTTCTTCAATTTTAACTAAAGATTTGCTAAGCGATTAGTTGTCATACATGTTTTCTTCCACTGCATTTCCCTTGCCGTTAACAAATCACAAACGCAACACACCCACATTCCACTACTACACACACGCACACACAGTCAGACAGTAAAAAATGCAACATAATCAATAACGACCTTGTCAAATCAAAGGAAAAGAGCGGCACATTTTGGCTTGCAACTAGAGCGGGCTGAGCGGCAACGAGGGAATGAAGTGGAGTGGAGAGAAGTGAAGTGGTTTTTATTTATATTTTTGTTTTGCGTTTGCGTTTGCCTTTGCGGCTTCTTTGGCTCCTTGTGCACCACCCAACCCTGCATCAACTCATTAACAGAGCACTTGCCGCAACAGCAGCAACAACAACTCTCGCTCTCTCTCTCTCTGTCTCACACGGCTTATCGCATACGCTTAAATAAATAGCGGGCCAGGCATAAATAAACTTCCGTTGCCGTTGTTTTTTGTTGTTGTTGTTTGTTGTATTATTGTTGTGAGATTGTTTGTAGACGTATCGGAAAGAACGTTGTGTAAAAAAGAGCACTGCAAATGCAAAAACAATCAGAAGTGGCAGTTGAATTTCAAACGGAAGCTGACCAGGTACTATCTATCAGCACAATAAAAAACCGTTACAACCATTTGTTAGCCACAATAATTTGTTAGTCTTGGCATTAAATTGATTTAAGAGGAACAGCTGGGTTAGCTTATAAGCCTGGGTCAGAATTGGTCAAGTATTATGTTAGTCAGATCCTAAAAAACTCAGTTTAGTAAACACCCCAATTGAGCTCAACATTTTTGAGGCATGGAATTGTGGCTAGGCAGCGATAATAATATGCTACACAGACTTCAACCGACTGTCCTCCTTGGATTGGTTGACTCTGCGCTGCTCTGGTCTCCTGCGTGATGGCTTGGCATGCATAAAATACACCTGTTTGCAGCAATTTAATACTTTGTATGGCATGGAAATAACGCGACGGCTGCTCTTGCTGCTGCTGTGGCAACTGCAATGCCACGCAGGTAATTCGGAAGCAGCCTCAAATGAAGCCGCAAGCAACAGCAGCAACGGCAACAACAAAAGCCGACGCCGCGGCCTAAAACATGTAGCCAAGTGCCAGGCAGCGTTATTAGACCGGCCCCGGCTACAACTCTCGCTGCGTGTGTGTGTGTGTGCTGAGTGTGTGTGTGCGAGTGTGTGTGCTGAGTGTGCGTGTATCTTGTATCTTTGTATCTGTGGGATGTGCGCACGTCTGCCGCTGATCGCTTTTTACTCTGAGCGCGCTAAACCCGTGCCGTTTTTGGCTTTGTACTTTGCCGCTGCTGCCTTTGCGGCATGTTGCAAAGCACAGGCAACCAAAACCAAGCGGCGAGGCAACAGAGCCAACCGAGCCAACAGAGCCAACCAGTTCGGGCCAACACACGAGCGAAGCCAAAGGCAGATCGTCGCACTCATTGATCTTAACTTTGAAAACAGTAGCCAACTACTCTATACGAGCCACGGAGATCTGGGACTCTTTTTGTTGTTTTTGTTGTTTTTATTTCTGAGCTGGGGTTGTGGCTTCACGCGAAGTGGAGCGCACGAAAGCGGCCTGCACTTTGTTGTTGTTGTTGTTATTGCTGATGAGGGTTTTTTTTTTTTTGGTTAGCTATACTTAAAAAGTCGGCCTTTTGTTTTTTATTTCGGTTATTCGGTTTTTTTTTTTGCGCACGCAGGCAAATTTTAATCTCATTTCGAATGCCCTTGCAAAGGATTTTCAAATTGATTTCTGATTTCTGCTGATATGCTAATGTCGTAAATAAAGCTGTAGAGGGCACTTTTGATGTTGTTGTTGTTGTTGTTAGAGTTTGCTGCTGGTGGTTTTTGTCGGTCAACTTGATTGGGGCGGCTTAAGTCGGAAGCTATTAATTTTAATTGACGTGCTACTGTTTTTTTTCGTGGCTTATTTTTGTTGTTTTCCATTTTTTTTTTTTTGTTGTTGTTGTTTTTGCGGCAACTTTTGATATTGGCGGCCCTCTTTTACTGCTGCTGCTGCTGCCATATATATATATGTATATTTTAAGCTGAGGCTACTGTATGGCTTAGCCAATAAATTCAGTGGTTAAACTCACCTGCTTGTGTGTGTGGTTTTTAATCCATTTATTTGTGACTGCTGGCATTTTTCGTAGCTCAACAGCTGCCATGTTGTTAATGATTACTTATGATGATTGTGGCTTGTTGTGTTTGTTTGTTTTGTTTGCTTGCCGTAATTTCTTCAAGTTATCAAGTTGTTCAGCACTGTTTGATATCAATGCACATTTTGTGGCACTGCAGCATGTTTATTTCTGCACATCTTTATTCGTATATATTTTGAATGCACTTTGAAAAAATCTTTGCATCAATGCGTACATTTATTATTAAATGATTTTTTTCTTTCCTTTATTTATTTTTTTTTTTACTTTTTTCTAACACTTTGAACGACCGTTTCACGACAAAGTGAGTGCGATAGGGAGAGTGAGACTTGAGATTGGAACACGTCCGCACACGTCGAATGCTCGAAACGGAATGAAATTTTTACCTTAGCTTGTTGTCGCTCTTTGCCAGCGTCGCTGTTGACGTCGCTGTCACTGTCGCCGTTGGCGTCAACGTTGCCGGCAGCAAGAAACGTTTGCGTCGCTGCCAACTGCAGCAATCACATGTGCGCTCTCTCTGGCGCTCTCGCTTGCTCTCTCTCCCTCGCTCGCTGACTCGGCGTGGCCTCCGTTTTTGTTTAGAATACGCAAAATAATAACAAAACTAATAATAAACTGCAAGGCAATGCAATTTGAAAGAATTATGCGAGTAGCGCAGAGCTCTCTCTCTCTCTCTCCCACTCTCTCGCTCTCTGTAGCTCTCTCGCTCAGTCAATGCTGCGCTGCGTCGCAGCTGACGTCGGCTACTTGTTAATAATCGTCTTACGATTATGGCCGCTTTTATCAGCGCCTTTGATCTGCTTAATCGAAAGCCGAAATGGCTTCTGGTTTTCGTTTCGGTTTTTTTGGTATTTTATTTCGGTTTTTCAGTTTTTCGTTTTATTTTTCCTTTTTTTGGCTCGCCATCTTTTTCGCTTCGAGTTTGTTGCCTAAGTCTTTTGTTTGATTGCTTTTTTTTGTGTGTCGCACTTTTAACGCACTTTTAATGCTAATTTAGTGTAATTGCAGTTTTGAATGCAGTTACGTTTTATGCGGCCATCATAATTCGCTCAACGCTTATTTTTCTCTTGTGTTTTTTTTTTTTAAATTTTATTTTTAATGTGCCGCATTTTTGTGTTTTATGATCGCGCGGCATTTCTTGGAAGGAGCCCGAAAGAGCTCGCTGTGGCCCTGGGATAAACGAGTAGTATTGTGGAATATGTAGGACGGCGGCTTAACCACATAAAATCTCAATAAAGTAGTCAGACGCGACGGTTTATCTAATTGTATATCTAAAAAATATATATGTACATATATGTATATATGTACATGTGTATATTCCATATAAAATGGCTTGTAGAAATCATGTGGCATATGGATGCTTATTTTTGTAGGGACTCCACGGCCCTGTGATACGCATTTTCATTTCAATTTCTATACGAAATTCAATTAATGACCGATCATTAAAACACAAAAATATCTTTTGGCTTTGATATTTCGCCTTTTGCCGGCTGCCGAAATCGAAAATATTTCAATCTTTTATGATCTTTCAACGCCGCATACTTGATTTTAACTGCCCATCGAATTGGTAGCCATAAAATTGTATTTTGCAAATGTGTTTTTTTTTGTCTTTATAAGGCTTGCTTTTTTTTATCGCAGAATAAATTGATTTTCCTTGCGCTGGTCGTTTTGCTTAATAGAGAAATTTGTAGGCCTATCGACCAAAAAAAAGAAGAAAAATGAAAAAATCGAGATAAAAAAAAGACTTTGGCGGCAAACTTGAAAGTGAGAATTGGAAAGGCAGTGCAATAATTTTGCATTAAGTACGAAGTGAGCGCGTACGCAATTATTATGCGGCGACATCTCTGGAGATTATGCTGGATGCTGTATAATGGATGCTGGCTGCTCGCATTGCTCATACGCACCGTGTGGCACTTGCTCTTGCTCTGGGGGCAATTAAAACGCCGCCGAACGCCGCACGCGATGAATGCCCATAAACATTTAACGCGCAATCAGCAGGGAGTAAGTAAGGTAGTTGTGGGTTGAGGGGAAGAAGGGGATGGCGGAGGGGAGCGCGTGTAAATGTGTATGGATTGTAACTCTTGTGGCAACAATTACAAGAGTCGCGCACACACGACTTTGAAAGCCGAGCATAATGATGTCTTCGCCTTCGGATGAGGATGACCATCATGATCATGATGAAGACGAGTGCTACTTTTGCCCCACTACCGCAACAAAAACAACAGCAACAATAGCAGCAACAGCAGCAACGAGAGCGGCAACAGATGGATGCGGGACATGGACATTCATTTCGCTTAAGCGCACTAACCGGTCGGTGTCTTTGATCCTGGCATTCTATTGTTCCGTTTCAAAGGCCACTATTATGTAAACAATCGGCAGCTTTGATCTTGGCCGCATCAAAGTGTTGCCGCCACCTTTCATCTTTTGCCGCATTTGCCCAGCGACGCCAGCAGCAGCAGCAGCAGCGGCAGCGGCAGCAGCAGCTGATAATGATGATGATCATCATAATGATGATGCTGATGCTGATGCTCATCGTGTTGATGTTGCTCATATTGTTGCTGAAGAAGCAGCCACTGCGTAGTTAAAGCTGCTGCTGCTGCTGCTGCTGCTGCTGCTGCTATTGCTGCCACTGAGCCATATAATTTCGCATGCTAGGCCAGAACACCTGGAGCCGTGTTATTGTTGCTGCTGCTGTTGCTGCGGTTGCTGCTGCTGATCTTGCTGCTGGCTATGTTGCTGCTGCTCATAACTTTCGGCATAATCTTCAAAGTCGCTGTTGCCGCAGTCGCAGTCGCAGCGCTTGACATCAATCGTGAGAAGTCTCAGTTTCTCAGTGTCGCTCTCCTGCCCCTTTTTCTTTACCTTGCTCTAATCTCTCAGGTTGCTCTTGATAAGCAATTAAAATTTTCAGTCAATGCACAAAACTTTATTAACGGATCAAACTCTCAGCTCTGAGTCAGATTTACGGTAACAGCCTTTGATCCTTTTGCTGCAACAGTTGCTGTTGCTGTTGCAGCTGCCCGGCTTGTTGTTCGTGTTCGTTTCGCAAGCTACAACAATGTGTGGGAAAAGCAACAGGTGCTACAGGTGCTACAGTTGCATCCAGTTCAACAGCTAGTCAGTTATTCAGCTCTTCAACTCTAATTTCAACAGATTAACATCATAATGACATCGCTCTGAGAGAATAAAATTCGGAATTTATGTGAGATTTCAAATAATGGGGACCACCTAAGACCACAAGTTATGCAATTATGCTATTTTGTGTCTGACATTACAAAAATTATACTTTAAACTTAAGATCATATGAAAACTAATATACCTCTGATGCTCAAGCCATGTACAGATTTTAATTAAGAGCCAAATGGATTCTAATTTAACTAAAAGATATTTTATATTTCCTTTTTGGCATATTTTCAAGCAAAAAGTTAGCCACATTAGAATAAGTTTTTGAATAAAAAATAATATTTAATTGTATATGTTTTCACAAAGAATTTTATTCACATAAAATAAGTAAAATATCATTTCGAGTCTGGAGAAGTTTTGACCAAGTTCTGTGAGTTGTAAAGAGATCTCAATCTCATATAAAAAGAGTATTCACTTTGGATTTGGATTCTCCACAGTGGCTGGTCGAGGCTGGTCAAACGTAAAATTAGCAACGGCAACAGCAACTTGTCGAGTCTGGTGTTCGCTGGTTCGGGGCCAGAGAGCTGCAGGGTTATGGGGCATTTGGTAGTTAGTTTCTTGCTCTCTCTCTCTCGCTCTCTCTCTCATTCTATCTCTTGCTGTCTGTCAGTCGTGTGTATGCTCTCCACGCTCTACGCTCCATGCTCTACGCTGCCTCGGCTCAGTTGGCGGCAAATTGCTGTTGCATGCCCGTCGTCGGCGACGACGACGACGACGACGACGTCGCTGGCGTCGGCAAAACAACAAAGCGGAATCTCTGCATTGGGCACACGCCATTCCCAACTTCAAAGCGCCGCCGACCGAGGCACAGATTTTCTGAGGCTGCCGCCACCGTTGGGGCAGCAGCAACTGTTGTTGTTGTTGTTGTTGTTGTTGCTGCTGCTGCTGCTGCTCATTTGTGTTTTGAGGCGCATTGTGCGACGCGCGTGTTAAGTGGACTGTTAATATGAAAGGAAAGTTCGACAAAATAAAAAAGAAGAAAACAAAAACAACATTTGCTGCCAAATAAATGCAGGCGAAGGCAGCCAAGACTCCTGGCAGCCTTCTTCTACTTACTGTCCAGTTTGCCAGTATGCCTCTCTCGCTCTCACTGCATTTCTGTCTCTGTCTTGTGTCTGTTTGGTTCTTAATCACGAAACGCATCGGCGGCGTATCACAGTAGCACTTTAAACGTAAATTGCTTTTAACATGGTTATTACAATCTTAACGTTTGTCTGGCCACGAAGCACTTCAGGCAGCAGCAGCAGCAGCAACAGCGGCAACAACCTGTTGCCTGTTGTTGTTGTTATTCTTCTTCTTGTTGTTGCCAGTTGCCAGTTGTTTTTTTTTTTTTTTGCTACATGCAGTTGACTTCTATTGCTGGCTGTTGGCTTCGGTTGTGCCCGTTAGGTTTGTTTTCGATCATCATCATCGTAGCTCTTTGTCTTGCCCCGTCTGCGTTTCATTTGGTAGATTGTTGTAATTATGATTGCGCGATTATGATTGGATTAGTTGTCGGTAGCTTTTTGCCTTCAAGTTTCGCCTTAATCGAAATTGTTTTGTGGCGGAAATGAGGCAAATGCCAGCTCAGTTCAGTCCAGCTGCTAATTAGTTAACGCTCTCTGGCGAACCGTCAACAGGCTACAGGCAACAGCAGCCACAGATCAAAAGGGCAGGCCGCAGGATTAAGTCAGCGAGCCTTTTGTTGGCCAACTTGTTGCTTTTTTTGTTATTGTTGCTGTTGTTGCTTCTTGCCGATAATCTTGCATTTAAATATTTCGCAGGAAGACACGCAAAATCCGCTGACTTGTCACACCTTGTGGCCAGGTAAGTTCACCAGCAACTGCATCTGAAAACTGTGGTAACCAATATGTATATATTGTTGCATGTGTGTATGAGTGTGTGCTTGTGTGTGTGGCAGGTGATCAAAGTGCGTGCCGCTGATTAAAAAGGGGGAATTTGTCGCCCTTCTGTTACCCTGTAAACATAAAATCAGCAAAATAGGTAAGTGACACCAAGCAAAATATGTTACAAAGCTGCCAACAGCTATAAGACTGGGAAATCCCAATATGGTTCATATAAACAGGATTTCCCCGTACCTAACTGAGTTAAGGTGGTACATGGGCCAGAGTCATAAAAGTGGGTAACTTTATGATGGGTAAAACGTTTATTGACATATGCCTATATATCCATCCATCCATTTATAAAACTATTGATCTTGGGTACACTCCAAATTTGGCTTTCTCATTTGTATCCTCAAATCATCTCAAATGTTATATGCAGCCTCTCCTTTTCATACATACCTCTCTTGTATATAGTATGTATAAGCCATCTATAAGTCAATCTCTCTTACTAAATTGAGTACCGACAGTTCTTATTCCATTCGCATACTATTTTCTGTATATGCAGGGTATCAAGCAGTGTGGCATACGTTCATAGAGTTGTGTTGCGTTTGTCGCTGCAAAGCAAGTATTTAATTTCAGGTAAATTTGTAAGATAAATAATTGTCGCTTACCTGACGCGATGCGCTTCAAAGAACTTCATTGTGTTTTGCATATGCAGCGAGCGCCTCAACCATTCTCGTGTAGAACTTTGGCCAAAAGGACCTTCAAAAGGACCGACACAACAGAGTGTGTGTGTCTGCTAGCCTGTGTGTGTGTGTGTAGATTATGGACAACTGCAACTGCAACGGCGACAACGAGAACGACAACGAGCGGCATTGTTACCCATCACTTGGGCCTTTTGTAATGTCTCACGCTGGGAGCGGATCACAACAGCGGGACATGCGACGATCAATAACGCTCAGCCGCACACTTTTGAAGTCGAGCTGAGCTTGTGCTGCATCAAATTTAGGTGGAACTGCGTGTGCATGTGTGTGCGTGTATGTGTGTGCGTGTGTATATATGCCATGGCTGTCAAAACACTCAGAATGTGCCACACACGGTGTTCTTTTATATATATATATATAAGTATTTTTTATACGTATATTGTTTTTTCATTTATGTAGTATTTCGGAGCAGATTGAAACTTCACTGGTCGCATGATGACGAATCGGAAATGGTCCCCGTCGCGGCAACAGCATTGATAATCAATAAGCCGAGAAATGTAAGACCTCTTACACGAGCCGAAGACGACGCAGACAGAAGACGACGACGACTACGACGGCGACGACGACGACGACGCAGAGGATGTAGACGGGTCTCCCGCTGAGCGCTCATCAAATTGTGCCAAGATTTACGAGCCCCTTGATTGAGTTTTCTTATGCTTTGAATACGGCAAACTTCAGACAGGACCACCACACAGGCTGCACCGAGCTGCCAAACAGCGACAGCGCAGAGATGCTGAGATGCTGAGATTTCGGGCTAACAAACATTGTCTTTCTGGCCTTGTCTTTGGCAGCCAATGCGAACGTGATTCGCTTCCTTATAAAATGACAAATTGTTCGGATATCGCAAAACATGTTGATTGAGTGCTGCAATACTGTTTGAAGAATCCGTTGCACAATTTGGTTTCTGTGGCAGTTGAAGAATTTTTATTCACAGCTTACAACACTTTGCTTCCATAAATCTATAAATTATTTGATTATTATTATTGTCTGCCAAATTCACTCTAAGAGTTTTACGATGTTTTTGAAATATGTTGATTACATTTTGGTCACTATTTATTGAAGCTGCATAATCATAATCAGTTGAGTTTTGACGAAGTTATGGCATTTTGAAGTTTCGACCTATGCCCATATATCGATACATCCATTTTCAGGCTATAATTTTTACTTGTCTTCCGACCTCAAATTTCGTTTTCAACTTTAAATGTACGATTGATTTAGGGCCAAAACTATGATCAAAAAGCCCTTGCTTTTTAAAATCAGTTGAGTTTTGACGAAGTTATGGCATTTTGAAGTTTCGACCTATGCCCATACACCGATATATAGATTTTCGGGCTATAATTTTTACTTGTCTTCCGACCTCAAATTTCGTTTTCAACTTTAAATGTACGATTGATTTAGGGGCAAAACTATGATCAAAAAGCCCTTGCTTTTGAAGATTAGTTGAGTTTTGACGAAGTTATGGCATTTTGAAGTTTCGACCTATGCCCATACACCGATATATCGATTTTCGGGCTATAATTTTTACTTGTCTTCCGACCTCAAATTTCGTTTTTAACTTTGAATGTACGATTGATTTAGGGGCAAAACTATGATCAAAAAGCCTTCGCTTTTGAAAATTAGTTGAGTTTTGACGAAGTTATGGCATTTTGAAGTTTCGATCTATGCCCATATATCGATACATCGATTTTCAGGCTATAATTTTTACTTGTCTTCCGACCTCAAATTTCATTTTTAACTTTGAATGTACGATTGATTTAGGGGCAAAACTATGATCAAAAAGCCCTCGCTTTTTAAAATCAGTTGAGTTTTGACGAAGTTATGGCATTTTGAAGTTTCGACCTATGCCCATACACCGATATATCGATTTTCGGGCTATAATTTTTACTTGTCTTCCGACCTCAAATTTCATTTTTAACTTTGAATGTACGATTGATTTAGGGGCAAAACTATGATCAAAAAGCCTTCGCTTTTGAAGATTAGTTGAGTTTTGACGAAGTTATGGCATTTTGAAGTTTCGATCTATGCCCATATATCGATACATCGATTTTCGGGCTATAATTTTTACTTGTCTTCCGACCTCAAATTTCATTTTCAACTTTGAATGTACGATTGATTTAGGGGCAAAACTATGATCAAAAAGCCTTCGCTTTTGAAGATTAGTTGAGTTTTGACGAAGTTATGGCATTTTGAAGTTTCGACCTATGCCCATATATCGATACATCCATTTTCAGGCTATAATTTTTACTTGTCTTCCGACCTCAAATTTCGTTTTCAACTTTAAATGTACGATTGATTTAGGGGCAAAACTATGATCAAAAAGCCCTCGCTTTTTAAAATCAGTTGAGTTTTGACGAAGTTATGGCATTTTGAAGTTTCGACCTATGCCCATACACCGATATATCGATTTTGAGGCTATAATTTTTACATGTCTTCCGACCTCAAATTTCATTTTTAACTTTGAATGTACGATTGATTTAGGGGCAAAACTATGATCAAAAAGCCCTCGCTTTTTAAAATCAGTTGAGTTTTGACGAAGTTATGGCATTTTGAAGTTTCGACCTATGCCCATACACCGATATATCGATTTTGAGGCTATAATTTTTACATGTCTTCCGACCTCAAATTTCATTTTTAACTTTGAATGTACGATTGATTTAGGGGCAAAACTATGATCAAAAAGCCTTCGCTTTTGAAGATTAGTTGAGTTTTGACGAAGTTATGGCATTTTGAAGTTTCGATCTATGCCCATATATCGATACATCGATTTTCGGGCTATAATTTTTACTTGTCTTCCGACCTCAAATTTCATTTTCAACTTTGAATGTACGATTGATTTAGGGGCAAAACTATGATCAAAAAGCCTTCGCTTTTGAAGATTAGTTGAGTTTTGACGAAGTTATGGCATTTTGAAGTTTCGACCTATGCCCATACACCGATATATCGATTTTCAGGCTATAATTTTTACTTGTCTTCCGACCTCAAATTTCATTTTTAACTTTGAATGTACGATTGATTTAGGGGCAAAACTATGATCAAAAAGCCTTCGCTTTTGAAGATTAGTTGAGTTTTGACGAAGTTATGGTATTTTGAAGTTTCGACCTATGCCCATATATCGATACATCGATTTTCAGGCTATAATTTTTACTTGTCTTCCGACCTCAAATTTCGTTTTTAACTTTGAATGTACGATTGATTTAGGGGCAAAACTATGATCAAAAAGCCTTCGCTTTTGAAGATTAGTTGAGTTTTGACGAAGTTATGGCATTTTGAAGTTTCGACCTATGCCCATACATCGATGTACCGATTTTCAGGCTATAATTTTTACTTGTCTTCCGAACTCAAATTTCATTTTTAACTTTGAATGTACGATTGATTTAGGGGCAAAACTATGATCAAAAAGCCCTCGCTTCTTAAAATCAGTTGAGTTTTGACGAAGTTATGGCATTTTGAAGTTTCGACCTATGCCCATACACCGATATATCGATTTTGAGGCTATAATTTTTACTTGTCTTCCGAACTCAAATTTCATTTTTAACTTTGAATGTACGATTGATTTAGGGGCAAAACTATGATCAAAAAGCCCTCGCTTCTTAAAATCAGTTGAGTTTTGACGAAGTTATGGCATTTTGAAGTTTCGACCTATGCCCATACACCGATATATTGATTTTCAGGCTATAATTTTTACTTGTCTTCCGAACTCAAATTTTGTTTTCAACTTTAAATGTACGATTGATTTAGGGGCAAAACTATGATCAAAAATCCCTTGCTTTTTAAAATCAGTTGAGTTTTGACGAAGTTATGGCATTTTGAAGTTTCGACCTATGCCCCATCATCGTGCCCACATGGACATATGGGATTCCATTTTGGGGCACAGCGGCAAAATCTTGGATTAAGCAAATTCAAGTTCTGCAGAACAAGCTCCTAAGAGACATCTCTGGTGCTCCACCCTATGTGAGCAATTTGACGCTGCACAACGACTTCTGTGTACCGACAGTTTTTAGTCAAATAAACCGACATACAAGTCGTTACAATGACCGGTTACATAACCATATTAACCCATTGGCTTCGTCACTAGGGTCGAATACAACCCGCAGACGCTTAAAGCGCCTCCACACCAACGACCTCTGGACTGTTGGGCGTTAATATTTTTCGTTAATGTGCAATAAATGTTATATTTAATCTTACATTTGATGTTACGTAATATTGTAATATGTTAAAACCAATTATTTGTTTATGCTATTAATTTAAATTCCCCGTTATTATGTATTCAATCTTCAAAACAATATTTTATAACCTTTCAGTAGGTTGATCAATATTAAATTAAATTGCTAAATAAAAAAAAAAAAAAGAATTTATTTTACTCTTCTAGTTAATGCTGACTCAGCAGTCAGGATTACGCCTGAACATCCTGATTATCCTGATTACGATACAAAAACCAACTTTTATTAGAATACAAGAAATAGATCAATATTTACAAAGGATCGATAATATTTCTATAAAACCTTCAGATTTGCTCAGGAGTTGTCTGCTACAGCTTCAACTTATTCGGTTGAGGTAGGTCGGCTTGTTGTTCGTTAAATACGGCGTAAATATAGTCTTTCTGCAACCGATTATTTCCATGGCTGGCATATGATATACGATTGCCCATTTAGCCAAGTTTGCATTGTTGTTTATGGGATGACAAATTGCGCCTGATATCGCAGCATGTTGATTGAATGCACACGCGGAAACCTTGTAAACAGGACGCGGGTATGGAAACAGAGGATCGGGATTTGCTGTAACTGGCTGTGCTTTTTCGGAGCCATTCCCATTGCCTCATTCCTGGCTCGGTGCCGTTCCTGTTGTGTGCGCGTGCTCACTCGTTTTGAGGCTCGAGGCTGAAGCTCCTCGGCTCGAGATTCGAGAGCCGCAACGGGCGCGTTTCTTACACAATGCAGCCGCATGAAAACCCAAAGAAATAAAGAAATAAATAAAACAGGCAACAGCATAAAAAAGAATAAAAAAAATTAAAAAAAAAAAAATACACAAAGAAGACTCGAGATGCCGACAAAGTAATAAACCAATTAGGACATCAAAGTGTTCAACCGACAGCAGCAGCAACAGCGACGTCGACAGCAGCCGAGGCAGAGGTACTGGCAACAGCAGCAGCAGAGCCGCCAGAGATCACAGAGATTTGCGCTGATCCGACTTTAATTCTAAGCTACAAAACGCAACCTACATATGTCGCCAGCTCACCTCAGCCCAGGGGCCTCTCTAGGCCTCTCCCTACCTCTCCTCACCTCACCTCACCTCACCACTCCACTCCGCTCTCCTCTTACACCTTTCGCTACTGATAGGCAATCGCCTTTGTATTTTTGTCTTAACAATTGTTGTTGTTTGTTCTTGTGCAGCGCATGCGGAAATAGGTAGGAAGTCTGTTGAAGGATTAACGGAAATGGGATTCTATTTCAATAGAAGCTGTTGTTAGCAACTAACAATTCGTTTCAATATGAGTTCACATACCTATATTGCATACGTATGTAAATATTTATAATGAAAATATGATAACTTTTTTAGTTAGATCTAGTTTCAATAGAACTTGGCATACTTCTTGATTCAGCAATGGCAAAGTCAAATATTTATAAAATTGGCAGATAGCTGTGCTAATTGAGCCATAAATGAGCTATTTTTGGCTTACCTCAAATTCATTTTGATTTCCCTTTCATATAAACTTTCCTTAATGCCACAAAAAGACTGCCTTATGGAATTATGCAGATTGGGTTCGTTATCATTTAAATCATTGTCGCATTGTCTGCCTACAGTAGCCGTTTGCCCCAAAAGACCCGAACCGACACCCCCGCCGATCGACCAAATGGGGCATTCATTAGGAATTTAAACAAAAACAGACAAAAAAAAGAGCATATAATTAAGGCACAACAAATGGGGCTCGCTCTTTGATATGTTGATATGGGACAAATACTACTAATAACTGAAATCAACAACAACAACAACAACAATATTATTAGCAGTAGCTACTAAATGAAGGCATAATTAAATCATAAAATGCTGAGCACCTCATTAAAATCGCTGAAATTGCTACTTGGCTTGAGAGCGACAACAACAAGCTGAAATCAAAATGAATATTTATTAATAATAAAAAAACAATATTTGTGTATATATTTATAAACATTTTTGTTTATTAATTCAAATTGCTTATTTGATTGGATCATTGGATCAGTGATCAGTGGCGGCATATAATGTAACGGCATCCATCGCACCCTCCTCCACCTTCCGCTCCCGGCATGCGTCGTGCTGATGCAAAAGCCTAGTCGGAAGCGGACTTCTGAGGAGTATGAGAAGTCGATGTCGCCTTCGACGCTGGCGCCGACGTCGGCGTCAGCGTCAGCATTTGAGTGGGGCACGGCACGTGGTGAACGAGATGCACGCTTCAAAGGCGCCGGCCACGTCCCACCTAAAAGTCTAAATTGAATACGAAAACAGCAACAGCAACAGCAAGAGGCAACGGCTTTGGCTTCAGCTTCAGCTTCGACTTCGACTTCGGCTTAAACTGGTTGCAAACGCACATAAACCATTTAAGCCGAAAAGAAATCGGTGCGCTGGCAACTCTAACGATTTAAAGATATGGTCAGCACCAGAGCGGCCCAAAACCAAAAAAATAAAGCCAAAATGCTACTTTCAATGGTATTTTAAATATCACTGATTCCATACCCTATATTACAGCGAATGCTGGGTATTTCACTAGCCAAAGATTGTCACAAATAAAATCAAGTTACAGGGTACAGATGTAGCGAATTTAATCTTATCTAGCAATGTCTGCTTCTGCATCTGTATCTGCATCTGCATCAGCATCAGCATATATATCTATATCTATATCTATATCTATATCTATATCTATATCTATATCTATATCTATATCTATATTAGGGTGTCCTATAGTCTCAGTAGCACAAGCCACGACATTCTTAGTTGTTTTTCTGTTGGTCACCCACTGTTTTATTTTATTGGTGGGGGGCTGCTGCTGCAGATCGATTTGAATTGGAATTTCAAAGAGGCCGCATTTCATTTCACAAAGTCAAAACAGTTAATTTATATCATGTCGCGACTACTGGTCTTACTGATTTTGCATTTTGTGCGACTGTTCGCGTCGTTTCGAAATTAAAATATGAAAATGAAATCAATTTGGCCAAAGAAAACCTGATTAGCAGCAATCACAGACGATATGCAGGCGGATTGGTTCAGCTATGTTATGTTCGATATGAATCCTAAAATTAGTCAGATTATAAATGTACATACAGATGTGTGCGGTCATAAATTCTGCTTTTGATTTTACGTTTTTGAATCGGTAACGAATTAATTTGAAACATGCAAATCGATGTTGAAAACTGAATGAAGTTGCCACGAAATCCATATTAGATGCTAATACGTTCAACTAAGCAAATCAATAACTTAAGACTTAAGAAATGCATAATGCATCTCTGAGCTACAGGAGTCCTTTGTGCCGTTGGCCTTGAGGCTGTGGTGCGTAACTGAGTAGCCGTGGACAAGGACACGGTGTCAGCAGGTGCACCACAAAGGTGCCGCTGAGCTCAGCTAATTTCAAATTACACACTTCATTCGTCGCTGAGGATAAGTAAGGGTAAAATGGCAGGGGTATCCGGGGGGTCAACAGCGTAACTAAACCGCTTTGCAGCCCAACCGCAATTGACAACGCGCCCATTGCCTTGCTTGCTCTGATCCTCATGCACATCAAAAGCCGCCGCTCCGCCCGCGTCGCTCCCTTCTCACGTCCTCATCCAAGTCCTCATCTTCACCGTCATCTTCGTCGAGATATCACTTCTAATGTGCGTGCAAGATGAATTTTTCGGCATCGTGGGTGTGGCTTATTTTAAAGCAATTAAACCATAGTGAAGCGTGTCTTCTCAGATTGAAGCGAGGCCGATCCCTATAGCAAACACGGTGATCTACGAGGACACTTTCAAGCCATTGTGTGCCAGTCTCCGCTTTCATCTCCGCCGCTGGAGCAGTGGGCGTAGCTAGCAGTTCGCTTATGCTTCGAGTTGATTACTTGCTGCGCAAAAGACATTTCAAATGGCTGAACAACTACTTTAAATTACGGAGAAGAAAGAGTTTTATTTGTCTCGGTTGGGCATTTGGCGTAGTTTTAAGGATATTAAAAATACTAAATATGCACTGCACAAAATAACAGCAGAATTTAATGCAAGATGTACAAATATATTTTATATTTCGATTTATTTCCATGCTGTTAGTTAAACATTGTTTTGTTTGGGTTATTTGATGACCCATATTCCTGGTGCCTGTGAGCCTTTAAAAATAGACTCCTAAAAATATGCTTCAATTTTTTGTTACTAGTGTGACAAGTGTTTGTTCTCTTCGATGACCATATAATCCTTTAATGAAGTTCGATGGAGTTGAATCTTGCGATTCTATTCCACCACGTCCTTCGAAAAATCTGTAAAGCCATAGCGCAACCATACCCTTAAGAATATTGACTGGATATCCATTTTTGAACATTTCAAATGAAGCTATTTCCGAGAAGTCAAGGATTTTGTAATTTCTCTCCTATCGTCTGTATGCCTTTAAAATAATGCCCCTAAAAGTATGCATGTTTTTGCTGCAGGGCAATTTAACCGATGCATGAACCTAATTTGTACCACTGGTGTGTGCACATGCTATACTTAACAACAGCATGGAAAAGACCGTGAGCACTCTTCAACACCCTTAATTTAACATATGTATGTAGATCATAAAATAATGCACAACTTTTGTTAACATAAATGTTGCTATATGGAAAGCAAGTAACGTTCGTTAAGTGACCTAAATTCGTTATGCTTAACTTTGCTAGGAAAATTTCAAGCCACATTTAACAGAGTTGCTGCTCTGGCTGTATAACAGCATGCCCTTAGAAAGTGTAACTGTGTAGCAAACAATCAACTCTCGTTAAGTGCGCTAAATTCGTTAGGTATTTAACTACTGATTCGTTGAGTGTTACTGTTATGCAAGCAAAGTTTCAAACCGCATTTAACAGAGCTGCTGCTCTGGCAATATAACAGTGTGTCCTTAGAAAATGTTACCCTTAGAAAATACCTCAAATAGGTCGAAAACGGTAAAAGGAAATATTTGTTGCTGGAAATGTGTTTTAAATATGTTAGGAATAAATATTTTCCCCTAGCTTGCAAAAATTGACAAGCAGCTTTCTGTCAACAAGTGCTGCTTTAAGGTTTGTAGTTCTTGGAATTAATTGGACTGAATGAGTACGCAATTTCCTTGAAATATCACTAGCTATCAACGCCTGCTGATTGAAATCCGTGTCGCTGTTGTAAAAATGCTTAAGGATAAGTGCAGTTGAATGCTGATAGCTGTCTGCTGTCTGACAAATGCTCTTTAAGTAGAATGTTCAAAGCACATTATAGTTCGTATGGGGCTGGCTTTCAGGCTTTATTTTGTGTCTAAGCCTTGCCATTTATCATGCTCGGCGTCGTTTCGCATCGCATCGCCTCACATATCTTTCTATCGCTCTGGCATGCATTATGCTTCAGTGACAACAATAACCACTCGAGAGCTAAACAAACCCAAGTCAAATACTTACGACACAACACAACACAACACAATAATCAAAATTGGGAGGGCCAACTGAGTGGGTGTCTAAAGTGTGGAAGAGGTCAACTCGAGTAGTTTTTTTTCCCAAAGTGTTTTGCTTAGCTTTTGTGCAAGAGAATATTCTGCGAGCATATTTGCAGCAATTCATATTCAAAGCAAAGTGTTCAAGGGTCACGCCTCAGAGCGCTAAGCAACTGTTCAAATCAGCAGCAGCAGCACAGCACAAAGTTTACAAAATGAATGCTCGAAAAAGTTTGTTTTAGAGAGCTGCAATGTATTATTAATGCAATTGCCAACGAATATTTCATAAATTATGGAATGCTTTTTGCATATTTATTAACACTTTGCATTTTGAGAGTATGTTTGGTACTTACATATATATATATGCACACGTATTTGATATCATGCATACGGAACGTGCGCCAAACAATAATCGTGTTTCGCTCTCTTGGTGCAAACTAAACAGAAATTAATTTATAATATTTCCGATAATTTTGACAAATTATGGTTGCCATTGCAATCATAATCAAGCCGAAAACATTCGGCTGCTCCCCGTGGATTTATTGTATTGACTGCTCTTGGAATACCCTGTTACTGAGTACAGCCGCTGTGAGGAGTATATTCAAATAAACTGCATAGTTTACCAATACGAGGTATAGGGTCTTAACTCTCTTGAAATTAACATAGTTTTGTCATTTGTTTATTTAATTAAAGTTTTCGAGCATTGCATTTGCTGCTGTTTGTTTTGTTTAGTCTGTGTAGCAACTGTTGCCCGTATTTATTTGTATAGTCAACGTAGCAAAAACAATTACTCTGGAATGGAGTGTAAATATGCCAGCTGAAATATTTGTTTAAATTTTCAAGTGTTGTTGTTTTGCTAGTTTTCCAAATTCAAAAACTACACTCTCATGCACCAATGCACCCCTAGCCAACCCTTAGGCACGCCTCTTTTTACTCTACCTACCCTTTCGCTTTGTTGTTGTCTGCCCATTTGGCATGTTTATGCAACTAAAAAGTTGCGAGCACACAATGGAATTGAGCCAATAAGTGACCCACCCACATACACTCACACGCACCTAAAAACATACACACACATTGAAAGGCTGCCCCAAATGCCGCAGCTTTGTTGAATTCTTGGCTGCAAAGTGATTTACGCAATTAAAATAATTTCATTCAAATGGTCTATAATTCAACTGGCATTTCATGCGGCTCTGCAGCAGCCACTTTCCACTTTCTACCCTACCATGCCTTCAAAAAATACCCACAGTCCTTGACAATTTATACACACACTCTCAAACACACACACAGCCGCAGACGCACTAACCATAAATCTGCTCTAAAAATGCATACAAAACTATTAGACACAAATTCATGTATTATCGCATCGGGCACTTTTATCATTCGCTGCATTATACAATGAATGTCAGGTCAGCAAGGATGAGTATTGAACATGAAAGGATGCCCTATAAATAAGCACTCAACTATTCATATTTATTTAACAATATAATCATTTTGAATATTTAATTTTATTTATTGCCGCATTTAGGGACTACCAAAAATACCCAATTTTAAATATTCTTATATATTCTTTTTGTGAAAAGGAGTAAGTCATTTGAAAAGATTTCGCTTTCTGATAGTAGTAAATGGAATAAATTTTAAGACAAAAAGCCCTAACAATAGCGCAAGTTGCATTCTCAGTTGTCTATATCGTACCTACTGAAACTTTTAATTGTGTTTGACTCTATAATGAACAAAAGAGCATACAAATTTGGACAATTCGAAGTTGGTGTCTTTATCTTTCAGGTCATTTATTCAACTGTCGCACTGTTGGCTATAATTAGAAGCCATAAAATGCTTTCAGCGCTCAACCCCAAAATGTACTGCAAAAATTAGCGCATAAAAGCTGCTAAATTGTAGCGGTAATAAATGTCAAAAACTGAGCTCAGGCTTGTTTCGCGTATGTGGGTGTCCATGTGTGTTTTTGTGTGTGCGTGTGTAAGTGTGTGCCTATGCCTATGGGTATGCTTTAAGCCAGCAGCTTAAAATTCAAGCCTCATAGTTATTGTTGCTTTTGTTGATGTCACGACCGCTCTCAAATCAATATCGAGAATGCTGCTGACTGCGACTGCTGCTCCTGCTGCTGCTCCTGGGCAACAAATGTGGCTAATGCCAGGCCATTAAATAAAATCTATCAGGCCAAAATTACATGGTGTTGGCCATGTCCGTCAAGAAACGGAAGGACAACAACAGCCTAGTCGCTGCGACGCTTGCTTAGGCAACCACAAAAAATTTGCATAAGCAGCGCACATCAATTTGGACTCAGGCAAGCGTAAAAAGATTTTTATGCCAACGCAGTCACAAAACCAATTCTAAAATCCTGGCTATGTCTATTGCTATTCTGTGCTGTATTGTGTGTCCTAGAGCGAATTTGGTTTGCATGCGGCCATTTTGCGGACAACCTGATTATATTTACCACGCGGACATGCAGAAGGATTAGCGCTGCTTTGTGGCGAATTTTAATAGAATTACAGTTGCGTTGCGTTCAGCTGCAATCGTGCGTTCGCAAATTGTTGTCGCAATTTCATTTCATTCTTTTTTTTTGCAGTTTATGTCACTCTCATCCTCTTGGATTTACCATTTTGCGTGTGTGTTCATTAATGATATTTCAATTAAGATTGCTGTGTTGCTTTGATACTGATGGTATTCGAATAAGCGCATATTTTCTTTTAAATACCCTTTGCTGTATTTTATTATTGAGGTTTGTCAACTGTATAAGTGGCTTCTGCTTGCAAGCAGTATACAATAAATTCTCGACCAAATCCAAGCTGCTTATTTTATTGCATACTTTTAGGTGCTCACAGAAGACTTGTTAAAGGTTCCAGCTAAGTAAGTTGTACAGCATTCATTTGGACCTGTTGATAAATTCATTTTCATTTGTGAAACATATACAATTTTCGTGTATTTTCTTTTGTCCGGCTTAAAATTCGGTCATTCCACATAATTTTCTTTACGGGTTGCTTTTAAAGATAGCTACTGCACGCACACCTGACGTAAATTAGTTTGCTGCAAAAACTGCAGCATACTTATATGAGCACATCGGCAACAAGAAAATGGTTTTAGCTCGGCTATAAAATTACCGATTGTTCATGAACTCGAGGACCAACCCATTCGAACTTCATTCAAAGTTATGCAGTCATCTACAGTCGAAATTACAAATCTCTGTAAACACAAGGATTATTTGGATGTCGTTTGGCCAGTTGGTACCAGTTGTATCTATAAGAATATGGCCACATATCAGCAATTTTCTGTTTTAAAAAACTTGTCAGTTGTTTTGAGAACTTTCAACCTTTTTATTGATATACAGATAGTTCTTGAAGTGGCCAAGTTACAACAGATTATGTAATTTTTTCTGCTAAAATTCTTCCGGATATTCTTAAATGCAAATCGATCAAACTATGGCCGAGCTATGACTAAAAAACGAATGTCCATTTACAAAATTAACTCCAACTAGGCCAAATCCTTAAAGATTTTCCTACGACATGGTGCATTTGAATCGCAAGGACCGACTCTATTGAACTGTGCTCAAAATATTATGAGGTCAACCATAAAAAGAAAAAAACTTCACTTGAGCGAGCGGAAATGAGTCGAAATAAAAAAATGGTTACTTAATTTGGACATCTAGGACCCATAAATCAAGTGAGTAATCAATCGACCACATGATTTAATATTCACCACAAAGGGACGGCTGAGATTTAAAATGTTGTGCTTTGTTCAAATTTGCCAAAGTTTCGAGACGCAACCTTTAAGACATGCTTGTGATTTCCAAATCTGCTAACCACAATTGTGTGCATTTTAGAGTTGCTACCTGAATGCAAAGGGCATGCAACATTTCGGTTAGGAAAATGTTGATTTCTTACTTTTCCTCTTTTAAGCCTCTTCGATTTATTTGCTGACCCAGTTTTCAAGTATGCCCATCTGCCAAGCGCCCGTTGGTACTGTTGGAGTGAGGGTTTCGTCCTGTCCTGTGCTGTCCTGGGCTGCCTGGCTGTTGCTGCTGTCTATAATCCAGAGATTACATGTGACACACGCATACGTTGCAGATTATTTTTCATTTCTTGGCCTGTCGCTGCGTGTTTCCTAGAGCTGTGATCAGAATGAAATGGTCAGGGAATGCAATGTAGTTTTGCATAAATAATTGAGTAGCTCATATCAAAGAATTGAAGACCCCGAAACGCACGATTTAAGCTTTCAATTTTCAATTTGTTTTGTAAGCCTTCCAAATCAAATAATATTAAAACACGTAAATTGCATATTTTTTTTAAATAAAAAATTGTTTAATCGTTCTTCGTTTTGCACTGTTTAATGTACATAGTGGTTGTTGCTTTTGTTGTTGTTGTTTTTGCTTTAGCACATGTTACAAGAACAACAAATTCACAATTTCAGCATTTGTTTTCTTTTTTTACTGGAAATGTTTTTCGTAACATTTTTTTTTTATTTGCCTTTTACTGGCGACATTTGCATATGGCTTTTGTTGTTGTTTCTATGTATTTGTTATTGTTGTAATGCATCTATATATCATGTCATGCTTACGAGCGTGTTCATTTGTGTTTGCTATTGATTTCGACTGCCCAGTTATAAATCGTATAATAGTACTACATTATAATACATATTTTGACTAGAGCGTTATGTTTTGTTTTTGTTTTACTTGCATTGTTTTTGTTTTATTTCAACAGTTAAAAGTGTTTGTTAAATATAAATAAGTTTCGTTTCATACATATCAATTGCTTTATTTAAACGCATAACTAATAACTATGCATGTTTATTATATTTAGTATATTAAGTACATAGCTTATTTTTCTATGGGGAAATTACAGGCATACCAAAAAACGCACACACTCTCTCACTCATACACACAGAAAGTTCTCATTAACTTTTATATATCGTACAGGAATGCGCATTTGTCTGATCTACTATAAAACTGGAATTAACATAATTTGCTGTATTAATATTACCTATCAAATGCCTCGTTATTGCCAATGCTGTGATACAGATACAAATTGGCTGGCATATGCATTACATACACTTATATTCGAATACATCTATTTGTAATTAGCATTTATAAACGTTTTACATTTTGATTAAGTATTTGAATTTATTCGGTTAGTTATGCATTTTACACTTGACGGAATATGGGATGACAATGGGAAGATTATCGTTTCTCTGTGGAGCAACATTTGAACTAAAAGTTGAAGGCAAATAATGGAAGTTGTTTACATACTTTGTACATAGACCTTCTCTTCTGTATTATAATGGCAGGTAATTGTATATTATGTTACAATTAACCCGACATATGTATGCATTTTAATCTTTATGTGTATATATATATTTATGACTAACATTATTGTTACATTTTATGTTGATTGGAATAAAAGTAATCGGTTGTGAGTATTATTATAATTGCCTGCATTGCAGTAACAACGTTGATTATAAATTATAATGCGACCTAAGATTAGATTTAATTTTAATTTAATTGTTGTATCATTTTAAATCACAACGCGCAGCCGACAGTTTTAATTACATTATCAATTTAAATAATATTGTGGCCAATTGAGATTTTTTCTATATTTGTGTTTGACAAATAAAAATGTCGAATTTCTGTTTTTCTAACTCATTTGATCAAAATATTTATGCAGAATTTGTTGGCGTTTCAATGACACATATTAAGTTACAAATTCTCATTGTCAGCAAATTGTTAAATTTAATTAATTCATAAATTTTAAGAGCGTTTACGCTGAATGCCAATTGCAAAACTTATAATTGTGTTGAATTTTGCAAAAATTTAATTAAAAATACAAATGAAATTCCAAAGTGATAAAATGAAATAATAATAGATTTAGTTAGCACTTTAGTTTTGATGTCACAATTTTTACATAAAAGCAGTTATCAATAATGAAAGTCCATTTTAAAGTACAATTAGCAGTGGAAATCAAAGGAAATATGACAATTAATATACAATATTCGGAGACATTTTTTTTGCAATTTTTTTTAATTGAACACTAAGTGGCCTATTTCTTTGTTTGCCTTATTGGAATTATAAATTAATTGGTATTTATTGGTGGAAAAAATAGGATGAATTTGCCGTTGATGTGGAAAAAGTGTGCTGCGCAATTATTTGCATGATATGGCAATTAATTTATTCATTTTTATGGCCACTCAATGGCCGAGCTTTGATTTTTATTTTTTTTTTTTGTCGTTTTTTGCCTTTGCATTGGTTTTCCTGTTGCTGCTTCGTTTTTTCTTTTTTTTTCTTTATCTAATTATAAAATACATCCCCTCACGCTCATATTTATTTATGTATTTAAAGAGCCGTTTTTTTTTTGCTTATTTATTGTGAAGCGATACATTTGATGTTGCATTTATGTTAATAAATTTGCGTTAGTTATTTACATGCTTGCTTATTGGAACTATACAAAATACACATTAAATGTTAATCCTTTCGCTCTATGTGTGAGGATTATGCAACGGTGCTTTAGCCAGCAGTGAGCCATCATTAATTTTAATATATGAATTGCTAGTTTAGAACTGGCAAGTGGGCCTTAATGGACTTAACTAGTTAAGTGTTTAGCTAGCCCAGACAGTCATACATACACACATACACATACATATACATATATAGTGGAGATATATAGATACAAATAGATTAGTTAACGCTGCTTACCACCCCTCCAAGCGATCATCTGTGGCAGCTGCGCTTCGGGTGGGCGTGGCATGCCTCGCGACAGTTACTGCTAACCGTTGGGGACAGCTCAAGGACGCGTTTGGTGGCAGCTCCTGTTGTTGTTGTTGCTGCTGCTGATGCTGTTGTGGATGTTGTTGTTTTAATGTCACTGTCACTGGCCGCGAGAGTGAGACCATGTCTGCTGCAACTGCCCCGTGTGGCGAGTGTGGCAGCACAATGCTGCTGCTGCCGCTGACTGTAGCCGAGCACAAGAGCCAACAGCATGACAATTGTCAGCCAATTGTACTGGCAGCCGGATGAGCCCGTTTGCATTGCCTCCGGATGTTCACCTGAAATTATGGCCCGAACTAATTTCAACTTTATTGCATTGTCTGTAGCTTAGATGTTAAATATGTTGTTGAACAATAAGCACTTAATAAATGCAACCAGTTGGCCTCAATAAGTGTGTGCATTTGTATCTTTGTGTGTTTGTGTCAAGTTTGCTGCTAACTCAAGAAGATGTTCTTGTTGTTGTTGTTGTTGTTATTGTTGTCGCCTGTCTCTTTATTTGTTGCGCTCTGTTTGGCTTCTGCACATATAAGTGTTTGTTTGTAGTTGCTCTTGGCAGAGTCTATGTGTGTGTGTGCTTAACACATGGATATTTAATTAATGTGCAGCTTCTGTTTATCCAGTTGGCCCAGTTGTGCCTCCTGCAAAACTACCGACATTTGAATTGCTGTCAGTTGTTTTGTGCATTCAAATGCAAATATGGACAGCATACCAAATAATTATCAAGTTTTAGCTGAAGACTGACAGAAATCTCAAGTTTAATTACATTTGTTTAATTAAATTACCTGTCAGAAGTTTATCAAAAAATTGATAATTACCCTTCAATATCAGGCGTGTGGAGTGTGTGTGTGTAAGAGTGTGGAGCATATATTAAATTTAATTGCCAATATTAAGTGTCTACTTACACATACTCAAAGGGTGTGTGCATGCGATGTGCGTGTGTGTGTGTGTGGTTGTATGTATCTGTACGATTAATAAAACTGTAGCCCAAGGGAGCCGACGCCTTAAACACACGCCCACACACGCCCACACACACACATATGCTTTGTGTGCGTCCTTGTAATTGATTGAGTTCAATTTTTCAAGCAATTAACTTTTGCACTTGAAACTCAATACAATGTGCAAACAAACATGGCAACCATTCAGCTCTCAACACGCAGCACGCAGCACTCAGCCAGCTGCTGAACAACTCAGCCCAGCTGCCCAATGACGCAACGGAACACGCGACGTATGCGCAATGTCGCAGCTGCTACATGGCTGCTAACGTGATTGGATCGTGTTAGCTATAAATATTTTGGTTGACTGCATGAAATTAAGAGTAGCACGAAAATGTATACCTTAAATTAATATTTTAAAATTCAATTTGTTGAATTTCTTTCTTAACTGAAGTACTTTTCATAAATATTGCAAAAATGCTTTGCAGCTAAATCGAAGGTCACAAACTGGCGTCCGTCTTGTGTTGTGTTTAAACGTGATTTGCGCCAGATGCGTGCGCATCTCTGGGCACAGCACCATCTATTAACTCTCCACTCCCTTGCCCAGCTAACCACTAGCTTCAATTTTAGTTCATTTTGTTTTTGTTATGGTTGTTTTTGATGCGGTTTGAGCTGCGCCAGCAGCTGCTTAATAAATTTTTGGCCGCAGCGTTGAAAATAAACATATTACGCATACGCAATGTGGAATGGCCTATAGCCAGAATTGGGATATACTTGGAGAACGGGCGTCAGAGTTAAGTGTGATGTGGGCGAATGTAACACAATGTATTTGTTGACAGGACAGGAATTATTAATAACGTACGTGGCGCACATAATTCATCATCTGAGCTGAGCTGAGAACAGAACTGTGCCGAGGGCAGGCACAAGGCCACAGAATACGGATTGCCTAAAAATATCTTTGGGCTACGGCTGTGAAAACACAAGTCGCAAGCCTCGACAAAGCCAAATAAAAGCGCATAAAGTAGAAGAGCGTAACAAAAAAAAAAAAATACGAAAAAAAATAAGAAAAAAAAAATAAAGTAACAACCAAGTAAAATATGCAAAATTAGCGCTGATGGATTTTCAGGAAGGAAGCAAGCGGGCATGCAAAGACGGCAGGAAGCAGCTAAGCAAGTAGCTACTAGCTTCAGAAACACAGCCATAGACCGAAGCGCAGACAAAAGAGCACGCACGTAGGACGAACGATGAGGAAAAGGACGAGAAGGGGGTGGGAGCAAGCAGCAGGCAACAGTGGCCAACAGTTGCTATGTTGGGTTGACTGCAATGCACGTTAGTTTTTGAGTGTTTTTATGAGCAGCTTTGCATACTTTGGCAGTATTTTTACATTTTATAGCGCGTTTTGTTTGTGCAGTCGCCGGATGAAGACGAGTAATGTTTGATGTCTGTGTGCCAGAGTAGCAAGAGCAAAGAAGACAATAGGACAGAGACAGACAGAGCAAGAGAGAGAGAGAGAAAGGGAGAGGAGTTAGCAGTAAGTGCATCTCAAGTGTGACACTAAGCGCCGATTTAGCCTGATTTGGCTAAAGTGGGCATTCAATTAGCATTTTCTCGCATATTTTCTTTTGCACACACTTACAATTTGAACCGCTCTTGAACCGCTCCACTCAAATCTTTGCTTTTTGCTTGAGTATTTGATTTTTTTTTTTGTGTGTGTGTTCTTTTCAATGTTTTCACTTGCGTATAATTGTAAAAACATTACACAGTTCATTAGCGCGCTCGGCTGCTTTCGTGCTCCATTGCACACTTATTGTTAAATAATTACCATTATCAAGTGCAAGCAAGTGCGAAATAGCAAAAAATGTTGATTGCCATTAAATTGTGATTTGACACAAAATTTCCCAAGAGGTTTTCACCCCCGTCACGTCTCGTATTGTGACTCGTAAATTAAGTCAAACACGAGCAACATGGTCAGTGAAGTGAGGTCCTGGCCTTTGTTATAGCTCCAACACTGTTGAAAAAACTGTGACTTTAAATAAGCCAAACGCAAGGGAACTTAATAGATTTTTATAAAATTGTAGAATGACAATATTTCAATGTTGAACATATTTTAATTTATGTTCACATAACTGAATCTATTTATCTTTACTTATGCAAGAACTCGAACAAAATAAATTAAGCTAAACTTCAACTTTAATAGATTCTGATTGTGATTGCAGTGTAGCCGTATTTGAGTTTGCTCGAAATTTCACATAGTCACGTATATTTTCCGGGCTCGTTTCCGTTTGAGCCCGCCTCTATTGTTTAACTTTGCGTGCTTTTCAATTATGCATTAAACTACCGCTTATATTACAGTCACTATAAAAAGTATTCGCAGCTGCTGTCGCTGCACCCGCTGCCATTCTCATTCCCCCACCTCCTTCCCCCTGCTGTTTGACACTGTGCACATCCGGCTTGAGCTTGATAAGTATTTTACCACTTTTATCGCAGCACATGCAATATATACCCCCAATGGGTTGGGTGAGCCAAGAGGCAGTAGCCTGAGGGAACTCTGCCACGTTAAGGTGCACAGCGCGCTCCAAGCTGGACGCTTTTTATTTTGCTACTTATTTTGTCGCGAGAGAAAGTTTATAAATAAAATGTGCATATGCGACAACGGTCGGGCACGCAATGGCTGTGCTGCCAGGACACGGAAAATACTAGCGCGCGAACAAAAACCGGAAGTCATGCATCGCTGTTGTCGTCCTTAGTCGCTCTTCGAGTTCCAGTCCACGTATACGTATACGTAACATTCACGTTCACACACTCGTTCTCGTCCTCGTCCTCATCCACGTTCCCATCCTGTTATTGTTTTCGCCACACACGTCGCGGTTGGCAAAAAAAAAAAATAAAGTTGAGCCTTTCGCATTTTGGGATTGTTTATCATTCTGCGCTGACATTTACCTTTTTGTCATTAATTTTAAGCTGCACTGTCGAAATTAAGAGCACTTCTACTTGCACCAACATTAATGCCAGCCATTCAGCTATAATAGCCTCTTAACTTAAAATTTATCATGCCAAAAAATATTTCTGTTTATATTTTGAGCGTTGGCTTCTGGTAATATGAATATTTTGACATAATCTCCCCACTTCAACTAATTGTTTTTTCACTAGTTAGCCAACAACATTAAACATGGCTTTGATCTCTTTATATTCATCTTTATGTGTTTCAGTTTTGTTGTTTCTGTTTCTGGCTTTAATAAAGTTAAATTGCACGTCGAAATTCCAGAGTTTCAACATGAGGGGCTGTTATCTTTGAAATTTTATCGGTTAAAAAGTCAGCTTAAGAATAAAAAAGTAAGTTTCTTAATTCCTTGTCTGCTTTCACTCTGCGTCAGTGTTTCCCTTTGCTTAAGAAGCAATTGAAAAGTTTTGGTTTTCATTTAATTTTTATTTTGATTTCTGTGCGATTTTGTGTTGGATTTTATTTTTGGCACACAAAACTGTTTGAAAAGTTTTGGATTTAATGCGCAAATACGCATTATGGCCCTTCTTCCCCTGTCCCAACTAACTATCTAACTGTCTATCTGTTCGCCTGTCTTTCAGTTTGTTTTTCTGTCAGTTAGTCCGTTCGTGTATCTATTTGGTGGGGTAGCTTTTTGGTCCGACATTTGTTTACTTGTAATACTATCTTTTAACAATATTGTCGTTGCTCGTTTGTTGCTGAAATTTCGTTTCGCTGCAAAAGTTTTTGCTCAGCCTGCAATAATAATTGAATGTCACTTGAACGACAAGTTGGGCTGGGATTTAACCCCGCCACTGCTTGTGTTCCCCCTTTGAGTTTGAGCCCTGTTCGAAAAGTGGCAACAATTTTGTCAAAGTGACAAAATGGCGTTTCGAGCCAAAATTCAGAAAACTTGTTTTTGGCTGGCTTAGCCAAGTTTCTATAATATTGCGACAAAAACCCTATTTTTGTGTGTGTTGTGTGTGTGAGTGTGTGTGAGTATGTGTGTGTAATGCTGTCTTTTTTTATCAGCGGTTTTGCTTGGCTTACAAGAATCTGGGTCGAAAATTTGAATTGAATTTTGAGCAGCGCTCAAGAAGAATTTTTAATTGAAAGCCAGGGCCAAAAACGAGTGCACACAGTGCAATGCTTGGCAATTTGGTACAGCCGACAGAAGACCGCAAAAATAGTTCACTTAGTTTTGTGTGAGGCCTCAAGACAAAAAACCACATTTGAACTCTCTGAAAGCGGCTCATATAAATCACGAATGAATTAAGTGTGGTTATGTTCTTGTTCTGCTTGTTGTTGTTGTTGTTGTTGTTCTTTTTGTTGCTATTATTTACCGGGCAGCTATATTTGCTATCTTTCTTGCTTTATCTGCAGCTTTTTCTATCTAAGCGCGTAGGTTTGCCTTTTGCGCCTTTCATTTTCTGTTGCCATCTTTTTTTTTGTGCCTGCTGTGTTTTGATAAACTTGAGACGTGAGCCAACTGAACTGCTGTAATATGTGAATGTGGCTAGTGTGTGGTGTATGTGCGTGTTGGTGTGTATTTGTGTGTGTGTGTGTGTGTGTGGCTTATTCTTTGTATAAGTCAAATCCATACTGAGATTGAGGGAGAGAGTCTGCAGCAGCGATTCTCATTTCAGTCATTGCGGTCAAGGCGCCTTTGACGTTGCTACCCAAATGTCTGGGGCTGGACTATTTTAATGCTTTATTTGCACGTGTTGACGTTCACCCACCCAAACATACATTCGCACACACAGACACACATTGATACACTAAGGATAAGGCTTTGCTGCTCAGCCAAGCACAAAAGCAAAATGGCTGCGTGGACTTCAAGCTCCCGAAAATTAGGATTACCAAACAAATTGCGGTGCTAATGCTAACAAATTATTACTAAAAAAGGAGGAAAAAAAACTGTTGAGAAAAGTATTTTATACGTATTGGGGGCGCCAGCCAAGAAATGTAAAGTTTCCATTATGCACATTGAAATTAATTGACGCCCACACAATTAGGTGAGTGCCTGCTCGTCCTTGCCGCGTGAAGTCCTGATGCACACACTTCAAGTGTGTGGCGCATGTCCTTGGCAACGCCTTGCGCCAGCAAACTTTCGTCCGACTCAATGTCTGCGTGTGTGCGTATATGTGTGTCTGTGTGTGTGTGAGAGTATATTTGTTGACCTATCAGTTTACGTGCCATTTAGCACTCAATTAAATTCGTACAAAACACACATACACATCCCCCAACCCATACACACTCACACACACATTTGAGCAAATGTGCGCTCATCAGCAAAGAAATAAAGAGGGAGAGCCAACAAGGCGAAAAGTGTGTGGACAGAAGTTGCTGGACTGGAGTACCAGTTGCTGGTTGTTTGTTGCTGCTATTAATCAATGCACTAAGCATTTGCTGAAAGCAATTTATTTCGTTATCGAACGGATTTACGTAAAAGAATTAAGTAAGTTAGTCTAAAAAGAACAGAATATAATTCACAACATTTGTACTTTACACATCAGCAGAAGAAACTGTGAAATGTGTATGATTATTAAGAGTGAAGTCAGTGCGAGCATCTACTGCTGAAATGAATGTGTTATTTAAATTATCTGGAAGCTGCCTGCATGAATACACCAGAGATTTCTAGTTTTCAATTAGTTTTGCCGGCTGTCGTGTGCATGAAAGAGATTTTGTTTCAACACTTTTCTGCTGAATTATCTTACGATTATAATTTTATCAAAAGCATTGCAGACATGCTTTCCGTATCGTTGCCTAGCAAAAGGCCACAGAGAACACAGAAAATCCTTTTCACTTTCCACACGGTAATTAGTTTTTTGACGTTCGATGCCCGATTAAACAGCCAGTCCCAGTCAAGTCTTTGACAACAAAATCATCACATTAGCAGCCAGGCAGGCCGACAGGCAGCTTTTGCGTCAATTGAGTTGATCCTGTGTGGCTTGACCCATTAGGTAACTAAGCGAGCAATTGAATTAGGATTATGCCGATTGCGTTGCGTTAGCCTATGTCAGGCTGATTGACTGACTACTGACAGAGAGATTAAATTATTCGCCATAAGTGCCAGTAGCTTCAAGTTAGTTTCACTGTTTAGGAAGCCGAACGAACAATAACGAAAATTTATTTTATAGCATTTTTGTTCTTCATAAGCCCTTTTTTGGCTTAAATTCCTTGCTCATTTGATCTGTATTAAGAAATATACAAATAGCTCTTAATGCAACAAGTAAATAGAACAATGAAATGAAAACTGAATTCTCTCAGCATATTAGAAAATGGAAGTCTTCATAATATTATGTTTTTAAGCTTCCGGAGAAACTAATTAAATGCATTTTGTGCTTTGTTTTGCATGTGAGTTAAAAGATAAAAGCATATGGAAAAATTCGTTTGAAAAGAACCTCAATCCTTTCATAAAAAGTGTAGCTTAAACACAAAATTCGGACACACATATAGCAATTTAATATTTAAGCTCGCCCTTTGGGCTTCCAATTTTTAGTTAAAGTTTGTGCTGTCAATGTGCTAAACATTGCAACCGGAGAAACCGGTGACAATTTTTGGGGCCAAGAACTTTGGCATGGCCATAACAATATGTTGTGGGTGTGCTTCTGTGTGTGTGTCTGTGCTGAAAAGTTGCCAAACTTAACGAGTATGGTTAGGTGGTGTGTGTGTGTGTGTGTATGTGTGTGAAACAAGCTGAAGTTTTACCTGTGCAGCTGCAGCAGCAGATTCAAGTACTCCATAAGTAGTGCTTGTCTGTATATGTCGTCCGTGTCCTCTAGCACTATCTACATATGTATGTGTGAGAATGAGTGTGAGTGCGCGTTTAGTTACAGCATTTTGTGGTTAGTAAAACATTGCAACTTCAGCTCAACTTACACACATACACTCACACACACACTTAAACTGAGTCAGCTAACCAGCACAAGTTGCATTCTGGGTCAGCTTTTGCTGGCCGACTCTTTGGGGAGCTTGGCCGACACTATCGCTATTACCAAGCGTGTAAGTGGCAAACAGGCCAGGTTAGTTAGGGAGAGGTTGGCGCGTGGGAACGTGGAAGACTATCTGAGGAACGTGTACTACATTTGCCATGAAAGGCGCCATTGCGGTGCACCTCAAATATTATTACCAGCATTTTCACTGATATTGTCGACTGCATGCAATGAGACTCGACACCCCAAACACCCCCACTCCACCGATATCAACCCATTCGCATCCACTGGCATGTTAACTGGACTTATATTAAAGCCAGAGTCAAGAGGAATGTTGTTGAAAAGTTTCGCATCGTAGCAAATACAAAATCAGAGAGCTGCAACGCCAGCAACTTTAATCCAATTTCAAGTAACCGACTCGAAAATGAGTTTGCTGCACTTCAATAATAATGGAAAAGGCAGAGGGGGGGCAGTTGAAGGGTAGGTGCAACAAAACGAACAACCAAAATAACAAAGTAGTACGGTTAAAGCGCTTGTAAAACGATGACATATTTTCGCCCATCGCTTGTTGTGGCATTTAAAATGCGGCAACATAATAAAATATTACGTATACGCAGCGCGAGGCAAACATGTTGAAATACAATTACGAGCAAGAGAGCGATATGTATGCATGTACTTATGTAAATTTATTTATGTGCGTGTGTGTTTGTGTGTATGTGTGTGTATGTGTCTGTTTCTGTGGGTTTGAGCATTGCCTGGCACACAAAGAAACATGAGAATTTTTATTTAATTTTGCTGCAATTGCCGCTGCACTTGTTTTTGCTTTTGTTGCTGCTGTTGTTGTTGCTTTGTTTGGCTTGTAGCGCACTTGAAAACTTGTGCAGCACATGCAGCCGAGCGCTTAATTTGCAACATTTCTTTTGTTGAAAGCAGCAGGCGCAAGTACATGTCGCCTAAAAAATGAGGAATGTGGGCGTCGCAGCCAACAACAGCCACCAACTCTTACATTATAAATAACATGTAATAATTTTAAAACAGTCAACAGTTCTGATGCAAAAAATAAAGGAATGTCAAGCAGGCTATGTCATACTCTGTTCGCAGTGTAATTAACATCTGGGAATAGCTGCAAGAAAGTTGATTCTTGAGGGATGATGACTTTTTATTTATTAAATGTGGAAAATAGTCCCCACTTTTTAAAATGAATGCTGCTAAACAAATTAAATACAATTAAAGTGGAGTAATTAAATTGAAAATGTAAAAAGAGAGGCACCAATATAAATAACATAATGTGTATAGTAATATGATAAAATGTAAAAAGGGCAAAGCTTGGGAAAACCCAGAAAAGCGTAATCACACCAAAATATGTAAAGCGCTAGTGGCTAATGTAATAAGTAATAATAACAATAGAAAAGGTAAAGGTAAACAGAGACAAAAAGTGAGTGATTAGCGGGATTAAATTTAAACTCATTTTTTTAAGCTCTAAGAGATTAATATTTTGTGGGATAAATGCCCGGAAAAAGTATACATTTTATGAGTTTGCCTGATTAGTTAGAAGTCTGCAGTAAAGATTAAACCAATGTACTCTTTTTCTATCCAGAAACAGGGCATCAGCAGCCCAGATGCTTGAATAGGAAAAAAAGAAGTGGGTTGAGGGTTGGGTTGGGTGGTTGTGTTCTAACTTATTGTGTGCGAGTGGGTTGCATAAATGTTTGAGCCAACAAAAAGGCGAAACAAAACCCTATTAAGCTAGCTGCCTGTGACAGTGAGTGCAAAAAGAGAAAAAGGAGGTTCGTTTCGGTTTCCACCCTCATCATCATTGGCACAAAAAGCGCAACGTCGCATGTTGCAATTGACAAGCGGCAGAGGCGCAGTTGCAGCTGCTTGCAACACAATACAAAAGCAACAAGACAAGCTAAATAACAATGCTGCATCTTATGCAATTCACACACATACACACATGCATGCACATACACACACATACACACACATACACACACTCGCAGACAGACGGACAGACAGATTGAAGTTTAGCCAGGGGTTGCTGGCAGCTGTTTCGTTGTTTTTGCTTCTTTCGTTGTTGGAAAAAAAAAACATTTTGTAATTAAGTGCTGCCGGCTAAAGTGCTGTGTGTCCGTGTGTTTGATTGTGTGTGTGTAACTATTGGTAGTGTGTAATGAGCGTAACTTGCACACTGGCCAACTGGCAGCAGTCTGGGCGTGTGGGCGTGGCTGTTATCCTTAGTCAAGCTTAAACATTTATTTGTTTACTTAAGTTTGGCGAAAGCGTGAGTTTTTCCGCTGTTGCAATAATTTGTTGGCTCAACTTTAGATTAGAAAAACCCTCTTGGACTGTAAGAATTGGTAAAAACTTGTTGTATACTAGAATAAGGCACGTGCCCAAGTAATATCCAACTGCGCTAAGCGTTTAATTATAAAAGTTTCGCATAACATTTTCAACATGCTTTGAATTTATTTGAAGAGGCAAACAATTGTTTAGCAATCGCAGCTGTGGAGCTGTGGAGCAACAACAGGTAAATCGATAAGCGAAATGACAATTTGATATAAAAAGCTAAAACATAAGAGCAAGATAAAAGAAAAATAAATTGGAGCTGAGCCAAGCAGCACATTTGGGCAACGTTTTGCAAAGCAATTTCCACTGCAAATCACCGACACAAACCCATTTAACTGAAATGGAGCACGAATAGAGTTGAGCGACCTTGACATGAGAGAGATGAGTCTGAGCCCGAGCGTAAAGACAACGATTCTGCTATCTACACAATCGAGAAATTCGTTCTGACCGCGGGTCATTTGATTTCTCAAACTTTAAGCTAACGCTGGAAAATGGACAGTGACAAGAACTTGCCAAAGTTGGTCGGAACACAAACGAGGAGCAGACTCAGCCACAATTTTGTGGTGCACAACAGCTTGAGCGCAGATCCACAGTAATTGCGTATGGAATGAATTACAATTGACGTTGGTATCTGATTCTGACTTGAGATGCAATTCATTATCTCTTTGACATACGAAACCGGTGCTCATCCATTTGTTAACTGACCTGTGAACGTGCTCACTGTCATGAACAACATATGAAATTCTTCATGCTTTGTCTGTAGTTAAATAAAGATAAGCGAAAATAAAATACTTGGTTTATTCGAAAATATTTTTTAAATTCAGAAACACAATCGCTTAAATAATTTAGTGCAAGTAAGTCAGTAAATTTTAAGGAAAACCAATAGTTTAAACAGACTTAGAAGTGCATCTATGCTATTAAAAATCCCATCAATAATTGTTCACAACTTTTCATACACATTTTAGGTGTAAGCTTGGGAATTTTCTATGAGAGAATCTAACGAGAAACTAAAAGCTGGAACATTTGGCATGGTAAAAGTGTCTGCAGCTTAGCGACGCAAATTTCACACAATCAGCCACACATCCATTCAGACACAGAAGTACACACACACACACACACTCACACACAACCAAGTACACATTTGGCTAAGAGAGGTTAGAAAAAAGCAGAACGTTTTTTCAGTCAACGTGCAGCGTTTATTTTCAATTTGCTAGCGAATTATACTAACACTCAAACACACACACACACACACATACACACACAGTTAGATGGCTCTAAGCCATTGTTTTTAGTCTTTGGCTATATATTTTAAGGTTATGCTGCAGCCGTGCTGTGGGTGAAAGCAGTTATTGCTAGAGTCCCTTCGGGGGGTTTCAGGCGTTTTGGGCCAAATGTTAAGCAGCTTAGCCAAGCGCTGCCAGAGCGACATAAATTAAAATGGCCAACGCTTTTTTGCTGCATATGCAATCTCGCATTCACCTACACTTACACCTTACACCTACCTACACACATACACCAACACATCTGCACGTACACCTCCATTTTGGCCATTTTTGCTTTGCTTCTACGTTTTGTTCATTTGCGTGGCAAACAAATCGCTCGAGCGACAACAAATTGAGTTTCTTTATGATGTCCCATTTGCCGCTGTGTGTGTGGGTGTGTGTGTGTGTGTGTGTAGGTATGCGGATCATGTGTATGTGCCTGTGTGTGAGTGTGTGTGTGTATAGGTGTTGGCTTATGGGACAGTTTGTAAAATGATTTTTCATCTTGCCTTTTGGCTTGATGCCGCTTGCCATCTGTTTTAGCCCGGTCGAGCAAACCCGCCAAGCCGCTGGCAAGTAATTTCTTCTATCAATCACAATTAATTATGCGCGTGTATGTGTGGCGACGTATATGTGTGTGAGTGTGTGGGTTTGCTTTTAAATGATGTAACGGCTGGCACTTTTTCTTATTAAATTAGGCATGCAAAGGTGCACACAGTGGGCAGTGATGGCGCCATCTTTCGGCCGCCGGGCGCTATTTGTACAGATGTCGTTGTCCTTGTTGCTGTTGTTGTTGTTGTTGCTGATGTTGTCGCATGTTTTTGCTGCTTAAGCTACACTTAAGAATTAATCGTCGACCAAGGCAGAAAAAATTGCATGAAAAATAGTTGGCAATGTGAAGGAGCAGCGTAAAAAAAAAAGAAAAGGTAACAACAGCAACAGCAAGAGCCACGTCGATAACAGCGGCAACAGCAGCAACATCGTGTAATGAAGTGAAAATTGTCCTTAAGCATCAATTTGCAGCAGCAACAGCCGCATTCTCGTTAAGATCCTTGTTGCTGCTGCTCCTGCTGCGGTTAGCGATGCGTCCTTATAATTTGATGCTTGGCGATGCGCGATAAATATAATTTGTTGCATGGCATGCGTATTAACTTCTTGCAAACACTGTCTGTGCATGAGGACTGGGCGTGGCTATGCCTACCCCTTGGGTTAAACAGCGGCATATCCATTATACAGCTATTTACACACACCCAAAAGGGGAATCTGTGTGTATGTCCAATCCCACGCCCACAAATTGTAATTAAAATTGCATAGCTAAAATTGATTATGTATGTGTTGGTTTTTGTAAGTGCTTCAAGTAGAAAATTTTAATTAAAAGCAAATGCTTTTAAGTTTTAAGTAAATTTTGTGCAGTTGTGCTTTAAAGAGTTCACAACAGACAAGTGCCACCAAAAAACACTTTTTATCTACAGTTCTATTTTATTTTTTTGAGCAGCCTTCAACTTGCCAACTGACAGCCAAGAATTACTTTCATTTTTCCATTAACAACCTCTCTGTTTTTATTTTTATCTATTTCAACTCTTGACTTCGCTCAAAATATTGTTCCAGCTGGCTGCTCGTTGGTCAATCAAAACAAGATTGCAGTTGGCTGCCAGCATCAGCGCTTAAACCCATTCTCACTCTGCCCCCCCAATAATAAAATGCTAACAAATGCTCAGCTTAGTAAGGAAAAAGATAAACATTTTTCCATTTCCAACAGTAAAACAATGAACTCAAAAATATTCTCACTACGGCAACTTAAAAATAACATACACAACAAAGCTATGCAAAAAAAATGTAACAAAAATATGTTTTCCACATTTCCATTTGGATATGCTGCACGTATGTATTTTTCTGAAAATGCCTGAAAACTATTTGGCCAGAGTATGCTGTCTGAGGGGAGGGGAAGTGTGAGCCCCTGGGAAAGTGTAAAACGAAACAAAAACACGAATGAAATCAACCAACAAATTGGCGTCACAATTGATTCAAACGAAACAAGAGTCCGAATATAAACAATATTGCACACAAGATATATTCAGGGAGTAAATGAGAATTTTTGTTGAAATGTTTCTTCTGTGTGTTTTTTGCATGCCTATATTGTTGAAATAATTGAATAAATGCCAAATAAATTTAAGAGTACTTTTGATATGGGATTTTCCGTGACATGTTATGCATTTTTCTCTATCAACTTATTCAAAATAAAAAAATTAATATAGGTAAACTTGATGTTTATATATAATCAAAATTTATTTGCTCAAGATTTTTGGTATTCGAAACATAAAATAGTTACGCAAATATGTATTCTGCTGATAAATATTTGAAGTGGTATTTTATTGAAATTGAGAGCTGGTTGGCCTGCTATTTATATACAATGACAATCAAACTGTGGCTTGAATATTAAAAATACAATTATTGACAAGTGTTTGCTTTTGATAAAAGCACCATAAAATGCAGAGAATGGAAATTGGCTCATGGGTAGCTGCTAATTGAATTTGTCAGCTAAATTGGTATTTAATTAATTCGCCAAATGCAATTTTTGGTAATAACAGCACACAAACTCGAATACAAACACAAACACCAACTCCAATTCCATTCAAGTCTGGCAAGCAAATTGCCATTTATAACATACACAGGCAAGAGACATGACAAAATTATGGTGAGACAGAGAGAGTTGGAGGGCAGAAGGTGTCACCTTCCAAAATGACAAACTTACCCTAACGGATTTTCGGTTCGTTTGAAATAATCAAAATGTCCAACAAATGAATATGTCACACCGGGTAAATCACCTGCACAAAAGCCACACAGCAGGCCGGCAACAGGCATAAAACGAACGACCAGAGCAGAACAGACTCAACGTGCTCACATGTGGCTCAGGGCCAAAAAGGTAATTGCAATGATAACAAGGGCAAACGAAAACAACAACAACAACGATGCAGCCGGCAAATTGAGACATACAGTTATTAAATAAACACACCCACACACATCTCAACACTACCAAAAATAGTTTAAAATTCTAGACTGACTGGGTACAGCTTTTGGAAAAAGCCACACTGTTTTTTCTTTTAAATAAATGGCAAGTTTGTTAAAGAATGTTTGCTTAAATAATGAAAATTTACCGCTTATTAGCTTATAAACAATTTATAAATGTATGTAGAAATACCCTTTAATATTCCCCATCAAGTTGAGGTTTAGGAAACTTTTTGAGAACTCAATTTTTTTACTTTAATTTTTGATCTATCCCCTATTAGAACCATTTTCCAATATTCTCAAATATTTCTGTCAGGGTCTTAATGCACACCTTAATGTGCTTGTAGTGTCACAGTTTGTGGACTGTAAATTCATAAATTTTTAATGATATTGTGTAGCTAGTTCGCATCTAAGTTACTTTATAATAATCCTTTTCTGCAGACTGCTGACAAATCTGAATATATCTCTTTGTAGGTACTTTTGCTGGATTTGTAATGGCGTTCAATTTGTAATACGTAAAAACGACTAACGCACAAGCACATAGCTGGAAGGTTAAGGAAGCCATTGACTCAGACCAGTTACTTGGGAGGCAAACGGAAATGCCTGTGCAAACCGGAAGTGCAAAGCTCAGCGAGAAGCCCAGACACGGAGTTGGTACGTGTACGTTGGCTAGGTGGCAACTGTTCCCGCTCACTCGCTCCCCGTCTCGTTCTCAGCATGTGGCATGCTGTATGTTAGCTTTTGGCCCTTGGTCCTTGGCCTTTGGTCATGCCAGTGACATTTACTATACACTTCAGCTCACTTGATGCTCAACTGAATGATTGATGCGCTTTATTCGTATTCAATGCAAAAGAAAAAAAACCAGACAGACCAAAAAGAACGAATATTCAAATCACATTCGTGAAAAAGTCACCAGTCGGACAAACGAGGACATCGACTGTGGGGGAATTGACTGACGTTAATGCTAAAGCCAACATTATGCCACCGAATGCCGATGTAACGAACCGACAATACCAATACTAACGGCAACAACAAGCCACCCACAACCAATACCAAGTCGCCACACTTCTGCTGTTGTCGTTGTTGTTTTTGCTGCTGCCGCATGTCAAGTGACAAATTTGGAAATGACAAAATGTCCATTTGGAAAATGCTCGCGGGAAGCGAATTGCAGGGGCAAGCGGCCTGAGGAGGTAGGCGATCAATCGCATTTGGCGAACAGACCGAGGCAAGATAATTGAATTTTTGTATTTTTTTTTTAGTATTTTTTTTTATTTTTTTGCATTTTTCTATCTTTGGCTGTGCTGGCTGCGATGCTTTCAGTTGTCATAATTGAGTTTATGGCGCCGACGCCGCACCACCGCACCACTGCTGCAAGTAATTCCAAAAATTTGAGTGCATAAAACTGGTGCTGCTTATTGCTGTCAATTCTCATATGCAGTTATCCAGTGGGTAAACGAATCGAAAAATGAAAAAAAAAATGAAATTTTAATTAAATTTTGACGCCCGCTTTCTGCTCAGCCCCGAAATGAGTTCAGAGTTGAGTACAATTTGAATAGTTGTTGTTGCTTCTGAGGTCAGCTATCAGCTTGGGGTCAGATGCCGCTTTGACACAAGTGCTTAGTGTGTGGGCGCCCAGACTCATACAAAAACATACACCCAACCGCACACACACAGATATACACATATAAACAGTTATATGCGCACAGTTAGGGGCATATTAAAAGTAGAATTCAATTGAAAATTCGAGCTGCACGCAGAGCAGCAGCAACATTGAGAGAAGGGCATTATGCAGGAATCAAAGGAGTGTGCAAGGGAATAAAAGAGAGAGAGAGTAGGAGGGAGACGGTGTATGAGCAAGGAAGAGAGAGAGAGAGAGAGATAGAGTTGTTTTACAGCTGTGCACACATCCTTTGAGATTAGCTCGGGCAAATTGCAATTGCTCTGCTTTTTTGTTATTATTGCCGCTTGGTGGCTAAAGTGATTTTTGTTGCTGCTGTTTGTTGTTGTTGTTACTATGCACATTGGTTTCCAGTGAACTGCATTCAGCTGCAACGACCAAATGACTTTCGATTAGTTCGTTAAGAGCATTCGGCCAAGTCAGCTGCGAAACGTAGCCAATCATGTTCAACGATAGAGCTTACGCCTCTTGGCTTCCAAACTCCATTTATCGAATAAAACATAATTATATCATGAAGCCACGTGCATATACATACATTCACATTCATCTGCCGCACAATTTGCGAACATTAACATCCATTTTAATGGAGCAGTGCAAAATAAAAGGATTATAATAAATAGGTAGTCGAGCGTAAATTCATTTATATATGTATATATGTGTGTGCATATTTATTATGTGCAGCTGAGGTACACATAAATATACATTTTTAGTAGATTTACTTTGTATTATAGTTGGCTGCACATAATAAATCTATGGAAATTTGATATATTGAGCTTCTTTAGAGAGCGATTAACATAAATAATTAGATTATAAGCAACAGCAACAACAACAATAATTCGCAACATAACTGACCAGTTTTAGCTGACCTGGAAACACATACAACTACACACAAACACAAAGCACACACCCAAACACAGCCCCAAACACACACCTAAACCAAGGCAAGCAGGCAAGAACAATACGTTTTTCCATGAAATTAGCTTTTGGCATAAATCTTTTGTAAATAATCGAGATGGAGAAAGGGGTTGGGGCTGGGTTGAGGCTGGTTTGGGGCTGGGTATGGTTGGATGGATGGCTGTAAATGCGTCGCACGGGTCAGCAGGCTGGCCAGGATAAGGCCAGTTGCCGGTTGTGGCCAGGTGCAGGACTTTAGATGTCCTGCCATTGTTGCTTGATTGTAGTTTAAGTAGACATAGTTTATACTCTTTTACATGTATAAGTGAATAGGTGTGTGGGTGCTTCTGTATGTATGGGTGTGTGTGTGGAGAGTGTGGTGTTGCCTGCAGCTGGTCCTTGTGCTTAAATTAATCTCACACAAAAAGTGCCAAAGTAAAAAGGCAAAAGTGGCCCCAACCACACAACTTTGCAAAGGTATGTGTTTAACAAGTTAACGTCGTGTGTGTGTGTGTGTGCTTATGTGTGTGTCAACCATACGCATACACTTTTACACGCTCACACCCGAGTTCTGTGCCTTTGTGCCCAAGTAATTTATCAGTAAATTAAGCAATTTATTTTATTTATTCCATTACGTAAATCATGCAATTTGTGCACGATTTCGTCATTGAGCGACAAACAGCAAGAACAGAAGCAGCAACAGCTACAAAAAAATGTGCTAACGCCAGCGATTTCTGGTCAGGATTTACATGCCACTCTCCCCCTCATCACTCATGCCCGACCCAACTTGTTTTTACCTATACGCTTTGCCAATTTTATTAAAATCACTTCAGGCAGAAGCTTCCGCCAATAAGCGGGCGGAGGTGGGGATGATTGCAGAGGGAGTGTTTTTGGGGGTCTATTGGAGCACGCAGTGCGACCATAAAACCAAACATAATGAGTGCCACACCAATACACACACGTACCCATACACACCCGCACACAGACACATCCGCACACACACACATACACATTTGAAGCAACTTGACTACAAAACATATGAATCTAATAAACAAAAGCCGTATATTATTAGCTACGGATTTATAAATATGGTCGTGGCTGCGTGTGCGCGTGTGTGCGTGCGTGTGTGTGTTTGTGTGTGTGCGTATGTGTTGCAAAGGAGTTGGTTAGGCTTGCTGCGGCTTTCAGTGGCTCGTAGAACATGGCCCAAATTATGTTAGACGGCAATCTCCAAGGATTGGCTCAACATGAATAGCGGCAAGGCAGAACTGAGGCAGTGCGGTGAGCAAGGGAGCTAAGGCCGGGAGGCATTGCAAGACTACGGCTCACGGAAATGTTATCATAAGTTATGGCTAAAGTTTTTAGCCCAAGCTTCAGCTGTAGTACACTAAGCGAAATGAACTAGGCCAAACATCAAATAGTGTCTATAAAACGTCAATCAGTTGGGAAATCAAAGAAAGCTCGATAAAGTTTTATGTTAATAATACACAATGCTTGTTCTAAAATGCAAATGTAGAAATAATAATAATAATAATAATAATATAAATAATAAATAATAAGATGCAGCCATCTCGAGACTCGACTAGACAACGACTTATTAATATGTTATCAATTTCGTACACAACTTGACTTAACTTAAAACTTAAAGTTGTACATTTCTCATATCCACATTTGTTGCTCAGGAGTTCACTCCCTCTGCATATTTCTCTCCATTAATATTTTATTAATGAGTCAATCAACATTTGAGCACTTGCTTGTCTTTATTATTCCGTTTACAAGTTCGCGTTTTCAGTGAAGCGAAATAATTAAAACGGATTTGCTTGCTAACCAAACTCCCGGTTTCCACCCAACTCCTCCGTGTGCTTAGTCAATTTGTTTAACTTTCCGTTGGCACACATCGAAAATTAAAGTTGACTGCTTTCGGGCAGTGTATTAGTTGTCGTCTATCAACACACAAGAATCATTGTCATTTAAATAATCACACGCACACACACCCACGTAACGCATTCGCAGCGATATCCTTGTGCACAGGAAAAGTTTCGGTTGTTAGTTCGTTATTTGGCTCAGGAATTGCAGCTATGAGAGCTGATACTGAAACACACCGGAAATGTATGTATGTATGTAGTAGTATAGTTTAGTTGTAGTGTAAATACTAATGGAGCCAAAGTTACGAATTTGCCAGGTGAGAAAGATGTGAGAGCAGTTGGCCAGGAGATGAGATGAAAGCGAAACGAATCCTGAGCTCAAACAACCACATTTATACACGTACAAGCGATTAGATAACAGGACAACATATAGTCGTAGCCGGAGTCGCAATCCGCACAGGACATACACCTCATTTTGAGCATACCACACACACACACACACGCAAACAATGAAACGAACGAAATTTTTGCGCTCCGGCATCCTTAAGGGGAAATGTAATTTCCTGTGACAAAATACAAAGCTAATCCCTGCACACAAGCAGCTTGAGCCAAACTTGGTCAAAGGATTGGATTCTGTGTGAACTTGGAGAGGTGGCAGGAGGCGGGTAGGGGTTAGGTTAGCCAATGACTCCGATACGTGCAGCGAACCATGATAACTGAGAATTGAACACCACTGCTGCTTGGCAGTCCGATATCTTGGTAGGCTTCTCTCTTCAGCTTCAGTTTCAAGTCCTGGCGCTGCGAGTTCAGCAGCAGGTCAAGGATTTACGTCTCTGACGGTTCCTTGGCATTTGGCATTTGGCATTTTAAAGAGTGTTTGGGAGAGCGTAGCGTGGCCTTAGTGCAGGTGGTGCTGCAGCAGGCGGGAGTTGATGATCAGCCAGGTCAGAACACACAGGACACGCGGTGAGACAACAAAAGCGCCATACAGACGGCCAAGAAAATTTCAAACTGGCTAAAAGTATATCGAAAGTTGAACTTGTTCGTTTTGTTGATGCTGGCAAACGGCTCGAACAGTAGCAGCTGGCAGGACATTTGTCCCGATTGTGATTGCCATCGCATGCGATATGTATTCTCGGTCAGTGGGGCTTTCGTTTGATTTCTCAAGTGTAAACTACGCTGCCGTCTAAAGGCTGAAGGCTGCAGGCTGAAGGCTGAAGGCTTTGTGCCCTGTCACACAAATATCAATATGGCAACGTTCTTCCTCTCATCCTGTGTGGGCCACAAATAACCGCAGCAACAGCTGCCACATGTGCCAAACAACTAAAATATCACAAACATTAATTGAATGGGGCACGCATCAAGAGGCCAAAACAGGAGACGGGTAGTGGCGTATCCTTTGAAACACGCAGCGCTTGCAAATTTTCATTATACTCAATTTTAATCCAAATTGAAGAGCAGTCAAAGCGATTTAGCAGGTGACAGCGAAATCAAGGCAAAACCAATTCAATCTCTCAGTATCCCATTTGATAGAGGACCAACGCACAGTGGCTTAAAAATGCTGCTGTGGAATGCATTTGGTTTCAAGCAATTTCAATTGCATGAGAAATACTTGTAGCTGGTTTTCTTCTCAATTAAATGTACTTTTTTTTTTGGTTTTCTCAATTCAGTTTTTTTTTCCAAGTTCATTCGAGCATACAAACAATAAATGGGTTTTGTGTAATCCGAAGACGTGCACAAAAGTTTGTAAATTCCAGTTCAATTATTTATCACAAAGGAAGTTTAAAATGTACGTGGTATTGAAAATCGAGGCTTTAAAAAAATAAAACTAAAACCAAAATGTACTCTTACAGAAAACTTTAAATCTGAGGTAAAATCAAATTGAAAATGTAAATCTACGCAAACTAACATATACGAGTCGCATTTTTGTTGAACAGTGTACTGAATGCTTTGCACTTAACGAGAATTATTCGATTTCAGCAACGACTGCTGCAAACGCACATTGACTGCAAATGAAACAGCTGTAAACTTGGCTTGCCTGCAGAAAGGCAAGAAATTGCTTGCCCACACTATTGATACGCTTGCACGCCACTGCACCACTGCACGACTCCACTCTGTCTGAGAGTGTTTCGCATAACTCTGGATACCAATAAGCCCCAAAAATATCTGCTTGGCTTTGTGCCTCTCGGCCTTAGCTTGGCTGGGCTACCCTCTCAGCGGCTCTCCCTGCCTGTCTGTCTCATTGTTGCAGTTTGCTATGCCAAATGCGTACTGACATGACCGGCATGTGTGTGTCAGTCATGGCCAACAAGTTCAAGCCACGTTCCATTGTTGTACTACGTTGGTCAACGCGAGCGAACGCCTGAGTTTTGTTTGCCTGTCACAACGGCTGTTGTTGTTGTTGTTGTTGCTGCTGTTGCTGTTGCTGCTGTTGCTGTTTCTGATGCCATTAACGAGAGAATTGTGGGTCCTGTCAGCAATCGTAGTCACATTGTTGGTCCAAAACCCAGACACACACTCACACACACATGAGTGAGGGTTTGCCTGATATTCGCTGTTGTTCGTCATTGCCTTTGCCATAAAACGGCATTGGTCGCTGGTGTCAATCAACATCGCACACCCTATCAACATCATCAACAGCAACAGCCACCGCACACGGTGCCCACAAAACCCACAAAATTTGCATATTTCAAACCATTTCTTTTATAGACATGCCACAGTAGTCTTATTACATTGTCTATATATATAAGCTGCCATTTCAATACTTGACGCAAATGTAACTAAATGTGAGCATTGTTTTAAAAAAAATGCAAAATTAAGTAACACTCGATATAAATATCTCGCTTTAAATGTAGTGTGTTTCAATCGATTGCAGCCACAAAATAGTATAAATGGAAAATAAGAAACAATTGTTTAAACAGTGCAGAGTATAATGGAATTCGATATATTGAATAAAGGTAGAGAATTGTGTTTTTCTGTGGTATTTGGATTGTAAACGCGTGGCCTGTGTCGGGTCGTTTGCATTGCCAGCCACTTCATTATTTTGCTGCCGCCCATTCTGCACCTGTATGCGTGTTAGTGTGTGTGTGTGTGTGACATCATGTATTTCTATGCATTCATGCATAATGGCTGGCAAACGTTTACAAAAGCTGCAGCATGGATTTCCGCATGCTGCCATTTGCGGTCCATTTGTGGCATGCAGCCTGCAGACCAGAGAAAGGAAGTGGCTTAAGGGATACGGGGGGAATGCAGGGCCTGTTGGTCACCATGGCGCCGTTAGCATGATTGAAAAACGTGCCAGATGGCTGGAGGGTATGCCTCTATCTGTCCCTCTCTCTCGCTCTCCCTCTCTGTCTAACCTCATGCCGGACTGTGGAGCCGGCTTTAAATTGCATGCCATTCTGTGTGCTGTCAGTGGCATTGTATTGTTGTGCGGTTTGCATTTGTTGTTATTGTTGTTGTTGTTTTCCCTTTCACAATTACGTAATTTATTTTAACTGTGTCAAATCTACGCCAATCGACAGCGATTATGCTGGCAAATTGCAAGTATTCCTTGCCAGTCCTTACCAGCTCTCCCAATTGCAATTTGTTAATGTCGCCGCCAACAGATGCTGTATAAGTAGACGTTTTTGGCTAACCCCACATGCCGCCCCCCATTTCACTCCATTGGAGACCAGTGGTATGTTTGGAGGCTGCCATTTAGTTGCCTGCAATTAACCGCAGTGTGCTAATTAATTTGCTCATAATTGATGTGATTATGTGTGTTTCACTTGTGCCCCAAAAACACGACGAACCTACAACTGGCGCCTGGGGCAACATCAAGTAAAACAACATTGGGGCCACGCTTACAATGTGCTGCATGCATCTCTTTGTGACCAGTCCTGGTGGAAATCAAGCCAAATTGTAAAATTTATATATGTATCAATTTATATATATTACTTCAGACACAAGTCGCCGGAACTGTCACAAATCGATGGCGGATGTATCGTTTTGTGGCAGTTAACCAGACAACAATATCCGCTGCCACCACCCCGGAGCGTTCTAGAGATTCTAGGTAATTTCTCTTTTCTGAGAAAACATTTCCCTATTCACCTGCGCATCGCTTGCCTTCAGCTGATTTCCCACATTTGTCATTGCGATTTCGATTGCCACTTACCGCTCGCTGCTGGCTGCGCTTGGGGCAACGTCAATCACCTGACAAGAACATGCAACATTGTCGCACCGTTTGACTTCATAAACTGACCCACCCGGGCGGTGCAGGTTCGGGTCGTTTTCGCAATTGCCTTTTGCCGTAAGCTACACAAACATGTCGCCTGTCGCTTTGGGTGCCCCCATGCCGGGGCCAACATTGAAAGCTTTGGAAATCTCACACAAATTTGCTAAAATGCCAAAAACACTGACCCAGAGGTAGAGAGAGAGAGAAAGAGAGGCATGCAACATTACTACTGCAGCCGGCAGATGCACTTTGGCACTTAATGTGTAACGCTTTTACAATTATCAATTTGTGCTACTTTAATACCCTGTCATTTCTTAGGAGAGGCTTGTTAATCCAATTAAATTCAAGTGTTTGGCTACAAACTTAGGCTTAAATCAGCCAGCTGCTGAAATAGAGCTTAATTTAAATTTAATTTACCTGTTTTGGTAAATTATTCAATTGTTTTACAATTTTAAACTTATTTATAAAACTGTTTATCCTGAACATTTTATAGTCGAGCAACATTGTGTTCAACATGTTCCTGATATTGTTGCTGCTGCAGTGCCTAGTTGCATGCAACACTTTCAGCAGAGAGCACACACACTCCGACAGCCTATGCTGCATACATTAGTGTATGTGTAGATGAATGCTCTATAAATATATGTGTGTGTGTGTCATTATGTTGCAGTGTGGTAGTGATTAGTGGTAGTTGTCGTTGTAGTGAATGTTGCTGGTGATGGTACTTACCATTTAGAACATGCACACGAACGCTGGCCACATCTGCGTTGGAGGGGGCGCACGAGTATTTGCCGGAATCGGCCAGATCTGCATTCTGTATGAGCAGAAATGAGGTTGTCACATCGCCCTTTTCGGTAATTACCGACACGCCGCCTCTTGATGAATCATAATTAATGACCTGCAAATGGAAGAGCATTACGCAAAAGTCGGGGTAAGTAACGGTAGTCACAGCATTGCCATCAAAACCCCTACCCTCTCCCCAGCCCCACACATAATGTGAAAACAATGTGGGGCACAGGAAAATGTTGTTTTTCTTATGGCACTTTGGTCTGGCAAATAATAATAAGCGAGTGCCTCTCCCGCTTGTTTATTGTTTAACGCGGATGTTCAAATTTCATAATATGTGTTTTTGTTTTGTTTTATTTTTTTCGTAATTTTCAAATGCGTGTGACAGCCAGCGAGGCAGCGAGATGGAGAGGGGCATAAGGTAACAACAGCTGCTCTTGACAGACATTACAAATCAGCGAAACATGCTGACATGCGCGTCTTGTTTACTTTTCAATGGCGACAGGCCCTTGTTCCTCCAAAATGCGTTTTAAATTGCGATTTTAATTGGAATTTAATGCCTGGACGCCTGATTAAAGTTGACTTAACGAAAGCTGAAAGGTTATTGAAGACGTCAGCGCGCTGAAGGGAGACGGCGATAAGTAACAAAAATTATGTTAATCAAGTGAGACCAGAGGCCAACATCGGTTTACTTAGGATAAAAGCAAGTGGCAACAGCGCTGGCAGCAGCCTCATTATGATGATGCCATTCTGTGCGAAAGATAGATACGTAGCAGACATATTAGCAGCATCAAACTCAACTTCATTATCGATTAATGTGATTCGTACACACAGAGAAAAGAAGGAATGTTGTGGTCAACATGGTCAAAAAATAACTTTTGGAGGATTGTTACTATTTTGAATATAGGTTTTATTACACTCTCTACTTATGTGAAGTGCTAAACGTACTCCGGAATTTTAACAATGTAGCGATAGCAATTCTGATCCACTTGAATTTGGTTGGTTGCAAAGGATGTCATTTCTCCGAGTGTAGTAGAAGGGCACAAATGTCAAATGTCGACTGCTGCTAATAGCAGCAGGGCAAACCGAGCTGCATATTGAGTCACAAAATGAGGCAGATGCTCAAAGCGACGACAAAAACAAATACCAGAATAATTTGCCAATACCAATACAGAAAGTTCAGAGACTCACAGAGCGGGGGCAGGCGGACTAAGAGTACAAAGGACAGAGGACAGAGGGCAGAGAGCAAGTAGCTGACATTAACACATCATGCCGCTGACAGCGACAAGAAAATGGAGGCAACAACAAACGAACTGCGAATAGAATAGAGCAGAACGGAAATAAGCAGCTGTCTACGCCCCCATTTTGGATGTGATAGCATTTGTAGCTGGAGGACGCATAATTTGCTGTATAATCTCAGCTAATCGACGGCATTTGCAATAATATGAAAAATGAAAGAAAAGTTGGCGTCACTGATAGTGATGACGATAGGGAAACGTAACGTATACCGAGCAATGGCTATATCTATGTATATATTGGCACTATGAAACTGTAGATATGCTCGATATATAAAAAACAATGACAATGCCCAAAAACTTTGGCATAACAACTTTTTGCCCAGGCACAAGTAAAAAGTTTGCCTATCAGGGAACGGAACTAACGAAAGTCTGGTTGTCATTATAGTCCATTGCTGTCATCGCTATCAGCATAAATTCCTTATTTGTATTATAATTTGTTGTTGCTGTGGCTGTTGCTGTTGCCCTTGTTGTTCTTGCTTGCTTGCCGGCTTGCTTGCAGGCAAATTGGTTAATGAAAGCGACGGCTTACAGTGACAGGCTGGCAGACTGGTGAATGGGTAAACTGGTAAATGGCAACTGGCAACTGACAGCCAGTGAATCCGTAGATTGGAAATGGCTTTTGCGACAGAGCTGCATCAAAAATGTACAATTTACATACCAAGCAATTGCAGCTGTTGGCAACAGCAAAATAACATTAAAACGAAATATTTGTGCAAAACGAGTGCCTAGTAAAAATGAGCATATTCCATAACCCATTCTCTCTAGGCACTATCCAACACAATAATCGTCCACATAAAAAACTCTGATGTTAAATGTGTATAAATGTCTGCCACACAGGATACAACAATGTGGCACAAGTGTCATTCGCATCTGATACTGCTGGCATTTGTATACTTTGAACGCAAAGCCTGCTTTGACAGTCAGCTAATACTGGCTAAATCACTTCCAACGGCCGCACATTTAAGCGATAAATAAAGTTGATGATGTCTTCTGCAAATGTAGCTTATCAATTGGAACAGATTGTAGATTTTAGTTTACGATAAATACATATATTCAATAAAACACTAAATATCAATTAATTTATCTAATTGATCAAAGATCGAATCATCTACCATTAATAAAACATCGAGAATATGAGAGCAATTTTGTTTAAATAATACGAGACAAAATCGCTGGCAACACTTGATCCACTTTTTAAAACTACTACTTGCATATATGTATGTAGTTTTTATAACCATATAAAATATGTACAATAACTAAAAAATGCAGCATGTGTATATCATGGTCTCTCCGCATTTTTAATTTTTTTATCCTCTTAACTTACTAACACCAACTCACGAAGGGGTGAGTTAAGCGACTCTCTCAGCAGCCGGACAGATGCTAGAAATCAATGCGGAAGTGGCCAGCAAAGGTGGAGCAGAAGAGTTGAACCAGGCCAATAACTTGAACAGCGTTGAACGCGCAAGAGGAAATATGTAACGTTAATTACAATTAGCAAGGGGATGTGAGTGATAGAAGAAAAGTGCTGCATACCATTGAGACAGGGAGTGCTTGAGAGAATGAGCAGGAACAGCAAGTGCATCAACTAAGTTTATCCATCCATTAAACTAATTAACAGCAAATTTGCATGGATCGTAAATAATCCGTGTGCAGCAGGGACAAGGACGGCAGCTTGTGCTATGGTTGTGGCTGCGCACACACCACACTCCCTTGTATGCCGCACACATTGACATTCATGCAGAGACCTGCACCTGCCCAGAGGCACACAATTGTGGCGCGTGGCTCTGGGCTGAGCTGCAAGGATTTTAATTAGAAAATTCCAGAAATAAAAGTGGCAGCAAGAACTGAGCAGCAACAGCAGCAAGGACTGCAGCAACAACAGCCGTTGACAGCAGGATTTGTGCACTTTTAACACGTTGCCTTCTTTGCCTTCTGGCGTTCACTTTTTACATTTACCATTTTTTCGTCGGTGTTTTGTTTGGCATTTACATTGCAATTAGCCTGCAACTGTTACGACTACGTCTCGGAGTCTCTCTCTTTCTCGCTTTGTCTCTTTCTCTATTTGCAACTGGCACAAGTCCTGTTGCGACTTAAGCGCTATTAATGCTGCACAATTAGCCAGGCTGTTTATGCTGCTTAAATCGCTTGAAACTAATACAAGTAATTGATGGCCAACGGTTTAGGTATAATGTAGCCACCTGGATGCGCCAAGCTGCCTCTCTCCAATTGTTTTTTTTTTTATAATTCGCTCAGCTGCTTAAAGTATTAAAATGGCGTGCCACTGAAGCGCCATTGACCCACATCGCGGTTGCCACGCAGGACACGCAGCTCATGCGGTTGTGCTTGCAACTGCCTTGATTTACTTATTAAAGTATCAACAGCTGTCACTTTAAATAACGACGACGGCTCGCAAATAAGCTCCACGCACGAGAGTTGCTTCTCCTGTTGAAGGCATGGCATTAAGGGATTCAGTTTCCGTGATGTGAGTGCTGCTTGCGATGGAGTTTCTGATAAGTTATTTGCTATCAAAAACACGACATTCCAAATATGAATGTTATATTTATTTTGAGCTCGAACAATGATCAAAAATCCATGATAATTTAAAGCCGGTTGAGTTTTGATATAGTTATGGCTGTGGAAAGTTTGACTAGACCCCCAAATCTCTTTTTAAAGAGCAGGATTTCAATTTTGACCATAATCAAAGTGCCATGATCGGAACCGTTTTGTCAAGTTTTGACGAAGCTATGGCATTTTGAAGTTTCGATGTATGCCCATATATCGATTCATCGATTTTCAGGCTATAATTTTTACTTGTCTTCCGACCTAAAATTTCATTTTTTACTTTAAATGTACGATTGATTTAGGGGCTAAACTATGATCAAAAAGCCCTCGCTTTTTGAAAAAAGAAGAGTTTTGACGAAGTTATGGCATTTTGAAGTTTCGATCTATGACCATATATCGATACATCGATTTTCAGGCTATAATTTTAACTTGTCTTCCGACCTCAAATTTCATTTTTAACTTTAAGTGTACGATTGATTTAGGGGCAAAACTATGATCAAAAAGCCCTTGCTTTTTAAAATCAGTTGAGTTTTGACGAAGTTATGGCATTTTGAAGTTTCGACCTATGCCCATACACCGATATATCGATTTTCGGGCTATAATTTTTACTTGTCTTCCGACCTCAAATTTCATTTTTAACTTTAAATGTACGATTGATTTAGGGGCAAAACTATGATCAAAAAGCCCTTGCTTTTTAAAATCAGTTGAGTTTTGACGAAGTTATGGCATTTTGAAGTTTCGCCCTATGACCATATATCGATATATCGATTTTCGGGCTATAATTTTTACTTGTCTTCCGACCTCAAATTTCGTTTTTAACTTTAAATGTACGATTGATTTAGGGGCAAAACTATGATCAAAAAGCCCTTGCTTTTTAAAATCAGTTGAGTTTTGACGAAGTTATGGCATTTTGAAGTTTCGACCTATGCCCATACACCGATATATCGATTTTCGGGCTATAATTTTTACTTGTCTTCCGACCTCAAATTTCATTTTTAACTTTAAATGTACGATTGATTTAGGGGCAAAACTATGATCAAAAAGCCCTTGCTTTTTAAAATCAGTTGAGTTTTGACGAAGTTATGGCATTTTGAAGTTTCGACCTATGCCCATACACCGATATATCGATTTTCGGGCTATAATTTTTACTTGTCTTCCGACCCCAAATTTCATTTTTAACTTTAAATGTACGATTGATTTAGGGGCAAAACTATGATCAAAAAGCTCTTGCTTTTTAAAATCAGTTGAGTTTTGACGAAGTTATGGCATTTTGAAGATTCGATCTATGCCCATATATCGATACATCGATTTTCAGGCTATAATTTTTACTTGACTTCCGACCTCAAATTTCATTTTTTCCTTTAAATGTACGACTGATTTAGGGGCTAAACTATGATCAAAAAGCCCTCGCTTTTTGAAAAAAGAAGAGTTTTGACGAAGTTATGGCATTTTGAAGTTTCGCCCTATGACCATATATCGATACATCGATTTTCAGGCTATAATTTTTACTTGTCTTCCGACCTCAAATTTCATTTTTAACTTTATATGTACGATCGATTTAGGGGCAAAACTATGATCAAAAAGCCCTTGCCTTTTCAAATCAGTTGAGTTTTGACGAAGTTATGGCATTTTGAAGTTTAGACCTATGTATGTGGGTATTTTTGACCTTTAAGTTCTTTTAAGGGGCTGTGAAATCTTTTGCTTGACGAACTTTTATATTTGTAGTTAATTAAATGTGCTATGGCAAAACTTAAAACTATGCAAATCTAATTAATTAACTACAAGGCTCACTCGTTGCCAAGATGACGATGGCGAAATAGCCACTACAAAAGTTACAACTAAAGAAGATGAAAAAAAATCAAACGCATTTTCGTGACAATTGTAACAATAAAGTTTAATTACCTCCTCGTGATGGTACCAGAATATGTAGGCCGGTGGTTCTGGGCTGAACTTTACAGTGCAAGTGAGATTTATGGTGCTGCCTTTATCAACGTGAAGGTCAGGTCCGCCAAGTATGGTCGCCGTTGGCACTGTCAACAGTGAAAACCAATGAAAAGTGCAGACGACGAGCAACCGAAAAAAAGAAAAAATTGGAAGAGAAAAAAGATGGGAATAAGTAGGAGAAATGCTTGAAAAACGCGGGTAAAACGAGGCAGACACAGAAAAGCTGACATAAGCGGAGGCTGGCAGGAGGCTCTCACAGAAGGCAGGCAGTCAGGAGGCAGTCAGGCAGGCAGGCCTCTGGCTGACACTGTAGAATAATAAACTACAAGATAAAATGAAATTATTGTCGTATAAAAACCAAGTCCTCGACGTTACTTGACGCCCTCCTGCCGACGTCGTCGCCGTCGTCGTCGTTGCCGCCGCTGTGCGTGTTGCTCACTCGTTTGCTGTAATTTATTTGCTCAACAACTTTTTTTTGTTTGTTGCTTTTTTGGCGAGTGTCCTTTGCCTTTTGTTATTTGCGACAAATGGTTGATTTTTTTATGAAGCCAAAGCCAAAGTCACTGCTCTCAACTCAAACTCAAACCGATGTGAAGCTCAAGCTTACAGCTCGAGCTACATGCTCCAACTCAAACCCACACTCAAACGCATACTTACCGACAACATTGAGACGGACGAAATAGCTGCGAACGGGCTGCGTTGATATCTGGCATTCGTACATGCCCGCATCGCGCTTCTGGGCCCATTTTATCTGTAGCGTCCAGTCATCGGTGTCCTGATGATGTGTTGCCTGAAACCTCTGATCGGACGTGTACGTGTATGACCCCACTGTCAATATGTGAATATCTCGATGTCGTATCCAGGATACCTGCCGCACAGCATAAGCACCAAAAAGGAAAACACAAAAAGAAAACAGAGAAATTTCACAAAATGTCAATCAAATGTGGCAAAAGGATATCTCATAGCATTCCGTGTTTTTCACGGCAAAATACCCTAAAGGCATTTTGGTCAGAGCCCGAAAATATTGAAGGAGAGATATGTCAGCTGCCAAAAACCAGCTGAGCTGAATTCTCAAAATAAATATTGTTATTTGTTAAATTAAATTATTATTTTGAAATTCAAAGAAAAATCAAAAATCATTTTTAAGCTGATTAGTTTTTTTTTTCGGAAAAGTTTTGTTATTTCTGGTGTAAAAATCTTTCCGGTTTAGTTGTCCTTACATGTAGGTTGTCTCGTTATCCCCTTTTTTTCAGCTACACGGAAGAGGGCATATAGCAACCAAAAAATCTCTCGGTTTATGACCCGATGTAAAATGTTGGCATTAAAAATGCAGCAATTGAAAGCTGAATTGCCGTCGGAATGCCATCAAATTCGAATGAAGTGCGCTAGGACTCCCTTTGTGCAGGTCCATCATACTGTTCGTATCGTTTGAAGGACCTTACAGCGATTAATCAGCCAGCAACGCGTGTATTCCTCACATTGTTAATGGGCGCGTATCTCATACCGAGCAATCAAATTGGCCGCAAACCTTGGCTCGGCGCACATAATGTATGAGCAACTTGATGTGTTACGCATGAGCTGGAAAGTTCTGGGGCCTGTAATCCCTAAGAAATCTGACTTTGAGCTAAATCATGTTTGTGTGCGTGCGTGAGAGTGTTTGTGTGTATGCATTAGTGTTGTGAGTTAGTGTTCGTTAGTCATTACTCAGTGGATCTTCTTTTGGGGTTGGATGCTGGCGAGTTTTTGAGTTGTTTTTAGCTTTTGCTTAATTATAACAAAGTTTTTAAGTAGTTGCTGCGCTGAGATGCAACTTTGTAAGCTGCCTTCTAAACATCACTTTCCTCCGCCAACCCACCCTTATCTCCCACACTCGTTCGTCTCCGCCTGTCTCTGTCGTTTGTGTGACTCGTTCTGGCACTTGATATGCGCAACTTATTAAGTCAAATGTAAATGCAAAATTATCGCAGTTGCCACTCGCTGTGCACGACAAAAACTTGACTAAATAAAGTTGCCTGGGCGTGGCTGAAATTTTTGGGTGCGTGCGTTTAATTATACGAAATGTTGTTGCATACTAAACAATGGGCTGCCACACATCGGGTTGGGAACCGCCCCGACCATTTTTTTTTTGGGTGTAAACCAAAATGTCGACGTCATTGAGTGTATACAAAAGTGTGAAAAACATGTCGACAAGGGCCGCCATTAAACAAACATTTTACGCAACAAATTAAAGTGTAATTAACAAGTGCACACTGTGCGACAGCAACAACCATAACAACAACAACTAACATCACATGCACATGCACTCATTCGACAGTTTCCACTATTTCTCACTAGGATATTAGCAGCAACGCCTCTTGTGGAATATTGCAATTGCGTGCAAACACACACACACACACAAGGTCTGATACAACATATCCTGCTGAGTTGGTTACGGGCTTGTTGTTTGGCATTCTCCGCTTGGACACCGCCAAGTACTGTTGACGCATGCGGCAAGTGCAATTTCAACGAAAATTGTTTAAATAATTTCACGCTTCAATGCAATTGCAAGTGTTGTAGTTGTATTTGGAGTTGTCGTAGCAGTAGCAGTTGTGCACACCCGCTCCCTTCACCCTTCTTCTTTAAGGGCCTGGCCCAGCTCACTTTAGTCGCTGACGTGTGGCCGCCAACTCGGTTTTGTGTGTTGGCAAGAAATTAAAAGTTTCCCGTTTGCTGCAAGTCCCCCTTTTGCCTCTGCTGCCCTTTCATTCCCCATTGCTGTTAGTTTCCGTTGTTGCTGCTTCCATTTGTGTCAAGTGTGTCGGTAGTTCAGGGTGTGTGTGCGTAAAACTTTGTTGGTTTTTGGCATTTGAAGCGATTGCTGTTTGTTTGCTTTTGAGCAGCGTGCCTCGCATTGTTTGTTAATGAGCGTTCGAATCTTTTCAACCAAGCAGATTCCAGTCCCATAACACCATGTCACCTCGGGGCAGTGGGATAGGGGGCACTTCAGTGATTAATCGCAGTGCGCAACACTTTCGGGTGTGCCTAATTATTCATAAACTTGTCTGTCACGCGTATTAAAAAAGTTGGGTAGACGCCGATAAAAATTGTCACAACCAGACGGCATTCCTGACACATTCAGTTCAACATTTGTATTCAAATACAGTCGCAAAAATATCCTTTTAATAATAAGCGACTACAGTCCTTATGCTTATTAAATGTTACAAAGAAGGTAATTAAAAATGTTTCGAAGAGCTGTTTTCCCTCATATGAGTATGCATATATTTGGCCCTCAGGTGAAAAGACTGGGTCAACATACCCTTCATTACATAAAATTCATTGTATATTAACAAAATCTTCATGTATATACAAAGTTTTGATCTGTAAAAACAAAGGTAAAAGGGCAACAATGTACTTGAAAGCCAATGAGATAAACTAAAATGGAAATGGAAAATATGGAAAATTATGAACATAAAATTTGAAAAGAATTGACATAAATGACTGTCAACTGTAACAATTTAAATACAGGGTATCTCACAATCTAAATGGGGCGCTTTCTCACTTATTGTCCTAGCAAGAGCGGCAGCTAACAGCAGGTTGCCAAGGGAGCATCTTTGCCCGGGCAGAGTGTCTCTTTAATAGATGGGCCAACGTGGCGGGGACGCAATTAAAGCAGATAAACAAAGAAAAACAATTGCAATAACAGTTGCGTTTGCAGAACAGAATACAAAAATTTCTAAATTTCAGCAAAACAAAACAACTTAATGCCGACTTAGGACGACTGTAGGCGCCCAAGAGAAGGTCCTTACCCAAGTACCGTTCCCTCAACACCGAGTCCGCGCGCGCAGCACGTTCATTGCAGACAATACACGAAAAACAAATGAAAAAAATTGAAGCCCATTTTGTTGGACGGGGGCGTGTAACTAATTAAAAATTTGGCAGTCATGCTAGGGGAATTACATTTTGGAAAACGCGACTCGACAGTCGACCAGGTTGGCAAATCAACAAAGTCAACAACAACCAAAAGGCTGAGGCGTACGGAGAATAACCCAACAGTTAAGAGCAGGCAGTTGAGAATGCGAGAGGGTGGTAATGTCAAAAATTTTAAAGTCTAAGCGGATCGTCACAAACAGGAGAAAAACTTTACAAGTCACCAGCCGTTTCTTACTCACCGTTTTGTTGGCCAAATTGCGCACACGGCAACTAAGATATGCGGATTTGCCCATCAAGGCGGTCACATTGCGGGGCGTTGAGGGATCAAAATATGGTTCCATCCATTTGGGATGCGTATAGGCAGCGGTGGGCATCGTATATACCGCTGCCGGTGTCGTAGCCATCTCATCTAGCGAGTTGTAGCCCTCGATGGGTCCATGCACGCCGCCATTTGTCATATCTTCACCGAATGCCACAAAAGAAAGAAAAGAAACATTGAATTATAATTGGAAATAAATCGTTACGATTTCAGATCTCATTACAAAGAAATTTGTAAATAAAGAAGAAATTTTATTTTTAGACGTTGTAAGTAGAACTTACAATAAAAGCAACTTAAAACGGCATGTTGTTTTGATCACATGTCGTCTTGGTTTTCAATGTAAAATTACCCAAAAATTCATAAAATTTCAGTTGCTACAAATCGATTTTTTTCTTCAAGCATTTAGAGATTTATCTTTTACCTCGCGAGTGAAGAGTTGTGCTGTCAAAAAAGTAGAAAAATAAAAAAATTTCAAATGTGTCTATTTGCAGGGACACAATGTGTAAATAGTTATTTTCTTTTTTTTTAGCAAGTTTTTCCTGCATTTTATCTTTTCACCGCGTTCGTCGGCAAACATTTAAAAGTAGAGCAGCCAACAATAAAAAAAAAGTACTGCAACTTTTCACCGGAAAAAATATTTTTGATTGCAGGCAACAGAAAAAAAATACATATATATATATATATATTGCAAAAAATATGTAACTGAAATACTAAAAAATGTACGTTATAAATGTCAGTCAGATGCTCAGCGCAGGAATTTGTACATTTGAGTCCTGACAACGCTCGCCAGCTTGACTACTGTCATCGACTTAGCCTGACCCAAACAGGAACTTTGTTCATTAACCCGCTGGCAGGAAGCATGGTTGAATGGCGTACAAGTGGCCGCAAAGGCAGCCACTATCAACTCTTTAGTTGCAATTTAGAAATGAACCACTAAAAGTGTAAGCGCATCAGCGCTGGCCACTGGACAGTGAAATGCCGGAGTGGTGGACTGCTGAAGAGGTGGGGCAAATGCATTTCAAAACCGCAGACAGCTGCAAAAATGAACGCACGTGGCATGGCGGATAAGGGGATATTTAAAGGTAGTAGCTGTTGGCCCGACCTGGCGGAGGGCAGCCTTCAGCCTTCAAGCGAGTGAAGTGTTTGCGGTTGGCAAGTACAAGTGCACACATACACACGAACGGACACACGCACAAGACGAGAAGCGAAATTGTGTCACTGCTTACATCACATGTGAGGCAGGCAAAACCCGTACGTACACACACAGAGAGGCAAACACAGCGGCAAAACCGCAAGTGACTGTGTGGAGAAGAGTCGAGCTCATGGTTATGCAAAAATATTTGCACTCAAATCATATTTCAAGGATTAAAACTTGCATTCATTCGAAAACTGTTTTTTCCATATGGAAGACCACACACACACACACACGCACACAAACTTTCATAGAAACACTCTCACCACATACACACACATATGTGTAAAGGGCCGTCCTACAACTTCGGCTTCATTAAACAAAAGGTTGCCGGCATATGACGCGCATTTGTATGCATGAGTTGAATGCAAGCGGTCGGCAATGGGGCGTGTCATATGCATGATAGATGCTTAAGCTTAATACGCTTAATACCACTGACACAGAAAATTGTGCAAATTTCCAGTAAATATTGCATTCAGTTGTACTGCAACTACAGATGCCCATAAAAGAGTGCTACGATTTTTTGTATACGATGCGTGGCAAGCAAGCGACTTTAAAGTCAACCAATGCTTTGTCGAGCAGAAAGAAAGGGCTCAAGAAAAAGCCTCAATTGCCCTAGCTGAATGTGCTTAATTTCAGGCCCATGCATGTGAAGAGGGTGTGTGTGTGTGTTCGCGGGGCAGGGGTGATTGAGTGTTTGCTTAATCATTACGCAGGCTGGGCACGCCCGCCTGCCTGACTGACTGACCGACTGTATGGCTGGGTGGCTGGCAGTCATCCCTTTTCATACAATGACTTTGCATACTTGCGTTTAATTTGCGCAGGACGTCGGCGAGCAGCAATTAAGAAAACTTTTGCAATTTTCAGCCTTTTATTTTAGGGCATATTTCCGTATACCCTGCAAAATGAACAGTAAATAAGCTTGCACCGAATTTTGTTAAGTATTTCGTGATAATAATTACAGTAATTTGCAAACATAGAAAAGATTTATCCACACACTTGAAAGGCACATCGCCAAGTTAGTCAAGTAAACTTCCTTGTCATTCATTATATGCTTAATTTCAGCCTACAGAAATTTGATTCTATGCCTTAGAAATGATGCGTAGCGTGCAACACTTTGAACTCGTGGCTCAATGAATTTGCTGCCAAACTAATTGCCTGCTTACGGGGCGGGTCTCAAGTTCGAGACATATTTAATTGTATTTTATGGCATTGTGCATTCCGGCACACTTTATTGGCTTTGACGTCTAGTAACTGAGTGTGTGTGTGTGTGTTAGTAATTAAAAATCAACATGCGGCGCCTGAAATTAAGCTGTCTTGTGAAATGTGTGTCGGTTGAGAGTGTGATGCCCCTGTTGCCATTAATTTGCTACTAATGCAACATGACGAGCTCAATTCTGATCAGACTGGCGGGAGATGTTGATGCTGATGCTGCTGCTGTGCACGCCAGCATAAATAATGATGTCTTTTGACATTGCCTAAGTAGTTTTATGCGTGGCAAACATGAGTTGGCTGAAAATCAAATGAAACAGCTGAATATATACTCAATGAGCTGTCATTGTAGTCTATCGTCCACCGTTTCTTCATTTTGTAGCTCAACTGGACGACGGCATGCTGACAGGCACTCACATATGCATTCGACACCTCAACGTCGCTTGTGGATGCGGTGGTTGCTGCTGCTGGATGTTGCTGGCTGTTACTGGCTGTTGCTGCTGGCAACCACTTAACCACTCAACCACTCAGTTACTCATTTATTTATGTGCTGCGCAGTGCACTGCGCGGCTTTTGTTGCCAGCAACGTTCCCGCCGGTTGCGGCTGCCATCTTAATTAAGCTTAAATGATGCTGCAAAATTTATTTCATTTCGCACTCGAGACCAGCCACCAACTGAAGCTAAAGCTGAACAGTTGTGGGAGCATCTTCTATACTCGCAACGTGGCATGCATATAAATTATCCAAGCAAATTACAGCGCACACGGCGAAAATTGAAATGTGGCTACTGCGTGTGTGTGTGTGTGTGCGTGTGTGTGTTTGTGTTTGAGAGTGACGGCGCAGCTGTCATATTTGTTTTCTTCACATTTCAGTGTTGATTATTTTTAATGCACTTCATTAATATGCTTCAATCAGAAAGTGCTCCAATTGTTCGCATGATTAACAATCAAATTACTCTCGGTCCACTATTATATTCAAAACAATCAATTCTTTTTTATATTTCTCTTTTTGTATAAGCAAACCTTTTGAAACTGTCAATAATTAATGCGTTGATTATGTGAATCCATTTTTGTCCGTAAAATATAAAGTTATGCACTGACAGAGTAATTAATAATTGCAAGATTCTTCTGAATTTATGTGAAAATATAATCAAATACTCGGTACGCAATTATATATGTATGAACAAAGAAAATATTGTTTTATTTAATATCAGCCTTTAGCTTTAAATAACTGCCCTTTTAGTATTTAAATTCATTCTTTCAAGCAATTAAATAACGCTCGGATTCCGTTGGCTGGAAAATGCTAATGGAATTATTGAATAAGTGACTTAATATCCATTTATTAAATTTATCAAATTGTAATTTAAATCTATGAAAGTTATATTTGTTAGAAAATCGCTAAGCATTCAATTTGTGTGTCGGCTTTTGAAACACTGTGAATCAACAACTCAATGGCATTCAGCAAAGTTTGTGGCCTTTGTCTTTAGTCTTCATCAGCTCTTTGTGCAAACTGTTATCCTTAAAGTTGATTGACAAAATTTTTGTGCAACGCTTTTGTTGTTGTTTTGGTTTGTTTGGCTTTGCATAGCCACTTCGTATGACAAAACATGAGATACGTTGCGACACAACACAGCATAACACGACAAGAACACACTCACACACATAACTCGTATTATGAAATATTCGTAAAATTTCATACAAAGTACAAGCATGTGACTTGTGTGTGTGTGTATGAGACTGTGAAAGCTAAAAGCATAAAATGAAGTTTACTATATGATACAGGCAGTATGTTTCCTGGCTGTCTTGCCATGCCTGATTCTGGCAGGGCTTATCACCTCTGGCCTCGGCGCTGAAGCTTATAATGAAGCATTGTTTGTTGCACAAAGTTTGAAAACAGCAAGAAACCAGCCAAGAGCCAACATCCAACAGCTAAGAGCAAGCCAACAACAGCAAGTCGATGGAATGTGTGCGCAGGAGCGGTTGGGCCTGGGCTGCTTGACAAGATATTAAAATAATATTTACAAGGACTAAAGTGGTGCGTATAATGCATGAGCAGCAGCCAGTCTCAAGAACAGAAATAATAAGCAGCATCTGCATCTGAATTTGCCAACGTTGTGACCTGATTAGAGTGGTCCTATCCTGTCGTTAGCTTTTTGTTATTGTTTTGGCATTTTCGAAAATGTCCTTTTGTTTTTATTAACGATCATCATAGATTTTCCAATCACAAACTCAAGTCCCTAATGGCAACTAAGAAAGCAGACGTTCCACTCAAACTGCTGCTGCCATTTTCCGGCACACATTTCCCAAAGACTTTTCTCTCTCTCTCTCTCTCACTCTAACGAATTTTCCTCCTTATGGTTGTTGTCAATGTGTTAGGCAGTCAGAAATCAATTCAATGGCTTGGAAAAGGGTCAAGCTCGATGCTTTAGAATGTCAGTTGGTTCTGGGTGATTTTTGTCGATGCTGTCGTATTTTAATTGTGTGTGTTAAATATTTGGGTTCTGTATCGGAGCGTATCTTTCGTACAATTTAAATTTATAGTTGTGGCAATGCTTTACAATTTGCAACGCATCTGGTCATAAATTCTAGTTGGAATCTCTTTTTATCGCCCATTTCGAGTGACAATTGATGTTTATCGGTTTTGCCCCCGAAATAGCTATGGCAATCGATTCTGAAGTTGTCTTCGTATTAGTTTGCCTATTTGATTGCCAGGTGTCTTGTGTGGTCTTGCATTATTCATTAAACTTAATCAATCAAGGCAGCATCTTGATTGCAAATAGGAGATAACCGCAATGTTGGCAATTGCCGTTAAACTTTTAATTGCACACCATGCAAGTGACATATGATTCAGAAACAATCACACACACAAATATCACATATATATTCACAAACCGCAAAAGGCAAACTCAAACAGCGATTGCAATTTCAATTTGTGCTATGGCTTTCAGAGTTGTTGTTCTAATACCACTCAATGAACAATAAAATTGGGGTATATACACCTGAGCAATAGCCTCTATTCTCCGTTTAGTCTAGGCCAAATTTGTCTACAGGGCAACTCATAGCTCTGCTCGACCGGTTCGGCAACATAAAATATTAAATTCAAATGAAACACACAATAGATTTGAGCTCTGGTTTTTGCACTTGCTTTCGAGCCGAGCTGAGCTGAACGGAACTATGAAATATTTATAACGATATGACGCACAGCTGCTGCCAAAATTGCAACCGCATGGCAAAGTGTAAACAAACTTACAATAAATCATTTTTAAATAATTTACAATATGGCATCATATATCGCTGCACAGGCCGATTTCAAACTGAGCCTTTCACCCACCCCACCAAAACTAAGGGAAAATAAAAAGCAGCAACTGCAAATAAAATCGATGTGTGCAACCAATGTCAAAGTTGAGTTTCTCTCTCGCACAACCAAACAACCAAACAAGCAAACAAAACGAACACAGAGCCAACAACATGTCGCGCTTTTCGCGTCAACGATTTGACGTCTGCTTCAAATGGCGCTTGAAAAAAAAAAATATATATATAAATGGGAAACATGTTTTATTTTTTCGACTAGACACGAGGCGTGTAATGGCTTAGCAAAAGCTTCACTTTGGCCGTCACGAATTCGCTGGCAGATCTACAAAACGTGCAACCGGTGCAGATGTGGCAGGCTTGCACTTTAAAAGCTGCCTGCTGTGCAGCAGTAGCAATGGTTTGGTCTGGGTTTAAAAATACCCTATAGCTATAGAATTGTAAGGATAGAGACCAATTATTTGACACAAATTGATGACGAAGACATTTCGTATTTTATATACATATTTGAACATTATTAATAATTGAGTCTATATTAAGATACTTAATAGTTTAAATATGTAATAAAAAGAAGTCATCAAACAATATACAACGAGTGTTAATTGGTAAATGATTTTATATGCTTGTCGTTTTCATCAGAAAAATGCATCAATCTCAAATAACCTAGCACATTCCAAGCACATTCCTAACCACATAACTTTATCCAAGTCCAAGTATTCTGTTTCATATGCAAGCTGTCGAGGTGGGTTGTTTTTTTAAAGACAGCCGCCGTCTGTAGAGACAAAAATGTTTGCCGTACGCGTGCTGCCTGACAAAACTTGACCCAAGTGCCCCATCAGCTCCTCCTCTACCTACACCCTTATATCCCCACAAATTTATATTCCATATAGCGTGCACTTGTCTCTAGCTACGTCAGCTGCTTCAGTTGATTCACTTGTTTGATTGAGTGGCCATTCGTTTTGATGGTCGTATTTTGGATTGAATTCGAATAGAGCAAATGACTTAAAAGTGCCAACTACTCGTGTGCTTAGTTTATGTGTTTGTATAAGTGAACGAGTGCTGTCCCCTCACCCCACACACATACATAGACACACTGATAGATATCTCTGTCGTCTGTCTTTGTGCCGTTGCTATTCAGTTACGTAGTGGCACTTAGTTATGGCTCCGACTATAAGGAGAGAAGAGCTGTAATGTGTATAAGTCATTGCGTCAGTCACGTTTTGAATTGAGGGAATTCATCAGAGAATCCGGCTCGAGATCTCTCAGGACTCGCTCAGAACTCATTTTGCTGCCTTTAGCTTAAGTTGGCAGCGCATGCAATTTGCAATTTGTATGCCAGTGCCATCGAAAATCCAGCGCTACGAATACAAATGGTTTGTATTAAATTGAAATTTGTATGCGAGCATCAATGCATTAATAAACACTTTTTACTGAAGCACTCGCTCAGCGAAATATTTTATTGCCCGAAATTTCGATTTATAGTTTGCATACAATTCGATTATGTTTCTTTATGTTTCTTATTTTTCATTTATTTCTTTATTTATTTGTTTTTGTTTGTGGCAATATAATGGTGCTTATTACCAATTTAAAGCACGCTTTTCAAATATGTATATTAAATAATATTTAATGTCTGCCCATAATTGATGAGGCTTTTATATTGAAAAACATTTCATTAGCAAACAAATAAATTTAAGCAGATAAATTCAAATGGAGAATATGTGACGTAGATTTTGATTATTATAGCTTCATGCATTCATACACATAAAATATCAGCAGTGCTTCTTTGAGAGGCATTCAAAAACATTGTTCTCAGAGAATCCCTGCAATATGTGGACATAATCAATAACATATGTTACATATCATACCTTGTACACTATTTATTTATTCATTCATTTTAATCATGTTTTTCATAACTAACTACACGATTTAATTCATAAACTATACTAACTATTCAGCTTTGGGTAGTCAAGAAAAAGTATTTAGCAAAGTGTTCAAATTAAATAAAATTGCTTTTGTATATAACAAATTATTTTAATTTAAGCGTGGAAAACTATAATTTGGTAATAAGAACAAAATAATTTTTGTAGTTATCGTTTGATTTTATCAGAGCTTTATTTGCTGAACAGTCGGCGGAATACGTGCCTGAAAGCAGTCCGAAGTATTTACCGCATGCACATGTTTGTTCAACAAAGTTTTGTGCCGCGATATCTGTGGCAGGGGCCAAGTTAAAGCAACAATCAGCGATAATGTTTAAACAGTAATTTAATCAAACTGAAGAGATAGGGAGACAGATAGACAGAGAGAGAGAGGTGAACATCGAGCGAAAACCAATTGCAATGGAAAAGTTAAAGCATACAAGCGGGGAATAAAAAGTGCACAATGCAGTGGTAATTACAAGTCGACTCGAATCATTCGCTCTTCGTGCTGCCTGTCGAATCAGATACGAGTCGGAGTTGGACGACCCAGCACAGCACTGAAGGGCAACAGCTGCAGCTAGGAGGAGCAATAGCAGCTGCTGCGATCTCGTAGCGTGTGCCAGGCACGTAGCTACCTGGCTAGGTACACACACACATACACCCTGCGAGCACTCAATGGCCAGACTTGGAAATCACAACAACGAAACAGGCTAGCAGAAGCAGAAGCAGAAGCAGGAGCGGCAGTAGCAGAATTCCCTCAAGGTTTGCCATTTAACTGGCTGGGTTGCTTGAGCGGCAGTGTTCGGTAAGGGTTTCGGTAAGGCCTTGTGCAGTATATGAAATATTTTCGCGTTGTTTGCTCTTGTTAACATTTTCCTACACCTGGCAAGGACTGTTTGCCAGGCAGCAGCCTCTCTCTCACACAGTCAACTCCTTATTGTTGTTACTGTTGGTGGCTGGCGTTATAAATTTTGAAAGTACACAGTTCGTGTATGAGTGTGTGAGTGCGATAGCGAGTTGCTGCGGCTGCTGTAGCTGACACCGCTGTATGTGTCTGTGTGTGTGTCTCAATGTGTATGGGTCTATATATATGCCTCCTGGGGGTTACTCGAAAGTGGAAATGCTTGCCTTATTAGTACATTCAGCAGTAAAAATGTGTTAATCTATAAACGTGCCCGAAAGTATGCAATGCTTTTTTGTGTGTGCCTCTTACACACTGTCTGCATGTGTGTGTGTGTGTGTGTATGCGTGTGTGCAAGCACTCTGGTATTTTACGTTGCCCGCGAGACATGTTAGCCAGATTTGAGTTTGCTATGCGAGCAGCTCTTTAATGAATTTATCGCGTGTTGGGATTCCGTTACACATACGCCCCGTTAGCTGACATAGGCATGCGGTCGCTGGTTTTAAAGTCTCCTGATGTTTATGGGGCGTGGATAGAGATATAGTGCTGTCTGTCTGTCAGTCGGTCTATTTGTCCCTCCGTCAGACAGGTGCCTCGCACAGCTAACTATCGCTGATTATATTGTTTTTGTTGTTGCTGTGCTTGCTGGTTTTCTGGCTAGCACTTTGCGCTTGCCATGTAAAACATTAAAATTTGACAGCTTTTAATGGGCAGCACGAGCGCACAGCTGCCAAAAGTTTTGGGCGCAGTTTTTGCCGGTGTTGCTGTTGACGGCATTTAATCGCTGCTGGCCGCATAAGTAAGCAACCAACAACCCCAAACACTTGCAGCGATTCATAAATCATAGTAGCTGGCAACGCCCTGGCTTTTTTGGTCGGCATGGCATGCACAACCAAAAGTGGCATTGCAACAAATACAGCTTTCGGTTTTGCTGCCTGGCAGCTGCCACAGACGCAAAATTATTGTTTCCCAATTAATAAATGTCAATTACGTTCGAGAGCGTAAAAACAAGGTCAACATGAACGACACAAGCATCACAAATACAAAATACGCTTACGTACACTGAAAAAAAAATGTGAATGTGAATAAAAATGCTTATACTGAAATTGTACCTAAAATTTCAAACGGAATGCGTACAGTATATAATGATTATGTTTATAATAGCAAAATTAGCAATGGTAATTTAGATACAAGAGTAAAGCCAGCTTCAAAAATAGAACAGAAATCACTCTTGTTGCAAGAGATTATGCACACAATTGAACATTTTTAATTTAAGTGTACAGTGCGAGCAATATGTTTGCACACTTGACCGCAACACAGTATTGCTGCTGCCCGTTGGGGTGTCACTTGCTGCAGTTGCAGCTGCAGCCGCCGCTGCTGTTGCTGTCATCTTAAATAAACGACGTGGCTGTTGGGGCTTAGCCTCAGTCTGCCACCTTCAGTTGGTCCGGCCACGCCCACAGCATTGTCCCCTCCAGCTCGTATGTGTGTCAAGCGGCGTCGCTACAAATGAAGCATAATGGCCAACATAATGGCTAAGTGCTCACATACATGTGTATGTGTGTGTGCGTGTGTGTGTTTGTCTGTATTGTTGTTGCTGCAGCATATGTAAATGCAATTTGTAAAATTTTTGTCGGGTTTTATGAATTGACAATGATTTCATTTTCGGTTTGTTTGACAGCCAAGCAAAGTTTACTTATGGCTCTGTGCCTGCCAGTCTGTAAACTTTTACGACTAACTGTATGTGTGTATGTGCGCCTTCATTTGGCGTGCAAGGGTCCCTGTGCAGCAGATCCCCTCTCATCTGGACTGTTGCATAATTGCATTCCACACATTTTTGTTTAACAATTTTCGCCCTGTTTTTTCTCTGCTTTGATTACAGATGCCATTGTTTTTGTTGTTCTCATTGTTGTTGCATTGCACTTGTTGTAATTGCAATTTCCTGGTGTGACTATATGTGTGTCTGAGTGTATGTGATTGTGTGTGTGCAAATATCTCTAGTTTTGAGCATTACGTGCGAGCTGCTTCCTTGAAATTTTCGACTTAAATTATCAACGACTCTGAGCCAGTTTGCAGCAAAATATTGTGGGTGCTGTGCAAACTTTTTAGGGATGGAAACCCAAATGCTGATATGCTGCTGAGCTGCTCCGGTGCAGCAGGATACAGCACGTAGCCGCAACAGCAGCTGAACATACATAAGGATTTCGGTTTTGGTTCGCTTTTGGTTTAGGGCGAATTTAGGTTGCTTACGAGATGCTCGCGTGTGCTGCTCACTCTTCCACTTCGTATGTGTTTGTGTGTGTGCGTATGTGTACAAATGTTATGCAATCACACTAATGCGCAGTTTACGGTTAGCAGCAAATGCAACAGCCAAAAACATACACCACCAGCAAAGCGCCTTTTATAAATGGTTGCCACCATCAGCTAGATAGAACATCACCATCAACCGTGGCCTGACCGAAAACCCAACATTACAAATACGACATTAAGTGCTTTGAGCATCGCGACCACACCTCTTTCCTTCCTTCCACAGCTCAGCCGGCACAACTAAGCGCGCTTTATTAATTGTTTTTTAGCACGGCACATTAATAAATAAACAGCTTCGTCAAGGGGTTCGCTCCAAAAGGTAGGCAACGATATCTTTCATTCTTCCTTGAAAACTGTTCTTTTTTCTTGGTCATTTCGTTTCAATTATGTTGCAATTTGCATGCTGCGTAAATAAGTTCTCGGCCTGTGTATTATGTGCGGCTATTTTGCCCAAAATTGCCGTAAAACATTTTTTTTTTTTTTCCCCGTATTCGCACAGAAAATTTGTACTTGTGTGGGTGCCGGTAAATCATTATAAATATTTTACAGAGTGCACACTTCATTGCACATGGCCATAAGCTTGCATGCAAGCAGTGTGTGTTATTAGACTTTAAAATGCATGAAAACTTCGCAACGAAACGTTGCAATCTTAATGGGGCAAACTCTCGTCTGTACTCACTGCTGTGTACATTCCGTTAAAGCGTAAGTTATATGCACATTAATTTTGGTCGGCAGACAACCCAGGCATTTTTCGTAGCAATGGCATCAACAAGGACCCCAAAGGAGGGGCTGCAAATAGGGGAGAGAATGTCGCCTTCAGACATTTGGCGAACTGTCGCCTGTCGCCCCATTAGAAGCACGCACAATTGCGATAATAAATTAAAAACGAAAGCTAATTTCTGTAATTGCCAGCACAGCACAGGAAACAGCGAATCAACCTCAATGTTCTTGCCAATGTCGTGCTGCCACGCTGTCTCCTGCCACACATCTATGCCCTGTGCTTACAGCATTTTAAGGTATGCCAAGCTGCTACACACAAGCGATATGCTACGAATATCTGTGTTGTAATAAATATAGCCACAGTTTAGTTAATATCTAAAGCAACTATCTTTCATCAAATCATATGTATTAAATATTTAACTATAAAATAAATATTGCTTAAAATTTTAAAGTCGTTGAAGCATATTGAAATCCATACATAACAACAAATTAATGGCAAATAAAAAATTTAAAAAATAAAAACAAAACATATACGAATTTATTAGTTAACTAATTGTCGCAAGTTGTAAACAGTAAGTAAAAAAAATATAAAACAGACAACATAAAACTCGACCAAAAAATTCTACGCTTTTTCTGCCTACATTTACATAATGAATACGGGCGCAAAAATTGTTCAGCAAATACAAATAATATATATTTATATTTATATGTATGTTCTTTGCTTTTATATTTGCTGCACATCTTTCATATTTAATTACAAAATACTAAGCGTGCTTGCAGCTACAGTTATTTTCATTATTTAAATGAAAATGTGTTTAAGCAGCCATATTTTTTAAGTTTACTATTTTTACAGCTCTCATTTAATTCTGAACTTATTTCGCTTTGAACTTTATTTATACGCTTTTCTTTTTTGTATTCAACTTGCTGCATTTTTTATGGGAAAAATATGTTTCCTATTTCGCTTATTGTTTACAATTAATAAAACAAAATAAAACTAAATCAAAAGATTCATAGCTGAATACACATTTTTATGAAAGCAATTTATTGAATAAATATTGCTGGCAAATATAAATATTTAAACGTAACTATTAGCTCTAGGATAACTCTTAGTCGATCATTTTGAACTGCAGCCTGTTTACCAGTTGCCCCACGTTTGAAACCAGAGTCGTAATCATGACGACAAAATGTCATTGACAATTGGGCTTGGGGCCTGCTTAAAGGCGTCAAGATTTACGAACTATTGCCGGGGTCCCTACCAACTCTGTCACTCTCTCCCACACACACCCTCTTTTATGGCTCTCAACTTCATTTGGCAAGACGTTAGCGACGCACCCAAATGGCGCTTGTCAGCTCTGATTTTTACAGTAATTATATTGTATTAGAGAACTGACAGACTTGGTTGTTGGTTTCTGTTGTGTCGCTGTCGTTGTCGCTGTCGCTGTCGGTCTTGGGTTGCTGTTGCCTGTCATTGAGCTCCTGTGAGCTTAGGGAAGTTGCACGTAATTAGCTGCATATATTATGGAAATGGAAGCTTGCGCACAACCCTTGTCTAATTTTTAGTACATTCTGTGGCTTAAACAACATAAAGCATCGTAAACATTTATTGGGCAAAAACTCTATTTAGTTCTTAAACCGATTATAAATAAGCATCAAACATGTATTTACATTAGACAAGCATATTTGCTTTTTAAGTATTAAGCAATAGCACATATTTATTTAAGAAATAAATTTCATTAAAAACACTTTTTACTTTCATGCTGGAGAGATTTGATGAAAAATGTCAAGAAAAATGCTTGAAAGCATGAATTGCAATATTCAAAGCAGCATAAAGTGGCAATAAGGAAAATGTGAAAAAACACTGCTGGAAAGCTGAAAATATTTATTTTGGCTTTCATAAGACTATTGAATTGAATGTCTTACTTACTTTCCACCTCATTCAGTCTCATTCTAACATCAAACACTATTGATTTCAGCTTTCAATTTAGTTAGTAGAAATCATGAATTTATTTCGTTGAACAATAATTTTGAAACTTTGAAATGAAATATAAAATCATTTTAATGTAATTAATACAGTATCCTTCAGATGAGCCTTAAAGTTACTTTAAACTAAATGTGTATTTAGTGAACAATGGAAATTAGTGTTAACAATGAACGCAAATTGGCATTAACAACACATTTTCCGAGTAGCATCTCTGCATAATCATCATTTAATCAAGATGCATGTGCCGCGCGTGGCATTAGGGGCATCAACTGTACGCTGATTGCCACACCAGACGTCCAGCTAATTACAAGGCTTATTTATGCACAATCACATGCAAAACATACATAAGCGTATCGGTGTAGAGTCAGTTAGCATTGGTGAATTATGAAGTTGTAATTGAATACTGTAATTATGTATGGCCAAAATTGTAACAGTTAGATTGTAAACTAGTATCTGATGCAAATACTGCTCTGGCTGCAGCCACTGCTGGAATTTATGGCCTGTGGGCAATTCTACCATTTCCAATTACTTGGCTTTGCATTTAAGCTACACTCCGGTAGACAACGGAATTCTAGCAGAAATACGAAAACAATGTAAACAATGCAATCGTGGTTTGCCTTGCTGGCGAACTTTCCTAATGTAATTTATAATTTGCACGAAGCTTCAATAATGCCCATCTCAATAAATATATTTATGTATATATACAACAACAAAAAAACAATTTAAGTGCATCAGGCAAATTGTTTTGGCTATTTGATGAGGAGCTTAAAATGCAATTCTTTACATATACATTAAAATATTTGATATTAAATCATCTTATGTCCATAGTATTTTCAAATATGCAAGGACCGCATTCGGTACAGTTTATAACAGAGTCGAAAGAGGCTGGTTGGCCAAAAATATGCAGAAGGTTTGCGATTGGCCCTAAATTGAGTTATGAAATACTTGCATATTTCAAAGTCTTGAACGGCAGGGGAACAATTTGTAAAATGCCACCTGCTACGTGAATTTGGCCTGAATGCACTCAGTGGGATTAAGCGGCGGAGGGTAGCGAAATAGGGAGGATGGGCATAGGGGTGTGTGTGGCAGCATCTTCTTATTTTTAGCTCTTCTGCTTGCTACCCAGGCAACAACAGGCATCAATTTGATTTGAATGCGTAATCGAAACGTATTGTGAGCGTCCCCATTTGCAATGCAGCCAAACTTACACGCACACATCTTCACACTCACACATACACTCACAACACATAGCGGCACGCACACCCATGCATATTTTTGCAGTGATTTGTGAAACGTGCAAAAATAATCGCTTGAAATTCGATTGATGACATGATTTGCTCGCTTCTGATGATGCATGTGGTGGCAGCAACCATTGCTATTGTCTGTACATGTGTCTGTGTGCGTGTGGCAGAGGCGACAAAAGGCGGGGCTGGCGTTTTTCATCAATCTTAGTGGAAATTGCAATTTTGTGGCGCATTGCATATTTGAGTGTGAATGCATAAGTGAGTGCAGCAGCAGCCACATCAGCAATAGCGACAGCAGCAGCACCAACAAAATGCTGTATCAGCATCAACATGAGCATCTCTGGCGTAAACAAAAACAGTTTCCTAACCAGCAGGAATTTTAGATGAAAGTTGGCAGGCTTAGGCATAAGATACCACGCAGAAAACAAAAAATTAGCTGCAGCCGAGAAGAAACTGGTGTTTTTAAACCGACTCCATAAGAAACGGCATACTTTAAGCCTGTGCAATCAACAAAAATAATGCCTGCACATATGCATATGGTCCAAAAAGACATAGGGGATAAACAAACTTTGAAGCATAAGCTTCGAGTAGCAGAAAACTTGAAAACAGAACCATAGAAAGGTAAAAACTAAATGACAAGCATTTCTTACAATGATACAGGGTATTAGCGTATTGTGAAAAACAGAAGCAGAAGCAGAAGCTGTCGTCGCATTTAAGGGCAATCTTTGGTCAGTGATATGTGTGTGTGCGTGTGTGTGAGTTTAAATGCACACCTGCTTATACACACACACATACCATGAAAGAAGACAGACCGCAGCGCAACAAGCGAAACACAAAAACAACAATAGCAAAGAATGAAGAAAAATACGAAATTGCAAGAAACGAACGCTCGAAAATCGACGTTCAAAAAGTGAAACGAAATGTGAAGCGAGCCATGTGCGCCTGACATTGTATGTGTGTGTGGGTGTGCGTGGGTGTGCGTGTGTGTTAGGGGCTGCATGAATTGCAATTGTTGTTGAAAGCATTTGCATGTCACTCGTTTGCATTGTGCGCACCTGTATTGGCGTTGACAACGTGGGGAACTCCCAACACCATTACACCACCGCAACGCCCACCACACCCACTTCACCCACTACACCCATTGTTATATACGGGCACTAACGCAGTATTTAATGCAGCCTTTCTATATGCATGAGCGTGTGAGCCCAGTGGGTTGGTCATGTCCTGGCCATTGTTCTGTGTGTGTGGGTGTAAAGGGTTAAACTGAAAATGAATTGCCAGCGCCACAAGGCAAGAGGCAATTGGAGATTGCAACATATTGCACATACGCCACATGTGCCCAGCGAGCATTTAAAATGATAGGCAATGCTAACCCCACACCACGCCCCCAACCAATGGTAATTTCAAGATATCGTTCTTCAGCCAGTTCAACCGGAAGATAAGCAAAGCTGTGCAAAGTTTTTAGTAAACACAATATGGTACCGAGTAGTAAAATAAAACTCGAATATAACTCAGGCTAAGGTTAGGCAATATGCCAGCGTTCACAAGTCAAACACCTTGAGACGAGCGGCTGGCTCTGTTTAAGTTGTTGCAACACACAGAAAATTTGCACAATGCATGCGATTTGCATTACACTTGGCCGCAGCCAGAACTAACTGCTCAAACTTTTTGCCAAGGCTCTGACGAGGCATAGCCTAGAAATTGGTAGAATATTATGGTAGCCAGAAACTGCAAAAACAAAAGGTAAATGCTGCACATCACAGCATTGCACCACGGCACCACTCTCCTGCAACTTATAAATATGTAAATAAGCAACAAAGTTGGCAGTCGGAAATGATCCAGCAGGCAGCAGGCATCAACCAGTGGATAACAGTCAGATAGCGAGAGAGGGTTGACAGAGGGCGACAGCCCCAGATGAGATGAAGTCAGAAAGTTAACAATATGCTCGACATGGCTCATAGTTCGGTAAGCGTTGTAAAAGTTGACGGCTCAGTCTTACAGTTTACCACTGCAACAGTGTGTGCTGTTTTCACAGGTTACGCTTGTGGCACAGTGGCAAACTACATGTGGCAGATGCCAAACAATGAGAAAAATGAGAAAATCTAGTGTCGACTAAAAAATCGAGTTATGAAATATAAATGTAGTTTTTATATAAACTTTAACCATGCAAAAAGAGTATTGCTTTAGAAAATCAGTTCGGTTTTAACTGAGTTGTGGTTAACTTATGAAGTCATATATCTTACCTGTACTTAGACTGAAATTCGTGTTATCAACTATAAATGAGGTATTATTATAAAGGTCAAACTATGACAGAGAAAGTATTATATAGGAAATCCGAATTTTTTTATAATATTCAATTTATTTTACAGTTTACAATAAACCATTACATTAAGCCATTTAAAACTCAGCCTAGCTAGTAATTTTTCAATCGTGTATATTCCACTTCTTTATCACTGCAACTTGCAACATAAAAAACACATTTGGATCCACTGTGAATCCCAACAGGGAGGGGAGGAGAGTGGGTGGCATAACACAACAGCAGGTGGTGCATTGTTGCTCTTGGCTGCACATGGCAAATCAAATTATGTGCCACAACAAATTAAAATCGTTGGCAGCAGTTGCTTAAGTTTTCATCACTAAATTTACTCCCCAAATACGCATGCCAATAGCCACATTACATGGAGCAGGGGTGGCAAGGTGGTATTGTGCGATGTGGGCTGTGTGATGTGGTGCACTTGTTGTCAGAACGCTGATGCATTTGCCGCGCATTGAAATTAATTAAAAGGTTGTCTGCTATGCGCGCTGCTCTGGTCGGGTTGGATTCGGTTTGGGTCTGGAGTCTGACGTTTGGTCTGGTTTGGTCTGGTCTGGTCGGGTCCTGAGCCTGGATATTCATCGTCGTTATCGTCAGTGCGTTGTCATCGCGTCAGCTTTTTCATTAGGCTGGATGGTGCATGCAGCATCCTGCTTCGCCTTCTCATCGCGCTTAGCTGGATTTGATTTTACAGTTGGCACGCACAAAGACAAAGCCCTGAAACACATGTCTGCCGTCAAAGCAAATTAGAGAGCTCTTAAGGACGCACTGAGCTGCCATCCAACCCCATCCAATGCACACTTTTTTCCGCAATGGTTCTCCACATCGAATTTATGTGGCTTTAAAATTAAATGCGATTCATGCGCATAATATTTTTGCTACCAGTTGTGCGTAACAAATGTTCATTTGGGTAGATTCTTTTTCCGTGTTCTATCTGCTTCATCTTAAATGCAAATAAAGGGAACAAGCAAATTGTATTTATTTATCGCTTACTCTCGTTGCTTTGGCCAGCACCTAACCGAAAAGAGAAGACACAACTGGCAAATGTTTGGCCAATACCAAAGCGCCTCAAAGTATGCAAAACAGCTTCCACTAACACCTTCAGAATTTTACACATGTGTGCGTGTGTGTGTGTGTGTGTAAGGGTCATGATGACAATTGTGCAAAAAAGCATTTTACCAAAACTGAAACGAGCCAAGCAAAGTGGAAAAGCAAAGGACAATAAAATGTTGTAGACAAATCTTATCAACTACTCGTTTAGTCTCTGTTGTTGTTGTTGCTGCTGCTACTGTTTTTGCCATTGCTGGTTGTTGCTCTTGTTGTTGTTGTTGTTGTTATTATTATCCTCTTTACTCGTGCCATTATAATGTTTCTATGCTGTCTCTCTATAGCCTAACAATGCCCTCAGCTTTAGGCGATTCTTCTTTGCCTGCTTATTTGCACCGGACGTGCATCAGGGCTTACCTAGTCATACACTCATACACTCACACATTCGCTCGCACACTCATTCGGTCAATCCGTCAGTTGGTGATTCACCCATTCACTCATTTGCTCATGCATTCATTTGCACAATTTGCTGTGTACGACTCATTGTTTGCCTGGCATTGTACAGTATTTTCAATACTCTTACAAAAGACCTGAAATGTTTCGAAGAAAGTGTTACATATAGAAATATATATTTATTCCTGTTCAACATTTGAATAATTTTTTACTATATTATGTGTTTGTTAGTTGACTGTTTCATTAGGTAGAATTAAAGTTTAAATATATTGTATTCCATTATCTTTTCAATTATATACATATGTATATATTTCTATGCATAATATCGGCTCAGTTTTGTACTATCCTTTTCTACTAGGAGTTGACTCGGCTTACTATAATATCTAATAGCCATAAGTTTCCTGTTTTGTTAGGTTGATTTAAAGTTTAAATATCTTTTATTATTTTATGTTTTATAAAGCACATTTTTCGTATGCCTTCACTTTGCGAAAAACATTTTCCTAACCATTTGGTTATATCAAAAATACCGAAAAGTGTACTTAAAATTCGTCGCACCCTAAAACTAACTATTATTTCTTATTTCTATTGTTGCTGTTGTGCCGCTTTTCGAATATTTACGCTCCATTGTTTGTCGCTCAGGCGGAAGCATAAAATTGTTTGCTAGATAAGAGAAAGAGACATATCATCGACTAAAATGTTTTTCCTGTCCTTGCCGCACTCGTTCCCCTCTGTCTCACTCTCCCTCTCTCTCATTCACTAGCAATGCCCTTCTCACTTTCTCTCTCTGTATGTATGCCTAGCAAAAAACAATGAGTATTCAATGATAGTTTTTGTTGTAGCATTTCTTTTTATTGGTGCCTGGTAAAGTGTTGCCTATAAGCCGGCTTATATGAATATCTGTATCTTGCTTTGTTTGTTTGTGTGTGTGTGTGAGTCTGTGTGTGTGAGTGTGTGTGAGTCTGTGTGTGTGAGTGTGTGTGTGTTTATGACTGTTTGTGTTTTGTATTGGTTAACCATGGCTGCAGCTGCAGGACAATTAGAGGAATGATTTTCCAAAGCGATTGCACTCATAACACAGCAATAGCCTAAGAGGTAACCGGAACAGTTAGGGCCATGACACGAACTTCAGCTTCTGGTCAAAAACTCTTTGCATAACTTTAAAACAATTTTCACTCAGTGGTCTTATTATTGTTCTCCTTGTTGTAGTTGTTGTTGCTGTTGTTTCTGTTGTTTCTGCTGTTGCTGCTGTTTTAGCTCAGCGCCGCCGTCGTGTCTGGTAGTCGCGGCACTTTGAAATTTATGGTTCATTGAATGCGCATGAAAAACAGTCAGACAGTGGCAACGGGACCAGAACGGCGGGCTGGCAACGCGTACCAATTGTGGACGAATGGTAAAAACAAGAGAATCGAATTTATTTCGCTGAAAAAAAACAACACGTACAGCAAGAACAAGAAAACATCTAGAGCCAAGTGGTAGTGACATTTTTGCGTGACATTTTCTTAACTTATGCGAAGTATCAAATGAAAAACAGCTGCAATTGCAACAATAATAAGAACAAACGAGAAAGCATCAATATAAATATTTGTATAGCTAAACAAGGGGTGTGTGCGCCATGGGAAAATTGAACGAAAATGGGGGAACGTGTACAATAATCCAAGGCAAACCAGCACGGAAAATTTCTAACAAAATTCAAAGAAAACTACTAATTTAAAGAACACGAAGTTGACATTTAATAAATGTGCACTTCTCGAGGGAGTTATGGAAAAGCATATCTTATGGAAGCTAAAAGTTCTGCCAAGAATTCTTTTACCTCCATGCGGATGACAATTGTAAGTTTTGAGCATTTTAGTTGTAGAAGCACTTCGCAATGGTGCACGGAAAAAAATCACTTAGTGGCCTTTAATAAGCTTACAGTTTCCCTTGCAACGCCCTACCTCCTGGCCTTTGCTGCAAATGGCAATTTGCGCATATTCGGTATCAATAGAATCGAAGGACTTGAAGTAAATAAATAACACTAACGAAGCAGCAGCAGAAACTACAATTGCATAATGAAGGCAACGAGTTGATTTTAGGAAAATGAACATTTCGTCGTTTTTCAGTTGCCCTTAAAAATGCTTCCTATTTTGTTGAAAGGATGGACGAAAACTCTATTTCAGTTTGCATTTGTTTATTTATTTATTTGAACTATTTGTTATTCATTTATTTGCTTTTCATTTGTGCACTCATTTCGAGACGTGGAAAGGGGCAGCTCGGGAATGTCCAGCGGGGTACTTTGCTCCCTCTGTTGTGGCAGCCATTTTGAAAGCGAGCGCCTTAGGTTTTGCCACAGTTATTTTGCCAGCCAATGTCGCAGCTGCTGCGGCAATTAAATAAGGCGAACGTAAATAAATTTAATTATTTTTACAATTTACTGACGAGCCCAGCCGCAAAAAGAGCCCTCCAAAAGTCAGCTCAAAGAAAAACAATCAACTTTTACCAAGTTTCTCTTTCAAACTCTCCTGGCTCCCCCTTCATCAATGCGCAGCATTAGCCTTTGAGCGTTTGTTTATTTGGCCATGAGTGAAAAATGAGAAACTACCAATACATATTTACGGAAAATGAAATGAAACACGATGGTGTATCAGTTAACAAGACAGTCGCAAACATTGAAAACTAATTGAATTTTGATATGAAAAAAAACTCGATTCAAAGCGCTGCCAGCGACAACTGAGTGGGTGTTAGAGTGTGCATGAGTGTGTTCGAGTATGTGTTTTGCGTACTTGTATTTTAGCTTGCGGTTGACATGTTAGACACGTGTCAGTTGAATTAAAAAAGCAAAACTCAGATCAGATCATCGTCAAAAGCAATCCAACACCAACAATATTATGCACAAACCCAAAATTTAATTTAAACGAAATCAATACGAATTTGCAAACGCAAAGAAAACAAGACAAAAGCATCAAAATCACATGCCAAGACAATTTCATAATGCATAAAAAACATACACCCCAAATAACTGGACCAATCAGTCTGCGGTTATTAAATTTGCCATTAAGCAAACCGCATTATAAATGATATTTCTCTGCTGTTGTTGTTGTTTTTATCAACTTTTTAGCTTTATTGCAAACTTCAGAACAGAGGCAAGTTTTTAAGTGGCCGAGTGGTGAAAACAGCAACAGCAAAAGAAATAATAACAATAATAACAGCAACAATAGGATTCAACATCAAAATTAATAAAGCGAAACTTTATTCGCAACTGCAAATCAAGTAACTAACTCGACCAAAAGCATTATGGCTAAATTACTTTTTATGAGTTTATTTCCTTTTCAATAAGAAAAATACGAAAACACAAAAAATAAATACATTTATATATATAAGCGTAGCAAAGTGGATGAAAAAAAAAATATATATTTGCCATTTTCTCGCAAATAAAAAGCCACTCACATCAATGAATCGACGAAAGTTGGGTACAGAAACAAAACTTGAACCAAGCCAGTCAGCCAAGTTAGTTAGCTCATGGAGTGGTTGACTCGATGAGTGTTCGTTAGGGGCAGCAGAAACAGCAGCCACCGACCAGCAAATTGCGGTCTCCCGGCTATGTCAAGTACCTGATGATTTTCAGCTGCCTCGCCGGTGGCCATTGATGAAATTACAACATTAGCAAACTAATCGCAACCACTTTAGATGCCGGCAACGTTCCACTCTTCCCAGGCAGCTGGTGTAGGCAATATAAATGTTGGGGCTCCTTTAACTAGCGGCTGACGAGTGAAAAAAGTAAAAGCAAAAACAAAAAGCAAAAACAAACAAACAAATAAAGCGCTAAAGTTGGGAATTGTATTTCAGCACTCTGGTTTACAGCAAAAATTGTGAAAGAAGTGAGCACAGCTGAAAATAAAGCAATTTCGAGAGGTGTGCATGAGCCAAGCGAAATGAAATGAATGCAATGAAACGAAATGAAATTCATCAATAAATTTCCGTAGGATCAATGCGAAGTCGTTTGCCATAAATAGAGCACAGCTCAGGCTGGCATTATACATTGACAGATGCTTCGGCTTCGGCTTCGGCTCCGGCTTCAGCTTCAGCTTCAGCTTCAGCTGGGGGTAGCTTTAGCTGCGGAAATTGTTTGTTTTAAGTAAACATTGCAGCGGAAATGCTCTGTTTAATACGTTTGTAAATATATGTATGTGTATGTGTGCACGTATCTGTGTATGTATGTTTTAGTGCAAAGGATGCTAAGGCGCTTTGAGCAGCACAACTCACCAACGACAATCGCTCAAATTTACGCTGCTAAAAGTTCAATGAATGTATATACAAATACGTATTTACTATCAACAGTCTGTGTGCTGTTGTGTTTGAGTTTCGAGTGTATTTGAAGCAGGCGCAATTGCGACTCACGAGGCAGCAGCACGTAAAGTGCACTCCTGGGAATTATCAGCAGCATCAGCAACAAGCAGACACCAGTCGAAAAAATGCCCCAAACCATATTTGTATGTGGAAATGGGTGACTCTCATTGTGTGTGTGTGTGTTGTGTGGTTGTGTGCGTATAAGTGCGTCTCACTCACGTACGCAGTGACTAAACGCCACACCAATAAACAGAAAAATGTGTAATCACTGCTCATCAATTGCCGGCAGCAGTTACACAGCAACAAATATTGGGTAGCTTACAAATATTGAATTTTCTGATTTATCTTAAGGCCAGAGCTAAGCAACTTTAGCTTTTATATTATATAAGATTGTCGATATCAGATGAGTCTGATAAAAGTAAAGTAGAACGCTAGCGAAATGTTTATTCATATTATTTTATTTGTTTATATGGAGCAAAGAGTGACTACAATAATAAACTAAAAGTGATTGCGTGCTCAGCAATAAGTAGATAAAAAAAAAAGTCTGTAGACACATAAAATATTGTTGTCTTTACGACAAATAATTCAGTAAGATTTAAGTACTAACAAATTTCTAACAAAGCACTTGATTAACATCATAATTTTGTAAGCTGACAAATAGACAACAAGAAGAGACATACTCCTTTCTCCTTTTTGGGTTGTGTCTGATCAACAGGACTATTATGTTTAATTGCTCTGCACCGTAAAGTTTGGCGCTATAAACATTTTAACTAGGCCCATAAACTGTTCCAATAGACGTCATCAAAACGTTTGCATGATTTGCTCCTCATACTCGTCACTTTTTTCTTACAATGTACCATAAAAATGTACTGAAACTGAGTGACATGAGGTACCACATGGGACATATGTATATATACATATATGTATATATATAGATGTATACATATTAGTATATGTATATAAATAAAGCGTTTCAGTAATTGAGAGGCAGACCCAACCCCCAATTGGCGCTTAATCAATACCCAAATCATATTGCACAGGCAAGCGGACAACAACAATGAGTGGTAAGAGAGCAATGCAATATAAATATTTGACGTGTGAGAATGTTTGGCTTTTATGGCTACACCAGAAACAGATGAAACAGCAGCAGGCAGCCGGCATCATCTCGAGAGGAACAAAGTGAGATGTTTAGCAGGCGACATAACAATTGCAGATTTAGTGAAATTGCTTTTACTCAACGCCCACAACTGGAATGCGTGCGTGTGTGTGTGTGTGTGTGTGCGTGCGTTTGTGCTTGTCATCGTGTTGTAATCAAATGGAACTCAACGCATAATGGCGCAAATTGCGCTTTTATGTAGGCTGTCGAACTGTGAGTTCCCCCCCACCTCAATTGCTCTCTCTTCGAGCACTTTGTGCAACGCATCTGTCAAAATGGTTAAACACTCGCCTATGTTAGACCATCTGGAAGTTGGTTATACCCACAAATTAGCAGCACCGTCCCCGCCAGCAACCAAACTCACACACACTACTCTCAGGCTACCAAATTGAAAATGAAATGTGGCACGTAGAGAGCATCGCATGCGGTTCATTGGTAATTCATTTATGCGCACATTTGCTTTTGACCCGTCTGTCTGTCTGTCGGTCTGTCCACGATTCGGCTGCAGGTGTTTCGCATAAGAAATGGCTTCCATCGATATAGCGTATAGCGCCGACATTACACGTAATTTATACTTTTTGGCAGCCACTTTGGCCTGGGTTTGGGGCTCGCTGCCTGGCCAGTCCACCATGCCAAGCACGACTTGACGTCATGATAATGTATCGAATTCATTTTCCACTTGTTCGGCTGCCACCCACACACACAGACACACACACACACTCACACTCACACATACGTGAATTACCTGGTGCAGAAGTTCAAGTCCCTGCTATCAACTTTTTTGTTGTAACTTTATTCACGTCTTTTCATGCCAGCAGCGTTTTGTTTGGCAAATATCAAAAACGCTTTCGACACATTCCACATTCATACTCAATTACCCACGTGGCAAGCTCAGCTGCTGTTGCCCACTTGGCAGAGTGCTCACTGTACTTTTTTATTGGTATATATGTATACAGATATACAATACTTTTTTTTTTGGGTATATTGTGAACATTATTTGGGTTTGAAGCGCACAGCACACACAGTGGCATTCAAAGTATAGGGTATTTGCAAGTCCATTCCCTTTAACTGTTTTTTTTTTTTTTTGTTGTAAGCACTACGCGAATTGTGCAATTTTGTTTTATGGCTGAGAGTGTGTTTCTGTTTGAGTTTGCTGGCCAGCCAAACAACGTTCAATGACTTGGCCCAGGCCAAAAAGTTTGTTGCAAATATTTGACCATCGACCGCGCACAAGCAACCAAACCACTCAACTTCAGGCAGAACCCCATTACATCCAACCTCTTCTGCTTCTGTGCCTGCCCCTGCTCCGCCCGTCTATGTTGGCTTATTGCCGAGCGAGCTGGCACGTTTGCTTTACGTTACTCGCTGAATTTCATTCCAATGCATTTATTTATTTGACTTATTTTGCGCTCCTGCTGCCTGGACAAATAAAACTTTGGCACAAATAAGTCCAGTTTGTATGTGTATATGTGCGTGTGTAAACTGAGTGTGCTGTTGACCAACTTCAAAATATTAATAATAAAATTGCTTTAATGGAGCATCGAACAACTCTCGTAAATTCAACTTTGTATAATTTTCAAATCACAATCGCATTCGCCCATTCAAGCAATTCACATTTCTCGCTTATGCATTGCAGCCACATAAATAATATTTAGCTATGGCACATAGCTCTCTTAATCAATCATAATCAACGTGAAAATTTGCACAGAATTGTGTGATGTATTGAAAATCACTGCTAACAGAATTAGGCAATTTATTAAGGATAGCATTGAATATTTTATGAGTGGTAAAGGGCATGATAATCTAACGTCGGCAATGCTGCACAAAATAAAATGAAAGTTATGTTGAATATGTAATACATATTAATATGTACTAAATCATGACCAGAGTAAAGCTGACAAACCATAAATTTAAGCACAGAGATACTTTAATGTATATATACGTTTTAAACCAATTTTATATATGTATCTTCCGTTCAACGACTGTCGGAGACGTTTTCTTCAATGCGTTATAAACTTCACAACTCAATTATAATATTTTCTCCTAGTGGACACAAAATTACAACTGGTAATAAAGGTTTACATAATCAAAATAAAATGCTAACTTTGCCTTAGAACATTTTAATAACCCTTGCCTTAAATAAGTGTATTGAATTGAATCATTAGCCATGTTTGCCAAAAGACTCTATTTGTTCAAATCTTAAAATTTGCAGAGCATTCAGTTACCAATTTTCTTCATTCGTACTTCTTCATTTTGTTGCTGATCCGGTTTTTTCTCTTTTTTACAAAACACACAAATCCACTCAACAAAACTGTTGGCGCCTCCAACGCTGATTGATATATTGAACGACTGATTGATTGTTGGCTGGCTGCCTGCATTGGGCATGTTGTATTGGGATTATTTGTATTAAAAGCGTTGGTCGTGCTAATTAAATTGACACTCGCCCGCTGGCTACTGACTGCTGTGTACCTCACTTTTCCATTTAGACAATTGACCTCCCACAAAAACAAACACACCTGTGCACATCTAAACGCTGTTAGTAAATTTATTTACTATAGAAACGTAATTTAATCGGACACCGAAGTCAACTGTCGCAATAAATAGCAACAAGAATAAAAAAAATGGTCTCCATCAAGCGGAAACTGCTGTCAATGTTTGTTTTTGCAGCGCTTTAATTATTTTCACGCCCACCTGGCACGCCCTTGAACGGAAATTGCATAGTGTCGCTGTCGGCAGTCCCCCATTTTCATTTTTTTTCGTTTAATTTTGTCTTATTTTAATTGAATTTTGAAATATACGTTGACCATGTTGTTTTTTTTTTTGTTGTATATTCGCTGTAAATGCAATTAATTCGAGCATTTTTTGAATTGTTTCATTCACAAGCTCAGAGTTATTTGTTGCTGCACGATTGCAATAAATTTACCGCACTTTAAGCATAAATCAAATACATTTAAAATGGGCCATTTGCTGCACAAATTGTTAATTAAATCAATTGTAGTTGTTGTTTTTCAACAGTTGGCCTTTATCAAGTATGTGGCTATTTTTTATTAAGCATGCTTAAATCGTATTAATCTTTTACTTTGGCATAACTAATCCAGCCATTAAATTTGCACTGCAATTTACAAATTTGTTTGGCGCACGTGACGTATGCGCAATTTGCAAACTTTTTTGCATATAATATTTGATATGGCTGCACGAAATTTAAATGCTTTATAAGTTGACCATTTTCTCGTTTTGTTGTTTTATCCTGTCCATACACAAAGCATTTTCTGTGTATTTTTTGCATTTCTTTTTTTACACATCCCAGAAAATACTGCAGGCCAAACTTTTTGCCTGCCCAATTTTATTCAATTTCAACTGTTGAAATTCAATAACAATTGTCCAACAAATAGTTTTAATTACTATTGTCTGGCGTTGTTGGCAAGTTCAAATACGAAATAAACTTCAACAGTCAATGCCTATCGTATTATTGGCTTATGCCTATTTTGTTTCACATTTAAAATGTACAAAAGTTTCTAAAGTGCAACAATAAAAGATGTTGACAAATTGAATTCAACTGCATTCGGTTAGTTGACGCATATTATTGGCTTATAAATTATGTAGTTCCTCGAGCACACATACAAGAACTTGCAGCGCACGTTTTCGTCTCGTTTCGTTAGTTCTCGCAACTCCATCTGATTTGGTTCACTTTGCATGCCAGCAATTTGCCATTTGTATTGTACGTACATATATAATTTATATGTATATATGCATGTACTTATATTTATATATATTTGTAGTTGCTGAACTGTAGCATTCGAAATGAGATATGTGTGCATGCATTCAGGCTTTTCCCTTTGCAAACGGCGACGACATCGATCCACCACGGGACGTATACGCAATGTTATTATATTAAATGGAAAATGGCAAGGCATATAACTTTTTGCGGTAACTTTGGCCCGCTCGACAAAACTACAGCAAAAGTTTTGTGTGCACAAACTAATTGTTAATTGAAACAAAAACCCGGCCGTTTTGTACGGCTCCAACACAAGGAGCCGCCTGGAGGGCGGCCAAAGCATTTGCCGTCAAACAAATGCCAACAATTACCTATGGCAACAATAAAAGCGAAAAACTTAACTTAACTAAAAGTCTCTGGCCAAACGCTGGCCGCTGGCATAAATAAAGTATACGGGCAGGGGGTTGGGGGGGGGAAGGTCTATGAATTTTTCGGGCGGGGTTTGGTTGAGGTACTTACCGCTCAGTACAATCACTACGAGCAACAGCAACCAAGCCACGCAGATGCTCTTGGCTATTTGGAGAGGCATGATGGCGTTGGCGTCGATGGCAGCACCAACGACAGGAACAACAACCGGAAATGCAGTAAACCCTGCTCCTGGCCTGTACTGGGCGACGGAACGACGTTTAAGGGTACGAGGCTGGGCGAGTTGCTTTTGTTTTATGTCTGTCTTTGCGTTACTCTGCTGACAATTTCTATGCTGGCAGCAATAACCAAGTTAGCAGCGTCATCATCAACATCAGCAGCAGCTGCAGCAGCAACATCATTATCGGCTTGCTTTTTATTAACTTGGCCAATTGCCAGGCGGGCACAAAAGGCAACTCTGTTATGACCCCGGCAACGGGCAACGTCGTTTCGCTGTTTGCCTCTTCTATTGCCCGGCTGCTGTTTTACGTGGCTGCAAAGAGTATCACAGAGCGAGAACGAAAGAGAGAGAGAGAGGGATTAGTATATGTATGAGTGAGATAGAGCAGCAGTTAAGTTCTGTTAGTGGACTGACACCAAAAGTATTGCTGCGACAAAGATGCTTAAAGAGTAGGTAAGCAGCTGAAGATGAGAGGTGGCAAAAGACCAGCTGGATTGATGGCATGAAGGAGCATAAGCTCAAGTAGCAGCTGCCACAAAGTCAAATGCACTCATTGCCACGCCTCTGCCACGCTGCCTGTTAAATGAAAAACAAGTACAACTAACACACTGCTCGAGTTGACAATGGCCGACTAGCAAATACCCAAGCTTATTAACATTAACAATAACCAAGCTTATTAACAACTTATTAGTTCAACTTTAAATGAAGGAAAATTGCAGTAGACAAACCATGACTGAAAAACTGTTGCTTTTAAAAATGGGTTGAGTTTTCACAAAGTTATGGCAGTGTAAGCTCTATAACTGTCCCTGAATGCCTTCTGTTGGGTCACATTTTTGTGCGATGATCATGTTTTCAACTATAAATGTGGCATGCTTTTGAAAATTGAGTTGAGTTGAGTTTTGACGAAGTTATGACAGTCGGAAATTCGAACCAATAAGCAAAGTTTTCAAGCAATTCTCGCCTCTTGATGTCTCCACAAGGTATAACATGAACTGGAAAACTTTTGCCAGTTAGATGCTGCCTTCTTCACAAATCTAAAATGATTGCAGGGTATAAAAACTAAAAACGAAAAGGCGGAAATGAGAGTAAAACGATAATGATAAAACGCCGCCTGCATAATGATATGGCCAATGGTAGGTGGTTCAGTGGTTGGATGGTTGGCGGTTCATTGTGGCACCACTTGCTTTTTATTTTTCTATTACACGATTTTTGGCCAGGGCCACAGTAGCAGCAGCCCTGCAATTTAATTTGCCAAATAGTTACTTATTTACACTTATCTGGCTAACTGCAGCCCTCCCCCGCCCCCCCCCCCCCCCCCTCTATCTATCTACACACAACCATATCCGGCTTTGAGTTGAAAGCGTAATTAAGGTAATTGTTAGCACCCCTCTGCCATTACAGCCCCTCCACAAACCGGTTCCACTGTGATTATGCACCATTATCCATTTGAATGTGCAACGGGACGCTGGCTGATCGATTCTGTGGCATTTATGTGAGAATAATGAGAGTCGGGCAAATTTATTACGCATACGCCATGTGCACACACACGCAGCTATACAATTTCTATTCTCGGCGAATATTTTCGATTTTTTTCCACATTTATCTAGTATCTGGCTGCCATTATTTGCCATTTGGTTGCGGCAATGTGCATAATTTTAATGCATAGATATTATGTGCTCGTCGTCTGTTCATGCAAATTAAAACATGCCCCCTCACCCACCCCACCCCTCTCCAGTCATCTCTCTCCTGCCTGTGACTGTGCACTGTACTTAATATCAAAAAAAGGAAAAGGCACAGCCAAAAAAAAAAAAAAAAAAAATGGGAATTTTATTATTGTTAGCAATTGGTTTATTTCTGTGTGGCATTTACGTGTGTGCGTTGGTGTGTGTGTATGTGTGTGTGTGTGTGTGTGGACCAGACTTCAGACTTCGGAAAGCAATTTGCCACGCACTGTCAGTGAAGTTGAACGCGCTGGAACATTTCTAATTTTCAGCTACGAAAAATTTATACAATATAAAAAAGGCCCAGCCCAAAAGCAAAGTAACAGCAGCAAAAAGGGAGAAATGAAGAAAAAAAATATATATATGCATAAAAAAATGTGAGAGAAATCAGCCATACACAAAAATTTGCATAAAATTCAACTCGTGTGCATGTAATTCGTAGCAGACAAATGCTTTGCTTTTACTTTTCTTGTTGTTGTTACTAAATTCTCTTTCATACAGAGCAATAATCAACAAATACTCGAGAGAATATTCGAGATCTATAAATGACCTTCACTTCAAGGATTTTATGTTAAATACAAAATTGATTTCGATTTCGTTCGCAATATGATATGTGAAGAATTTGAGCTAATTAAAGTCGCATTTGCTTTTAGTTGAAGTGTTTGAAAATCACTTACAATTTGTATAGAATAAAAAGAGTTTGTAAAACCGCTGAATGAGATCTCCAAGGGGTGTAAAATCATAAAGCATGTGCTCAATTAATTAAGTATCATTAACCAGTATTTTAATAATTAATAACGTTGTGAGACAACGCTTCAAGGACCAGTCAAATGATATGCCTAATAGGCTTAAGCCCCATTAAGCACAATGCTGCGAAATTAACAAGCATTAAATATTTTTATACAGAATAAAATAAAATATTCTATAGCATATAGAGCAACAATCGCGACGTAAAAATTAACGGATTAACGCCTTATTTGCATAAACAGCCAGCCAAAGAACCGCCAGGCAGAAAGCGGTTGATGCGTGTCCCAAAAGGTCGTGCGTATACTTAATCTGTCATTGAGAGTTCAAAGTGCATTTGGCGGAGCTCTTAGCCGATTTGTCCTCTGGCATTTCTTGCATCTTTCATAATTATTCAAAGGCTGGCGAGCACTGAACTCAAATAATAGCAGTAGCAGCCAGCAGGCAGCAGCCAGCAACAGCAGGCGGCAACAGCATGAGTAGCAACAAAATTTATATAACATTATAAAGCAATTTGCAGTAAATCACCAAAAGTGCGGCGCGTGTTTATAAATCACAAGCGGCTCCCAGTAACCAGAAGAACAGAGCAGCCCAACAAAACCCAAGCCAGCAACACCACGCACTGCTCAATATGGCAGGCTGTTGGTAAACCAAAAATCGAAATGAATAATTAATATGTCGCGCCCAAGATAGACGCCGGCATGTAGAAGACTCCACATGCTATACAGACCAAAAGGCAGCTCTTCAAAAAAAAAGAAAATATGAAAACAGTGCAGAGAAAATAGACGGCAATTTGCGGTTTTGCAGTAATGTAAACAAAACAGCGTGTCACAAAAAAGCAAAAAAAAAAAAAAGTACAAAAACAAAGCCCAAGTCTCATGTGAAGCCCGACGGCGACTAAGCCCCAACACAAGTATCCAGTATCCCGTATTCTGTTCAGAAAAAAGGCCCGACGAGTTTGACAAATTTGCAACAGCAAATGAAATCCGACGAGCGGCGACGTTGGTGGTTTGTTGAATGAATTTTTCATTTATGACAATGTTTACGTAATTTGACAGCCAACACAAATTTGGTTCTCTATTTTCTGTGTGCGCGTCAATCTTCAACGTGGTCGTACGCAAATGGACGCTCATTTATTGTTCCTCTCCATCAACCCCCAACACGCCCCCGATACGCCCCCAGTCTGCCTCATGTCGCACCATAGTTTTTGGCCTTGCCAATCAAGCAAATCCACTTTGTTGTCCTTTCTAATCAAATGTGTGCTGTGTGTGTGGCTGCTCAAGCCATTTTAAATGGCCAACGATTTGCTTGAATGTTGAGACATAAAAGTGCTATCTATAGCCAATTTAGTCTGCCACCGGATTAGCAAGGACTAAGCACGTACGCTTAAGTAGCCACAGCATGTTGCAACAAACCAGCCAGACAAGCAGTCAACCATTGTTTGCAATTTTAAGTGCTTTGCCACAGCAATGAGTGTGGCAACGGCTAGCAAATGAATAGCAAAAGATTCTAAATTTTAATTGATAATACGAGAATTCAGCCAGGTTAACTCGTTCAATTCAATATGATGCCAAATCTTTACAGTTCACAATTACATGTACAAAGCATATAAAGTAAGAAATTGTTTCGACTTAATCCATGGCAAAATTAAATGAAAAACTAAGGGATTACTTTCAGCTAACAAATGAGGACGCTTAATCCATGAAGTACACAGTTAAATTTTGTACGTATACACTCTTGAGTGGTATCATTAACTATAAGCCGTGCCTTATACATATGCATACATATTCCAATTTTATGATCCACTCCGAAAATCAACTTACTAATTCCCCCCAGCTCATTGTATACGATTTGTGGGTTGTTTTGCTTATTCATCTCGAAAACTTTTGGGCATACTTTGTCAAAGTTAATGTTAATTTGGTCAAATTGGGCGCAACTCGTAATTGAAATCCAGCTAGCACAATAATCATGACGGCGATGATCCTGCACTGACCTTGACATAGAGTCATTAGTCAAACCACTGCAACCAACAACGACAGCCAGCAACAAAAACGAACACAAACAAAAAAATAAAAAAAAAAATTTATTTGAGGGAGAAAATTATTGTTTTGTACAATTGGAAGCCTGTCGCTTTGTTTGGAGCCCTGACGCTTCACGGCATATTAAGTCACATGAATAAATTACAATTGCAAATAGGCAATTTCCTACACTTCCTTCCATTTGACATTTTTACTGATGCCACCCAAAAACACCGCAAATGGTGGCGGGGGCGTGGCTCGTTTTCTTGTTGTCGTCGGTCGTCGGTTAATTTGCAATTTTGTTTAATTGTTTGTGGCTTTTGGATTTGGACATGATTGGACTGCTTGTCGCTATTGTTGTTGTTATTGTTGTGATCTTTGCCACGCCCACATTTGCGACTCATGGTTTTAGTGGCCTTGTCATGTAGTAGTAGTTGTAGTTGTAGCCTCTGCTGCTGTTTGTGTTTTGCGTTATTTGCGGTTTTAGTTTGGGTCAACATCAATGAACATTGGCACGCACAAGCCTAAACACACACGCGCATATATGTATATACATATATATAGAGCACACGATGGGGTCTCTTTTGGGGTTAGTGGTTTCCGCTCGAGCGGCGTCAATGCTCCAACTCCTCAACTAGCCGCGTGCCTTGCCTAAATTATAATAAAAGGTTTCACATTGCGGCCAGTTCAAATATGCGCGCAGCTTTTGCTTCGCTGTACTTTTGCCTCTTGCTTTGAGCAATTAAATGAATGCCAAGCGAGTAGACAAAAGCGACCACTCACAATTCCCCCCCCTTCCACTACAAACTGGGAATCAATGTTGGGCGGTTGTCTGCACAGAAGTTCACAATAGTTGGGTGCGCATTATCAACTCGACTCTTTGCTGTGTGCCCAGAAAAGTATGCTACGACTTTTGGCTAGCAACTGAAAGAACCACTCAAGAGCAATAGCCTCAATAGCAGCTTTGTTGTTAAGCCCCCTCTGCATGCCCCTACCCCCCTGCTCAAAAGTTGCTATTGCCTTGCACTTAGTAAACTCAGTTTTGCCACTGCGTATACTTTTGAAAATTGGCTTTCACATGCCATTAGCGTTTAATTGTAAATGCAGCCAGCAACGTCTGCCCTCCAGTTTTGGCCTTGTTAACAAGAGCATTTGCCTAAAGCTGTGAACACAGCAAAGCAGATGAGCAGAGAAGTGCGAAGGGGCGCGAGTCATTTAAGACATCAAATATTATTGCGATTGCTGTCATTTAAAAATAGTTGGCACGTGTCCGGGCCAATAAGCGACAGTTGAGCTGAGTAAAGTCAATTAAATTGCAGGCCAAGGTAAACAGCTAAAATAGATAACAAAGAAAAGGAGGCTTTAAAATATCAACACTCAGCAAACATTCATCAGAACTATGTGTCTAAGTGCAAGTATTTTGCCAATTGAACAGCAAGGGGCTGCCCTGCCAACCACTTCAATAGAAAATCGTGTGTGTGTTGCAAAAAGGAAAATGCTTTGCCACAGAGGCAACAAAATAAAATTCAGAGTCGGATGAATCACAATCGCAAACGGAATCGGAATCATAGCGCCGCTTTTCAGTGATTGTTAGATGACGATGCCTCAATAATATACGTCGTAAGTATATCTTCATTCAATTCCATTCCATTTTCAATCCCCAACGCTTGTTGCCATTGATGTTTTGCTGTGCACTCGAGTGTGTTTTCTTTCGTAATGGAATTTATTAATATTTCATTGTGTGGCAACTGAATACCGAGTGGAGACGCGAGTCAAAGCAAGAAGTAAGTAGGCGGCTGCTGCGTGTAAACGACAAGTGTATTTGTGGTTGTGGTTGCCACAAGGAATGTCAACGATTGCCACTGGCATTTGTACATCCATTGAGTCGAACAAATCCAGAGCCACCCACCCACTTTTCGGGCCTTCAAATTCGATCAATTTTAAAGTAGATGGGGTAAAGTCTCCTTAAATTGCTTCAATGTTCAAATCAATTAGCCGCTAAGGAATTGACTTGAAATATCAATAAATATTGCCACAAAATTGTTCTAAAATTACACTTGAAGTATTTGGGTTAAAATACAACAAGACACGTTGAAATTTCATCATATTTTGTGGTTGGTTTGCACATGCTTTAACTGAGTTACTTTAAGAATTGTACTCTTTTGCACAGCGTATCAAGAAAATTAATACAATATTATTTACCATCGAAGAAACCATCTGCTGCAGTTTAGAGCTCCTTAAGCCGTGGCACGACATCAATTTAAATGCCAGTAAATTTAATTTGTGGTTTTGGAAATTGTCAAAATTCGTATGAGCTCAGCCAGAATAAATCGTAATGAAGATGTGTGGGAAATTTACCTATTACCAAAAATATGTTACGCCAGGTGTGCTTGAAATACAAATTGCGAATCGCATTAATAATAACTGGCATTTGAGATAATTCTCAAAATGAAGCTCTCATTTGTGCGACATTGTGAAGCCAGTTGCATGAATGCATTATTCCGATGGGATTCCGTTGTTGGCCAACAAACTTTTCAGCAGCCCAAAAAATTCGTGTTGACCAACAAAGCGCATAATGTAACTCTTGTCGAGTGACGGGCGAATATACAATTGGGAGCCAGGGGATCGAGGAACGTTTGGGATGTATGGAATGTAAAATGTTCCGTAATCATTTCAGATTCCACAACAAACAGCAAAAATCAAATTTGAGAACTCGTAAGAAATATCGTGCATCCCATGCAACTGCCGTAACTCTTGGAACTCTTCCACAACGCCAAACTCAACACCGCTGAACCCCCCACTGCCACTATCTCTAATCTGGTTGAAAAGTTTGCAGCCATGGCCAACAAAATGGAATACGAATTTCTGGTGCAACGCATAAAAAAAAACAAAAACAAAACCAACAGAGGGAGAAAAACGAACGATGCGGCAAGTGAATATGTAGAATGAGGAAAAGTGTGGGGAAAATAAGGGGAAGACGAACTAAGAAGTATAACGTTATGGTAAAAAACTCTTGTGATTTCTGAAATAACATCGAAAGGGGCAGGGGCGAGTCGGGGAGATGGTGTTGTGGCAAGTCGTCTTGCTTAGACCACCCGTAGCTCGAACAATATGAAAATAATAAAAACAGTTTCATAAATCAAGCACATGATAACCAAGAAAAAGGAACTCTGCATAAAACTTCAGCAGAGCGAAAGTCGAGCGATGAGAAATGCAAAAAAACGAAGGAATTGCCGCTTGCCTCCTCCTGCCCACTGCGTCCCGACTCCTGGCCCCTCTTCAGTTGCACACACAACAAAATCGAAAGTTAAGCTTGTGCTACAGCAGACGGAAATCAACTTGCACAACAGGAATCATCGACTATGCACCCCAGATTCTTCAATGCCTAGCGTGCAAATGTAAGAATATGAATAAGTAACATTCCTTAGGGAATCAGCAGCATCACGTGCTATAAATTCCCAAACTATCCATAAGAAAACTGATGGAGGTGCGTAATCAGTCTACTATAGAAATGAAAAACGATCAATAGGATTGAAATTTGGTTGTCTATTTTAATGCAACTATGTAAAAACGCTACTCGAAATGTATTTCACACACAACATGCGCTTGTTATTACTCTGTCTCACTGTCACTGTTTGTCGGCCAGTCGCATTATCATGTCCTTTAACCAGCCACGCCCCCCACCACCCAATGCAATTTCGCGGCAACAAACTGCAATCGTCTGTCGATCAATCAACGAGTCGAAGCGCAACTGTTTATTTATCTAGTGTGGCACTCTGCTCTACTGGCTTGCTTCCACTTCCTGCTATGGCATAGATAGTGATTTGTTGTCCTGCCAGCTGACTGTGCATACAAAATTACTGACAACAAGCACAACGACGACGACGGCGAGCACGACGCGACCAGTTAATGTGAAAAATGTGCGATGAAAGTGCTCTCCATGCATTGATAGACGGGGAAATTTGTTTGCTTGCGCCACCAATCGCATATGCCCCATTGATTTACTACCCAACGAAGGGGAGGCGTATCCAGGCCTCAGTTTGGTTTCATTTGGTTTGGCGCTGGCAAAACAAATCAGTGCTAGCCGACCTTAAGCCGACACAAAGCCGCTCAGCAATGCAATTAAGCTAACGCCTTTAGTAAGAGTTGCCCTGTAGCAAACACAGCAAATGGTATATGCTAAACCCACTGAAAGCCGCTGGAAATAAATCAGAGAGCAAAAATACTCAAAGCAAATTAAATGTGTTAGGAAATTGTAGCACGGAATTTATGTAGATTTTAAACCAATTTTCATCATGCTGCCAACATAATGCAGTTTAATAGAGTAGAGTCAAGTTAAAGACAATTGGATTAAATTATAATATATATATTTCATCAAATCCAATCTCAAATATGAAGCTAATTCTACTTGTAGCTGATTCCATATTGTTGTATAATTATATTTTCAAGTTCCAAGTTATTCTTTGATCTACACAAATCGATTCTAATCTCCAATCTCTGTTTACCCATTTTTAATTTTAGCTAATTTTATATTTACAATATATTCACGATTCGCTAGTAAATTAAATTTCAGACTACATTTCATTCAAGTCTTGCAGAGTATCTCATTTGCAAATACACTCAGTCTTAAGGTTGTTGCTCTTTATCTTTGTTTGCGCATGCACAAAGTCATGTTTAGTGCGTGCGACAAGCTAGTTGTTGGCAGTGGCTAACCTCTGGCTAAATATTTGCACAGTCTCCGCCTAAAAGGCAATCAGAAGCAGAAGTTAGTGTGCAACAATTGCGTTTGCCTTTTGGCTAGCTGTCGAGGCGTTTAATGGGCCACATTAGACACAAAATGCGAGCACATTTTGCCGAGGCGCCTTACCAAAAAGGTAAACATAGCCAAAACGGACTTCATGTCCCCATCCCAATTGTCCAGTAGGTCGCCTCATAAATGCGCAATTTATGGATAATAATTGGCAATAAGCGGCACACAGCTGTCGTCGAGACGTTCTCTGTCCCATTTGCGTAGCACTAGCATAATCAAATATGCTGCTGCTCAAAGGCACATGCAACATTAGGAGGAGTTGGATATTTGCCGACGTGGCTTTAATTTGCGGCCCAAGTGGCTTGTAGCTATAAGCTGCTTTGGGGCACATCATTTGCACCTAGCTACGTAGAAGACGCTGATTGCAACAAAATGCTAGATGAGCTGCTTGTTACAACATAACTCTGCCTCAAAGCATAATTTATGATTGCTTTAATTTAAATTACATTTCAAATTGGACAGCTTTGCAAATAATTTATGGTTGTTATCCATGTAATTTAAGTCGCTTTTGTACAACAAAAAAACAACAACAAACAGAGAAATGTAATCAAGATATTCGGACTTAATAAGCAGCCCTCGCTTATCCAATCACAGTCGCTTGATGATGAATTGCCAACACTTAACTCATTTTTCACTTGCCGTCATAATTGGGTTTTTGCAAAACGATGCGAAGAAGCTTTCAAATTTTCGTTGCCTACTTTTGTGTGCGATGCGTTCAAAAAGGTGTTGCCTACTTATTGGGGACAAAGTGACAAAAATGTTATTAAATTTCGCACAATACGCAAATGGCCGCAAACCGCAGCCGCAAAGTAAAGCTTTTGTTGCACTTCTGCATTTTGGCAGCGCTTTAATTGCAATTTAAAATGCCGGAAAACCGCCAATTTCCGTTATTCATATAAAATTAAACGCAAATACGACGCGCCACGAATGCTTCTCCACTCATACTAAGTAAACAGCATATCCTTGCATACCGTCATGGTGTTTGTGTGCGCGAGTGTGAACACGGAGATCCACACGGAAATTAATTTCCGACAGAAGTCACACAAAATGCCATCGAGTCGCCAACTCGCGGCAATGGTAATTAAGCTCACTCAAATACAGCCACATTGGACACACACAGGACGCTCGCAGGACACTGACACATACTGCTGCTGGCTACGGGCCTGACTCTTTGCCTTGAAGACGGCCGACACTTTGAAAACGGCTGCCAGCCATTGCCTATGACCGTGGCCTGATGACTTGGGTAGCCGGCAGCAGCTATCATCGTGCGACTGCTGTGATAAATTTAAGGCCAATGTCGGCCAACGAAATAAATCAGGCCAAAGATTTATGTGGAAACGCGCTACTTTGCGGTGATAAGCAGCCAGCGAGCAAGCTGGCCACGAATTTTACATGGTGTTGCGCAGAAATTCTTGTTGGTGTGGCAACTGCAGCTGACACGAATGCTGCAAGACTCCTGGGATACCCTCACCTGGCAAAAAAAACAAAACTATTTAGCAGAGCTCAAAACTAGAAGCAGATGTACACCTGACCAACTATTAAATAAGTAGTAAATAAATTAAGAAAACAGATTGTTTGAAAATATTTAGCTTATTTTGGCACGTTGCACATCAAAGTAATAAATCCCATTTCGGAATAGTGGCACGGGTATCAGAGTCAGAAGATAGCGAATAATAAGGGAGGACCAACCACAGGCTGAATGATGCCTCATTTGTGCTCTGGTGATTATCACAGTGGGGCGCATTTAATTGTACATATCAGCAAATTGAAAAGGGTAGCGCGTGTCCAGCACACACACACACCGTTGTCCTCACTCAGCGCCGCTGATAAGGCGTCCCGTGTCTAGACGAAGAGGGAATTAAGACCGGGGCAGATGGGCAGAGAATGTGGGTCAAGAGCGTTTGACAAATTCATTAGGCGCCGGATATCGTTGTGGTCCGAGGCTTAATGTCGAAGGTCCGAGTTTCGAAGTCCGAGGTCCTTACGGTCGTAAAAGCCGAGTCCAAAAAGAGACCCCCGAGTGAATGTCCCAATTTACATTCGAAACATATTTTCATTAGTGCTGCGCTGAGATATCTCATAAAGCGTCGTCATTTCATTTCACTTAAGCGGAAAAGCCTCAAAAAAGACAAAATAACAACACCAAAAAAAAAGCGCATGAAAAAAGCAAGCCAGCCAAAGCATAATATACATATATAATATATCTGCTTATAAACGTTGAGTGAAAGCAAAATTCGTAATATTCAACAAAATGTGAATGAGAACGGCATTCGCGCGAGTCCCTCATTCGCCTCTGCTTTCGCATTCCCATTCGCGTTCCCGGTTCGCGGCCAATATTAAAATAAAGTCCATCACTTACATTCCCTTTCTTATTTATGCGACCGCCCGCCGACACCCTCTTTCTCTGTTTTGTGTTTGGGGACGGGGCCATAGTAATCGCACTTGGCTATTCATACGATGGTAGGTAGCAGTGTCTTGGACTTTGGAGCTGCTGCTGCTGCTGCTACTGCTGGCCATCATAAAAGTTAAGCGCCGTCTGGAAGTGCAGAACGAGCACAGCTCGTCATTCATTCAGTCAGTCAGTCAGTTGGTCATTCATTTAGTGAGTCAAGCTGGAGAGTAACACAGCCAGCTAGCGAGCACAACAACAAAGATGAAAGTGAAAGTTAAGAGCCCTTTACAACTTTTTCTCTTCGCTTTTTATGACTTATTGCGCTGTCGTAGACGACAGGGCCAACAACAGTAACAACAACAACAACACAATGGATGGCAACAACAATGCTGCGTGAGGTTTTTACTGTTGTTGTTGCTGCTGCTGTTGTTATACTTATTGCTCTACTTCATTGTTGGCTTTGGCGTTGCTGTGGTGTTAGATGTGCCAGCGCATAAATATAAAGAATGTACACCGCGAGTATTTGCAAGCAGTAACGCAAGCGTGCTCCTTTTCATGAGCTTGGGTTTCACACCTCTCCCCTCCCCGCATACACACACACATACACTCTCAACCACCAGCACCACAACGGTGTGTATGAGTTATGCGTCTAACGAACGCAACTGGCAGCCCGCAACGAGCCAACACCTGCCACAGATAATTGTCTCAAATACAACGCCTGAGCTTGGGGCATAGTGACAAAATTATATTTCATGTTGCCCATTTTATGTCACTTGCGGAGTGGGTCATTATTCTACTAGAAGGTGGCTAAAATATTCATTGAAATGTTAGATTCGCATTCTACATTCTTCTGCTCTATTTGCCTCAATTCACAATAATTTGTGTCTTGTGTTATAATATACAAATTTAATACTTAATATATCGATCTTGACTGAGATTTGCAAATATATTCCAATTTAAGCAATAATATTTCGAGTTTTAAATCGTTTCTGGCTTTCCCCAAATCCGTACTCTACAAATTTAACGATTTTACAATTAATTGTGTTCTTTAAATATCTCATTTCTTTAAGTTTAAATTTAGAATTTAATTAGTTACTTTTATTTTCAATCTGTTTTATAAATTTTGGAACTATTTCTAGACCACATTTACGATATTGTACTTGCGTTTTTTAAGGAATGGGAACATAAAAAAAAACCATATTCGCAAGTCGCTTCTTTTGAAATGTTTTTAATTATAAAATTTTTCTTTTTAATGGAGTTACAGAATAAAGAAAAAATAATTTCTTAACTTTGCCAAGCCGCATAACATGGGGATAAATAGTAAGAGCCTTAAATGCCATAAGTTTCGACTGAGCAGCTATCATGATAACCTTTGTCCCGAAAAGGACTTAGGACTTCAAAGAAGAAAAATATTTAAAGTTGGCGAATCATTTTTTTCTAAGCAATTTTCAGCTACAAAGCGGTCGTCTTTATTTTCTCCCTCCCGTCCAGAAATGCATCCGGCTTAGGCCGCCACACGCACAACTTTACCACATGCCCACACACACACACACACATATATATATATCTATATATATACATATGCATACATAAGCAGAGGCGACAATTTAAATGTTGATGTGGAGCTCTCTCCTACGTCGAGCTGCTGGTGTTCACATTTAATATGGAGGAAGCGGAAGAAGATATGCGGTATGTGTTAGGGGCGGATATCTTTTCACAATATTTGCTGACATGACAACCGAAAAACATAACACGATTCAGAAGGTGATAATGACAGTTTAGGCATTCATTACACGTGTTGCTGATAAGGCGACATGGACGCGGTTCTGCTGGAGGCTGGGGATGTTGCGGCGTTGACATTGACAAGCCCGCGCATTGGGCCCTGCTGCTGATAAAAGTCAACAATATAAATTAATAAAGCTGCCAAGGAGCGAGACGCCTCCAGGGTCCCTGCTCAATGTCCCGGCTGTCCTGCGTGTTTGCCATAACAATATATTTCATTTGAATCAACAAGCCAAGTTAACAATAAAAAAAAAAAAAACAAAAAATCACAGTCAAAACACAGGAGAAAAAACAGCTGAAAAAAAAGAGAAGGACCGAAAAAAAAGAAACCAACCAAGAGACATTCATATATTTAAAATATGCACATTATGGTGAAAGTAATCTGATTTTTATGCTAATGAAGCGGCGAGCGCTGGCCATAAATCCTCTGCACAGAATTCTACGAAAAAGCCACTTCAAGCAATTACTATAATTGCTTACTGGCACACACACACACACACACACATAAGCGCATACACATGCACATATATATAAATCAATATTCATATAGTGCGGGGGCAAAAACTTTGTTTGCGTTTAACTTTCACAGGTTGTTGTTGTTCCTTGAGAGCGTCAGATTGAAACTTTTGCTCATCAAATATCAAAGCAACACGTGTCCCGATCTCTGCTTAATTTGTTACGGCCATCAAGCAAACAAAAGCCCCTGGCCAACACTCCCACAAACACACACAAGCACACATAAATACACGCATACACACGCACATACACTTATACACACGTGTAGCCAAAGTAAATGAGCTCAAGATGTTGCCATCATAGCGCTTTACCATTTTCCACCCTCCCCAAAATACACAAATCAACATTCAGTCATTAAATCTACTTATTTGCACGCGAACTCTGGTGAAACATTTATTTGCATTTCACTTGACTATGATTCGCATACCCATTAAAACTTTTATAGCTGGTGTGATTAAAATCTCTCAGAAGTTGTTCAGACTGTAAGATAAATACATAGAAATATATAAATACAAAGAAGCAGAAAATTAAATTGCTGTTATTAATTAGAAAGGTGCTTTCAACTAGAGTGAGCTAATATTGTTTGTTACTATTTTTGAGTTATCAGAAAGTCAGATAAAATATATACATAGAAATTATGCAAAAATCTATTATCTACACAAAGAAGCTAAGAAATAGCTCTATTTAAGCCTTTTTCACATAATTCAACCCAACTATTTAAGTCTTGGATGTCTACAAATACAATTTTATACTTTTGAAAAGTTTTTTTTATTATTTTGCATATCATATAAAATAAGCACAGCTTTCATGCAGCCAGTGAAAAATGCTCCATTTACGATTATTCGTTTGGGTTCTACGTAAAGGGTAATCTCCACTAGAGTTACATAATAATGTTGTTAATACTATTAAGTTTTCAAAAAGTTAAATTAAACATATATATATATACTAAAGTTACTTAATAATTTTGATACTGATTAAAAGTTTTCTTGGCTTTACATTATCCAATTGTGGATGAAGCAAAGAAGCTAGGGAATATGCTGTGTACTCTCAGCTAGAGTTACTTAATAATTGCATTACTCGTTTTGAGTTTTTTGTGCTCTGGCAGCAACAATTAAGCAGTTGATTCATTGGATTTTGCATTTGTGGCAGCTCTTTCACTTTGTTGATTGCGGACAGCAAGCCAACAAGGCGTTAAAATTAAGCCCGGGCAAATGCTGATTTCGTAGCCACATCTGAATCCGAAAGCAAATCAGCGTAAAGCAAACTTAATCAGCATTTCAATATTTTCTTATTTTATTCTTTTTTGTGTTGTATTCGTTGCTTGGGTAACTTTTCCCTTTGCTGTACTTTCTCACTCCCCTTTTCTCTGTGTGTGTGTGTGTGTGTGTGTTTGTATTATTTATTCAGATTTTGCGCCTGTTGCTGTCATTGCGCTTCATTTTCATCATTTTGCAGCGTTTTACTTTCGCCGTTGTGCTTTTTCAATTTTGCGCACTTCACTTTGGCGCATTCATTAGGCGAATGAATTCGCACACAGACACACACACACACACACACAGACACACACATACCAAGCACACAGCTGGCATTGCATTAACTTTTTATTTGCATCTTGGCAGTTAAAGAGCCTGAATTCAGAGACTTTTTGGGGTAAATACAGCACTGAAAAGCAGCAGAGAAGGTGCTGGCATTTTTTAATTCTCATGAAGAACAAAACTAAGCACAAATACTTGCACATTCAGTCGTAAAGTATACGTTAAGACGAGCGAAAGTAGCCTGGCATTTTATTTGCAAGCATTTGTTAGATTTAAGGTACCATATTACTTGCGGCATACCCTACCATACCCGAAAAAGTTTCAAGTACATGCAAAGTCGCATGTAACGAGCGAAAAACTTCGTAAGAAATGTTGTGTAAAAATGTAAGAAACTTATTTTTCTTAATGTTTCCAACAGAACTTTCTAAACTGCATAAATGTCGTGGTTACTTTTACATTTTATGAAATTAATTGAATATAATTTTGAATGTATGGCGTATGTAAACAAGGTTTAGCATGCATTTTAATTATGGCCAGCTTTTCGCAGTTTAAAATTATCATTTCGAATTAGTTATTTAAAAATATGATTACATGATAATAATTCAATGCATATTTAAATGAAGCTGGCATTAAAAGGCTTATAAATTCGGCCCAATAAATACAATAATAACTAGTTGAGGCATAGAGTGCAAAAATTGTCGGTGATTAAGTTGAGCTTATTTAAAATGCGTGCACAATTAAAGCATAATTCATGGCTGAAAGCAGTTTAGTGCTCTTTATGCCTTAACGATGCATTGGGGAGCATTTTGTAGCGGCAACAAAAAGCAACAGTAATAAACGGGAAAATATACTTTAGATAGCCAGACACAGAGAGAGGGGCAGAGAGAGAGGCAGAGAGAGAGAGAGAGGCAGAGAGAGAGAGGCAGAGAGAGAGAGAGGCAGAGAGAGAGAGAGGCAGAGAGAGAGAGAGAGAGAGAGAGAGGGAGAGAGAAAACAGCATGTGGCACTCATTCCAATACGGTAAAAGATGGCCATGTCGTCTTTATGTGCCCCGCTTTTAATTCATTTCGTTCACTCCCTTAGCTGATGTGTGCTCTGACTCTGATGTGGCCGGAATGTGCTGGCCAACAACAACAACAACAACAACAGCAAGCGGCAGACTTTCTCTTATTCTTTTTAGTAGTTGCTCCAACAGAATGAGAAAGGAACCGATGACTTGGAACGGGCTTTGGAGAAGGTGGGGGCCATTTGTGGCCAAATAAAAAACATCATAACTATGAGTTTCCATTTATGCGCATTGAAAAACCAGGCACTGGCCAGAGCAGAAATGTAAACAATTTCACGCCGCCACGAGACTAGCACACTCACACACACACACACACACGCACATATATATGTACGGCTTTTTTGTTGAGCCTTGACTAAAAAACAGGCCAGCGGTCAACGCTGTAGGCCAAATAAAGCGAGTAAAAATACAGTTGTGACCAGAGCTCGACCAGGAAATACCCTGAATCCAACAGATACACAAAAAAAAAAATAAAATTTGAAAAAAAATATTAAACATAATATATAATATAAATAATAATAACTTGTGAGTTTTCTATCCGATCTTGATACAATTTGTACAGTTTATCAAGGTATATTTCATTTATGGCTATCAGAAATCGATATTAGCCAAACGGGGACAGATATTGGTAATTTAAAATAAGCTTGAACTGTGCGTGCTACACGAGATTACACTTCTATTTAGCTCTCATAGATGTTGATGCTGATCAAGAATATATATACCTTAGGGGTCGGAGGTACTTCCTTTTGTGCTACCACACAACATCTGCACAACATCGTTACACCCTTTCCGCCCATTAAGCAATTAAGTTTCAGGGCATAAAAGGACTTTGTGGTCAAATGGGATAGCTTGACCTAAAAACACATAGAAGCTTGTAGATGTGCTGAACGCACTTATGCACATCAAGTTCACCAATACTTGAATTTAAAAGGAATCGTTTATATATATGAGCTCAAGCTAAAACTTAGGATGTGTGCTGGTGAGTCAGTTCAAGCTATATAATTTATAAGGAGCGCACTTAACAGGGTATTTTAACACACAAATGGCCCCAATCCGATGTGACAGTCGCCAGACAAATGCACTGCACTGTGCCAAAAACAGACCAAACTGGCGCTGACTGTCTGACTGGCCGACCAGTCATTCTGGCTTGGCATACAGCAAGTAGCCAATATACAACGTGCACAACAACAACAGCAACACACAATCAGCCAACACCAACGAAAAGTGAGCAGCGCATTGCGGAATATAACGAGTGCTTAAATAATTAATATATAACTCATACGCAGCGTTGCGCGTTCTTTGCTCTCTCTCTCTCTCTCTCTCTCTCTGTGTCTGTCGCACTCCCTCTCTTGTTTCTGTATTTTCTTTATTATTTTTCGCTGTTCGTTTCGTTTTGCTTCGTTTTTTGCCCCCCGTTTGTTACACTATATATCATAAACGTGCACTCAGCGGGCATATTAAATCACCAGCTGATTGATGAAGCTGTAACTGACTGTCATTTGCTATGTTTCGCTGCTTGCGCCGAGTGCACTTCTCTCCCGCATTGTGCCTGGGTGGCTGGCAACTGATATTTCTTAACTGTAGTTGCTAACTTGTAACTGGTAGCTGGTTAGTGAGTGCTACTGTTTGTGCATCTAACTACAATTAATTAGAAAAAGTGAAAACTTTCACTCCAGCACCAAGTCTGTCATTAACATTTTGCATTCGCATTAATTACGTTGACTAAAGTAAAAGTTTGCGGCGATGATAAATTGGATATTTAAGAAGACCGCCCTGGAAATCAAAGTTCTTTACGCTCTTTTGACTAATGCTCGTAGATATTCATTTTGTGACTGGCCAAAATGAAAAAATATTAGCCCCAAGGCCTGAAGGACGGCATCATCTAATCAAGATAAACAACAACAAAAGGGCTGCTTGAATATATATTTTCGTATATATTCCGTATACGCCAAGTGGGATGCTGGTATTCATGTTTGGGACACGTGCAGCACATTATTTGAATTATTAATTAGCTCGTAATTAGTTGGGGTTATTATTGTCGTTGTTTTTGTTGTTGTCTTCATCTTAAGCGAGTTTTACTTTTGTTTTTTTCTTGTGCTGTTTTTAGCCACGTCCGTTGACCATAATTTGGCCCCTGAAGCCATGCGGCCAAGCCTTTGATCTTGACCCGACTTCCTACGCCTTTTGATTATGTAATTCATTTACCTCTCGTCCAAAGTTGCAGCAGCAAGCTCTAGTTTATTGGCCATAAGAAAAAAAAATTAAACGAATATTAGTCATTATGTGTCAAAAGCAAAAGCGTGCCACAGAACGCGACTATGCGTCCTGCGTACCGCTCAGCCCTGCGTCCTCTTGACCCTATTTATTTGAACTGTAACGCAAAGTTTTACTTTATGCCTCGCCTGCCCCACCAACAGCAACAACTGTCCAAGATTTTAAAGCTACTGTGCAGTGGATTATCAAGTGAAGCTTTGGCTTTTAACTGGCAGCATGATAGTAAAAAAAGGATACAATGGGGGCGTAGGGGCGTGCGGTCTTAGTGTATGCAGTCATAAACTTGGCCAAATAAATATAAATGTATATAATAAAATGTCTGTTTTCGTGTTTTTTTCTCTTAAAATAGTCGAAAGTTTTAATGACTTCATTCAGCTTGAGCGATGCGCGCAAAAAACAACGTATAAAAAACATTTTAAACAAACAACAAATTAAGCGACAATCTTGAGCATAAAAACAAATACAAAAATAAAACGCAACAGAGCAAAACTCGCAATAAAAAATAAAAAAAAGTAAAACGTCAAAAATGTTATACAAATTAAATGTAAATATGTACAGGCCAAGTCGTTAAAAGTCAATTCAAATTTTTGCATAGAATTTTTATAAGGCCAACCCAAAAAAAGGGGATAGCTTTCGTAGATGGCACGCCCCCATTTCCATATCCGCCCGCCCGCCCGCCAGCTAGTTTCGGCATAAAATTACGTCAATAAAAAAAGGTACGCGACAATGCCACACATATACGAACAATTTTTGGCTTTTATAGTCATGTGTTTTACGGGAGGGGCAAGTGAAATTGTGGGGTTGCCGAGTTTCGAGCATTTTATCGAGCAAACTTCTGGCATATATTTATATGTATATATGTACATATATTTCACAGCAGCTGCTAATTTGGGCGCTCAAATTAATGACCCAGACATAAAACGACTGCGACTATAGAGGAAATGCCCGAGTTTTGACTCAAGAAACTGTCGTAAATTGTTTTTGGCCGATATGAGCTATAATGTTAAATGTCGCCCATCAATTTGTCGCAGCTGACGCAACTAATACAAAAGCCATTGCAGTCAAAAACTAAAAGTGAAACTAATTTAATTAAGTATACTATATATATCATTTTTAGCTGACTATCTGTGCCAATTTTTCAATATTAAGATGCACATTTCAAATGCTGATATGCCCAACATTTCCCGCATTCATACTCTTGATTCCATTGGTTGTCAGTTGTTGTTGCAAAATCAATAATAAAACAAATAATTAAAATACTTAATAAAACAAAAATAAACACATGTAACAATTTAATTTAATTTCAACTTTATTCAATTGATTAAATTATAATTGTACTTTAATTAAATCGCATTACTCAGTCATTTATTTATGCTTCAACTGTTGTTCTTTTTTATATCGCTTAAATAACCATATATTAATATTTTTATATATTGCGTTGACTATTCATCCTTCAAATGGATGCACATTTTTTATTTTATAATTTTCATTTGTTTATTTATGTATTTCAATTACATTTTTGATTAAACTTCATTTTTTTTTTTATATAATTTACGACATATTCAAATTGTTGTTTAAATGTTACTTACAATTATTTTTATAAATGACCATATTTGCCATTAAAATCAAAGTGAACATTCTAAGACTATTAAAATTTTGTTTGGCTCGGTTTCAAGTGTTGTTCCAAAGTAGTTCAATTAACTGTTCAATTATAGATGGCTTTAAAAAAGTACTTACTTAACTGCCGCAATAAGCCCGAGCTCGAACCGTAAAAGCAACAACAGCAATAATAGCAACTGTTTAATTTTGTTCCAAACGTTTGCGACACTTTATGGCATTTTAAGGAGCATGCACAAAAAGTTTAACTAAACGAATTTGTGTTGCACGCCCCGAAGGCCACGCCTCCCACCACCCACTCTAACACCCCCCACGCTGCTCATCTGTCCACAATACGACATTGTTCAGCATGGCCAATTTGCTGTGGGTGTCCTTCGCGGCCAAATCCCCCCCCTCAGGCGACACGCCCAAAAGCAGGACAACTTTTGACGTTGAAAGTTGTGCAAAGTACGCAGTTACAAGTGACAACAACATCAACCTCTGTCAAAATATGTGTGTTTACGACAGTGTGCTTGTATGATTTAATCACAACCGCAAAACTGCATTAAAAAAAGTTATAATCACAACAAAAAATGCGACAGCAAAAAAATGGATATAACAGCAACTAAAAATTGCATTAATTTCTGCGTCTGTTGTTTGCCTTTCAGTTTAGGTGTTTATTTTATTATGGCAAACACACACTCTCACGCACGCACACACACACACACACACATACATGTATGTAATGTCAATTTATTACTGTTAAAAGTGTCAACTTTTTGTTATTACAGTTTGGTAGTAACGAGAGCGCAAATAAAATGCAAATGAATTTTTGTGCTAATAAAATGCAGTTCCAAAACTTTATCCAAAGAGCTTTGGGTCAAAAAAAAAAGAAGAACAATAATTAAAATAAATATGCCGCAGTAACATCAAAAGACAAACATGAAAAGGGTTATTTATACTGCCACACACACACATGTGTGTGTAAAGCTGACCTGTGCTGCATAAATTAAGCCATTCGCGTTGCATACATTTTGACATTTCACCCGCTGCTCGAGCAAAGCAAAATTCGCCACAAAATTGACGCCTGCACCCCAAGTGGGTTTTGGTTTTTCCCATTTCCCACCAGAGTTGCACGTGCAAAAGTTGAGCGTTTTTATGGAAAATTGTCAACTTATTTTCATGTTTAAATAAATCAAATTACAACCGCATCAGTGTAAACGAGAAAGGTATAATTTGTAAGGGATAGTTTAGCCACAACATTTTAGCTGTTGGCTCTGAAAGTTGAACAGATTTTTGGCATTTTGTTCTCATTTATTCTGAAATGTTTGCAATTTACATGCACATGATTTTTTAATACTCCGATGACCTCGAAGATAGGTAAGAATATTGGTAAGCAAAGTTTTTAGATAGTTTTGCATAGCTACAATAAACACAAGTTGGCAGATGTTACTTTAATCTGTAGATTAAGCATGTTAAGGAAATAATTAAAACAATTTGGACAACAATTAAGGCCGGTTGAATGGCACAACTGAGAGTGATCGGTAAAATAAAACAAAGATTAGGCATACTTTATGCATAGTTCGAGTAGTGGAAAAGAGTCGCTTGACCCATTTACAATGGAAGCCCCCGTAGAGAAAGAGAGAACACGGGCCAGCGGCCCCAAGCGCCATTATGTCCATGTACATGTCCACGTTGTAGTTGTTTGGGTTGGGTTTGGGGTTGGGTTTGGGGTTGGGCTTGAGGTTGTTGTTGTTGTTGTTGGGATGCTGTAGTCTACTTATGCTGAGTTACAGCTCGTATCTGGCCATTAATTCACGCTCATTGTGCGCCTAGTTCGACAGCTCTCGACTGTTTGCAGTGTCAGGCCAAAGTGTTGCTGCTGTGCGGGACCCTTGTCGATGCTATCACATTGTGCTCCACCAGGCGCTCCCTCTCCCCGCCTCAGTCCAACCCAGTTGGCGTAAGACAATGGCTGGTAGGTACGGCTGCTGTCCTATGCAAAGATTCGCACGAGCTTTTCTCGAGCATTTGCACTCAGCTTGACTTTTTTAATATGCTTGATATTTGCGCCTGTTATAATTTCCCCTCACTTTTATCTGCAGCTATCTGTAGTTGTTGCTGTTGTTGTTGTTGTTGTTATTCATGTCGTTTCCTATTGTCGCCGTAATTGTTGTTGCCATTCTGGGTTTAAGCCACGTCGCCCTACATGCGCGCCCAACAAACTTGTTTTCATTTTACGCTTCCCTAACGCTTTTCACAACCATCTCTCGCTCTCGCTCACTCTCTCTCTCGGAATATGCCTGCCACTCTCCCGCCCCCGCACCTTACAGCGCCTGCTTCTGCTCCTGCTCGTGTTGCTGCTCCTGTCGTTGTCGTTTTGTACAATTTTGCGCTCTGATTTTTAAACATAATCCAAAGCCGCTGCTGCTGCTGCTGCTGCTGTTGTGGCTGTTGCTGTTTGCTGTCGCCTGGCTCTGAATTGTGGGGCCGCCAAGTCACGCGATATCACGAAATCCGCTTTAGCGGAAATCTAATTGCGCATCGTGACACACCCACCCACACACCCACACACCTCATACCCCCCTCTCACACTCTCTCTGCTGTCAGCCGTGCTGTGCTGACTATGACCGTAGGCAGATTTTAACATAATGCTTTTTTAAATGCAAAGTTACAAATGCGCCTCCACATTTTTTTTTCTCGCTGTGTATTAGCACCAGTCGCCAGTCACATTAGCATAAAGCCTCCCCGCACACAAAAGCACAAAAATGAATAAAAAGTTATAAGAAAAATAAGAATATACATAATAAAAGAGATATTTACATATATATGTGTAAATTATATTTAAATCTAAATAAAATTGCGGTCGTTGTTTACATTTGACTTTTGCTGTTGCGCTAGCGACTTCTTTCTAATTATCATATATCATATATCCACATATCTACACATATATACACATACGTACACACACACACACTCGCACACACTAATACATTTTAACCAAATGTTTAACCATAATTCAATAGCCATCAATAGCTGACCAACCTTTAAGCCGCACTGACAACTCTGCCCTACTCTGCTCTCTACTAAGCAGTAAATACAATTACACACGCACACACATACACACCTGTGCACACACACACGCACACACTAATAATCCGCACGCCCACATCAACCATAATACAAAAATGTAAACGAAATTTTAATTAACTGCTGCAGCGCTTTGCTCGCCGGGGAAATGTTTTTCACACAATTTTGCGACAGGGCCTAATTGAAATAGTTGAGCCGCCCACAACAACAACAACAACAACAAATACGAAATGCGCCCAATTGAGTCATTGCCTGCTAAACTGAATTACTTCATACAACCAAAAAAAAAAACCAGAAGTATAAAAAAAAGGAGTCAGAAAACAATTTGTCACATTTTTCATTTCTAGGCAACACACGCGGCGTATGCGCAATATCGCAAATTGGGATTGGATTTGGCTGCCGGTGCTGCTGCCGCTGCTGGGAGACGTCTCAAATAGTTTGCCACCAAGGATGTGGCAAGCAGCAGGCTATTGTTATTGCTGTGTTGCGCTGATTCGGTTGCTCTGCCTGCTTGCCTACATTTTATTAAAAAAAGAAGCAAAAATAGCAAAAAGTGGGATAAAAAACGGAAAAAGGTTCAACGCGTTCAATGCGTGATATTTTTTTTCTTGCTTTTCAACGCCATTTCCATTTACGTTGTTTAAATTTACCAAGGCATGTTTTTGTTCAGCTTGCTTTTGTTGTTGTTATGTCTGTTAAATTGTTGTTGTTGTTGTTGTTGTTATTGTTGTTGGAGGGCACTGCCAAAAGGCAAACGGCAGCCGGTTGATGATATGCGGGTCATGTGACGGGCCCGCTACACATATATGCCGTGCCTCGAGGTCTATGATGTGTTTACACTGAGCGAAAGAATTGGCAGTTCATTATTTTCGCCACATATGTATATCTAGACTGCTTGCTTTGCATTCATACTTACATACAGCTAAAATAAATATTAAAACTTATTTTGCTGGCAACTTTAGGTTATGGTAATCAACTGATAACGATTGCAACTTGTGCTTCTAAGAAAAATATCAGCTATTTACAGCTAAAACTAAATACAATTGGCCAACACTCTTTTATTTCAGTGTCGATTACTTCAATGCCACATAATATTCTATTAATCAATTTAGAAATGATTATTTAGCTCAGGCAACACGAAGCTTAAATATAATGACAAAGAACGGAGTTTGTTTTATCGGTGCTTGACATTTTATTTACTTTTTGTAACAAATAAAATATTAATCAATCACCCAACAATTTCTTGCAGTGTTTGTCTGGTGTAACGGTAACTATAACAGCAGCGATAAGCAAAGGGCTCAGCAAACGTCAAGCGACTTGTTTATTTTTTGCGACCATTTTTTGTTGTCACACTTGCGTCTAGCTTAAAGTGTGTGAGTGTGTGTGGGAGGGGGGTGGCTGGGTGGTGTGGGTGTGAAGGTCTATTAAAGAAACATCTGGCAACAGCATTTTTCTAAGCCATGCCCCTTGGCAACACCTTTTGCTTATATAACAACAATTGGGCGTCTTTGGCTTGGTTCATATTTAATTTTTTTTTCTTTTGGTGATTGTCAAATGTAAACAACAAAAATGCTGGATGTTTTCCGGGTGGGGAGGGAGGCGGGAGGCGGGTGTGGTCCAAGCTGCAGCACCAAAAATTAGCGTGCCTAAGCCTTAATTGTGTGCCCAACAAAAAAAAAAAAGATGAAGAAGAAAGGCAAGAAGGTTCCCACTGCTGGATTTTGGACCATTTTTCAGAGACTTGGCCACTTGAACCCATCACGGCTTTGTTCAAATAAACCGTAAGTTACAGCCGCAAAAGGCAGCCGGAAACCGGAGAGAGTGGAGCTGTCCAGACTGCTTGAAAATTCGGTTAAGTTGAGTTGGGAAATGCGGCCATTGTTAGTAACCCAGAAGCATCCATTCCCATAAGGAAAATAGCCACCTTCCTTCCTTTGTGTGCAGTGCGCTGAATGCGCTTAAACACTTTGGCCTGAACCTTCAGTTTAAATTAACATAATTTGTGTTTCACTTGACTTTTTTGTTAGCGTCGTCGAAATTGAACCCGAAAACCTCTTTCGATTTTAATAGAATGTGACGCGCTTTTGTTTGCTGATTATTATAAGTTTTATTTTTATATTTATTTTGCCAGCTGACTGGTGGCCCTTTTTGTACGCCAACCTGGCGGCCCTGCACATTAAGTGAAATGACTGCAATTCAAAGTAATGGCGAGCGGATGACACTTGAAAAACTTTTCAATTCCCGCCGCGCCTTGATTGTTTTTCTCTCAGTGTCTTTAGCGTATTTTGTTGGGATTATTTTCGTGTGGATTCTGTTGGATTCATGCATTTGAGACGGGCACAACTGGCAATCATAAATCTTTTTAATTTCATTGATCAACTTTAGCTGTCTGGCGAAAAAAATTTATATATATCTACCAAAGAAAAGTTTTTTTTTTCTTCGCACCAAAGTTTTTCACACTTGACTCCCGCCGGACAAATTCGACGTGACATTTAAATCGATGGCAGATAAATATTAGGCGCCAAAGTCCAATTCATTGTTTGCAAAATTATGTTGCTGAAAACTTAACGCAAACTTTGCGCTGCTGCCCTTTGGCTTCATATTTATTTATTAATGAATAAGCATTTTCTCTTAACACAACTCCCCCCCTCTCCTCTCCTCTTTTCCGCCCCCCGTGTAACTAATCGGCACATAAACCAACAGGCTACAATACAATAAAAAAAAAAGTGAACTTGTTTAATGGACATTTCTTGTTTTTTGTAATTTATAAATATATATATATATTGGATTGAGGACAAAAAAAAAATAGTGTGGTTTCAGCAAATTTACTTCCAATTCGCACATTTTCCAAATTGTTGTTGTTTGGTTTTTTACAGTCATACTCGATAATTTTCTGTATGCGCTTTTTGTGACAAGTTTTCCACGTTTAACTTTGCTCTTTATTTCTGTCAAAAATAACATTTTTTTAATTTTTATATTATGTTCCCCAGTGTTTTGCTTTTTCATTTGTATCATTATTTATCGATGTTCGTTTCTGACAAGGCAACTTTTCCACATCCATAAACTTGCCAAAACCAAATCGAATTTCATACCTTTTATAACCTGAACCCTTTACAAATGGGCAAAAGGGTGTGTTAATGTTGTGGCAGAGCATGGAACAGGCAGAGAAAATTCTGTCATTATGTATATATATTGTTGATCAGCATCAGCAAAGTCGATAAAAATCGATAACCAATACAAGAAAAGCAGCAATTGTTTAGATATAGCCTAACGATTAATATATAATAAACCAGACATATTATTGATCAGATTTGGTGAAACAAAACCTATTTTTATATTGAGCAAACTAATAACTGCAAGCTAATATCATTTATCATATGAATAAACTGTGTCCATGGTATCTACTAGAAGAGTAAAACATTCCAACTTGTTAACATGGATTTTAGGTAAATTTTAATCCCTTTTTGCTTAAATTTCTAGCTATAATAATAATGTTCTCCGCTGACACTGACGTGGCTAACACAGAAAAGCATGCATACTTAATGCAATTAAATTGTCATTCAACTGGATTAACATGCATTAAATGCACACTGATTTTACTTTAGCCTTTTTCTCCAGCAGAATTTGCATTTATAATTATTGACGATGCATTTGCTGATGGGCTTTTGGCTGGAAATTAATTGCGCTGCTAGTTGATTTTTCAGCCAGACGAAAAAAGAATAGAAGCTGGAGGGCCAATGCCCAGTTGGCAATGCGGTCGACGCTGACCCAGTTGTTTAATTGAATTGAAGCCATAAGCACTTCAAACGAGACACGTCGAGAGTGGGGAATGAAAGATTGCGGAGACAGGACGACTGTTTGACTGCCAGACTGCTGAAAGCGACCAGCTAAATAACTTTAATTAGTGGCAAGCATCAATTTGATAAAAGCAGGAAGCGGAAACCGTGGCTTCGCCGTCCGCTCAACGAGTTTTGACGAATTCTCAAACATGACGCAAGACATGTGGCGAGGACGAAAAGGCAGACTCAAGTCAAAGTTGTTGACATCTTCTTAGCCAGCACGTAAAAGTACTAAACACTCCAGAATATAAGCAGATGTAGAAGCCGAAGAAAAAGAAGCAGAAAAAGAAGCAAATGTTTGCTTAAACATGGCTTTATATATTGCTCCTTACTTGTCGGTGTCTGTTGCTCTCTGCTCCTGACAGACGACACAAGCCACGTTGACAGTGACAGAGACCATAATAATGATGATGAGCATTCCACCACAGTGGTGCAACACACAGCAAGTACTAAGTGCCAGCAACTGAAAATCATATTTTTATTGAGCAGCCCTTAATGTAAACTTCAGGAATTTTCCAAAAACCCTTCTATAGAAATTAACCAAGTGAAATAATAGTCAGCGGTTTAAACTTGAGTAAAGAAAAATATTTTTTCTTTCAAATACAAACTTTAAAGTTATTTATTATTATTTTAATTTATCAAATAAGAAAATGTTTAAAATTTAATTAAAATGTACAAATCTTTTAAATAAAATATTCTTGGCAGCAGTGTCTCATCTGTGTTAGGGAAGTATTTTAATTTGCCAGCGACCACTGTAACAATGGGCAGGTTGTGGAAGGTTGTGTGTGACAATCAGTGTGGTGCCGGCGAGCGGGAAGGGAGGGGGGAATAGTGCGAGTCGAGCTGTGAGAGGATTTGGCATAATGTCGTTGACAAATGTCATTACACCCGCTGTTCAAGTTGGCTTTGAAGTAAAACGGCTTCTTCTCTTCTTCTTCTTCTTACCTTCACAAGCAGCAGCTGAAGAGTGAGTGGGAGTGGGAGGGAGATAGCGCCTTATTTCCTTTATTGTTTCGTTATATGCTCAGCGTCACGCGAGTCCGTTGGCCTCTCGCTCAGTCACTGACAAATGTGGCAGAAGTTTTTAGTAATTTTGCCTCTGTTTCTATTTTTTTTTTATTTTGGTTCTTTTTGTTGCACTTTGCCTTATGCTTTTTTAGTGTCTCTCTCGCGAATTGGCCTACTTTGTCTTTGTGTTACAACACAAATACACTCACATACATATATGTACATATATGTATATTTTTATGTGTGTAGTATATATTTTATATGTATATCCGTAGGCAATTTGGGCACACTTGTCTGACGTTGGCTTTTGTCTGGGAAGCGTCTTCTGTTCGTTTGCTCTTTCGTGCCCACACTCACTCACTATACACACACTCGCACTCACTCGCACACACACACACACAGATGAGAAATAGTTGCACTTGAGAGCTTTTAAGAAGTATTAGTGTTGTCAGTTAGTTAGTGGATGCGGCGAAATTAGGCAGACAGTGTTGTCGGGCGTCCAACACTTTACTTTACACACGAACTTTTGACCCCGTTTTGCCGACAACAACAATAACAGCTGCTTTCGAGTCCTTTTGTCTCATCTCACTTTACGCTTTGTGCTGCATTCATTTTCATTTTTCTCTGTTTACTGATTTAGCAGATTATCGCACATTTGGTTCTTTAATTCTTAAAGTCGGTTTTTACTGTTTGTTTTCATTTTGCTTTCACTTTTTACGCGCGCACACGCACGCAAACACACACACGCGTAGAATACTTCACAGCACTGCACTTTGAAATGGCAGATTAGAATTTTTGTTTTGGGACTTATGCACATGATCTCTTGCGTGTAAAAATCAATTTATTGCTTCTCAATGCTCACGTTTTAGTTGCATATTTTAGTTATTTATTGATACGGCTATATTTTAACTATAACAATATCCGCGACCGTGACGTTACCGCTCAGCCAGCGCCTCACGAACTGAAGCCAAACCCAAAGCGGCGTCAGCAGCAGCAGCATCAGTTTGACGTTTGGTAACACACAGCTGTGATTTTGATTGGGCACAACTCTCTACGCAGCGAGGACTTCCTCTCACTGGTTTGGCTTTGGCGCCAACTGAGTGCACATGCCTGGCCCCAAAACAGCTGTTGCGGCAGGTCTTTCTCTGCTCACAAAATGTACCTGATTATGGGGATATTTTTGTGAGCTCTCCGAGCTTTTTGCCACTGGAAGTGCTCAGCTGGGAACAGTTGGCAGCCACATAAAGCCATAAAACGGTAATTTAGCACACAAATAAACCCCCATAAAACTTTTGTGAGTAGATAATTGAAAAAAAAAGGCTAACCCAAAAGTTTTGGCGCGAAAGTCAACACTTGCCCCAGAAATGTTTCCACTTTGCTGCACATTGCGGTCCAAAACTTTTCGCATATATCCCAAAGAAATTTCAAACAATTAGCGACAGTCCTAAAAAAAAAACTTTAAATGTTAAATTAAGTTTTAAAAGTGAAAATAAAAATTCGTAATTTCTTTTAATCCTAATTACGTTTTATGTTTATTAGTGAATTAATTATAAACCTAAAAAAAGCCAAAAGTTCACTTGCACTTAAGAAGTTTTTCAAGCGCAAAAATAACAGTTTTTTTTGTGTACTTGTATTTTTTATATTTTTTGTGCCAATTTCAAAAAATTTGTCTGCATTTCTTTATTGTTTTTTTCTCACCTTCTGTTAGTATTTAAATTGTTTTATCCTTTAAAAAAAGAACAGTTCAAAGTCTTAAATGTTTTTTTAAGTAATCTTTTAATTTTAATTACGTTTTATGTTTTTTTAGTACATAAATACAAAACCTAAATAAAAAAAATGCAAAAAAACGCCTGCATTTAATTTTTCTCAATTTCTGTATTTAAATGTTTTTTGCTTATGGATTTATTCCTTGTTAGCAGCAATGACCATCATGTCCGCTGTGATTGTGTCCGGATCTGTGCGTGTGGTGTTTAGTATTATCATTGGTTGACTGATCCTCGCCAGCATCCTTGCCGGCCGTTGTCGTCTTGTCATCGTCGGCGAATTCGCGGAGATCGCGACGCATGGCGTAGGCATCCTCGCCATCGGCGTAGTACTTCGGCTCCACCTCGATGATCTTGAACTTGAGGGAGTTCGTGTAGAGATTGAGGGCGGCACGATTACTCTTGCGCACATGGAGCGAGACATACTGGGCATTGAAGCACTCGACCATCGCCTGGGAGGCCTGATTCATCAGCTTCTGGGCGAGACCGAGACGACGATAGGAACGCTTCACTGCCAGCGAGGTGATGTGCCCATGTTTGCTCTCCTCGCCGGGCTCCGGCTCCTCCATTTTGGCCAGCACATAGCCAACGATGCCGCCCTTGTCATCCTCGGCCACATAGCTGAGCTGGGGCCAAGTCAATCCATGATAGAAATAATATTTCATTTGATAATTCTCTGGCAAACAAAGCAAATTGCAATGCTGCATTGTCATCAGATCCTCGGGCTTGGCACAGCGTATGTTCATCTTGATCCTTGTTGAATATTTTATCTTTGATTATAGTATATATATACAATTCTATATTTGTTTAATCGCGTCTCGCTTTGCGTGCTCCGCGTGCGTTTTGATTTTGCTCGTGTTGCTGGTGGTGATGATGATGCTCCTCGGGTTCCTCCTGGCCCAACAATTCCCGCACCAGACGAAATTTCGATAGAAATGCCTTCCAGATCAAAAGCCAGCCTGCAAATAAAACATGTAAGTAATTATATTTTATTCAGCAATTCACATTGAAAAGTATTAAATGAAAATCCCCTTATTTAAATATTACCCAACAATATAATGGCAGCTACAATGCTAACGGATGCTAATATGGTGAATATAAATGCCAGAGCTGTTTGCAGCGACATTCTATCTCTGCTTATTGCTTGCGCACATTTATTATTATTTTAAATTGCAAAACAAATATAAGTAAATAAAACACGTTTCCTTTTTAGTTTTTAATGAAATTGTCGCTTGCAAATAGAAAACAGCTGTTCTATCGAACTTTTCAAGCACTGACACACAGGGCTGCATGAATCACGCAAATAGTAAAATATTTCAGAAAATTTTTTCATGTGCGATATTACTAAGCACATATGCGTTATTTTACCACAATTCAATTAAAATTATAAAAATTCAACCAACGAAATTAATTTTATTTAGTATTTCAGACAAACTTGTGCTGCGCTCAACCACATGGAATAGTTAGGGTTGTGTTCGATTTACTGATTTACGTGAATTTCAATCGACGCTGCCTGCCACTCTTCACACGCACACTCTTAAATCTATTTTGAACCCATTTATAACCTAATTTATGAAAATAAGCACCTTGAATTTATAGAAATTATTGTTTTGCAGAGCACGCTTCTGAACACTTTCCGTCGCTAGAGCACACACCGGCACCAACGAGTGTTGCAAAGGGCGCACATTTTGTCAGGCAGTTCCAACAGCTGTGCCACTGTTGAGCAGGTTGGCAGCACAATTTTGGAAATTCTAACAAATAAATAGAAAACAAAAAATGCAAGAATTTAGTGCAAAACGCGATGCACTCTTTGCCTGCCTCGATGATGCGAGCAAGGAGCTCAAAGGCACAGCTCTGGATCAAACCCGGTCCAAGCCGTACACAATAAATGCGCTCGAACGGGCAAAGAACCAGGTGCGCAACATTTGTGCACCTGGCAAAGCAGATCTTGTCGAGACAGAGACGGATGAGAAACTACGTCGCCTGAGGGGCAAGGAGAGCATATTCAAGAAACCCGAGCTGCCCATTGGACGCTGTCTGAAGCCCCGTAAGACACCCGATTATCAAGTGAATCCACACAAATGGAAGAAATACTCACTCTCCGATGTGGATATCTCCGATCAGACCAATTCGGCGGCAGCTTTGTCCTTTCTACGGGAAATGGATGCACAGCGTGCACAGACAGATTCAGCTGATGACATGGACAACGAACCGGGCACAGCGCACAAGGTTGAGTTCAAGAAGAAGAGCAAATTGCATCGCAACTTGAAGCAACTGCAGAGCAATGAGTTGGAGGACGTTGAGGTGGATAAGCCACAACTGAGAGGCTCCAAGCTGATTATGCCCGAATATGTGATTGGCCAGAGGACGGCCAAGAAACAGCCGAAGAACAAGAGTGGAACGCGCGCTGCGTGCAAATTGCAATTGTCGCATTTGGATGAAGAAGCCGGCGAAGAAGAATTCAAGGATTAATCTGACCATTTAAGGATATTTTAAATAGATAGTAGCTATACCCATACAATATATATAGTTTGTATTTATCAAAATCAAAACGAGTATATTTTAAAAACACTTTACAAAAATAGGTTTGTATACTGTATAAGAAAAATACGTCGAGTATTTCGTATTGGCTTGGCAAACATGGAAGAGTCGTGGTCACAAAATTACAAATTTAAATACAACTAGAGAGATTCATATATAGATACAGATATAGATATAGATATAGATGGGGACGACAAGTGTAAAATGCGAGTCAGTCAAGGGTGTGTTGTGTGTGGTTTGACCTCGGTTGTTCTCCGTTGATCACTTTGTGTAGAATCCTGGATTGAAGTATAGATTCTTGCTGAAGCCGTGATTCTCATAGGCGGCGGTCTGCAAATGGTTGCTTGTCGTCCGCATTTTGGCCACCTTCTCTTGGGTCTTCTTCAGTATGTCCTCGATGTTAGTGTTGTGCGCATGATCGGCCATCGAATCGCAGAAGCTCTGTATATACCAGCTGCCCTGCACCCGATCCCGATGCGTCTCATAGCCGGGCGTGCTGGCATAGCAGATCAATATATCAGACAGTGTGGGCACATTACCACTGGCAACACCATCCGTCTCAATGCTCATGCAGGACATTGGCATTGGCATCGGCACCGGGAGCTTTTCGACTGTTTTGCCCTGATCAGGTAGGTCGCCGCGACAGAAGGGAAACATCAGCACTTTCGGCTTATCAACGAGATTAGGGCATAGATCGGACTGAAATTGCTCGATGATTTTGTTCACTTTGCATAGGGAGTCATCGGTGAACCGCACATGGTCGACCTCGCAGCCACGTTCGCCGTGCGTCATGAGGACCATGACAAAGCATTCGGTGTCGCGGACACAATCCGATTGGATTAGCGACTTCAGCTTTCCGAAGAATTCCTGCTGATCGAGATTCTCGCATAAAAAGATTTTGAAGCCAATCTGACGGAAGATATGTATCAGTGCTTTTGCATCGTTTTCCGCACCATTGCGTCGGTGGCCCTCTTTCGGAAAATCAATGATATTCACAATGAAAAGCACGCCACGATTCCACTGTGATTCCATCACATATGTCTCCAGCGTCTCAGACTTGTGTATACGATCCGATAGATTCATCACACGGGTCTGATCCGTAATGGGTGCCACAAATGGTATAAGTCGTCCTTTGGGATCAATATGTATCGTTTGTTCTTTCACTGAATTCGCTTCGGTCACAATCTGTTGCTGCAATTGTACAAATATTTAAAAAAGTCAAACCAAATTTTAGTAAATCTCTCAATAATATAAAACTAATTAAATAGAAAATGAATAATTAATTAATTAATTACATTTACGGCTCAGCTCCTATTTTAGATTTTAGCTGTTGCTGGTTCTCAAATCCCGGTGAAAGGCTTGTTTCTAGAAAACACAGCCACAACCACAAGATTAAGAAATTTACTTTCTGAGTAGTGCGACGAAACTATGCCGACTTGCAAAAAATTTAAGTGATTTTTTTTATCTTGCTATGTTAAGCAACTCTGTTAATTGGTATAACGAAGGATGTATCGAGAGATCAGATAGATCGATAAGACTTGACGTCACTTTTTGAGAGAGATTGGCAAATACTAATGTAGCTAATGTAATGTAGCATTAATCGCAATATTTAGCAATATGCAGGAGGCTCTATCTACCACAGTTTACTGATATCTATCCGTTTTCAGTTTCATGCTCAGATTGGTCATGTTATGCTCATGTTAATTACAGTTGTTATCGATCGCTAGTTGCAACCGTGTCTGTTAATTTGCATTACTTAAACATTTTAATATTTGCCTAGTGCAAATAATCAATCACTTCGACTGATTGGATGAATGGATATGGATAGATACTCACATGGCTGACGCTTGGACGCTGTGTAGTATCCACAATATCAGCTGATTTATTGCAGTCGTTGTTGTTCCTACTGGTATTATTATTGTGTCGGCGTCGCAGGGAGACATAGGATGATCCATTGTCTTGCGGATCGACTTGATCCAGCAATAGCAGTGCCTCCGTGTATCTCAAATACTTGAGGATTGCCTTGAGCTCGGCATAGGCCGTTGGTCCACGTGTCGTGATTTTTTTGAAGTAATTTCTGTGCTGCGTCAGCCGCACCTGGTCGGCGGTCATATTGAATTGCTGCCCCTCGAGATCCTCGATGTTGCTCCGCATTTTGGGCGTGATTAATCCACGGCGTACTGTTTCCGTCACGAGGACGTCATAGTCGGTGCATTCGATTAGTTTCTCCGTGTTTATCGAAATGTGATTGCGATGCCTACCAAGCATCCCCACCTCGAGCTCTCTCTCTCCCACCCTCTCCTCTGCCATTATGTTTTGTTTCTTTCTATCTTTCCTTGAGTTGGGGGACGATGAGTTTTATTATTGCTGTTATTGTTTTGTTCGTTTTATTCGTTGTTGTTGAGCGCAATGCGGACGCAATTGCAGCGCAGCAACACTGGCAGTGATAGTCACAAATTTGGGAGTGAGTCACTTTAACTGGCTTTTCTTTGTCTACTCACAAGCACTTTCGTTTTGCCCACAGTTCCTTATTTTTTCAAAAGCAAATTATTTATATATGATACGTATTGCACTTGGTGGTTTTGTCTAATTATAAATATTATTGCTATTGCTAATTTGATAACATTTCTTTTGAAACAAAAGGAGTTATTTGCAGTGTTGGTGGGCAGTGCGGTGTACGTCCGAACACTCTCGCTCGTAGTTTAATACTGCTCTCAACCACTCCTGCACAGTGTTGGTTGTGAAAGTGCAACCAGGGCTGCAGTGCTCACTCAAGCAAGTGGACAGCACTCAAATGCAACAGCTGCTGCTTTTCAATAGCTGCTGCTTTTCAATAGCGTCTGATTTTTTTTGCAAACTAATTTTCTGCGATGAATGCCGAAAAAAACATGAAATCAGATGATGAGGATAATTTAATCAAAAGTAAGCCCAATGTTGTAATAAAAACGCATACAAAACGCTCAGTGCTGGAGTACCTGATGAAAAATGGCTGCACGCACAGCAATTTGGAGGCAGCCGTACGCCGAAAAAAGGAGAAACAAGGCGTGATTGGTAAACTCATACAGAATGTGTTTTTTTACGTTTATTACAATCACTTCTACATCAACTCAGATTTCATTTGCCGCAGCAGCGAGGAGGCCGAGTTGCTTGTGAATCAGCAATGCGTTTGATTTTGCTCGTGTTGCTGGTGGTGATGATGCTCCTCGGTTCCTCCTGGCCCAACAATTCCCGCACCAGACGAAATTTCGATAGAAATGCCTTCCAGATCAAAAGCCAGCCTGCAAATAAATCATGTAAGTAATTATATTTTATTCAGCAATTCACATTGAAAAGTATTAAATGAAAATCCCCTTATTTAAATATTACCCAACAATATAATGGCAGCTACAATGCTAACGGATGCTAATATGGTGAATATAAATGCCAGAGCTGTTTGCAGCGACATTCTATCGCTGCTTATTGCTTGCGCACATTTAATATTATTTTAAATTGCAAAACAAATATAAGTAAATAAAACACGTTTCCTTTTTAGATTTTAATGAAATTGTCGCTTGCAAATAGAAAACAGCTGTTCTATCGAACTTTTCAAACACTGACACATAGGGCTACATGAATCACGCAAATAGTAAAATATTTCAGAAAATTTTTTCATGTGCGATATTACTAAGCACATATGCGTTATTTTACCACAATTCAATTAAAATTATAAAAATTCAACCAACGAAATTAATTTTATTTAGTATTTCAGACAAACTTGTGCTGCGCTCAACCACATGGAATAGTTAGGGTTGTGTTCGATTTGCTGATTTACGTGAATTTTAATCGACGCTGCCTGCCACTCTTCACACGCACACTCTTAAATCTATTTTGAACCCATTTATAACCTAATTAATGAAAATAAGTACCTTGAATTTATAGAAATTGATGTTTTGAAGAGCACGCTTCTGAACACTTTCCGTCGCTAGAGCACACACCGGCACCAACGAGTGTTGCAAAGGTCGCACATTTTGTCAGGCAGTTCCAACAGCTGTGCCGCTGTTGAGCAAGTTGGCAGCACAATTTTGGAAATTCTAACAAATAAACAGAAAACAAAAAATGCAAGAATTTAGTGCAAAACGCGATGCACTCTTTGCCTGCCCCTATGATGCGAGCAAGGAGCTCAAAGGCACAGCCCTGGATCAAACCCGGTCCAAGCCGTACACAATAAATGCGCTCGAACGGGCAAAGAACCAGGGTCGCAACATTTGTGCAGCTGGCAAAGCAGATCTTGTCGAGACAGAGACGGATGAGAAACTACGTCGCCTGAGGGGCAAGGAGAGCATATTCAAGAAACCCGAGCTGCCCATTGGACGCTGTCTGAAGCCCCGTAAGACACCCGACTATCAAGTGAATCCACACAAATGGAAGAAATACTCACTCTCCGATGTGGATATCGCCGATCAGACCAATTCGGCGGCAGCTTTGTCCTTTCTACGGGAAATGGATGCACAGCGTGCACAGACAGATTCAGCTGATGACATAGACAACGAACCGGGCACAGCGCACAAGGTTGAGTTCAAGAAGAAGAGCAAATTGCATCGCAACTTGAAGCAACTGCAGAGCAATGAGTTGGAGGACGTTGAGGTGGATAAGCCACAACTGAGAGGCTCCAAGCTGATTATGCCCGAATATGTGATTGGCCAGAGGACGGCCAAGAAACAGCCGAAGAACAAGAGTGGAACGCGCGCTGCGTGCAAATTGCAATTGTCGCATTTGGAGGCAGAAGCCGGCGAAGAAGAATTCAAGGATTAATCTGACCATTTAAGGATATTTTAAATAGATAGTAGCTATACCCATACAATATATATAGCTTGTATTTATCAAAATCAAAACGAGTATATTTTAAAAACACTTTACAAAAATAGGTTTGTATACTGTATAAGAAAAATACGTCGAGTATTTCGTATTGGCTTGGCAAACATGGAAGAGTCGTGGTCACAAAATTACAAATTTAAATACAACTAGAGAGATACATATACATATGGGGACGACAAGTGTAAAATGCGAGTCAGTCAAGGGTGTGTTGTGTGTGGTTTGACCTCGGTTGTTCTCCGTTGATCTCTTTGTGTAGAATCCTGGATTGAAGTATAGATTCTTGAAGCCGTGATTCTCATAGGCGGCGGTCTGCAAATGGTTGCTTGTCGTCCGCATTTTGGCCACCTTCTCTTGGGTCTTCTTCAGTATGTCCTCGATGTTAGTGTTGTGCGCATGATCGGCCATCGAATCGCAGAAGCTCTGTATATACCAGGTGCCCTGCACCGGATCCCGATGCGTCTCATAGCCGGGCGTGCTGGCATAGCAGATCAATATATCAGACAGTGTGGGCACATTACCACTGGCAACACCATCCGTCTCAATGCTCATGCAGGACATTGGCATTGGCATCGGCACCGGGAGCTTTTCGACTGTTTTGCCCTGATCAGGTAGATCGCCGCGACAAGAGGGAAATATCAGCACTTTCGGCTTATCAACGAGATTAGGGCATAGATCGGACTGAAATTGCTCGATGATTTCGTTCACTTTGCATAGGGAGTCATCGGTGAACCGCACATGGTCAACCTCGCAGCCACGTTCGCCGTGCGTCATGAGGACCATGACAAAGCATTCGGTGTCGCGGACACAATCCGATTGGATTAGCGACTTCAGCTTTCCGAAGAATTCCTGCTGATCGAGATTCTCGCATAAAAAGATTTTGAAGCCAATCTGACGGAAGATATGTATCAGTGCTTTTGCATCGTTTTCCGCACCATTGCGTCGGTGGCCCTCTTTCGGAAAATCAATGATATTCACAATGAAAAGCACGCCACGATTCCACTGTGATTCCATCACATATGTCTCCAGCGTCTCAGACTTGTGTATACGATCCGATAGATTCATCACACGGGTCTGATCCGTAATGGGTGCCACAAATGGTATAAGTCGTCCTTTGGGATCAATATGTATCGTTTGTTCTTTCACTGAATTCGCTTCGGTCACAATCTGTTGCTGCAATTGTACAAATATTTAAAAAAGTCAAACCAAATTTTAGTAAATCTCTCAATAATATAAAACTAATTAAATAGAAAATGAATAATTAATTAATTAATTACATTTACGGCTCAGCTCCTATTTTAGATTTTAGCTGTTGCTGGTTCTCAAATCCCGGTGAAAGGCTTGTTTCTAGAAAACACAGCCACAACCACAAGATTAAGAAATTTACTTTCTGAGTAGTGCGACGAAACTATGCCGACTTGCAAAAAATTTAAGTGATTTTTTTTATCTTGCTATGTTAAGCAACTCTGTTAATTGGTATAACGAAGGATGTATCGAGAGATCAGATAGATCGATAAGACTTGACGTCACTTTTTGAGAGAGATTGGCAAATACTAATGTAGCTAATGTAATGTAGCATTAATCGCAATATTTAGCAATATGCAGGAGGCTCTATCTACCACAGTTTACTGATATCTATCCGTTTTCAGTTTCATGCTCAGATTGGTCATGTTATGCTCATGTTAATTACAGTTGTTATCGATCGCTAGTTGCAACCGTGTCTGTTAATTTGCATTACTTAAACATTTTAATATTTGCCTAGTGCAAATAATCAATCACTTCGACTGATTGGATGAATGGATATGGATAGATACTCACATGGCTGACGCTTGGACGCTGTGTAGTATCCACAATATCAGCTGATTTATTGCAGTCGTTGTTGTTCCTACTGGTATTATTATTGTGTCGGCGTCGCAGGGAGACATAGGATGATCCATTGTCTTGCGGATCGACTTGATCCAGCAATAGCAGTGCCTCCGTGTATCTCAAATACTTGAGGATTGCCTTGAGCTCGGCATAGGCCGTTGGTCCACGTGTCGTGATTTTTTTGAAGTAATTTCTGTGCTGCGTCAGCCGCACCTGGTCGGCGGTCATATTGAATTGCTGCCCCTCGAGATCCTCGATGTTGCTCCGCATTTTGGGCATGATTAATCCACGGCGTACTGTTTCCGTCACGAGGGCCCCATAGTCGGTGCATTCGATTAGTTTCTCCGTGTTTATCGAAATGTGATTGCGATGCCTACCAAGCATCCCCACCTCGAGCTCTCTCTCTCCCACCCTCTCCTCTGCCATTATGTTTTGTTTCTTTCTATCTTTCCTTGAGTTGGGGGACGATGAGTTTTATTATTGCTGTTATTGTTTTGTTCGTTTTATTCGTTGTTGTTGAGCGCAATGCGGACGCAATTGCAGCGCAGCAACACTGGCAGTGATAGTCACAAATTTGGGAGTGAGTCACTTTAACTGGCTTTTCTTTGTCTACTCACAAGCACTTTCGTTTTGCCCACAGTTCCTTATTTTTTCAAAAGCAAATTATTTATATATGATACGTATTGCACTTGGTGGTTTTGTCTAATTATAAATATTATTGCTATTGCTAATTTGATAACATTTCTTTTGAAACAAAAGGAGTTATTTGCAGTGTTGGTGGGCAGTGCGGTGTACGTCCGAACACTCTCGCTCGTAGTTTAATACTGCTCTCAACTACTCCTGCACAGTGTTGGTTGTGAAAGTGCAACCAGGGCTGCAGTGCTCACTCAAGCAAGTGGACAGCACTCAAATGCAACAGCTGCTGCTTTTCAATAGCTGCTGCTTTTCAATAACGTCTGATTTTTTTTGCAAACTAATTTTCTGCGATGAATGCCGAAAAAAACATGAAATCAGATGATGAGGATAATTTAATCAAAAGTAAGCCCAATGTTGTAATAAAAACGCGTACAAAACGCTCAGTGCTGGAGTACCTGATGAAAAATGGCTGCACGCACAGCAATTTGGAGGCAGCCGTACGCCGAAAAAAGGAGAAACAAGGCGTGATTGGTAAACTCATACAGAATGTGTTTTTTTACGTTTATTACAATCACTTCTACATCAACTCAGATTTCATTTGCCGCAGCAGCGAGGAGGCCGAGTTGCTTGTGAATCAGCAATGCGAATCCGACAGCCTGAACAGCATCAATCAATGGCTGCAACTGCTGCAAAGTACAAACGCGTCAACGCTCTGCGAATACGAAGCGGCAGCCGTAATGAATGCCATTGTCCGTAATGAGGTGCAACCAGAACCGGATCAACTGGGTGGCATCAACCTGAAGCAAGTGGCAACAACCAGTCATCTTCAATTGATTACTAAAGTATATTCCTATCTTTGTTTTCTTAGAGAGGTTTATGGCTTTCTGGAGAACGCTTTACTTGGGCAGCCGCAAAATGAAATGAGCGCTGCAAGCGAAGCGTTTCTTTGCCATCAAATTGAGGTGTGTCTCGCAATAAATATCAATTCTGCTGCAATACTGCAAAACTAATCACTTTACGTTAACAGCTGCTGATCGCTGAGGCCAACACCGATCGCTCGGATGATGAATCCCGTAAAATGGGAGCCGATTTGTATGAACGCCAGTTCGAGAACAATTCTGAGACAGCGCCGTATAATTCCAGTTTGGATCCGTTAAATTTAAATGAATGTTTAAAGAAATAAGTAGAATGTGTATATAGTCATTTTCACACATATTTATTAAACATTTAAATTCAATTGTTTGTTTATCGAGTTAAATTGTACGCGTACATTTCTGTCACAATCCTTGAACTATTCAATCTCAATCTCAATCCTACTTAATTGTAATAGGTTGCCTGCATCTTGTTGTATATCTTGTCTGTCCATTGTACGTATTTGTTTATAGATAATACAGACATAATTAAGTACTTTACTATGTGGTATAAACATTTGTTAGCACATTTAAAATCTAAAAACAAGGGGCTTACGATTCACACAATTACTTGAAGTAGTGTATATGAAAGTAGTAGTATATTAAAGTATTTTCAAATTTGGCTTTCTCATTCTTTATTTTTTAAGTTATCCTCTTCTGATTTATCATTTATTGTGCATGATTGTTTTCAAGGTTTTTTTTTGGTTTTGTTTTGTTTTCTCGTTTACCCAAAGCAAGCAATTGTTATTGCGTAGTCTAGAGTTTAGAATAGTTGTAGAAGTATTTTGTTTAAAACGTTAATAGGCATAAAAAGATTTGAGTGCTACTTGGGGAGTCCAAGTTTAGCATCACAATAGATCACAAAAGACAGAGTTGATTTGATACGCCTTTGGTTTGGTTGTTTTTTTTAATTTTTAGGTTTTTAAGGTGTTACACATACAAAAAATTGAATGATCATACATACATTAACAATCAGATTTACATACATATATAAATACGCATTTAATATTACCACTTGTTCTTGTGTTTTTTTTTTGTTCTCAATTTTAAATTATGCTTGTATTAATATAATTAAATATAATATAATTCTTAAATGTTCAGTCCAGTTTGAGCTTTTTGGTTTTCCCCTTTTTATTTTTGTTGTTTACATAATCATTAATTAAAATTAATTTAATCTAATATTTATACGTATTCAAAATGATAGTAATAATAATAATCATAATATCGATATGCTTGGTTAAAAACACCCCGAACTGAAAAAGAGTCCCAACATAATGATAAAAATATACAAAAGCAACTGAGATATGATGCAGTTTGATTGTTTGCTGGATTTAAACCTAAGTGTTGAATTGTGGACACAATTGATAAGCTGATAAGTATACATATTTAACAAATCAACAAACACAACGACAACAACAACAACGTAAATTCGTCAATTAGTTTGTTTAACTCAATACGTAAAGTAAGAGCGTCAGTAGAATTTTGATTGTCCCGTTCGTGTTGTTCTGCTTGGATATAATAAACAGAGCACAGATCATATACGAGTAAATATATATATATATATATATAAACATCTATATATATATATATATCTATATATGTATATATATATATGTATTAAGATAAAGTTCTCTTGTATACATATAAATTTATATATGTTTTTCTTTCTAATCTATAACTTCTACAACAATAATAATTGTTTAAATTGCTGTGAATTTGTTTTTAGTTTTTTAGTGTGTGACTTTTGTTTAAAATCCAAAGTTAAAAGTTTTTCACATACATAAGTATTTAACGATTTGTTGCTGATTAATCAAAGTGGTTTTTTTCTTTGTGTACATCAGTTAGACTCTGGCTCCTAATGCACACATACACATATCTATGTATGTAGACATATTCAAACTTTTCATATTGACTTGCTGTATGCTCAATTAGTTGAAATAACTGACTATTTTCTATAGAGAGAGAATTTACTGTGATTTGTGATTACTGTGTTTTTTTTTTTCTTTTTTGTTTGTATTCACCTTAGTAGTAGTTTTCTAAACATTTTCGTATTTGTTTTGTCATAGTGTGCTAGGTGGTGAATCTGTTTAAGTTGATGACATTCAAAATATATTGTTTATTTTCCAGTTAAAGAGAATCTCTTTTGTAGCATCCTTGCAGTTATTGAGAGTAGGTACGCTTTAGGTACATGATTTCTTTCAGATATGTAGGTAAATAGTAGCTGGATGTATTTGTATTTTCCTATGTGTATAATGCCGTCTTCCAAATGTCGAGTTGCAAATCTAAAAATAAATATCTCTGGCTCTGCTACGAGTTCGTATCAATCCTAAGATTTGATTCTTGGAAAAAAAAACTTAAGAAAAACCAAATGAAATATTTATTTTGACATATTTGGGTTTTAGTTGACACCTAATCGCAGACAAATTAGTTTCTACAATTTAGTAATAAAACACTATTCTGGAAGTCGCATTTCAACGGTGAACCGATGTTTTTATGTTGTATGTTTTTGTATGCTTATGACGTTTAAATAATTCGAAAAATATTGATATGGTATTTGTATCTGTTGTTGGTATGTATGCATAATTAGTGCAGGGTATCAAGTAGCCGACGTGTATTTACTTTCACACATAATATATATGTTAGTGTATATAGTTTGATTGCGATTTGCATATTTGTATTTGTTACGAGTGTACGAGGTGATGTGTTGTTGTTGTACTTCTTTTTCTCCGAGTGTATTTCTTGGACTGTGTTTGACACATTTTTAAAGTTTTCTTCTCTAAGCACATACATATATAAATTTGTTTAAAATGTTTTTTTTTTGTAATTAAATATTTGTTGCTCCGATGACATTTAAAATTTGCTGTCTAATAACATTTAGAGTTAATTGAAATATATATAAATATATATATATATATGTATATATTGTTTAACTGACGTTTACAATGTATTTGTATTTTGTATTTTTGTATTTTGGTATTGTGTAAATATTTGTATACATTTATAGCGCTAATATAAGTTGATTATATTTGGTGTTTCATTAATGGACCGAAATTGCATTTAAAAATATATAATATATATTCTTTGTATTATTTTGTGTAATATTTTTAGTTACGTCCGGAGAATAGCTGATACTGTAATAGAGTTGTTGCAAAATAATTAGGCCATCAATGTTGTATTAAGTTTGTTTTTTTTCACACGATCTGAATATCAATATAAGCTATAGAATTGCTAAAATGATTTAACTACATTTACTTGGGGGGGTTGAGGGGGGAATTGTCTATACTGCTGAGATATTATTGTATGCTAGATTAGCTCAGACCGGATATTACGAAACATTACAAAACATATATAAAGTATATGGATCACAACGAAGGAACCAAAACTTAAGTCAAGATTAGAAAATTGGGGAAGTTTACATATGATTATTACAATTATATATAATATTTAATATAATAAAAGGACATCAACTAACGGATTTATATTTTATTTAGGATGTTTTTTTGTACTTGGCACTTGGTTTATTTATTTTTTTTGGGATTGTTACTATATAGGTACAAAGTCATGCACACATTATACGACTACTAATCGCGAGGTTCCTTTTCAATTGGATTGGGATTATCGCTGTGGAGACGTTACAATCGATTTTATAATGCAAAATCTACACATCGATAGTTAGTTACGATTATTTTTTATAAAAGGATTTTTTATGTATAGGTGTATGTGTGTGTTTGTGTGCGTGTGTGTTTGTGAGCGAGTTGTTGTGCGTGTGTGTGTGTGTGTGTGTTTACAAAACTACTACTAAGGTAAAACTGTTGGGGGAAAGGTGAGTTTGTGTTTTTTGTTTGTATTTGGGAATTAATGGCTTTTGCCAGCCTTGACTTATAGCATATGTATATATATATATATTATATACTTATCGCTTATCAATAAATATACACATGTATATAGATAAATGTATTTATTTTGTCGCATCTTTTGTATATATCAAGTATATATCTACATACCCTTGAACTCTTAAGGCACATTTCGAAGTTTAAATATACATATAACTTACAATAATAATATATATGTGTACACATCGTAAAGAAAGAAACACAAAACAAATAGCTACCTAAACATAGACACACAAAGGGAATATATAGGACATATATATAAATAAAGGGCTTCACAAAGAAACAAACAGAAAAAAAGAGAGTAGATCAAGCGCAAAGGCAGCCAAAGTAAATACGTAGAAAGAGCATTAGAAATGCGGTATATATATATATATAAGTAGGATATATATATAAATATGTATATATATATATGTGTATAGGATACATAAATAGCAATTACAGTGTACAATATATAAATTCGCAATGACTTAATTTGTAAATTTAGTTTAGTAGAAATACAAAATGCATAACAACATCGTTAAGTCAATCTAAAGGTTTAGTTTCGAGTATTTAGTGTTTAGTTATAGTTATTAGTAGTAGTTCCAGCGCATCAGCTTTTGTTGGGCCACGCCTTCAGTGTCAGTCATTCAAATACGATATTAGATATTTCCGAGTATTGCGAATACTTATTATCATTTTTTATATTTACTGCTTTATATAGTTTAAGTTGTTTCGTTTCTCTTCATATCTCTGCTATAGTTGTATTTCCAGTTATAAATATATTTATATATATAGATATACATTCTTGTGCAATCAGATGGGCAGAAAGTAAAATGGCAAGTCAAGTAAATAGTAATTAAATACATAACAATTCCATTTGTAGCATTTACTATATACAAATATATGAATACAAGTACAGTACAGTAAAGAGCATAAGTGAGTGTATTCAAATGTTGTTGTTGTCATTAATCTCTGTGTTTATGGACAATCATTTGAGCATGCATTTAATGTGAGTGAAGTCGGTTCAGCTTGGTCATCGTTTCGGAATTGAATAGTACCGATCCTAAATTGTACATAATTGCATAATTGATTCAAGTACAGAAGTAGTTCATAATTCACATTTATCACAGTGCTAAATCTTTAGCAAATTTGAGCATTTCAAAATTCCCACTCTATATAGTCAGAAAAATATTTTAAATCCATTTATATTTACTTTAGTATTATATCATTTGTATGTAACTTTAGTCTATCACTTTCACATTCAATTCCAAGAACCGACCACTTCATTAAACCGACATTAACTGGCTGATTTCTTCCATGTATTTCAATTGAACTTTCAAGTAATGAAAAAAGTCGTTGCAATCAACTGATTGCAACCGATTTGAAAAGCAAGCAAAACACATGCAATTATTAAGCTCAACATATATGAAAATTGAGGAATATATACAAATGTTATTTTTGAAAACAAACAAATCCATATTACAAACCCACTTTCTGAAGAACAAAATCATTGCACCGATTGTCACAACTGTCTTCTCGAATCTTAAACATTAAATTAAAAAGATACAAAAACTAAATAAAATCCATGTGCTTACTTAATTTTGATTTCATTTTTGATGGCTTACATCGAGAGAGCTTAACGACCATAATAAGCAATTTTAAATAAAACTAACATCACATTAACATTAAATTACATTAAACTACGTTGGATCTTCAATTTGTGCACACACAACATGTATGTGTCTTTATTTGTGTGTGTGTGTGTGTATGTGTGGGAGTTGGCATGGTGTGGAAGTCATCTCAGTTTGAAATGAATAAATTAATTTAATAAATACAATTTTCTGTATTTTATTTTTTTATTTTCCATTCATTATTCGAATCATTAATTTTTTCCAAATTCGATGTGCGTGGGTTTGTGTGTGTGTGTGTGTGTGTGTGAGCGTGTGTTTACCTTTAATTTGGTAAAACACGTATGGATTTTACGCAGCAACAACTCATAAGTAGGTACAATTATAAGATATAATAATATTTAATAATAATAATGATAATAATAATACTACCAAGTACATAATACTATAACAATCATAATAAGTTCGAGTACTCTAGTTATATGTATATAATATCAATATGTAATAAATAATTTTCGTTACGATTTATCAGATATGTTTTTCCAATGCGACATTAACATTTATTGTACATTTACGAATATGCGTAATTATACTATATATAATTAATAAAATTTACAAAAACAACATTTGATTTGCACATTTCTTTGAATGTGGTTTTAGTTAGTTGTTGTTAATTGTAGTATGACTAAACTATATATATATATATAGAATACATTGAGAGTATATATGTATAAATATGGTTTGCATCATTTTACCCTCTGCCCCTATTTGCATACAACTTTTGTTCATTTGCTGATATATTCTGCATATTATTTTTTGGATTTTGCCATGTTTTCCATTTGTATTTTGATTACAACCAATTTGGATACGATACGGATTTAGTTTCTATAATTTGGCGCATTCGGATTCAGATTTATGTTGCGTGGATGCGATCTGTAGCGCACGCTAGTGTTATGATTATTACTGCTGTAGTTGTAGCCGGTGTAATTGATGTGACTGTAATTGTAAGTGGTGTAATCAGCTGGAGCTTGCGCCTCGCCGATTTCGTTCAGGTTATACTATTGACTAAATGTTATATTGAGTGACGGACACTTTCGGACGCTGCTGACGCTGTGATTGCTGTTGCGTGTACCATTCACCCGCAACAGCGGCACCGGGCTAACCGTCCCAGAGACGGATGTAAATTGTCTTACCATTCCAGATCCCAACTGTTGCAATATCCCCGAACCAGAGCCGAGTGGACCCGATGACAATACGGTTGATGTTCGACGCGATCGTATCGATTGCATGCTGGACGATAACAGAAATGGGACACTGCTCGATGTGTTGGGCATGGAGCCACCCTGTTTTTGGGAGTACAATAAAGGAGATTTCTTTGGAAGATTAGTTAAAAACATGTCACCATGGGCGCTTACATATTTATTTCATTTGGTTTTCTTTTGTATTTATTAGCAGGCTGTGCGGTTTATTTTTTTTATTTTGTTTTTAATTCTGTGCTTCAATTTAGTACGTGTATGTGTATATATACAAAGTGTTGAGAAGGTGTTGTGTGTACCTAATGAGTATATTCAATAGCTGATGCAAACAATCAAACAAACAAACAAACAAACAAAATACAAAATAAAGCTCGAAACGAGCCCAAAATCCACAGCGAAAACATTTTAGCACAAATACATATATATATATATACATATATATCCATATGAATGCTTAGTGAACAGGTATACACATGTATGTGAATCAAATCGAATACTCTCGCATGAAATCCAATTAGAGCTCGCAGCGAAAACAAATTATCCACCACCCGCCCAAAAAAAAATGAAAAAATTCAAATTACATTAACATAAAAATTTAACATCAGCAATACACATGTATAAATAATGTATGTATGTATATATGTATGTATGCCTGTGTGCATGTATGTGAATAGTTGAAAGCAGAAGGCAGAGCGAAATTCAAATAAAATTCAATTGAAAAAATCCGAAATAATGAAACGTGTACTCACGATCATGCTCCGTGCAAGCTGCAAATCGTATTAATTTATTCGGTTTATGGTTTTTTTTTTGACGATATATATATTTTTGATTTTTTTTTCGGTACATGAAATGGAAAAACGCAAATACACACATGATATAAATACAGCATATATGCATAGTAGTCATGTATGTAGTTGTATGAGTGTGTGATGTGTGTGTGATGTGTGTGTGTGTGAGTGTAGCAGCTCTATATGATTTGTAGTATGATGAATCCACAGAGTGAAATGCGCGCTTATCGAAACTTTTCTTTTTCGAGTAACAGGAATGGAAAAAAGCACATAGATTAGAAATACACTCTACGTTTAGATATATATGTATATATAAGTGTGTGTGTGTGTGTGTGTGTGTGTGTGTGGTAATGGAGGTAATGACAAGAGCACAAATCAAACATAAAATCAAATCAACAATCGATCGGGACATTTAATGAAAAAGTTTGGCTTATTATATATTTGTTGGATTTTTTGTACTGTATTTGTTATTGGTGTTAAATTGTGTTAAATACTCCTGGTCACCATTTTTTCTTTTCTTTATTTTTCGTCTGGCCAAATACGATACGTTCAAAATATTTAAATTTTTTCATATTAATAATTATTTACACTCGATAAATTTATTTTACAGGTTTTTGTATGTATTATTTATGGGAAACCAGCGCAGTTTTTTAACAGGGAAAAAATTCCTTGTTGACCTTTACTTACAGTTCCTTTGCATTCACATTTAAAATCACAAAATGCACAACCTCTTGAAATAAAAAATACAGCTAATGCAAAGTCGACACAACATACACAAAAATAAAATGAAAAAATCAAAATTCGAATTTACACCAAGGCACCGTAGATGTCAACGGTTTCAATATACAGCACACACTGCACATTAGCATAAGCAGCCAAATTGGGCGGTCACGGTCACCGCCCACCGCCCGGAGCAAAAGCCGCTGCCTTTTGTTGAACACAGAGAATATAGAGTAGTGTAGCAGAGACAACATTGAATGAAATACCGTATAACTGTACACAAAAAAAAAATGTAAATCAAGAGAGTTGCAAATTAGTTTAAAGTTGAATACAGCGAGACAGAAAACAACCAGAAACAATAAATACAGAATTGTTGTTGGCAAAAAAGATTTCCATTCCAAACAGTATGTCAAGGTAAGTACAGAGAGTACAAGTACAGCGAATATTTGTATGTATTTATGTATGTAACGAGTAAATTCTATTTGGTTAGGCAGCAATTCACATTTAAAATTTCAAATTTAAATCCAAATTCAAATTCATATCCAAAATTGAGTTGGAAGTTTTGCGGTTGCACAAATTCAAACAGAGCAAGAGACACACACACAGACAGACTGATAGACAGACAGTGAGAGAGAGTGAGAGAGTGAGAGAGACAGAGAGATAAAGAGACAGAAAGTCAGTGATACAGGCAGAAAGATTCAGATTCAGCCAGAAACAAGTTGGAACGAACGAGAGAGAGAGAGAGAGAGAGCACAACTTCCGGCCGCCACATTTTTGGGAGCAACACACAAAAAACCGTAGCATACTTTTCAGAGGCAACTAAATACTTTTGGTAGCAGCAGCTTGTGTGCTTGTTTCTCTCTGTGTGTGTGACTATGTGTGTGTGTTTGTGTGTGTGTATATGTGTGTATGTTAAGTTGTGCAAAGTTGACTGCTTGACGATGTCGACAACAACAACAATAAATGCAAAACATGAACAGTTAACAAATACCACAAGACAAGTTCAATCGTTGCTCTCTCTGGATATATATCTGGGATGCTGCATATAGCATATATATATATATAATACTAAAGACCTGAAGCACAGCGTGTTGTTCTTGGTGGTTTTAGTTTATCAGGTGACAATTTTAATTGCTTTTTTGCTGTTTTTTTCTTATTGGTTTTTTGTTTTTTAGACTTACAACATAGGCTGAGGTGGAGGGCACCGATAGACTCGATCCAGAGCTACCACGAGCGCCGTACTATTTGTATATGTTATGGTATATATATAAGATATATGATTATGTATTCAAAAACAAAAAGCAAAGGAATGAGACACAACGACGACGACGACGACGGCGACATATTTTTTTGGTTTTTGTGTTTTATTGTTGTTGTTTATTTATGTGTTGAGACGAGCGAATGTTAGGTTAGGGAGAGTGAAGATAAGATAAAAGAGCGTGTGTTAGAGCGTTTTTGTCATATTTTCTTTGTTTTTTTTTTTTTGCTTTTGTCAAATCATTTATTGCGGGAAATGAGCTGATCATAAGTATTTATATAAATACAAATAACTGTCAAATAATAATTGTAAATAAATATTATATATATATATATATATAGAACTGCATGTTTATTGTTCATGTTGTTCTCAAATATGTTTTTTGAGCGACTTGATGTTATAATAATAAGTAGCAGTAGTTTAGCTTAAGTATTGTGTTGTCAACTGTACTTTTGTTGTTAACGGTTAACGCTAAATGCTACTCGCTAGGCGCTATATATAGTTTCAATATAATTTTCAAAAGTCAAAAAACTTTATAATGTAAAATCAAAAATGAAAAGGTTTAAAGCGCATTGAAATGAAAATTGTTTAATTTAATATCTGAAAGCATTTTTCGTGACCATTGGCAGTCAACAGTCGGCAGTCAAAAAAACAATAACGAGAGGCAAAGGTTCCGAGTACTGAGGCAGCATAAAAATCTCGGTTAACTGAATGTTTAATGAAGCAGCCGCAACAAACAAAAAATTGCGCTCGCAAAAAATAAACACTAAACACAACAAAATAAAAGGAGCCAAATAAATATAAAACAACAAGCAAACAACTTACAGTTGGCGGTGACAAATTGATGGTAGAGCCGCGTCGCTCCTGGGGTCCAATGCTCGAGTGTCGACGGGTGGGCAAACCGCTCCCCGGTGTCCCGCCTGGCGACGAGGCGCACGATGGTGCAATGCGTATCTTTGGTGTCATCAGCGTATTGTCCGAGAGCCGTCGATTGGGAAACACATTGCCGACTCGCAGGAAATTGCTATCCGGTGACGAAGGCGAGCAGCCAAACCACCAACCGCCAAGCATGCCAGAGCCTGCACAAATACAAATGAGCATAAGCATATATATACACTTAGTGATACAAAAAATAGAGTATAAAAATGAAAAAGAAAAGAAAAATACTCAAATAGAGACCTAATAGAGACCTCTAATTTCAAGCACGTTTCTCTTTTGTTGACATTATTAAGCATAAATATCTTTGATCAATAGCTTGATTACTAAAAGCTGGCAACCAAAGAACATTTATTTTAAGCTTACTCTTATTGTGTTTGCTTTAAAGCACACATTTCTTTCGGAAAGATCTTGATAACAGAATCTTTCATCAATCCTATATGTTCTTAAAATAAAACAAAACAAATCCAGCAAGAATTTAAGTGCTTAAAACAAAAACTCACTCTGACTTATACTTGTTAAGTGTTTTAAGAATTTTGGTGGGTATTTTGTACTTTAAATCTGTTCTTTTCGCTTTTCTCTCAGTGTATATGCAACACGCATAGCAACAATAATTATCTGAGCCAAGGCATGCTAATTAAGTCTAATATTGAGCAACGGGCTTGACGCGCCGAAACAATTCAGGTGCACAGCGGTTGCCACAAAGTGTGTATGTGTGTGTGTGGGTGTGCACTGTGTGTGCTGTTGTGTGTGACTTTGTGTGTTGCTGTTGTTTGTATTTGCGTCGCTGTCATTGCCAAGGACATTCGCACAATTTGCGGTTGCAGCTGCGGCTTCTGCATATGACTCCATTTGAAGCATGACGCTGCCGCACCCACGCCCCTCCCACCCTAACACCCCTATTCTGCATGGGCAAAAGCCTATGCTACCTGTGCGAGTGATGCATGTGGCAATTTGCGTCAGAAGTTATTAACTTGACTGTGTGCACATAGTAAGCTGTACACTGTGGCATTGCCATGCAAACCAATACTGATTCAACTCAATTCTGTGGTTTCCCATCAATCCACTCTGAATGCAATTACGAATAATTATATTGACAAATAATTCACCCGAATGCACAATAACAATTAGACAATGCTAAGAAATATTCAGTTCAAATTCGTTGTAAATTTATTTATTAATTTCAACTGGTTACTTATTTATTTTATGACCTTGTTTGGTCAAATCGCTGGTTTTAATATGTACAAAGTACTTTTAGAAAATTCAGTTGTCCATAATTGAAATTCTTTTACAAAATATATTTTGTAATTACTATTTTCCAATATCAAATTTGTGGCAAAACACACTTTAATCTCGATTAGCTTATAAACTAACTTTAAACATGCCTTCAAATGTCTGGCAATGTGAATAACTCAATAGAATCCAACCTCAATGACTGCTTTGGGCATACGAAATCTCCCTGGTATGCCAGAAGGTGTATGCTTAATTTTGCAAAATATACGCAGTGAAGCGCAAATTTGAATATGATAGCAGTTGAAGCTACAAGTTACAGCTTATATGCATGTATGTATACATATACATATACATATGTACACAGAGAAACCGCAGACAGCAAGCAGAGGTTAGGCCAAATGCATACACACACATAAATCGTCAACATTTTCTGTTTGTTTACGGATAACCACAAACACCGTAGCCGGGACCTATGACTCCGCACAACACGCTGCTGGGGAAGTGTGGCAACAACATTGCATTTTGCAGAGCTAACATGAAGGCGTGACAGTTGAGAAGAGCACGGCTCAAAGGATCTTTGACTTGCAACCAAGTCGTGCATTTCCGTCAAAATTAACAGTATTACACCCTCCGCACACACACACACACGCATGCACGTTGTGTGTTTTACAAGCGATTAAGGACATAATAATAAATCATCGTTAAGGTCGCCAGTTCGTTAAAGTGTGCCACAGGTGCACCTGTTGGCTGCCACACTCTGCGACAGTTTGCCACCGTTTGTTGTCATCTGCTGTGTCACATCATTTTTGTTTCTCTTCTTTTTTTCCGCTTGAGGCTGCCTTTGATTATTATAATTGACCATTTTCCGTTCTCCATTTTCGTTTTAATTTCAATTTTAATTTGCATAATACAATTAAATGCCGCGTCGCTCATGGCTCATTTTAGATTTTGACAAATTAGTCCGACTCCCGCGATTAGGCAAACGAGCTGGCCAACCACGCTAAACTGTCACGTTCCTCGGATATTGTGCTCACAATGAAAATGCGAAAATTGAAAATTTTCAATTACGCATTACTCGGGGCTAAGCTCATTATTCACCATGCAACTCCCTCATTAGCTCTGTGAGCAGCTGCACATTTGTGGAGCGGAGAAGGACGAGGAGGAGGAAGAGGAGGTGGAGTAGGAGTAATACTTACCACCAGAGTTCTTGCGTGCCATATCCTCGGCACTGGATGTCTTCCGCTGATCGATACGCAAATTGGGTATATTGAATGGCGGCGCATTCATGTTGTCCGTCGAGAACTGATGTCGCAATGTGCGATGCCTTTCCGGCGATGCCATCGACAGATTATCCAATTTCAATTTGTTGCGCTGCTGACGATCGATGGCTTCCAGCATCTGTTGCAGCACCTGCACAAATGTGTCAATCATAATTTCCAATTACCAACACAGTTTTCACTGACAGCTCAGAAGCGCAGGCATACCTCCAGCAGATAGCAATAGTGGTCGAAATTCAGAGACGGATTCACAGTGTGCGGTATCAGCAGCGGCAGCACGTTGGTGGCCATCGTTTCCACAGTTAAGCCGTAGGATTTGTCGGCAAACAGCTTGTGGTAGATGCCTGCAAAATTGTATATATCTCGGTATAATTAATTATAAACAAACTCTTGCCGTTTTCATTGTATTCAAACTCACACACATCCACACAAACTCTACTCTGTCCGCATACACTGCAAAAACTAATGTACTCAAAAGTGAAAACTTTCAAAGTCAAATGAATCTTTCATTTTTTTCTAGACTGAGGCATTGTCTTTAATTTTCCACTATAACAATCATTTTTTGATTATTACTAAATTAAAATCTATTCTCGAATTTTTCCCCTAAGTGCAGACACAGATACATTAACCCACCCACTCAGTTGCCTGAGATGCAATTTAATGGAATTTAATTAGTTTTTATGAGCACAGAAACAATGCTGGCTATTGTGGTTATTGCTGTCGGTAAAATTCTATTAACGTTGCAGTCAATATCAGACTGGATTTGCCAAGAATTTTTGTACTTACGCACAGTCCTCATGATAATATCTGGATCGGGAATGCGCACATTTGCCAGCAGGGGCAGCACCTCCTCCATAACCTGTGCGGATTATCGTTGCAAATGCACAAGTTATTAGATGTTTAATTGTGTCGGAAATTGAACTCACCTGTGCTCGCTCCATGCGGTCCATAACGCGCTCGATGCACACAAGCACATTCTGTACAATCTTTGGATCCGCTATATTCTTCTCAAATACCAATTTAACCTTGGGCAAAACCATGCGACGAATCGATATCTCATCGATGCTATCAAAAACGTTGCCCACAGCAACAACAGCAGCGCTCTAAGAGGAATAATAATGATTAATCGACTGGTTTTATTTGCACAAATACCATCCACTGGTTTGTTAAATTAGCGAAAGCTAAATTCACTGGCGTAAATTGAATAATTATTCATATTTTCAAGGCTTTGAATAACAATTAGCAATGCACAGACACGTATAATTTCCTATATAGCAACCAAATTGAAATACAATCAGTATGCCACAAGAGATTACGTATCCATTTCTGTTCTGTATCGACTTGCAACTACTTGAGTTTCAAGTGTCGAAAACTGTGTCCTGGCGCAGAGGCCAGAGAGGTAAAATTCCAAAATGAAGGATATCTTTGTAGGCAATAAATTTCAAGTGGCAACCATGCTACTTAAGAGTCATCTTTGTGCCACAGTTAATTAAGAAATTTCTGTTGTAATTACGCAATCAACGCTAAGGCGAAACGCCAACTCAGTTGTCAACCCATTCCCTTACATCTGCAACTCAACTTCGCTTCCGCTTGGTTAACTAATTTGCATATCTATGCCAAGTCAGGCAAATTGAAGGCATCAGCATTTCTCGAGTGTCTTCTGCTTACCTGCACTTGGATTGTGGAGCCGTCAAATGAAAAGAATAGCATTGGCATAATATCTGTGGTGACATCCTCCGGTTTCGTTTTCTCAATAATCAAATGCAAGTTCTCAAGTATCGTAACGCTCGCCTGAATGGATTTCGGTGTATTGTAGACAATTCTGTGTGTGTTTTTTTTTTATTTTTTATTTTTGTTCAAGTAGACAAAGAAAATACATAAAAAAATATATATATTTTTTGATCTGATTAGGGAAAAAGTTTGCCGTCTCTTTTATTTAATGTTTGAATTAAAAATGAACCCAAAGTAAATAAATGCGTTTGTTATTGTTGCACCAACTGGTCGATGGGTGTGCGTGTGTGTGAGTGTGTGTGTTTTAGTGTGCAAAAAGTTGTTATTACCTACTTTTATGACAGTGTCAGTAAGCGTCTTACAAGATTCGCCAAACTTTTTTGACCCCAAGCAAAAATTTGATAAATGCGAGGGTTGCTTATAAATTGTGTATGATATATGAATGCAAGTTGTATGTTGACTTATTTATGATAGCTGAATTGAATATACCATTTCTAAAACGTTTGATTGTATACACATATAAAAAAGACTTTAAAAAAATTTACTCTGGCTACACTCAGCAAATATTTTATTTTAAAACACAGAAAAGTTCCAGTTTTCGGAAAGCTGGCAACAGGTCTTAAATAATTTAGTGGTGCAATTTGTCACCTTTTTGCTATTTTCTGAATGACACTCGCTGTGCGTCCTTGCGGCTTACTAAATTATGTATGCCTGCCACGAGGTCACAAAAGGTGCGCGTAGTCCTGACATAGTTGGCCCCGTTCCCTCAACAACCTCCCCACAGCATGGATAACAGCAAACAAACTTTGCAACTTTAACTTTCAACTTGTGGTCTATAAATTACAATATGAGCCGTTGCCTCGTTTGGTCTGCTTTTCGTGTGTGCGTTTGTGTGCAATAAAACGCCATGAAGATTAAATAAAAAGTGTCACAAGAGTGTTTCAATTGTTCGAGAGAGGGACCAGAACACAACACACACAGCAAAAGTTAAGGGCTGGCCCTATTGTATGGCTGGCAAGGCGCTATCGATGTGACCAGCAACCACAGAGCCAACCGCCAAGCCACTGTAGCCAAGCCACACCAGCCACAATAATAACAAAAGGGCAGCGCTACTTTCCAGCTAAACGTTTCTCCTAAGTAGTATATACAAGTATACTCTTTGTGTGGGTATGTGTGTGGGTGTGTGGCATAATGAGCGCGGTGGCAACACTTACTTCATTGTGGCGGACATTAGGGCATCGTACTCCGCGTGCGTTGCCTCCTGGACGAAAAGCATGACGGGCTGCAGCACAGCAGCGAGCACCTCACCATTGTTAATCTCTGACTTGAGCATCGGCCACAAATTCTGCCACCAGAGTTTCTGCAAAAACAACAAATACAAAAAATAAGCAAACAACAAAAAAGAAGCACAGCGCAACAGTTAGTAAGCAATGCTTCTATCGCTTCTAAGTAGTTTATGGTGTAGACAACGAGGATTTCGTGGAAACAAAAAGTTTCGCGTGTGGCAACATTTTGCCAACTGTCATAAAACGGTCTCGTAAGTTGCAAATTGTTGTTCAGCTCCTTAAGTTGACGCCATAAATGATGAATGGAAGCGCTGGCACCAGTCAGATGACTGAGCCCAAAATGACCGTCGTTACATCCGTTTCCGGTGGCAAGGAACTTATTGCTACTTACGCGCGGTATCAGCGGCATCGCTTCTATCAACGTGGTCTTGTAAAATTGTGACTTCTGCTGAGTGTCCTTCATGTTGACCACGTCCAGGAATTTCAACGCATTAATAGCCGGATCACTGCCACATACAAAATAAAACAAAATGACATATAAATTAAGTGCAAAATGTCCATCTGACATTTCATATAAATACGCCCATTTAACGCGTCACAGGCTATTTAACCTCAGCTGTGATATAGAACATGACTTTTGATTTTCTTTCTAACATAAATGCAATTGTCTATGGCCAAAACGAAGCACTTGTTGCTTTAAACTTTCACCACCTTCAGACAAAGTTTTTTTTCTCGCTTTGAACCAGAGTAAAATAAAGAGTAAATAAATAAAATGTGGCAAAAACTGAGAATTTATTGTATTAAGTATTTCACACAAATACAAATTCATTTGATTTAAAGCTTTTGAAACCATGTTCGCCATATAATGCGAATAATCCTTAAAACTATTGCTAAATGTAAATCAATAAATAAATGCATGGTAATATAATAAAACTCGGATTTCCAATTTTCAGCTCACTAAGCTTCTATGCTATTCAAGTGAGAAGTATTTATTTCGATTTTGCTTTTATTAATTTTGCTGCTATTTAAATGTAATTGCCTGAAGTTTAATTGCCAAAATGTGTTTAGTTTTACACAGATGTGCATGTATTTCGGATAATAGCCACAAGTCCAGCTACAGTCTAACAGAAGGCGGACAAATATTACGAGTGGTTGCGTTCCTCAATGCGATATTGGTGCGTAGCCGTTGCGGATAATTGAAATATTGCCATAAAAGTTAAAAAGCCGTAAAATTATGTGCATTGGCAGAGATAGCATTGGCGCTTGGTTAAGCAATAACTGTAGCCTTAAATCATATTGCGTATGCGCCCTGTTGCACACGAACGGATTGTGATGCTGCCCAGTTGATTAGCGCTGAGCACCATAATCAGCATAAATACCAATTTGACCTCAACTGGAGAATGAGATCTGTCTAAATTGCGAGCCACTTGCAAACGCAGCGAAAAACGCTGAGAACTTTGATAACATTTAAATGAACTTCAAAGTGCCGCCAACAAGCGACTAACTGACTCCCTAACTGACTTCCTAGCCCATCTCTGGCTTGTGGGCGGCAACGCGGGGGCGTGCGGCCCACTTATTTTTGCTAAGCAACCGATTTCGCCAGCCCCAAACAAGCCAAGACAACCCAGCCCATCATGCTTGACTTTCAAGTTTTCTCTAAACAGACGCTCAGCTGTCGCACAGTGGTGCACTTCAATTTACAACTATATTTCTTATATAAATAGCAAATGTTAAAAAAAAAACTGAAAAATGTGAGTTAAATTTTTTATTGGAATTTCGTGAACTAAAATCACGTTTCCAACTATGAATGTAGTGATTATGTAGAAGTCAAGCAATGATCAAAAACGAGCAACATTTGACAAAGTTATGATTGTGAGAAATTCGCTTGGAAAATCTAAAAAGTTTTCAGACATAGTTTTCGGATCTTCACATATTTTTTCCCAGTGTGCATCATTATTTGCCTGGCATTCGCGGAGTGTTTTATATTTTTGTACGCTCTGCCGCCATTGAGTTAGTTCTCCCGTCAATTTGAAGGCACTCGGCTGTGTGCCAGCCTTGCCTTGCCAAGCAGCTGCTGTCGTCATAAATCCGTGTTCCACGCCAGAGAGCAGATAGCGAAGGGGCTAGGGAGAGGGGCAAGGAGAGGCAAAGGAGAAGAACGCTTCGTTCGCTTTTCTGCTTCTCACAATCAGCTCAAGAGCTTCGCATTGTGTCTTTCAAGGCTGATTACCGTTTTCATTTACCAAACAGACGTAATTAAGGTATGCGTGTTGTGTGTGTGTGTGTGGGTGTGTGTGTGGGTGTGTGTTTGTATGTGGAGTCTATTTGTGTGTGTGTTTTTGTTGCCCTTGGTGGAGTAAAAGTAAATGCTTCAATTGAATTTTAGCTACATGTACAAATTGGCTTAGAGATTGCGAGTGTGTGCGTGTGAGTGTGTATGGGTGTGTGGGTGTGTGTGTGTGAGAGTTTGCGTGGGTCTGCGCTTGAGTGTATGCGTGTGTTTTTAACAGGTGTCAATTTCATTTGAAACTCAAACAAAAAACTTTTGCTAAAACTGCGCAAATTGCTGTCATTTTTGCTTTTTGCTTGCCTTGCGTTTAGTTAAAAGTTAATTAATTTGCAGCAAAAGTTCTCGGAGCGCGGGGCACTCGAATTTTGTAAGAAATATTTCTAAGTGACCAGAAAACAAAAAATTTACTACTGTTATAGTTCATTTCTGAAAAATATGGATTTTCAACTTTTCTAAATACACTTTAACTTTGTATAAAAACGTTTTTTCAAAATGTGAAAAGTGTGAGGAAAAAATAAATATAATATGTGCGGACAAACGCTTCTACCCTTATGGAATTTATTACGTAACTTGTGAAATTGTTTAATATTTGGGTAGATAACTGAGATTGTTTCGGCTACTGTTACTCACATAAAGTACTTGATAAGCTGCAGCAATTGGGCAGTGGGTCGCGCTGTCGCATCCCGACTGGCCATGCGAGATGTGGCCTCCTGCAGGGCGATGGGCAGTCGGGGCATCAACTTATGCACATGGTCATCCAGCTGGAAAAGGAGAAGAAATGATATAATGCGTAAAAGTACTAGTCAAGTTGGGCACGAGGCTTGGCCACAGCACTGGCTGATGTCGTACACTTGAGGATTGACTGAAATGGAAGCCGAAAGTTTTTAATGACATGGCCAAGGCATGCGCCTGCAGCCAGTGTCCTGGCTTCTGACTGAATAATTAGAGTTTCAAGTGGACTTATGATTACATTTGCATTTGACAAAGCGGCGAATCTAATTACGGCTGGCAAACAAGCGTCACAGAAACTTTTCAACTTGTTTTTTCTTTTTTTTTTCTGTTGCCACCAATTGCCACTAGGCCTTTTGTGGATCGGGTGATGCCCGCAAGGGGCAGCCAGCAAGTTAATTTAGCTCAGGTAGCAGGAGCAGAAGCAAAAGTAGTCTTACCGTTTCGATTTGCTTGGCATAGTTGCTTGTCGAGTTGCCAGCTTGGATAAGTGGTCGTCCATTGTTATAAACAGCACAGATGACCATGCCCAGGGAGAACATATCGCTGAGGAGGCTGCACTTGGAGCTCGTTTGCGTTTCTGGCGCTAGTTTTGAATGAATTGTAATTGAGTTGGGCATGTTGTTGAAGTGTTATTGAGCTGTTGTGTGTATTTACCCATAAAATCCAGATTGGGTTGGGCCATTTTCGAGACCCGATTGCTCCATGGCGGACACGGAATTGAGCTATTCAAATCAGTCTCATTCATTCTTTCTGCAATAACAACACAAAAATACGAATATAATGCTCCATGGTGTGTTGACTTTGTGTTTTCCCACTTGGCATTCATTTTCAATTTGATGTGGTGCTAGAAACTCACCCACATATTCCATGCCCGCCAGCTTCCAAATGCCCCGCTTGGTTATTAGTACAGAAGATGGACACACATTTCGATGAATTACGTGACCGGAATAGTGCAAATAGGACAAAGCCTCTGTCAGCTAAAAAAAAAATGATGCAACGAGAGGGGTCGTTACAATAAGCAACCAGACAACACTCAGGAAAAAATTAAATCTAAATATTAAGTCAGACAAAGAACAAAAATTTCTATAAGCTAGTGTTTCTTTTTTCATATATACAGAAATAAAATTGATAAGCTAATGGTTCTTAAGAGTATTTCAGAACATATTTTTTTAGCTTTAGAAAAAAGGTTATAAACCATTATTTGAAAACATTTTATTTTTTTGTAATTTTAGAAGCAAAGTATCCAATTATATATGTATATTCTTGGCGCTCTTCTAAATTTAAAAAATAGATTTATTCTTTTTCAATTCTAGGGACACATTTTTCTCGGAGTGCAACAGTAAAATTACGGAATGGAGTTGTTTGCCTTACCTGCAAGAATCCATATTTCAGCTCCATATCCAAAAAGTTGTATTCCTTGGCATGCGCTGGCCTCTGCGGCTGTGCCCCGCCTGATGTTGCCGTTGCTGGCTGCGGCTGTGGCGCCCCACCGCTTGCTGGTGGCACCACGCTGGCATTCTCATACGTTTTCGACTCCTGCAAGACAGCGTGGCGCTTAAGAATTGGCAGACACGTAGACTGTCCCAGCCCAAACCCCACCAGCCAAGAATAAAAAAGCTCCGTTTGCATTTTATGGCAATTGCTTTTTCAAATTTTCTCGCAGTTTTCTTTTCCCTTTATCACAGCCTCCCTCCCATCGGGTTAAATAACTATGTCATGAAGCCATAAACTTTGCAGACAATGACTTAAATTAAAGTGTTTGGCCATCTGGGCGCTTTTGCTCTTTAATCAACTGAACTACAACTGGACGTTCCATTGTGGCTTTTTTAGTACATCCCCAAGATAATACAGTTAATTTTTATTTTTACCTAAACTCTCTCGTTTCCTATGGCATACTCTCAATATAATCAAATAATATTTCCCTAAGTATTTCATGCAAAATTCACTCTCAATAAGAAACTATTTTTTAAAAAGTTATAAATTGCAGAGTATAAAATCTTCAATATGTCAAACTTTAACATTTTTTTGTTTACTTTTAATTTTTCCTGAACATATTGTTTGGGTTTTTTTTTTTTAAATTTGAACTTTACCTATACAATTTTCAAAGTTATTTAACTTGACTCGATTTACTTGCTTTCAGCTATTGCTGTTGTTCATGTTGTTTTCTTTGTTGCACCTCAATAAACTATAATATTGTCTTGCAAGAAACAAAGCACAAAACTTCACTTTCGCATTGTTTTTATGTGTTTTCATGTGTGAGTGTGTGTGTATGTGTGTGTGTATCAATTTCTGAGCTGCGCAAGCAAAACGAATCATTTTATTGGTTCAGTCTCCACAGCGCAAACTTTTGCCAGCACGCACTGTAATTCGATTTGAATGTATGGGTAGTTGACTATGTGAGTGTGTGTGTTTTTGGTTGAGTGTGTTCTGCCTTTGCCAACATTCTGTGCTACCTGGCACTTGAACCAGAAGTCAAACTGTGCAGTTGACTGGCTGCCTATGCTATCCGAAGTTTCAGCCCGACGCAATAAGCACAGCAGCAAAAACGACAAAAACAACAATTGATTGAAAGTGGTGCCAGTAAAAGCCACCAAGCCTAAAATCTAGCAAAATGCACATGGGAACGAAAATTGCATTCAGTTTTACCCACAGAGAAAGAACGTTGAATTAAACTGAACGGAGCGGAACCGAACCGAACCGAACCGCACAGAACTGGGGAAACTGAACCGTTAACAGAGATAAACACAAAAGCCAACTCACATGAAAGGCCAACACATTTGAAAGGCTGGCAAAAATGGGCTCTGCGGCAAAGGCCAAAGTATCCGCACTCTCCTCGACAGTGTGATAGATTTGTAGAATCTGGAAAAATAGTAATTACAGTATATGTGGGAAAGTGATTTGTATAAATTATAAATGTATATAAGTAAATATAAAATATATTTTAAGTTAAGTATCAACTGCAGATATTCTCTTCTACAGCAGAAAGTCGTTTATAATTTATTCAAGTTAAGTAACTTCTTTTAAATGTGTATTCTCTGAGCTGCAGCTAACCTTTTCAAAAATGTTTCAATATTCTAGTATAATATTTTCTATTTATTTAAATGCTTTAAAAATTGCATGCCAAGCAAATATTTGTAATCAGGTATTTATTGCACATTATTTGCGCACTCACCCTGGGATGACGAAAGCGTTCCAGTGTCTTTACCGAGCTCTTCAGCAGCTCCGTAATGGTCTCCTTGCGGCGCGGCTTGTGCAGTTTCTCAGCCACTTTTTTCTCAAAAATAAATACCGAACATTCCTAGTTGAGAGAAAGAGAGAGAGAGAGGAAGAGAGAATATGTGGGAAGGGAGGATTTTGATAGATAGTTTCAATAGTTTGTTTAGCGGGCTCACCTTGTTGTCACTCTTGCGATAGCCATCGTGTATGCGCCAGACGAGCTCTGGCCCGGCACAAGCGACCGGTTTGCCAATCTCAAAGTATTGCGTAATGGGATTGCCCTCGGCGACATTCTGTGTGGATGTGGATGAGGCCGCCACATTGGCGCTTTTGAACTTGGCGAACATTGTGCCAGCGGGCATACCATCGATTAGCTTGGAGAATACATTCGAGAAGCTGCCCTGCCGTTTACAATGTGGCACACTGGCACTGCCTCCAATAGTTGGTGCTGAGCCACCACCGCCACCACCGACTTGACCACCTGCCTCGCCAGCACCACCAATCGCCGTTGATGCTCCACTGATAGATAAACGTTCGCGCAGGCTTACGCCTAAGCTGTTTGCACTTGTCACCGATGCCTGTGGTAAGCTGCGGCTTGTTAAACCGACACCACTCACACCACCAACACCACCCAGACCGTTTGCAGTTGCCGCGCTGTCGCCGTAGCCATTCACATCGCCACCGCTGCCGCCAGAGACGCTGGATAACTTGCGAGATCCTTGACTTAGCTCGAATATTGTGCTAGCGCTGCGATTACGCACACCACCCGCATTGCCCAGACCCACACCCACGCCGACACCGATGCCCACACCACCGCCCACGCCGACACCCACACCGCCACCCAGTCCGGTACCCGCTGCAGCCAATCCGCCGTACAAAGTTCCGCCTTGGCTGCCAGCTCTCGCTGGTGAACCCGCTGCCACCGCTTCTGTCGCTGTCGCTGCCACTGCCACTGCTGCTCCACCACCGCCACCACCACCACTGCCACTAGCGCTGGATGTTATTCCAACAGCGCTGCCACTGCGACTGCGTTTCGCCTCCTCGACACTATCCAAACGTGAAAAAATTCGGGCCGCCGTTGTTGCCGTTGTTGCTGCTGCTGCTGCTGCTGCCCGCTTAGCCAACTATGGAGCACACACACTTCCGTTTCCTGGACCGCTTCCGGTTTCCGGTTGCCAATGCCAACACTAGTTTGCCAGTTAACGTATCACTCTCTTTGTTTACAGATCACCCAACCAAGCTCTGTTGTATAAATTTCGAGCAAAGCCGCAAATATTGCACTGCAAATAAAGAGAGAGAAAGAGATATTTAACATTTAATTACATCCACTTCAATTGCACCACTCCGAAATGCACGCACCGCTGAGCCGTCATCAATATGTGCTGCACGCACTCGACAGCCATTTGAGATACCCTGTTTTGTGCAGTACAGTTTGCGTGGTTACTTCGACTAACCAATAACAATAGCGACTAGACAAGATTTCTACTTTGATTTAGTCAAAATATTTAATTATTTAGTTTAAATAAAGTGAACTTATACCTTAAACCCTTAAATTAATTCTTATTTAAGAGCAAAACGATTAATAAGATAAAGAGTTAAGATTTGCTTTGATTGCACTGCTAAAAATTAATTTAAATTTACTCTTTGAAATATATAAAGATTTTTAAGAGTTAAGGTTTTGAGCTTGGACTTTTTTGACTCTAAAACTTATTTAAAGAAATTCTAGTTTATTATTTTGTATAGATACGAACACTGTGCTGACTCAAAATAAAACCAAGTCTGGCTCAAACATATTTCGTTTAGTTTGCTGGATACTCCTAGCAGCAATTTCGTATTTTCTGGTTTTCCGTTTAATTTCTTAAGCTCCATCATTCATTTTGTTTTCCCAGGGTGTGTGATACAAACAAGAGCACACACATTTAACGCAAGCACTTGTTTTGTGCTGGCAATTAATGCGCTTATTGCCGTTCTGAGTTTTCTCTTAAATTTATTTTCGTTTTCCGTCTCATTCTGTTGACGGCTTCACACAAAACTGCACAATTAAAAAGTTAAATGACCTCGGGGCGCCATTCAATTTAAGTGTGTGTGTGTGCGTGCGTGTGTATGTGTGTGTGTTTGTAATTGTTACTCTGCTGCTGTTGGTGTTACCAAAGGTTCATATTTTTGAACGAAAATGTGCTTAAGCTCATTATCTCTTTATTAATTGTTTTAAAAGTAAAAATATTTGCATTTACATTCCCAGCAATTGGTCAAACTGAACTTGAATGCAATTCAAAAAATGCCAAAAGTTTCCAACTGTCTGTCGAAATATACTTTTTGTGCGCACTGTGTGCGGACAGCTGAAGTGGAAATGGATGGTGATACTTTTGCCATTTGACTGTTACGATTCTTGTTCTTGGTCGTATTTGAGCAGCTGTTTAAAGGGAGCAGTCAGACTGAGTCAGACTGATGGACACAAATTGACTGGAGACAACTATCAGAGGAGGATGGGTAAGTCGTAAGTCGTGAGAGAAACAAGACCAAAATAAATTTCAGGGCAAATGTTAAACTATTTAGTGCAAATATTTAGAAGCTTCCTTCGCCTTAGCGTTTCGACTCATTTCATGGCTAAGTAAATAAAATATGAGACAGCATTTTCTTGCTGGCATTATATGTGTGCTGCGGAGCGCCTAAAAGCATGACAGACAGACAGATAGACAGACAGACAGACAGACAGATAGCCGGGAGGGCGGATAGAGATTTGGTGGCCGAGGAGCAAAAAACATCTTACTAGGTCAGCAGTTGATACCTAAAGCCGGAACCTAATGAGCATAAGTAAAATGCGGCTTAAATATTTATGGGCCATAAGCGAGTGCTGCTGTACTTCAAACGTTGAATCAATAAAGCAGCACCAAGTTGATATCCACATAGATTACATCTGCATAATGATAAGTTCTGTTTAGGTAAGACGGCTAAACCAATTGGGCTCTTACATAAAAGGTAAGCGTAAATTCCACTAAGGCCTCTGGAAATTTAAATTTTATTATTAATTTGATGATTACGCATACGCTGAAAGGTTGCAAGTCAACAGAACATTCTGGAAAGCCACATCTGGTTAAATGAAGTCAGTTTATCTTCCTTACCACGGGGATAGATACATTTGTATGGTTTCTCAAAGTTTTCGTTTAGTTTCACATAGTTAAAATTACCACTGCTAAGTATAATGATGGACTTTTGTATTTAGTTGTAACTGAGCTAAACACGAGAATTCGCTTAATTTAATCAATGACCTTCTTAGTTGGTTTATCCGACTAAACTTTAACATTAAATGTCAGTTTTACTATGCTGTGAAAATGTATAAAAGTTCTTGTTCTGCACTTGATAGCAAAATTTGTTTACTCAAATTAAAGGTCAAAGTACGAAGATAGAAAAATTCCATCGTTTTATGACAGCATTAAATTACATTTGTAATATGAAAAACAAACTTTTACTAATTCAAAAGTTTGAATGAATGTATATAAATTTAAAGGCCAGACAGTCACATCCAATTAAAATTCATAACCTGAAAACAGGCTGATAAATAAAGTGAAATACGAGTCCTTTTCTCGTTTTGGGGTACGATGTGCAGAATGTGAAAAATTATCGCCCTTATTTCATGTTCATTCATCGGAGAAGGTCTTTAATCAGTGCAAAAATATTTACACAGGCCAACAGCTGCACAACATCATAATCAACATCATCAGCATCATCATTTTTATTATGATGATAAAAAAATAGCTAATAAATATCAATACCAAAATTAGCGTAAATTCAACTTTAAATCTGAATCTAAATTTGAATTTGATAAATGCGGCCACGGAACAAATCGAAGAAGGCGAAACGCGAACAGCTCTCAGCACGTAATCATTAAGGGTAAGGGTAGATGGTTAGAGGTGTTTGGGAAGAGCAGGGAAAACAGGGCCACGGGTCACTTTTATTGATTTGCAGGCTCAAACACACACACTTACAGCCAAAATTAAATGATGAAAGCGAAACGTTAACAAAACTGAAACGAACGAACGTGAAAGGCACAAAGCGCGAAAATTATTTTCGTTGTTATTGTGTTGTTGTTGTTGATGTTGTAGCTGCTGTTGGTATTATATTTGACAATTTGGCATATAGAAATACATGTGAATATACAAAGACACACACACACACACAAATAAGCACATACATGTGCTCAACATTGTGTGTATCTAAAGCTTTGTGAGTTTAATATTTTTAGCCCAAAGCCAAGCAGTGGCAACAACAGCAACAAGTAAATATTGCTAAGCGTTAACTGAAGACAAATACCCACAATACACGCACACACACACAGACACCACACACACACACGCACATCACACACACACCACACTCACAACACACACAACTAACGCAGACGCAAGCCAAAATAAACGTCAAGTAAGACAGACGCGCGCTCATATATACACACACACACACACACCCATATATACACACACACACACCGATGTCTCAATTAAAAAAAAAGTGATGGCCCTTTTAGCCGCATACAAAACCAGCAGCAAGAACAACAGCTGTGGCAGTGGCAGGAGTCCGTCTGGCACATGTTTTGTTTGCTTTTGCTTCATTTGGCATTGTTCGCCTGGCGAAAAAGGACAAAAACAGCGATTGATAACGGCCAACGTTGTCAGTTGAGCTCTCAGCCTCGTATATGGCACACACACATACACACACACCCACACTCGCACCCACGCACACACATATGAGAGGCAATCGCGCTGGTTATAAGCGTAAATTGTCTTTGAGTGGTTTGGCGACAAATCTGAGAATGTAAGTGAGCTGTATAGCTGAAAATTTGGTAAAAGTAATAAAATTCAATATGCCTTCAGGAATTCAGAGCACATTAATTGAAAAACTCGTGAAATATAAATAATGTTAAAGTGTGCAATATTAAATATAGCTCAAGACTTCTTTAATATATTTTTGTAGGCTCCTCAGCCGACTAAGGAAAATCTTTGCCTGAAGAGTATCTGTGTATATAAGAAAATAAAAAAAATACTGGACTTGTAGCTAGCGAAAAATATTTTAAAATTAAATTCATTACCTGAAGTATGTAGCCAAAATGTTAGATATAAAAATATATACGTTTGTATACTTTTAATATGATTGTGAACGAAAAGCTGTATTTATTTTTCTCCACTACATACATACAAATGAGCTTATCTTAGAAAATATGTGAATAAAAATGCTAGAAATACGACAAAAATGTTTTGCAATTTTTGTATTTTTTTTTTATACGTACAACTTAAACGTTTTTGAACATACTTATGTGAATTAAATTGCTGAATTTAGTAGAAGTATATGTTTGAGCTTCTTACAACTCCACCTCAAAGCTTATTCATTCATAAGACATCTGATATATTTGAAATATTTGTTATACATATGTTGAACTTCAAAATCATTTCTAGCTCAAAAGCTGCTTCGATATTACAGTTGAATCAGCTTCTTAAAATCAGTTGAGTTTTGACGAAGTTATGGCATTTTGAAGTCTCGACCTATGCCCATACACCGATATATCGATTTTCGGGCTATAATTTTTACTTGTCTTCCGACCTCAAAATTCGTTTTCAACTTTAAATGTACGATTGATTTAGGGGCAAAACTATGATCAAAAAGCCCTTGCTATTTAAAATCAGTTGAGTTTTGACGAAGTTATGGCATTTTGAAGTTTCGACCTATGCCCATACACCGATATATCGATTTTCAGGCTATAATTTTTACTTGTCTTCCGACCTCAAATTTCATTTTCAACTTTAAATGTACGATTGATTTAGGGGCAAAACTATGATCAAAAAGCCCTTGCTTTTTAAAATCAGTTGAGTTTTGACGAAGTTATGGCATTTTGAAGTTTCGACCTATGCCCATACATCGATGTACCGATTTTCAGGCTATAATTTTTACTTGTCTTCCGACCTCAAATTTCGTTTTCAACTTTAAATGTACGATTGATTTAGGGGCAAAACTATGATCAAAAAGCCCTTGCTTTTTAAAATCAGTTGAGTTTTGACGAAGTTATGGCATTTTGAAGTTTCGACCTATGCCCATACACCGATATATCGATTTTCGGGCTATAATTTTTACTTGTCTTCCGACCTCAAATTTCGTTTTCAACTTTAAATGTACGATTGATTTAGGGGCAAAACTATGATCAAAAAGCCCTTGCTTTTTAAAATCAGTTGAGTTTTGACGAAGTTATGGCATTTTGAAGTTTCGACCTATGCCCATACACCGATATATCGATTTTCGGGCTATAATTTTTACTTGTCTTCCGACCTCAAATTTCGTTTTCAACTTTAAATGCACGATTGATTTCGGGGCAAAACTATGATCAAAAAGCCCTCGCATTTTAAAGTAAGTTGATTTTTGACGAAGTTATGGCATTTTGAAGTTTCGACCTGTGCCCATACATCGATGTACCGATTTTCGGGCTATAATTTTTACTTGTCTTCCGACCTCAAAATTCGTTTTCAACTTTAAATGTACGATTGATTTAGGGGCAAAACTATGATCAAAAAGCCCTTGCTTTTTAAAATCAGTTGAGTTTTGACGAAGTTATGGCATTTTGAAGTTTCGACCTATGCCCATACACCGATATATCGATTTTCGGGCTATAATTTTTACTTGTCTTCCGACCTCAAATTTCGTTTTCAACTTTAAATGCACGATTGATTTAGGGGCAAAACTATGATCAAAAAGCCCTCGCTTTTTAAGTAAGTTGATTTTTGACGAAGTTATGGCATTTTGAAGTTTCGACCTGTGCCCATACATCGATGTACCGATTTTCGGGCTATAATTTTTACTTGTCTTCCGACCTCAAAATTCGTTTTCAACTTTAAATGTACGATTGATTTAGGGGCAAAACTATGATCAAAAAGCCCTTGCTTTTTAAAATCAGTTGAGTTTTGACGAAGTTATGGCATTTTGAAGTTTCGATCTATGTCCATATATCGATACATCGATTTTCGGGCTATAATTTTTACTTGTCTTCCGACCTCAAAATTCGTTTTCAACTTTAAATGTACGATTGATTTAGGGGCAAAACTATGATCAAAAAGCCCTTGCTTTTTAAAATCAGTTGAGTTTTGACGAAGTTATGGCATTTTGAAGTTTCGACCTATGCCCCATCATCGTGCCCACATGGACATATGGGATTCCATTTTGGGGCACAGCGGCAAAATCTTGGATTAAGCAAATTCAAGTTCTGCAGAACAAGCTCCTAAGAGACATCTCTGGTGCTCCACCCTATGTGAGCAATTTGACGCTGCACAACGACTTCTGTGTACCGACAGTTTTTAGTCAATTAAACCGACATACAATTCGTTACAATGACCGGTTACATAACCATATTAACCCATTGGCTTCGTCACTAGGGTCGAATACAACCCGCAGACGCTTAAAGCGCCTCCACACCAGCGACCTCTGGACTGTTGGGCGTTAATATTTTTCGTTAATGTGCAATAAATGTTATATTTAATCTTACATTTGATGTTACGTAATATTGTAATATGTTAAACCCAATTATTTGTTTATGTTATTAATTTAAATTCCCCGTTATTATGTATTCAATCTTCAAAACAATATTTTATAACCTTTCAGTAGGTTGATCAATATTAAATTAAATTGCTAAATTAAAAAAAAAAAAAAAAAAAAAAGAATCAGCGCAAATCACACAGATGAACTTGTTTATTTCTTGGACAAGAAACGACCCACGTTTAGCTGTCTACATTCACATTAAACAAACACACGCACATACTTAATTACACACACACACTCGAGCACACACTCACACATGCAAGACAGTCATGCTGACTTAACGGGCACAATAAGCAGTCGTAAGCACGGCAAATGCATATGTGTACAAGGGCAAAAATAGTTGTTCGTGGCAGTTGAAATTGTGGTTAGATGCGCTGTCAGCAGACATTACGTATACGCAGCGTAGGCGAAATGCCGGAATGCTGCATTGTTAATTATTCGTAGATTGGGCTCCATTTTGAGTTGGAGTCGGAGTTCTAGTTCGAGTTCAAGTTTACCCAATGCCGTTTGTCAATTTCTGGCTCGGTAGTATGGTACAAGTGATATGGGTCGAAAGCACATGTCAAGCGACATTTGCAAATCTCGACCAATATTAGTTAGTTAGTGCCTCGAATCGTTAAGACTGTCAGGCGACCCTTGACTCCGCAGCACTTCAAAGTGACAGCGCCAAGCTGTATAGCGCACATTTGCATATTACGCATACGCCAAGTGAAACGTGCCACAAGTTCGCATTGGGGTCGATCGCTGTCAGTGTGCGGGTGTCTGAGTGTGTGTGTGTGACTTTTGGGCTTGGGGCTTAGCTTTGACCTGGCTGAATCGCTGTATAGCAGCTGCTTAATTAAATCACTTGCGTAATTTGTTTAGTTATCGCCCGCAGTGTGCACTTGAAAATTGACTTTGTATGTGTATATATTCCGTGGGTTGGCTCAACAAAAGCAGCTCAAGTGCCGTCGATGAGCTTGCGTAATTCAATTGCTTTTAACTGCAGCCAAAGGCAGCAACAACAGCAGCAACATCAGCAGCAACAACAACAATCGTGCCATAATTACTGAGCCTGGCCCTAAAGGGCTTCAAGTTGGTTGTTGTGCGTGTTGAGCTGAATAAATAAAATTACGCTTACCATTGAGACAAAGAGCGGTGTAAGTGTGGCTTAAAACACATCTAATTATGCTGCCACATGCAGTGCGGCAAGCTAATCGTGCAACAAAAATCATGTAAAAGCGTAACTTAACTGGACTAACAAGCCCAAACGCTGCCCCGCTGTGCTTCACTTGACCATCTCAAGCCACTTACAGCAAAGTGCTGGCTGCCTGTTGCCTGCCAGTTGCCAGCTTCCGCATGCCTGGCCACAATCTGCTTAGTTGTGCGGCTTAATTGGCTGGCAATATGCGTCAACTTCCTTCCTTTCGATGTGAGCTGAGCTCAGTGTCTAAATATGTTTGTTTCTGTGCTTTGTAATCAGTTTTCAATAAGTGTTACCTCCTGCTGCTGCTTTCTGCTTTCTTCCATTTCTGTTTCTGTTACGCAGCTCAACTTCAAGTATGTTTATCAGCTTTAATAGCAACTCAATAACAATGTCATTGTGTCACGCCCATGGGCGTGTTTTATCCAGCTTAAGTCACGCTGGCTGCTTTTATGGATCGACGCGACTGTCGTGCATAAAATTTAATTTAATTGCTTATTAGTGCACACGCTGTATGAATTTCAACTTGGCTCCCAAAACATATGGCCCAAATTGCATTAATTATCTCATGCTTAATCAAATGAGCACTAAACACATCTTTACTTCTGTTTAAGTCCTGAACACGAAAGCTAAGAATATAAGTATATCTTGGGATGCTTATCCCGCATATAATATTTTAAGGTGTTTGTCTTTTATAGAGGCTTTGTATATATTTAAATTGACAAAGCAAAGTATATTTTAATAAATTTAAGAAAAGAAACAGAATATTTGGAGTTTTTTCTAAGATATGTATATGAAAAAATTAAAAATATATACTTTAAATATATATTTTTAAAAACCAAACTGAGACTATCATATTACTAATTGAAATTAGAGTACAACTAATTGTAATTAATCGATTCCGATTCCTATGAACAAAAAATCATTACTTTTTGTATGAATATCAAACTTTAGACAATATTTCGTTTCCGATGCTTCAATCTTAATTTTGTTAAAATGATTATTAATTGGAGTATCCAAGCACTCCTTTTGGTTTCACTGTAATAAGCATCATATTTCTTTCAAACTTTATTCTTAAAGAGTTTTGAAAGCCAAAAATCAAGCTGCAGGTAATTAAATTTGTCGTGTACCACAAAATTGTATGCGAGGGAGTTTTGTACAGGTATGTGTGGAACAAAATTGCACCACAAATCAGGGCACATCAAATATTTATGATTCATGAGCTGGTCGCACATGGAACATTTTTGTGTGCTTCAGGTGCTTTTTGCCTGGCTGCAATTTAATATTACATTACGCAGTGTGCATTGACTGATAAAAGATCAAATGATGCGAGTTGGATGCTTAATTGAGCATGCCCCAAAAATTTTACACAAGAATACCCAATACAATTTTGGGCGAGTGTCAAAACACTAATTGAGCATTGTTGCCAATATGATGGATAATAATTTGGCTGCAGCTGTATTCACAGAGGGACAGAAAATGGCACGTGTATACAGGGTGTGTCATTTTGCGTGCTGTCCAAACATTTACATATTGAAGGTTGTGCCCAAAAATAATATATATATGTATGTATACATATCATGATCAAATTTCAAATAACCGTCGAGAGATTTCCAAGGACACAAAGCAGTTGAGGCAGTAGCAAGCATTTAACTTATGAGCAGACATGTTAAAGGCTTTAAGCGAGTTGTTGACTTAATTTGCTTAACTTGTTTGAAAAATAATGTACGAAATCGCGCCGATTAAGAATTCCGGCACAGAAACTTTGTCGTTCTGTTTGTTGACTCAATTATATGCAAAAATGTGCAATGGCATTCACACACAAGTCCACAACACACTTACATAAGCAGCACTAACAGCAAAGTGAAAGCATACCCACACACACACACACACACATCCACACATATATACACATGCACACACACATAGAGGCAGAGAGCTGAAAGAGCCAACTTAGCTTGGCTGTAAGTTTTGCCTGCCCACAAAATGACTTAATGCTTAATGTCATTTAGGGCAGCAATGGAAATTATTTTAAATTGCAGCCCCGCCCCTCTGACAGTGCTCCTCTTCCACCATCCCCACCATTCCCACATTCACCCTTTATGCCACATTGGCGTTGCTTGGCTTTTGTGCTGTTCGTGTTGTTGCCTGGGCAAAGGGAATTACATATTTTGCCAGGGCGCAATTCACTTTTTGTTCGACTAAAAATAAAACATAATTTAAAGACACTCCAGCAGCAGAGGCAACAGCAGCAGCAGAGGCAACAGCAAGAGTTATTTAAAATCGCTTAAAATTGGCAACATGTTCAAGATTTTACTGGCATTAAGCAACTCACTCTTTCCATCTCTTTTCAACTCAGCCCCTCTCTGTCCCCCCTCTGTTCGTTTCACAACTTTTGATTCGTCGACAGCCAAGCTAAAATTTCCATAAGTTTTGCCGGAGTTTTGTGGAAAACAAATTGCAGCAGGAGCAGCAGCAACAAGCTACGAAACCATAAAAAAATTGCATCAAACTAAAGTGGAAAAAAAGCGCTGTTTATTTTCCTTTCCTTTTTTGTGTATAGTTGGGCAAACAAAGATTGCTATGCTTGATGTGGAAGTTGGAGCAATCACGAAGAAAAGTGATTTTCCAACAATTTACTTTTCCTTGTCATTATATTTATTGAGCCCTTCATCTGAAGCACTTTCGAGTATTTACTCACTTTGATGTAGAACTCTACTAGTCAACTGATGGAACTCATCTACTGAATTCCATTTATATTTTTCGTGGAGATATATTCAAATTTTTAATAAAATTTTTAACTGTCAGTAAATAATTTATTACGGTTTTTTTTCAAGAAGGCTTATGTGAAATATCAAACAAAAATTGGTTCAACAACTCTGTAAGAGCACTTATTAAAGTCATTTATTATTTCGGATGCCTGTACGTCAACACATATCCAGTATATATAGAGAAAAAAATATTCGCAAAATTCCAAAAATTTCACAACAGCTCTTGTTGAATGTATGCATATGCGAATTTAATGAGGGTCATTTTGAATAAACAAAACAAACAATGCAACCTAAATTGATCAAAATATTCACAATATATGACAGTGAAATATATTATTGAGCAGGATAAAAAATATTGCATATTTTTGCAACATTTTTTCGACGATTTTTAATTCACTAATTGCCTCAAAGCCAATTAGGCAAAAACAACAAGTAAATCTGATTTAAATTAAAGCGATGCTTAATTAAATTGCACTATACGCCAATTAAAAGCATGGTAAATATCTGGTTTAGTTTAATAAATAGCTGGATTAATTTGATGCATTGTTTGATGCCTCACCTGAATACGTATACGTGATTTGTTTGTCACTTGTCACAATTATCAACGAGAATCGACTATAAAAAACGAAAAATCATTTGCAATTAATCACAACGCACACTTTTCAGGGTTTTTTTTGTTTAAGTTTCTTAGCACTTAATAATGGTAGACACATGAAAAATTAATGGACACATTAACGCATATGAGTTTTCCAGAGCACGGGGGGCATCAGTCAGAGTACCCTAAGTATCCAATGGTGCCATTATAATGGTTCACAAAGAAGGTAACAACAGCGACACTTTTACATTAATTAAACGCGTTTTTATATGCACCCAAACACACACACACACAGACATACACACGCACACACGCATTTAAGATGCCATTTAAGTGTATATGTGCGAACTTTATGTGCCAGGTGTATACATCATACGTTCGAGTTAGTCCCATATATATAGGTGTAGTATACCTGTGTGACCGTTCTCGACTTGGATATTCAGTTTGGATTCGAATGCGCTTAGAATTCTCGCACGTTCGCACGCAGTGAAGTCCTGAAACAGACTGAGACTCGGTCGCGGACGCGGACTCCGATGTGGATGATGAGGACGCGAAGCAACAGCTAGCAAATATCCCCAAGTCGAGCATAAGAATGCCCCAAACTGTTGCGCCCCAGCGCATGCAGAGGTCCCAGGCCCGGTTGCGGCTGTACTAAATCCTATCACTGCGCACGCGCCTCGAAGGGGCAAGCATTAAATGAGGGAATATCGCACAGAATAGAACAGAACAGCTGAGAAGCAACAGTTTGTTTTTTAGCGGGGAGATGATGGTGGACAGGGTGGATGGGCTGTGGATGGGCGGGTGGATGTTGCAAGGACAACAGCCAAGGCGGCCGGTTAGACAAAATTGGGTCTCTCAGTCAATGTCACAAGCGCGTCTCGTTTTTGTGCAGCGAACGGGGGGCGGCGAACAATAGGGAGGCGGGGACAGATTGTTTATAAAGAAGAAGACTGCGCAAACTGCGAGGCCATTTGGCAGCCGATTTGACTTTACGCTTGTTGCTTCCAAAAGCGGATAATTATGCCAAGGAGTCATGGCATCGTCTCTGTTTGTCCTTGCCACACCGTCTGGTTGCAATTAGTATGCACAGCAACAACATTAACGCCATTTTATTTGCACATTAAGCATCGCAGGTGACCTGTGACCTGTGACGGACCTCAACATCAGACATCGGCGTCGGCAACGTGACCCTCATACATCACATAGTCATTAATTAAAATGCCCATTTTAATGCATCCAGTTGGGAATTCTATTGTTTAGAAAGCTACTAAAACATATATTAAAAGACCAAACGGTCGCTTGTTAAACTAATTGATTGATGTTAGAATTGGTTTAGGTTCAGCAATTACAAGTAGTGTGTATGTCGAAGTAAATATATATAAATATATATTTTTATTCTAAATATATAAACCCAACCCAACATTAATCGTACATTGAGCTTATTTCTGATACTATAGTTTTCACTTTCACTTTATGTTCGAAGTCTGTACTCATTTTATATAAACTTGTATGTGTAGTTAAGCTTCAGGTTTATATAAATTACTATATTAAAACTCAACTCAATAAAGATGTCTCCGACTTAGTCACTAATGCTTTCATTTATTTGCTACTATTGATAGGATACTAGGATAAACCCGAGCACCTAATAACTTAACATGCTTTTTTTTTTTTTTATATAATTTAGCAATTTAATTTAATATTGATCAACCTACTGAAATGTTATAAAATATTGTTTTGATGATTGAATACATAATAACGGGGAATTTAAATTAATAACATAAACAAATAATTGGTTTTAACATATTACAATATTACGTAACGTAATGTCAAATAACATTTAAAGTTAAAAATGAAATTTTAGGTCGGAAGACAAGTAAAAATTATAGCCCGAAAATCGATATATCGGTGTATGGGCATAGGTCGAAACTTCAAAATGCCATAACTTCGTCAAAACTCAACTGATTTTAAAAAGCAAGGGCTTTTTGATCATAGTTTTGCCCCTAAATCAATCGTACATTTAAAGTTGAAAATGAAATTTGAGGTCGGAAGACAATTAAAAATTATACCCCGAAAATCGATATATCGGTGTATGGGCATAGGTCGAAACTTCAAAATGCCATAACTTCGTCAAAACTCAACTGATTTTAAAAAGCAAGGGCTTTTTGATCATAGTTTTGCCCCTAAATCAATCGTACATTTAAAGTTGAAAACGAAATTTGAGGTCGGAAGACAAGTAAAAATTATAGCCCGAAAATCGATATATCGGTGTATGGGCATAGGTCGAAACTTCAAAATGCCATAACTTCGTCAAAACTCAACTGATTTTAAAAAGCAAGGGCTTATTGATCATAGTTTTGCCCCTAAATCAATCGTACATTTAAAGTTGAAAATGAAATTTGAGGTCGGAAGACAAGTGAAAATTATAGCCCGAAAATCGATATATCGGTGTATGGGCATAGGTCGAAACTTCAAAATGCCATAACTTCGTCAAAACTCAACTGATTTTAAAAAGCAAGGGCTTTTTGATCATAGTTTTGCCCCTAAATCAATCGTACATTTAAAGTTTAAAATGAAATTTGAGGTCGGAAGACAAGTAAAAATTATAGCCCGAAAATCGGTACATCGATGTATGGGCATAGGTCTAAACTTCAAAATGCCATAACTTGGTCAAAAATCAACTGATTTTAAAAAGCAAGGGCTTTTTGATCATAGTTTTGCCCCTAAATCAATCGTACATTTAAAGTTGAAAACGAAATTTGAGGTCGGAAGACAAGTAAAATTTATAGCCCGAAAATCGATATATCGGTGTATGGGCATAGGTCGAAACTTCAAAATGCCATAACTTCGTCAAAACTCAACTGATTTTAAAAAGCAAGGGCTTTTTGATCATAGTTTTGCCCCTAAATCAATCGTACATTTAAAGTTGAAAACGAAATTTGAGGTCGGAAGACAAGTAAAAATTATAGCCTGAAAATCGGTACATCGATGTATGGGCATAGGTCTAAACTTCAAAATGCCATAACTTCGTCAAAACTCAACTGATTTTAAAAAGCAAGGGCTTTTTGATCATAGTTTTGCCCCTAAATCAATCGTACATTTAAAGTTGAAAACGAATTTTGAGGTCGGAAGACAAGTAAAAATTATAGCCCGAAAATCGATATATCGGTGTATGGGCATAGGTCGAAACTTCAAAATGCCATAACTTGGTCAAAAATCAACTTACTGTAAAAAGCGAGGGCTTTTTGATCATAGTTTTGCCCCTAAATCAGTCGTACATTTAAAGTTGAAAACGAATTTTGAGGTCGGAAGACAAGTAAAAATTATAGCCCGAAAATCGATATATCGGTGTATGGGCATAGGTCGAAACTTCAAAATGCCATAACTTCGTCAAAACTCAACTGATTTTAAAAAGCAAGGGCTTTTTGATCATAGTTTTGCCCCTAAATCAATCGTACATTTAAAGTTGAAAACGAAATTTGAGGTCGGAAGACAAGTAAAATTTATAGCCCGAAAATCGATATATCGGTGTATGGGCATAGGTCGAGACTTCAAAATGCCATAACTTCGTCAAAACTCAACTGATTTTAAAAAGCAAGGGCTTTTTGATCATAGTTTTGCCCCTAAATCAATCGTACATTTAAAGTTGAAAACGAAATTTGAGGTCGGAAGACAAGTAAAAATTATAGCCCGAAAATCGATATATCGGTGTATGGGCATAGGTCGAAACTTCAAAATGCCATAACTTCGTCAAAACTCAACTGATTTTAAAAAGCAAGGGCTTTTTGATCATAGTTTTGCCCCTAAATCAATCGTACATTTAAAGTTGAAAACGAAATTTGAGGTCGGAAGACAAGTAAAAATTATAGCCCGAAAATCGATATATCGGTGTATGGGCATAGGTCGAAACTTCAAAATGCCATAACTTCGTCAAAACTCAACTGATTTTAAAAAGCAAGGGCTTTTTGATCATAGTTTTGCCCCTAAATCAATCGTATATTTAAAGTTGAAAACGAAATTTTAGGTCGGAAATTTATCATTATCATGTCACCATATCAATTTAATTATAAATTACATAGCAACACATCCATAAGACTGAAATCAAATGCACCAATTTTTAATTAATTACAAATTTATTTCATGTTGTAAAGACAGCAACAAGCCAGAAAGTCATATTTAGCTCACATGGAAACTTTCTGCCGAAATATAAATTAAAAACTTTTTCTGTTACAAAATATGTCAACCAAAGTCTACAAATTTTGTTGTATTTCATTTTTTGTTACAGTTATATCGATTTATGGAAAAAACCGAAACATATTTGTTATTTAAAGAGTTTATATTATGTATATGTATTATGTATATATTCTACATGAATCCATTCGTGCCAATCAAAGCTATCTGAGCCTTATACACCTAATAAGTCTTACATATTTAACTACTACTCGAGAGCTGTCAACTCACAATCTCTTTGTTGAATAGATACTGCTGTTAAGGATGAGCACAGAAAGACAGATGCAGCATATATATATATATATATATATAACAGCAAAGGGAGTATGAACAGTAAATGTGTGTTTTTCTTCTTGCCCGCTGTGAGGAGTTTATTATGGCATGCATATGAAATTGGTTTACAGAACATCAACAATTGCATACCACGGACAAACGTACTCTGAAGGTTAGCCCACATTTAAATAAAGATGGTATTTGAAGCATCTGTTCTTATGCCCGTTAACCGATAAAATCTGTGAAAAAGAGTGTAATAAAATTGTATCTGACACGCAGATGGAAATATCTTCGATCAGTATAAACAGCTGAGTCGGTCTAGCCATGTCCATTTGTCGGTCAGTATGAACCAGCTGATCTAGAACACTACAATAGCTAGATATACCTTCACACATTATTCAATTGTAAATATTTTATCAAGATAGGTTCAAAAATACCTAAGTTGCAATCATAAACATATTCACATATTGATTTGATAATGAGCAAGTATTTTCTATCAATATAAATCGAAGTATTTTTGAGTGTGAAAAGCCTTTTAAGTATATAAACTAGAAACTGTGCTTAAAAGCATTATAATATATTTAACAGTTGGATTTAGGGTATTTTGTTCTCGATCTCTCTCGGCTAGAGCATTTTTACATTTTATTACTTATTTATTTGTCTGTTTCTGTCGTTTCACTTGTTTATTCACATAAATTCGGCAATTTTGAATTGAAAACAAGCTCGCAGAGATGGCTTTGCACACACACAAACACACACACACACTTATATGGACACAATCAAGCACACACGCACACACACACACACATACATCCACAGTTGATAATAACTTTCAACGATGCATACTATATCTATTTATTTGCCCCGTTGTGCGAGTGGGCAAATAAGCAATTTGTATTGGCAACACAGCCTAAGCGATACAGCCAACAACAAACACAACACCAAATTCGATGTTATTGAGCATAAAATAATATGCGAATATATATAGTATTTTGGTATAGATATTTAGGTGGTCTCTTTTCCGTTCTTAGTGGCTGCCCACTGGATTGTTATGAGTTCTTTATGAATTTTTGAACAGAAATCAGAAAATGTTGAGTAAATTTTATGCGCATTTGTATATTTCATCAACAGCAGCAAAGATAACAACACCAAAACAAAAAACAAATAAAATCATTTCCGTTTCCGCTTGTGCCTACAGAAACAAGCCATGCTTGAAATTTCATAACAATTTTATGTGCCATCGCTCGTTTTGCTTGGCCCTGCCCACAATCTACATTCGCTCAGCACTCTTGGCACCACACTTTGCACAATTTAATTGCAAATTGAGTCACCAAGACTTGAAGCTGAATCTAAACCAGAAACATCAGCCACAGATTTTCACAAAGCAACTGTGGAAAAGCAAAAATTTATCAATGACTGGCTAAATAAAAAACAAAACTTTAGATGCTTGAACACCAGCAATGTATCTTGATTTGCCTTTGAGCTCACTCCAAATCCTTTTAATCAATAAAAAGACTTTATCCTTATTTTATAAATTTGAAAAGCCAAGTTGTTGACTTTTATGAAAACTAAAAGATGACATTTGTCAGTGCTAGAAACATTTCAAATTGCAAAAATAATCTTGTTTTGTTGCAGAAGACAAGAACAATAATGATTTTATCATAAATTTAGTTATAGCAAATTCAAATAACAGCTTAAAATTATTAGTGAAATGTGTGTAGGATTTGTCAAGCAACAGTTATTTACATTTTGCTGGCCATAATCTTCTGTGAAGACACACACACAGATTTGTCAGCTTGGTCAAAACTCAAATTTCGTATTAATTAGGTTGTACACAGACCCAAATTGGCTAAGTGTTCGCCAGGGCATTTGTGTGGGACAATTAGTATTTGGGAAATTCCATGTACAACACAGCCACAATAATGAAGTCTTTGCCCAACTATGACAAAAGGCCACATGTGGCATAATTGGTAATAGCAGGCGAGAAAGGAAATCGGGGGTGGTAAAGTCATTTTAGACTCGAATAGACAAAATGGCCAGTGCAAACATGAAAGTTAATTAAAGCGAAACTCGACTGACATGAATTTATATGGACTAATAATATGCCACTGGCTACGCAACCACAAACACACACACAAAGACACACACAAACACGCACACACATGCACACACATGGTTATATGGAGGATATGGTATATGGACATGTGGATTACGCTTCGCTAAATAGCGAAGCATAATTAAAACTGACAAGTAAATTAGTTTCGACAGGAGAAGAATAACTCACACACACACGCACACACACACACACACACAGACACACCAAACAGAGGATTCTGAAGACGTTTAGTTTAATTTTTATGTCCTGCATGCGTCTTTAACAATGTGGCACCGGAACCGATGGAGAGTATACGGAATATCCGGCACTTCCGCACCGGGTTTCGGTTTCGCACCTGCAACAAACGACATCATTATTTGCACTAGTCTCAGCCAAAGGCAGCTAACTCCATTGTTTTTTGCACACAATGGTCTCCAGGCTCTTTGTGGCTTTTATATATGTGCGGCATATGCTAAAATATATCATTAGTCAAGCGCAATAATTAGGCAGCTAAAATGCAGCCTCTCTGTGCCTCACAAGACAATATCGTTAGCCAACGCAATATGTAGCCAAGTTCAATCTTTGAGCAACAGCCCGGTGGGGTTTCAGAGTCGCACCTGCAACAAGTACGCAACGTTTCCTGGTTCCTCGGCTTTGCGGGTCCATGTTTTATTCATGCGACTATCAACTGATTTATCACGCAACAAATATGCACTACGGGGCGTATGTATAATAAATGGTCCAATCCCAAGCATTGTTAGCTCGGCAGGCTGCAGCTCTGCCGCTTGTCTGCCGATGAATTTGAATCTGTGCCAGCAATCTTTGGCGCATTTTACGCGCTCCTTTTTTATGACCTTGTTTATCCTTGTCACATGGCAGCGTCTTTAAAAATCGACCACAACTTTGATGAACTCGTAAAAGAAAATGCTGCAGCAAAAACTGAAAAGTGAGACAGAATAAAAGCTAACCAAAAATTGGGGCAACACACAGTCTGCGATTGGTGGTGGTGGGGGTATTGTGGCAGCATGTCACGATTGACGGCTGAGCTGCATGAATGAGCTGAATAAATTTCAAAAATGAATGTCACGAAAAGTGTCTGAGAGAAATTAATGATGACTTTTATACGCGAGTAATTCCTGGCATTTTCATAATAAACCCACCCATACACACACACACATAAACACACCCACCGACACACGAACACACACACACAAACACAAATATGTCTGCATAGGTGCCTATAATTTGATTTGTATGAAGCATATGAAAATGCTCCAAAGAAATTATTTTTGTGAACGCATGCAGGAAATATTTGATATAAATATAAAGAGGAGACGACGTACAAACAAGGGCGCAGATACACATACACACAAACACACACTCACACACACAAATACAAACACACACCAAATAGCTTGTTGTGTGGATGCGTGGGTAAATTTGAAAAAGCTTTTTTATGCTCGTTTGCATTCATTCTGATTTTTATAGCGATTTAAGTCTGTTTAACAGCCGTCATACAATTTATAACGCATAATATGACAATCGGACGAAACAAAAGCGCCCACACACTAATACACACAAAAACACACACTCATACACACACACACGCATACTCACCCACTCACTTTATAAGAGGATCACACAAATTGTCAAAACTCGGCATTGAGCCAAGTGGGCTCAGGTTGCCAGCTACTTAGAGAGTGGCCACAGAAAGTTGTTGAAAGTATTTTTGCCACAAAAGTTTTGCAAAACTAGAAGCCAAACCAAATTGAGGCTCCGGTGAGAAATGTAACAACTGCAGTGCAATTTGACTTAGTCGACATTGGCAACCGGATTGACAATGGATTCCACAGAGAGGCCACTAGCTGTGGCTTAAGTCAATGAATCATTGCAAATTCCAAAAAGGATTTATAGTTTTTATGCTGTTTATTCAATATTTGGTTTTTGCCTTCTTTTATTTCTGTTGGTCTCGATCCAAGCTTAACCTTGCCCTTGGCCACAGTATCAAGTGACTCGGCTTCTAGGAAAAGGATAATAGCTGTCGCAAATTTAGCAATCGGAGCTCTTCTATGAAATATAAGATTATAATAAGTCGAGCTTTTCAACTCAATTCTGAAAATATGTTAAAGTCAACTGAGAAATTTATTCATGCATTTAATTCTAAGTTTGGCAACAGTTAGGCAAATAAATATTTCCTTGAATTTTACTAAAAATACGAAATTTATCACAAATTTATTTGATTTGCTACAATTTACCAAAGTAACTCATCTGTTTTCATTTAATAATAATCAACTTTAAGCAAATTTTATTCAATTTTAATATTTTTTAAATATTCTTAGTAATATTTATATATCCCCAAAGCTGCTTTTCATCCCCATTCTAAACATCGAAACCAAGAAAAGACTATCTTATTAAAATTAAACACATTTCGCAATGAAATCTAATATTTTTTGGAGCAATTTACGTGGATTGCACTAAATTGGGATAAATTGGCTTACTGGTAATCCTGTTTGAGCTGAAAGAGATTAGCACATACTTAGAGATTTAAAATCAAAGTGATTCACTACTCAAAACACTCAAGCTGCATAAATTAGTCCCATCTTTTTTTTAAAGTCCTCGTCACGCGCTCGCCAAACTGCAATCAGAGTCAAATTGAAAATTCAATTTTCGCTAATCGGCTTTGGCCAAACTCATGGCAAAACCACGCCTTCAAGAGGCGAATGCTGGCAACACACACACACACACACACATACACACACACAAACACACACACACACACACAATTCAATAGCAAAACAGAAAAATGCGCAATACGGGAAATAATTCATTTTCCAGTTATAACTTGCACCACTCATGCATGCGGCATGATGTGGCTTTTGCGGCTACAACTTCGTTACTATGTTGCATGATTTCTTTTGCACTTTGAGTGCTATTGAAAAATGTAAGTAGAATTCACTTTTCAATTTAAATAACCAAAGTATTTAATTAATTTCTGTTATGAGTGAGCAAGTAAGAATAGATGTTCTAAATCTCGACCTATCGAGCCATCCTAAAGGGTATAAAAAGAGCTCGTTGTCGCCAAGTTCGTAAATAAAGCCCCTTATACAAGGTTGAATACTTCTGGTCGAGTTGACAGAGCTGAGCCCTTAACTGGACTCGAGCGTTTGGCATTGATTTTGGCATTCAGCAGCAGATTGCTGGTTTTTGTCCAAGGGCAGACAGGCAAAACCAAAAGGGCAATGAATAGAGTCTCAAGGTCAGTTTAGTTGAGTATGTTGTCTGGTGGCCATTTTTTTTTTGCTATACGATGTGTGCTGAAGTTTTAATTAGTTCACTGGCTCAAACAATACACCGGAAATTAAGCAACTGAACTGAACTGACATTGTGTTTTCTTTTTGGCAAAAATAATTACACCTTCAGAGAGTGGCTGTGTTCGTGTTGCGATTGCTGTAGCAGTTCGTGCGCCTCCTGTTAGGCTACACTTGAATAAAAGCGTAATTATTTTAAAAGACCGGAGCTGGGGCAACGGGCAGGTTTCAGTGCAAATGGCATTGAGGCTGACGCCGATGCCAGTTGCTTTGGCAACCGACTGCATCATCTCTCTACCTCTGACCTCTGACCCCCCCCCCCCCCCCTTCCCACTTTGCGACCATTTTCAAAGCGTGTGCGCACAAAAAAAAAGCCCGGCCATTAATTAGTGTTTGTTTGGCAGCGAAGCGAAGTAGCAAAAACATATTGAAATGCATTTTTCATGGGCAGCTGCACGCGCTTAATGCGTTCCCCCGGACAACCAGCCCATCCACATCCTGAGTTTATCCTTGTGAAAAATGCATAAAAACGCAGTGCATGCAATTTGCAGAATACATTCGCTCTGTCATGAACCAACAACATCTGCACTTAAGCAACAGCAGCAGCAACAGCAACAACAACAACAACAACGAGAGCAAGGAGAAAGGTGGAATGTATATTGCATATTGCCTCCAGCTGTTGCAGGCAATCACAACACCCCGCAGAACACACACAACAACATATTTCTTGTGAAATGTTTTGGCCACGTTTTGAGCTTTGCACTTTGCTGCTATCATTTTGGCACGGTGGCACTGTGGCACGTGGCACGTGTAACCAAGCGAAACTGCATTATTTACAAAATTGCACTCAATGCATACCGCTCATAAATCTTCGCTTGTATAAAACAAAATTTGCTGTCAAACTCAACTGAAAATGAGTTTAACATGCTCTCTATCACTAATTGCGAGTCACGCAAGCATCCATCGAGGTGCTTTAATTCGATTTCCGGACTGATGCGCTTTTGTTTGTGCCACACCCACCGAGATGACCGGAAATTAATTTCGTTTATGCTGCGCTTCGTTTTGCTTCACACCTCTCATCCGCATCGAATCTGTGTCCCATTCATGCCACACAATGCTAAAGTCACAGTGTGTGAGCAGTTGGGATTTTCAAGTGTCCCCAGTTTATTCAATAGTTGCTCACTTGATTTTCCATTTTACTAGAAATATTTACAGGCTTGTGAAGTTTATTCTGTCAGTTTTTTTATTTTGCAGGGTATTTCAGCTTTAATGTATTTTATCTTTGCAGTTTACTAGAATAGACTTGCTTAACGGCATACTTTTCTTCTAGGGCAGACCATGTCCTGTAACATTGAATAAGTCTATGCATACTTATGTACACATACATATATAAATACATATATAAGTATATTGTTAAATTGTTGCATACAGTAACAGCAGCAGCTGCTTCGGAGAAATGGTCGAAGGTTGGTAGGCAGCATTTTTCTAAAGAAATTCAAGTACTACATTTACTATTTGAGCAGCTAGAGAATGGAAAAAATGGCAACAGCTTAAGCCAAGTAAACCTGACATAATTTGAGCAAGTTGAATAAATAAGTGATAGGAAAGTGAGTAGGCATTTAAAGCAAATGGAAAGCACTGCGTAATAAGTATAGAAATTTAAAGCAACAGGCAAATGTTATAGAAGCAAATAAAATATAAATAAAATATTTAAATACTCAATCTTTATATTACTTAATTGGTCTTAGTTGGACTGAAAGTTAAGCAATCAATTAGACTGAATTGATAGCCGAATATTCTTGAGATAGCCGCAATCTTAAATAGTCGAAATAAAGATCGATGTTAAAATTTTTGTGGCTTTTGTGGCAACAGCAACAAATAAGCTCAATCTAATTTGAATCACTTTTACACATTACTAATGAATTGGTTTACCACTGAGTATATGTACATATATATATATATATACTTATCGAGAGAGAGAGAGAGAGAGAGAGAGAGAGAAAGAGAGAGATTTGTGCGCATATTTTGACTATTGTGATTTGCCAATTTGCGTCGAGACCACAGAATGGAGGACACTTTGCAAAGGGATACACATTCGATATTAGCCCCATGACATTTCTCAACTTAAGTTGACAGACACAAACAATCACACAAACACACACAAACACACACATACACAAACGCATACACAAACACACACACACACTCAAATACACACAGAGCGAGAGCAAACGCAGGCACAGATTGAGATTGGGCTTGTTAAAGTAAAATAACCATTCCGAGAATTACAATAAAAATCAGAGCAACAGCTTTTGGCATTACCCTTTTGCCTTGGTCACAACCCACAATCTCTTACACCTCTCCTCCCCCCAACCACCTATTGACTTCCCGCCAGGCAGCCACTTGAATCTTGAAGCTGTTGCTGACTTCACGCTCTCTGGCGTTGGTTTCGCTCCGCTGCCCCTCCCCTGTTGGAGCCTGCTTTGGCAAGGCATAAACTGGCTGCTACTGCTGCTGCCTCTGCTCAGACCCCCGCCCCAAACATAATACAAGAAGATTAAATGTCCTGTCGCAGCAGGCTTAAGCGCTAAGCTCGGGACTTGCAGCAACGCTCTACGTTTCCCATTATGCCCGTGTCCGTGTCCATGTGTGTGTGTGTGTGCAAGCAATTGAGAGCGACAGAGAGAGACAGAGAGATATAGCAAGTGTGGGAGTTGCTTCACTGTTTTTGTTGCTGTTTCATGTTTATATTTGTGTTTGTGTTTTGTATTTGTGTTTTCCACTCGCACAACGCTTTGGCTAAAAACATTTTCCTTTACTGCTTCGCTTTTGACTTTTTTTTTTGTAGTCAAGTGAAAAGTTGAGCTGCTGTATTCGTTTTCATCTATTCCCCCTCCCAGCCCCGCCTGCAGCGGCGTCTTCAATCGCCGCCTCAGTTTGTAAATCAAAATAAACATTGCTTTTTGGTTGCCTTTGTTGTTTATTATGGCAGCACTCTCTATCTGCACTTCACACACACACACACACACATACACGACACACTCACACACACACACACACATAGTCACCCACACAGACATACTTAAGTGTTGACGTCTGCACTTCTGTCTTGCTGCGAAGGCAACTCTATTAGGCTTTAAGTCTTATTTCGATTGTTTGCTTTGATATTTAGATATTTAATCACAAAATTGTTTTCCAGATTTTATTTTGCATTATTGGACAAGTAGAAGAATGTGAGAAATTGAATTTGTTGCTTAGAAATGTGCAAGGTTTTCAATTTATTTATTTAACTATAGTAAATTAATGACTTTAATAATATTAAAATTAATAATACAAGTCAGAGCATCAGCAACTAGAGCTTCAGCTTCGCAAAATACCTTTCCTTGGCTCCCAGCTTGTATAGTATTTTATTTTTAATGGGGTTAGATTCTTGGTATTTTTCTTAGTGTACTGCTTGAGCTGCCCTCGCCAGCTCTTCAAAATTCTAAGCTTCGCTGGCTGGCTGGCTTTTGCCTTTGTGGCCAACTGTCAAGTGCATTCCCGTCGCCAGAATGCATGCAATTTAATTTATTTCTGCGCTTTCAATATGTGAACACTTAGCGGTAGGCACATGTGCTCTCTCTCTTTGCTTCTCTCTATCTCCCTCTCTCTCTGTCTGTCTCTCTCTCTCTTGTGCATGGCCTTCTTTTAAATTTCATTAGAGCACTCATTTTGCCCAAGGTGCTAAGATTACATAATTAATTTGCAGCCCAGGCCTTCGCAATTAATTAAATGTCTCATTTAATAACGCTTTTGTTGGGAAATTTTTAAAAGCACAACAACAGCAACACACACACGCATACATACGCATACACACACGCAAACACCGCAATATAAATTTACGGATTTTTACGCATACGCCGCGAGAACATTTCGCTGTCGCTGATTTATTTTTAACCTCAAAAGCGTCATTTACTATAAAGATATTTTATACATTTTACGTTTATGAGCCACAAAAACAAAACAACAAAAAGAAACACCAAAAAAAAAACTTTTACAACATCGTTGTCGTCGTCCTTGCCATTGTCTGCAACGTGCGTACGTTGCGTATACGCAACAATTTGTAGTACACACAAACATGGGCGCAGTCAGAGGAGGGGACTTGCGGCTGCCACAGAAATTTGTACATGCTAAGCTATTTAGCAGAAAGAAATCATTAAACCAATGAACCTCATTCATCAAGTTGGCATTAAATGTTGTCTGGTTACTTTTCAAAGCATACTTTTGATGCCCCCTAAGTTATTTAATGACTACGCCGATGTGGGAACTTGTTGCTGGTTTTTTGGTCTACGTGGCAGCAGCTCGCCACTCGACTAATCGACCAATTTTTTGTGTCTGAAATTGAAAATGGGGCCAAGAGCTTTAATATGCCGAGCACGTTGACTTTCCATCTGTTTGCCCTGGGGCACACTACACACACCTGTGTCTACAGGCATTTAAATTTTTAAAGCACTTGCTTCTCAGTTCATTTCATTTGGCTTGACTTGTGCAAACAGACGCCGAGAGCCATCAGCCACTCCGAGGAGCCAAGCAATTTACATTGCCATTGCCATTGAATGAATTCAGTGCAGCAAGCACCCTGTTGCTGGCTAACCCCAACGCCCCACTCCACACAATCTGTTTGCTGTTATCGCCCATCCACCCCACTGACACAATCAATCAACGCGTTCAAGTTGTGTTGTGCACCAGTCCGGGGTTCGGGTCCTTGTATGGGTCCTTGTCCGGGGCCTGGGTCCTCCGGATCCAAGCATTTGCTTTGTTCTCTTTAGGAGCACAATAAATTCAAAATAAAGGTGCTCGGGTGGCTGGGATGGACAAAAGCAAAGTTCACACTGCGAAATCCCAATTTTATATGTATATATCTCGTTTTTTATTTTTTTTATTGGGCTCGGAAAAAAAAAGGGTTCAATCCGCGCCGGTGACCTGCATAATATTACGACAAATGTTCAAAAACTTTTTCAATAAGCAAAAGTTTTGCATGCAACTTGGGCTCTGTTTGCATTGTATTTAGTTGTTGTGTGTGAAGTGAAATGGAGTGGTGTGGAGTATTTTTCAGGACTGCCCTTATGGTTGGTCTGCTCTGTGCCAATTTGCATAGTTGTCAGTGGCCCAGTCAGCCAGAGCGAACTAAAAAATTCATAACCAAATTGGACGGCAAATGGTTGGCAAATGCAATGAGTAAAAAATGACTATATATGTATGTATAAGTTAACTGTCATTCTTGCTGCCGTCTGACGAATTTCGATGTTTCATATTCGCACACACACACACACACACAGGCACAGACGCAGACACAGACACAGATGTAATGTGCAAGCGTCAATCATTTTTTAACAGCACCCCTCGAACCGTTTTGCTTTTGTCAGTCCTACGACCAGTTGTCGTCGGTCGCACTGAAATGATTTGTCAACGGAACAAGCGCTGCCGTCAGACTCCATCAGCAACCTGTCCATCCAACTGTCTGATTGCCCATCTCTCTCTCTCTCTTTCTCTCTCTCTCTCTCTCTCTCTCTCTCTCTCTGCCCCACTGACAGTTGTGTTTGTAATTGTAGGCAACGCTGTCTTAACTGTGATTCTGGCAGCTGCATGTGCTTTGCATTACGACCGTTAGGTTCATTAAATCTTAATTAAGTCAGCTAATATATAATTTACTGTTTCGTTAAAGCTACTTTATGACCTACAAAATCAAGAGTGATTTGTACTATTATATTTTTAGCTAGTAGAACAGATGGGTCTTTAACAGCTGCGTAAAATCAACACTTCTATTTTGAAGTGTTGAAGAGTTTTAGATGCTTAAAGACAGACAACCAGCAGCAGCAGTCCTTATTTAAAAAACATCACAGGATATCGAATCAAATCGAAACGATCCGAATCGAATCGGTGTCGACTACATTTGAATTCCATTAGGCTGATTTACGCATTGTGCTGAGTGAGCCATTAAAAAAGCTTGAAACATATCCCAATCCCAGTTGGCATAATTATGCAAATGACACAACATAAAGCCGATGCTGCCCAACTGATGCTGTCATTGATGCTGCCACTGATGCTGTCACTGATGCTACTGCTGTTTGTTGCACATGTGGACAAATAACACTTGAACACATAGCTATGAATATGCAACTGACAATATGGATGACGATGGCATTATTAAATGAAGAATGTGTTGATCATTATAACGAGCACATCACAGAGAGGCAGAGAGCGAGAGAGACATTGCATATTTTATAATAAATGAAACGTGTGTCAGCTATGTTTAACTTTTACCTTCACCAGGTGTGCACCATGTGTGTGTCAGCCATACGTTATTTAAATGGAAAATGCTGCAGCCAGCCAGGAGACACAGCATGAAAGCTGTATGCCTCGTCCTCAATGCTCCTGTGTAAATATGCGTTGAGATGTTGTCGTTGTTCTCACACACACAGGAAGTGTCAGCTATATAATGATTACAGTTTCAGCTGATGCCATATAGATAGTTAGGTAGTCAGGCAGACAGACAGAGAGATAGACAGACAAAAGCACTTGACTCTGCCACTTGATTAGTGTGAGAATTGTTTGTGTGCCATGGGCGTAGAAAGGATTTCAACCAAGGGGAAACAGAAGCCACAAGAAACTTAAAATTCCAAAAAAAAAAAAATAATAATAATCAATGTTAGTGTGACAAAGGTGTAGATAGAAGTTCAATTAAAGGGTTATAGCAAAAGATGCCTAATAATACCCAAATAATAAAAATAATAACTTATAAATAAATCTATCCAATTAAATGTAATCCGATTGAATGTAAGTTACTCAACGAGAAGGGGTTATAGACCGCTGTCTACGCCCCTCGTGGCTGGTACTATGAGCTGTTCTACTTATCTCGATTTTCACATAAGAGTGCAATTTGCCATCGAGTCGAGGGCACGTCTGTATATTAATATGGTCATTGATTTCGATTTGGATTACCATTTCGATTCAGTTTTTCGATGCGCATTTGGTTTCGGTTTCTGTTTCGAACTTGGAACTGTGTGCGTGCTTCGGATGAAGTCATGAAAGACCATAAAATGTCATAAAGTGCCATAAAAAGCGTTGGGGCGTGCAAAGTGCCGCTCAGCAACAGAAACAGAAACAAAAACTAACGACCCCACTGGACAGGCCTCGCATAAATACGTACACAAAAAAAAAGGACAATCACACACACACTCACATACACATACACCCACACACACACAGACACATACACCCAATCAGGGCAACATGAGAAGATCAAAGTAGCGGACAAAATGGCTGCAGGCTAAACTGGTGAAAAAATCGGTGACAGAAAAAGGTTGCCGATTTTGTACTTTTATTTTTGCATATTTAAAATGCATCGCCAGATAAAAAGAATTTACAAATTTATCTTTAAAGTTCCAATAGATGCAGCTGTTAAACTTGTGCATTAAAACTTCAAAATGAAAGTTAGAGCAACTTTGTAAAAATACCAAAAACATGTTCCAACTTTCAAAGTTGCTTTTAATCGGTTTCAGTTATGTTTGAGAAGTTAGCTAGACAAGCTCTTAGCTCGTCAATGCTACTTTCTTCATAAGCGTCAAACCTAACGAACATGATGATGATGATGATGATGATGATGATGATGATGATGTTGATGAGCTGGGTAAAGTCCATAATTAGGCGAACTGTCAGCGGGTGTAAAAAACACGTAGAGACAAGAGGGCTTAGATCAGACAGCCAGGCAAGCTGGCAGGCAGGCAGACAGGCAGACAGGTTCACCAAGCAACTTAAAGCCGCGTTGGGGTGTGTCGAGGCTAAGCAGCAAAAAAGTTTTTAATCAGACCACGTTGGTCCAGTCGGCAAGTCCCGATCCCAGTTACAGTTGCCATCTCCATAGCTGCCAGTTGGCCGTCAGGTTCTTTGCCGTGACGAACTTTTTAATGAGCAACGTTTTGCGGCTAATAAACATTTGTGTGTGTGTTGGGTGAATTTTCCCATTTGCCAATTTAGTTGCCATGACGCCATGTTTTTAATTGGCAGACGCCGCTGTTTGGCCACTGGTTGCGGACACCATTTTGTGGACCCTTGAGGGCCGACGCAACAGTTGACGCCACGCCACGCCACGCCACTCCGCATTCAATTGCATATTTTATTAAATTGCCTTACACAGCCCATAAAAATAAAAGAGAGAGCACCAACAACGATAACAACAATAACAAAAGCAACAACAATGTTCACATTATTCTGTCACAACAATTCATTACACAAAATGCTAAAGACTAAATATAACAAAAAACACCGAAGAGAAAGTTATGAAAAGCCTGGCGCAAACCGTTTGAAATGACGCATGCCCCGTTGGGCAACAAACAAAACTTCACTCTTACTATATACACTAATACACTAAGCCTGTCTGAGTATGCCAGGCATACGCTTTCAATACGCTCGCAAAGTAAAGCAATAGCTGCTAAGACACGCTGTGGGAATTGCAAGGACGAGCTCATGTGTGAAATTTGCGCCCTGAGCCCAGTTGCTACACTTGTCACACAAGTTTTCTGTTTATTATGCGTCACATCTAATTGCTGAAAGCTTGTGGCAAGCAAAGCACTTTTTACATGATTGCTTTTATTTACTTTTGATATGCTATAAGCGATAGTAGTGCTATATTTGTGCCTCACCCATTGAGCACCTAATCGCACTGTTATCGAATTTAAGCCCAAAATTGGAAATTTGAAAGCCTGTGCAGCGTGCAGAGCTTTTCGAGGGTATTAGAGTCTTTAGCGTTACCAAAAATACGCATAATAATATCTTTGCTTGGCCTTCTGTTGTTTTGCCTCCTGCTACAATTGTTTTATTTTTTTTTTCGTTTTGGCCATTTAAATTTACTTGGCAAAGTTTTTTGTTTGGGAAGGCCGCGCCTTGTGAAACTTTTTTGGTTGTCCTGCTGACAGCTTTCCGGTGCTCCCCTTTTTTTGTTGCTGTAGCTGTTACTGTTTTTGTTGTTGTTTTTGTTTTTCTTTTCGCTACTGCTGTTGGCAGACAGCAAATCAACAAAATTATGATAAACAGCTGCAGGTAAAGAAACCCAAAAAAAAAGAAAGAAAAACAAAAAGTAAAAAGCAAATTGCAAAAGCTGACCAACTGTGCCGAAAAGTCCGTGTTGACCCGAAAAATCTTCCTTACTTCAGCTTTTGTGGCACTAAGGCGGTACACAACGCCTTTTTTCATTCAATAGAAAATTATATTTTCATTATATTGTCTACTTCAGAAAAAAATTGAAAGAAAATTACAAAAAAAGGAAAACAAGAAGTAAAATAAAATTGTAATAAAATCAACTTAAAATATTTGCACATGTTTACAGTGGCACGTTGAAGCTTTTGATCTTTATATTACGCCGCATTGTTTGTGTTGTTGTTAACTCGATATATATATATATATATATATATGTATACATATATGTGAAGCAGTGTCAAGGTGACAGCTATTCCCCAGCTAACAACGCAAAATAAATTTGGCATATTGCCTGGCAAATCGCTGGATGCGCTTGGGATTCATTTTCCTTCGCATTTAGCACTGCCAAAAATGCTCCAACTTTCCAAGTTGAGCATTTTCCGTCACTCCTGCACACACAAACACACGCAACACACATATGCATAGCGAGGGGGGAGCGCAGTGCTGAACAAGTTAAGCGTTATTTTCAGGTAGCTGACGGGTAAATATTTGCATATTTGATATTTTCGGAACAACAAACTTATACCGAATGTAGATTTCCTTATCGATTTTTATCATAATGTTGCGCTTGTTGCTTTTCTTGTTAGCTTTAATACCCTGCAATCATGTTCAAGGGGAGTTGTATATTATTTAGACTGCAGCTACTTTGATAAGTAAGCTGCAGACATGAATAGAGCCTTATTTTAGTGAACCACTTAAGATGCTAAGGCAAAAATAAATATCGCCTGTCAAATACAACTTCTGCTGATCATTGAAGTAAGCCCAGTGGAGAGTATATTATGCTGTGCATCCTACCCTTACCGTTAGTCCCTTTGCACCCACTTGTTAATGTTTGCTCTCCATTCGAACGATACACGGAGGCCGCACCTAACCATAACAACATCAACAACAACAATAAAAACTGTGTAGCCCACAACTACTATTACAACAACAACAATAACATTAACAACACCCACCACGAGATTCGCTTGTGCTGTCGTCATATTCGCCATGACGACGGAAGTTGCTCATTGTTCGCTTAATGTGGGAGTTCAGCTTTCTATAAATAGTCAGTCGTCTAGCTGGATATTGTGTGGGGGAAGCTCATTGCAAGGCCGCCCATAAATGTGGGATGAAAAACTTTTTATTCTATGTGCATTTTTCTGCTGCACATTCAGTGCGAGCACTAATGAAATCAATAAAGATTAACAACTAATCCAACTGTGGCAACATTGAATTTCAAACACAAACCACAAGACAAATAGCCCTGCAGCAAACAATATTAAGTGATGGTAGGCGGTGGAGAGGGGGGAAAGGTTAAGCCAACCGGCATGTGGGGCAAACAATAAATGGAAATTACATTCAGTTAGCAAGCATTACTATTTATGGCGAATTGCACAAATGAAAAACGATATATGCAATGCAATTAATTAAACTGAAAACATACAAAAACAATTGTTTTGCTTGCTGAAATTTAGGCTTCATTATTTGCTTATTGTTGCATCGACAACAGGCACTCGAAATATGTTGGCTGCTTTTGTTAAATTTGAAATTGTACTTGAAAATAGAACACCGCCTACACAACTAATTGGCTTTATTTAATTACAATACAAATTAACAATTTTTCATTATTTTATTAAATATGATTTCAAACTGATTAAACTTAAGTTTGCTTTACGAGTTTGCATTGAACAACTTTTTGCTTTTGTACAACTTTTGCTTTCTATTCTATAGTAATATCCTTTAAGTTAGTAATCTGAAAGAAACTTGTATTTAATAGCAGTAGAAAATCAACTTTTTTAGCAAACTTTTTAGCAGCTGTAGAAAAGTTGAGCACTTAGATAAAAAATGTATGGAATTGTTAATCTAAAATATTGAAGAAAATCAATAAGCGACAGGCTGTTATTTATATTATTTATTTATGGAAGCATAAGTAAAGAGAATTCTTAAGCTTTGCAAACTTTTTACATTTATAATAATAAGAAGAAATCCTTTAGTTTTACTTATAAATTAAATTACTTGAAATGTGAGAACTCTCATCAGATATCCTGGAAACTGCTTTAAAACCTTTCACGAGTGGATTTCTTAGTCAACCGTGCAAACCCACTTTAAGGATATAATTATAGCAGTAATTGAGCGCCAGAGTCATGTTTCCAACTTTGAATGTTGCATTTATCTAGATTTCAAACCATGATTAAAAATCCCAAACTTTTGGTAAAGTTTTGGCTCTCGGAAGCTTTGACCAAGACCTAATCTTTTATATGATTTTAACACGAATTTTGACAAAGAATTTTGTTAACAATTTTAACTAAAAATTAAATGCTTTAGCAAAATCGATGAAGTTTTCACAAAGTTATGATTGTTTATAGTTTACACCCATCCGTACATGCCAAGAGCTGACGTCTGTACCAGGTATAAATAAAATGTTGGTTTTAAAAAACGTGTTGCTGCTCTTGTTGTAAGCGCACCTCTGAGCACATATTCAATGCAACTTCAATGAATAAGTAAGACAGGGAGCTGGAGTCGAGGTGGTTTGGGTTTTGCCTTTTCTTGTCGAGCACAAAGGATCTATGTATCCGCACATATCTATACATCCATCTATATATCCTTATGCATTACAAAATGAATTACAAAATTTGAAATGCGTGTATTCAAAATGCTTTGTGTTGTGTGCGCATGCAAATGTGCAAATAGATTGGGCTGGGTTGGGGTGGAGTATGTGGAAGCATTGAAGCATATGCGCAAAGATACACACACTGACATACATACACACACGCTCACACACACTCACACACATACATATCGTCGCACAGCAAAGTAAACGTTGTACACATATTGAATCCATAAATAAATCCTTAAGCAGAAATTGTAAATGTCGGATTAAGTGTATCACGGAGCGCACATCAGTATGAGTGTTATGTGTGTGTGTGTGCGTGCGTGTGTGTGTGTAAAAACTAAATGGCAAAAAGTAGGGTTTAGCTATTGCTGCCTGTTGCTTTACAGCTGCTTTCCGGTTGCCCCAGGATATGTTGTCAAAACGTGGCTAGATCGAAATAAAGTTAATTCCTCACAGCACTTACAACAAAGTGCTACCGATAATAATTACTTGCAACATTGTAATCCTCTTAACATTGCCCGATTTACAAGCAGAGTTAAGTGCCATATAACAAGCTCGCCCTTAAGCCATATTCGAAAAATACCTTGGTGTAAATAACATCAGCAGGCATTTTATTATCTATTTACTCACGATTCGCAGTTTGTTGAAGTCCAACCCAAAAAAATCAAACACAACGCGACGCGAAACCAGCACGCTATATAGTTGGCTATATGCAGGTGTTTGGTTTTTGTTTTTTTTTTTTTTTCGTTTTTTTATTGTTGCGATTATCCTAGCGCCAGGACACGGGCAAACGCTGTCAAGTCCCCCAGAAGACTGTCACTCTGGATTGGAGCTGGCTCTGGCTCTGGTTTTACCTAATGCTTTAACTCAAAATTGGAGTTCGGCAAAACACACGAAGTTCCCAACATACGCACCGAAAAAAATAACGGAAAAAAAACTGTTGCGCTGCAGGGGAAAAAAGGGAAATTCCCAAAAAAAAAAAAACGAGAAAACAATTCCCCGCCGGTACTAAACATTAACTACCATGGGCCTAAAAAGCAACAAGTTTTGTTTGGTATCAGGGTCAGACCACTTGCCAACTTCATCATTATGGCCAACATCCTCATCATCATCAGCAGCAGCAGCAGCAGCAGCGTTTGCGTATCAATAGTTCAAATTATATACAAAAAGCACAAAAACACAAAAAAATTGACACGCGCTGTGAGCAGCTTTGTCAATGTCAATCGTAGGGGTGCTGTGGGGTGGGCAGTGGGCGTTGTGGACTTTTACAGCAACTAGTGGTCGCTCAGTGGCTCAAGTTACGCAGCAACAGTAGCAGCAGCCAGAGTGGTAGCAGCTACAAATTTGTTTACGCCTAATTGGGCTACGCTTACAACCCCCCAAAAAGTATGCAACATAAATTTCAATGCTTTCGTATCGTTCACACCCTGCACCCAAATGAGTGGGCATACTTGGTTCGAGGGTGTCTACGAAGCGGATTAGAAACTGGTTTTTGTTGAACATTGAAAATTATATTCATTATCAAATGGGAACGTAGTACCTTTTAGGTATTTTATAGGTATTCAATATGAAAATAGAATTTAACAATATTTGTGTGTAGTAGAAAATGTATTAATCAATAAAGCATTACATATTTTATATATCTTTACCCAGTACAAGCGAAACAAGGCGAGAGAAAACTCTTCAGCTGTAGTTTCTCCCCTAATCAAGAGCTTGTCTCCATTAAATTAGCTTAACAGCAGCCTTCGTTATTATTTTATGAGCTGTAAAGAAGCTAGTTGCTCTTGTTTGTTCATAAGCTTGTGTTCAAATGTGGCAGATAACTTCCGATTAAGGAAGTGTAATAAATTTCTTAACAGTCACTCAGCAAATAGATTCATGCATCTAAAAATAATCAAAAGCATACTTTATATGCATAATTCTTTGACTGCTCAGCTCAAGCTGAGTGCAGGCTATTTGATAGTCCAACGTGCAACATACAAAAACTAGAATGCCCCAAGTAAACAAGAAAAAGAAAAATGTAAGATAGCACTCAAAAATTGTGCTACGTATGAATAAGCTTATATGCAAGTGTGTGTGTTTGTGTGTGTGTGTGTGTATGCGTGCGTGTGTGAGTGTGTTTGAGTACTCTTTGTGAAGCATAAATCAGAGAGTCTCGCCAGACATTCTCGTGTGGAATGTGTATGTGTATTTGTGTACCTGCTGGCCTTGCCACACACCTAAGCACACACAATGACACGCAGTGGCAATGTTTTTTTTGTCTACCATTTGTGTTGCGACTCTTTGGGACCATGGTAAGATTGCACATGGCTTTAGCTTACTTCACAGGGCAATTGATTCAAGCATCGGCATCTGAATATAAAAAACTGCAAAGTCAATATCAAGTTGAATATTGCGTTCAATTAGTAAAAGAGCTAGTCATACTCACGTACACGTGCACACACACGCAAGAACTTAATGTGGCATATAATTGAAGCAATCTGCAACATCAAATGCAAAAGCTGAAGCGCAATTAAACCGTTCAAAGGATTCATCGATTGTTCTTTTGCCAATCTGGCAATTCCATTTAATTAAATCCCCTCAGTGTCTGCTAATGATGTGCGCTTGTGTTTGCGGTCTTGTTATCTCCCCCCCCCCGCCACGCCCCTCTATCGTAGAAGGGGTCCGAGTTGAGGTAACTAATTAATGTAGCGACGATTGAGTGCAACTTGAATCCAAGTTAAAAGCTCGTTTATTTAATCAACGCCAGACAACTGCACTGCGAACACTAATCAAATTCATTTATACTGTAAATCTTTTGTCGTTTTTTTTTTTATAGCTGCCAGGCACCGGATGTAATGCCAGCCGGAAGTCGAGCACAAAGATGGCGTCGCTGCCATTGCTCAATGCTACTGTTAACAAGCTTCGATATGAGCTCTAGGTGCTTTCCCATGCACTGAGAAATAAAAAACACAAGAATCATGAATTTTGGATATAATATTATTATTATAAAATTATTATTCAAGGTTCTATCCATAGTTGTAACTTTGGCTTAAAACCACAAACTGAATTTACGATTCCATTTATTTCTCTTTTTCTCGTTCCAGCTATGCAGGACATGTTTTAGACTTTAGTTTATTTTTTTCCAAGTGTGTGTGCTAAAGGTCTGCTGTCCTCTGTGCTGTATTAAAGCAAATTATGGCTTTTATTATTGCAGCCTTCGTAGCTAACGAAAATATCCCAAAGCAACTGCAGAACCTATATTTCTCTCTGGCTGTTGTTGTTACGCTTGTTGTTGTTTGCTTAACGTTGATTTTGGTTGGGTTGCTTTATCTGTGCTTCAGTTTTGGGCTTCACCTTGCACATAGTAGGCAAACTCATTACGAAAAATGAGCGTCCTGCGGCGTTCAAACAAAGCAAGGTTCTCCACCTGAGGGCATACAACACCAGAACACGCCCCCTGCCCTCTTGTCATGTAAATGTATACAATGTGTGTGTGTGTGTGTGTGTGTGTGTGTGTGTGTGTGTGTATGTGTGCAGTGGCTTGTTTATGCCCAAATTTGTACACACTTACACCTACCAACCAACCACCCGAATATCGATTTTGTTTGATGTTTAGGCCAGACCAAAAACGATGCCAGGACACGCCAACAACAACACCCCAAGGCGCAACAGCCGCATCATCATCGTCATCATCATTATCCCTGCTCCACTGCGAGGCTTCCGTTAACGCTTACCTGCCGCTTCATCTTACGCCATCGCGCATGTTAAATATTAACAGCGTGTAAAATGCCAAATACAATATAAGTACCCGTATATACATAGTATCCACAGGGTGTCCTTCAACGGCATTATTTAATTGACTAAATGGTTTCATCGGCCTGAGCAGCAACGGTGGAACCTCATTACGAGGGCTGCTATCAAATAAAATACTAATTCTAGACAAATTTCCGAAAGATGTTTATGAATTAATTTGGATTATCTTCTTGCTATCTGAGAAACTACTAATTCTAGAGGAAATTCCGCAAGATATTTATGAATTATTATAATGGCATCAAAGAGTAATATATTTTCTTAATCTCAATTATGCAAAAGGAAAACTGAACATCAATTATGCTGTCATGTACTAGTCAGAAAATTTGGATGATAGCAAGTAAGTGTTTGCTGCCAAAATCCTCTTTTAAGCCCCAATAAAATGGGAGCATTGCATTTCATGTTTGTTTGCGTTCCTTTCATCAAAAACAAGAAAGGAAAAAGAAATCCGCCTTAATACAAAGCTATCCTAAGCTGATTACATAACAGAGCAGCACCCTGTTTGAAAACTTTCAGCTTCAGCTTGAGGGTGTGCAGTTATATTTTTTGTATTTTTTTTTGCTAGCTCTTTTTATGATCTGTTTTGGCTCGGTTTTTATGCGAAAACAATTACACTTGAGCTGCTGCGAAATGATTTACCCAAATGTGTTCTCAACCTGTTATGAGTGCGGCTGGCTGCCTATATATGCTATATATGTACATATATATTTACCTAGTTAGTGTGTGGGTGCTTTATTTGTAGTAGTTTTGCTATTTCCCAGTTAATTAGCTGACGTATATTTACCCTCTTTACCCGTGGGAGTTCATTAGGCAAAAGGCGACAGCAGAAAGAGCGCAAATTCTTCGAATTGCTTTTAAAAATATCCTGCATACACACACACATAGAAGCAACCCACACACACACAAACACTCAACACGCGCACATTCATACATGCTTAGCTTTTATGTCAGCGATGCTTTCCTTTTCCATTCTTTCAAAGGCCAATTGCATTGTGCCATTTTAAATCCGCTTATGGCTGCAGCTGCTGGTTGCCAGCATACAACGGCCTGTGTTGCAAGGACAATAGAAAGTGTACTCAGCCAGGGTCTTAGCTGGAAGGGTGCAGAAACACTTAAAACTTGTTGTACACAAACAGAGGACTTAATTACCGCCTTTCACCTATATATTCCCAACTTTGTAATATCCATTTAACGTATTTTCATTAAGCGAAGTGTAAAAAATCGTTAGATTTTTTTGACTAGAAATTTTGCAATAAGACGCAGCGCACTCACACACACACACACATAAACATGCTTACTCTCGCTTAAAAACTAATCAAATTAAAATTCAAAATAATAGACAATCAAGCAGCAGCAGCAACAGAATTTACCTCTTTCTTTAGCTTCACTTTGCAACAACAAATCGTTGCCCATTCACAGAGCGCCCCAAGCAACTAACCATTAATTTAATTTAATTTCACTTTCACTTCGCAATTAGCACAATTTAACTACTAAAATCAATTTAAATTGCTGGTTACGACTAACAGTCATAATTCAGATTTATTTAGTGGATCTCTCAGAGGGTTTAGTTCGACATTGGAGAAAGATTCGAGCTCTACTCGTGACTTGCATTTTGTTCAGATTTATCAGTTTTTATTCCCCATTTAAAATGGCCAAAACAAAAATGTAATAGTCAGTGAAAACATAAGAGTACTTCTATCAAATCAAATGTTCTATCCTAGATCCCCTGGCTGAGTTTCTGGCTATGCCCCTGGGCACTTGCTGCTGCACATTGTTCGTTGTGCTTACAACTGCTGTGCGTTTGATAAAAGCCTCTGCCATTTTTTTTTTTTTTTTTTTTTTGTCTTTGCTGCTGTTGCTTATGAAAAATATTTGCACTCAATGCCAAACACTAGACGCCCTGCTGTTTACTTCAAAAACCAAAGCACTTTCATTAGCTCAACACGCTCACGGTCAGCAGTAGCAACTTCCCAACACTCAAACTCAGACCCCATACCCCGTCGCAAGGCCAGCAACAGCTTCAGTGGGGCAGATTACCTTGTAGATGCCGCCCCTGCATTAGCATAATATCCTGGGGTAAACTTTGCCGCCACCCGCACCAAAAAACTGTGCTAAAAAGGGGAAAAGCCACAGCAAAAGCTTTAGAGGAGTTGAGTTGATGTGCAAGTGTGTGGTTGGTGTGTACTCCGTGAGCTGTGGCGGCATTAACCAGCTTGGCCTTGGCATAGCTACCAAACAAGTGACAGCTCCATCTCCTTTGCGAAATGAAAACAAATATTTTGCTAATTCAATTTTAAGTACATAACAAATTAATTATAACATGTTTGAAGATAAATGTTCATTTTGAAATGGGATTCAAATACTTTTTTAACTTAAATGGAAAGAAATCGGCGTTGTTTCTATTTAAAACTAATTATCTCTTTATTTATAAATTATCATGCGTTGTTGTTGTTGTTGTCTGTTTCATAAATGTACAATTTTAATATATGTAATATATTATAATAATAATAACAGGTTTCTTGTCTCTGTTGCATTTTTACATTATTTTATATTCGCATCAAAATATAAAACGAAAAATGTGTCATTATTGTGGTTGTTGTTGAAATTCTTTTGTACGCTGTTCACATTTAACTAAATGGTTGGATTTGTTGGGGAAAGGTTTGGGTTAGAGTGTAGAAGAGACGATCTAAGCCGTAAATTAGTCATAAATTGTATTTAGCTTAAATGATAATTGCCACCACACACTCTATATCTCTGTAAACCTTTCTCTCTCTCTCCTTTCCTTCTATTTAATTCTACGAGTATTTGTTTTGCTTTCGTGTAATAGTATGTTTTTACGGGCTGTAATACTTTCGACTCAGCTGAACTTTCTTCTTATTTATGATGCACTACAAGTTACAATTCTACAGAAGCTCTGCGTGCTGATCTCACTTGAACTTACTCGCTAAGCTAGTAGTCATGTTCAAAAATGTGTACAAGTTTAGGTGCACATTATTTCGTTTTCGAAAGCTCTGCGAGCAAAAATTAACAATCATTACTAGAACATGACTAATTTTAAACATATATATAAAGAACATATACTAATTATGCATTCCATGAATGTGCAAAATCGCGGCTGCCACGAGTAAACGAAGCCATTTGAACAATGCTCTTAAACATGATGAATTAGATCAGAATTTATGCGACTTAAGTTTAACGTATTTTCTCTCGTTACATACAAGTAAGGCGTATTGTGTGTGTGTTGGGCGGGGCGTGGAATCGGCTTCAAATATATATATATATATATACACATATATAATATATTCACATACAACATAAACGATTGTGTGTGATTTATAAGTAATAATGTATAGTAAATTTTTACAAGTCAATTCATTGAAAAAATAAATAAAAAAAAGGGCGGGACAGAAGCACGTTAAAATCGAAACTAGAACATAAAACAAAACTGAACAAACGATGCAGCTGAGCAGCTGCCACATGTCGCAGTAGCTACTCGGCAGTCTCCAGTGATAGGGGCGACTGTTGCAGCGCCAATCCGGCTGCTGGTCATTGACGTGGATGCATCGGCGGCGCATGCTCTCGATATGTCTTCAGCTTTGTCTCCATGGCCTGCAAAACAACAACAACAAAAAGTTGATCAAAAACGGTAGACAGACAAGCAGCAGCAACAAAATACAAAGAAACAAACAAAAAATAAAAACATATAAAATCAGTTACAAAATGAAAATGTTATTTATTAACGTAAGCATATTAAATAAATGCAAGCGCCAATTAAACAATAGCCAAAAAGCAAATTACAAAAATCGTTGTTAGCAATTTTTATGGAGGCGTCTCTGCCGGAGGCTCCGGGGAGCCTTGCATGCTGCGCATACGTTCCGCAAAGCGCCTAAACATATTTGTGCCAATTTGCAAACTGTTCCGACCCTGCGTTGCAGCCGGAGCAGGAGCAGGACTATTGCAATCTGTCCAGCTGACATCGCTGCTGGTGGGCGTTGTCTGAGCATCGCTGCTGACGCCGCTGCCAAAGGCGCGACGAAAGAGACTAGTTTCGCTGCCGGGCGGCGACAGCGTGGCACGTTCGCAGGCGCAACGAAACTTTTGACAATCAGGACATAACAAGGTCTTGTCCCACTATAAAAACATATGAAATAAATATTGAACTAAAAACAAGACACAACAAAAATACAAAAAAAAATACTTCAAATACAAAACAGAGTTATAGGTAGTTGTAGGTAAAGATATAAAGTAAGCGTTCCAAATACCATGCTTGGATAATATTAATCAAGGGGAACTTACGTTCAGTTTTCTTAACATGTCGGCCACAATGTTGAGCGCCGTGGTGCGGGAGCTGGCATTCATAGCATTGCCATTGATAAGGTTCTCGGGATCTGCAAAAAGGGAGCAAACACAAGAAACACAGCTTTGGTTAGTTTATAGATCTAATTAACAATTAGTTAACAATTACAAGTGACAATTAGTTAGAGCGACAAACGAACACAAACACAAACATACACAGGCACTGCCTACGAGAAATGTTTGCAAATCATGAAAATTTAGCTTACATTTAATAATTTTGAGCATATAAAAATACAGAAATGTAAAAAAAAAACAAACCAAAAAAATTTAGCTTAAATATATACAATATGGAATTTGTTTTTGGATGTTCTAATTGTGATTAATTAAACTAGATTAAATTGGTTGGCTTGGAATGGCGAGATGATTTTGATAGCTTGAGGATGCGTTTTGTTTGCTTCAATGAACTGATTATCTTACTTTTAAGCGAATGTTGCTGTTGATTATATTCGTTTCTATTAGCTAAACTGCCATTTAGCGAAGTAACGCTAACGCTGCTGGCTTTTGTTGCGGCGGCATTGTCATGTTGCAGCAATATATCACCATTGCCAAGAATTCCGTTGGGCAGCGATGCTGAGGAATTCATCGAGCTGTTGCCGGTGTTTGCTGTATTTGTTGCTACTCCTGTTGCTGTTGTTGTTGTGCCATTCGCTGGCGTATAGCGCGCCTTGACATTCAGCTCCTGCTTGAGATCTACAAGCAGAATTCACAGTCAAACAAAGTTTGAATTTAAGCTCATATCACAAAACGCACCGCGGGTCTCGTCCATTAGCCGCTGCAGTTTCTCTTGCAGCATCTCCTTCTCGTCCACCTCCATCTCGAGGAGCGCATTCTTTTCATAGGCTTTGTCCAACATCTTCTCAAAGTCTACTATGCTCTCGTTGAGTATTCGATGTGCACGCTCCAGATCATCGTTTTTCTGCTCCAATTGTCGCAGATATTCCTTCATCGAATCGCGCTCTTTTTTCACCGTCTCATACTGTTTATCCAGCATTGACATCTCAATGCCATGTGAGTCCACTTTGAGCTGCATGGAGTATTTATGAGGTAATTTATGTTTACTTTTTTTATATCTATGTTTTACCTTAAGCGAATCGTTCTCTTTCTCTAACATATTAAGCTTGGCTCTGAGATCTTTGATTATACTCTGTTTTTGCTCCAGAGTGGCGTCCATTTCGGCCTCCATTTCTCGCGACTGTTCAACATATTCGTCGTACTCCTGTTTCACATCTGTCCATCTGCAAAAGCACAACAAACATATTGATATGATTTGAAAGAGTTCTCGATGAGCGTTTCTTCACTTACTCTTTGTGGTACTGTTTGGAGCGCTCTTTCCAATATCTGCATTCATCCTCTACACTGTTAAACATCGGTGGAGCCTCCATAATTTTTTATTATTTTTTTTTTTGTGTTTCTGTCTATCGGTGGTCAAGGTAAACTAAACTGGGTTCGAAATATTCGTTCGTTCGTTTTTTTTTTTAATGGCTAAACAAATTCGATTAATTGGCCTGTTTTGTGGCACTTAACTACCAATTTTCTACTGTTTAAAAATGAAGCCAAAACACAGTTGTTGATAGTCCGTGGATCTGAAAGCGTTTAAAGTGAAAATGTGAAAAATCAATTAGAAACAGGTGTTCTCATCAGCAGCTGTTGTTGTTGTTGTTGTTTGATTTTTAGCCATGCCAGCTAAATAAACATTTGTATTTGTGACGTCGACGCCACTTTGGCTCTGCGTTTCCCGTACCTAAGCCAACAACAGCAACAACAGTGTCAAAGATACGACGAAGTTTCCAATACAACAACGCGCAGCAGCAGCACAAAATGAAATCATCGCACAATTTTCACACGACTTTTTTACCATTGTGGAACATTAAATAGACATTACAACAAATTTAATGCTATTTAGCATGCATTACTCACACTTTACAGATAAGTTGACTACGTTTGCTTTGGTTTATTTACATAAAAACCGCATATAAATAAGTTATGCCTGTAAAAATTTACCACTACTCCGAAATGCACAAGCCAACCTGTAGCCCTGGGACCAGTGTTGTACAGTGCACGTAGTAGTCAACCCTGCGCAAATGCAGCCGATGATTTTGTTGCAGTTGAATTTGAATGCAATTTTTGTTTTCTTTTAATATATATTTATATTATGATAATTTTACATTGTTTTGTAACGATTTAGTTTTCGACGAGTCTTACGCTTGCGTATCGTTCTCTTCACTTGAAAATCTGATTTTTCCAACGAGCGGCCAGGAAATACAATGGATCTTTTTGCTGTGTTATCACTGCTGCTTTCATTTGATATATGATATTCGGCATCCATATCTATATCGGAACTATCGTCAATGATTTGCGGTGCGTTTAATGTCATATCTCGCATCGAAATTGGATTGTTTGAAACTGCTTGCGTTTCCCCCTCGCCAGCTATCCGCAAAGGCAAACGATTAAATGAGAAGCTTTGAGTAAATTGTCGTTGTCGGGTTTTGCGTCGTAAGCTGTGATTAATCCTTTGTGTCTCTGCATCACTAGAGCTACTGTTATGGCTGTCATTGATTTTTGCAGTACTACCTTCTAGATCGCTTATAAATGATTTTTTGGAATTATTTTGCGACATTTTAATTCCGGACCGTTCTATAAAAACAAAAAAAAAAAAGTAAACACGAAAATCAGCTGGCCGACAATGACTCTGTGCGCCAGGGTCGCAGTGGCTATTGCGGGGCTGCACAATACAGACTGATAAGTGTGACCGCAGCAATCACCAGTGCAAGTGTGGCCAACTCACTTAACTCTGCGTCGACGGCAGCAGAAGTGCACTTTCAACGAAATAAGGTAAAATTCGAGCACAAAATACACATATAAACATTAAACAATTAGCACCATTGTGTATATAAACTAAGTTAGTAATTAACAACGATTCTGTGCGCTGGACCAATAAAAACGACCCGGCTGAAACGTCCAAAAAATTGATTATTGCGGAGCATGCCGAAAAGGGAGGATTTAGCAGAAGAGTGGAAACAGAAAACAGAAAAGAAAAAAAAACAATGTAGGCAAAAAATCACAAGCCTATGCACCATCAAACAAAGAAGTCGTACCAAAAAATATGCATATAGTGGATATTACTAAAACCTGTGTGTGACTTCTTCTTTACTTGGTTTTTTCTTCTCTCCGTTTAATTGCAGTTAAAGCATTTGCGTTGCGGTGTGTAGAAAAAGAGTAAGAAGAAGCAGCAGCAGCAACAACGACAATTGCAATTTAGGTGCAATACCAACGGAACTTGTGCTTGGTGCAAAACAAAAAGTGAAGAAAAAATATACCACGCCGATATGGCTGATCCCGAGAAACAAAGCTTGATCAACAAAGACGAGCCCACCTCGGCCTCTTACCCATCCTTTCCAAATGAGGGCACCGAAAATCCTGGCAGCAGCGCTGCTGCCAATAACGAAGACGGTACGTATATGGTCACCCTAATCTATGGATTTAAGTAAGTTCATTCACACCAACCACCCATCCGTCCGACTGCCCGCATGCGTGCGGATCTATGCGGGCAGAGATTGTTGTCTCCAGTGTTGGAAACCCAACAAGTGTTCGCTCTACTTTACAGCTGCTGCTGCCGCTGCTGCGATTTGCAGTCGAAGGTCTGCCTCTAAACAAGCTTTGTGCTAACTGACTCATTCATGATAATAAAAAAAGCTGCATAGATTTTGCTGTAGGTGGGTATGGGTGTTGTTGGGAGTGCGGGCGTGGAGGGGTGTTATTATAAACTACCCGTTTGCTCAACATTTGCAGAAAGTTCGTAACTTGATGCCAATTCGCATTGAAATACTCATCATTTTGCTATTGTTGCGCAGATTATTGCAACTATAGCATAAGGTTTGTAACAGCTGCTTAAATCCCTGGGAAACTTTTTTTTTCTTGTTTTTGTCAATTTTGGAAAATTACTTTAAAAGAATTAACATAATTTACTTATATATTAAAATTATATCTTTTTAAAATTAACTACTTAATTTTATATTTTATTAGCTTCTGTTTATTTTCACATTTAATCGAGATGTTTTTAAAAATCAGCCCCAAAATGAATTAACTAACATTTATACTTAATAGAAATCATAATTTTTCATTATATAAAAAGTCTTCTCTATTTAAATTAATTACTACATTTTTTGTATTATTTACTTCGGTTTATTTGACACTTTGACTAATTAAATAAAATACATACTTAATAGCAATCATATTTTAATATTCAGAAGTTACTCTCTTATATTTTACCAAACAATTTCTTCATACAGCTCTTGTGGAGAGCATACAACCACCGATAGTGCCTCGCTCCCCTATTGTTATGTTTATGCTTTCATATCAGTGTCAGTAACAATTCTAGCGGCGTCGCTCGTCGTTCAGCTGATTAATCAGCAGGCGAAGAGAGACATTTTTTATGAGTCATCCTACGTCTGTTTTCCATTATCGTCACTCACACACTGTTGCAGAGTGTACACCCGTCTTTCCCCACTCCCACCGATTACTCCACTGAATCTCGCAGTGCTTTTATTTTGCCCTGAACCTGATGACACCCTTTTAAATTCACAGTTCATGCCCAAGGCCAAGAGGAATTTTAAAACCTGCCATTAATGTATTCTTTCCCCTAAGATCTATTCGATTTCTACAAAAAGTTGCAACTTGTTTGAGACAGAGGTGTCTAAGTGCCGGTTTGTCTTCGTACGCCTAAGCATTGATTGACCCACTGGGTTTTATCTCCCATTCTCCATCCATTTTGTAATAATCAGTCTCTTGCATACCACGCTCAGATACTGATGGCAGTGGCAGTGGCAGCCACTTCTTTAGTGCAACGGCAGTTGCAACTGGAGCAACATGTATTTGTTTTACACAAAAAGTACACCAACTAATCGATCTTGCGCATCTTTGCTCCATCCAGGCAGCACGGCACAATCGGTGCCTTTCATTGGACCCGATGAGCTACCGCCGCCGTATCAGAGCAGTGGCACCGGCGGCGTGCCAATGGTCACCTGTCGAGTCTGTCAAAACATGATTGACATTACCGCAAAGCGGGAGCAACACGTGGTCAAGTGCACCCACTGCAATGAAGCAACTGTAAGTAATGCTCAAAATATATTCCTTATCCATATTCATAATACATCTTTTGCAGCCCATAAGGAATGCACCACCCGGCAAGAAGTATGTGCGCTGTCCTTGCAATTGCCTCTTAATCTGCAAGAGCTCATCGCAGCGCATCGCTTGTCCACGTCCCAATTGCAAGCGTATTATCAATTTGGCTCCAAGTCCAGTGACACCGCCCGTGCCAACCATGCCGGGCATGTGCCGCGTCACCTGTGGCCACTGCTCCGACACGTTTCTGGTAAGGCGCCCAGTCAGTTAAGGCTACAAATTGATTGGGAATAGAAAATCAAATATAAAAATCAGTAAATGGAATATAGTTAGTATAAATTAAGTGTGATATAACCATATATGAAATATACATCTGATAGGAGAAAACTGAGTTCATATAGCTATAGACGTTTGTCTGATCTAAGGGAAAAATAGAACATTAGAAAATAGCATTCCATATTTAGAGTCTCTTGAATTTAGTTTTCCTTATACGTAACATATTTAATCTGTTTCTTGTACGCCACACAGTTTAACACCTATAACAACGCACTGGCTCGCTGTCCACACTGCAGGAAAGTGTCTTCGGTGGGTTCCCGTTTCGCCAATAGTCGCGGCGTACTATTTGCCATTGTCGCATTGATCTTCCTCATTGGCAGCATTGGCCTCACCGTGGGCACGTACTCGTTCGCAAAAGTGAGTAGCCTTGAATTATCAAATTGTACATATATTTATGTATTTTCTATATCAACAGGATCATGGCGGCATGTACCTTCTGTACATTGTAATGATCGTTATTGCGATGCTCACGTTGGCCCGTTCCATTTATTATTTCAGGCTTAAAGTAAGCGCGATCGATGGACCCATGTAAAATTTGCGGCGCGTCGGTTAATATGAAAGTGCATTGTTTTATTTTTATAAATATATATATATATATACATATATATATTATGCATATATATCATTCCTTTTGATATTAAAACCCGTTTATCATAAAACAAAAAGCAAACAGCAAATAGAACACAGCAAATATATAAGGGCAAACATTTCTCAACATTTTCATATGCAGGGCCGCCAGCAGATTCTTCTCAAAAAAAATTAAATATAAAGCAAACAACAACAGCAAAAACAACAAAAGTAGTTTTGTCGCGCATCTTACAAGAGTTATTCGTGTTGAATTAATATTAAACTTAGCTAAATCGTCAGCAAGTAACTCTCCCATTTAAAGTGATTTTGAAAAAAAGAAGCATAATTAAGACTAAAATCTAATTACAAATTTAACAAAAAACACAAATGCAAATAAAAAGAGCAACAACTACGTATTCTAAAAAAAAAAAATAATATTTCGTAATACCAAAACAGCAAAAAAATATATAGTAAAAAGCAGAAAAAAAGTAAATGCTTAAGAGGAATACATTAAAAGTGCTAATTAAAAAACAAAGGGAAACTAAAAAGTTGACTGGCAGACAGACAAACGAACCGACAGAGCGACTGACCTAATTGCACCCACATTTTATAGCATCTATTAATGCAAGTGTTTTTTTTTACAAATACCTATTCGCCATTTTTCATATATATATATATATATATATTATACTTGATATACTTTTTTTATACGTTTGTGTTTTTTTTTGAATTGTATAAATATGTTTTCTGTTCGTGCTTGTTCCATATTTTTCGATATTTATTCTCGAGAGAGTATGCGCTTAATATTGATTGGGTTTAGTTTCGCTTCTTCAAAAATGTACTAAGAATTACTTACGCCAAAAAAAAGCTGGAAAAATTGTATGTTTTATAAATTTTTGGGGCGTTAGATATAATCGAAAAAAATGCGTATAGCTAAATAGTGCTAATGAAGGTACATAATTGCATATATATACACACACACACATACAATTTAACTAAATACGATGTCTTGAAGAACAAAAAAAAAACAATTTAATAAAATAAATAAATCTATTAGAGAAAGGAAACCAAACGCTCGTGCAAACAACAACAACAACAAAATAGACGGCAAAACGCGTTAAAAATAACGTATAAATTATATTAAAAAAAAGGAAAGGTTTACTTTTGAAATATATAAATATATACAACATTTATATTTAGTTATATATTTAGCATACACATACACTGTAAATAAAATGAAATAAAAATAAAAAAAACGAAAAAATCTAATCGTTTTCTTCCACATCGCAAATATAAATGTCCAAAAAGGGATATTTTTGAGTTGGTGAATTTGTACAATATCACCACGCTCCTCACTGGCAATTTGCAACACTGTTACTGTTGAAAACAACTCCTTTCACGTGGTAATTGCTTTTCGCATAGTAGTCGGCGCAACATGAATATCAACTTTGATCCTTTCCCTGCTGGTACCCAACTGCATGTGGAGACCTGCTTCGGGGATCACATATCCGGCGATGTGGTCGCTTTCGACTATCGCATGAAAATGTTAACTCTCAACTGCTATGGCAAAGATAGCAATGGCAAAAAGTGCTGCAGCAGGGCCATAGTCAATTTGAACTTTTGCAGGAACTTGCAAATTATCAAGGAGGCCAAAATGCCAGATAGCTGCAACAATCCACCAGAGCCACCAGAGCTTAACTACAAGCGTGTAAGCTAAAGATTATTTATTAATTCTTTTTTAATGTTATTTATGACTTATTTTTGGTTTGCAGCTGGATGCTGGCTTGCAGCAGTCTCTGGTGCAACGTGAGAGTCTGTTGCGCACCAGTAATGAGCATGCAACGCCGCGTGCGCATCAATTGATGCAGGTGCTCTCCAAGCACTTTGTCCAGCAAGAGCTCACCTGGCAGCAGAACAATATAATGGTGCTGCAAGAGATTACCATAGCGCCGCCATATCGCAACTGTGACATCAGCAGCAAACAGAAACTGCCCATATTGCTGAACTTCGTGAAGCGTGTCGTGAAGCGTTTCAATGCACAAAATAAACAAGGAGGACGAGGTGCAGGCGGAGGACGAGGTGCAGGCGGAGGACGAGGTGCAGGCGGAGGAGGAGGTGCAGGCGGAGGAGGAGGCGTACAGGCAAAGTAAACACACGCTGGTGCAGCACGAGCCTCTGATAATAATAAAAATAATCAGTTGCCTGGCAATCATTTCCCAATACAAACAAAATAAATAAAACACACAAAATGTGCTTTGCGTTGGCTTTTTATTAAGTGTCTAAAATTTCTTGTTTACACACATTCATCATACACATAGATATATACAGATATAGTGTTAGCTGGAATCTGATTTCCACTCACCATGGCCGATGACGAAGATAAGCCCAAGAAGCACACACTTGATTCACTTTTTCATGTTTACTGCAATTACAAGGTCGACCAACAAATTTGGATTTTCCCATATATATTCATATATAAATGCTTATAACTTTTATTTAGCTTGTTATGGCTGAGCTGGAGACGGAGGAGTTCCACAGCATATTGCTATCGCAGCTGGACAGTTGGCTGACGCAGGCCGGACTGATGCCAGAGCCCGTAACTCGCATTCAAACCGGATTAATCTATATGCGCTATAAGTAGATAAACTCATCAACAGCATCATTAACTATTTTAGATCAGTGACTCATCTCTGGTTTTTCTTCGCAGAAAATGGCGTCTGGAGTATGAGGATTTTCTTGAGCTGCTGCAAACATTGTGCAGTGAATCACAACTCAATTATGATCAGCTGAAAGAAACACTAGTTGCCGCCGGACCGCCCATGGGAGCCACCGAAGTAGTTGTTGTCAAATAATTGTACTCACAACAATTGTTCAGTTTTAATTATGTGAAAATATATATAAACAGCATAATACATAATTAGTTTTAGTTGATAACAATTGCAATATTAATTCGATACACTTTCAAAGCTACCCCTTATAAACCAGCTAATGAGTATTTAAGTAGAACTATTTTCAAAAATACCGATGTATTCTTCCTCACTCGATTCGGAGAACTTTAAAAGTGATTTGTTTATAAAAAAATTGTATTTTGAATAAAAATCGTGTTTGTTCGATTAGCACCTGAACAAATATTTAACAAATTTTGTAGCTAAGAGATTGCAGATATATAAATATATATGTATATATATGGTAGATAAATGTACATCAAATGTTTTGTATATGTATGGGTTGTATATGTTTTAACAGACTGCTGGACAGTTTGCTATATTATAACGGATATCATATCTTTTTGTACTTGGCAACGGTTATGGCTATTGTCAAAAGCATAGACTGTATTTGTATATGTGTGGGGGGCTCAGAGCAATTTAGTCATTAATCATAAGAGAGAACTACGAGCACGATATATTTATATACTATATACCGGAAACAGTGGTCGCTCGCTAAGTATGACAATTATCATTTGAAATACACAAGAAATCTGTTCTTAAAATACTTTTGCATGTAGAAATTTGTATACATAAGTCAGTTATAATATTAACAATTAAAAATAGCTAATTTTTTGTTTTTTGGAAAAGTGTATGTTTTATAAACTAGCATTGTTTATTTTTACATCTTATCGAGCGACTACTGTAGCAGTAATATGTATATAATGCCTTTGTACACAGCCGGCAATTTGTTTTGTTGATTTTCTGGTTTTTATTTACTTTTTTTATCGTCGAACGGCGCCGCGTGTTTCGCTTCAAGGCCAATACAATTAATGTACACAAATTGAATGTGTATTTCCGCTTTACTCGTAGCCCCTCTGTATCCCTATTTGTTATTTGATAAGCATTCCTGACTGGGTGACTGCATTTATGATTGCAGCCGAGCATCAACTGATTAGCATCAGTGCATATAAAGATTGTACATAAGTAAACGTGGCACTTAGGATTAGTTTGAAATGAATGTTGATTAGTAGCTGCTCTCTCTCGATCTCTCTCTCAATCTATCTCTCAATCTCTGTCTCCTTAGGAGTAAATGGTGCGCTCCAGCCAATCATCCAGATTGAAGAATGCCGTATCGGAATTATCAGTGTCCCGTTCGCGGAACATCTCAATGAAGGTCTTCACTTTGATGGCGCACATTAGGAAATCATCGAAGGGCACTTTGCCCTCCCGGGAGCCATAACGATGCGCCAATGCGTTGAGCAGACGATTGTTCAGATGATAACCCGCCGAGTTGAGGGCACCACGCAAATGGAAGCCATCGATGCTGCCGGAACGTTTGACATCATACAATTTAAAGACCGCCCGCCATTTGGCAATGTCTGTGAGCAGCGCTTCGAACTCATCGAAGCCCAGGCGACCCGAGCGATCCTTGTCCAGCATGGCAACCATCGAGCGTACCGCATCCTTCGAGAAGCCCTCGCCACCGACCATCACATCGCGCATGGAATGATCCAAAATGCGCTTCAGCTCTGACCAATCCACCTCCTCATCCTCGCCAGCAACGCTGTCGAACAGACGTTTGAGTGCAATGCGCTGTGGATCATCCTCCTCCTTGGGCGTCGGCGGTGGCAGAGCGGGTGCAATGCGATCGTCTGTCTCACCAAAACCGACCTCATCGTCATTCTCCTCCATGTTGTTCATCGTTTCAGAGAAGACGCGTATAATGAACTCGCCCTCCTCGTTGGGATCAAAGGTCGAGGGCACAATCAAATAATGACCAGGCGGCAGCTTGAATCGGGCACAAACCTCACGGGTGTTGATAAAATGAGGGGAACGTGCCACCGATGCGCGATACTTGAAGAAGTGGAGTCCTTGCGGCTTCACCTGCATATCACGATCCGTCAGATGATAGATGGCGAAGCCAATGGTCAGGCAATCGATGCCCACATTTCGCTTGCTGCGACGATTCTTCTGCATGAGAGCGACAATAACGGTGCACTTGCCATCGTCATCCTCCTCGTCGGGATCCTCCAGCGTGATGATGTACTGCGGATTGTGCCAGAAGGTCTCCAAGAAGTTGCGACAACCGCCAGCTGTGACGCCCGATGTCCACTCGCCCTCGAACATGGACATCTCCCATTTGCGACGCGAACTCTGCTGCTGTTGATCTGTCAGCGAATCTGGGTTTAGATTGCAAATCTCGACGCGATCGAAATGATTGAGAAAGTCCTGGAAGGACATCCAGAACTCGCCATCACGATCGAAATTCAAACCGATCTCCTCCTTCTGCTCATCCTCTATGAAACGCCATTCGGGCGAACTATCACTCCAAGGTCCACTCCACTCGGCATCGTTGCCCCAAGGGTTACGCATGCGTATCATAGGAATTTTGCCTGCACGATTCCGCGTCGAGATGTCCAACAGACACACCTTTGTTATGGAGTACGCATGTCCACGAATCAATCCCTGCGGTGTCTCCGCTTCGAGCACATGTGGATCCGGCTCCAGGGAGCAGCCCATCATAGAGCCACGCTCCGCGGCCTTGGTCATAATGCTAAATAGAGTTGGCGGCGCCTCCTTGATGTCATACCACTCGGTGACGCCACCAGTAAAGTCCTCCATGGCCTCGCAAGTGGTGCCGCCTAGAAAATAAACGGATATTTGGAGAATGAGATAAAGATAAGGATTGAATATATCCCTTTAGCCCAGCAATCTTAATCTTTAAGCTTACCCTTGAGTGCTTCGTATGAGCCATGTAGCTTGGCATATGCCTTCTCCAATAGAGCACTCCAGAACTCATTCTTCTCGGTGGAGTGCATGTAGATCAGGTCGCCATTTACTGTAGGCAGGCGATCGTCGATGACGACCTCGACCCATTTGCCATATTGCCAGAACTTGAAATGGAAGATGCCAGCATAGTTCTCCTGGAAGTCCTGATCCGGCGGTATAACACGGAAGAATAACTTCGAGTCCTGCGTAAGATTTGCAGCCGCAGCGAGCAGCCAACAATCGCCCAGTTCTCCTTGCTGTACATCAAAACGCGAATAGCCCTCGACAAAGAACTGAGGATCATCGACAATATCGCCTGGACGCAGCCACTGAATATAGCGATCCGGACGGCGCGAGTACATCAGCGATGAATCACTGGCCGGAAAATCTGGATCCTCAAACATGGTGCCATTTGCCACACACGATTCACGGAGCGTGGCAAAATCATCGCCTTGCTTGCTGCGCTGGCGGGTGGCATTCGCCGTCGCCTTGCGTCCCATCCAGAACATATTCTGATTCTCGGGCACTTTGACGCTGGTGAACTGCAGCTCCTGAATGCCCACCGATGGCTCCTCCTCGCGACTGGGTGCACTCGGTGGCGGTGCCGATGGCGCTGGCATCGACGGATAAATCGATTGTGGTGCTGGCGTTGTTGGCAACGGTGCGTACGGCATTGGCATCCCTGGCATTCCCATGCCACCACCCGAGGGATACGGCAATGGCGGATAAGGCGTTGCACTCGGATATGGCGAGGCACCCGGATAAGGCATTGCACTGGGATAGGGCGACGTTGCACCTGGATATGGTGATGCACCTGGATATGGAGCTGCACCTGGATATGGAGATGCACCTGGATACGGAGATGCACTCGGTATAGGCGCCAGCGGTGTCGATGGATACGGCAATGGCATCGATGGCATTTTCGGATACAAGCCCGAGCCAGAACTAGCACTAGGATAAGGCGTTGCCGATGGCTGTGGCATGCCCATGCTGGCTCCGGGATATTCAGCATTTTGGGCACGGACCGTTTGCTTCATCACATACGGCATGCCGCCCATCGACTCCGACGTGGGGTAGGGCAGCGAGGGGTATAGCCCCGATTTGGGTGCGCTCTGCGCACTATCATTGCCGCTGACTTCATTCTTGCTGTAGCCTAGCGCTGCCAGATTGACAAGGCCAATGCCGCTCGCATGATAATTTTTTGGATAATTATCGATGCCGTACATTTTTTTTTTTGGTTGTCTTTGTTTTTTTTTTGTTCACTTCTTAATCTAATCAACTATTTGCAACAATGCTAAGTATTGATGCGCGCTGCGAAATGACAGCAACTAATACGATGCTAGCAGCCGTTGTATGAAAACTGCTGACTCGACTCGGGAAAATATACGTTTTAAATGGGAGAAATATCCAAATTTAACTTTCTTACGAATAGATGATTCACATCTTAACACTTGTGTGTGCCCACAAGTTTCTGCGCCTTAGATTATGCGTATTTCTCCAGTGCTCAGCAATTTGAGCGTTGCATATCCATATTATACTTTTACCTAAATTTTTTAATTTATTCAACTAAACTACGCAATTTTAGTAATGATTCTAAATTCTGTAATTTATTTATTATTTTTGTTCGTGCCCAAAAACTACACTCACTGCATGAGCAGTGTTAAAGCTGGTATTCAGGGATGCATTGCGCGATTTAGTGTTGCCACTATGCAGTGTTTTTTTAGTCAGGGTGGTATCGATAAGAAGAAGAAGAAAGCAAAATGTGATGAAAAGTAAACAATGCAGTAATAATATTTACGAATTTTGTAGATAAAGTGTGCATTATAAACGGCAAAAAGCAATGGATACACAACCTGAGGTGCCCGAGGCACCGCTGCGACCATTCAAATTATAAGTATTTGCCAGTTGTTGATTTAAAGCATTTAATTAAGGTTTTCTATTTTGGTTAGCACGGCGCATCAGGTTGTGAGCCTCACCGGCATCAGTTTCGAGCGACGCAGCATTATTGTAATATATACATATTTAATAAACTTTTCTGGACATGAAATAAATTTCTCAATATTTGCAGGGCATGGTGGAGCTGACGATAGTGCCGAACAATGAGAGTTTACGTCTGATACGACTCAATGCGAAACAGTTGCGCATTTACAGTGTGGTCCTCAACGATGTTTGCCAAGCGGAATTTGTCTACTTTGATCCCTTCCAGGACATTTGCCACAAGGATCCCAAGAGGTTAGTTAGCACACATGACTAGTAACATTTAAATGTGTTTCATCATTTGCAATTGCAGTCGATCGCTGGACGTCTATTCCAAGCAACATTTGACCGCCGCACAAATCACCGATCCGGATGTGAATAATGGAGAACTGCTCATCCAAGTGCCACCGGAGGGTTATTCCCTGATACAGGAGGGTCGCGGTCTGCGCATCCGTATTGAGTTCTCCGCGGAGAGTCCGAAGAGTGGCATGCATTTTGTAATGCCGCCGACATCATCAGAGGATGACACCGCCCAATTGAATTGTGCCCACATGTACACCAATTGCTATGAGAACTCGACGCGACTTTGGTTTCCCTGTGTGGATAGCTTTGCGGATCCGTGCACGTGGCGTCTGGAATTCACAGTGGATAAAAATCTAACAGCGGTGTCGAGCGGTGAGCTCGTGGAGGTGATTATGACGCCGGACTTGCGCAAGAAAACGTTTCATTATACGGTCTCCACGCCGGTGTGTGCTCCAAATATTGCCCTGGCAGTGGGCCCGTTCGAGATCTACGTGGATCCGCATATGCACGAAGTGACGCACTTTTGTCTGCCGGGCATGTTGCCACTGCTGAAGAACACTGTGCGTTATCTGCACGAAGCGTTCGAGTTCTTTGAGGAAACTCTCTCCACACGCTATCCCTTCTCCTGCTACAAGCAGGTGTTTGTAGACGAACTGGACACGGACATCAGTGCGTATGCGACCATGACGGTAGCCTCAGTTAATCTGCTGCACTCCATAGCAATTATCGATCAAACCTATGTGACCAGAACATTTATGTCACGTGCTGTGGCCGAGCAATTTTTCGGCTGCTTCATCACCTCGCATCATTGGTCGGACACATGGCTGGCCAAAGGCATTGCTGAATACTTATGTGGCCTATATTCCCGCAAATGTTTTGGCAACAACGAGTATCGCGAATGGGTGCAAACGGAACTTGCGCGTGTCGTCAAATATGAGGAACAATATGGTGGCATTATACTCGATTGTAGTCAGCCTCCGGCTCCTCTGCCCGTCTCCAGCACAAATCCAGCGGCTGCAGCCAGCAAGCAGCAGGAGATTGTCCACTATTTTCCCATCAAGAGTCTACATACGGTGTCGCCCAAATATGTGGAGGCGATGCGTCGCAAAGCCCACTTGGTCATCCGCATGCTGGAGCATCGCATTGGCCAGGAGCTGCTCATTCAGGTGTTCAACAAGCAATTGGTCTTGGCAACGAATGCGGCAGCCATGAAAATTGGCGCCGGATTGTGGTCCCAGTTGCTCATCTCCACGAATATTTTTATAAAGGCAATTTTCACGGTGACCGGCAAGGACATGTCCGTTTTTATGGATCAATGGGTGCGCACGGGTGGACATGCAAAGTTTTCGCTCACATCGGTGTTCAATCGGAAGCGCAACACCATCGAACTGGAGATACGACAGGATTTTGTTAATCAACGTGGTGTTAGGAAATACAATGGTCCGTTGCTGGTGCAGCTGCAGGAGTTGGATGGCACCTTCAAGCATACACTGCAAATTGAGAATACGCTGGTAAAAGCGGACATCACATGCCACTCGAAGAGCAGACGCAACAAGAAGAAAAAGATTCCACTGTGCACGGGAGAGGAGGTCGACATGGATCTATCAGCCATGGGGTAAGTTTGAGACACAACTTTAAACAGAGAATCAGCTAATATAAATTATATTTATCTCCACTCCTTAGTGACTCACCTGTGCTCTGGATACGCCTCGATCCGGAGATGATTTTATTGCGTGATTTGATTATTGAGCAGCCGGACTTTCAGTGGCAATATCAGTTGCGACATGAACGAGATGTCACTGCCCAGTTTCAGGCGATACAGGCGCTGCAAAAGTATCCCACAAATGCCACAAGATTAGCACTCACGGACACCATTGAGAGTGAGTCTTGCTTCTACAAGGTGCGTTGCCAGGCTGCGCATAGCCTCACCAAGGTAGCCAATCAAATGGTGGCCTCGTGGAGCGGTCCTCCAGCCATGCTGAATATATACCGGAAATTCTTTGGCTCCTTCAGTGCACCGCACATCATCAAGCTGAATAACTTTTCCAACTTTCAGCTGTACTATTTGCAAAAAGCCATTCCGGTAGCCATGGCAGGTAAGTGGGCGAACTATTATGTGAAATATTTATCTATTTAATAATTTATTTATTTATTTATTTGTGTTGTAGGTTTGCGCACCTCTCATGGCATCTGCCCTCCTGAGGTTATGCGTTTTCTGTTCGATCTCTTCAAATACAATGAGAATTCACGCAATCATTATACGGATGCTTATTATAGAGCTGCTCTGGTGGAGGCGTTGGGAGAGACACTCACCCCAGTTGTCTCTGTGGCAATGCATGGCACTCAAATTACGACGGACAGCCTCTCCACAGATGCCAAGTGAGTGGCGGCTAGAAAGCTTTTCGTATGTGAATTCAACTCTCTTGCTTTGACAGATTGGTGTTGGATGAAGTGACACGCCTGCTGAACATGGAGAAACATTTGCCCTCGTACAAGTACATGGTTTCCGTCTCCTGCCTGAAAGTCATACGCAAGCTGCAGAAGTTTGGACACCTGCCCTCTTTGCCGCACATTTATCGCAGCTATGCGGAATACGGCATCTTTCTCGATTTGCGCATTGCGGCCATGGAGTGCCTGGTGGATTTTGTGAAGGTTGATGGACGCAGCGAGGATTTGGAGCATTTGATAACGCTGCTGGAGACCGATCCAGATCCGGCGGCACGTCATGGTCTCGCTCAGCTGCTCATTGACAATCCTCCATTCACAAGGGAGTCGCGCAGCCGTTTGGATCGACCAAATCTTCTCGATCGCCTCTGGTTGAGCATAAATACGCTATCCTGCGACACCAAGCTGCGCTGCGACATTGTGGATCTCTACTATGCGCTCTATGGCAGCAAGCGACCGAATTGCCTGCAGGCGAATGAGAATCAAAGTTTCTACAAGGACCTGATGAAAGACACCAGTAATTCGGGCAGCAGCTTTAAAAAGCACAGCGATACCAAGTCCACAGAGAATGAGCCGGCGGAGAGAAAACCTGCCATGGTCACAATTAAACGCACCGCAACCGAAGCCTTTGAAGTGGGAGATGAAATCATCAAGCTGGAGCGCAGTGAGGAGATCACAGTGCTCGATGAGCCAATTGATGTGCAGGCCTATGATAGCGAGACCAAATTGAACATAACCCCTGCCGATGATGGACCATCGGATGCCAATCTGCTGACCAAGCGTGTCAAGACGGAACTCTATGCGGAGGATGAGAATTCGATGACGGTGCTCGATGTGGCCGAATCTACGCGCTACGATGATAGTTATGATGAAGCCAAATTCAAGGCGGATGGCAGTGGCAAAAAGAAGAAGAAGAAGGACAAGAAGAAACATAAGCACAAGCACAAGCATAAGCACAACAAGGATAAGGACAAGGATCGCGAGCGCAAGGATAAGGGAGATCGAAGGGATCCGCAAATCTCACGTTTGCAGACAAGAGAGGCGGCCACGCCGGAAACTCTCAGCTCAGCGGATAGCAGCAACAGCAACAGTAATACCCCGATACATGTGAACTAACCAATGGGGTGCTTCACAACAACAACAACAATTTATCAGACTAAGTACGATTTTTGTAAGCATAATAGATTGTTCAACATATTGTAAGGTTACAAAAGATTTTCATAATTTCGAATTAATTAATTTAAGTTTAAAAATGGTAATAACTGTATTCAATAAACAGAAACTAAATGGTTTGTTTTGCTTTGAAATATTTGTTAATTCCATTTCCTTGTTGCGTTTGGGATAGCCTGTGCACTCACCAGTAAATCAATTTAGGTTGCTGCATTGACTAAATTTCCCTTTTGTTGAAAATTCAGGCATACTTTTAGAGACACATTTTAAATCAACCTCATACTATGTAAATAAAAAAGATTTGGAATATTTCGTATTTCCCAGTCGAAATCACCAAATTCTTATTTTCTCAGAAACTAAAATTATGATTTGGATGTCCTTTAGCTAGCCCTGGTCAATGCAAAAACATTGACATACATAGGTCCCGCTAGGATTTGTAATATAAGTTCTCTTTAAATCGTTGGGCATACTTTTAGGGGCAGAATCCCAAGAACCATTTAAATGGATTTTCGTTTTATTTTTATTTATTTATAATTTAACGTTATTAAATTGCTGAACATGCAGAAACATTTTTACAATACTTATAACTAGACAAAGGGAGCGAGTGACATTAACTAAAGGAGCGCAACTTATGATGATGATGATGCTGATGATGATGGTGAAGCCTTCGCCGGCTCTGGAGCCGTTGCCTTCGTCTCACTGCCGGCAACAGCCGTGTCCTGCTCATCCCTTGGCCGGCGCTGCAAATAGGTGACACTGCCTCCACCAATGCCCGTTGCCGTCTGCTGCGCCTCGGCAGCTGTGGGCGTGGACAGGATCTTGACGGATGGCTCCGAAGGCGAGGCCAGGGAACGCAATTGATGCTGATGTGGATGCTGATGCTGATATTGCTGCTGATGTGCGCCCAATTGGCGCGATGCCAGACGCATTAGATGCGCATAATCTACGGGCGGATGATTGCGATATTCGGGATGATCCTTCACATACTGCTCATAGGGCACGGGCACGGGAACTGGGACTGCCTTCACCGGATAGCCCGCATCGACGAGTGCCTGGAACTCAGCCTGGGTGAGTGGCTTGCCATTCGGTGGCGGCAAATTTAACTGCTTCACCTCATCCAGGGTGCGTAACTTTGTTGTGGGCGTAACGCGCGAGGGCGTGGCTATGCCAGTGCTTTGGGAAACATAAATGCTCGATTGGGAGGGTGCGGGATGCGCTGGATAATCGATGGGCTGCACTGTTGCCACCACATTGCGCTGCGGCGCATGCTTGATGGGATCCCGAGGACTGGGATAAAAGTGGGCAGATGTCGGAGCCGGTGCAGGCGGTTGAGAACGCTCAACATAGTCCGCAAACAGATGAGCCTTCTCATAGGATTTGGTTGGACTGGGCGTGGGCAGCTTGTACGGTTTGCTGCGATATTGTTTGGGCTTGGGTGCTGCTGTGGGTGGCGTCTCCTGGTAGTAATACTGCGAGGGCTGCGGCTGAGCAGGTGCACCCGTTGGATAAACAACGGGACCGAGCCGCTTCGTCTCATGTTGCTGCTGATGCTGCTGCTGCTGTGGTACAGGATAATTGGGTGTGGGTTGCTGGAAGTTGCTGAACTTGAAGAGGGATGGTATAAAGGGCTGATTATTTGCATCCAGCAGCGAGTTGGGCGTGCTGGCCAAATATGCCTTGGGTTGACGCAGCGCCGGATGGGAGCTGGGTGCTGCTGGATGCTGGGGTGGTGGCAGACGTGTCACATGCTGGTGCTGATGGTGGTGATTGACCAATGTTGGCTCATTGTTGCTGTCCACATAGGCCAGACCGGGATGGCCCACAGAGCCGGGCTTGTTTGCAGCTAGCAGTTTCTCAATTTCCGATTCCAGTGAGGATTTGGCGAGCGGATGATTTGGTAGCGCCTTGTAGCTAATCTGTGGCTGATAGTAAGCGATCTGTGGCGGGAGTGATTGAATCAATTGCTGCTGCTGATGATGATGATGTCGCTGTGGTGGCAGTGGCTGGGATTCATCTTCTTCTGGTTGTTGCTGCTGCTGCTGCTGTGGATGTGGAAGATATTTGGGTCCACTGCGCGAGGAGTAAGTGTTCGGCACCAGCTGCTGCTGGGTCAAATAACGCTCGCGATAGTTGCCCAAGCCCAAAGAAGGCTCCGCCTGCTGGAGCACCTTGTGCGTGGCAGCTGTGCTGTGTATGGGCAACGATTTGGGCGGCGGAGGAGGAGCTGGAGTCTGGGATTGTTGCTGATGTTGTTGCTGATGTTGTTGCTGATGTTGTTGCTGTTGGCGGAGCTGCTCATGATAGGCGCGCGCCTGTAGCTCCTCCTCGAGCAGCTTAAGGAACTGTTCCTCGGGTATGATCTGATACGGTTGCTGGGTATGTTGCTGCTGCTGCTGCTGTTGATGTTGATGTTGCTGCTGTTGATGTTGCTGCTGTTGATGTTGCTGCTGCTGTTGACGGTGTTGGTGTAGTGGTGCTGCCAGTGGCAAGGGCAGCTGATAGGGCACCTGGGCATAAGGATTACCTCGCAAACCCGGTTGCGGTTGCTGTATGGCCACCGTATAGCGTTGTTCTGCCTCCTGTTCCGTTTCCTGCTCCTGATCGACAACGGGTGTGGGCTTCTTGAGGGGAGCACTGGTCGCGGCTGCCTTCACTTGTGCCTTGGGCTGATGTCGCTGAATATCTTGCAGATAAACATAGTGTTGCAACTGGGGCGTGGACGAAAAAGATTAAAGTGTTTTGTGAATGCTTCATAAATTATAACGTTTAATTCTAGTCAATCTGGGTGTGTTTTAAAGATCAACGTCCAATGCCAAACGCCAAACGGCAAACGATTAAATGTATTGCAACGAAATAACAACAACTACATCGAATAAGAGCAGGTTGAGGTGTGTGAAAATTGTGTGGCATCCAAAGTTTATATAACACGAAACAAATGATGTTGAGCATCCGCAGCAATAACCACAACAGCAGCAGCAAACAACCAACAACAAACCACCAACAACCACAACAACAGGCAGACGCCCTCGCATCCGACTGTGCCTGACTTCAGTTGCGGCTCTTGGCTTCAGCTGCTGTTGCAATCGATGCGCTTGTCGGTGGCAGACAAACCATTATTTATAATACACTGTGCAACAAAGTATCGACAAATCATAAACAAACAAGCAGCAGCTTCAAATTCAGTGGCTTAATGTTGTTGTTGGACTGTAATAAATAATAGATATAAATGAAATTGTTCCAATTTGAATGCCTAACTTTCCAACTTTTTAGCGATTCTCACTCGAAATTCATTTAAAAATTCTATCCTAAAAATTGGCACAAAGCAATAGTTCTTTAAGCATGTGTTGACTAATAGACAATCACAATATACAAGTTAATTAACTTAATTTAAGAAATTGAATGGTCAAAATTATTGCGCATGGCCTCCAATAGGGAAAGATGACAATTCAAAAACCCAAAATGTGCTGCACAGTGTTGCCTTCGCAATATTCACATTATTATTGCAAATAAAACGTCAGCCAAGTCAAGGCGCCATCTAACTGAAGGGAACAGAGACAAGGGGCAAATTGGGAGACATGTTGCATGCAGAAGTAGGGTGATTATAACATTATGTCAACTTTCTTCCCACGGCAGCCCACAAACGCCCGCTATTGTCTTCAGTTGGCTGCTGTCTGCTATCTGCTGTCTTTCCGCTGGCTGTTGTAGCACAGTGGTGCAAAGTGTGTTTGATGTGGCATGTTTGTGTCATTTGTTGTTGTTGTTGGTGTTGTTGTCGGGCCTAACGCGTCAACAACAGCAACAATAATTTTGCAATTATTCATTTGTTGTCGCTCGTGACTTACATTTGGGCCTGCAACAAATGGCATTTATTATATTCGCTGGCGCTTTTAATTTTGTTGTGGCTTTTTTTTTTACTTGTAGATTTTGTAATATAAACTTTGTCTTTTTTTGTCTTTTATTTTTTTGGGTAATTGCAATTGCTTTAATCGCTCAAATTTGTTCCTAAAATGATGAAAATTCACAACTCAATTGGCGTTCCCCAAAAATTGGTCAAGGTTTCTAAGCTGGGGGCCAGCGAAAGGCGACGTTTCAATTTCAATTTGAGTTCGGTTTTCTCGTTGTTATTTTCAGAGTGTTTCACATCCTGCATTTTGCAAAGAATCGTGTAATTCAGCTGAGTCACGATCCACAAAGTAAATTTGACGAAAGTCAAGCATAAATTGACCCCCAACACATTTCTCTCCCCGTCGCCACCTCCCTTGAGCTCACCTCTTGACTCTGCTCCAGCAATTGTGCGGCATGTGGACGGGAATTGGCTGCTGCAAAATTGCGCAGCTGCGGCTCCTGATGCGACTCGTGCTGCTGATGCTGATGTGGGGCAATGGGGCGTATGATGAATTGATTCGGTTTCGGTCCATATATCGTCTCCTGACCATCTTCAGGATCATCGCCACCAACTTGAGCTGACTCACTGCGATGATTGGGATAGAGAGACGTCTCTTTGCTGCTCACCTGTCGTTTGTCTTTCGTTGATTCCGCTTCCACTCGGGGCTGTGTGGAGGCGGCGCTGATCTCGCTGTCGCTCTTGGGTGCAGCCTCCAGCGCCTGGACGCCAAAGTGGCCTGCACGTGGGTGGACAGACAAAGTGACAGATATTTGTTAGGGAGCATGCAAATAGAAAGGGAATTCAGTAGAAATGGAAAGTGCAGTGCACCGATTTATACAATTATTATTGGCATTTTACTGGTACTTTAAAGAGCAGTTAAAAGTTCCCCATGCCACTCTAACATATTAATTTTTGGCTAAGATACCATTTCAAATTAAAGCTGTTAAACTTTAATTGCAAGTACTTCACATTTTATGTTTTTATTTATCCACCAAATCTTCAAATCCACAAAATAGCCATGTTATTAAAAGTAGTACAATTAAAACTGATTGTTAAATTTTATTACAGATCTCAATTGTTTTCCAGAAATACAAAAATAAAACGATTTCTGTTTTAATTTCTTAACTAAAAGTGAACAGTCGAACTAAAATATATTAGCCACTTCAAGACACAATATATAATAACAATAAACCTCTTTTGACGGATTAAGTTCTTGATTGATTTCCACATCCTGGGGACATTAATGTTGTAATATAAAAAAATGTCAATTTCATTGTACTGACTCAAATAAGAAATAAACTCAATCAAATATGTAAATGAGAAATATATTTGTGATCTAAGCTGAATACAATATTTACAATATTTAGCTGTGAAATGTTATGAAATAGGAAATAAATTAATTCAAATATTTATGTGAAAATATATTTGTGATTCGAGGTGAATTTTTGGAATACAAAATTCAGCTTTGAAATTTGATGTGGGAGTTAAAGCAACCGGGAAGGTCGTCTCTTCCTCTTTGAATGCAAATATAAAGTTTTCTATGAACTCGACTCTATTAAATATGTAAATATTTCTCATTGTTTCCAGTCAGTGAAGATCTCAATCAGCAAATTGCAAAACAAGGAGAAAAATAAACATTAACATAAACACAGCACTGAATTTTCAATCACGATTTTGAAGTTTGTTTTCCCTTTCGATACACTTACCCAGCAAAAGTGTTAAGGCCAATATTTGAATTCTCATTGTAAGTCGTTGTTGTTGTTGTTGTTGTCGGCAACGGACTAGTATTTGAATATCTTATGCAGCAAGTTGTTGTTTGCTACTTTCACACTCACTTCGGAGATTTCCTCTTTTCCTTTTTATTTTCAAATTGAGATTACTGCATTAAGCATTGCTGGCTGCGTGAAAGAGACAACAGCAGAAAAACACACAATTTACAATATATAGAAAACGAAAAATAAAACGCTCACGACGATTATAAGCAATTATATAATAATATGTGAAGATTCCAATTTGTGATCGCTACTAGCCAATTATTTGTGCCTGTTGCGTTTAATCCTTGGAAAGGCATGCGAAAGCGTGAATTTAAAACGCCATTATTTGCCTAATGCCGATGACGATGACGATGATGATGATGATGATGATGATGTTAGCGACGATTTACCGTTTTTTAATTTTCCTGCCTGTGTTGGCAGCTTAGCCGTAGCAGCAAAATGCGGTGTCTTGATCGCGCGCGTTGCACGTTCGACAAACGAATCTTTGCCATTGTGCGGCCAACACTTGTATTTATAAAAAGCCGCACAGAGCCGAGTGGCCCAAGACCGAAACCGAACCGTTGTCGACCTTTGCGGCGGGCAACAAAGAGAAAGGTTGGCGGCAAACAGCGCCAACAGCAGCAGCCGCTGTAGAGGCTTCTCTATGGGTTACTCTTTATTTTTGGAGTGGAGTTGAATGTTGCCTTTGCTTTTGCATTTGCAGAGGGGGCTATTTTGGTTAATTCGAACGTTGACGGCGGTCCAAACTGCTAGTTAGACGCTTGTTTAAATGCCCACCCGTGCATTTTGGGGGCAGCAGCCAGCCAGTCAGCCAAACAGCCTGGAAGCGTTTGCTGCAGTCAAAATACTAACGTGACACTAAATTGGCCGTCTCCGCCGCCCCCTGCTGCTGCTGCTGCAGCTGCTGTTTAAGCCTGGATCAGGGACTGGGCATGGCCTGGCCTGCTCGAGAGGCTAAAGGGCACATTTGTGTTTTAGTTGGTGTTTAGCTGTGCGGCAAATTGTGTGTATTATATATTTAACAAGCTCCACAATTTGCGCATTCGCATTTGCATTTGCATTTGCCTATATTTAATAACGCCCCCGAAACCAAGTTCGCTGCCTAAGTCTTTCGTTTGACATTTGCAATTGCCACCGGGCAGCTAGCGCGATTTTTATACACACACCGAAAAAACGAGTAGACTACATCGAAAAACTGTTAAAACTAATCTTTTTTTTTCTCCTTGAGCATTTTTATAGTCTTGCCTTACTTTAGATGCACCTGCAAAGAGTCTGCTTAACATAAATAAATAATTTATGTAATTCAATAAAAAAAAAATATACTTTTAAGAATCACATGTGAATGGCACTTGAACCTGTTGCTTTTCCTGCTAGATCCGACTGTTGCTTAAGATTTCATGAGCGCAACATTAGCTAGATTTATTTAAGCCAAATATTTTTAAATGCTACATTTATTTAAATAGCCAAGGAATGTGAGCGTTTTTCTTTGCATGCAACTAAAGATTACAGTGCATGCGTGGGCTTCAGCTGCAGCTTCAGTTAGAGTTTGGCATCAATTGGCAATTTGGGCAATTGCACAGCGAATTAAATTCAAACTCTCTTACCCAATTGCTAATTGCCTGTCTTCGTCGCTTGTCGCTTTGACTGTCGTTGTTGTCTGTTGTTGGTGGTGTCAAAGTTAGCACGGTAGCTGTGAAATCTGGCGCTGAGGAAATGGCCTGGTCAAAATTATAGACTTGGCGGCATTTCCTCATCCTTAACAAATTGATTAAGACAATTGCGCTTAAAGCAATCCAAATAAATAAGTTGATAATTATGCTCGGAAGATCTGTGAAAACTGTCTGGCAACATTTGCGCAACAGCAGCAGCAGCCGCAGCCGCAGCAGCACCAACAACATCGATCAATTGCAGGCAACAACAACTAGTTTGGGATTTACTTATTATAAATTCAGCCAGTTGTTGTTACTGTTGTTGTTGTTGTTATTGTTAGTTTGCTCACATTGTCATTTAGTTGTCTGCGTGTTGCTTGTGAAATTGTTGCATTGCCTGCCAGACGAAGACGACAGACACATAAAAAAAAACAACGATGCGATCAGCAACAACAACAACAACAGCAACAACAGTGGCAACATCTTCTTTTCTTTTACTAGTATTTATTATTATTGTATTAAAGGTTTTTTTTTGTTGTTGCCAACTCTTTTTTTGTGGCACTGCTTTTAATTTAAAGCAGTCGTTTTTTTTTCTTCTGGTAGCTACCAGAAATGCAACAGTTTGCATTCGACTTCACGTAAATCAATGATGATCATGATGATGATCATGATGATGATGATGATGCTGATAATCGTGATGATGATGAGCTGGACGATGAGGTTGCTCTGTAGCTGCTGCTCTCGGCTGCACTTCACAGTTTGGCATTTGCATTCAGTACGTTATATTTTTTATTTTATTGGTGGAATGTTGTTGATGCTTTTTGCGGTCGACAGTTTTATGCTCTACATTTTATGTGTATAAATTTTGTATAAATGCGACAGGCTGCGCGACTTCGGACAGAAGTCAACCTTAGCATTTAGCTTATGCTTTTTGATATACATACTGTAACTTCGAAGGCAAAAAAAAAACACACACACACACACAAGCTGAGAGATCTTAATTGGCAGACTATACGTGAATCTATTTCAAGTTGTTGTTGTTGTTGTGGTTGCTTCTGTTAATGAAATGTGGTGCTGGACAATGGGAATTGCATAATCGTCTTGCTTGTCGTGCAGATGTCAATTGTACAAATGGACAAACATGTATAAATATGTTATGTTAGCTGATTGTTGTACCTTTACCGCTATTTGTCATGATATCGCTGGTAATAATAATTATAGGTAATCTATGTGTGTACATAATTTAAATGTAATTAAATGACTATTTAATTAACCATTCCATTTTGTTTATGGTTTTGTAGTGTATTACAGAAGCTTGCCAAGTACTTTAATTGGCCCAGTCATGTGAGTTTAGGTGAATCTGCCTTGTTAAGAATCTCTGTTGGTTAATTAAAAAGAGACAAAATTTCGCAAAAAAAAAAAATGGCAGCTCGTAAAGCTTGTATTTAATTTTTATTATACAACTTAAAACTAGCTAAATTTAGTTGATATTTTATGTTAATTACTTATGCATCTAGAATTTGGATAACGTGCTACTTAAAAATGTAATAAGTTAACATTTTCAATTGCATACTTCGGAGAGCATTTTTATTTCGTTGTATTTATAATATTATTGCGTTACCTGATCAGCTTTATAGCTATTGCCCAAAAGCAATAACTCTCACATATCCGATTAACTTATCCAATCGCATTAATCATAAACGACTGTCAAAATAACATTAGCATTAATTAAAGCGTTTTGCGACATTATAAATTGCATTCTAATTTATGATCAGCTTGGATATAAATACAATTAATATGGCTTAAAGTTAAGCCTAAACTGTTTGTTGGTTTGCTTGTTTGGCCAGAACCAGTCGAGCGTAAAACTGCCATAAACATAAATAAATTCGTGATTCATGAGTTGCCCGACTATAATTCGCCCTCGCCAAACAAAAGAGACGACTCCCATATCTGCTGAGCAGCAGCAGTATCTCCACTTCTGTATCTGTGTCTGATTTTGAATCCGGGTTCCACTGAACCGTGATACCATACACACACAAATACCGTTATGTATGCACACTCGTCTGCTGCATAATTTGCTAATGAATGTAGCGTTTAGTCAACTGTAGACAATTTGGACTGCCATTACATGTTGATGTGGGGGCAAATAGTATTTTTTGGTCTGACTTTTGACTCGGCATTACTGTTATATGATTTGCGTTTTCCTGATGTTTTTTCCAAATATTTGCGGCTGCCGAGCCAGACAAGTGTTTCAATTTTAATTTCATAAACACAGACCGTTAGATGAAATTAATGGCCATGTTAAGTGCTGCACGCTTGGCCAAAGTTGAGATTTCCACTTGCACTGCGTTCATTTATGATCAAAATATGTATATATATATATATAGATACATGTATGTATGTGCATATGTGCATTTAATGTTTGATTTAATGCATCTGATTGCCCCATCAGTTGCCACTAATGCGTTCGATAATGAGCTGTGGCAGACAATTGATAGACATATGCTTATAGACTCCATCTCAACACAATCTGGACGACCTTCCATAAATTTATTGACTACAAAATGCCAGGGGGCAAAAGAAAAGCACAGGTGAATGTTAACAACTACACTCAAAAAAAAAAATAAGATGTTTGCATTCTACTGCGAACAAATTTAGAGGAGATCTTGGAAATGAGAAAATTGTTGTCCATTCTTAAAACATTTTACTAAAAGAAAATCAAATGAAAAGACTGTTAATGCTGATCACAAATAGATATGCCTTATGGGATCGGAGACACTTCGCTCTGCCCATCACAACACTTTTGCACAACACCATTTTGCTCTTTTTACTCATCGTCAACTAGTTCAAGGTATCAATAGTTAATAGTGAATATTAACCCAGTTTGTAGCGTGTGGAATTTTAATTTATTCTTTTGATGGAAACATTTTCCTTTTTTCCCAGTGTGAGCATTTACATACTATTAATATGGTGACAAGAGAGTTGGGCGCACAAAAGCATTACTAAACTAAACAGAGATTGTCGTTTGCACAATAAATTGGTGACTCTTAATAAAACTAAATATAAAGAAATCAGAAAAGCGTTGCAATAGCAAATGCAGCCCAAATACCTATAGCGAAAAAAAACATAAAACCTACAACAACAACCAAAGAGTTTAGCCCAAACAATGCAACAAGTTATGAATGACAACTACGATTATAGTATACATATATATATATATATATATAGGTGCATAGAAATAATCATAGAAAATAAACAAAAAAGGTTTTCACACTACAAAGACGGCGGCGACAACTAGCGAAGCATGTAAACTCGTCTTTGGCTTAACATTAGCAATATGCCCCATCCCCCATTTAACCCGCCTGGGGAGTGGCATGCCCCCAAGCGACTTCATTTGCATTTTGGGCGTGAGAAGAATGAATGAGGCATGCATAAATATGACAAACAAAATATATATATACACAAATATATGTATATATACACAACACATCTTTCCCAGATGTAGGTACACCTGATTTTGGCTTTAATTAGACCTAGTAGTGCAACCGGCACCGCCCTTGCCGTATCTCTTTGCACATCTATCACATATATCCCATGTGCTGTTTTTCTTTTCAAATTTGCGTGCCCAGAAATTATTATCTACCGTGTGATGTAAGAAATTTTTATGCAAGTCCAACTAAAATTGATGCGGAACTTGGTGAATTTCATATGCGAGCGTGTGTGTGTATGTGTGGGAGGGGGATATTTGCTTAGAGTGCAACGATGGCAATTAGCATTTGGGATTTCCCAAAGATCTGGCGGCACTCTGGCCATGGTTTATGTGGTCGCACAGCAATTAAGTTCTTTTTTATTAGCATGCCTTAAACGGCCGACTGATCAGCCGCCACAAGGCTGCCAAAAAGAGTCGTGTGAAATGTTCACACATTACACAGTTAATCATCGCATTGAGAATGGGCATGTAACATAATAATTACACATGCATGTTTGTGTAGTCATTTAAATCTAATCCCAGTCGTAACCATTGTGAATGAGCAAGGATTATCGTTGGCAATTTGGAGAAAAGTGCATAATTATATCGATCACACTCTGTTTGCCATTTACCAGCACTGGCTCGGCAACTTTTTAACAGTAATTTGCCAGCGGCCAGTTATTTGTATTTGATGTGAAAAACAATGACTTTAACGAAGTTATGGCCGCGTCTTACAAAACCGTTGATTATCAAAATGTTTTTGGACAACAAATATAATTTTATATACACGCACACGTCAATGTATGCAAATTCCATCATCTTTTGAGTGCCAAGGTTTATTACAAGAAAAAAACTGCTAAGCATATGGACACAAAAAAAAAATCAAAAACAAAACAACGATGAGAAAATGTGCACAAGACAAAGCAATTTTTGCTTAAATACCAGCAATTAGGCACGCACCCGCACAAGAAAGAAATAAATGTCTTTGAAATTGGCCAGCACATTTAACAAGCTGACATTTCAATGGAGTCGCCAAATGTTTTAATTCAACAAAACACACACGAGAAATGAGAAATGTCAATGGCCAGCGGCGAAAAATGCGTAACAATTGCAGTAAATAACATTAAAATGCGTTTCGCTGGCATTAACAAAATACTACTTTTTGTGTTTTTGCAATCAGGCTAGGAAACTTGATTCGGCCAACAAGCTGCTGCCACCTTGGCATTTAAAATGTGGCAAAGTGCAAACAAACACAAAAAAGCTGTACAACAGGAAGAAAAAAAAAATACAAAACAAAAAAGTTGTTCAAATTTCTTAATAGAAGAGCCAAAAACCTCGCAAGCAAAATATAAACAAGTTGCAGCTACAGATTAAATGTTAAAACAGTAACGGGCTACACAACTGAAGCCGGCAAAAAATCAAAATACAAACCACTAAGACAAAAACCGGATTTGTGGCACAGAACAATGCGCGCATAAATCTCGCGACAGTCAAGCTTGCAATTTACCACAATCGGCTGAATGAGCGATTGTCAGGGATTAACGTCACACAAGCTGGACGACAGACAGACAGACGGTCCCCCATCTGCATATCAAAGGAAATAAATAAATAAAAATAACCAACCGTTGGCTGGCATACGAAATCAAATCAAAGCATGACATTGTGTGACGCGGCGCTGTCCAATTTAGTAATTATAAAAGGAAGCAAGAGCGAGGAGAAGGAGAAGCCTCTATTTATATTAACGCACAAGTAGCGCTGTTAAGTGGCACATATTGTGTAATATATGGCCACATGCAGACACCTTGCCACAGCTGTGGAGCCGACGTCGGCTCAATCATCATACGCGACATGCTGCAGTGAAAGTTAATTTTGCGAAAAATTATGAAATAAAATGAAATGTATTCGTTTTCCTTTCAGTTGTGCCAGCTTGCCAGCCAGCGATCGCATTGTCTTCTCCGAGCGGAAATAAACAAGCAACAATAACAACAATAAGTAAAACAGTCTCTACACAAGGTTAATAAATACATCCGATAAAATAGGCGGCGCTCCAAAAACAAAAATTCACTTAATCAAATTAAACAGCTGCCCATTTTTCAATACTCTCTAAAAAAAAGCTACTGCCCTGCACACAAATTGGCCGATAAAACAATTTTCGCTGTTTCATTGTTTTTGATGGTAAATTTTCAACTTTAGAAAGGCTCCAAAAAAAAAGTGCTCTCGATATGCAGAGACACAGGTGGTTTTCTTTAGGCTTTTTGCATCCAGAAAATGTCTGATTGTAAATGTTGTAACTTGTTTTTTGTAAGAGTTTTGTGTTTTTATTTGTTGCTGCTGCAACCAATTCACTGGGCTTTGGCCAGTTGCAGTTCATCTACGACGCTTGGTGAATGGGTTGTTGTTGGTGTTGTTATTGTGGCAGAGTCGGGTTCATTTGCAGTCGGCGGCTGTCGTCTTGGTAGCCGCCTTGATTGCCGCAGCCGTGGTGCGTTTCACATTGACCAAGACTTGTCGTTTCGTCGACGCCGGTCCAGGTCGACTGGCGGCCTTGCTGGCAGCAGCTGCTGATGCAGCTTTGGGCGTCGCTGCTTTCTTGGCTGTGATGGTTGGTGTTGTTGTTGTTGTTGGTGGTGGCTTGGTGGGTGTTGTTGATGCCACAGCTGGCTTTTTATCAGCTGCTTTGCCGCCGCCCGTTGACGGTTTAGTCTCCTTTGTAGACTCATCGGCACTGCCACTCGCGTCATCCTTGACATCCTTGAGTTTATTCTTTTCACTGCAATGTTGGATTCATATTATTGTAGCAATTGTATTCATTCAAAAGGTATGAAAACTTACCTTTCGATATCAATGTTTAGCACAGATTCATCTTCCTCCTCCTCTTCTTCGTGGCCCAGTGGCTCCAAGTCGGCCAGAAGATCACCCAGATCCTTGTCCACTTCCTCCCACTGTTTTATATCGTGCGTCTCTTGAGCATCGTCATCGTCGTCCTCATCCTCCCCCGCCTTGCCATCCATTTGGATGTCCTCCTCAGCCTCAGCCTCGTCAATATTCTTCTTCATCGGCTTTTTGCCCGCCTCGTCGTCGTCCGCATCGTGCTCATCATCGTCGCCAACCTCAGACTTGGTTTTCTTATCAGTCTCGTCCTTGTGACGCAAATAGTTCTTAATGTGCGAGTGTTGCAGGCAATGCTTCTTTGTGTACGCCTCCAAGGTATCGTCGCCGCCCTCTTTGGTCGAGTGATGATTGCACAGTTCGCAGTAGAATGCCTCGACCGCCTTAATGAAGTCCAGACCGATGAGGCCACGCTTACGGGTCTCCTCATCGTCGCTCTTCTGAGCCGTTTCAGCCTCCAGCAGCATGGCATCGACATCCGCATCCATGATGTCATCATCGATCTCGCCCACCGAATCCACGGTGAGGAATTTGTTCAAATCAATCTCGCGCTCATCCACACTATCCTCCGATCCCGATTCATCATTGCGCGCCTTATTCTATAGGTGCACCGAATCGAGAAATATATAGATAGATTATAAAGAAATATGGAATTAAAATTTGTTACACCTTACCCGAATATGATCCAGCGAACAGCGATGATTCTCATACAGCATCGCATTCTTAAAGGCCAGATGACAGGAGCCACAGTATGGCATCAAGAACTTCTTAATCGTCTTATGATGCTCCGAAGCCTGATGCATATTCTTCGGCTGGCGATATGCCAAACGGCAGAGGCGGCAATAACGGGACTCATACTCCTCCTTGCTATTCTCCTCGATCTCACGCTGTGTGGTGCGCTGACGAGCCCGCAGCCGTTGCAAATCGGCTCGTTGCCTCAGTGCCACCGTACGCATCGAGTTCTTGTGAGTGCGCGAGTTCAAATGATAATGGTATTCCTGTCAAATAATATTGGACATATAAATAAAATATAAATAATATAAGGATATTGTTGGAAATGGGAAACAGGTATTTGAGAACTTCTCTCGAAATTTAGACTTGTGGAGAGTTCTTTAGTTAGAATACACCTTAAGCAAGTTCGAGTGTATAATTATATATATGCTCGTTCACTTACCTTAAAGGTTACGCACTTGATGCGGCAATGCACGCAGGTGAGTTTGATGAAGGTGCGCTTGCGCACATTATTGTGATCATCATCCCGATGACGCGAGGATGTTCGTCGCTCTTTGCGCTCATCATCGTTGTCGTCCTTGTCCTTGTCCTTGCGCGAGGAGCGCTCCTTCTTGTTGCTGGTCGATTTCTTGGACTTGGACTCTTTGTCGTCGCCGTCTTTTTCCTTTTTCTTACCTGTCGACGACTTTTCGGCATTGCTCGCTGACGATGATGATTTGGTGGTCCCCTTTTCTTTGGGCTTGTCGGCGACATCGGCCGAATCTTCGGTCTTCACCTTGGCCTCATCATCATCATCGTCATCGGAGCCGGCTGATGCTTTGGCATTCTTTTTGTCAGCATCAGCCGAAGTGCCAGTGCCAGTATCGTCGTGCTCCTGGTCATCGTTCTCATCCTTGACCTTATCATCATTGGTCTTGCCGCTTGCCTCGGCATCATCCGAAGCCATTTTGCTGCTACGCTGCTTTTTGCTCGTCGACTTTTTCAATGAATCGCTGCTCTTCTTCCCCTCGCCATCTTCGCCAGCGACATCCTTATCGTCCTCATCATCATCGACTTCGCCATCATCATTGTCATTGCTTTGTTTCTTCTTGTTCTTGTTGTTCTTCTTATCAGCAGCATCTTCATCATCCCCATCATCCTTGTCAGCATTATCAGAGTCATCATTGTCATGGCTAGAATTATCGCTGCTGTTCCCTCCCTGGCGTTGACGCCGCAACGAGCTATGGAATTCGAATTGAATTTTTTTTTTTTGGTTTTGGTTTTTGTTGTGATTTTTTTTTTTGTTTGTTTGGGGGAAGGCGCAAATGCAAATTGTTGTGATAAGTACACAATACGAATATTTATAAGATGATAAGGCTAACAAACAGATCTGTTTTTTTATATAGAGTGTGTCGGCCTAGAGGTATGATATATACTTTAGAGTATATATATATATATATATATTTATGTTTGATATTACAGAAGATTATATACGAACGTGTTCTCGCTCAAATAAACATTTTCAATTTGTGATAATAATGCTGCCAATATAATATCTATATTATATAGTTCTTAAACACTCGGGATTCTCACTCATGTGAATGCTTTTATATAGTAGAGATATAGTATAGTATAGTGTTCATATCACACACATATATCACAACATATTTTTGGTGATCTCTCGGGCGCTTCAGTGGCACATTGGCGTTACGTACTTTCAACAACTATCAGCCTTGAGATTTTTACTCATCTTGAGAGAATATTTTTGGTCGACTTTTATCAGTTTTGGTTATTTTTATAAACGTTTTTTTTTGTTGGTCTAATTACCTTTTCAGCTGTTGTATCTTGAGGAGGCGAACGCGATCTTTTTGCTGTGCATAGAGCAGCTGGCGGCGCATGGTGCGCAGATCATTGGATTCGTTGATGCGCACAATCCTCATGGGGCCAACGCCGCGCATGCCACCGCTGTTGCTCCGAATCATGCCGCCACGCATCGACATTGAGCCGCGTGGGCGCGATATATAACTAGTGCCGGCAACACTGCGGATTAGCGGCCGCTTTGGTGGACCCATCGATGAGTCGCGCTGATGATGTCGCTGCTGGCTGCCGCCGCCACCATCATCTCGTGGACGATACGAACTGGTGCTCATGCCACCACCACGATCATTGTTGTTGTTGTTATTGCTGTTACGATGATGATAACTCGATGAGGATGAGCCACCGCCCATGTTCTGCGATGACGATGATAGGCGATCGTTGTTGTGATCATTTGACGAGGACGTGCGACGGTAATCCTATTGACGATTCATGATGAATAGGAAGTAGGAGTGTAGAGGAGCATTGTTTTTTTTGGTTTGTTTTTTTTGGTTTGAAATTCGAATAGGTATATATATGTATATATATATAAATTTCTTGTTTATGATAAAGAATTGCTCTATATATATGGTATATATAGATATAAATTAGGTTATCGTTATCCTGGAGCAAGTGTGTGTAGTAGTAGTAGTAGTAGTAGTTATAGCATGATGAGAACAAACCTTATACTTTTTTTTATATGGTCTAGATATATAGCAAGTTATCTGTTGTCGGGACGGAGAAATTGCCTGCTCTGCGGCAGGCATTATTAGGATATACGTATATATATATTTATATATAAGATATAGTAGATACACAAACATATCAATTCATTTCATGCTTTTCTATGCGTATAAAATACATATATGTGAATATATTTCGGTGTGTGGCAAAATCTTTGCTATATGCGGAGCTGCTGCTGCTGCTATCTATCCATCTATATATTTATGATAGATATATGTGCAATTTAAATTGAGTTCTTGCGTTCTCAAAGTCTTTTTTATATATGCTGACTACTTTGAGTGCGTTTTATATTATTTATATTTGTCTTTCCATTTTATATTATTATTTTATACGCTCTAGAATCCGGCGTTAAACCTTCACAAAATAGTGCTATAAATATTTGGAAACTCATTAAAATTACACAGACAATCAAAAAACCAAATGCAATCTTAGCAAAGAAAAACCTGAAAACTAATTTTTTTTTCTGTTTTTTTTTGGGTTTGGGTCAAAAATAAACTTACGTCTTGGCGCGGCCGTTTGCGGTCATCGTTGCGATCGCGTGACGAATCCTGGCAAAGAATGAATAATAAATGAGTCAACATAAACAAATTGTAATTTTACGCTGGTTAATCTTACGTAGCTGCGCTTGTGACTGGAGCCGGAGGAATCGTAGCGTCCACCGCCCGTGCTCGAATTATGATGATTGTTGAACTTGTCACGATTGTTGCGATGGTCAAAGTGATCGTTGGTGTTGTTATTGCCACCACCACCACCATAGCGATTATTGCTATTATTGTTGTTGTGATAGTTCTCGTAGCGTCCACTGTTGGGACGATAATTGCCCTGGGTGCGAGTGTTCACGTAATTGCTAGAATTCCGATTGTTGTAGTAGCCACCGCCACCACCACGCATGGTGGCACCCCCTCCACGTGGAATGTAGCCGCCGCGACCACGCATCCTACTGCTGCACCAAAACACACAAATTAGGGAAATAATTAGAATTGACAATCGGCTTATCTTTTTTGATGCCAAAGAACACCCGGTATTCCAGCACCGGCGAAAAAAAAAAAATCGATATTGCCCGAACACAATTACAAATTGTGCACGCATTCACTGCACCGCACTCACCTTTCTTTTATACTTATTAGCTGCCTAAAAGATTAAAATTGCTATCCTGTGCACGTTTCTGCAACTATTTTCCAAATATATTTGAGGTATTAAATCACAAAAAACTGGCAGTAGATGTCGACAAAAGAAAATTTTTTTCGACAATGGCCTGCGTGCCAGTGATGGACAAGCAACTTATCGATTTATTAGATATGAACTGACAGATCAGTGTGGCCAGATGTCGGAGAGCACATAAGTACGTAATATGATGATTATTGTGAATCATTTAGCGTTGCCAGATCAATTTACGGAATAGCGCAAAATAATTTAATAATTGCACTATCAATATAATTCAGATTTTGTGTAATTCAGTACATTAATATGTCCTTTACTCAATAGAAAGCAGCGTAAATGTATGAAAAAATTAATGCTAAATTAAGTTTTACATATGTTACAGTTGACAGCATACACACTAAATACTCTTTGGGGGCAAGAATGAACTTCGTATTCGCATTTAGACAATTCCCGTCGGCCGCACATTTATCGGTGGTTGTGGTGTTCCCGAGGGTCTTGTCATAATATCAACAGCGTTCTTGAAGAGTTGCGTTTTGACGAAATCGGTGGCAGCACTGTTCAAATCCTTGCTAGCTCCATAATTGCACTTGACATAGCCATACAAATTGGCCGCATTCAGCGCAATCGCAATCATGACCAACAACAGCCACTTGAACTTCAGCCCAAACAGAGCCACCAGGAAGAAGAGACCCCAGAAAAGGGGACACAATATCAATCCCAGCCAAAAAATGCGCTGCTCGTGTTTGTTGATGCGACTCTGGAATGTGGAAGACTACAGTTACAGTTATCGTTTATTGTTTGCAAACACTAAATATTTTTGTGTATATTTTCGCTTACATTCTTCGACTCGAAAACCCAATGCGATTTGCCATCGTCGTCGACATAATTCCACCAGCGCAATCCGACCAAGAGACGGCCCGAGATATTCTTCACCGTCCAGAAATCGGCGGACAGAAAGAGCACTACAAACACAAAAGTAGTGATGAAGGAATCGCTGAACCAGCCGCAGAACATGTAAATAACAATCGAGGCGCCGCGGAAGAACAAGTGGAAGAAGGTCACATAAGGATGACTGATGACGAAGAGTAAAAAGTGCGGAAGAAGAAGAAGGTAAACAATACATTCATACAATATGTATATATTTGACGCTTTGCTTACGTGTATTTCTGTGGTGCGGTGCTCGGATCACGCATCTCATCCTCCTCGCCAAAGGGTATCGTATCATCGTCCAGTAATGGCACCTGCGTAAAAAAGAAATGTAATCAATTAGCTCTTGCATTTTTATCATATTAAAATTATTTATTTTTTGTTATCTCTGCTTTGTGGCTTTCGGTATTGTTGGCAGTTCTAACAGTTCCAATTGCTGCGTTTTCATTGTTAGTGTGGCATACATACATTTCTTACCGTTGCGGATGCCATGCTTATTGTTAATATGGCTTGACTAACGTTTCTCTATATATTAATTAATGATTGAGCGTAAAAAATTAATTTAATGCATATTTTCTTTGCTCGCTGCTTGCTTAGATATGTGCATATCGCACTCGGACTGTTGGCTGTCATCGATAAGTTATCGATAGAGTAGCTGGGCTGATGTGGCAACGCCAACCTCATTATTGTTTACATTTTGCTCTGATAATAAAGGAGAGCGGTCTTCTGAGCGCAACATAATTTTTTATAGTTTTTTTTCGTTTCCAATCTACACAACTACAATAATCTAAATTATCGTAGAAATGTGCAGTAATTGATAAGAATGTTACAAGCTAAATACGCCATGCTGGCAATAAACAGTTGCAGTTAACAACACGCTGAGTGCACTTTCAGAGTGACATTGATAAGCAGCGAAAAGCGTACAGAGTCAGAAGCAGAAGAATTCAGTTACGTACAAACCGCCCAACCAAACAGACGTACAACAAATCAAAAAACGGCAAGTGCTCAAGTGGGAGGAGGTCAGCGAATGAATGAATGAATGTGCGTGCGACAAGTGCAAGAAACTAGTTACGATAACAACAGCAAAAAACGCACACTGAAGAAGCACCTCAGACAGACAGATAGAGAGAGAGGTCAGCGATCTTTAGCCAGCAGCTCATCATTTGTTAGCGTGTGCATATGTATGGGTGTGTGTGTATACGTGTGTGTGTGTGTGTGCAGTTAAAAACAAAAAAAAAACACATTCGATTTCAAGGGTAGCCGCAGAAGCAGAAACAAAGCAAAAGCAACGTGTATTCATCTAGGTATCAACACATGTCAGCAGCATTTTAGCTAGATAATTAATAATAACGTTTACTAAGTTGAGTTGAGACGCAACACACACTCAACACGTACACAAAGAACCGTTAACAAGAATTCGACTTAGTGTAGAATATTTTTTGGTGACGTCAAGTGCGAATTTCGCTTTAAAATTTAACCCAATTTTCACTTTTGCAGTTATCAGTTATCAAAGCACACTTGCAGCGAAAGGTTCTATTTTTAATACAATGGCTCCACCCACTGTTCTGGTCACTGGCGGCGCTGGGTATATTGGATCGCATACCGTGCTGGAGATGCTCAACGCTGGCTACAATGTCATCTGTGTGGATAATCTGTGTAATGCGTACAGCGGCGGTGCATCCAAGCTGCCCGAGGCATTGAACCGTGTCCAGGAAATCACCGGCAAAAAGGTCAATTTCTATCGCGTGGACATCACGGAACGGGAGCAAGTGCGATCAGTGTTCCAGGAGGTGAGTTGTTAGCTCAAAGTTTGACGTGGCACATTCCATCATCCATTTAGATGGATACATGTGGCACATTTCAACTCGGAAAATTTCCATATTTCTTATCAGACATGTTGCGTCTGCTGTTGCTGTCGCGATATCAGTTTGCTCATGTTGCTTACTCAATTGTTTTCCACTTCCGACGTGTCCGCTACAATCGGATTGCATAGGCATTTGACCTCGCGTCACATAACTCGATGTGCTGGCAACGACAACGTCAACATTGACGTTGCACTTGAAGAAGTCGCAATCTGATTGTAGTTAATCTATCTGTTTACTAAGCATCAATTGCTTCTGTAGAGGGTATTTTAATGCCATAAGCTAAATAAGTAACGCTTTTCGAAATTAAAGAGTTTACACATATATATTTATAATTCATTAAATATATATATAGACGCACTTTCTTAAAATTCACTCAATTCTTATCAAACTCCCACATAATTGTGGCAATCCCAACATAAAATTAAAAACTTATCACTAATGGACTCTTTAATTAAAAACGTTTTCTTAGAAAACAATTGAAGATAAAGTAAAGGCAAATTAAATGGAATTTAGTCACACTCCGTAAATAACTTTATCTTACGAACAACTAATTTAATCTTCAAGATTACTACAAAACCAACCGATTAGCGAGTTTATATATATTTAACATTTAGATTACTATATGAAGGCTCAATATATTATATTTAATTTATTTATAAAATTGTTTCCGTAAATCTTTCAACTCAATATTAAATTCTGTTGTCTTCTCTCAATTTCTAGCACAAAATCGATATGGTTGCGCACTTTGCGGCGCTGAAAGCTGTTGGCGAATCGTGCCGTATACCATTGCAGTACTATCACAACAACATGACCGGCACCAATGTGCTGCTGGAGGCCATGGCCGACAATAATGTCTTCAAATTTGTGTACAGCTCCAGCGCCACCGTTTATGGTGAACCAAAATTCTTGCCCGTCACCGAGGAGCATCCGACGGGCAATTGTACATCACCCTATGGCAAAACCAAATATTTTACAGAGGAAATCCTCAAGGATCTGTGCAAGTCCGATAAGGTGTGAATGTATAGCATATATCAAAAATTATCAATTAAGCTAATCATTTGTATTTTGTATAATATCAGCGTTGGGCAGTTGTCTCGCTGCGCTACTTTAATCCGGTGGGCGCACACATCAGTGGACGCATTGGGGAGGACCCGAATGGCGAGCCGAATAATCTGATGCCCTACATTGCCCAGGTGGCGGTGGGTCGTCGTCCCAAATTGAGCGTTTTTGGCAGTGATTTCGCAACGAAAGATGGCACCGGCGTGCGTGACTACATCCACATCGTTGACCTGGCTGAGGGACATGTGAAGGCCTTGGACAAGTTGCGCAACATTGCCGAATCTGGTTTCTTCGCCTACAATTTGGGCACTGGGGTTGGCTGCTCGGTGCTGGAACTGGTGCATGCTTTCGAGCGAGCCTCCGGCAAGAAGGTCGCCTATGAACTGGTCGACAGACGTTCCGGGGATGTGTCCACTTGCTATGCGGACGCGCAGCTGGCGGAGACGAAACTGGGCTGGAAGGCAACGCGCGGCATTGATAAAATGTGCGAGGATACGTGGCGTTGGCAGAGTCAAAATCCCAATGGTTATGCCAATAAGTAGTTTCAGCATGTAGCTAGCATGCCTCATTTCGTTGTCTGTTCTTGCCCCCCCTCGCAAATGCGTGGCAAGCTGTTTCCCTCCCCCCGCTTTAATCTGTACGCGTGCCACGCTCTTTCTGTTAGCCTCGCTCTTCACTAGAACTTGAGCTATTTGTAATTATTTTAATTAGCAAATTGATTGCGTATAAAACTAGTTGTGTATATGTTTTTTTGATTTTTGTCCAATTTTTAAGTGCAAAATGTTACAAAATTTAATTATGTATGTTTGTGTGTGTGTGTGTATAAACCCATAGTAATTGGTAATAAAAAAAAATGGCAACATCTGCTGCGTTATCATTGTTCAGTTTATTATTAGTCAAAAGGTCGGGAAAAACACATCATTTCGGTGTCTAGAGGCAAACATTTATTCAATGCAATTCAACATTTAAAAACTGATTTTAAAAATACTTAAAAAATACATATTAAAAAAAAAACACATCTGCATAAGTAACGGCATGTTTATCACAATTATGTAATATTTAGTTTTAAACAACTTTTTGCGATCTTTTTGTTTGTTTTGGTTTTTTTGGAATGCTGCTGATTGTTTTAAGATTCTTGTTTCTGGGTTGTTGTATAAAAGTACAAAATTTACTTTAATCCTGACATATTAACGAGTATATCTCACTATTCGATATGGGCTCAGAGAATGTACAATGCGAATCATAATTTATACACTTTATGGAGTCGTTGTGAACTTGGCTTATGTTTATATTAATGTGTGATTTTGGCAATATGTTTTTCTTTTTCTTACATGGTTTTCTTGGCAATTCGTACAACAAGTGGAGTATTTGTATAACAACCTAATATGGGATTTTGTTTTTCTTTTACTTTTTCGCTATCAACTTAAACCAAGTCAAAGAAAATCAATTTAACAAGAAGCTTTTCTACGCTCTACATTGGTTTTCTGTTTTTTTTGTGGCTAAATATATGTGTGCGCGATATGCATATATAATAATGTTGTTTAAGGTTTAATTATACGTATGCTTATAAATATAAATAAGTATTCGAGTAGTTTTCCAAAAGATCCGCTAGTGATTGAGATAGTTTCAGAAAGAGACAGGGAGAGATCCATAGCAACGCGGGAGGCAATTTCTAGTAATAATAGTTATTAGTGGATTTCCATATACCACTTGAATGCTGCTGTTTATTAGTGAGAGGACCAGCCGAATTGCAGTGATTATGTCGATGTGACACCTTTGCGTGCAACGAGCATATTGAGTATGGGATTTTTCCTTATATAGCTAACGGCCTTTTTATGGGTGACCATTGTGAAATCGTAGCCATTGCATTGCAGTATCTTGTCATGGATGCGCAAACCAGCCCGGGCAGCTGGACTGCCCTCGTGAACCTCCGTCACGTAGATGCCCTAGAAATTTATGTATACATATGTATATCGTTGAGCATTGATTAAACTCTTTTATTGTACGTACATAATCCGTGTAGCCTTGCGGACTCTTTTTGTAATCCTGATCGATGCCGCCGCCTATTTTAAAGCCACATTTAAGGATCTCTCTGCCCTCCTGGTCGTAGTCTTTTTCCTTATGCAGCGTTATGGGAATCTAAGCCAAACAACAACAATATAAATAAAGCTGACTAATAGTGTGAAAGTTTATTTATGGCCAAGTCTCTCATTCAAATTCGACCCAATTACACGCACACACTCACACACACACAATGTGCCCATATTTATACGGGAAGAACGCTGTTGCTACCTGTATGTGTAAGTGTGTGTGCGTAAAATTTACAACTTACGCTTAAGCATTCCATTGCCGTGCCGGCCTGATGCTGAAATGCCATTTTCGCCATGATTAGGGAAGTTATTTGTTTATTTTATTTAATGCCCAGCGAATGTATATAAGAATTTTATTTGTTAATTTGTGGAGTTGAGAAATTCGAGTCGCCGCCGTCGCCTACAAATCACAAAACTGCTTATTCTCTACTGCATCACAAATGGTTAGTGTTGCACAGCGCCCAAACCGAAAAATCAACATTGCTTTTGTTTTGTATTCTTCTTTCTTTCTTTTTATTATTAAATTTACATAAATAAACAATTGGAATTTGGATATAGTATTTAGATCTAAGAGCGCCGCATGGCCAACATCGTATTAATTTCCCAGATAATGATGCGTGTTCTGTCAATAATCTCGCGCAATTGACGATTTTTCAATTTAACCGTTTCGATTAATTCCTGATTCTCTTGCAAAACTTTGCGATATTCATCACACTGGGAGGGTTCGATACGGGGATCGGGCTCATCCCGGTAGGGAATCAGACTCTCCGCATTCATGTAATCCATCCCAGCATCATTGCACTTCTCGTAGATGATGCGGACTCGCTTGAAAAGCAAACGAATTGTGCGAAAATATTCCTGCACTTTTTTCTCAGTATTATTGTCGCGATGCGAAGTAGGTTGTATATTCTTCAGGGCGGAGAATACCTCCTGGAAGCGTGATGCAATATCCTGCACCGTTTCCTGACCCAATCGCGACAGCTGCACTATGTTAATCTCCTTGTGCGGATTGGGTTGAGAAATGGCGAGCATGTTGTTGCCGCCACCTGGTCCACCAGCTGCACCTGCGCCAGGATTATGCTGTTGTTGTTGCTGTGGCATATTGGGTGGATGCTGTTGTGGACCAGGCACCATGCCCACTCCTTGCTGTGGACCCATCATCTGTTGCTGCTGCGGCATATTGGACATGGGAACGCCGACGCCTCCCTGCATCATTTGTTGCTGCTGCATCTGGTGTTGCGGCGACATGCCCATGCTTTGCATTAGACCGGGTGGTCCACTCGCATTGGGATTCATTTGCATCGAGCCGGGCCCTCCTCCAGGTCCTCCCATCATGTTCATTTGATGCTGTTGCGGCGACATGTGCATGCCTGCGCCACCCTGCATAAAGCCACCGCCCATGGGCATCATGTTGGGGCCACCGCCACCACCACCAGCACCACCACCAGGTGGTCCTTGATTCAGTTGATTCTGCCCATATTTCCACATTTTAGGCGCAACTCAAGAAGACTCCAGCCAAGCAAAAAAATACAAGCAAATGTAATTTACCAACACTAAACACGAGCAAGTGTTGCCACCTCACAAAATATCGATAAGTGCAAACAGTAATCGGCTGAACTTATCGGTCAAGCTAAAGCTGCTTCCAAAAGAGTTTCAAATTACTGGCTGCCAATTTTGGTTCCAGCGGCTGCAATGGCAGACGAAGATCACAACGGATTTGGTGAGTGGGTGAGTCTTTGGCCAATCAAATGGTATTCAATGATCAGCAACCAACATTCGCTTTTGCAGGGCGGTTACTTTGAGGCAAAAAAATCAAAGCTCGAGGAGCAATTTGCTGCCGCAAGCGTTCCATTTCGCAAATCGAATCTATTCGGTGGCATTTCCATATTTGTCAATGGCCTGACCAATCCCACGGCCGACGAGCTGAAGCGTATAATGATGGATCATGGGGGCATCTATCATCACTATAAAGGACCACACACGAAGTTCATCATTGCATCCAATTTACCCGATGTGAAGGTGCGCAAAATGGACACCAGCCGAATCATTGCTGCCCAATGGGTTGTGGATTGTGTGCAGCAGATGCGGGTGGTCGACTATAAGCCATATCTCTTGTATACCAATCAGAAGACGACACAACCACGTCTCAATTTTGACAAGGGCAAGAAGAATGACTCGACTCTCGGCAATTCAACTGACACCGAGGAAACCGAACTTAATGGCATACTCAAGGAGCTGCAGCAGACTGTGGCCACATCGCCCGAGAAGCACATTAGCCATATAACCAATTTATCTGCCACCACAACGAGCAACCATCCGAATAGCAGCCACAGCGCCCGCACCGCTGTCGATCCAGAGTTCCTCAGTGAGTTCTACAAAAAGTCACGTTTGCATCACATTGCGACACTTGGCGCCGGTTTCAAGCAATATGTGTGTGAGCTGCGTCAGGCGCAAGGCAACAAGCCGTTTGAAAAGCGAGGTGATCTCCGATCACTGCTGAGAGAAGATGTCTCCTCGAAAACACCCAAACGTTATGTGATGCACATTGATATGGATTGTTTTTTTGTATCTGTCGGATTGCGTTCGCATCCGGAGCTGCGTGGGCTGCCCATTGCGGTGACCCACTCGAAAGGCGGCAGCGGTGCCACCGAAGTGCCAGTGCATCCTCAAGCCAATCGTCAGGTGGAGCGGGAACTCTTTGCCCAGCGTTTCGAGCAGCATTTGCATGACAATGTGCGGGCGGATAAGGTGCGCAATGGATTCCAGAAGAATATGTCCTTGTCGGAGATTGCCTCGTGCAGCTACGAGGCGCGGGCCAAGGGCATCAAGAACGGCATGTTTGTGGGCCAGGCCCTCAAGCTGTGCCCCGAACTGAAGACCATACCATATGACTTTGAGGGCTATCGTGAGGTGAGCAAGGTGTTCCATAAATAAAATAAGACACTCTGACATGATCCATTGACAGGTGGCCTTTGCGTTGTACAACACTGTGGCTCAGTACACACTCAATATCGAGGCAGTGAGCTGCGATGAAATGTTCGTGGACTTAACGGATGTGCTGCAGGAACTCCACGTGGATGTGATGACATTTGTGACCCATCTACGCCAGGAGGTGCGTGATAAAACTGCCTGCCCCTGCTCAGCGGGCGTCGCTGACAACAAGTGAGTGGGGTACGAGTCAAGTTAATTAAATCTGCTAACTCTTTCACTTGCACAATAGACTGCTCGCTCGCATGGCCACCAAACTAGCTAAGCCCAACGGACAACATCTGCTGCAGACAGATGATGCAGCCATTTATATGGGCACGTTGGCGCTGGATGTGCTGCCGGGAGTCGGCAGCAGCATTACCTACAAGCTTAATCAGGCTGGCTTGAGCAGCTGTGCTGATGTGCAGCAGGTTTCGCTGGTGCGCCTGGAAATGCTGCTGGGCAAGAAAATGGCACAGACACTCTATCAAAACTGTCGCGGCATCGATCCACGTCCTTTGGTCTACGAACAGGTGAGATGAAGGTATACAAACCAGCTCGTTGTTAAATTTTATGTAATCTTCTTTTAGCAACGCAAATCGGTTTCTGCTGAAGTTAATTACGGCATACGCTTCAGCAAATACGAAGAGCTGGAGAAGTTTCTCAAACAGCTAAGTGTTGAGGTGCACAGTCGTCTGATGGAGATTAAACGCAAGGCCAAAACGATCACCTTGAAGCTAATGGTTCGCGCTGCAGAAGCTCCCGTTGAGACATCCAAGTTTATGGGACACGGTATCTGCGATAATCAGACAAAGTCTTTTATGCTCAAACAAAGCACCGATGATGTGGAAATCATTACGCATCTTGTGCTGAAGATGATGAAGGACACCAGATATCCGCCACACGAACTGCGTGGCATTGGCATCCATCTCAGCAAGCTAGATGATGTTGTCGAGTCGAAAAAGGAGAATCTCATCATGAATATGTTCTCCAAAATCTCCGAAAAGCAAAAGGGTATGCCTAACTTTCTTTGTCACTTGACACTTGACAGTAGTCATTCGATGTCTTTTCAGATAAATCAACAACTGTACCAATCACAATACCAATCAAGCCCTTGGATACGAAAACCAACTCGGAAAGCACCAATATGCTTAGTTGGCTAAAAAACGCAAAAACGGCAGCTGCATTCAAAACTCGTAATATGTTTAAGGAAACTGAAACGGAACCAAGCAAGCTGAAACCACCCAAAGATATGGTACTCGACATGACCAAGAAATCGGCGGGACTTATTCCAATTCTAAGCGGGGAGTCAACAATATCCAAATCCTCAGCCATTTCACAATTTGATCCAGATGTTCTGGCAGGGCTACCGGCGAAAATGCGGCATCAGATTCTCAGGAATGCGGATGAATATTTGAAGATTTCGGAAGATAACAAGTATGGGAAACGAAAATCGTCCTCACCACCGCCGGCGCCACCAAAGATAAGTGTCGCAACCTGGGCTAACAGTACTTTGAACCGAAGCGATCTGCAGCCATCCACATCGAAAGAGGGGCTGGCCCGGCAAAATAAGCGTGTATGTCGTCCCGATCAGATTCCAATTCTAAGCGGGGAGTCAACAATATCCAAATCCGCAGCTATTTCACATATTGATCCGGATGTTCTGGCAGAGCTACCAGAGGAAATACAGCATCAAATTCTCAATTCTCCGGATGAATATTTGGAGATTTCGAAAGGCAACAATAATGGGAAAAGAAAATCGTCCTCAACACCGCCGCCGCCGCCACCAATGATCAGATCAATGATCAATGATCCCGATCAGATTGTGACCGACTACATGAAGAAGCTGCCCCACCACATGCATCCCGCAATTTTCCAATATATCACGTTAAACAATAAGCAGGAGGATGTGGAGCCAACTGTTAAACGGCCGGAGAAGCAAACCAATGTCTTTGTCAATCCCAATTACAAATCTATGCTGGCCACCTGGGTGAAAACGAAGGCGGCGCCCAATCCCACCGATGTGAATCTAATCTATCTGAACATTTGTGATCTGGTCGTCGATAATCAAATGGATAAAGTCTACGAGATCATGAAGTACTTTTGTTGCATCATCAATGCGAAGAGACGCAATTCCTGCCTCTGGCACATGGCCTACAATGACATCGAAAGCAGCATACAGGAGAAGGTGCAGGAGATTCTCAACTGTCACATCTACATTAGGGAGGCAATCGATTGCTGCAAGTGCAACAGCTTAGAAGCTGTTCCTTAGTTGTTCCTTGTGAATGCCACATGAGCTGAATGTTTCTTTTGTAGAAATAAGTCTCTTTTCAATGTCTACTTAAAGTATTCTCATGGAAGAAAAACAAACAGAAATGTTAATATTTAATTAAGATGGTTTTGATTTTTGAGTTTCATTTAGCAAAAGTTTGTTTGCTTACAAATATTGAAGCTATTTGAACTATTTTTAATGCATAAACTGAAGCTAATGAAAGTATGCATTTGTAAGCAATTTGCATTTAAATGGATTTTACTTTGTTTAATATAATCTGGAATGTTATTTTGCTGTTCATTATTGTTGCCTCAAAATGTTCTCACGTTTATTATAAAATTCACAATTAAGCCACAATATATCGATCTAAAACAAGTTGTGTACAAAAACTTGTAGCTTAAAGGCTTTAAATTGAGCTTTTGTTGAAAAGCAAGCAAAGCAGTTAGCGCCAGTAAGCAATTGATTGTGTTTGGGCCATAAATTTATTTATAAATTGTAAGAAGGCCCGAGAAGAGCGGTAATTAATGTCGTAAAAGCAGCAAGCAATAATAATCGTACAATGACGACGCTGGCGTTGATAACTTCATACATAAAAGCCAGCGCACAAAGCCAAAGCATTCGCTAAAGACAAATAGGCCAGGCCAACACCTGGCGGAACTGGCAAGTCATAATTTGCACTTTAATGAAAGCGTCGCTGCGTTGAGATGCGAACTGCATGTAAACTGGCAAGTCGAGCCGATCCGAGCTAAGTTAAAGTCACTGCAGTTAATCGCCAGCGACGTCGATTTGCCGACCAACCGGACAGCGGGGCTGTAATATGTAATTGATTCGCATGCTCCGGCTCCAAACTCAGGCACTGCCAACGGCTGAACAATCTCTGCCCCCAGTTCCCAGCCCCACTTGACAAACTATAACAATTACAGTGCCAGGCAATGCAACCCCACACCAGATGCATCTGTGGAGCAGTCGCTGCAGCAGCAGCATCAGCGGCAGCTGGCACTGGGTAATTAAAAATAGTCAAGCTGCATTTCTTCTGCCGCATCCGGTTCGTTGGAGTCGCCATCGTTGTTGTTGTTGTTCTCGTTGTGGGCTGGTCTTCTGGATTTACATGAGCCGCGCTTTGTCTGATTTAATTATGTGCGCAAAAGGCGTCGTTGTTTCATAAATTTTATGTATCCTGTCGACGGTCCGCAAAACTACAGTAGTCAGTAGTCAGTTCTGGCCAGGCTACAACCTGAGCAACAGTAGCCGGTCTCCCGTCTGGTTTTACACACATAAATATGTCCTAGTCGGGAGATGCAAATGTTGTCAAGTTTTGATAGACTTGTTGGCAGCGTCAAACAGTTGCCAACATGATTTGTCAACGAGGATACCACGAGTGCACACGCATCTCGTCAACTTGCCACAATATACATACATGTGTGTACAAAGGAAATATGCTGTCATGATGTAGTCAAGATGCTCTCAGCCCACAATCGGCTTAAACTGGTCCGGTTGCACAGTGGAATGGCTCTTTGGTCTTGTTTCATTTTCTCGTTTGACTCTGCATGAATTTCTCAAACTAGAAAAGGTGCGAAAATTTATTGAAAAATTTACTTTGAATTTGCTTTACTCTTATCTTGATATGTGATCTTAATAAAATAGTAAAATTATTTTAGGATTTTCCATATAAACTCTAATTGTAGAATACATTTTCTCCACTTTTTATTTTAAAGCTAACATTTTTTATCTTCTGGCTCAGTTCCAACCAAGTTATTATCTCATTGGAAGCCTCTCTACCGTTGGAGCCTTCTTTCCAAGCCCTTACCTAAATCAAGCCAATTGTCTAGCGGAAAACCCATTTCCCAGCTGACTTAGTGTGCCTATTTTTCCCACGATGCGCAGAACGCTAACAGTAGCTGGAAAAACTGCTGGAAACTGTCAAAGCTAATCAGACGCGGCACTCGCTGCGACAAGATCACTGCCGAAGAGACTCGCCAAAAACTCTGGCCACATGTAAATATGCATAAGGCACAGCAGCAACAGCAACGGCTACAGCAACAGCAGCAGCAACAATAAGCAGCGGGATTTGAGTCTGCAACATCAGCATGAGCATGTTGATAATGGGTCGCTGTCGCAGACTCTTGCTACCAAATAAGCTGAACGACAACCACAACAACTGCAACAACAACAGCAACAACAACTGAAACTTTTGGTTGCGTTGTTGTTTCAGATTTTTGCCGCCAAAGTTTTGCAAGTTGGGAGTTGGCAAGTTGCGTCTATGTAAAACTTCTAGCCAATTAACTTGGCGACCGGCAGACGAAGCCAAATGCTGCCAAATGCAACCGCAACCGCTGCTGGTGCCTTATGATTAGAATCGACGACAGGAGGCCGCCAAACAACAGCAGCAGCCGCAGCAGCAGCAGCAGCAACAACTAACCAAAGCTAATGAACCATGTTGCCGCTGATGAACCCGAGCTGATTAATGATGCTAGCTCGGCTAGCTGGATGCTTGGTTGCTAGTTGGTGGTTGGTGGTTGGATGTCCGGGCTGCTAAGGGAACTTACATACAACTGTGTGCAATTTGGAGTTTTGGAGTTGCTGACTGTGCTACACTCAGAAAAATGTGTTTGTTGCATTTAGAAAAGACCACTGAAAACTAGAACTCATTTTGGTTTATTGCAAATATTTTCTAAATTCATTAAATAATTTAAAACGCTTGCCTTAAGCGATAATCTGATAATTAACATTTGTCACTTATTCAATACTCTTGCTAAACTCATTTTTTAAATATTTATTATTTTGTATATCCTATATACTGGGAGTGTTGCAAACTAACTTTAAGTATGACAGTTTTTTAAATTTTGTTCCTAATTTTTTGCAAGTGCACCTGATACCCGAGGGCAGCTAACAACTTAACTAGCTTGAATGGTGGGCTTAGGGTTGTGGCCAAAACAACAAAATAACGAAAGAAAAGAAAGAAGCAAGACACAATTTTTCGGCCAGCTGTAGTAGTAGAAGAAGATGCTGACAAAAGTTGCCCACTTGGCTGCTAAACAAAGGCCGCAAAAGGCGCAGGCGCAGGCGCAGGCGCACCTGAGAATGTTGATAGCCCCCATGGAGCCTGAAGGTCCAAAGACTCCAAATAGCAACTACAACAGCAGCAACAACAGCAATAACAACAACAACCACTTCAACTCAAGCTCAAACTCAAGTCCAAGTGCAAGCCGTTTTTTATGCCACTCAAGCCGTCGACAAGGCGACCGAAAACAACAACAACCACAACAACAGCAAACTGAACTCTTGGCCAAGTTGGTGAAGTTGGCAGGCAGTAGGGCTAAAAGGCTGTTGCTGATTGTTGCAGCCGTGGCTCGTTTGCGGGGCCCTTTATCACATGCGCACATCATTTACTGAACGCAGACGCAGCTTTGCAGCCGCCCCCCAATCTCTTCTCTTCTCTTCACTGCTCTTCTCTGCTCTTCTCGCTTCGCGCACTTTAGCAATTGTTGGCTCTTAAAAGTGTTTGCGTCGTGACAAAATCAATGTTGCTGCCCAGAGAGTTGCTCGGCTTATGCGGCCTGTGACAGCCGCATTGGACAGTGATTCATGGTTTATTAAGCGCATTATGCCGCAGGATACTTTGAAGTTTGACCAGACAGCAAAAGCAGCAGCAGCAACAAACAGGCGGCAGTTACAGCTACCATGGGCGTAGCGAGAAGGGGATAGATAGGCAAATTTAACACCTGTTGAATTCGAGTGAAGTAAACTTTTCGCTTGCTTAAGTATAGATGAAGAACTTGAGTCGAATTTACTTTATAAATACTTTGCTAAACACCAGATAAAAAAATTAATAAATTTCTTCAAATTTTATACATTTTACAATTTATTGCGTAATGTTAATATTAATATTAATAATACATTTAAAAAAGCTTGATCTCAAAATGCAAGGGTACAAAAATCCCCAAAAATCATAAAAATATGTTTAAAAAAATGTTATAAGTTATTCAATCAGATAAAATGTTCTTATCATCATTAAAGAAATATTCTCAGATGTTCACAGAATATATTTTCCATTCATTTGCATATAAATGATTTGAATAAGCATAAAAAAGATAGGTTATTTAATCGAGTTTACAAGTTGAATAAAATTATTGCCCATAAATAAGCTAATCATTTATATGCAGAGCAATTATTCTGGAAATCACAATTGCTTTAAATTGAGGCCTTGTAAATCCAAATGATGTGCATTTCAAGTAATATCTTTTCCCATTCCCCCAATAGTTGAGCTCCTTGCTACGCCCATGGCAGCAGCAGCAACAGCAGCAGCAACAGCCGGGGGAGCAACCGCAACAGTTGCTGTGTTGCACGTGTTTAACGTAGCCCTTCAAGTGTGGCAACTGTTGTGGCCGCAGCAGCAACAGTTTTGCCATTGGCATTGGCAATGAACACTTGGGCCGGGTCTTATGCTCCCCCCTGCCCCCGTTTACCATCCCTTCTGTATAGGCGTACCGCCTCTTCACTTCAGCAATTGATTACTTAACATGTTTTATGCGTACGGCAAGTTATGTGGCGGCGGCGACTGGCGCGTTAATTTGCTGCCTGCTGCTGCTGGCCTTGGCTTGACTGCCTCTGACACTGCCTTTGCCTCTGCCACACAGCCACTTCACAGTCTTGGCCAAAACAAATTGCTGCGCGGCAGGCGCTGGCCCGTAAATCAGCGCACAAGTCAAAACACATCAACATCAGCATCGACAGCCGCATCAGACAGCAGCAGCAGCAGCAACCACAACACTTGCCCCGGCTAGACAAACAACAACAGCAACAACAACTCCCACATGGGCGTTTCAAATGCGCCTCAAAGCTTAAATCAATTGCACACACAAACACACACACTTGCACCTTTATGTTTGTGCCACGTTGCATGTGGAATTGGAATTAATTATGGCAAACAAAAACAGCAACAAAAAATTCTCTCGCATCAAGCATTTATTCACATTTCCGAAATCTGAGTGCTTAGCTGTTGAATGAGATGAATTGCCAATAGCCAAAAACAAAAACAATATAATAATAAAAAAAAGAGATGCAGGCAAGCGATAAGAAATGCGCCGAAAACGCGTTGGTTGATTTATGCAATCTGTGTATGCAAGCTGCTGCTGCATATACCCTGTACCCTCTAAAGTGTGCAGAGTGTTTTGTTGCCACGTAATTAAGTAAGGAACGATCATCATGAATTTAATTGATGTGGCCATTACAGAGAGCCACTCAGCCCGAATCTGAGAAGCCGTTAATAGCCGGGTAGCGGCGCATATCCAAGGAAATTAAGCGATGAGTTGGGCTTTTAAAAGATCTTAACGGAAGCAGATCCACAAAATATCGTTTCAGCCAAATACATCTTAACAAGTGGATTATCATGTGGAGAAAGTTTCATTGAGTGATTGGCGACCAATCCATTAATGAGCCAATCCAGCGTAGGAAATATGGGAATACTTTGTCATATGTGGAAATCGTGAATTTAGCCTGTATTAAAGTAACAATCGAGGTAAATAATAATATGGTTAAGATATTGTAAGATATTTTAATCAATCTCATAAATAAGTCTTTATTCTTATGTACTCGTAAACTGAAATTAATATCTTTGGTTACTAACATTTCTTTAAGAGTGTACTCTTGATAAGCTTAGATGCAGCGAAATTTAGATAGATATCTTAGATAAGTCTTCTCTTCTCAGCTCTTTTTATTTTCTCAATTATTCTTCTTTCTTCTGCTTAAAATTATATGTTAACTGCAGCCCAATAAAGGTTCCTTAAGCTGGCAGAACTTAGCCTGATTTATAACCTATATATCTTTGTGTTGAAGAGGGTTACTTAAAAGATTCCTCTGGCAGACACCCCACAAATATAGCTATATATATGTTTATGTTAATTTTCTGCCACTTACCACTTCCTTATCCCAGTTTCAGTCAATGCACAGGGTATCCTTCTAGTCGAACATCTTTAAAAAAGACACTTGGCAATTGCATTATGTATGCCGAAAATATGCAAATTGGCAATTTGAAGTGTGAACGCCGCCAGTGGCAACCAACAACAACCAACAAACGGCAAGCAACAACCAACAATCAGCAACCAACAATTCTGTGAATTATGCCAAAGAATTGCCATCAACAGCGATGCCGACGCTGACGGCAACGTCAACGCCAACGCCAACGCCGCCGCCGACGTCGGCTGCACTTGTCATTAGAATGCAATCGAAGCGTCAGAAATAAATTACAAAACCGTGTAAAGTGCAAACTGGACTCGCAGTTTTGTATTTGTTTTGTTTTTCCAATTTTCATTTTGTTTATTTTTTTATTTTTTTGACGTTTCGTTGGAGCTCTGTAATCGCATTTATGGCCACATAAATCTTGGCTAAAATTTGCCGTTGCCTAACAAAGTTGTCGTTGTTGTATGCAATGAGTTTATTTATATATGTATTTTATATATAAAACATATACATACATATATAGTTTTTTTTTAATCAATTGAGCCGCTCTTAAAGTGAAACTGGTCCACGGCAAGCAGCGCATGCTTTGATTTATATACGTGCTCTCCAACGTCCGACTTTGACTCTGGAACGAGATAACACAGCGCGCTTTCACGCATTTTTAATGCCACCACTTGGGCCTGGCTTACTTAGTGTGTGCTGCTTGCAATTTGGCCTGCAGTACACTCGGCAAAAAAGTGTGTCCTTTTCGCTATATTTTATGCATTTAAGAAATACTTTTTATTAATAACATATTTGATCTGAAAAGTACATTAAAAAAAAATATATAAATTATTATTTATATTTTCTTACTTTTGAACTTAATTTTTTTTTAAATTATTACAAACAATTTTGCAAGTGCTGCCGCAATAACCAATTGAAATCGCCATACGATCCGCAAGATTGTCGCGTGCAAATGCTGACTTGTAATTGAATTGGAGTTCGCATAAGAAAATATGCTAAGTATGTAAAAGAAAAAAAATGAGAGACACGCCCCTTTGTCGACGGTGGGCGGCAGCTGACAGCTGGCCAGGTGGCAGGTGCAGTCAGACATAGTCGGAATGGACGCCTGATAGGGGTGGGGGGAGGAGGGTGCTATCTGGTAATCGCATTCGGATGATTAGTCACTTGGAAGGCGCTGGCTCTATGTTGAGCTGATCAAGATATCATGACATAAACATTGCCATTACATCAGCACACAGCATTTGCGGAAAAGCAATCTGTTATATGCCTTATTATGCCATAAATGTGACGCATAAGAATACGGAGTATGCAAAACGGGGAATGCCCGACTGGGATATACTCAAGATATACAAACTGACGCAAGGAACAGCTCAAAACTCAATTTTCACCTGTTGATTTATTGCCGTTGGCAACTTCAACTGCTGAGAGGCACCTCAAGGAAGCGGCAAAGAGGTCCTTGGCTCTGACAAGAAAAATGCTAGTTGAAAGGGAATTCAAAAAATTAACAGTTGAAATGAATAATTTTACTTAAGTTGTGTTAATTGGAAACAATTAACGAAGGTTCCATGAGAGAATTGTTTGCTGCATGGTGCAGTCGCAAGGTAGTAAATTGGCTTTTGGCACATTACACTCAAAAAAAAAGCTGTTATCTAATGTGAATAAGCTTACTTTCATTACTCTTGCTACTTTCACAGAAGGAAGACATATTTAAAGTATTTCATGGATGAATACGATTCTTTAGAGTCTGCTTTCTGTTATGGAGAATTTTCAGCAAGGATGTCAGCTAAACAAGTTATATGTATGTCAATCGATCAATTATAACACAAATCCCTTTTTTAAATAGGTTCAGCCCACTCGAGTTGCTGCTGTGTGATTTCACCCACTCTGGCAATATATGGCAACTATTTAATGCGGTATCTAATGTGCACAAGCCCATGCAAAATCCAATCAAGGCAACATTTAGTCATTCCGAATGCTACATAAACTGACAGTCTATTTGTTTTATGTCAAGCCTTGGCTTCAGTTTGGGGGCAACAGTTGCAGTTGCAATTGCCGGTTGCTGCCTAACTGTCTCTGTCTGTCTGACTGTTTGGCTGGTTGGCTGCTTGGCTGCTTGTTGCTGACACGCCTGCAATTGCTGGCCGATATGAATCACAGCAAAAGTGAACGAACTGAGAGTAGTGAGTAGCATTATCTAGATAAATAATTATTCAGCTTAAATCGAAATCGTAATGAATTTTTATTTTTATTTATATACATTTTTTTTTTTTCGCTATATTGCATTTTGCGGGAGTGTCAAACTGACGGCAATACGCGTTCATTGTCAGTGCTTCGTTAGCAATATCTTGGACTGGCAACATGTTGCTGCCCCAGCGCATGTTGCTGCCTTAATTGGACAGCGATACAAATCGCAGCAACAGCAGCAAACAACTGCGATTGCAGCCTGGCCATGGGCATGGATCTGGGCAATGGGCCTATGCTGTTGCTGGTGCGGCTGTCGCTGCCACGCCCAATGAAAACACCTGCAGCCGTTTACATGTCGAAAACACTAAAAGCTGATGGCAATTTGTCAAATTTCCTCGCTGAACTGAGCAGAGCTCACTTAACGCCCCGTCCTGTTTGCAATTATCCTTATTAGCCAACTCCCCGTTTAGCTCTTTTATTTTTGGGTTTTGGGCTTTCGGGTTATTTGCACTGATAAATGCGCACCTTCGGGGCAGCATCTCTAAATGGTGAGCAGAACGCGCCTAATTACATGGATACGACTATGCCGGCATGGCAAACCCTTTCGCCTTTGCTTCCAGGAAGGCCAATTTCACACCAATTGGGTGCGGTGTCCAAGAGCTTTGCCTTTGGGCCTGGCCAAAATGCTTGTATGCCCTGTTCAAGCATTTGAAATGGTCGCTAAGCTTGCACAGTTTTGGAAGAGTTGAATTTTGAAATATTTACTTATTTTAATGTTATGTTAACTATGATCAAAAAGCCCATGCTTTTTAAAATCAGTTGAGTTTTGACGAAGTTATGGCATTTTGAAGATTCGACCTATGCCCAGATATCGATACATCGATTTTCAGGCTATAATTTTTACTTGTCTTCCGACCTCAAATTTCGTTTTCAACTTTAAATGTACGATTGATTTAGGGGCAAAACTATGATCAAAAAGCCCTTGCTTTTTAAAATCAGTTGAGTTTTGACGAAGTTATGGCATTTTGAAGTTTCGACCTATGCCCAGATATCGATACATCGATTTTCAGGCTATAATTTTTACTTGTCTTCCGACCTCAAATTTCGTTTTCAACTTTAAATGTACGATTGATTTAGGGGCAAAACTATGATCAAAAAGCCCTTGCTTTTTGAAATCAGTGGAGTTTTGACGAAGTTATGGCATTTTGAAGTTTCGACCTATGCCCAGATATCGATACATCGATTTTCAGGCTATAATTTTTACTTGTCTTCCGACCTCAAATTTCGTTTTCAACTTTAAATGTACGATTGATTTAGGGGCAAAACTATGATCAAAAAGCCCTTGCTTTTTAAAATCAGTGGAGTTTTGACGAAGTTATAGCATTTTGAAGTTTCGATCTATGCCCAGATATCGATACATCGATTTTCAGGCTATAATTTTTACTTGTCTTCCGACCTCAAATTTCGTTTTCAACTTTAAATGTACGATTGATTTAGGGGCAAAACTATGATCAAAAAGCCCTTGCTTTTTAAAATCAGTGGAGTTTTGACGAAGTTATGGCATTTTGAAGTTTCGACCTATGCCCAGATATCGATACATCGATTTTCAGGCTATAATTTTTACTTGTCTTCCGACCTCAAATTTCAATTTTAACTTTAAATGTACGATTGATTTAGGGGCAAAACTATGATCAAAAAGCCCTTGCTTTTTAAAATCAGTTGAGTTCTGACGAGGTTATGGCATTTTGAAGTTTCGACCTATGCCCAGATATCGATACATCGATTTTCAGGCTATAATTTTTACTTGTCTTCCGACCTCAAATTTCGTTTTCAACTTTAAATGTACGATTGATTTAGGGGCAAAACTATGATCAAAAAGCCCTTGCTTTTTGAAATCAGTTGAGTTTTGACGAAGTTATGGCATTTTGAAGTTTCGACCTATGCCCAGATATCGATACATCGATTTTCAGGCTATAATTTTTACTTGTCTTCCGACCTCAAATTTCAATTTTAACTTTAAATGTACGATTGATTTAGGGGCAAAACTATGATCAAAAAGCCCTTGCTTTTTAAAATCAGTTGAGTTCTGACGAAGTTATGGCATTTTGAAGTTTCGACCTATGCCCAGATATCGATACATCGATTTTCAGGCTATAATTTTTACTTGTCTTCCGACCTCAAATTTCGTTTTCAACTTTAAATGTACGATTGATTTAGGGGCAAAACTATGATCAAAAAGCCCTTGCTTTTTAAAATCAGTTGAGTTCTGACGAAGTTATGGCATTTTGAAGTTTCGACCTATGCCCAGATATCGATACATCGATTTTCAGGCTATAATTTTTACTTGTCTTCCGACCTCAAATTTCGTATTTAGCTTTAAATGTACGATTGATTTAGGGGCAAAACTATGATCAAAAAGCCCTTGCTTTTTAAAATCAGTTGAGTTCTGACGAAGTTATGGCATTTTGAAGTTTCGACCTATGCCCAGATATCGATACATCGATTTTCAGGCTATAATTTTTACTTGTCTTCCGACCTCAAATTTCGATTTCAACTTTAAATGTACGATTGATTTAGGGGCAAAACTATGATCAAAAAGGCCTTGCTTTTTGAAATCAGTTGAGTTTTGACGAAGTTATGGCATTTTGAAGTTTCGACCTTTGCCCAGATATCGATACATCGATTTTCAGGCTATAATTTTTACTTGTCTTCCGACCTCAAATTTCAATTTTAACTTTAAATGTACGATTGATTTAGGGGCAAAACTATGATCAAAAAGCCCTTGCTTTTTAAAATCAGTTGAGTTCTGACGAAGTTATGGCATTTTGAAGTTTCGACCTATGCCCAGATATCGATACATCGATTTTCAGGCTATAATTTTTACTTGTCTTCCGACCTCAAATTTCGATTTCAACTTTAAATGTACGATTGATTTAGGGGCAAAACTATGATCAAAAAGGCCTTGCTTTTTGAAATCAGTTGAGTTTTGACGAAGTTATGGCATTTTGAAGTTTCGACCTTTGCCCAGATATCGATACATCGATTTTCAGGCTATAATTTTTACTTGTCTTCCGACCTCAAATTTCGATTTCAACTTTAAATGTACGATTGATTTATGGGCAAAACTATGATCAAAAAGCCCTTGCTTTTTGAAATCAGTGGAGTTTTGACGAAGTTATGGCATTTTGAAGTTTCGACCTATGCCCAGATATCGATACATCGATTTTCAGGCTATAATTTTTACTTGTCTTCCGACCTCAAATTTCGTTTTCAACTTTAAATGTACGATTGATTTAGGGGCAAAACTATGATCAAAAAGCCCTTGCTTTTTAAAATCAGTTGAGTTTTGACGAAGTTATGGCATTTTGAAGTTTCGACCTATGCCAAATATCGATACATCGATTTTCAGGCTATAATTTTTACTTGTCTTCCGACCTCAAATTTCGTTTTCAACTTTAAATGTACGATTGATTTAGGGGCAAAACTATGATCAAAAAGCCCTTGCTTTTTAAAATCAGTGGAGTTTTGACGAAGTTATGGCATTTTGAAGTTTCGACCTATGCCCATATATCGATACATCGATTTTCAGGCTATAATTTTTACTTGTCTTCCGACCTCAAATTTCGTTTTCAACTTTAAATGTACGATTGATTTAGGGGAAAAACTATGATCAAAAAGCCCTTGCTTTTTAAAATCAGTTGAGTTTTGACGAAGTTATGGCATTTTGAAGTTTCGACCTATGCCCAGACATCGATACATCGATTTTCAGGCTATAATTTTTACTTGTCTTCCGACCTCAAATTTCGTTTTTAGCTTTAAATGTACGATTGATTTAGGGGCAAAACTATGATCAAAAAGCCCTTGCTTTTTAAAATCAGTTGAGTTTTGACGAAGTTATGGCATTTTGAAGATTCGACCTATGCCCAGATATCGATACATCGATTTTCAGGCTATAATTTTTACTTCTCTTCCGACCTAAAATTTAATTTTTAACTTTAAATGCACGATTGATTTAGGGGCAAAACATTTTTAAGTGATTGAATAAAATAACTCAAAAGTTCTTAAGTAATTAATTGTGAGGAAATGCAAAGTACAATAATTGGCTAGGTCTGACTTCAACTAAATGGGTGGAAATGTACGTTCGGACTGAGTACAGGGTATCTGTTAGATGTGCAGTTGCTTTAAGGAATCAGTCCTCTTTCCTGGGAATATAGATTATCAGTAAGTCGGTCAATCTTCAAAGAATCAGCCCTGTTAGTCAGTTTGCCAGTCAATCTCTAAGAGATCTTGTTTCTTAGGTGTACAGGGTAGCTATTAGCCATTCAAGCTCCACCTGATCACGCTTGTTTCTCTCCACTGAGCACCATAATTAGCTACAGACTTGGACATGTGCCATTCTGATTCTGAGTCAAAGTGCGCCCTCATCAATAGCTGCGACTGTTCTTTAATAATTTTTTTAAAACGTTCTCAGTCAGTCTCTTTGTCTCGCTGTCCTTGTCTGGAGCGCATTTATGGCGCCGCATACGCCGGCAATTAAACAATTCGCTTCAGCAGCAGCAACAGCAGCAGCCGCAGTTGCAACAACAATGTGCTTCTTGGCCAAATTAAGAGTTAGCCCGCAGTTTGACCATAGTTGGTCAATGGAATCGAAACAAGTTGTAAGCGATAAGAACGTGGCCATTGTTCACTTGTTCACTTGCTGTTGTTGTTGTTGTTGGCATTGTTGTCGTCGCTTGTTGGTTGACTTTGGCTCTGTAATTATGGACATTAGTTGTTGGTTGAGCAACACACACATTTACATGCTGTAGCGCCAGCTGCCTCGCTTTTTAATTAAAGAGGTGGTTCCACATTCGCACACACAGCTACCGAAAAATAACCACAACCTGCAACCTGCAACCTGCAGCAGCAACAGCAGCAACCATAATATGCATATATACCAGATCATTGATCATTGATCGTTACCTGTTGATCGACACCTGTGCAGAATTATATGATCACTGCAATTGTAGGCAATTCACATTGCTAACTGGTTCAACGGGCGGTTTAAATTCCACTTCAACAATTATTGCAGTCGTCTTTGTGTGGCATATTCAACTGATTTGAATGTCATTCAGTGCACTTAATGATGCTGTTAAGTAGGCAGGATCCGCAAGTTAATGACCTCATTTAAAACGCACTTCAGCAAATTGTGGGTTATTATAAAATATTAACAACTCCACTTAAATCGAAGATGCAATTTACTTAACAATCAAGCTGGAAGACGTCGTGGAAAAATATGGTTTTGGTAAACAAATTCTCTCTTATTTTTTATTGGAGACTAAAGAGACTTGGAGATTCCTTCTCATCGACAGATTCAGCTACTGATTAACTTCTTAGTCTAGAATGTCTTGTCAAAAGACTTATGAGTATTTCAAGTCTATTCTTTCCCTAGAGATCGCTTGCTGAAATCGTTTTTAATTATAGCTAACTATGGTACACTTTGCTTATCCTAGATCTGGTTCCGCTGCCCAGCAGATATCCCTCTTCGTTTGCTCTTTTATTATATATACCCTGAAACTCATCTCAAGGTTAATCTATTGTATAATCCCAGTTGGTCCAGCTTCGTCCGTAACTTTGGAATTGGTTTGATAGTTATACAGCACATATATTTTAACATTTGTCTGAGCTGCCATTAAATTAAATATGGCTTTTATTTTTTTGTAGATCCTTGATTGTCCGACACTTTGGCAAAGCTGCACTGATGACTTGAGGCAGGCTTTAAATAGGAGTCTTTGACTATTAGCTCGCTGTTAGGTCCATTACAGAGCCATCAGCTGTGATTTATGCGCACAAACAAACAGCCAAAGCAACAGCAACTGCAGCAGCAGAAGCAGCAACAGCCACAGCAGCAACATCCACAGCAGCAACATCAGCCAGCAGGTATTGTGCTGCTTGGCCCCGCAGCTAATTAATTTGCCATTTGTGTCCCATTAGCGTAATTGTCTGTCAGTTAAAACTCGCCATGTGCCCCCTTTGACTTTATAAACGGCCAACAGCGACGACAACAACGATGACGATGACAACGTGGCCAACTAGCAAACTAGCCAGGTTGCTGACCAACAGCAGCAGCAGCTGGAGGAGCGAGCTGGCCAACCTTTGCTTGCATTTTATGTGTCACCAATTGTTGTTCTTGTGGCTGTTGTTGCTGTTGTTGCTGATAATTTGCATACATGCTAAATGCAAGGCGACTTTTATGTGACGCGCCACGCATTTAATTTGAATTCGTTGTCAGCTTGGCGCCATTGAAATAAATCTAAGGCGTGGCTGCGTCCCACATACGTCTAACTATCTATCGGGCTGCAAACATTTTGGACAATTGCATTTCCAATGGCGCCCATCAGTCTATGGAACACCTGCAACTGAAGCCCACGCAACAGCAACAACAGCAGCAAGAGCAACAGCAGCAGCAGCCGATTTCCCAGGCATTGAGCCTAAGCAGAACATTTTACAACTAACTGCAGCTGCGCGGCATAGGTACAGTGAGTAGTCTATTGACGGACAGGCTTAGCACCTCTTCGAATTTAACATGGATTTCAATCCAGAATTGGGTTATCAACTTTGAATTCAGTATTTATGTTAAAATCAAACCACGATCAAAAAATGCTAGTTTTTAAAAATCAGAATATGCCTGTGGAAAGTTTTGACTCCTCCCAAGATGCTACTCTTTTGCTGTATGCTGACTGACTCCTAAAGAGTTAACACTGTACACCATAAGGACTGGCATGAATGCAGGCACAAAGAGTCTGATGCTGATGCTGAAGCTCAAGCTGGAACTGGAACTGGACAGACGACAGACAGAAGATAGCAGACAGCAGGAGCTGAGCGTGAGGAGGCAGGAGGAAAAAGGCAGGAGGGGCAGGGTACAGGGAACTGGGGGCGATGGGCGGCAATGTCGGCTCGTTTGCCATATAAGGCGAGACGATGTTGTTGTCGACGTTGTTGTTGTTGTTGTGATTGTTGTCTGTGAGCATTCGCCTTAGATTGGCTTAGATGCTCGGTGCGCAGATGTCGCCGGGAACAGCTTCGAACACAGATAGACACCGACCCTTTAGCCAGCTGTTGCTCTGTCTAGATGGGAAATATGTGAAGAGGGTGGTGGGGGGATGAGGGGTCGGGGTAGTTGGCCCACGCACTTGTCTAGGCATTGGCAACGATTCCTGGCCTGCCACAAACAAAGGCAAACAAATGCAAGGCCTGACTGCAAACTCAATTTGCGATTAATAGAAATAGAAACTTGCAACAATGTTGCATAATGTGCGGGCGTGGGCGTTGGCTATGAGATCGGTGTCCCCCTCCCCCTGCCCCCAGTTGCAAGCAGTTGCAATTTGGCATCAAAAGCCTGGAGAAAACTTCTACCACATTATTTTCTGCTCAATCTTAAGTTCACCTGGTTATATAATTCCAACGGCACTTAAACGATTTACGTTATAATATTTATGGCCTCACCATGGGATGCAGCAGCAGCAGCAGCAGCTTGGATTCCAACTGCAGCTCCTGCCCCCTGCGGCTGCATTTGGCAAAGAAACCAGAGTCTGGAGTCCACACCGGCTGCTGCCCTTTTGTGGCTCATTAAAGTTGCGCCTTTTTTGGGGCGCTATCTTATCATAAAAATGCAGTTGCTTCAACACCTGCAGCCAGCATCAAACACACATTTGCACTTTCCACCTCGCAACGGGGGCACCACAAATTTCAATCAGCCATAATAAACTATAAAATATTTTCGGCATTTTCGGCCATAAAATAAAAATACGCATCCCGAATTTAAAAAGGAGTCGTTGCTCCAGCTTTTTGGGAACGGCACAGCAGAAATTTAAGAACTAAAGTGCACTTTTGAGAAAGGTTAACATTCTTGATAAAGATTAAAAAATGGTATGCAAGTAAATGAGTCAAAGCCTTAGTTGCATGTAAAGATAAGGCTAAGAGAGCAGTTTACAGGAAAAATACAAGCTGAAAGTGATTACTTATGGTATTCAAAATTTAATGAGTTTGAGCTTAAATTAAGTTTAGCAATTCGCCTTTTACTTATTTTATTTTAATTAAGTCTTTTTCACCCATAATGTCATAGGCTTCTTTTCAAATCTTTTTAATATATTCTTAAACACTTTAAAGTGCACAACGACTTTAAATCTTTGACTGTTGCTACTGTTTGAAGACGTTAATGCTATTATTTCTTAAGACAAGTTAAGCAGAAGCTTTGTGCTTGGTCAAGGTGGAACTCAATTAAGTAACTGTCTCAGTCGTTGACATAACTTAAAGGCCGATTACCTTTCGGACTGCGCCACAAATCAACGCAATGCAAACTGGCCGCCTACGAGTGGATTTTTCTCGTGGTCTCGGTCTGCACCACAGCAGGGTGTGGCGCCTGGGACCAGGACATGGCCAAAGTGGAAGCGCATGCGCAGCGGGTCTTATGCATTTTAATGCTGCATGTGGCATGGGCTTGGGACCTGAAGCACTGAGACTGGACCTAAAGCTGAAGCCTTTGCCTGTCGATCGTTGTTTATGTTGGTGTTATTTTCATTGCAAACAAATGATGAGAAACACGCAAACGCACTCAAAAAAAAAAACAAAGAAGAAGAAGACAAACTTAAGCAATCTGCCCGACAGACCCAGCGACTGAAACTGAAATTGAAATCACAATAACTTGGCAAAAGGCTGTGGGGCAACCAGGGGAGGCAGGAGACAGGACAGACGGTGAGGAGACAGCAGGCAAACGACATAACATTAACTTAAACCACTAAAAATTTAGTTGAAAAATAAATATTATCGTTGATTTTAAGGTGGAAACATGAAATTTATTTTATGTGCTCAAATTGAAAAAACACAGCCAGAAAATGGTAAAAAAAGAAGCAAATACGAATTGAAATGAGATATTTTATGAGTGGCATTGAAAGACAGTTCTACAAGTAAAAATTTGAACTATATACGAAAGATTTCAGGGAGGACTTAAGAAAAGTAAGCGAAGTAATTTAATTATTTAGTATAAGATACAAGTATAATTAAGTACAACAAAGTTTGTAATTTGAGTTGCTTAAGCTACTGTTTATACACTCCAGCCATTAAAAGTGCTTGATAAGGGTATAATAAGGTTGTGGTGAAGTATGTAACATTGAGAAGGAAGGATGTCTAAGGACATGCAGAACTCATACACCATAAGAACTCGAGACTTCAAATTATAATAAGCTCGTCTGTGCCCCAACATCGATGTAAATCGATAACCGAAGGGAATGAAAGCCAACATTTTAAAGATACATTTTGCCAATCTTGGCATTTGCCTTGCAAATAACTGTATCTAATGGCTAAAGGCTGGGCTTAAGGCCATCTCCCAGTCGCGCACGCTCGACTTGAGCCTTCTGACTTGCCTGTACACACATGTTCGAGCAGCTGCGAAATAGCTGACTATAAAAAGTACTTTGTACTGGCGCAAGGTGCGAATTGAAGCTTAGAAAGGTGTAGCTCAAATTACGGTCAACCAAATGGCAGCTGGCTGACGGCTCAATCAGCTCGAATTACCAGCCAAAGGCACCGAATTCACTTTGATAAAAAAAAAGCAGGAAAACTATATAATAAAATATAATAATCGCTTTTTTTATTTTCATTTAGCTACACTCGACAAATTAGCAAACAGAGAAGGACCAACAGGCAAGCAGGCCAATTAAAAACTCATTAGGCGGGGAGAGGAGCGGAAGGGGGACATTCAAGGAGTTATTGAGTAGCTTTTGGTTTAATTGCCGGTTTCACCATGACCAAAAAAAAAACAACAAAAAAAATATCCGTCTGACTAAAATCACTTTCAGCACGTGCAGAAATGAACGGACCCAAAATGATGGGCACTTGCATTAAACGAAATCGTTTAGACCCGAACTTAAGACGTGGCTCAAGACGAGTGTGTTGTGGAAGGGGTGGGGATGGAGGGGAGAGGATTACAGGCGATTCGACTGACTGGCTGCGCAATTAAAGCGCAAACTGAGACGGCCCAGAGGCCGAGAGTCCATGTCCAAAATGTGTTCAATTTAAATTAACGATCAGCGCAAAATCACAAACGGCAGTTGGCATCGAGGATTTCGGACTTGAGGGGGGTTGAGGGGCGTGTAGGATATCTGTTGCATCGTGATTGAGAGAGCGAGAGGTGGATACGACAGCATGCAACATGCAACCGATGCCGAGTTTACGTTTTTTTTTCTTTTTGTTCAGCTCCAGATGCGATGCAATTAAGCAAAAGTTTTATTTAAATTGCTGGCGCTGCCGAACCAAATTTCTTGCCGTGCTTCTGGCCTGTAACTCTGCCTGTGGCAAGGTGTGCAGAGAGTGTGGAGGGGGGGGGGGGGGAGTTACACTTGGGGTCCCTCAGTTTGAGTCGCACATGTGTTTGCTAATTTCTGCGTGCAATTCAAACATTAATTAAATTCAACATTTTAGCTATAAATTGTTTGCTTAATTGCCATTTAGGCGTTGGACCCACAGTAGTTAAACTCAGCGAGAGTGAGAGGGAGGCAGAGCAAGGGGTAGCAAAGAGAAAAAAGAGAGAGAGTGAGGTTGGGAGGGAGGGGGAGGGGGAAAGAGAGCGACATTGGCAGCGGCATTTCAATGCAAACACAGTTGGCAAGTCATCGTCGTGCGGCCATAAATAAATTAAAAGTCCACGGCAAAATGACAGCAACAACAGCAGTTTGGCAACATGTTGCAAAGTCTGGGACGTACACTGAGAACATAAGTTGACTCTGTTCTAAATATGGTCATACGCCGTTAATCAGACCTATGATCAAGTTCTCTCAAACATTGTATTCAACTAGAAGCGCAGCAAGAGACTGAAAGTACTCATTTAGTGGCACACAGCCCCAATCCATCAGAGCTATCGCGATCTTCCATAAGGGTTTCCCCTTAATTAAATCTTTTTGCTTCAATCGTCTTGCTTAAAATACAAGACTAATCGAACCATTTTAGTCATTTGTCTTTGCACTCAATTAATCTGCACGTGAGGGCTTCCACCCTGCAGATTCCATCCGAAGTTTCCCTCAGGTTAGCAGGCAGCACGGGAAACTATAACGAGTTTCCTGACTGGATCTTGCAGAAAGGATAACGACGCTTAACTTGGCCTTGAGAGTGATGAAATTCTTGAGCCCGCCAGTCAAGCCGATTAGATTTTCCGTCTAGTTTCTGGTAGGTACAGCTCAAAGGTTATGATCTAATAATTGCGGTTCTTGGAAGTGGTTCTTAATGGACTAATAACATTAGTTCCAATTACAATTTCAAAAAGCTATCTGCCACATCACAAACTCAAATTTACTTGCAACAATTACCATGAATTTCACTCCCAATTTGTTAGTATTTACTGTTAGGCAAATATGTTGCACAAACAATAACTAAATTTGCATATATTGTTAGTCAAATTGCGTTTTGTCGAGTGTAATTTGACGTCAATTCAGAATAAGAGCAACATCAGCAGCAGCAGTGGCAGCATCAACAGCAGCAGCAACTGCAACTATACATATTATTAATGATGGCGGAAGCAAATGCGGCGCTTTTGATAATGTGTCCTTGTTGTTGTTGTTGTTTTGTGTTTGTCCAAAATGTTGACGTTGTTTGGCTCGTTTGGCCAATGTCTATGTCATGGCAAACGCATTGGCATTGACAGTGCAGCACCAGCACCAGCAGCAGCAGCTGCAATAAATGCAACTGCAACATTTTGTATTTATACTACTGCTGCTGCTGCTGCTGCTGTTGCTGCTGCTGTTGATGAGCCATCATTTCTTTTTGGCCATAACCGAGTGCAGCTGGGCTGAACTGTGGCGCCTTTTCTGTTTCTGTTTTTGCTTTTTTTTGTTTTTTTGTGGAGCACCACGGGCGACGCTTAACTTGGCACCAAGCTGGCAAATCGTTTTCACTACCAAATAGAGCCCCCAAAACCAAAAGCAAAACGAAATCGTTGCTCGAGTGTCTCAGTTGCGTGGCCGTGTAAGACAAAGCAGCCAGCCAGTTGTTGCAGTTGCAGTTGCAGTTGTTTTTGCATTTGCAGTTGTTGCAGCTCCAATTCTGTTTTGCATTTTGTTCAATTTCAATGGCGCCAAATCTTTGCCGTGGGACGCAAGCACAGACGCAGTTCCAGTTGCAGACACAGCAGCAACAACAACAGACGCAACAAAATCCTTGGCTTTGCCTGTTGAAAATGTTGCCCAGCCATTTGGGCCACAGGCTGTTCCAGCTGCGATAGACAAACTAGATAAGCAAAATAATGCCACTACCATTCTTTGAGGGTGCAACAAGCTGCAAAAACCACTTGCAAAATATAGTTAGATACATTTGCTGTACAAGCTGCAAAAGTCAAGTTTTTGTGGCACTCATATAAAAACTCTCTTTGCGATTTTTTATTTTATTATTTTCAATTATTGTATTTTTATTAAATATTTGTATAAATCCAACAAATTATATATTTTATATATGTATTTATAATAATCAAATATCATAGTTAATTTTTTTAATTAATTGCACGCCATATTTCACAACATTGATTTAATTTGTCATCAATAATTTGAATCGTTTCTATCAAACAAAATTATATTGATGTAAATTTTAATGGTCATGTGGCATTCTTGGCCTTGTTGACTTACGGCTGTTTCGACTTGCCGCTGTTGCAGTTATTTAATGGCTGATTATTACTGGGAGCAATGCCACACACAGAAATTAATTGACTCAATTCCATTTAATTAAACATTTAAATGGTAATTCCAAAAGTCGTTTAGACGGCGACCAGCCTGAGACGCTCTTTCGCATAGGCATTTCCCACTTAATTGAAAGTTTCGATTATAATTGCAAGCCAGTCAGAAGTCATTTAAATGCTGCATTCATTCATTCACTTATGCAAATGCCACAACAGTCTTTGGCTGTCTTTGCAGCTCCGCAGTGCCCAAGTCTCGCTGGGTGTGCAAATGACAAACGACTTGAACTTGTGACTGTAGGCCGAAACACACACAAATAATTATACATAAAAACCGAACAAGAAAATATTTCTCAATGAAGACGACAATTTAATGCACTTCCAATAAGTTTAAACTTTCGTTGGAGTCAAATGGAGTAGTCAAGGAATATGTATATTTGATGAATACAACAACTTTTATGGGGATCCATTTATATCTATAAAGTTGTTCTATATATTATATATACATATGTTTTTTATACCATATTATTATATAGTTATATAGAGTTCATTTCATTATTCTTTATAAGAAACATTCCTTAACATGTTTGATGCCAATCCTAAATCATATTTTTAGCAAGAGTATCAAAATTTGAAATCGCAGTTCTTTAATAAAGTTTGTCGGTTTGTCTGTTTTGGCCTGCACATAAATTTTGCGTATGTGTATTAGTATAAATTACATGCATGACGCACACACTCACACACTCGAAACACACACGCTGCGAGGGGTCTCCGAAGGTGAACCGCACGCAGAGTTTGTGCCTTAAGTCTTTCGTTACGTTTTGGCAGATTTGGGTGCGTGCGCATTTGCATTGCAATTTTTTAATTGATATTTAATTGCAGCCATGGCATAAACAGACACACACTCATACATACACATACACAAACAAAAACACACAATCATACACACATTTACATGCACATGCGTAACTGGTATACATTTTTTATGTGCTCCCCAAAGTGTTTATGAATATTGCAGCTATATTTTCAGACAAAAAAATGGTATGATGAACTTATGGAGCAGCATGCAACAGGCAGAAAAAATGATATTGGCATCTCAAAAGGCATAGCTATTCCTGATCAAAATCAGCCGAATCGAATCTGTTTGAACCAGCCGGAGAATATGTAAGCATTGGGCTTATGGGTATCTCTTAGTCGAGCTCTCTCGACTATCACATTTTTTACTTGATTTTTAGTTTTGTTTTTATTGATTTTAAATGCGCGCAGCTGCAAATTGCTTGATTTTATTATATACGTATTTATTGATTTTTAGCACAATTAAAAAAATAAAAACATTTTCTTACCAAGAATTTTTCTCTGATGTGAACCGTAAATAGTTTGATTTTATTCTTAACTGTTGATTGTTTTCCAATTTTACAACCAGACTCAACATAAAAAATTAATGTTTTTTTTTGCTCTCAATTATCAACAGCTGCTGTTGTCGCAGACAAAAGGCAATAAGAATATAATATTCAGGTGGCTCATTCTGAAGCTTTTTTGTCTGTTTGTTTTTTTGTTTTTGTATTTGTTGTCTAGCTATCTATTGTTCCTGGACGGAGGCAGTGTGATCCCTGCTGGCACTTGGCTGCCGGCTGGCTCATCTTCTAACACTTTTCAAGAACTTCAATTGAAGTTCTCACGTTCACATTTGTTTGTCTAATTTTGTGAATTTCTCAATTCTTTTCAAACAGGAAACGCATTCAAATTGTCTTTTGTTGTCCAAGTTTAGTTTTTTTCCCCCTATCTCTCTCTTGTCGATAACTGTGTGTGGGAATGGAAAAGCAAAATTCAATGGCGTGTTGGCGACAGCTTCAGCCGCACACAGCTGGAATCGGTGTCCACATTGGAGTCGAAGTCGGAGTCGTACTTCTCTAATTGCGACTAACAGCTCCAAATTTGTCTTGTCCGCTGTGGGCGCTCAATTGGCTTTTTGTTTTGGAAAGGTTCCATGGATTTCAATTTGCCAGCGTTTGGAGTTTGAGGAATGGTTTGGCCAGCGCAACACCGACAAAAGCTGCAACTGCAAAATTAGCGAACAGATTGTGCAAAAAGCCAATTTTATAGTCTTGCATTGATTGATTGATATTTCTGGTATAATTATCTGGCTGGGCATGAAAGGAAGTTTTTTTTAAAGCAAGCTTTATAAATGGAAACGTCTTAAAACCAAACTAAATAAATTAAACACTGTTTAAGACAGACTCGATGTAAATTAAGTTTAGCTACACTTAAATTACAACTTTAAAAGAAATCATTCTAAACCCTTTTAACAAATTTTCTCAATCTCAATATAAATCTCTCATTTGTAAATGATTTTTCTTTCTTGTATTTTGCTCAATATTTATTTTCGATAATTACATTTTGATATATTTATTTTAATTAACCACATAATTTATTTTTGATAAATCTTAGCCCACAAATATGAATGTAAATTCAGCTCAAGTTAAATTTGTGGCTAAGCCTTAGGCTAATTTCAAAAATGGAGTTTTAATTTATTATCAATATTAATAACATTTTTAAATTAAAACTTTTGTTTATTTGAATTCATTTTTTGAAGATCTTTTGCTGGTGTTATGATACATCAGGCAACGGCTTCGCAATTGCATGCTAAATCAAAATAAATAAAGCGCTGAATCAACACAAAACTGTGTTTCCCATGACCTCGAAAGCCGGTGCTCAGTTTCCCAGTTACCAATTGGCAGTCAGGTTTTGGGCCAGTCCCAAAGTCAGGCGGGCAGGCAGGCAGCCAGGCAGGCAGGCAGGCAGGCAGGCAGGCGGTTTAAGTAATTTTAGATGCATTCAAATCAGACGACGACGTGACGTTGAAATTAAATCAACTAGACTAGAGACGAGTCGGCTAAAGTCAACAAGCCAGCCAGCCAGGCAGTCAGCTAGCCAGCTAGCAAGCCAGCCAGCTAGCAAGCCAGTCAAGCAGTCAGCCAGCTAGCCAGCTAGCCAGCCCAGACTAGACCAGACCACTTGACCAAGGCGGCCGCAATCTTGGCGATTTAACCCTGGTCTGACTAATGCACGACAACGATGCGACGACTCGCAGTGTAAATTGTTTAACATTTAGGCAGCTTTAATTTCTAACCGGGCCTTCGTTTTACTGCATCGCCTTCATCGTTGGTGTTGATGGTGTAATTTGTTTCCATAATGCGCAATATTATTGTAAATGGCCGCAGGCGACAGCTTTGATTAAAATGCCATCATATATTTATATATATATGTGGCGATTTAATAAAGTGGTTTTAGACATTAATTTGCAAGACTTATAAAAACCAATATTATATCGAAGCGATCCCGAGTGTATCGTGTGAGTGCCTAATTGTGTTCCAAATGGCTGTGGTTCAAGTTTGTAGCTGACACGCAATGTTGTTTGTTGTTTGGCTGCTGCTGCTGATGATCCTTGCAACCGGGCACGTAGCTGGAAGAGCAATCTTTCAGCGCAGAGGCCACATATAAATGCAGACACGTCAGCCGGCAAATTGCGGCCAGGTTCAACTTGGACAGAGTCAGAGCAGAGAGTCAGCACATCAATTGGGCTGGCGAAAGGCTGAGCAAATCAATAATTGTATTGACTGAACGCCGAAGATCAGATCAAAAGGTCGCCAGCATCATGCAAATAATGCGGCTGGGATGAGCCGCAGAGACGTCGAGCCATCATAACTTGCCACAGACACACTGATTGCAACCGCGGAATGCAGAATGCAGCAGACACAGCAAACAGAAGAAACAGTCAGACAAACAGACAGACAGACAGACGGACAGAGAATGCAGAATGCAGACTTGAGACTGCAACTTGCTGAAAGGTCAACGCGATCATTTCCGCATGATTACAAATGCAATTCGTTGCTTGTGGCATGCGCTGTGGAGGCCTCTACCTACTACTATTTCATCTTGAGTCACCAACAGCAACAGCCACAGCAAGCATTAAGCACCAAGCCAAGCCAAGCTAAGCCGACTTCGTTCTCGCTGCTGTTGCCGAAGCGCAACGTGCTCAAGTTTGTGTCTTAAGTCATTCGTTTTTAATTTCATTCTGCCGCTCTCTCAAGTTGCGTCTGCGCTCTCGCGAGCAACTCTCCACTTGGTTTCTTGCCTGAGCAGGGGCGAGAGCTATGCGCACATGCGCTCTTTGAAGGGGCATTGTGAGGGGTGTGTGTATGTGAGGGGCAATGGGCGGGGAAGTTAAGGGGCGATTCAGGGGTGTGTACGTAGACTTTTGTGTGGAATCTATTGAGCGGGGTGATTGACGGGGTTATGCTTTGGGTGGTGGGTTTGATTTCAGCTCTCCGCTGGGGTAAGCGGGGGTAAAGTGCCCCTTAATCATGCCCCTTAAGAGAGGAGTTGGACGGAGAAATGAAAGGGGTAGAATTAAAAGGAGAAGAACTGAATGGAGAAGAACTGAAAGGAGAATAACTGAAAGGAGAAGAACTGAATGGAGAAAAACTGAAAGGAGAAGAACTGAAAGGAGAAGAACTGAAAGGAGAAGAACTGAAAGGAGAAGAACTGAAAGGAGAAGAACTGAAAGGAGAAGATCTGAAAGGTGTGGACATGAAATGAAAGCCAAATTTCACGGAAAATGAATTTTTACAGTAAAACAAATCTAGACCGAATTGAAATAAAAAATTAATCCAATACCTTAAATATAGATTGATATTTTTTAGCTTAAAAGATTGCTCGGAAATATACTTGTAGTAAACAAAAATGAATAAACAAAAATAATACGAAACATATTGATTTAAGCTGATCACTTCAATAATATTATTAAAGTTACTTTTTTACATTTACTTACTTATGATAGGAAACAGTTAACACAAAAACATTTACCACAAACGAATATTTTCTTATCATTTTGGGTCTGAGAATTGTTTCAAGTGGAAAACATAATCCTAACAATAATAAATCTATGCAATTAGCTTCTCAAAAGATTTTTCTTTGAGTTAAATTAAAGCACACTTTTTTAATATTGTTATAAATTAATTTTATGATATATTAATCCATATCTCGGATTTATGATTTATTGCAATACATGAAAATCCCTTCAATTTTAAACAAGCTAATAGCTCAGTAATGATATATGTATATGCTTTTTTACTGCACATTACAGATTATCTGTGGATGGATTTCGGTGCGTAAGCGACTCGTCTAAATGCCCATGTGAGTGTTGATAAATGCAATCAATGATGATCGATGCTGCTGCTGCATTTAGAGTCAGCTACTTAAGACCTTCTCAGATGCAGATAACAATGAGTTATTGCCAACTGCTACCGACTGCATGCATTTAACTCAATCTTCTCCACTGCAATTTCACAATATCTCGCAATTGAGCAACTGGCAGATGCGTCTTTGTCTCCATCAGCAGCAGCAGCAGCAGCTCCAACCGACTCCAACTCCTCCCCATCTCAGTCAGTGTCTTCCGACTGCAATCGGCAGTCAGCGATAAGACAGTGTCAAAATTTAGCAACTGCTGTTTGGCAGCAATGCTGTCAACATATCATTTGTCATTTGGATAGTCGCTGGATAGTCGCGGCTGGGCCGAACCGGGTCTTTGTCTATGACAAATGCAATGGACAAGAGAGTGTGGAAGGGGGGGTGGTGCTGAAGTTGAAGTTGAAGTTGAGGATGGCAAGTTATTAATGAAGTTGCTGGCCGGTTGCAAGCATGCAAAAATGTGCCGCCTTACGGTCAATTAACCTGCTAATTAAATGGCCGCCAGTAGCGATCGTTGCTGCTGGTGCTGGTAGCTTTTGGCGTTTTGTGTTTTATGCGGTCTTATCAGGCCACAACGATCTGGGCACATCGTATCCTCATGCATTACTCTTGATTGCTGGACCTGAAAATGCAAGAGGACAGTTTGGACCAAGCGCTGCTCCAAGCTCCAAACGTGCCTCTTCATTAGCTCCCAAAATTGATGAGTTCAATTAGGCAGGCAGCCTCAACGAAAGCAGGCAGGCAGGCAGGCAGCTGCTGCTTTCGTTGCTCCTCTCTTTTCTACCCCCCTGTGCCCCTACATCTTCTTCTTGTTCACTGGTAATTAGTGCGGAGATTTTCAAATTGCCAAAACTTGTCCAAAAACGTTGCTTGTCAAAGTTTGTTGCGAACCGAAAATAAAATAAAAATGTGCTCTAGTGGCGAGTGAATGACTAGGAGGATGCCCTGTGGAGATACTTAACGGGGAATGGGATGTAAATTATTCAAATAATTAAATTTGATTATATAAATGGGTCAAATTGGGAGCGTCTAACTATAATAGCCTTCAGTACATGTGCAGCTAAAACGATAGAATCTTGCATCAATATTAAGCGACATATCATCGATTAAGCTGATATATTCTTGGTATGAGTATGCTGCACATTATATATACATATATATCTATATATTTACAGATTTATCCTGCTGCACATCCCACAACTTTATGGATATCCTCTCCCAGTTCTTAATGAACAGGGTATAATAAAAAAGAGATGTGTGTCAGTTTTTTGTCCTTTTTGTGTTTTTTTTTTTGTGCCCCATTCACCTGCTTACTGTGTGTGTGTGTGTGTGTGTTGCATGGCTTGGTTTCACTTTCGCAGCATTGTGAAATCAAATGAATATGAATTCCAATTCCAATTTTTCAATTCCCTTTTTTTGCAGCTGCCGCTCAAAAAAATTGCCCAGCATTCGTAGAATTTGCAGCAATCCTTTTATATATATGTATGTATATATATATATTTTTGATGTTGTTTTGCTGATCTTTTTGTTTCTTATTGTTGTTTTCTTTTTGGGTTATTCGGCAGTGCTTAATGAGCCCGTTTTGGAAATGGTATTCTCGTGTTAAAACATTGATTCGATTGGCGCTCTTAAAAGGTGTCGCCGGCCCATAAAAAAAATGAGCCAAGTTTTGAGTTTTGCCTTTGCTTAGCTGCAGTCTTAAAAATTGCCCATTAAAGTTTCGCCCAAAATATCAAAAGGCGCCGTATCCTTTTTTATGTTGTTAATTAACGCATAGGTTTTTTATTGTGTTCTTTTCCTCTTTTCCTCTTTTTTTGGTTTTTTTTTTGGCAGACTCAAATTTTTTCAGCTGCTGTTAAATTGGGCGATCAGCTTGTCAACTTTTATGGGGCTTATGCTTCAATTTTTAACTGTAATGTCCGTTTAGCACAGGTCGCCAAAACTAAAGGCTGAGTGCCCAATTCATTAACATATACACGCACAGCTAGTCACAGGTGTGTGTGTGTGTGTGTGTGAACGGTTCAAAAGTTCTTTTCGTTTGCTCTTTGATTTCGTTTTCACATTTTCACAGTCCCACGTTGCGCTTTCTCACAGGCGTCCGTGTGAAAAGCATTTCAGCAATTTTCAGAATCCTCCAAATGTGCAACAAGACGAAGAACTTTCGACAATGTAAAGCCAGCTAAATAACAAGATTTTTGAATGGAGTGTATGTGACATAAAGATACCCTGTAGAGCAGAGAAAAGTTTATAATAGTTGTGATTTTGTACGTTGCAAAAATAAATATTAATTATTAAGTTGAGTACCCAAAATAAATTTTAATAATATTATTTTCCTATATCCTACATAACAAACAGATATAACTATATATCGCTTACTATAAACTGAATGTTCCACACTCAAGAACAATGTAATGAAGGTAACAAACGGTATAGCTTGCGCACTCCCCCAAAATTCCCACATTCTCACAAAAAGAGCACAACAGATTTAAGCAAATGCCACATTGTATATTATAGCATAATAGCTCGGGCTTATTATACCCCTTCTCCGCTGCTGTGTGCAGGGCATGATACAAATCGCAGAGCGTTGCCTTAATAAAGTTCTCACTCTCACATTATTCGTCACGCCAGACGCATCGCGTCTGCGCGCCCACATTCCAGAGAGGAGAGCAGAGCAGAGAAGAGCGGACGACTGTGTGCGTGTTTTTTTTTTGATATTCCCACTCTCATTAGCGGACGACCAGCAATTTGAAAATCCCCTCCCCAGTCCACCCGCGCCTACAACACACACACACACACACACACACAGCCAATAGCCAGCGACAGTTCACATGAGGCTCACCCCGTGATGGGATTGGGTTTTTGGTTGCGAGTCTCTGTCGCTGTCCGCTTCCCAGGCACAATTGCCAGCAACTGGGCAAGTTCTCGTGTGATTTTTATGTGCTTCTCTGCGTTGCTGTGTGAAGCAATTGCAACCCCAAACAAAGCCAAACACCTGAGTGTGGCAAGCAGCGCTTTTAGGGGTGACTTTATCGTCGACAATGCGACTGACGCGTGCCGCATGTGTGTGAGAAACGCAATTTGTTATTGTTTATTTGCGGCTTGTTTACACAGCCTGTCATTGTAGCCAATGCAACTGCAATGAATTCGCTGTTAAATGCCAGTGGCATGGAATTCTTTAGTGCTGCACTTAAGGCTGTAGCATTGTTTGCAAATGTTGCATAAATTTGGAAGTAAAATATTTGAGTCAAGAGCGTTTCTCTTATCTAGTGTATACTATGCGCTTCACTAGTAGAACCTCTACTTTTTCCTACTCTTAACTGGTGTGCTGGCTGCCTCTTAATTAGCTCTCAGCACTGATGAGTTCAATTAGCTTCAACGAAAGCAGCTATGCAGCCAGTGAGGCAGCTGCTGCTGCTGCTTTTTATTCTACTTCGTCTTATTCTTCTTCTTCTTGGTTACTGGTAGTTAGTGCAGAAATTTCCAAATTGCCAAAAACAAGTCCAAAAATGTTTGGTTGCTTTTCGACCCAAAAATAAAATAAAGAATGCTGCAGCGGAGACTGAATGACTTGAAGGAAGGACTTGGTGTGTCAGAGCTTATCTTTTATCGATTAGAATTTGGGAATAGTTAAATTGAAGAACTTAAATTAAAAACTTAGAAACTGATTTGGTTGTATTTTAGCATTCAGATCTTGAATTCTTATTCAAGTAGAAGAAAATAGGAAAATAATCCTGAATCAATCTAGCAATTCTTCTGGTACTTGTACCGTATAATCTATCTTCTTTCTTTTTCATTTTGCTGAGTGTACAAATTGGAAATTCAACTCATTAAGTTAGGCAATCAAAAGCGCTAACAACGGCAATTGAACTCTGTACGGGCCGAAACAGTTGTTGGCCGTTTAGATGGGGCTAAGTGTACAGCTCAATTGCAGTCGGTTTTGATGGTGAATGATGAACGGACTTGGAGTCGTGCCAGAAGGGTTTGTGCTAAGCATCTCAAATTGGCAACAACAGCAGCAAGTTCGTTGCCTAAGTCTTTCGTTTTATTGCGATTTTTGGTTCTTGCCGCATTGCATTTCAAATCGGCACATAAAACGTATTTATTTTTATGCATTAACTTGAGCAAACAACATCATCATCAGTGCAACAGCAACAGTAACAGCAACAGCAACAGCAACAACTTTTGCGATTTAAGATTTTTGTTGCTTGATTTCGTTGCACCAAAAAAGGCAACGGCAACTCCCATTAAACGTCCCAAAAAGGCAAAAGTTGTTGTTGCTGTTGTTTTTCTTTGTTAACTGGCGCCCACCAGGTTGTTGCAAGCGTTGCGGCCACCGGCACAGTCGCTCTTGCAACGCTCAGCATTTCATTTCATTTTGTGGCGCCACGCCCCAGCAACAACTGCCACATGCAACGCCCACCGTCAAACAGCCGACTTTGTGCCATATTCCCAGATTTGTTTAGGCCATTTTGATACGCAACCCGCGCACCCCGCCCCCTCCGCGCCCCCCGCTGTCTGCCTGCCTGCCTGCCACCAAGTGCAGCATCATTAAAGCAGCTGCATTTAATTTCAATGCCCATTTAAGGCTGCAAACGTTTGCTGTTGTTGCTGCTGCTGCTTTGGTTGTTGTTGTTGCTGCTGCTGTTGTTGTTGTTGTTGTCAAGGGCTCACTTTTCCCCCATGCAGCCTACAGCCTGGCAGCTGCGCAGTTCAACGCATTTTTTACAACATTTTTGCCGCGACTCTATGTGGCAGTTGCAACCCAGTCTCAGTCTCAGTCTCAGACCTAGTCCCAGTCCCAGTCCCAGTCCTAGTTGCTGCCCCGTCCCCAAGTGCAACACGTGCAACTAGACAAGAGAAGTCAGCCCTGTTTTGGCCCCCTTCTTGCGCCTGCTGCTGCCATGGGTGGTGTCGGAATTTTATCAGCTACGAGGGGCGAAGGTGAGACTGATCCCCCCGTCCCTCTGCGCTCCGCTTGGCTACGCTCCTGGCTTGTAGTTTTTAGCTGTTGTTGTATCAATTAAAGCTGCGCTTGATTTTCACATGCGTAGGACGACAGGTGCAAAATGCTACAGCGGCTTAGGCTCTCAGCCACATTTCCTCCGATCCCCAGATGCCCAGCCTGCCCAGCTAAGAGCGGTCCCCAGCTCCCAGCGCCCAGTTCTCAGCCCCCGTCATAGTCACAGTGATTTGAATTTTTCCATGCGGTTGGGCCAAGCAAAATTACATGTTAAAATGGCAAAACAGGCGGCATTCATTCAACGGCAGGCAACCGGCAACATGCTACATGCAGCATGCAACAAGCACAGGTGCACTGGCAGTGGCAACAGCTGCTCAAATCATTTGCAAACGCGTTAAGTGCATCACCGGATGGGCGGTGGCCCCAGCTCCACAAACGGGTGGCCAACAACAATAACAACAACAACACACATGCAACATACAACACACAACACACATGCACCGGCTGCTAATTAAGATTTTTCATTTCGCTTTTTATTATGGGGCTGCTTGCAGCTTAAGCGAAATTTAACGCAACAAATTTGTTGCAATTTAAATAACTAATTTGATTAACTACTATGCTAATTAGGAAAGTTGTCGAGTTGCAATTAAGTTGAGATCATTCATAAACAGAACCTAGCTTGGGATTATTTTAAACTCCACATATATACATTATATATATTTCTATACATACAGAAAATTCACACATGCAGCTTCAACTCAGCGTTGCCCACAACACAATAAAAAGCTCAATTAATATATAGTTTAAGTTTAAGTTTAGGTTTAAGTTTATGCATATCAAATAAATTATTTTTTATGATTGATTGCCATTGGAAGTTCGTACTTTGATGCGATTGATGCGTAAGTTGCCCATGCAGCCATCGAATAGGATGTCGGCGATCGCCTTACGGGCAAAAATGCGTTGCGTTGGCGCCATCTCCTCGTATTGAATGGCCCAGGATTTGGCAATTGCTTCGGAGGATTCGCTCAACGTTGGCGTCGACTGCTGATAGGTAGATCCATTCATGGCAGTCACAGTTGTTCCATTTGTTGTCGAGTTATTCGAGCCGGATGGCTCATTGAATTCAGATGCACTGGTTTCGGCATTATCCAACTTGATTTCAGTTCTGTCCGCATCCATTTCGGGCAACTCATTGTCAAATATCTCGATCTTTGGACTGATTAGAAAACTCTCGTTTAACAGGGATGCTGAAGCCTCAGAACTATCATTTGCTGACATCATTGTTGTTCCTGTTGCTGTTGTTGTTGCTGGTGGTAAGGCTGTTATTGTTGTGGCCATGTTCAACTGATCCAACTTGACCTTAACCTTTAGAGCAGCAGAGACAATCAATAAAGTGCTTTACACAAATCCCAAAAGCGAAACTTACATCTTTTGAAAGGCCTCTCATTGAGGACTTGCCCCTGAGGCTGGGTCTGCCACGCATCCGTTTCGATCTGTGTTGGAAGGACTCTTGCGAGAGCAGGAAACTCATATTGTCATAGAACCATAGCGTCGGCTTGCACAAATCCGAATGCAGACCCAATTCATGTTGTTTCCAGATCCGCATTTGTTCTCGCCTATAATTCGTGCGAAATATGTTGATGCGACGTCCAACATCGCTTTTCGTTGCATTTGGTTGAATTTCACGCAACTTATTCTGTAGTATTTCGTAGGATTCGTTCCGTAATTCCTTGTTTCTGTAGTCCGAATGATTGACTTCCCACAGCTCCGGCATTTGCTGGTAGAGTTTCAAAAACTCGCGCCAAAATTGTCGCTTACCAGCAATAAAACTATCTGGCATCGCCGCCATTGTGTTGCGGCCAACTTCACGCTGTTTGGCGATAACAGAGCTGTGCTAGCTAACAGATGGACAACTTTTGCGCAAACTATTAAAAATTAATATTATTAAAATGCGCTAAAGATATTGATATGCTTTTTAATCTGATTTAGTTACCTATTGGCTTCCTATTTGCGTATATATGCGTCTCCTTAGTATACATACATGTTTGCTTGAACAACCTTGTCGTGGCGACGCCAATCACAGACTGATGATGTCGATGTTGGTGGTTGTGTGACTGCGAGCGCTGCTTGTTGTCGATTGATTGATTGATTAGTCTCTGTGTGTGTGACTCTGTCAGTGGTGTGTGTGTGTGCGTCAGACTGATTGTGTGCGTTGCTTTGCTTTCCGTTTATTTTCGTGTCTGCCATTGTATGTATGTATGTGTGTGTGTATGTATTTTGTACATATGTTGTGTGTTGTATATCAAGTCTTCATCAATCAACACACAATGAAAATGTATTAGTGTGCGAGCATATCATTTATATAAATGAACATTTATTTATACCTGTGTATATTTATGCTAAAATACAAAATATGCATACTTTTACAAAGATAAAGTAAAGTATTTAAAATTTATAATAAATAAGTTGCATTTTACATAGGCTCGCCATAACCTACCATAACCACCCTGTGCCATATGGCCCCGACGCATTTCTGTGAATTTTTACATGCGTGCATGTGTGCGAGCAATGCTTCCATGCATTGATGAGCAGCATGAGGCGGAGAGCAAAAAGTCGTCGCCCAGCCGAAGTTTACAGCTAAGGGCAGACATGCGCACTCAACGAGATTCGTACCTCTGACGTTTTCCTATGCCATGATTAAGTATATGTGCATGTGTTTGTGTGTTTATTTATGTATTTACTTTGACACAAAACAATTTCATCAGAACGCATAATGCGAAATGAGTTGCATTTTATAAGGGAGTTTGATATGATATATGATATAAATTATACATACATATTAATTTAGTAAACTGAAAAGATGCGCAATTAACATATATATGTAAGTCGGATTTATATACAATGCCACCCTGTGCGTCATTTACGTGCATTTGCCACCCACCCACATGTAAATTGAATGAATCGTGCCTGTTTTGGTGGTGACGCAGTGAGCGAATGCGAGAGAATGGCAACGCTGGTGACAATACAATAACAACGACAAAAGTAGCAGCACCAACAACAGCGCCGTCTACCAGCTAAGGGCAGACATGCGCACTAAGCGAAGGCGCCATCTATTGCCGACTAGCCAAATGCACTTTTTAGTTTACTAAATTTGGTTTGTATTTTGGTACATGGTACAGATAAAATATTTCAAAACATTTAGAGTACAAATTAAAGATATAGATATTCTATGATTGATTGCATCTTCGAGATGGAGTGGGGAGGGGCGACTACAAACTTAATTAAGAATAGCAGATTGCAATCAATTCTATTCATCGGCCAGTTCTCGCATGACTTCATCAGCTCGCGTTATTAATTCAATCAGTCGATAGTTTTCCTTGGACAGGGCAAACTCCTTCAGTTGCTTCAGGTACTGACGTGCCTCGGCACAGCTGTTTATCGATTGCAGCCCGATGACTCCACCACCTCCCCCCTCCCTAACAGCCGCCCCATTGTTGTTGTTGTCATCATGTTGCCGCAGACGCTTTGCCGCCACAGACTGCGACTGCGATTGCGGCGCTTTTGTCAGCGTCGGCATGGGCGGCAACAGAGTTGGGGGTGTGGCCGTGCTCGGTCTTGGACTGAGACTCCGTTTGAGTTGACGCAACGCGCGTGTTTGCTCGATATATTGTTTCTCATCGTCCACATTGCCGGCCAGGATCTCCGCTAGGGATGTGACACTCGAACGGCCACCATTGTAATCATCATCGAAATCATCAATGTCATCTCCATCGAGGATCTCCCCATCGCTGTCCAGCTCCTGTTTAATGGTCACTGCTGGCTGCTCAACAGTAGCTGTCTCTTGCTGTTGCACCTCCGGCTCCTCCTGTTCTGGCGTCGTCTCCAACTGTGTCTGAGGCTGCTCCTGCTCCTCCTCCTCTACCTGCCCCTGCTCCACCTCCTCTACCTGCCCCTGCTCCTCCTCCTCTACCTGCCCCTGCTCCTCCTCCTCTACCTGCCCCTGCTCCTCCACCTCCGCCTGCTCCTCCTCTGGCTCCGTTTTGATCTCCTGCTTAATGTCCAGCATGGGCAGCAGCTTCGGCTGCAGTCCCGGTCTTTGGGTTATGCTCTGCGCCAGCGTTGCAAGCGGTATAATGGTCATGGTCTGAGCACCGCCAGGTGGCGTGCCGGGAGGCAGAATTGGCGTGGCCAGCAGCACCTTACGCGAAGTGCCTGGCGGCCCTTGTGACAGACGCACCAACGGTGGCAACGGCAGAGGTTGCAAGACGCGTGCATTCAAGTTGTTGAGTATGGGCTTCACATCCGTAGATTCATCCGGCTCGTTATCGGAGACACCCCCGCTGCCATCCACATCCACATCGGCCTCATCGTCATCCTCAATCCCGGTTTGACTGCTGCTGCTTGTATTAGTCAGGCTGACATCGAGTTCATCCTCGTCTAGATCATCCTCGTCGAGATCAATCTCTGCCTGATCAAGGGAAGAATTTTCCGCTGCAGCTCTTTCTGCCCGAGAGCAGCCCAACATAATATCCTTGGCAATGTCACCGATCTGCACTGAATGACTGTCCACGTAGCCAAAGCTCAATAGCTTGGTGTCATTGTGATGGATATTGTAGGTGGAGCGAAACTTGTCGCACCACTCCTGATGCGGAAAGAAGTGGTTCAGACCCATCAGATTCTTGAACTGCAACGCCATCTTCTGGATGAGGCCGTCGGTGATGATGAAGTCCTTGTAGTACATCATGCGTCTAATCCAATCGTAGACCGCCTTGCCCAACATGGACACACGCACCACTTTGAACTCCTGCGTCTTGGCATCCTGGCAGCGACGCGTCCTCTGCTCCCACGCACTCAGAATCTCCTTCTTCTGCTGCACAATGCGCTTGATCTGATCCGGACTGCAATTGAACAAGCGACCAACATGTTTGTAGACCGGCTGGCGATCATATTCCCTCAAAGCGGCCACTTTCTCATTTAAAGCCAAAACATTTTTGCGCTTGATGCGATTGTCGAAGGCAACTTTTTCCGTTGCTGCCAAAGTTGGTTGTTGTTGTCTGGCAACATCTGTTGTTGTTGTTGGTCCACTTGTTTTATTTGGCGTACTTTGTTTTGCTGCGGCATCCGTTGCCTGCCATAATAAAGAAATAGTCAATAAATGTAGGGTATTCAATTGTCGACTTGTCAAACAATATTGTTTACCTTTTCTTTATCGCCGCTTTTCGACGATTTGTGCTCCTTGTGCTGTTTACGTTTGTCTCGCACACGCATAACTGTAAATTTCTGCTTCTTCCTTATATTTAAATGACGTTTGAGAAGTCTGTAAAATCTACTGTTGCATTAAATGTTCCATTATTCGTTATTATTGTTTTTATCTGTTGCGCTCACTTACTCTGCTTATGCTACTCTGCCCTGTCCCTCTCTCACTCTGGCTCTCGTACTCACGGAAAAGTTATATACACAGATTGTCTGTCTGTGTGTGTTTAGCTGCTTGTGCTGTTCGTGTGCGATGGCTACGATTATGCGCGTTGACCGCTACTAAACGTCGCCCGTTTTTTACTTCTGCGTTGTTTTTGATTTTTATTTTTCACTTTCTGTTGTGTTCCTTCTGATTTTTACAATGCACTTTGTTTTTTATTTTAATTACAATTCGCAGTAGACGCATACACGTGTGCGAATGCCTTTGAATTGTTCCCGACAAGAGCAGCGGTGTAATATGCATAAAAATAGCTGCCCACCCGCTGCCAGCGACTGCCGTTTTCATTCTGTGTTGTTCTGTTTTTTTTTTTGTGTTTTGTGTTCGGTTCTGTGAGCGCGAATGCGCATTGAGAGAACTTTTCTGCGCCGGCGGAGAGCTGGTGATAAGCCCAAGCAGCGCGCAACTTTAACGTGTGTACGTGAGCGTAGCAGCATGTGTATGTGTATGGGTGTGTGTGTGTATCTGCTTGTATGCGACTACGTCAGATAATGGCGGCAAAGACCGAAAGAGAGCGACAGGGTTGTTATTTTTAATACGAGCTGCTCTCTTCTTGAACTGCGCATGCGAGAACTTTACAGTTAGCAGTACGAAAATTGAGTTTCAACTTGACTCAATTTAGTTCACTTTAAATTCGATCGCAATGAGAATATTTATTGCGTAAAATGGAAAGAAACCAATCTTTCCAATGAATATTCACATTTTTTTTTATTCATTTGAAAAACACTTTTCATTGATTTCTCTAACCGAAATTGGTATATTTTCGCAGGATATACGACATGGCAGCAGGATTATCGGCGGGGACCATGTGACCAGCTCGATTCACCCAGATCATGCTGAAATTGCCGGCTGTCTTCTGGTAGCCCTCCAATACGCGATCCACATTGATGCCCGTGCGTGAAGCATTCAAATAGTTCTGCTTATCGACCCACTTCATTTCATCAATCCAATTAACGGCACCGGGTGTGGCACATATCAAATCCAAACCGCCCGAATAGACGCTCACTTCAACCGTGGTTTTGTTCAACAGTTCCTCAACTAGAGATAAATGGGAATTAAAAATAATAATAATTGTTATTTATATTTATACAATTTAAATGCTATATTAAGATTAAATTATATTAAGATTATTATTTTTTGATTACCAATGTGAACAGCTGGCTTCATAAAGTCAGCCATCAGCTTGTTGAAGGTGGTGCTACTTTGGGCGCCCCACTTGACGCCCGTCGTAATATTGAGGGCCTTTGTAACTGGTCCCCGCATCAGCTCCTGCAGCATTTGGTCACGATTCTCATCGAGGTCAAACTGGACCAGGGTGCGATACATGCTCTCTGCAATGGTGTGGGCATTAGCAACTGATTCTGAATGGAGACTTGGGAATAGACTCACCCTCCGGGCTCATTTGGAGCAACCGCCTCACGTACTGGTCGCCTCGTGTGGGTGTCTCCACATTGTAGAAATCGACACCCTTCGATTCGCGCAGCACCACAGATTGTGTAGAGCTCCATTGCAATGTGGCCTGTGTCCATTTGCCGTCATCCACATATTTCTTGGTCTTCAGTGCCGATGCCTCGATCTTATCGTGTCCATTCTGATCCACAATACCCAGCTGTAGCAGGTATGGTGCCCAGGACAGCACTGAGTCTATCGGTGAGGTCCACGGATCACCCAAACCCACGGATACGAAATTACTCGCAGTCTCATTGCGTTTGATGGAATAGTACAGCTCCAGGGCAAACTCGGGCGCCATTTTACCACCATAACTTTCGCAGAAAATGTGGAGAGGAACTGTTTTGAATTCCGGATGTTTTGCATAGAAACCATTCATGAACTCAACCAGATCCAAGGCGATTTGCTTATTGGTTGTCGTGTAATCGGAGGAGCTGTCCACATAGCTGAAGCCCGAGCCCACTGGATTGTCAATGAATATAACATTCATGTCCTTCACCCAAGTCCAGTTCCGGTAATTGCCTTCTAGCGTCAAGGGACCCAACTCTTCGAAATTACCATATCCTGTGGAGGAGGCACCCGGTCCACCCTGCAGCCAAATGGCCAACGGACGTTCCACATAGCTGGTCACATTGGCAGTGGTATAGTAGAGCCAGTAGAACATATGAGCACCCTTTCGCACATCCACAAAGCCCCAATCCTGTTCCCCGGGCCCGTAACCAGTGCGTGCTGTGAAAAATATAATATTCTTCATTCTTCCACTTCAAAATAAACCACTTGATTTTTAATTACGCAGATAATTGCAAGGAATAAGTACACCCTTCTATATATATATATATAAGTACAGATTTTAGCATGATAAGATAATTATTGGATAGCAAAAATGACTTGGACAAACTAATGAAAATTGACTAATTGAAAAGCTATACTAATAAATGGTTGCAATTCAATACTTAATAAATTCAGGTTAATCATTTTTTTATATTGATAAAACATTTTTAAAATCATTTTCTGATTTATTTTACACTATGAGACTCCTTCATTAAACAAACAAAATGATTTTTAAGTGACAATCTTTTCTAATTAAAATACGTAATGGTTAGAAGACTAAGATAATGATTATTGTATATAGTAAATCTTTGCTAGTCTGTTGTAAATATACAAACATGTCTTCTTTTGCTGTGCGACTAATTTGCTATCATTAACACCTGATTGGCATTTAAAGTGGCACTTATTTCGTGGCCCAAACCACACACACAAAGCACAGTTGGCAGTCTATAAAATTTAGGTCAATTCTTGTTACAGTTTTCATACTCACCATTCACAGCGGCAAAGCTGCAAAATGCCACAAAAGTCAGCAGCCCAAAGCTGATTAGAAGTCGACTCATTGTCTGCACTCTAGTTGCCACAAACCAAAAAAACTTCCGAAGGTAAACTCCAAGTAGACCGTACACTTGAAGGTGTTTCGACCGTCTGATCAATTTGTAGAATTCGCACACAGCAAGTAAAGAATTTCTAATCTTTCGAGTGGGATTCGGTTGCTATTTGTGTGCATAGATAGCTAAGATCGATGGTCTTAACGAGGGTGATGGGCCTTCGCGTGACCAGTTGAGACCATCTTATGGTGAATTTTAATACTTAATACTCAATACTTAACTTATCACTTTCATAAATTTCAGATGAAGCCACTAATCTAGTTATTGATAAAATGTCGCGATTGCGTTTGCTTATCAGTTTTTTCTTTAATTACCATTTTTATTTGTGTTTTTTATATTGATATTTTTTTTGTAATTCTGGCCAAAGCCAGTAAATTCACGCAGGACATGACTCATGGCAGCTGGATTATCGGCGGGCGCCATGTGACCCGATCTATTAATCCAGTACATGGTAAAGTTGCCGCCCGACTTTTGATAACCCTCCAGAATGCGATCCACACTGATTGCAGTGCGATTCGCTGCCAAATACTCGTCTCTCTTGCTCCAGTTCAACTTGTCAATCCAGTTGACGGTGCCGGGTGTCGCACAGATCAAATCCAAGCCACCCGAGAAGACGCCAACTTTCAGCGGAGTCTTGTCCAGCAGCTCATTTACTATAATGGGATGGATTAACTACTCGATTAGCTAATCGAATCTCAGATCTTACCAATGTGTATTGCGGGCTTCATAAAGTCCTCCTGGAGTACACCAAAGGTGAGGGTACTCTGCGAACCCCATGTGATATTGAGTGGTATGCCCAACGTTTCGGCGACAGGTCCACGCATCAGTTTCTCCAGCAGCTGATCACGATTTTCGTCGATATCGAACTTGACCATAGTGCGGTACATACGTTCTATAACATCCTCATTACTATGGATTATCTTTTACAATCGAGGACTCCTTGCAAACTCACCCTCAGGTGTCAGCAACATCTGCTTGGGAAACTGATCTCCGCGCGTCTGCTTCAGCACATTGTAAAAATCGACACCCTTGGAGGCCTTCTTTACCTCTGTTTGGGTGATGGCCCACTGAGCGGTGGATTGCACCCAACGTTCAGCTTCCACCAACTCGGCAGTTAGGTTGGCCGCCTTCATAATCTGATCGTAGCCATCGTGATCCACAATGCCCATTGCCAGCAGAAACGGACCCCATGCCAGAACCGAGTCAATGGGCGATGTCCAGGGATCACCCAAGGCCACCGATTGCAAGTTACTCTCAATCTCCCCCCGTTCCGTGGCATAGTACAGTTCCAGGGCGAACTCAGGTGCCATTTTGCCACCATAACTCTCGCAGAAGATGTGCAGCGGAATAATTCTAAATTCCGGATGCTTTGCATAGAAACCCTTCATTAGTTCCACCAGATCCAAGGCAACCTCCTTGTTTGTAGTCGTATAATTGTCATAACTGTCCACATAACTGAATCCACTGCCCACCGGGTTGTCAATGAAGAGCACATTCATGTCCTGCACCCAAGTCCAATTGCGATGATCGCCATACAAATCCACTGGGCCCAGCTCCTCAAAGTTGCCATATCCCGTGGATGAGGCACCTGGTCCACCCTGCAGCCAGATGGCCAAAGGACGCTCCCTGTAGCTGACCCCACGGGCTGTGGTGTAAAACAGCCAGTAGAACATGTGGGCGCCTGGACGGACATCAACGTAGCCCCAATCCTGATCACCGGGTCCGTAGCCGAGCTTGCCTGCGTTTACATAGGATTTTTTAGATTTTTATTTCGATTTTTTGCTATTTTTTACTTGCCATGTGCCAAGGCTACAAAGTACAGCAATAATATTGCCAGCGAGCGATTTAATGTACCCATTCTCCGTTAAAACCAACACCCAATTTAGCTTTAGCCGCTGCCAACTTGCTTAACTTGGTTTTAATGAGTTTGCTTATCATTTCGCCAAGGCATCTTATCTTAAAATAGTGAGTTCAAAAGTGGTGCACTCTTGTTTACTATGATTAAATCGTCATCGTGATCGATTGCATATTATCGATTGCAATACTTGGTGGCATTATCTTCTTAAATGTTTTTTTTTTGTTAATGCGTTGCTAAATTAGTTTGAAAAACCTTCCCCTGTATTTTGATTTATTTTTTAAACATATTAAGAATGGGAAAGGAGTAAAATAAAGTTTTGCAAAAGTATGTAACAATCAATATAATCAATTAAGATTATATAAACGTGGACTTGTTTAAGATAGTCGTTCTCGCTTGTTTTTTACTGCATTATTCATTTAAATTGTTAACAAGTCTGCTTTTTTACTCCATCAATTATGCTAAAATTGGTGACCTGCATAAAGCCTATTCCTAGTAATGCTGAAGATTTTACTCAAATTGGAATACATTTCTATAAATGACAATTTCGATTTAACTGCACATTTGACTATTCTTATCTAATTATCGATATCGATGTTATGAACAACTTGGTGGCATCATTGAGATAACAGCTGTTTACTGTGTGTGTTGTTAGTTTTCTTTGTGTCTGGGAATTAATTGAATTAAATTAATTTACTTACCGCGAATTAATTAAACATGGCAACGGTACGCATACCCAAGCAGAAGGTTATACTCTGTGGCGATTATGGGGTGGGAAAGAGTTCCCTGTTCCGACGATTTACGAACGACACATTCATCACCGAAACAGACCGCAAATCCACACTGGGATTGGATCACATTGACAGGCAGTACAATGTGGGCGAGAAACAGATTAAGGTGCGTCTGTTGGTCAAGGTTAGATGAGTACCTCATTTTATAATCTAATTGCTATTTCGTGGCAGCTGCAACTGTGGGACACTGGCGGCATGGAGCGTGTGGCATCGGTTACCTCATCCTATTACAAATTTGCCGAAGGTGCCATACTTGTATTTGCCCTGGATAATGCGGCATCGTTTCATTCGCTGTCGCAGCACTTGCTGGACATTGTCACCTATGCGGAGAATGCCAAGATTTTCATCTGTGGCAACAAGAGCGATCTGGAGGGTCGAGAGCCAGAGGTCAGCGATGAGGAAGTCGAAGCATTCTGTGAACAATGCCATTCACTGATTAGTGCCACCTACAAAACATCCTGTCGCACGGGCGACGGCATCGAGGCAATGTTTCAGGACATCTCGCGACAACTGGTGCAGGCAAATCGTTCCAAAATGGAGCTACAGGAGCTGGAAAGGCAATCCTTTCAAATCGACAAGTCCAACGAACCGGAGCTGCACGAGGAAGCCTCCGCCTGCAGCTGCTAGCAATTGGGGAACATTGAGTTTGGCTAATACTAAATGACAAACTCAATGGAATGCAGCAATGCATTTATTTAATTTGGCTTTAATTTATTGCAAGCAGTTCGACTCGAAAACAGATATGCAAGTATCTCAATTTACTGTCCTAATGCAATATGCTTAAATTAAAAAACAGATTTCAAACAACCATTTTAGAGGGTTGCATAACTTGTTATCCTTTCAATAAGCATATTTGAAGAGTTATTTAACTTCGTTTTATTTAAATTAAGCATATTAACATCTTTCATTCAAGAATAAGCTGACTTTCACATCAGCAAAGGGAAATTCTTCCAAGCCAATTTAAATTTCCCAGCGATAACTGAACAAAAACAAAAAACGCTTTTCTAACGTTTTGCATTTTTGTATTCATACTTTTTTGGTTAATTATTTATTATTTGTAAATATGCGATTCGAATTTAATGCTAAAAACGTCCGAATATGTATTAATTATGATATATATATAGTATATAGTTAATGTGCGCCAACGGAACACGTACGATTCTGAATATATATTAGCACACTTCGTGGTGCATAATAAGTCATAGTAAAATTAAGCATTTTAGTCGATTTCAATACACACACATAAATACATAATTATATATATATTACATACATGCATAAAACATTAACACGCAAATTGAAGCTAATGCTAACAACAAATAAATATATAAACAAAACTAATTCAACAGTGGAATGCAAACTACAAGTTAATAACTAAAGTCAACTATGAGGTAGCCGCCGATGAGCTGGGCGCAAATGTCAGATAGAGACTGACACCGACGGCGACCACAAAGCAGACCCCGACGCCATAGAGGACGACCTTCTCGCGCAGAGCGCGCAACATCATTGTGTTGAGGGTGCGGGAGGCGCGTCCAAGTTCCGCATTCGTTTCCCTCAAGCGAGCGCGTGCGCCGTGCAATGTCTCCCGCTGATGATGCAGATCTGCCAGGTATGGAACATTAGCAAACATAACTTTAGAAGAGTCTTGGCTATCAAATACCATTCAAGACCTGTGCGCCTAGTGCCTCCGTTTCGAGTGCCACACGATAACCTTCTGTCAGCCGATTTCCGGTGCGTTCGATGCGCTCCGAGTTGTCCAGCAAACGTTGCCGCTGATCATTGCTGATCGACACATCCTCATAGTAGTCTCCAGCTCCAGCCAGATCGAGTGTAGTATATCCCGTTGCCTGTGCCCGCAACTTGTCCTTGGTCTGTTTGTATTCCGCCTGCAAGCGTTTGAGTTCCGCCTGTGCCACTTGCAACTTGCCATTGAAACTGCTGCGTTGTGTGGCATTCAATTCACGCACCTCCAAACCCATCTGCTCGAGCAACTCCTGTGCCTCTGCCAAACTGGCATCGATTTTGTTGCACAACTCGCTGCGTTCGGCTTGGAGGGGATTACAAAATTTGATATCATTCACATATGCTTCGAATTTTTTATTACAACTCACTTGCATTCTGTTGCAGCCGTCCAATGTGTGCAGTTATTTCGGCAATTAGCGCCGCATATTGCTGCTCGTATTGCTCGAGCAACGACATTTATTGCCTATATTTTTATTTCAACTCGTTTTATGTTTAATGGCCTGAAATCTTCTTATTTATTTAGCTGCTGCTTGTTTTGTTTATCGCTTTACTCAACAGCAAGAATGCCAGTCGCAGCGAAAGGCGTGCAGTGTTGCAAAATGTGGCAGTGTTGACAGCGCTGCCAGACCTGCTGGACACTTGAACTTACCGTTAATTCGCAATCGATAGCGAAAATAGATTAAATCTTATGGAGATTTTTTTAAATATGTGTTGAAATACATAAGGCGGGCTTTAAGTATATATATATATTCCTCATCAGTGTGAGCAACCGAGTCAGACCAAACCAAATGTATTTATATATTACATTGTATTTCGAGTCTTTGTTTGGTAAACTTTAAAATATTTGAGGACATCCCTCTATGAGTGGACCAAATCCCTATCATGATCGGTCCCTTCTATTTATATATATATATTTTCATGGGGAAAATATAAACTTAGTATGCTCACCAATCTCTTAATAGGACATTGTAGATTAAGAATATCTAACTAAACTGGAACTAGCCAAACATATTTTTTTTATATTTCATTATATATTTTATTTTATATTTTTTAAAGACCGACAAAGATTCTGACGTTCGTTCAGGAATTGGGGTGGTCTGTAAGGATATTTTAACTTCAGCTTAACAAAGACTTACATATTACTTGTTTTTAATATATATATAAATGAATATTATTTTCAACACATTGAATGGCTGCAGATTCAGTCTGCTCAAATTAATTAGTTACTTAATGCAAATGATGGAAAGACAAAATGAATAATACTATTACAGTACTTGGCTAGATTCCGTATAGCCTACATAGCCTATATAGTATATGGTATTTATGTATACATGTGTACAGTGTTCATCACATTTGTGTTTAATTTGTGTGAGAGTTAATTAACCCTCGATAAGGGTCGATTTGTCGCCCTTGCGCAGCACCAGCTCCAGCTGGGAGAGCAGGCCAATGGCCCGAAAGTTCTCCTTGAAGAGCACAAAATCCTCCAAAGGTTTCAGATACTCCAATGCCTGGGTATAGCTATCCAGTTCCTTGAGCACATTGGTAAAAGCTTTGGAGTCGGTTGGGGGTTCGGATTCGGGGGAAGTGTGTCCATTTGTTTGGCTGCCGGAACTGCTGCTGCCGCCATTGATGACGAGCTTCTTGGGTGAGGCTGGTGCGGATGTGGATGCGGATGTGGATGCGGCTGCCGGCGTCGGCGTACTGCTGCCCTTAAGCGAGTGCTGCGAATGCGGCGTCGATTTACCACTGCAGCTGCCCAGATTGATTTTGGGGGCATTCTCCTTGCTGCTGACACTGTCCCGTCCACCATTGTTATTCTGCTCCTTGACACTCGGACTTGGCGTGCCTTGTACTGTGGATTGAGCGAGGGGCAGTGGGGATTCGCGAGCTGAGGCATTGATCTGCTGTACTTCATCATCATGGCCAGCGGGGGATTCCAACTTGTGTCGCTTGGCCAGCTGCACGGGCTGAAATGGACTGAGGCGCTGCTGTTGTTGCGACTGATTCGGTGGCAGCTGTGGCTGGAAGGGTTCACGCTGTGCCTGCGCTGGACTCAGTGCACCTCCTCCTGCACCCGCACCTGGTGGAAACTGGGCCTGCAGCTGCTGTTGCTGCTGTTGTTGCTGCTGTAGTTGTTGCTGCAACTGTTGCTGATGTCGCTCGAAGTAGAAGTCATTGAAGTTATTGAAGCCGGGATGGGGATGAGCATGTCCATGCTGATGAGCATGTGGATGGCCGGCAAATGGTGGCCAGGCGGAATTCAATTGATGCTGCTGCTGCTGCTGCTGGAGATGTTGTTGCTGAAGTGCGTAGTGCTGCTGCTGCTGCTGCTCCTGGTAGCTCTGCTCCTTCATGTCCGTGCTGTCCTCATCCTCCTCGTATTCACCATACTGTTGCATATAATTCATATACTGTTCGGGCATCTCCTCCAGCTTCGCCACACGCTCTGCACTTGCTGGCGGAAATAGATTCTGCAAATCCTGCACAATATCCGGTATCCAGAGCGATGTGCCCATCGACTTCAACTGATTGGATGTCAACTTCTGGGCGAATCCCTGCAGATGCGTCTCCCGAAAGCGATTCAGCCAGCGATTGTCCGCTATGAACGAGGTGCTGCCGATGACCTGGCGTGCCGTCTCTGCCTTATCCTTGATCATGCCATGCGTGATGCTGCCACGCAGCTGCGGATTGATATTCGCCCGCACCAGCCACTCATAGACCACGGCATTGATGTAAGCACACTTGCGGCTCCGTTCGATCTCCTCGACCATCGCCTGTTGCTCCACAGCCTCCATATTTGAGGGCACCTCCAGTCGCAGTGTGGGCAACGCATTCGATTGGAGTCGTCGTCCACCCAGCACACTGGGATCAAAGTGGAGAGCACAAACCACCGGCTTCTTGAAGGGAATGATGCGTCGCAACGAGGCGTGGCACGCCTCCTTCCACAGCTTGTGGAACGGGGAGTCGGGGCGTGGGAAAGCGAAAAACTGCATGCTCGGATGTTGCCGCGAATTCGAGAGGCATCCGATGATGCAACAGCGCCGTATAGTCGGCATTCCACTTGTATTGTTGACGCCAAGAATTTTGCAAATGTCGTCGTTTTTGGCGCTGCACAAAGTGCCCGCCAAATAACAATTAGAACATAAAAAAATGAAAAATCAGCAACTGCAAAGATAGACAGAATCAAAAATTAAATATTATTAGTTTTATTTAAATTGAACTCATAGAAACTCTAGAAAAAAAAACTACCAATTGCCAAGGAGAAGAATCAAGTTGAAGATGAGATGCCAGACACAGCTTCAGTTTATAAAACTTTCTGGAATAAAAAGTTGTTTGACAAAAGTATGATTTTTTTTTTGTGTGGCTTAATCAACATCAAAAACTAGAAAAGTTTCTTTCTTGAGGTGAAGGAAAGGGCAAACTAAGGGGATTAGCTGCTCGCATAACTGATAAAGCCAAATATTTATACGCACTTGTATAAATATTTATATTGTAAATGACAAAAAAAAAAAAAACTGAATTAAGAAAATCGATTACAAACAAAATAAACATCGTGCATTACTCACTTTAAAATGACAGTAATCTAAAAAACCCTAAGGACAAAAACACACAATTCAAATTAAGTGGAAATCAATGAGTAAAGCCAAAGTAAAGTAAAAAGATACAAATTTCACTGCGATTTCAGCACATGACGCATTATAATAATATTTATCAGCTGCATCTGTATATTTATAATAGCTGTGACTTCGCTGTGTGTTTCTGGTTTTAGGAAAAATACCATATGCACACACAAGCACACATACACACACACACGCACACACACGCACGCATATACATCGTGGATACTTCAGAAAGTTTGAATATATAAAAGCAATACGACAGCGGCAAGCCCCGCTAAAATATAGCGATATGAGCCATAAAAACCTAACAAATATATAAACACACACACACACACACACTTATACACACACACATACATAATTATAAGACTGCTGATAAATTTGAAGCCGCTGCTCGAGCAAACGATGCGTACGCCTTCAGAAATCGATACGTTTTCTAGTCCCCATCCAAGTAAGCAGTTCCGCAGCACTTCCCCTCCCAAAAAAAAATAACAAAACCAGAACCAGTCGGACGTCGAACGCTCCATTATGGGTGCCCCCAAGCGCCCATTCCCATATCTGAGAGCTAACACACATTTGTACACTCACACACACACACACATATATATATATATATATATATATATAAATATATATACGTATGCTATAGCTAAAGATACAAATACAATGATGTATCGCCTCTGCTGCTAGGCAACAGCAGCAGCACTTGCCTAAAGTGAGCGACTTTGCCTCCTGCCCAAGATTCGAGGGTAATACTGTAATATTTTAATACTGCTGCTGACTCAGTTACACGTGTGTGTGTGCGTGTGCACACTTGGAGAAAAAAGGAAAGTTATAGACTGAACCCCTAGAGCAAAGTTAAGTATATAAATTCCTGATCAGTACCAACCGCACAATCGATTTAGCTATCTATATATCTCCGTCTGTAAAAAATAACACAATCTCAGAGCCTACAAGAACTAGAGACTTTAAATTTGCTATATGAGTTCTCATATATTATAGATCAACTGTAAAAATTTCACAAAGATCCCATAAAAACGGATTCTGACATTGAACAAACTAATATCAGCAAACTTACTATGTGTTTAACAGGGTATCTGCTGGTCGAGATCTGTCAACTATAACATTATTACTTGTAATAGATAAGTTCGATATTTAGTTTATAAATTAAGTGCCCATTTGAGCTCGAATTTATAATCAGTTTTTTTCGCTGAGTGTAGCTACGATGAGAACCCACCTAGCTGAGTCACCGGTCATCTTAGATTGCCTTTCTAAGACGATTTAATTTTTATCGGTTGCAATCATTGCCGTTATTCAAATTGGGATTCCGCGTCACATTTCTGGTTATTTCCAACCCCCCACTCCATTGCTTTTTGGATTTACGGAATTGGGTTTTATCTTTTCCGTCATTTGTCTTAGGGGTTGTTCAGTGTTTTGCAGCTGTTTCCAGGTTTCGCCTGTGGCATCAAACTTTACCGAATGCCGGAAACTTTTGGTTTGGCGGCCAAAAGTTTCCTAGCCCAAAATACAACAACATAAAAAGGGCCAAAAGCAGAAAGCAGAGAACCCTTCCACAAGGCGTCTTCAAGAATACTTTGCCACAGCTCGCAGTGCGCGCACCTTGACACAAAACGAAGTGAGACGAAGCAAGCGCAGCTCAGCTTCGTCTATGCTTCGTATTTGCACACACACACACACAAACGCACGCACACACACACACACGCACGCATACTTGTAAGAGTCGAGTGCAAGTACAGCATCATCAATTCCAATTCAAATCTCCCCTGACTGACTTGCTTTATAAATGGTTTTATATTTCCTTTTATGTCGTCTTCTCTATATATATATATATACATATATATTTATATATACTCTGGACTGTGTGTAGCTCTCTCGAGCTGTCGCTGTCGCTGCGACTGTTTTTCCTTCCTCTGATGTACTACTTACAGTATAAAACTTGCTCTGCTTTGGCTGCTGCGTCTGCCTCTGCCCGCTGCCGCTGCCACCGTCTCAGACACTGTTTTTGCCTTATCCTCAGTTGAGCTCGACTCATCTGCTGCTGCTTCTGCTGCCTCCACTCGCCTGCCTTTCTTTCCCTTATATATATGTATATATGTATGTATATATATCGATTGGCACTTTATCTTAATCGCCTCGAGACGTCGTCCCTCTTCCGTGCCCTAAGTCCACCTTCTTCTACTCACCCTAAATAATGGTTGCCTACTTTACTTTACTTGCTGCTTGGCTGCCGATTGGGGATTGCTGGAACTTCGTGAAATATTCGTGCAGCGTCATCATTATCATTATCATCATCATTATCATCGTGATGATGATGAGATGGCAGCCTCAGACTCAGTTCTTCCCTTTTGTGCTACGTGCTACGTATCTCTTTTTGTATCTCGGATATCGCTGTATCTTTTGCCCATTGTTTAACTACTTCTTGTATTTTTAAACCTACGGCCAAAATACTTTTAACCATTCGACGTTCCAAATACCCAAAATTCAATTTCTGTATTTTTCTTGACGGGTATTTTTGGTTGGATTGATTTTGGTCATGCTTAGGTAGTTTTACACTTAAGTTGAGACCATCTTCAATTAGTATTCGTGTCTTGCTCTCTTGGCTATTCAACGGTAGTTCAAGGTGACTTGGACGTGACCTTTTTTATGTTTCCATTGAATTGCGTTTGTTTATATGTGTGGGTGAGACTAGTTCACGGATATAGTTATGAATGAGAGTGTGAGTGTAGATAATATAAATATATATATATTGATAGCTATAAAGTTCGTTGCCATGAGCACTTATTCTTGATTGAGCGTCAGTTGCAGCTGATGTAACATTTTAATATTTAAATATCATTTTTTGTATGCACAATTTATTGATTTTTGAAAATGAATCACCTGTGGGAATGTGTATAATTGATGCATATTTATATTGCAATCAGTTCAGAATGTGAACTTTATTAAACACTGTTTCATTTAATTGTTCCACTTGCAACCCTGTTTCTTATCAGCTACAAGTTTTAAGCAGAGTCAATGTCCCGTTATCACTGATACTGATGCATGTAAGAAAGGCGCATCAAAACAGAAGCGCGAAAAGCCGAAAGAAAGCACAAACCAAAACAAAACCAGCGGGCCCCCCAAAAAAGAAAAAACGAAACGAAATCCAAAACAAAATGCAGTCGACGTCGCTGCCGTCTCGCCAACGTCTAACAGTAAAAGCCAAACAAAAATAAACAAACAGACGCGGGGCACATTTTTAAATAACGGACACTTGCTGCTGGCGCCTGCTCGTGTGCCATGCAAATGCCGATGGCAGCGCAGCGACAGCGGCGTCGCGCCACGCCGCGCCGCTTTTTTTTTTTAATTGCACACACACAGAGAACAACAACAATAGCGACCGAGGCAGCGGCAGAATCTCAAGACCCCGTTTGTTTACATCGGAGAACACATAACACATTGGCACAGTGGTACTCACTTATCCAAAAAGCACGCGAGTTTCCTCAATGAAATCTCACTTGCTGAAAGAGTTGCGCGCACTTTAAATTTTATATCAAAATCAAGTCTATATATATATATAATTATATATATAAAAATCGTAGAACTACGGCAGAGCCACAGAACGGAGTGGAATCATACGAGAAAAACAATTTTCGCTCTTTGTCGCGCTGTGAGAACCGCTTCGGACGAACGTTCAGCACAAAGTGAAATATACGAAACTAGCGACAACCAACATCGCCAACATAGCTAGCATTGCCTGGCAGCGCGCGACTCGACGACCGACCCGACCGACTCGTTTTTCCCATCTATAGGAAATATTTAATCCCAAAACAAGCCCAGGCCAAACCAAAAACCAGCCAGTCAGTCAGGCAGAGGGAGGGGAGAGACGAGGCATGCCAGGCAAGGACGGGCAGAGAATACCTCTTGACGTCGACGTCGACGCTGACGTCGCTGCCAGCGCAACGATGTACAAAGCAAAGCAAAGACAACAAGAACAACAAGAGTCTGTCTGTCAGACAGTCGCGTGTGTGTTGGGTTAGTCAGTCAGTCAGCAGCACGAGAAAAACCCGAAGTTTAACCGATGTTTGGGGTGTTTTTAGCTGCTGCTGTTGTTGTTGTTGCCTTTACTTCTGCTACTGTTGGGCCCTTTTGGCTGTGTTTTTTGCCCCCAAACCACTGCGCTACCGTAAGACTGTTTATTTAAGGGGGCTGGAGCTGCTATGCTCTGCTCGGGTTTTAGGTTTGGGTCTCGGCTTTGGGTTCGGATTGCTCTGATGGGATTTCAATGGCATTTATAGAGACGTAGCGCCCGACAGACGTGGTGTATATGTTTTCTCTATTTTAACGATATGGGGTGTGTCTGCATATACTATAAATACACACACATATCTGCGTATATATCTGTATCTGCGTCTGTATGTGTATGTGTATGATTCTGTTTATTTTGATATGTATTTTATATATGAGTGTATATGTATATTGAATGCATGGTTTTATATTAATAGCATATCCATATACATACACATTTTTATCGACAGTAGCCATTTTGGGGTGCGAGCATGTAGTTTCTTAAAAACGATTGATTGATTGAAGTATGCGTCACTTGTTTAAACTTAGGTCTGCGCTCGATTTAGCTAACATTGTTTAATGTTCGACATTAATAATAATATAAAATGTGTGGCCGCAGAAACTAAACCAAACTTAATTACTTACCATGCTTTTTTTCGCCCGCTCTTTTCACTTATTAGTTGCAGTTGATCTCTTCTTCTAAATCCAAGTGATCGATTAATCGATATGTTATGTTAGTTGGTATGTTATCTTACAGAAGGGATTACAGTCCAATGATTGCCTCATTAGTGGCCTGCTAACTACGTCACAAGTGGCCTTCTATAAATATATAATTTATTGAGCAATGTTATCCTTTCACTGTTACTCATCCTATGTTAATCAGGTGTACTCAGTTTTAATCGAAAAATCGAAGCAATAAACCTATGGATAGATTAACAAAAATTAAAAATTTCTTGTGCATAATAATAATAATGGGAACTATTGAAAATTATGAACCCATGCTCATTAAGTCTCATCTTCAATGCATATTAACATGTTTGAACTATATACAGATTCTGTTCTCATGTAACTCAGCTGTTTCGAGTTTAATCCTAATATGAAACATTCCTGTGATCAGCAATATTAGGAAACTCGAAAACTATGAACAGATGGTTACACTTTTGTCTGATTTGCAATGAGATATGTATATATATTCTTTGTTTTACTGATCTCAGGTAACAGCAAACTTTTCATAAATGCCACATAAAGAATATGATTTTACTGATTTCAGGGAATCGAAAAATGTTTGTAAATCTTCGCGTAGTGACAGATATTCACCGATGTACTTAAATTCCTCAACTCAGGTAGCTCAGCTGCTCTTCTAGGTTTTTAAATAGGAAAAAGTACCTAAGTTTATACAGACATTAGCATCCCAACCTTAAACTATGCACAGCTGCTCTACAAATCTCAATTTTTTACATATTATCGCGCTACACACGAATCGTAGATCTCAAGTAATTAGCACATATTTTTGGACCAACCCAATGCCTTATTTTTCACGCTTGGCAAATATAGCGCGATAAATATTATATATGTGTATAGTAAATATATATATAAATATTTATATATGCATTTTTTTGGTTCGATATCACGCCAAATTAAACAAGTTTGTCTACGGTATCAAGGTATGCTACCCACATGGTGCGTCTTCAATCAATCGTGAGCTAAAAAGATACATTTGTATCTTTGTAAATGAGCAGCGTTTGGTTCCCAGGTCATTATTTTTAAAGATATCCGTTAACCAACTGCCAAAAGCAACTTCAATATGAGCTCTATATATGTATATACACCATTTATATATATATATATATATGCACACAGAAAAATCCATTCCACGCCAACATCTTTTCCAATTCACACACACATGCATGGCTGTGTGCGTGTGTGTGTGTGTGTGTGTATACACATACATTTACTTATAAGTACAAGCTATCTAAAAGATGCTGAGAAGTTGATACGACTGCGACGTGTGTATATCTGTTGACTTGAAGTATTGCTCTGGCTCTGGCCCGGGTTTGGGTTTCGGGTTTGGGTTCGTTCGCATCAACAACAACAACAAAGGCAGCTAAGCAAGCAAGGAGAAGCAGCAGATACAACAACAACAACAACATTATAAACTATAAACGTGTTGTAGTTAAAGCCATTATCGTTGTAGTTGTGGGTCGCCCAAAGCAATTTGATGGATTAGTTTCAATATGAGCATCTTAGAGAGCTCTGAGAGCTGAAGGCTGAAGAAATACAAGTTGGGTGTATTGCTCGTAGTTTGGGTTCGGTTTTCCCAGCTCGGTTCGATTCGATTGGATTGTGTTTAGAATTTGGTGGTTGAAAAGTATATACACATATTTATATATATATATATATTCATAACTTTACTTATATATGTACTTACATAGAAGCTGGGCGAGTGGTATTAGCAAAGGTATAAAACCAAACCACATTCAGACAGCAGCATCCATCCGTTCATTTATCCATCCATTCGTTGGGCGGGTGGCTTCAGATGCTGGGTTCGAGTTACGTTTCAAGTTTTCCAGAGTTGACGACGGAGACGATGAGTCGACATTAATACACATTATATTTAGCTGCAGCTATCGACTGACTGACTGACCAGGCAAAAACTTTTCAAATGCTTTTCGGTTGCTAACTGCTGGGGCAGTGGTGGATGGCGGCGGGCTTGGGGGGATGGTGGGGCTTAGGGAGGGTCACCACCGTAAGCCCTTTGGCAACCTTTCGAAAACGAGCTGAGCAAAACGAGCCAAGAAAATGACCTTTCCCTTTGCGTTTGCCATGAAAACCGAATGATTACCGACTAGGATAAAACATACACACACATAAATATATATACATATATATATGTATAGGTATAGATGACTCCCACACACACACACACACACATACAGCTAGACACATCTATTATGACCTTTTTCTACAGACCAGGGATTTAGCCATGGAATTTATTATGGTCGTGTATTATATTGAACACTGTCGCCCCTCACTCTTTCCTCTCTGCGCACCCCCCGCAACCCTCTTCAACTAGAACATTGTCCCTTTTTACACGGACGCCGTATATCCCATCGGGTGGCCGTTCAGTTTCATCTCTCAGCGAGATAGTATTTTTCCATTACCTTTTCTGATTATGTCCGTTCGCTGGCTGGAAATGGAAATTGTTCAACTTAGTTGCAGGTATCTCGACTCTCGTATCTCGGCATCTACTTCTGCCGAGAGCATCGTGTGCGCCCTATAATCTATATATGCGATGCCCCCCAGCTCACACAATATATATATATATACACATCTATATATCTAAGTTGTGTTTGTGTGTGTGTGTGTGGCATAGCAATTCTATTCGCTTGGCTGTGTCGCACCCAAAAGCACCATAGGGACCTGAATTTTTCCTCGTAATTTCCTTTGTGCCATTTTGCTGCTTCCTATGCCCCGATGCCTGGGACGCCTTGTTGCCTTGATGCCAGTGCCCTCGTCCTCTGCTCACGCCGCTGTCGGCGTCGCAGTTCGCGTCACTTAGTAATCCCAATTTCCCCCCATCTCCTATGCTGTATATGCTCAATGCTGCTACGAGTTTATTGCCATTTCCATATCTGGGCTTTATATCTCTCGTGTTGTATTCTCTCTGGCTCGTTTGCCATTCGATTTTGTTGCCAGTCGTCGTTTGGTTCGCCATTTTAATTCCATTGGATTGCCTTCAGCTGGAAAACTGGAATTGGAAAACTGACAAAAAAAAAAATAAAAGAAGCGAATTAAATAGGAACATGTTGTACGGCTGATCGCTGAAAAACCCGATCTGCAGATTATAGATGAATGATGCTCTCTAAATCTTTAATTTAGACATGCATATCTTTTACTAGAGATCTATATACGACTTGCGTATACGCTACATTGGAAAAAGTGGCCCTGGCATTGGGCAAGAATTTTAACATTAATCTCTAGCCAGAATCGCGTTAAATGTATTATGATTCTAGAGGATGAAAATGTACAAAGTTATAACTGTATATAGTTGAGGCAGGTCTCACTATCCAGCCAGAATCGAGTTCTCAACTTTGACTGCATTATTATGCTAGAGCTCAATCTATTAACAAGAAGCCCTGGTTTTTGAAAAACGATTTTGACAAAGTTATGACTTTCCAAAGTCTTGATACTAATATGCCAATAAATAGCTATACAAGTTTACAATATGTGCTTCCCAGTAAATGATCTTACCACATATTGTACACAATTAAAAATGTATATATTGCGGTTATGAGATCATAATAATAATATAAAACTAAACGTAGAATGGAAAAATGAGACAGCTGGGCAAAATACTTGGAATTGGCTGAAATTAATTAATAACCAAAACCAAGTTGAAAGTATGATTAATACTCTTCAGATGCTAATATACTATATATAGAAATAATATAAAAATGCGAATCTAAACTAAAATTCCAAACTCTGATTAAAATATACATTGAATACACTCCAAAGCAATAGTTTTATGCACAACTGTACCTGTGCTGAGTTGAGAGCAACCTGAGCAACCGCACAACCAACCACATTGCACATTGTATATATAATACCTTTCCAAAATCTGTGTTGTATGTGTGTGTGTGTGTGCGTGTGTGTGTGTGTGTGTGTGCGTGTTGTCGTGGCATACGCTTCCCAAAAGCGTACAAACCAAAATCGAACCCAAGTGAAATCCAATACAGACGAATGCCCAAAAAGACCATTTATATTTATAGCAGCCCCCGAAAAAGAGTCGAGAACATAAACTGAACTCAACTCAACTTAACTCAAGTCTGGCTGTCGCAACGTTGCGACGGACATAACATCTTTGCGCTCCCATTCCTCCTCAATATGCCCACAATACCCAATTGCCCGTTCCCCACACAATTCGCATACACATCCTCTCGACATCTTTGTACAATAAAGATAGATTAGCATCTATCGAAGCGCTGTGCCAGCAGAACGAACCAACCGAATGAATCCGAACGAATGCGGGTCCGGACTCGGGGCGCATGTCTGAAAGCTGAAAACTTAAAACTGAAAGCATCATCAGCAACGGCATCGGCATCGGCATCAGCATTCCCAGCTGAAGCTGTAGCCGAGGCTGAAGCTGATGCTAATGCTGAAGCAACAGCAAAACTCAAGCTGTAGCTGTGGCTCTGGGGCATCGCCGAAGGGGCAAGTGGATGGCAATCCGCCGCATTATGTTCCCCCGTAGTGTCTAAGCCAGTTGTTGAGAGAGCTGCGGCTGTTGGTGAACTAAAACTCTGATGTTCAAGTGCCCATCATCGTCTGGGTCTTCAACAATGTGCCTATGCAATTGTAGCAATGCTAACAACAACAACGACAACAACAGCAACAACATTGATATATACACTTGGGAAAAATATCGAATTATATACTCAACTCGAGTAGAATACTAGCACAGAGCGCGAATTTACTATATCCTTTGGGTGAGCCACTTTTAAATTAAGTAAAGTTTGATTTTTAATATTTTGAAATAATTTTAGAAAATTGCAGACACAAATTACGAATTTTATACATAAATTAAGTAGAACTGTTGCCTTGTCCAAATATTCTAGACCCGAGTACTAACATCTTATTATATTTAAATTATGTTACGTAGGTTTTTTTTTACTTATCTTTAATATGTCTAGATTGGATTTTGATATGATTGATCGTGATTTAGATTAAATATTGTTTTTAAAAATGAACAAGAACACAATTAATATTCCTCAAGTGTAAATCTGTTTTAATATCAGCTTAGTACAAATTTGACAATTTTTATATAGTTATAGAATATTTTACACTTATTTTAAGTAGAGAAAATCTTTTAATGATGAATTCAAGTATTATTTCTGCTATTTAAATGCATTTGCGAATATGCATGAACAATTTGAAGTCTTAATTGTACATTAATTGATAACAAAGTTTTTCTCTGAGTGTGTGTAGCTGTTTTTTTTGTTGCTGTTTTTGAAAACCCAAGAGGCTTATGCTGGGCCGACAACCCAAATACTTAAGAAGTAACAACGAATGGCAAAAAGGCAGCCAGTGCCAGTTATAAAGCAAGCAGATGTCGATTGCGAGGCTACAACTCCGACTCCGACTCCGATTCAGATTTGGTTTCAGTTTCAGACTTGTTTCGACATCGACCCGCCACTCACTACCACCATCATCATCATCATCATCATCATCGTCATCATCATCATCATCATCATCATCATTAGGCAAAATCAGACCGTCTCATGAGTGTGTGCTTTTGGTTCTGTATGTATCTGAACAATGTCGCACTGTATCTATATCTATAAGTATTCGTATTCGTTTAGTTGTCTCTGCACGATAACCTCGCTGCTCTGCTCGGGCCATGGGGCAAGGGGTGTTCGGGTTGTCGGGTTTACTGTTTTTGGCTCTATGCGAGAGCTCATTCATTCATTCATTTATTTTATTTTATTTTATTTTCTTTCTGTATGGCATACAATGGCATCGATTATGGCATGGCATGAACGATTTCGAATGCTGATATACTTATTTATTTTTGGGGGCAGGGGTCGCTCGGCCTGCGTCTTGCTTGAGCCGAGAGCAACGTCAAGAGATTTATGTTTATAGATGGGCGGCCTTTTGAAAGAATCGATATGATATATACACACTGACTCACACACACACACCAAGCAAAACTGTACTGTGTACAAATAGCAGCTGGAGAATATATAGAATGTGTTCAAAAGTAAATCAGATAACAACTGGAATGTTGAAAATATGAGTCAACTTATATATATATGTATATATATGTACATGCCTCATATGGAAAACCAGTTATTGCTTTTTTTGGTTGATCTCTTGTGAAATGATATTGCCATTGATTTTTGTTTTTGGGCATCAAGTGTAACTATAAATTGAGTCTATATAACAACAGATTTCAAATGTTAAAAATCAGCTAAAAAAAAAAACTGAAATCTTAATGATGTTAAGTTAGTTTTTTATATATGCGCCAAACCAGTTATATTTTTTAGGGAATATTTCGAGTGCTATTATTATGTCATTGGTTTATTGGTTTATTTTGTAAATGTGTTTTTTCAGGGACTTTAGCTTGATCCCCGACCAGTTGATTTTTTAAGATCTAAAATCTTTTTTACAAGAATTACTCAAAAAGTGGATTACTTGAAATATGAGTCACTTGTATATGAGCCAAAAACCCGTTGTAGTTTTTAGGTAATGTTTATAAGAGTGATTGTTTTTAGTGTGGGTTTCATTACTCAAATGTATCTTAAAGATGCATGGCACCAAAAAGGGCTGACTCATGGTATACAGCAATTACGTAAAAGATAACATCTGGAATACGTGAATCACTTTTCCATATTCGATTAGCATATACATATATAGGCATTTGCATAAGACAGGAAATGCCTATTAGAAACGTATCTTCAAGATGTGTATAATTTCTATAGATTTGGTATCTGTTCAAAGCTGATCATTAGTCAGAAAAGTAATTATCTTGGCAATACCCTCTTCGAAATGTTGACGGGATAATCCCTGACAGCTTGCGAAGACTCAAATATAATGTAAAATATATATTGCTACACACACACACATATAAGCTAGCTTTTTTTTTTAGCTTCCCTTGCGCTATGTGCCATTCCTTCAAGTCCTTTTCCATTTTGGCCCTCGGGGTTTTCATGTCAGAGCTCTAAACGCTCTGGGGCTTCAAATTTGCGTTCTTGTTGTCATTTTTTCTCATCCCTTTTTGTTTTTTTGTGGAGCGCAGCCGTGTGGCAGTAACCTGAGTCGACTCGAGTCGAGTGGAGAGTCGGGTCCGAGACGTTGTCGCTTTCAGCACTGATGTTGCTTCTTCTGTTCCGTTCGAGGCTTCCGCTTCGCACCAAAAAACGAACATAACCGAACCTAACCTGCAACACTAGTGGGTTTTCCATAGCTATGCATTCTCTGGCTGCGTTTACCTTTAACGAGTATAGTCAGGGAGTCAGGTTGTCAGTTGACGTCTGACGTCGGTCGGAAATCCTTGAAATGAAAGTCCTGCTGCTCCCCCCCGTCCCTGCAACTGCTACTGCTGCTGCTGAGGAGGGTTGCCTGCTGCTGCCAAGAAAATAGAGAGAAAGAGAGCAAGAAAAAAAAAGCAACGTAAAATGAAACTTTCGACTTTCAACTGAGGACACGATGAAGGCGTCCTCTGTGCAATGCTCCCAGCTATATGGACGCTGTGTAATCGTAGCACCATCTATATATATAGTCTTTATAAATGTGTGCATTTATGTTTGTGTGTGTGTGTGCCTGTGTGTGTATGGCTAGCCACAGCGAAGGTCCCTCGCTGGGATGTGCTGCCCTATTGGCGCTGCCCGCCTGCCGGGGCTATTCTATCCATTCTCAAATTGATGTAGCACCTACAGCAGCGCTCCACGCACGTTCAATTGCTTGTTCCCGCTTCGCTCCGCATCGACTTACCACCCCTCCCCCCGCCACGTTGCCGGCACTTGGCCAACCCTCTTGGTGCTGCAGGTCATTTCATCTCGCATCCACAAATGGCCAGGACGCGTAAACTTTTACAGGGCGAACGTAAAGTTTAAGCGCTGATTGTACTACGTTTCATTTTGAAGCGTTCTCGCTGTGTGTGTGTGTGTGTGGTATGTATGTGATGTGGCAAAGGGCCGCAACGGATTATGTAACCTGAGCATAAGCATCAGCATCAGTATGTGCATTGTGTGCACCTTAGCGTATGTGCCACATGCACCGCATCCAAAACAGTTATAATTGACCGAAATTATATATATATATATATGTATGTATGTGTGTATATCAAATTAAAGAAGATATACCGAATGTCTTGGGACATTTTCATTCAAAACCCACTTTTTGTTCCTATTAACGAGGAGCATGATATAAAGTGTATTGGGTAAATTTGGCTAGGATATCTTGGAGAACAAAATAAGTTCTACACACAAAAACACATTTTTGGATCGATTGTTCCTATAGCAGCTATAATATATAGTTGTTCGATGTTGACGATTTTTAGTTCAAATTTGAGCAGCTTTATATTATGCATTATGAGTAAGTTTAGTTTGAATATCTTGCTAAACAAAAAAGTTGTTCAAATGAGACTCGAATATATATACTTTACAGAGTCTTCAACGTTCCTTCAAAGCCTTACAAACTTCACGACAAATTTATTAAATACTCTAAAAAACGCCTAAGCAAGTTAACAATTTAGTGACAAGCCACAAAATATGTGGTATCCAATTCAATTATTCTATTTAATATATAACTATTTTATATTTATTGTTAAATTAGTTTGACAAGCGGCAGACAGCAAAGACTTACTCTTAGGTACAAGGAAAGCCGTTCAAAATTCTTAACAAAAAATAGTTCATAACTATTCTTCGGCACACAAATTGTTATGCATTATGAAAAGTTTTCCAACTTTTGTTATCAGACAATTTAAATGTGTGCAATTCAGGGCCTTATTATAGATAATATAATCATATTATACTTGTAGCTTAGAAACTTAAAAATCAGCATTTTAGTTTTTGGTCAAATTGTAGTTAAGGTTTTCAGATAGAATCTAATTTGGTAGTGGGGCAACTTTCAGGCGTTACCATTTTCTGCTGCTCGCTTGAAGACCTTCTCGAGCTGGGTGAGTAATCCAATGGCTCGATAGTTTTCCTCCAGCAGAGCAAACTCCTCGAGCGGTTTGAGGAGTCGTATCGCATCCTCGTAGCTCTGGACGCAACGTGGCAGCTCGGCATCTCCACCATCCTCCGAATAGTGACCGGGACTGTGAGCACTCGGATTTAGGGATTCAATCTTTTGTATCTTGAGCGGGGAACTGAGTGCGGGAGTATTTTCTGTTAATGGACGCTTGAGGTCATTGCTTTTGCCTTTATCCTGTTCATCGTCATCATCGTTGATTTCAATAAGTTCCGTGGGCACCTCAATGGCCACACAGTCATCATCATCGTCGTCATCCTCGACTGGAGTATTATTGTTATTATTGTTATTGGTAATATTAATATTATTATTATTATTATTATTATTATTATTATTATTATTATTATTATTATTATTATTATTATTATTATTATTATTGGGTTCCTTGCTGGGTGTCACCGGCTTGGACTGCACCAATGGCCTATGTACATAACGAATGGGTTCCGTTTCCTTGGGCGTTAAGGTGATGCTGCCCAACGGCTGTTCCCGCTGCTCATTGCGTCCACAGTAGCTGACGATGTCGCGCAGATCCAAGGAGAGCGGCGCACGCCTCAAGGTCATCCGGTATTGGACACCCTGCGAGAAGCTAAAGTTGTAGTGGCTCTTGAAATGATTGAACCACGTGCGATCCGGAAAGAAGTTCTCTATTTTGAGTATGTCCCTCAGATTGATGGCCACCTCGCGCAAATGATCCACATCGATCCGTCCCTTGTTCTTGTGATGGAATTGCGAGCGCGAAATGTACTCGAACAACGCCTTCTCCAGGAAGTTAATCTTGCGCTTGCGGCGCAACTGCATTTCATCCAGCGTCGCCTGATTCTGACAGGATGCCGCCACCAGAGTCTTGGTGCGATACAACGAGCGTATATCGACAGGCTTCCGCTGTGATATTAATGCCACTCGGCCATCAGAGACGGGCTCCACAATTAGGTAAGGACTTTCCGTGGGATTCGTTTTGTGCGGTGGCGGTGGCACTGCTGGACACGGTGTATCCTTTGGCTCCGGGCTACTACTGCTGTCCGATGCGGCTGTGTTCTTCCCACAAAAGGACATGATATCACGCAGATTCAGCGATCGTGGTGGCTTACGGGTCATGAGTATCTGTCGGTTCGACAACGTTATGTTGTAAGCTGCCTTGAAGTGATTGATCCAGGACTGAAAACAAGAATATATATATTATGTTGATTTGAAGTGAAGCCTAACTTAACTTGGTTGGTTTAATGTAGGATTATTGGCATTCGGGAACTTAAGTAAACGATCTTGAATCATAACTCTCAAAAATTAAAATTATATGCAAATGGAAAACCATCTTGAAACGCAAGTTCAAACAATCGAATGACTACTGTGGGTGTTATGGCTACCTTGTTGGGCACAAAGTTATCTATATCCATTAGGGTCTGAAATTCCAATGCCTTGGTGCGTATCAGCTCCTCGTTGATGTCCGCATTCAGATAATATTGGGCACGTTGAATATACTCGTAGAGGCAGTGGCCCAGAAAGTTGAGTTTCCGTCTGCGCAGCTCCTCAAACTTGGAGTTGGGCTGTTTGCTGTTGTCTCGCCTTGCCTCGTAGAACTCCATGATGGGTTCCCGGTTGGAGACGATGCTCTTGATTTGCTCCCAGCTGCAGTTGAAGTTCTTCGCTATCTTGCTGTACATGGGCACAATATCATATTGGCGAATCACCTCCACACGCTCCTCCAGCGTCAGCACGTTGCGTATACGTTGCGAAGAGCTGCCACTGCCATCGTTTTGACTGGCGTCGTCCTGCAAATTATAGGATATGTAAACAATATATTACATAATGTGTGTAAAAAGTATCTTGTAGAAATTGTAATATTGCGGAATTTCCAATCGTTATTTCCAATTAATTATTTAAATATTACTTTTGTTATGATATAAACATTTGTTATATACTCTGAAATAATTTCTTCTAATATTTTATTATTTCATGTAAAGAAAAATAAGAATTTCTTGCTAATTACAATTGCCCCCAAAATCGATAAGTTCTAATTTGCGAGCGATTACTGTTTACTAATGAATCTATCATTTCAGACTATTGCTTTTTAAAATGACAGCTTATAAACAATAAGTCAAATTGAGCATTATCAAAACTTGTTTCCAAATCAGGCACTTAAAATAAAATGTCTCTTAAACTCTCTTCTACTGTTGTAGTTATGAAAACAGAAAAAAAAAACGAGCAATTCTAATGTTATTCCAGTTAGACCTGATCAATAATATGTAAATTCGTCAACAAGTCGTTTCCAGTAGTACAAAAGTATCGCCCCGCAAACCGATCAACTGTCTCTCTCACTCTCTCTGCTTACGTCAGACATTTGCTCAGTTCCGTACGATCAGTTCTCACACACACATGCACAGCAACGGCAGACGAAGTCTCTCCCACTCTCTCCTTGATGCGCTTACACTCGGCAATCTTGAGCTCTTTTTTAACGCTCTCCCGCTCGCTGATATGGCAATGCCTCTAACGAAACAAAAAGAAAAAATAAAAACATATTAAAATTGATGAGTTTACCATACATTTTTCGATAAGCTGACGCGCACCTGTTTTTTCGTCCAAATGTGCTGCAGTTTTTTAGGCACACTAACAGCAATAAGTAAATAGTAAAAAAAAATAATAATGAATGTCGTTCCGTGCGGGACGTGCGAAGCGTAGCAGCAATTTGGTACAACTAACTAACTCGGTCAGCAATCTCTCTGAGACATGGGTGGAAAATCAGGTTTGGCGAGTTGTTCAAACTTGTTTACCGAACGTGAGAGATTGCGCTCTGCTCTCTCTCGAACGCTCTTTCTCAGTGCGATCAATTGTGCGCCTCTTTCTCTCTGTGTGTGCGTGTGTTTGCATGCTTTTGTTGCTATTTTTAGTGGTAGCAGAGCAAAATAAAGCTGGTGAGCAACGTTTGGATTGTTGTTGTGGCACGCAGAGAGAGAGCAAATATTTGAAATTACTTTCATTTCAATTGCATTTTAAATGCTGCCCTCTTTTCTATGGCTTTATAGATTTGTTTAATTGGGGTGAGTATTGGTTTTGCGTTTTGCGTACTCCTTAGCTACCTGTAGTCTGTATAATAAAAAATAACGAGTTAAAATGAAAGACAACTCGACTAGGAGATACCCTGAACAGTTGCTTAATACTTGTTGAAATTAGTTTATTCAATATATTTTACAGTTAATGAGTAATATGTCATAATGTATTACATATCCATTGGAAGACTATATGCAATTGTCTTTTATTGGATGCTTATTCTTGTAACAAAAAAAAAAAATAAAATAACTCAATTCAATTTTCATACATTTCTTAGTTCTTCAGTTTCTTTGTTGAATCCCGCTTAAATACAAGTCATAAAATTTTTTCTAAAATTCGAACTGTTATACATGTACGATAAAACAACAAAATAAACGTAGTTTCATATTTATGCTTAAGATAATTAGTTGTAATCCCTTTGGCAGGAAGGGTTATTTGATGCATGTCCCATAATTGGCATTTAATCGGGTCTATCGACTGGCTTCTTGTATACAGGTCCCTTCTTACGCATATATTGTTTGATGAACTCGTAGGATTTGTGTTTCACCGATTCGGTGCAGGCCAAAGGATTGCCAGTTACTTCACAATAGCGCATCTCCTTGGTGGTTATATGGTGGCTTAGCTGCAAGAGATTAGGATTATGACATTAGTTTGAATTAAATTGATTAAATATTATATAATTTATTTACTTACCCGCCTAATAAGGAACTTGTAATCCTCTTCACTGGTAATGCGGCCCAGGTGGCAAGTGTCCTGGCGGAAGGGACGCAGAAACTCGGCCACATGGCCGCTAATCTCGAAATGAAACTTTTCATTGGAATCACGTACAGTTGTGCTAAAAGAATAGATGCTACATATAAGTATTTTATGTGCCAGGACACGCCAAAGAGATTGCTTACGCTTGGTAAGGTCTTCAGGCTAAAGAAACCAATGCGCAACTCCCCGTTGACAGTCCACTTCTGGGTCTCCGCATTGGGATCACAGCTGTGATTGATATAACGCGAAATGTTGCCCTTCGAGGTGGCATCGATGATGGAATCGCTGCGCAATATCATAAAATAATAATGACGATTGCGATCCTCTGAATACAAATGCTGGCGACGCTCAAACTCCTCGCTATCGATGACCTCGCCCACATACTCCATGATGAACTCCCCGGGGGCGTCTCGCTGCAGCTTGTCTCTCTCCAATTGCTTTTTCTTAGCTATTCTCTTCTCTATTACCTGCTGCATTACTTCAATAAAGTTGCTTTTTGGCTTTTCGCCCTGAACTTTAATGTCAATCTGCTGTTCAGTTTTATTCTCCAGCTGCGGCTGTGCTTGCACCAGCTCCGCCTCCGGCTGATGCTCCTCCTCTTCAAAGCAAATGCCTGGCGGTTCACTGAGTACTTCAGGTATCAGCTGCTCTATTTCTACCTGCTGTGGTTCTTCTATTTCCATCTGATTTTGCCGATTCAATGTCCACAAAGATAATCTGTGAATTTGAGTCCTCATCAGATGTGAGCACAGTTATGGCATCCTCATCATTTATTTCGATTGGTGTAATCAGTGTTTGTTCCGATGAGTTGGATGCATCATCAATTAAATTAAAACTCCTTGAGGTCTCATTTGAATCGTTAGATTCCAGCTGCAGATCGGCGCCAGCAGTCCCGCTTGTGGATGGATCACTCGCCAAGATCAAGGCTGCCTTGCGTGGACGTTCACGTTTGCGTTTGAGAGTCGTCTGCTGTTGCTGCTGTTGCGGTTTATCGCTGCTCACCTGGGCAACGATCAAGCTCGGCGTCGGCTTTGGCTTGGTAAATGACTCAATTGTGGGCTGAAGGGACGTCGGTGCAGAATGCAAAGAGCAACGTGGCACCACTAAGCGACGCCGATTTGTGGGCGATGAGGAGCGTCAACCTCTTCAATTGCATCCGACTCCTGATTTGCCGTGCTGGCTGCCTTAGGCAGAAGTCCAGGCCGTTTTCGGGGTATAGCATTTACATTTGCATCGGGCGTTAATTTCTCCATTTTCCAATCAAATGCCAAATTCAACACAACCAGGATAAGAATGCTAACTTATTCCTTAATCAAAAGCAGCAACAGTTGCCTATTTAAACATAAATAAAGTTATGTTATTTATATTGCTTATTTTATTAAACGAAGCTCACATTTTGGTCGAAATGCAGAATTTTCACCAGTTGTTTATACTTTTCTGTTGCACAGGTTACCATTTGCTGCTAACGGCAAATGTATTTAAAAATCCCAAAGTTTCAACTTTGGCTTGACAAAGCATCAGCTGTTTCACATGCATTTGTTTTTATATTGCAATTCAACAACAATTTAATAACTGAACAATTTTTACTTGTTCAAGTTGTTTAAATGCAGTATTTTTACTATTAACTTATACTTTCACACACAATTCTAACTACTCACTGCAACACAACTGAAATTAAGAACACCGTGTAAGAAGCAACGGGCTAGAAAATACTAAACTAACAACTGGCTTGTAAATTAACAGCTGACTGGCATAAATGCATCTGCAAACAACTGGCCACACTGCTGATTAACACAATTTATTTACTAATTAATTACAATTATACGGACAAACAATATATGTATGCTTATATGTATATATTTATACGATTGAACCTAATACTAACAATAACATGTGTAAAATAATTCTGCTACAGCTCAAAATCGTTGACATCTGCCGGGTTGGAAAATGCTTTTTCCGTTTGCATTAGCAAACCAATCGCACGAAAATTTTCATTTAACATTGCATATTCCTGGAGGGCTTTCAAGCATTGCATTGCATCGATGTGGTTATCAATGGCAATTGATTTTGTTGCAACGGTCTGTTGTCCCACAGGTCGATCTTCGACAACTGCTTGCCCGATCTCTAAATCCATTATGGGATCATTTATAACTAAAGGTTCCTCCTCCTTGACAATTTCAGGAAATGCTACTTTTCGTTCCACGGCATTTTTCCGCCTACTACCCACGTGAGCTTTTAAACTTTTCATCGCCTCGCGATGAAAAACACCCTTAGGATTTTGATGTTTTGTCGCAACGGCCTGCGAAGGGAAAGTAGAGTGCGTCAGCTATTATTCCTTGGTAAATATTTAAGTATTCTATACGTACCGAGGCGCCAATAGATTTAACCGACTTAATTTATTTAACTGCATGAATTTAGCTTATATTTGACTACGACTGATTTTATTACTTACTTTTGGCTCAAAGAACTTGCGCTGTCTCCTGTTTTGTCGCCTTGCCTCGTAGAACTTCATGATGGTTTCCCGGTTGGAGATGATGCTCCTGATTTGGTCATTGGTGCAGTTGAATTTCTTCGCTATATTGGTGTACTTGCGCTCAATATCATATTGGCGAATTACCGCCATGCGCTCCTCCAGCGTTAGCATGTTCCGATTATATCGCGAAGAAATGCACCTTCAAATTTTTGGACGGGCGTCGTGCTGCAATTTATAGGATACGTAAACAATATATTACATTATGTTTGTGAAAAGTATCTTGTAGAAATTGTAATATTGCGGAATTTCCAATCGTTATTTCCAATTAATTATTTAAATATTACTTTTGTTATGATATAAACATTTGTTATATACTCTGAAATAATTTCTTCTAATATTTTATTATTTCATGTAAAGAAAAATAAGAATTTCTTGCTAATTACAATTGCCCCCAAAATCGATAAGTTCTAATTTGCGAGCGATTACTGTTTACTAATGAATCTATCATTTCAGACTATTGCTTTTTAAAATGACAGCTTATAAACAATAAGTCAAATTGAGCATTATCAAAACTTGTTTCCAAATCAGGCACTTAAAATAAAATGTCTCTTAAACTCTCTTCTACTGTTGTAGTTATGAAAACAGAAAAAAAACGAGCAATTCTAATGTTATTCCAGTTAGACCTGATCAATAATATGTAAATTCGTCAACAAGTCGTTTCCAGTAGTACAAAAGTATCGCCCCGCAAACCGATCAACAGTCTCTCTCACTCTCTCTGCTTACGTCAGACATTTGCTCAGTTCCGTACGATCAGTTCTCACACACACATGCACAGCAACGGCAGACGAAGTCTCTCCCACTCTCTCCTTGATGCGCTTACACTCGGCAATCTTGAGCTCTTTTTTAACGCTCTCCCGCTCGCTGATATGGCAATGCCTCTAACGAAACAAAAAGAAAAAATAAAAACATATTAAAATTGATGAGTTTACCATACATTTTTCGATAAGCTGACGCGTACCTGTTTTTTCGTCTAAATGTGCTGCAGTTTTTTAGGCACACTAACAGCAATTAGTAAATAGTAAAAAAAAAAATAGTAATGAATGTCGTTCCGTGCGGGACGTGCGAAGCGTAGCAGCAATTTGGTACAACTAACTAACTCGGTCAGCAATCTCTCTGAGACATGGGTGGAAAATCAGGTTTGGCGAGTTGTTCAAACTTGTTTACCGAACGTGAGAGATTGCGCTCTGCTCTCTCTCGAACGCTCTTTCTCAGTGCGATCAATTGTGCGCCTCTTTCTCTCTGTGTGTGCGTGTGTTTGCATGCTTTTGTTGCTATTTTTAGTGGTAGCAGAGCAAAATAAAGCTGGTGAGCAACGTTTGGATTGTTGTTGTGGCACGCAGAGAGAGAGCAAATATTTGAAATTACTTTCATTTCAATTGCATTTTAAATGCTGCCCTCTTTTCTATGGCTTTATAGATTTGTTTAATTGGGGTGAGTATTGGTTTTGCGTACTTCTTAGCTACCTGTAGTCTGTATAATAAAAAATAACGAGTTAAAATGAAAGACAACTCGACTAGGAGATACCCTGAACAGTTGCTTAATACTTGTTGAAATTAGTTTATTCAATATATTTTACAGTTAATGAGTAATATGTCATAATGTATTACATATCCATTGGAAGACTATATGCAATTGTCTTTTATTGGATGCTTACTCTTGTAGCAAAAAAATAAAATAAAATAACTCAATTCAATTTTCATACATTTCTTAGTTCTTCAGTTTCTTTGTTGAATCCCGCTTAAATACAAGTCATAAAATTTTTTCTAAAATTCGAACTGTTATACATGTACGATAAAACAACAAAATAAACGTAGTTTCATATTTATGCTTAAGATAATTAGTTGTAATCCCTTTGGCAGGAAGGGTTATTTGATGCATGTCCCATAATTGGCATTTAATCGGGTCTATCGACTGGCTTCTTGTATACAGGTCCCTTCTTACGCATATATTGTTTGATGAACTCGTAGGATTTGTGTTTCACCGATTCGGTGCAGGCCAAAGGATTGCCAGTTACTTCACAATAGCGCATCTCCTTGGTGGTTATATGGTGGCTTAGCTGCAAGAGATTAGGATTATGATATTAGTTTGAATTAAATTGATTGAATATTATATAATTTATTTACATACCCGCCTAATAAGGAACTTGTAATCCTCTTCACTGGTAATGCGGCCCAGGTGGCAAGTGTCCTGGCGGAAGGGACGCAGAAACTCGGCCACATGGCCGCTAATCTCGAAATGAAACTTTTCATTGGAATCACGTACAGTTGTGCTAAAAGAATAGATGCTACATATAAGTATTTTATGTGCCAGGACACGCCAAAGAGATTGCTTACGCTTTGCGCTTGCTATCCCGATGCTTCTTGTGTCCCTCGACGTTGGCATGTTTGCGTTTGTTGCTCGGCGGCGTCTCCGCTTCCGTGGAACCACTTGGCTGCACCACCTCCGGCACGGCTAGAACTAATGCATCAACGGGAGGTAAATTGGATTCCGTGATAGCCTCCTCATCCGAAGAGTAGAGATACTTGGGAATAGGCACTGAGTCCTCGGCTGGACTAGCTGGCTGTTCCGCGGCATTCGCATCGGTGCGTGTGCGTCGATAGATCTCCTTGCGACGGCGTATCTTCTCCTTGTTCTCCTTGTACTTGCGAGTCTCCTGCTGATTGTAGACGCGATCCTCGTCACGACGTGGACTAATCTCAAGCACCGAGTTGCGACGATTGCGTCGCGCTTCGCGACGCTCCTTAATCTTGACCTCGATGTACTGCTTCAGGGACTTCTCACTCAAGCTACCCACATAGTCAATATCAATTTTGACCAGATCATCCAAGTTGGCCACTTCACCCGTTTCGGGCAGCTCGAGCGGCACATCATTGTCGACGAGCTTCTGCAGTCGCTGCTCCGCATTTGGTGGCTCCCACTGTGCAATCCGATCACGCAAATTGTAATAGTAGATGTCACCCTCGGGCGTCAGACTGAAGCGCCAGGAGAGCGGCAACGGCTCCACGCCCGGTGGCAACTTATACTCAACATCACCGCCATATTTTGGGGATGGTGGCTCCGATACGTCGCCACAGCGAGGTGGCATCGGCACCGGAACATTCTCACTGTTGAACCACTCGTTGGTCTCAGTATTCTGGCAGTAGGGCAACAGCTTGGGATCCGTATTTACATCGAGGCCAAAGTATTCACAGCGCAGCTCGTGCTCACGCCAATCCTCGCTGCCCACACGCTTCTCCGCCTCATCCTGCGCAACCTGAAATACCAATTAGGATAAAGTTTACAATTGAGATTCACAATTATAATTCCATCCATGTGCACCTTTCGCTCGAACAGTGAACGTCGCAGCTCCTTGGAAATGGTAGTGCGACGTGGATCCAAATCGGAGCGTCGACGATTTTCAGATTTGCTGCCGCTGGGACTCTCCTGGACGCCCTGCCACTCCTTGGGCTGTGTGGTGATGGTGCAGATGGTATTGTTGCCGCTCATCCTCGAGGACGGCTTGGACTTCTCATAGCGACTCGTGGTGTCGCGTCTGAAGCGATCCTGGCGATAGCGATCGCTGTTGAATACCGCAGAGGCGCTATTACTCTCTACCAACTGCTGTTGGCGATCCGCTTCGCGTTCGTGTTCCTTCATTTGTTCGATGCGTTCCCGTTTGGGTATGCGAAAGATTTCTGGCAGGCCATTCCACTTGAGCAACAAAGCGGATATGCGTGGCAGCACTGCCTCCGAGTCCGGATCGGGTTCAGAAGGAGCAGCTGCCTCTGGAAGGGTCTCCGTTAACTGACTGGTCCACAGCTGCACACTCTGATAGACGCGCGTATCGTTCAGCATAGTCTTGTTGGGTATGGGCAAGGATTCGAGTGCATCGAGCAAAGCCAGACGCAGCTGCTTATCACTGCCACTCTCGCTGATCCACGCGTACAGCAGACGCAATCCATGGTAGTCGAGGAACAGACGCCGGCAGGGCAACTCGGCACGTGTGAGCACGCCCAGCAATTGGAGGCGAGTCTCCAGCAGCTTGGCACGCACCATGCAGCGTGAGAAGCGCAATGTATCCAATTGATTCTTCAGTCCACTGCCGCTGAGCAACGACAGCTGCTCGAGCACATCGGGATCCTCCAGCTGATCGGGTTTGCGGGGCGCACGCACGCCGCCGGTTGGACGCAGCCAACGTCCAGCTTTGTACTCGCGATCCTTGGCCTTGGGCTGTTGCTCCTTGCGCTGCTTGCCACGCGCTGCGGCCAACTTTTGTTGTTTCTTTGTTTTGCCGACCTTAAGTGATTTGGTTTTTTGCTCCTGCTCCACCAGCTGCAGTTCCTCCGCCTCACTTTCCGTTTCCGTGTCGAGCTGCTCCCCCTCATCCGACTCCGGTTCGTTGCCAATCCAGCCGCGGCAATTGGCCGACTCACAATAGCAGCGTTGGGCATCGCGTCCATAGCGCTGATATTGATAATCGAAAGTGATTTCCTCGCCGGGCAAAATGGTCTTCAGGCTAAAGAAACCAATGCGCAGCTCCCCATTGACAGTCCACTTCTGTGTCTCCGCATTGGGATCACAGCTGTGATTGATGTAACGCGAAATGTTGCCCTTCGAGGTGGCATCGATGATGGAATCGCTGCGCAATGCCATAAAATAATAATGACGATTGCGATCTTCCGAATACAAATGCTGGCGACGCTCAAACTCGTCGCTATCGATGACCTCGCCCACATACTCCATTATGAACTCCCCGGGTGGCATTTGCAGTTCCGCCGTGATGCCGCAACCCTTCTTTTCGGTTCGAAAGACGCGACAGGGCCAACCCTGATGCTGCTGGAAGCGCTTATTCGTGCAACGTTCGCCGTTGGTGCAGAGTGGACCACATTCGATCATCAACATGCGATTGATGCAGCCGTCGCCACAGCAGCGCATCTGACCCATCGACTCCTCGTCGCCGGTGACAAAGCAATCGCATTGCATCTCCGCATTCTCCCGGCTCACCTGTCGCGCACAGCGATAATAATTGTCGCGCAGCGTTTGGAATGTCTGCAGGCCCTCCTGGCGCAGAAATTGCTCATTGCTAGCCTCGGTGTGGGCGAGTTCCGCCAACTGTTGCTCCATGCTGATCGCAGACGTTTGAGTCGAGCTGCTGATGCCACGACCCAAACTGTATTTGCTGCCTTGTGGCTTCTGTTTGATGCGATGCGAGCGACGCACACCAGAGGCTAGATCCTCGCTGCTGTTAGCAATGGAGGGTGAGGGAGTCGTTGCCGGAGTCTCCAGATTGGCTACACGCTGCACAAACTCATCCTCGCTAACTGCAGCCACCTGTTGCTGCTGTTGTTGCTGCTCATCCTCCTGTTTGTAGTCGCGTTCGAGCAGCTTTTCGCCGTCTTTGATAAACTTGGCAATGTCATCAAACTGATCGGGTGACTCCAGCTCGCTGTTTGTCGTCGTGGACACACTACGACTGCCCAGCTCATTGAAGCTGTTGCTGTCCTGGTTATTATCCTGTTTACCTGCTCCAGATTTGCGCGAATGTTTTTTCGCATGGGATTTATTACTGCTGCTGTGCATTGGCTTGGATTCGGCTGCTTCAAGACTCTGTGCCTTGCTGCCGCTGGAATGTGATGTTGTTGGCTCCTCGTGGCGCTCCTCGCTGATCGTGTTGCGAAGCGGACTCTGCTTGGGCAGCTGCATTTTGGCCAGAAAGGATTCATCTACTGTTAGCTTACTGATTGCCTTCCTGTGCATCTTTTTGAACTTCTGCTCGTTCAGCATTTTGGAGTGAACTTTATCCAGGACCTTGAACAGTGCATCCCGTTCCTTGAAGGACATGTTGGGCGTGGATCTGCAGGGCTTCTCATCTTTCTTCTCTTCAATTGCAGGCAGCACCCGCTTGAGTTGTTCGTTGATTGTTTCCTGCGGCTCAGGACTCTCAGATTTGGGCAGTAGTATCGCCTTTGGATCAGCCAAAAGCTGTTCACTCACGTGTTGCAAGGCCATGTCCGCTTTAGACTTAGCAATTGGACAGGGGGACAAGTCTGGTGTGTTATTCAGTTCTGTTGCGTCGATCTTTAACTCTAATTGTGATGTATTATCTTCCAGTGGTTTCTCTACCACACATTTCAAATCAACTGGAGACTTTAGTTCAATGTCTCTAGGCATTTGCTTTGGGCTTTCTACTTTGAAGGCCAGCAGCTCTGGTGCAGAAGCGATAATGTGGATATTATCAGTCGATTCCTCGAGGAGATTTGAGAGCGAATCCGATAACACCTGTTTTGATGGCTTATTGATATTCTCCAGCTGGGCTGATGATAGCGTTTCAATTATCTCTTCATTCTCCTGTTTCTTGTCGTGCTTTAGCGTATTGTCTTTCTCCAGCTTTTCTTCTATCTCCAGGTTCTTTGCTTGTTCTAGTTCCAGCGTTGCTTCTCTCTCCAGCTTCTTTTCCATCTCTTGCTTCGCTTCTGCCTGCTTTTCTTTCTCTAGCTGTGCTTCTCGCTTCAACTTGTCTTCTTGCTGTAGCTTCTCCTTCTCCATCATTTCTAGCTCCAGCTTCTTTTCTTTCTCGAGTTGCTTGTCTTTCTTCATTTGCTTTTCCTTCTTTAGTTGATTATCCCTCTCTAGCTTGGCTTCTTGGTTCAACTTCTCTTGCTTCAGCTTTTCTCTCTCCAGCTTTTCTTTCTCCAGCTTTTCTTTTTCCAGCTTTTCTTCTCTCTCCAGCTTCTTTGCTTGCTCCAGTTTTTTTTCTATCTCCAACCTTTTTGGTTTCTCCTTCCATTCTCGTTTCAGCTTTGGTACAATCTTCTCTGCCAGTTCTAGTTTATTTTCTCTCTCAAGCTTTTGTTCTTGTTCCAGCTTTGCTTCTCTCTCCATTTTCTTTTCCAACTCTTTCTTCGCTTCTGCCTGCATTTCTTTCTCTAGCTGTACTTCTCGCTTCAACTTGTCTTCTTGCTGTAGCTTTTCCTTCTCCTTCATTTCTAGCCTCAGCTTCTTTTCTTTCTCGAGTTGCTTTTCTTTCTCCATTTGCTTATCCCTCTCTAGCTTTGCTTCTTGCTTCAACTTCTCTGCTTGCTTCAGCTTTTCTCTCTCCAGCTTTTCTCTCTCCAGCTTTTCTCTCTCCAGCTTTTCTCTATCCAGCTTTTCTTTCTCCAGCTTTTCTTCTCTCTCCAACCTTTCTTTCTCCAGTTTTTCTTTCTCCAGTTTTTCTCTCTCCAGCTTTTCTTTCTCCAGCTTTTCCTCTCTCTCCAGCTTCTTTGCTTGTTCCAGTTTCTTTTTTCTCTCAACTTTCTTTTCTTGTTCCAGTTTTGCTTCTCTCTCCAGCTTCTTTTCCATCTCTCGCTTCGCTTCTGCCTGCTTTTCTTTCTGTAGCTCTGCTTCTCGCTTCAACTTGTCTTCTTTGAGTAGTTTCTCCTTCTCATTCATTTCCAGCTCAAGCTTCTTTTCTTTCTCGAGTTGCTTGTCTCTCTCCAGTTGCCTTTCCTTCTCCAGTTGTTTTTCCCTCTCTATTTTGGCTTCTTGCTTTAACTTTTCTTCTTGCTTCAGCTTCTCTATCTCCAACTTTTCTTTTTCCAGCTTCTTTTCGTGTTCCATTTCCCTTTCTTTCAGCAACAACTCTTCCTTCTCTAGCTGCGCTTCTCTCTCTAACTGTTTTTCTCTCTCCAGCTTTGCTTCTCGTTCCACCTGCTCGTCTCGCTGCAGCTTCTCTCTCTCCAATTGCTTTTTCTTAGCTATTCTCTTCTCTATTACCTGCTGCATTACTTCAATAAAGTTGCTTTTTGGCTTTTCGCCCTGAACTTTAATGTCAATTTGCTGTTCAGTTTTATTCTCCAGCTGCGGCTGTGCTTGCACCAGCTCCGCCTCCGGCTGATGCTCCTCCTCTTCAAAGCAAATGCCTGGCGGTTCACTGAGTACTTCAGGTATCAGCTGCTCTATTTCTACCTGCTGTGGTTCTTCTAATTCCATCTGATTTTGCTGAGCATTGGGAAAGATTAACTTAAATGTTTGATTTGGTTGGTCATTGTTCTCCTCGTCTGCTTCGGCTGCTGCCTTAGCCGATTCAATGTCCACAAAGATAATCTGTGAATTAGAGTCCTCATCAGATGTGAGCACAGTTATGGCATCCTCATCATTTATTTCGATTGGTGTAATCAGTGTTTGTTCCGATGAGTTGGATGCATCATCAATTAAATTAAAACTCCTTGAGGTCTCATTTGAATCGTTAGATTCCAGCTGCAGATCGGCGCCAGCAGTCCCGCTTGTGGATGGATCACTCGCCAAGATCAAGGCTGCCTTGCGTGGACGTCCACGTTTGCGTTTGAGAGTCGTCTGCTGTTGCTGCTGCTGCGATTTATCGCTGCTCACCTGGGCAACGATCAAGCTCGGCGTCGGCTTTGGCTTGGTAAATGACTCAATTGTGGGCTGAAGGGGCGTCGGTGCAGAATGCAAAGAGCCACGTGGCATCTCTAAGCGGTTTATATCTGCTGATGTTATTGGTGCATTGGAATCGATGCGTGCCTCGATTTGAATTTTATGATTCTTGCGACTTTTATTCATTACATCGAGCACATCGAATTTGATGATTTTCTTGCGTGTGCTGCGCCGCCGATTTGTGGGCGATGAGGAGCGTTCCTCTGGGGGCTGCGGCGAGTCAACCTCTTCAATTGCATCCGACTCCTGATTTGCCGTCCTGGCTGCCTTAGGCGGACGTCCAGGCCGTTTTCGGGGTATAGCATTTACATTTGCATCGGGCGTTAATTTCTCCATTTTCCAATCAAATGCAAATTCAACTCACCCAACCAGGATAAGAATGCTAACTTATTCCTTAATCAAAAGCAGCAACAGTTGCCTATTTAAACATAAATAAAGTTATGTTATTTATATTGCTTATTTTATTAAACAAAGCTCACATTTTGGTCGAAATGCAGAATTTTCAGCAGTTGTTTATACTTTTCTGTTGCACAGGTTACCATTTGCTGCTAACAGCAAATGTGTTTAAAAATCCCAAAGTTTTAACTTTGGCTTGACAAATCATCAGCTGTTTCACATGCATTTGTGTTTTTATATTGCAATTCAACAACTATTTAATAACTGAACAATTTTTACTTGTTCAAGTACACTTCTTTAAATGCAGTATTTTTACTATTAACTTATACTTTCACACACAATTCTAGCTACTCACTGCAACACAACTGAAATTAAGAACACCGCCTGCTTTCATTTTACGTGTAAGAAGCAACGTGCTAGAAAATACCAAACTAACTGGCTTGTAAATTAACAGCTGACTGGCATGAATGCATCTGCAAACAACTGGCCACACTGCTGATTAACACAATTTATTTACTAATTAATTACAATTATACGGACAAACAATATATGTATGCTTATATATATGTATATATTTATATGATTAAACCTAATACTAACAATAACATGTGTAAAATAATTCTGCTACAGCTCAAAATCGTTGACATCTGCCGGGTTGGAAAATGCTTTTTCCGTTTGCATTAGCAAACCAATCGCACGAAAATTTTCATTTAACATTGCATATTCCTGGAGGGCTTTCAAGCATTGCATTGCATCGATGTGGTTATCAATGGCAATTGATTTTGTTGCAACGGTCTGTTGTCCCACAGGTCGATCTTCGACAACTGCTTGCCCGATCTCTAAATCCATTATGGGATCATTTATAACTAAAGGTTCCTTCTCGACAATTTCAGGAAATGCTACCTTTCGTTGCGCGACATTTTTCCGCTTATCCACGTGAGCTTTTAAACATTTCATCGCCTCGCCATGATTAACACCCGTATGATTTTGATGGTTCTCGGTCTTTTGTTTTTTCGCAAAGGCCTGCGAAGGGAAAGTAGAGTGCGTTAGCTATTATTCCTTGGTAAATATTTAAGTATTCTATACGTACCGAGGCGCCAATAGATTTAACCGACTTAATTTCGAGTTTTGTTTCCTGAGATGATACATGAATTTAGCTTATATTTTACTACGAGTGATTTTATTACTTACTTTTGGCTCAAAGAGTTCAAAGAGTTTGGTATTTTTAGTGGGCTTCTGCGTTACCCTTGTAATCAATTGCTATCGATTAAAAATGATTATAATCTGTTATTGCTCTGAGATAAGTAAAAGTGTAATTTCTCACCTTTTTGCCACGAAGTCTGAGGGTTGTTAGTTTTGTCTTGTAATTCTCTAGAATGCTTTGTGTTCTATGCTGCTCTTGCACCAGGGTATGTATTGACCTCAGATAAATACGGCGTTTTTGGTTATCGCATTCTTTTCGCGTGGTGTTCCGCAGATTGGCAAGTTTCTCATTTATTGTTTTCAACTTCTCCTGTATATTGGCAGTAATGCGTTCCAGTTCAACACGATCCGCTTTTGGGATCGCCGGTCTAATTTCATACATTGTACCAGACATTGAATAAATTTAGCAACTTTAATTGAGCGTCTGAAATCTTTATCTGCGCTGGTGTTGCCCTAGAATGTTGGGACTTTTTCGATAGCCAGGTTGCGTTGCCAGCTTGGCAGAACGATTAATTTTGATAAATATCGATTGAGTGTTTGTGGCGTTGCGTTGTATAGGATTGTTGTGACCAGTATCGAAATCTTTGATATTGGTGGTCTATATGAAGCCACATTACCTATTGTGGCATACATATTAAGCATATGTATTTCAGGTAATAGACTTAAAACGAGGGTATGCTACACTTATTAAGATCTCTTGTGTTTATAAGAACATTATTTGCTTATCGATTTTAATATATTTGCGATATTAGCTTATCGCTTTGCTTATCGATATAAGCAATGATAGTTAAGATTTTATGAAACAGATGTACAGAAATAACTTTAAATTATAAGCTTAAACTATGCCCGAAGGCTCATTAAGAAGCAAAACTCCAAATTACAAAAAAGTTTCGATTGTCAATCGAAATTACAAAAGCTGCCTTAAAGTATGCAATCGAAACTGTTGTTTCGTTAAGTTATTGTATTCGTTAAATATATAACAAGAAAATTTAACGGAACGAATAATACATACCCTTGTAAACCGGGGTTAACCAGCTAAACAAATCAATATTTGTTCACTGTTTGGAGTGTTATTTCTACAATCATAAAGCTCTTCGCTTTGCTGATGAAGCGCATTTTGTGTTCTATTCTCAAATTGCTTCGTGCAAGTTGCTGCCTTTCTCTTGCGCTGTTGGCTGTCCGTAATCTTGCTTTTGTTTCACTGTCGTCCCTTTTAGATGCACACACTATTCTATGTCGCTGCTCTGCTTTGAGCATATGCTTTAGCGTAAATTTGTGAATTACGTAGTCTCTGACTTCTCGACGCTTTTGACTCGATGATTTTTTATTATATCGATATTAAGTGGGTAATATTTGAAGTTCGGCATTAATATGAGATCAGACTTGGGCAGTTATTGCATCAGAAAGTGTGACTTTTGAGTATACGCCTATTTCGATTTATTACATCTGAAATTAAAATCTCTCAAATCGTATCTTTTTATATTAAAAGAGATGCTATGTTCTATAGTTCAGTTAATGTAAATTAGAAACTTTCCTCGACCAATGAAGCGGGCAGAACATTAACATTTTCAATTTAATTTCCGCTGTGTGGAAAATAAAAATTAACATACAGTTCAAATTTGTTGAATTTAAATTGAGCACCTGCGCAAACAATGTGTGAAAATTGGTCAACGAAGAAGCGAACACTTTTGGCCAATCTTGCGCAGTTCCGTTTCGGGATAGTCAGAAAATAAAAATAAAAACAAGCGTGAAACAATTCTATGGAGTCACCAGCCCCTCTGTGGCAAGTGCAACAGAGCGCAGCGTAGAAGGTGTTGCAGGCAGGCAATGCGGGGTTGCAACTGCGGATGTTGACAAGCCAAAAACCAAAAGAGTCAACAGCGAGTAATTGTTGTGCAACAAGCGAGCGAGACAGAGATAGAGATAGTCTGATAAAGAAGCCACCTTCAGTTACGCCTGTGATTTTCCCAGAGCGTCAGCGGGCCATAAAATGTGGGAAAACGAATGCAGCACGTTTACAAAAGCACAACAAATGCACACACACACACACACACACACAAACATACACTCACAGCCACAAATTATGATTGACGGCATAAACCTTTTGGGCCAAAAAATGACCAACGGCTTCATTACAAAAGCAGCTCCCACAATATGATTTTTTTCTTTTCTTTTGCTGATTTGCTTGAAAATTGCATTTCGTGCAATCCACAGACAAGATCGATAGATCGAGGAGCGGGGTGCATTGGAGGGTTCAATGCACACAGATCACGACTTGGCGGCATATCTGTTGGATACTCGGGCCATAAATCGACAGGCCTGAACTTGACGTCTTTCGGCTGCCGATTGTGACTCTTGAACCACAGACTCTCGACTCTCGACTCTCGGCTCTCGTTTCGACTTGCAACTCGACTCTCAACTCCCGACTTGGGTCTGCTGCATGCTGCTCGACTTGTCAATCAGTTTGGCAATGACGGAAATATATTTGGGTAAATGATAGATGTTATTGCTGTGCTTAGAATCCAATTGCTTTGCCCATTTGCTATTTGTCAAATTTTCATTAGTTGGCCATAAATTGTTGCGCTAGCAAAACTAATAAATTTACCGTCGAACTGATTCTCACGAAATCGCTACTCTCCAAGTGTGTGTGTGTGTGTGTGTGTTTGTGAAACTTTCTAGTTGTTCACACCAGCTGGTTGCAGTTGCATTCGGCAATTGGCAATCGCCACCTGCGCCACAAAATGTTGCAGACGCAGATGGAGAGAAGCCGCCGCCGACGCCGCTGCAGCCGTGTTTGGTTCGACTAAAAGCGAATTCCAGTTGCAAACCCATTTTTGGCACGATCTCGCAAAACACTGATCGAACAGGCCTGGCCAAGACAGACCAGACCAGACCCGTCCAGGCCAGGCCAGGGCAGACCAGGCCAACTCAGACCAGGCCAGGCCACGCCATTTAGGGAAGAAGCCACAGCCGGCAAAGCTCCTTCAGCTTCAACTTCAGCTTTTGTGTGCATTGATTTGAAATTGCCAATTGCATTTGCCAGCCGCACACGTGGAGTCCACTGCACTCAGAAAAACAACTGATATAATATTCTGAAAACCATTACAAATTTTGTTATTTCATATATTCATCAAAGCTAACAAAAATTTATTTCTGATTTATAAATGGATCTTCAAATTTATGTCAATTATTTGTTAACTATTTTCATTAGCTTATTGTGATTTTTGTCAAATCCTGAAAGCTGAATAGAGTGCGAAAAGGCACTATAACTTTTTCTCAGTGTACACATGCAGCTGTCATTGTGTGTGTGTGAGTGTGTGTGCATTGAGTGTGTGATCATGATTGTCAGTATCGGCATCCAGCTGTGAGAACGCACCCACTTGGCTCACATGCCCCAACACACATGCACACACACACACACACACACACTTGCACACTCACTCACATACACACAAAAACACACCCACAACCAAAAAAAACCGCAAGATCGCGAGACGAGGCCAGCGGCGTTGATCGTGCTTGGCTATCGATCGGATTGGAGCGGAGGTTTCTTTACCGCTCGCCAAGTTGAACGGGCAGCGGGCTAACTGGCAAACTGGCAGCCCAGTGTTGATTGATTAATCATAGCTGGTAATTTGATTTTGTGCCTTTTTCGAGTTACCGTTACGCTCTGCCTCTGCCTCACAAAACACACATGTGCAGCAGCCGACAAGCCTTCTTTTCATTGGCTTGATTGATTGTTTCATTGCATTTGAGCTTTTTGGCATATATTCACCTTGTTGACTCTGCGGCGCACTCGCCCAGACAAGGCATATGTCGTGTAACCCGTATGTCATACCAATTTTTATTTATTTTTTACTATTTTGTTTTTGTTTTTGTTTTTTTTTTGTTTTGTGGCATGTCAACTTAGCTGTCAAAATCCTTGAGGCGCAACTTCAATTTGGCACACTTCTGATGCAGCTGATTCAACTTGGCGTCTCGTGAGCCAGTTGACAGTTTTTCCAAATGGTTTGCAGCGGATCAGCGATGAAAGCTTTTGGCTAATCGCAAATATGTGTGCAAAAGTGATCGATTGCATTTAAATTAGCAATTGAAAAGTTGTTAAGCTATGGAAATTGCATTAAGCCACAAGGCTAATCCCTAGTCAAAGCCATGGATCAAATGGGATTTCTATAATATCTACAAAATCTATAAGATAAACATACATATGTATATGCACAGATCTGATGATTTTGATTGATTTTGATTTGTGCTGCGATTAAGTGTTGCAAAAGGAGTTGTGCAACATTTATGCTTATGCTGAAAGCGATGTTTGATTAATATCGCAGTTATAAATATTTGCAGATTTTATACAAATATTTCAAGCATGAGATCAGCATCTTAAGATAAGTACTTTTCTTAGTTTCCGCTCTTGATTTGTACCATTTGTAAAAGTAGATCTCAGCATGCTCGAGTTTTCTTAGTAATGCTGCAATTTATCATGATAATCATAACACTTGCAACTATGTAGATTGCCCACGTGTTGTTACCACTTGTTGTGCGTTGTTAGCTGATTTTGGCATGCGGCTTAAAGTTCTGTAATTATTGTTGTTGTTGTTGTTGTATGCTGGCCGGCAGCCCACTGTGTAGCCCGTAAATCATTTGCCAGCGTCAACAACTTGTCAACGGGCAAAAGCAAAAGCAAAAGCCATTGACTTTAAACACACACACACACACACACACACACACATATATATATATATATATTGAGAGGTTTTGGAGAGGTTTTCGCTGTCGACTGTCTGCTGTCTGCTGTCGATTGTCGGTAGTCGGTTAGTCGGTTTGTTGGCAGTTGGTAGTCGTCTGGTAGTTTTGGTCCAGTCATGGCTCATGTTGCATATAAATGGTGCTTAATGAGCTCGTGCCAAATAGAATTGTCAGGCGCCTATGTAACCCACTCTTATCCCCTCCCCGCTCCTCCTCCTCACCACCTAACACTCTCTTATATTTAGTGGCAGCAATAGTTGAGGTGGATTGCATGTTCGTGTTGCGCTCAAATTGCTGTTAGAATTCCACACAATCTTTTATGGCTGCGCATTGATTTGATCACGATTTTGCAGAGTTCTGCTGCCACATATGTAAACCAAATATGGACAGCTTGCAGCTTGGGGCGCGGCAGGTGCACACTGCGCTCCCCCCAAAATATAAGTGTATGCAGGACTTACACTTGGCGAAAGTCGCGAGCGCATTCCTTAATTTTTGGACTTCATATTTCAAGTACTTTCAGCCCTTGATCATTATTAATTGGTTATTTATCAGTTTTTAGCTCAACATCATATCATAAGTAAAAACAAACTTCAAATAATCATTACAAACATTTTGATACTTCAAAATAATTGAAAATCAATTTAATATTTGCTTAAATTAGTTTTACAAATGTATTTTTGGAATTGGAGTACTTTAAAAAAACGAATCAAAATATTGAAAAAAAATACAAATTATAATTAAAGATAGTTCTGGCTTTGAAATATCAAAAATTCCATTTAACTTATTCCAAAACAACAAGACTTATTCAAATTTATGTAGCATGAAGGAAAACTTCCATCCTTGCAACACTTTCGAACTGGTCGAGCGTTTATACTTAATTGTCAACTATTTGGCCAAGTGTACTTTTAGAGAGATGCTGTTGAAGTTGGAGACGCTGTTGTTGCTTGGTGTTCCCACGCGCATAGAGAGTTAAAGAGTTGGAGTCCTATTGTTTTGGGTGCAATCTGCCATCTTGGCAGCTAGCCAAGCTAACAAGCTGCGTTTCAGCCTTTATTATTTTTAATTGGACTGATTTCCCGCTATAGATACATTTGTATCTAGCGAATTGCGAATTGCGAATGCGCCCCAGAGTGACATATGCAGCGGCAATGTCCAGATAGAGAGACTGAAGGAGAGAGTGAGTGAGACAAACATAGAAAGAGAGAGAGAGAGAGAGATAGAGAGCGAGAGACGCCAATCATCGTAGGCCATCATCAATCCCATTTGCTGCAATGCTGCAGCTGCTCTTGACCAGCAATCCAACGCCAAGTCGGAGTCTGACGCAGCTGTTTGTCTTCCAAGTCCAAGTCGAAGGGTTGCTGCTGCTGCCTCTAGGGTTGCTGCGCCGCAAAGATTCCCACGATGCCGCTAAACTCAAATCAGCTGCAGTTTTTCGCGCAGTTTTTTCAGCATTTCTTTTTTGCGTCCTTGGCGCCTGCTTTCAGGGGTTGGGTTGGGTTGGATTGTGTTGGGCTGGGCCTCAATTAGGGGTTGGGCTGCTGCACGCTGTGGCATTGTGACGTCACAGCGTCAAATATTTGCATTACTCACAAATGTTGTCCTGCTGATAATGAGGGCAACTCAACGCCTCTTAAAACCATTTGACTTGGTCCCAGCCACAAAAGGACTTTTTATCGCCTGGGCAACGCCTCGAATATGCCCGCATAGATTTTGGATTACGATTTGTGAGTTGGTTTAGTTTTGGGTGATTTATTTGAGTACTCATTGAATGCGATTGATCGGTGTGTTTTGTGTGTGTGAATGCGATTTTGTTGCTAATACACAAGTAATAATCATTGTAACAAATGTTTTGAGCTTACCTTTCAGACAGTTAAGAGCTATGATTAATACCTATCTTTTGGGGTTCCTTGGGAGTTCTCAATAGTGATTCATGCTCATATGACAAGGTTGATAAAGTTGGGTCTCTTGAATAGTTTTAAGAGACTTGTAACATAATGCTCCTCAAATTATCTTAACTATTGCATATCTGTTTTTAGTTCATCTACAGTTGTCGCAAACTCAAGGCCCAACTATGTAAGTCCATCAATAAATATCTACAAAGTAAGTAGATAGGTTTTTCTACTGGAATCTTAAGTTTCCTGGCTATGCCGCAATTAGTTGCCGTCTGTGCAACGTTCACACGGCGGCAGCAGACTGTAATGCGGACATGGGATGTTGCATCTAGCTGTGATTTTGAGTAATCATCGTTCAACACGGAAATACACCAAGAATAGAGAAGTGTAGAGAGTTGAGCGCCCATCTCGACCAGCTTGACCCACAAACTTGACAAATTCATCATGGGGGCATCCATGTCCATGCGGGGGGTGTGGGAGGGTTGGGACAGTTGGCAACATGGCCAGCACATCGTAAATCAAATGCTTATAACATTTTTTTTTTGTGTTTGTTGCTGCAAACAGTTGTTGGCTTAAATCACGCGAAATCAACGTGAGCCAAGTTTGCAGCTGAAGTGGAAGTCAAGTTTGGAGTTGATGTCGGAGTTGGAGTTGGAGTTGAAGCTGAAGTTGGAGCTAAGAAGGTAAATCATAAGTCACTGCATGTCTGGGTCGTCATCTTCATCTTCAACTTGATGCTCATCGCGGCCGTCCGCGAATGTTGCCGCCTCGCATGCAAAGTGTCTGTCATAAGTGACTTTTCGATTTTGGCTGCCAGCAGCAGCAGCAACAACAACAGCAACAACAACAACAACAACAGCAAATTAATTATAGCCAAGCCATTTTTAGACATTTTTCTCTTCTTTTGGCTGCCGAGCAACAGAATTGTGTGTGTGCATATGTCTTCAACTCATCAAAAACATACACAAAAAATGACGAAAAACTTCAAGTCTTCCAGCTGAGCACCTTTCACCTTAAATTGCTTGCTTTATGATCGCGAGTGTTGCCAAATGTCGACCCCTTTCATGCGAATTGTGTTGTGTTGTGTTGTGCTTCTTGCCCCTTCAGCTGTCATTTTTTCTTCTCTTTATATACCCTTGCAGAAGAGCATTGAAATTGTGTTATGATGTGCACTTAAATTAATCTTCATTGCGATTCGTAAAACTAAAAGTTAGCACAGAGAAAATAATTCATAAATTTCCCCTGGAAAATGTATGAAAAGAAAATGTAATTAAAAGAAAAATGTGTGTAAATTTTAGCGCATTTGCAATAATTTTTATTATTTTCCTCTTGTTTTTTATGACATTTTCAGTTGAGGCACTATAAAAAATGCCATATAAGCCATTAAGAAAATTGAATGAGTAAAATTATTTTATCCATTTATTTAGTTAACGTCGAGAAATCTCGAACACAGCAAAAGACCAAAATTAATAAATAAAAAAAATAGAAATACAATTTTTTAATTTATTTAAATTTGAATTAAAATAAAACCGAAGAGAAATGCTGACAACAAATGCTTTATTTCATTAAATTATTAAAGTTAAACCTAATAAGTAAAATTCTTAAACTGTTGCTTAATTATAGGAGATTTAGGCCAAGGCCAAGGCTATCTGTTAGGGTATTCAAACTTCGGTGGCTAGCAAAAAAAAAAACTTGGCAATTCTTTCTCAATTTGTAGCGCTTGCTGATTTTTGTTGATGTTCGTCAGTTTGACAAGCTGCTTCTAGCCAACCTTTCACTGTCCGCACAATGTTGCAGGTAGGCTGCAACCCAAAACCAATAACGTTAACAACTTGCAACAACAGGTTCACACCCATGCGAAGACTGACGCCAAAACTCAACTCAACTTCAACTTTAACTTCAGCTCAAATGAAGACGCAGGCGAAAAAGTCTTGTAAGCCGCTAATTAATGGGCATCGCCTAAGCCTTGATTAAACTGCAACTGGCAGCCGTTGGTTGCATTCTGAACTCTTGAACCGTTTGCCATAAATATTGCCAATAGATGGTAGATATTCGCCTGCCGCGGAGGAGTCTTCATTAGTTTGGCCAGTTATTTTTCTTCCCCCAGTTGCCAGGCTGGCAACGTTGCCTCGTTTACCATGTCGGCTTTATGTCAATTAGATGTTTGTCTTCGATTAAGTCTCGAGCGCATAATTTGCCGCATGTGACAGCAATTTGCCGTTGCAATCAAACAACCCCCTTCCCCCCACTCACCACACTCACCCACCCTTCTCCAAGTGGTCATTGCGTTTTTAATCGTAGGTCAAACTTGGTCAATCGATTGATTGATGTTTAGCCCCGCCGCGTGTTAGGCATTGATTAGAGTTAATAGACACAGGTGCAGCTGTGCTCGCTGGCCAAGTCCTGTTGGCCCTTTGCGTGTGCTGACTGCCCGAACACAGAACTCTTGTTAGCCAATTGCTATTGATTTTCAGTTTTGTGTCTAAATTGATTGATGACTGTAATTGGTATATACATGAGCCATAATGCCTTAGATAGTTCAAAGTTCAGCGAAAAGGGCATAGAAACCTTCTTGGAAAAGTTAATCTATTGTCAAACTATGTCAAATGTGAAGTGGATATGAAAGACAGAAATTGTTATTAGAGTAAATATTGTGAGAGAGGAGTTTAAGTTGAACTTGTAATGAACTGTGGGAAAAATCTAGAGTATAATGGATATTATGTGTGATAACATCCACTACAGGAAGTATTTAATCTACTCAAGTATAGCTAAGGGAAAACTCTAATGGTATCCGTCAAATATATACTAAATTAATAACACTAGGTTTCACTTATAAATCTTATAAATCGTTTTCTCATTTTTCGAAACTATCTTCAATTATGCTATGCTCATATATTTGCATTATTACGTTGAGTTCTTCAAGTATTACATCGAAATATGATCGCTTTTAGCTTAACCACCACAGAAATAATGATATAGCGAATTGCATTACTCACATGTCTTGGGTTTCTTGGGAACTCAGTGGAACGATAAGTTTCGAATTGCAAATCAAATTAAGCGCAAGCAATTTAGCTGGTCAATTTTCATAAATTTCAACACCCAATGAGCTTGAGGCTTAATTTGAAATTAATTGTGGCAAAATGTATACAGTATGACGACTGACTCTTGACTCTTGAGAGGAATGATTACTCCAATTTGTTTTGGGCCAACAACAACAACGGAGAATTGGCCAACAACAGTTGGCCTTATCGACAAAAGCCACAAAGCCGGGCCAAAAGACTGAACAAACTCAAGCAGTGAGTGGGCTGCGATTAGCTTGAGTTTCGTTTGTTTTCGAACTTAGGCGCACCCCCAACTCCCAAGTGGTGCAAGCCAGCAAAGCCAGGCAATGCCAGGCGAAGCCAGGCAACTACTCCCAAGTGGTCCAAGCTCCCCGTTGCGCCAGATCCAGATATGTTGTGGAGCTGCTTCAGCTTCAGCTCATTAATAAGCGCCGTCTTTAGCAGAATGTTGGCAACAACCACTTGAAGCACTTGTAAAATGCAACATTTGTTTGAGCGATAAAATCACCTTCAATAAATTCACAATGAACATACCAAAAACGCCGCATAAAATGCAAAAGACGTCGTCGTTGTACCCCCCTTTTGCCTGCCTTCCCCCCGCGCAGTGGACACACGCCACACGCCCCACGACAACGACGATCGAGATACAGATACAGATGCAGATGCAGATGCAGATACACACACACACACACACAGAATGCAAGTATGCGATGCATTCATTCTGGCCTGCCTGCCTGCCGGGGCTTTCCAATGGAAATGCGCACTGGAAAAGCGGAGCCGACAAAAGCCAGCTTGGCCACTCTTAAAAAACGAGCGACCACCGCTGCAAAGACTTCAGCGAACGCGACAAAATAAAAAATAGAGTTGTACGACGACCACCTGCAGACCCACAACAGTCACTATCCACAACAGGCACACACATCAACTACACTCAGCAAAAAGTAGCACTGAGAATAGAGGAAGTCGGTTCTTAGACTAATTTAATATGAAAAGAGTTATTTAATCTCGTAAATTTAGAAAGTTGTATGTAAATTAGGAAAAATTAACAATTAAGAATTAATAATTTTTGGACATTTTTTTTTTATAAAGTTTTCGATTAATGTAAATTTAATTAAAATTAATATTTTTATTAATATGATATTTTTCTGAAGTTCTCTACATTTATTTTTGGGTTTCTACTTAAATAAAAAATTGTTCTTTTAGAGCGCTTTGCCAAAGTTTCTTCTGACTAATGATTTTTTTTTCTGAGTGTAGAGCCACCATCCACGGTCTGGCATTTGTCGTCTTTGCGTGTCTTTTGGAGCTGCGTAGCACTTGCCGCTTCTGTTGTTGTTGCTGTTGTTGTTGTTGTTGCCGCTGTTGCTGCTTCCATTCAAATGTCGCCGAGCGCGCCTAAAATATGCAAAGCTCTTTGAATATCTTGTAAACGAAGCACTGACCCCCAGTGCGTTCCGGCTACCTAAGAGGAGTCAGCTTGGCAGGCGGCAGTTACCCTTCTTCCATGCTTGGACGCATCACTTGCTCCAGTTGTCAGCTGAAGCTGCACAGCTGTGTGTGTGTGCATGGTGTGTGTGTGGGCCTAAATCGTAACTAACAATTGAGTTGACTGCACAAAAAGGCTTAAATAATTTGACTAGAGAATTTAAATGCTGAAAATGGCTATAAATTTCTCATATGAAGTAACTGTATTAATGTGTAATAAAGTTTAACGAGATGGTGGTATAAATATTAGAAAAGTAATAAATTAATTCAACTGTAAATTCTAACCAATTTATAGTCAATAAATCTGTTTTGAGTGCAGCAGCCCTAATAGACTAAGGCACAGAGACCATATAAAACACGATTTGTTGCACAATTTAGTTATATATATTTATTTACTGGTAATGCTATCAACGGGCACATTAGATAAGCACTTGCAGATAATGTTAACTGATCACTGAAACAAATTGTAAATGTGCATAAAAATTAGATATGCCAAAGTAAATTAAATCGAATTGTTAAACAATATATGCACACACTAAATGTGGCACCTTCTTAGTTACATTTCCTGGGTGTCTCCCCCCCCCCCCCCAAAGTGCGAGATAACGACCCCAAAAATGGTAACAGGCCACACCTACACAACTACGCTGTTGCATACAGTTACAGCAACAGTTACAGCTACAGCTACAGCTACAGCTATCGACCCCGGGCAGCGTGGACACATGTAGCTGCAGATATTAATAGCTCCGTATTACCAGTTGTCATTTGAGCCGCGGTCAGCTGTCTGGGATTGCAATGAGACAATTTCCCAATTGCAGGAGTGTCGAGGCCCAGCAGCGTTTTGTTGTTGTTGTTGTTGTTGTTGTTTTCTATTTGTGGCCGCAGCACGAGTAAATTGAATCAACAGACAACACCCCTCCCACCCAACCTTTAGGCCAAGTTGAAAGAGAATGCTGCGTGTCGATTGCATGTTCCACCAACTAATCGAACGAATCGATCAAATTCTCAGTTGCCGCCGCACGCAAGTGCAGCTGGACACCGAGACAGACAGACAGAGAGAGAGGGAGAGAGTGGGAGTGGCAGGAGGGTGTCTCATAATAAAAGGGGTGTGTATGCGGGGTATTACTATTTTGTATCAGTGATCGTAGCGGTAACTGGGCAAAGAAATAACATAACGCCCGCTGCTGGAATTCAATTATGACGACTGCCGCTGCGAGGCAATAAACAAATGTACGGACAACAAACGTACGTAATATTTAATAATAAAGCCAACACCAACAATAACAACAACAACAATAACAACAACAACAACAGCAGCAACAGCAGCAACAGCTAAACAGCAGCTAAGCAACAAATGCGCTTTTGTCCATTTAGCTGGCTGCGCATGCTCAGCTTCAGCTTCAGCTACAGCTTCAGGTTCAGCTTTGGCTGCCGAGTTTGGCCGCCCCCGTTGGCCATCTATCTAACTGTATGTGCCAGCCAAGCCAGCCACCCGCAATCCTCAAACCAATAACAGCAAATGGCAGTGCACGACTATCAAATACCCTTTAACAAAATTGACAAGAAAAAAGCTATGAACAGCGAGCGGCCTAACATGGAAATCGAATCAGAAATGCGTCTCCAACTTTAAATATAGTCATCATAAGGCCCATGTTTTTGAAAAACTGATAATTCGTTTCAAACTTATCACTCTGGAAAGTTTTCAGCAAGTCCAAAACCTTATTTTGAAGACATAATTTGAACATGGATATCTAGTCAGAAACGCGCTGGCAACTTTCAATGTAGTATTTATCTGGAGGTCAGACACTTCCAAAGCAACGAACTACCCTTTACACACATGACACTCTCAATTGGCTACAGGGTATCTGAAAAGTAACAACACCAGCCCAGCCTAACAACAATAAAACTTATTTATGTCTCTGGTCAAATTTGCGCCGCTATTTCGGGTACTTATTTGACAGAGCACCGTTTTGTAAACGGGCAAGAGTCGGGCTCAGATTTCCACAGCAGCCAGCGATCTCGAAAGCGAGCCAGCCCAGTGTCCAGTTTTCAGTTTTCCGCTTTCAGTTTTCAGTGCTCAGTTTTCAGTGCTCAGTTTTCAGTAGTCTGTGATTCGTTTCAGCGCTTGTCTTTTGTTTGGGCCGCGCCAAAAGGTTTACGACCTGTTAATGTCCAGTCTAGGCAAACAGTGACGGCCATTTGGCCATTTGGTCATTTTGGCCACTCCAGAGTTTGTGTCGCTTGTCTTGTTGTTGTTGTTGCTGCTGTTGCTGCTGCTGTTGATACGCAATTTGGCGCACATTTTGTTTATATTATTAAATAAATTTCATGTTATGTTTATGGCACAGACCCATTGTTGTTGTGCCGCTGCGGGCAAAGAGTGTGCTAAATAAATTGTTGCCCAGGTTTTTTTGTACTGACTGTATTTGAGCAGCTATTTGCGAGCAGCTTGCCAAATTATGCTATTCATATTTTATATATTGATATGTTACAATAACTTTTGTATAGCCATCTTTTTGATTTTAATGCGAAGTGTGATTTTAGGGATAGCATAATGAGGTGCGAAATGGTAGGGATTTAAATATTAGAAAATGATAGCTGAAATATATAATATTTATAAACGTATTAATTATCTATTTTGGCTTTAAGCTGCTTGAAAAGCTAGACAGCTTGACCGGAGACCTGTATCATATAGCTACCTTAGGAACGATCTGTCGAAATGTGACTTCTTGTGTGAGAATCAACTCGTCAAGACGTCAGCAACTTGTCTTCGATTTACAAGGGTATATATAAGATATTTACATATTTTTCACGTTTTGTTCACTAACCGATATATAAACTTATCTAAAGTAACGATTGCCAGACATATGCAAAGTATTCCCATTCGAATTGTGGCAAAGTTTCACTTTAATTATTAATTGCCTTGAATACTGAGTGTGTGCTGTGACTTTGGCTAATGAACGTGTATTAGAATTGGATTAGATTAACATTTGCATTATTATAGGGGCACTTAGATGCAGACAACAGTGTTGCAGCCCTCAAGCTATAAACCAATTGACAAGCAGAGGCCTACTTATGATCGTGCCACATACAGTTCCAAGTTCCTGATGACGTCTGTCAGCCCACATGGACGCACGTGCACTTAATTTATTTCAATAAAAATATAATTTCCAGCCTATTATCCACACTCAGACACACACACACACATACACTCGCACACACACACACACACACACACACACACACACTCACACACACATACACACACACATGACAACACAATGCGGATCCAATTAAGCTCGCCACGGCTATTTCTGAGCTAGATTCTCAACATTCTCATTTGCCGAGTTCGCATTGAGTTCGATTCTTTTCGAGCGTTAATCGCACCGAAAATGATGTGGGCTCATTTTGTATTATTATATAGATTGTGGAGCAGTCCCGTCGATAATACTCATACTCGTACAATAAATCTCGAATTACATTATGCATATAGAAAATGCTGCGGTTTGTATTAAGTTTCGACAAAAGTGTTAAAAGAGGAACCCAAATCAATGCAGCCAAATGCACCATAAAACTGTCACAGACGCTTTAAAAAAAAATATACACATACACATATATATTTAAATACATATGTATGTGTTTGAAGAAGAAGCAGAAGTAACCAAAAACATAAAACATAATGGTCAAACGGCCACGGTTGGGGTCACAACTCATTCTCCGTCGTTCAAAACGACATTCTCCAAGACGTGACTTTCAGTCTCTTTTTTCTTTTGGAAAGTTCTGCGCCTGGGAAAACAAGTCGCACTCGAGGCGACTCCACTCAGCGAAAATGCTGATGGAGAAACTAAGAAAAACTTTGCTCAAAACCTCAGTTTCTGAATTTTGGAAGGAATTACATTCTCCAAATAGTAAGAGTTCCTGAAAAATATAATTAAATATGTATTTTTTGGAGTTGGTCTATAAAACGAAAACGTTTCTAGTTTCAAGAATATATAAGTTGTAGTCCTACATTTTTTCTGAGTGTATGTAATGCGATACAGTCAGTCGTTGACTTGGATTTGGTTATGGACAAACATGACACTCTATATATACACACACACACACAAACACACTCACACATAAACTATACACATAAGTCAACCACAAGTCCACAAGTCGAGTTGCAAGTGCGTCTTTTGCCTTGTGGCACTTGTTGATCGGTGCGGCGCCGCATTTCGTTTTATTTTTGTTCTTGTTTGCCATGAATTACATTTCTTATCAAATGAATTATGAAGGCCCCCATAAATGTGCATGCGTTTCCTGTGCCGAGTTTCTGTTTCTATTTGCTTAGCTCCGAGCTCGGAGCTCGATGCAGTGAGCCCAAGACGTTGCTGCAACTGGCTACTTGGGTGCTTGTTGTTGGTCTTTATCTTTTTTATCGCCACTCGCTGACCTAATCGCCAATATTTGCTCTGATTAATTGGACCTAAACTCGGGCTTCTGATAAGCCGGGCAGGCCCGCCGACTGACTGCCCTCAAGTGAACCCCAAATGGCAGCCATTAGCATTTAATGGGTATGTCGTGTGTATATTTTTGGTAAAATTCCACAGTCAACTCGGGCATTGAAATAAGTACTAAATATTTTACTCGATGATCGCCCACACAAACAGTAAAAAACAAAACAAAACAAAACCAACAAAAAAATCACATATATTCCAGGAATGCGTTGCGATCGAACAAGTGTTTGCATTTAAATTGGAATAATTAAATGCCACAATGCCGATGAAAGATAATCGCCCCCATCCTGTGCGACACAACAAACCGGAGACCTCAAACCTCGGAAACCTCAGCCAGACAACGACCCCGAGCTGCATGCTGATGATGGCCCTCCGACTCCTCGCTGCCCTTGCCCCTGCCCTTAGCCTACCCGTGTCAGGCATTGTGCTGCACTTGCTCCTCGGCACATTCAACGTATAAATATTTATGCCCCTTTCTGGCTTGCATGAAATTCCTCAATCTTCAAACTCATTAATATGCTCAGGGGCTAGCCGACTTATGATAAAAATTGATGGTCTTTCAGATCGCTGCGGTTTTAGTTTCGGGCCGGCGATTGACGATTAATACATTTTGGGGGCTGATGCGTGCAGCAAATGCCACGCCTTGGATTTTTCAAAAACCGAAATGAGCCTCGAAATTGAACAAATCTGAGACTCATTAATTTGAACACTTGTTGTCGGCCCGCATGCCCCAAGGGGCACTGCCAAACACAGGAGCAGCAGGCAAATTGAGTCACTGCTGTTGCGGTTGCGTTCGTCCTTAGTAATTTGTGGGAGAGTCCTGGCAAACTTAACGCTTATTAAAGCCAAAACAGACACACTCACACACACACACACATGCATCTTGTTGAACGTGTGTAATGCGAAACCAAACCTTAAAACTGTCGGTTAAAATCAAAGGTCATCAGTTCCAGGAATGTCAACAGAGATTACCACACGATGCACACGTGCAACTCGCTCTTGCTGCTGCTGCTGCTGCTCAAGTGGAGGCAAGATATATGTGTGTGTGTGTGTGTGTGTGTGTGTTGGGACGGTGTCTTGGCTGCTATCTTTTGTGTACCTGCCTTGGCCAGAGACTGTCTCTGCTTGTTTCACACCAAAACAAACAAGGACAACGCGAAGTGGGAAATGTGTTGACGATAGACATACACAACTCCAAGTGAAGATAGACTCAGCATGGGTTGATTGAGAAGTTTTTGGAAATTGTTAATGCATGTATTAATCAATAAGCATTACTGTTAAATCAAACTATTGAAACTATAAGCAAGTAAGTCACAATTTAAGCAATTCAAAAATCTACTTCTTAGCTCTGTCTAATTCCAAACTTTTAAATCAAATTCTAAGCAATAACTTTCAGCTCATTTAAAAATATATAACTAGAAAATTGAGAAAAGTTTGAAGCCACCCTCGTTTAGGCTTTGCTAGATAATTACCCAACGGCTGTGTGGAATCTTCAAGTTTTTTGGCCGGGGTCTGGAAACAAGTGCTCGTGAGACTAAATTGTCGACTCATCAGCAGCGACTGCAGTAGATAAGATAACACCATAATGGTGGTGGTCCTGCAGGCACCCAGTATCTCTGATTCTACTGCGGCTCCTGCGACGACTGCGCCGAAGACAAATGTTTGTTTGCCGATCACATTCCGAGTTTGAAATTATCATCTGTCTCCGGACTGATAAGCATGTCAGACAAATTACATGGCGAGAGTCTTGATTTTGGTTAACAAGGGGAAAAAGAGTAATGAATAGCGAGTAAGTGATTGAAAGGCGGAAATTGAGTGGGCGTGGCGCGGCGCAGATGGCTGCGCTGATTGGCCATCTTTCACCTGTGACAATTTTGCCAGCGTACGATAATCAAATATCTCCGTCTACATATGTAAATTATGAGCGCGCCTCGGGCAAACGGAGTGGAAAGCAATTCTCGCAAGGAGCTGCCAATTTCCATTTTGGGTGAAATTGTGCGACGGCTGCCCAAATAAATTACGCACATGATTAATAAAATGCGCCGACGTGGACAGTGGAGTGAAGGTGCGTCTTCAATTTGGGCCAAAATATTTTTATCGCCGTTTCGCATGTGCAGCATCTGCAACATTGGCTGTGTGCAACAACAGGGCTACCGCGCATTCTCATAAATTAAACGCCAAGTTATTTGAATTCCTGTCCAGCAGTCTAGAAGAAGAAGAAGACGAAGAAGAAGAGGAAGAAGCAGCAGCAGAAACCTTTCCTCTGGTTCCTCCTCGATTTTTATCCAGTTTCTGTTTTGTTTCACATTTTGGCGCTGGCTTTTGTCAAATGAATTTTGCAGCTGCTCCTGTTGCTGCCACAAAATTGCTGGGATCTGCCCGGGGGCAGGAAGACACTGATTTGGATACTGTAATTCGTATTTGTCGATTTCGCGTCTTTCGCAATTTTTCCACGCTGCTCAATTATCGTGTTTCATGTTTGCATTCCTTTCCTGCGCCTCGTTGTCTTTTTCTTTGTTTTGATTGTTGCTGCTGTTGCAGTTGCTGTTGGTGTTGCTGTTGCTGTTGCTGTTGCTGCTGTTGGTGTTGGTGCCGGTGTTATTTGCTTCTTGGCAGCCACATTTCCTGTCCAGAACACTTTTCGATTTCACCATGGACAGGACAGGAGCAGCAGCCACGAATTGGCTACCCACAGTAGCCAATGGGCCTGAATTGCGTTGCGGCTGCGCTTTGTTAACCTTTACTGAATATTTGCGCTGATTTGTTTAGGCCAAAAGGCTGGTTGCGACCATAGTGACTATAAAACTGAGCTACAAGTTGATTGCCATTATTTTGGCAATACTAGCGAATGAAGATGTTAGCTAGAAGTTTGTTCAAATTATCGTTTTAATTACACATTGTAATGGGTTTGAGGATTATTAAATATGTCTAGGCATCAGGATTAATATACTTATTTTCCATATAATTAAGTAAGCAAATCGTTTATAAATTTTATGTATTCATTTATTTTATAGATAACACTTTTTTTATTAATTTACATTTTAAAAATGACAGCAATCTGCAATTAAAATTCGAATATTAGTTTGAGAACTGGTTTCAATTTCCAACTAATTGCAATAATAATTAATAACTAAACTTTTTTTTTTTTTGTTTACAAACAAATGAATATTGTTATGTAGAATTCTGTGGAAAAACTTGAAGGCAACTTAATTATATACTAGAAAATGGATATGCAAAGTGATCAAGTGATCAAATGAACTGAGAAAAGAGGATTAAGTTCAAGTTGTTTGCTCCGCTTGGCTATAAACTCGACTATAATATTATTGGCCAGGCACTTCAATTAATTTGTGCACACTTATAGCCAATTTAGAAACAGCTTTGGCTGCAAATGCGCTCAGTTGTGGCACTCGCGGATCGACGCACTTTCAAGGTGCAACACCAACAATCTGTGCCCTGCGGGCAGGGTACAGCAGCAGTCGGGGCAAAGTCGTCAGCAAAAGACTCACTGACTCAACAATTGGCAATACGGTGCATGGTAGTCGGGTGTCTCAAGTCTCGAGACTGGACTGGGGTCTGGAGTCTGGTGGCGCATTTTGTTGCAATTGTAAATTACCGTCTTTGCAAAATTTTTGCGCATTTAGTCGCGCTTCGAGTGTTGCCGTCACAGCTGCCACTATAAACAGCACCAACAACAGCAGCAGCAGCAACAACAACAACAACAACAACAATAAAAACAACTACAGCTCTCGCTTCGTGTTCCCAATTACTATTCACTTTGCGCCAGCAATGTTCAGATTCTGCAGGACTAAAGCGCCTTTTTTTCTGTTCTTATTTTTTTTTTGTTTTTTTTTTTTGCCTGCCAGGCTGCGGTTGCATTTAATTTGTAGCTTCGTGTTGTTGGTATGCTCTGATTTTTGGGGCATAACAGGAGCATATTCGATTCGAAATTGTCTTTCTGATGCTATCTGCATAAACATTATTTAAACTGGAGACTTCTAACTTCTAATTCACTAATTACTTACGCCAGATGAGGTTTTCAGATTTTTATAAATGTACAATTCAAAGTAAAGTCTTATAGTTTTAGAGTACAGTAAAGAACTACAGTAACAATGTTGCATTGAGTCTTAAAGCTTTTGAGTCACATACATGTTTTTTTTTTAATCATAGTTGAAATCATAGCTTAAGCATATACAAATTTGGTGACCTTAAAACTGGCTCTCTAAAATGCTTAGTGTCAAAGTTTTAAAGTCAGAAGACCTTTAGCTGAACTTAACTGCTGAACTTAACAGAGCATGCCACAGTCGAAAGATTTCGAGAGTAAAGTTCTTACCAATTTTGTTTTTTTTTTTTGTTGTTGGTTGGTTGGCTGGCTGGTGTGTATTGTGCTCAGTGGGTCGTCAGAGTTGGTTGGGTTGTCGGTTCTCGGTTGTTGGTTGGTACTTAAGTGTAATTACACGATGCCGCGACGCTGGCGATGCAAACGATGCACGGATCCTCGGGCGACCTCTTTTGCGATGCGTTTGCAACGTGAACTCTGATTGCCCCAAAATGGGAGGGGTGGCACCATTTGCAACATGTTGCTTAAAGTATTGGTAACATAAACGCATGCGCAGCTTTTGGCAGCTTGCTTTCTTCACACATTGAGCAGGACATAAAATTGTGTTATTATTGTTGGGTTTTTTTAAGGTTGTCTTAACGCAGTGTTGAAACTTTTACATTTTGGGGCAGGCAACAAGCGTTTAATTTGATTTGTGCTCAAAGTGCTGAATGAGGATTAAGCACGAAACGAAACGGAAGGCAAAACGAGGCGAAACGTTGAGGATCGAGTGACAGCGTCGGCAACATCTGGTCTCAATTTGGGCTAGAAGTGCAGAAGCTACAGTTAGCACTGCTACCAGAGCTACCACAGCTACCGTCTGCCTATCTATGTCAGTGTTTGAGCCGTAATTAGGCTACTTGCAGATGCTCGGCAACAACAGCAACTTGGCAAGCAGCTGTGGCGCGCAAAATTGTTAACACATTGCTGTCATTTGGTGGCAGCAACCAGAAACCGGCAACTGTTGCTACGCTTGCTGGTCGGCACCGGTTGCTTCTCGTCTTTGGTCTTATCGTTTGCTGACGTGCCGTTTAATTGAAATTCGCTGCAACTACTACTACTACGACTACAAAAAAAAAGAAGGCGGCTTGGGAAATGGAGCCTGGACAAGTTAGCTTCAGTTTTGCAGCTGCCAATTGGCAAACCCACCCGCAACCAGAGCAACCCAACTAGCTAGTTGGCTTTGCTTTTGCTGCTGCTGCTGCTGCTGCTGCTGTTGTTCGATAATTGCAGTTCTCCATCGTTGTCGTTGTTGTTGCTGCTGTTGTTGGCGTAAAAATGCTAATTAAAGTTGCTTGTTGCCAGTTGGTAAGCTCGGTAAGCTGTTGTTGCAGTTGCTGCAAAAGGGTCGCACCAGAAAGATTAACGAGCCAAAAGAAATCGTAAAGAAATGAACAAGCGGCAAACCACCAAAAATAAAAAACATAATAAAAAAAATGCAAATTGTTCGCTGATGAATTAACAAAAGCGAAAATCGTGACTTATGTTTTTGGCAGCTGCCTGTCGCAAGCGGCGCAAACGAACCCAGAGCCACTGTCCAGCTAACTGTTACGGTTGTCATACCCAGCAATAATTTGTAATATAGGGCATATTGTATTTATGACGAGCCGAAAGGCAAGTCAGCTAGTGCTCGTAAATTAACAGCAGGTTATGTATTTTCCTCCCCTCTAATAAATCAACCATAATATTTATGCATTTAAACATGATTTTTTTGAGTCGAAAAGAGTTTTTTGAAAAAACAAAAAAATGTTTAATTATGTACTATGATCAAAAAGCCCTTGCTTTTTAAAATCCGTTCAGTTTTGACGAAGTTATGGCATTTTGAAGTTTCGACCTATGCCCATACACCGATATATCGATTTTCAGGCTAAAATTTTTACTTGTCTTCCGGCCTCAAATTTCATTTTCAACTTTAAATGTACGATTGATTTAGGGGCAAAACAATGATCAAAAAGCCCTTGCTTTTTGAAATCAGTTGAGTTTTGACGAAGTTAGGGCATTCCGAAGTTTCGGATCTATGCCCAAATATCGATCTATCCATTTTCAGGCTATAATTTTTACTTGTCTTCCGGCCTCAAATTTCATTTTCAACTTTAAATGTACGATTGATTTAGGGGCAAAACTATGATCAAAAAGCCCTCGCTTTTTGAAATCAGTTGAGTTTTGACGAAGTTAGGGCATTCCGAAGTTTCGACCTAAGCCCATATATCGATATATCGATTTTCAGGCCATAATTTTTACTTGTCTTCCGACCTCAAATTTCATTTTTAACTTTGAATGTACGATTGATTTAGGGGCAAAACTATGATCAAAAAGCCCTCGCTTTTTAAAATCAGTTGAGTTTTGACGAAGTTAGGGCATTCCGAAGTTTCGATCTATGCCCAAATATCGATCTATCCATTTTCAGGCTATAATTTTTAATTGTCTTCCGACCTCAAATTTCGTTTTCAACTTTAAATGCACGATTGATTTAGGGGCAAAACTATGATCAAAAAGCCCTCGCTTTTTAAAATCAGTTGAGTTTTGACGAAGTTAGGGCATTCCGAAGTTTCGATCTATGCCCATATATCGATACATCGATTTTCAGGGCTATATTTTTTACTTGTCTTCCGACCTCAAATTTCGTTTTCAACTTTAAATGCACGATTGATTTAGGGGCAAAACTATGATCAAAAAGCCCTCGCTTTTTAAAATTAGTTGAGTTTTGACGAAGTTAGGGCATTCCGAAGTTTCGATCTATGCCCAAATATCGATCTATCCATTTTCAGGCTATATTTTTTACTTGTCTTCCGACCTCAAATTTCGTTTTCAACTTTAAATGCACGATTGATTTAGGGGCAAAACTATGATCAAAAAGCCCTCGCTTTTTAAAATCAGTTGAGCTTTGACGAAGTTATGGCATTTTGAAGTTTCGATCTATGCCCAAATATCGATCTATCCATTTTCAGGCTATATTTTTTACTTGTCTTCCGACCTCAAATTTCGTTTTCAACTTTAAATGCACGATTGATTTAGGGGCAAAACTATGATCAAAAAGCCCTCGCTTTTTAAAATCAGTTGAGCTTTGACGAAGTTATGGCATTTTGAAGTTTCGATCTATGCCCAAATATCGATCTATCCATTTTCAGGCTATATTTTTTACTTGTCTTCCGACCTCAAATTTCGTTTTCAACTTTAAATGCACGATTGATTTAGGGGCAAAACTATGATCAAAAAGCCCTCGCTTTTTAAAATCAGTTGAGTTTTGACGAAGTTAGGGCATTCCGAAGTTTCGATCTATGCCCAAATATCGATTTATCCATTTTCAGGCTATATTTTTTACTTGTCTTCCGACCTCAAATTTCGTTTTCAACTTTAAATGTACGATTGATTTAGGGGCAAAACTATGATCAAAAAGCCCTCGCTTTTTAAAATCAGTTGAGCTTTGACGAAGTTATGGCATTTTGAAGTTTCGATCTATGCCCAAATATCGATCTATCCATTTTCAGGCTATATTTTTTACTTGTCTTCCGACCTCAAATTTCGTTTTCAACTTTAAATGCACGATTGATTTAGGGGCAAAACTATGATCAAAAAGCCCTCGCTTTTTAAAATCAGTTGAGTTTTGACGAAGTTAGGGCATTCCGAAGTTTCGATCTATGCCCAAATATCGATCTATCCATTTTCAGGCTATATTTTTTACTTGTCTTCCGACCTCAAATTTCGTTTTCAACTTTAAATGTACGATTGATTTAGGGGCAAAACTATGATCAAAAAGCCCTCGCTTTTTAAAATCAGTTGAGTTTTGACGAAGTTAGGGCATTTTGAAGTTTCGACCTATGCCCCATCATCGTGCCCACATGGACATATGGGATTCCATTTTGGGGCACAGCGGCAAAATCTTGGATTAATGAAATTCAAGTTCTGCAGAACAAGGTCCTAAGAGACATCTCTGGTGCTCCACCCTATGTGAGCAATTTGACGCTGCACAACGACTTCTGTGTACCGACAGTTTTTAGTCAAATAAACCGACATACAAGTCGTTACAATGACCGGGTACATAATCATATTAACCCATTGGCTTGCTCACTAGGGTTGAATACAACCCGTAGACGCTTAAAGCGCCTCCACACCAGCGACCTCTGGACTGTTGGGCGTTAATATTTTTCGTTAATGTGCAATAAATGTTATATTTAATCTTACATTTGATGTTACGTAATATTGTAATATGTTAAAACCAATTATTTGTTTATGTTATTAATTTAAATTCCCCGTTATTATGTATTCAATTTTCAAAACAATATTTTATAACCTTTCAGTAGGTTGATCAATATTAAATTAAATTGCTAAATTAAAAAAAAAAAAAATAAAGAAAAGAGTTTTTGAAAAAACAAAAAAATTTTTTTTTTCATTTTAAGTTTTTTTCACCTTATGAAACACCAATTTGTGACCACTGTACTGTTTACTCATAGTTCTGCATTCCTTTGCGGATCCCTATTTATTACATGCAATGCAAAAAAAGCTCTCAACAATACTCAATTTACCCACAGAGCATCGCTTAGCTGCCTTTTGTTACCGAGCTTTCGTTTGCTGTCGCAATCGCCCCGCCCTCAGCTCAAAATCAGTCACTGAGAGATGCTGCAGGCGCAGGCTGTGACGCAGTCTAGTTTTAGCTTTGCGTGCTAATCAATGACGCAGCTTTTTGTTGTGTACCGAACACCTGCAAGCAGCGGCTGCGATGGCTACAGCGACTGCGCAGCTGGCCCTGGTCCGAAACTGAAGGCGAAGCTTCCGCAAGATAAAGCTCATTGAGGCGCTCATTAACGGGTACAGCAACAGAAATTTCAAATTTGATTGCCTGCTTCTGATTATGATTGCTGGTACTAGCGCAGAGGCAGAGAGATGGAGAGAGAGAGAGAGAGAGGGGGAGTGGGGTGGAAAGAGGAGTGGATTGTTGCCAGCTGCAACATCTTGTGATGCTTTTGCTCCCGCACGTTTTTCGCGTTGAACTTCACTGAACTTGCAACTTGGAAGTTTCGATGTTTTTGCTGTTGCTGCTCCAAAACCTTTTCAGGTTTCTAGTCGTGATTTGAGTGTCGTGCGACTTTTTTAAGCACTCGAGCACTCGTACTTACGCCTGAACTTTGTGCAGTCATTTAATTTTGCTTTCAGCTGTTAACTGTAAGCTGGAACTTGAGTCGGAAACTCGCCGATGTTGTTGTTGTTGTTGTAGCTGGAGCTGGAAGACGCCAGCGCCATTGGCATAGCGCTTTAGCGTGCTTGGATTGTCGTTGCTGTTGTTGTTGTTGTTGTTATTGTTGTCGTTGTTGCTGTTGCTTTGTGAAATTTTCAACTCTTTTCGAGTGGAATTTTAATGCTTTCGCACACCTGCACACACAACGGTAAAGTACCCTCGTTTTTGGGCTGCCAACTAAAAAAAAGTTTTCAGCTTTCTGCGGCTGCTTAATTTTTTGTATTTTATGTTGTTTTTTTTTTGTGTGTTTTTATCTTTTGCGAATTGTTTGTGACCCGCTTGTGAAATGCTCCCGAAATGACGACAGCAACTAATTGCAGTTGATTTTATTTTTATGTAATGTGTAATGTTTCCCCGACAGTAAATTAGTTAGGCGACTTAAATTGCTGGTCAGCAGATAACAGCGCCACAACCTAAGTGAAACGACGACATAATTGTGGAAATAGAATTAGAGTTGCCAACGCAGAAAGATATAAAAAGCTATAAAAAAGCTTGTTTGAATTTAATAGCCCATTTTTTTTATGGTTACTTATTGATGTAATACTAATGATAAGAACTTCATGTAATCTGTAATTTATATGTATTTATTCCTTAGTATTATATCTCTATATCTATCTTTCTAGTATACCATATTCATATTCTCATCTAAAACAAAGGATTCTATTCGATTTTCATATTAAAATTGAATCTTTTTAGCATTTGCATGCCTGACTACAACTACAACATTAACAAGCTACTTACAGACTATTTCTAACCATGATCATCATATTTACAATATGTATAATGATTTTCTAGCATGCCCATAAATATTTTCTAATCCCAAATAATCCTTTACTTCATCTATACCGACAACAACAATAACAACAAACTGCTTATTGTTTATTCTCTGCACAGTTTCCGGCACAAAAAATTGACTCCTTACGCACATAAAATAAACATTAGCCAGTAATATATCTATTGTGTGTGTGTGTGTGTGTGTGTGCTTGTGTGTGTTGCCATTGTACATCCACAGGGTAGATGCAGAGATAGGCAGTAAAATGCACTTTGCCTAATTAAAATGCATTTGCAGCGAGTTCCGTTCGTAAATATATGATGAAAACAATCAAAACCCTGAAGAGGTCGTAACGTACAAATGTGAAATGTGACTGTTGGCCTGTTTGGGACAATCAAAACATGGCCATAAGAACAACAAAAACAGCCACCAACAACTACCTGAGCCACAGAATAAAAAATACATGAAAAAAGATGAGCAATGAAATCCTTTCCAATAGCAACAACAATATTGTTAATGGTCGATGACTCAACTCTAAAAGAAAAGAAAAAAAAAGAGGCAAAAGATCAAGAAATGAAATAAAGAAACGAGAGACGCACACACAGTAAAAGACACCTGAGCACTCTCTGTGAACCATCGCACACCTGAGAAACAAGAAATGCATGCAGGTGTCAATCGGCTCGGCCGGGGCAGGCCAGCCAGGCCGGGGCAGGCAGGCAGGCAGGCAGGCAAGCAAAGAATTGGTCAGCTGAAGAAGCAGAGGAAGCAGCTCAGGCAGCATACCAAACCAAAACTCAAACCCAAACCGAGACGAGCCCAAAGTCAATGCCAAGTAAAGCGGGGCGCATTACAAATTCACACCAAGTGTGGCACCCACAGTCGACAACGACTCTCAGCCCCGGTTTTCTAGTACACTCGCCCCACTCTGCGGCCTAGAGAAAGAAATGGTTAATCATTTAGGTATAAATCTCGACGGCTGCTTCGGTTGCTGCTGCCGCTGCTGCAAGTTGGTCTGACAAATGCTTGCCGCTGCCAAAATGCCCCGTGGGGGCAGCCAGCAACACATTAACGAGCAGACAGCAGCGGCCAACGCGATCGCATTCAAATGAGCCACAGCAGCCAACCCAAGGAGTCAACGTAGCACCTAGCGGAAAAGGAGGGAGGGTGGGGGTATAGGAGACTAGGGGGTATACTCTAGCTCAAGAGCCAAATTCCTAGAATTGTGCGCGTCAATTGATTTACTCAGCTGCGTGGCGCAGGCGCAAAGCAAAACGACGCACACTGAGAGAAATATATGTATATCAAGTGTTGCCCACGCAAAATACTTCGATTGAAACAACCAAAATTGGGCATTTATGACTTATTTGAAGTGCGCTTTCAGTTTGCCAAAAAGCCAAGTATTTATTATGGTAATTAAGTATTTACGAGACGAACTTCAACTTGAATTGCATTTTTGAATTGCAGCTAAATTATGTATACCATTTATCTCAATATCATGATATCTACTATAATGAAGTTCAACTGAACATTTAATGTATTTAACAACATTTAAAGAACTTTTTCCATGCCTTATTTAAACTCAATTTTCAATTTTAAGCACGAATTCAAAACTCATTCTAATTATTTTTCTGTTCCCTCGATGGCATTTCGAATTTCATTTTTCCGTACTTGTTCTAAGATTGTTTTCTAATTAATTTGGACATATTATTTATATATATAGCGCACTTGGCCTTTCTTTAAGATTTGTTCCGTTATTGTTCTGAGATTGTTTTCTGGTAAGGCGATAATATTACGTGTTTTTATACTGATTACTCCGATTCTAAGATTTGTTTGTGTCTGCACATGTTTGGTCATGTCTGTAGCTCATTCAAGATCAATGGAAGCCGCTCCTTTATTTCTCTCAGTGCCGTCAAAGACGTGTCGGGTTGATAACTTTGAGATTTGTTATATTTGCTTCATCATCGCACAAACGAGGCTGAGTCGAGAGTCAGTGGAAGAGGTTGGAGCCTAGACTTGCACATCATCAACATCATTACGAGCATGCTGATCATGATCATCATGTTGATGATGATCGTGAGCCGCACACATGTGCGCACATTAAAAAGCAAGTTTCTCAGGTGTTTAAAAGCGTTTAAAAAAAAAAAGAAAAGAAAACCGACGCAGACGCAAAACGCAGTCGCGGCGTGGCCCCTAAAGAGCTCCAACAACAACAACAACAACAGCAGCAACAGTAACGCTGACTCCGACTGTCGTCTGGGCCCGAGACATACATATATACATATATGTGTGTTTTTTATATATGTGCAGCAACAATAAACGCCAAGAGCAACAGAGCCAAGTTAAAAATACACACGTACTTTTGTGCCTTTTGAGAGCCAAGCCAAGAGCCAAGAGCCAGTTAAAGCCATGATCATGATCTCGCCATGAAAAACTGGGCAGACGGACAGATAGGCAGACAGACACATGTGGCGACGACGATGACGATGACGACGTGAAGGTTGCCCATGTTGGCCATGTTGGAGATTTACTTAACGAAATCAAGAGGAAGCGCGTAGGATCGACGGTTAACCTAGCTGTCATACAGCATTGATTGCTCAGCGGGGGCAGCCGGGGAGGGGGTGGAGGAGACTCGTGAAGCAGTTGGCAGTTGGATTGTTAAGAGGATGGGGTATGGAGTTGGGGCGGGCGAGGGCGTTGCAAACACACACAACACACACACAAACAGAACAGCTCAGAACAGAACACAGAATATTTTTCGGACATGAAATGACTCAGCGTAATTCGATTGCCTCGTTGTTGTTGTTGTTGTTGTTGCTGTTGTTGTTGTTGTTGTTTTTCTTTTGTTTTCAGTTAACGATGCCGAACGTTTTTTTTTTTTTTATGTTGAGTTTTGGGTTACCAAATGTTAAGTGCCTGTTTTGATTGGTTCGGTTTGGTTTGGTTTGGTTCAGTTTGGTCTGAGTCGGTTGGCTCTTTAGTGCTCCCTGAGATTATGGTCAATGATTGAGCGCTGCATTAGCGAAAAGCTGAGAAACCTATCATTACTGTTGTTGCGCGAAATGCTCGCGAGGTGTTGGCCAATATAAGCATTGAACATGCAACGCATTAAATATACACCTAATTAATCACTAACTGTTTCGGGAATATGTGTGTGTGTGTGTTTTTTTGTTGATTAACCTAAGTATAAGTTTTGACTTTGATGCTTAGGCTGGAATGCAACAAGTTAAAAACGAATTTTTACAAATTGCGTCTGCAAAATATAATATTTTGTGGAAGTTGTATTTTGTAGAAATTGGGATCTATTTAAGCTAAAGTATGAAATTGGAATTATTATTTGGAATATTTTGAAATTATCTTCTTACAAGACTGTTGCATAGATATCAATATATGTTTAAGTTAAAATGATTCCATATTTGCTTATAGAGAATTTGGAATGCTTGAGAAACAAATTCATTTCTCATCGAGCCATGAAGGAAGGCATTCCTCTATCCAAACCATGGCAATGAGTTGGTTGCAATTCATGTCTAGCGTATCCAATTGTAGGAAGTACACTTGTGGCACATTCACCAATTCAAATGTGTAATCTATTCAGGTGCAAGACATCTGTTTGCGCCAAGATGCAAACGCACCTGTTGCGTGTCTTTTGTTTGGGCCATATGCAAAAATGTGAAAAGGTGCTAGATGAGGCGTCAGCGGTGGTTTTTCGGAAACCCTTTCGATGAATCGAACAGATTCTGGAAATTCCGCAATATGCAAACGAACGGGACAGGGAGAGAGAGAGCCATAAAGCAACTGCAACTGCAACAACAATAACAATGGCAACACACGCATTAACAATGAGCTGCGATTTTTAACACCTGTGTGCCAGAATGTAGCACTTGCAGCATCTCAGGATGAGCGGTGAAACTCTAGACAAATATTTGACGAGCACAGAATAGAAACCAAAATTTGCATTTGTCGGCAAAAGAACAAAAAAGCAACAGCAACAACAGCGAGGCAACAGGTAATAAACATTTTTCTTGCTGCGGCTAAAATCATTAACACATTTATGCCTGGTTGGTTGGCCGAACCTCCCTCTCTATCCCATTCCATCGTTTTTTTTTCTGGCGGGGATTAGCAAAACGGTGCGAAAATCCGTCAAAAAAAATAATATGTTTAAAGGAATGTTTAACTTTGGCTTAGACAATGTAGCGGCAACAGTTGAAAGTGGCCCGTTTGCCGACTTGGCCATGGAAATGGAAATGGCCATTTATATGTGGAATGTGCACACATGTTGCTGCAACAACAGCAGCAGCAGCAGCAACAGCAGCTCGTGCTGGAATTTGCTGCCGACTGGGCACGTTCGAGTGACAAATGTCAATTTGCATTCGATTCTTGGCCCAGTGTGCAGTTTGGCAGCGCTTAATTGCAATCGCTCATACACTCAGCAAAAAAGTGAGCTCATAGCTTCCGAAATTAACAAAAAATTCAGCTCGTCTTCTTCAGCATCTTTCTCATAAAAAACAAAAGCTAAAACATAAAAATAAAATGCTGCAAAAATTAGTTTCCGAAAAGCAGAAATAAAAGTAGCGCATTTCCTAATTTCCACGTTTGAGAGTACTTTTTTGGAGAGTCTTTAATTTTCTTAATTTCTCCAAAATTGTTACATTTTTTTTCATCTTTTCTACTTACATTAATGCTTAATTTTAGAATTAACGAAATTGTTTTGCGTATTTTTAATTAAGGAAAAGCATTTCTACTTTTGGGCAAGTATTATGCCAAATAAGGAAATTATTGAAGTGTATGTGTTGTCATGAGACCCTCCCCTATGATTTTATGCCCAGTTAGCTGTGTTGACTGCTCCAATCACTGCAGCAACAACAACAACAACAAAATCAGCAGCGTTCAAGCTCAAGAACACACCTTAAACTTTTTGGCCCGCTTTTTGTATTGTTTACCTTTACAGTTTACTGGTTTTTATTATTTTCGTTGTAAGTGGATTTTGAATAAGCCAAGCCAAGCCATGGCAAGCCAGGCCCGACCAGGCCAACTGGCAACTTGGCCGCAACAAGTTCAGCTCATAATGTTCAACATCCAGCAACGACTTCGACTCCGTTGTCGCCGTCGCCGTCGACGTCGACGTTGTCGCCTCGGCTTCAGTTCAATGTCAATTTCGATTCGTCATCCGCAGCTGCGTTGATTTCTCGGGCGACCTCTCCAATCTGGCCAGTTGTTGCTGCTGTTGTTGTTGTTGTGGTTGTTGTTGTTTGTTTTGTAGTCGCTTTTATGGCCATGTTTAGTTTTGGACTTGGCTTTTAACGCAGGACCACCGCCGTTGCCTGGGATGGGGTTCATTCTACTGTAATTTATTGATATGCTCGCCAGTTGCAAGTGTATGTGAGTGTGTGTGTGTTTGTGTGTGTGCTTGTGTGTGGGCCGCCTAGAAGCAAGATTACAACAAACCCAGAGCTCCAATGTGCAGCTGTGCTGAACGCCCACATAAATATAAATACTCACATACGCGCCTATCTTCTCCCCTTTCTACGAGCTGGAATGATGCAGCAGCCAAGTGAGATCAGAGCTGAAAATACAATTGATCAAAGCTGGAAATCCTACAGCTGTGTCTTAAATAAATATGACAGATGTGTTTTACAGTTAAGCAGATACAAAACACACCCATCTAACATATGGCATAGATTATATTCTTGGCTCTTTCATTTTATTTAATATTTAATAATTAATTTTCTTATTTACGCATTTTCTCGCTTAAATCTCCTAAAGATCACAGATCAAAGTAAAAATATTTCAAGCAGAATTGGAAGAAATGTAAGCACAGCTCTTTTTTCCGATGCTCATATCAGCAATTATCTCACGCACCCATTTTGTGTTTAAGGGTTATAAAATATAATTTATTCTTCACACCACAAAGGCAGCTATTGTCAGATAGTTTGGGATCTCTATATGTAGTTAAGGGTGCGCTGATCTGTCAATTCCATCCTAACTGACAACATCAATGGAGACAAGTGAAACATTAAGAGTCAAGCGTTTCTTGCGTTGCTGTATAAATTAGAATCGGATTAAGTTGCCAAGATTTTTCTACTGTTATATATCATATATATATATTTTACATTGACTTCCTTATTTATTAATTAATTATACTTACATGCTCAGATAAAATCTCATTCAAACTTATTTACTAATTATTATTTTAGCAGGACATAAAAATCAATACGATTATTACTATAAAATTCGAGGCAAGCAAATATGCTGAATTATTGCTTGCTTTTCAGTGTGCAGCGAGCAGGCGCATTAATTCGCTAATAGCTCGCTCAATTCTCTCGCGCCCTCTCTCTGTCTGGCCCTCTCTCAATTGGTCAGAGAGAACGTGAGAATGGAGGTTTAGTCGCCGTTGTCGACTTGTTGTTGTTGGACCTGGTCCAAGGCCATCTGCTGTTGGTTCAACAACATTTGCGACGGTTGCTGCTGCAACGGCTCCTGTTGTTGTTGCTGTGGCTGTTGTTGCTGTGGCTGTTGCTGCTGCTGCTGCAGTTGCTGCTGCAGTTGCTGTTGCTCCTGTTGTTGCATTTGTGATTGTTGCATTGTGTGCAGCAGCAGCTCACCCATCTTGGCGCGAAATGCAACATTCTGCAGCGGTGACATTTGCTTCATCATCGGCAAGAAACTAATGAGAAAATTGTAATCCGAATCGCCCACATGGAGTATATTCTTGCAACGTGCCAAATCCTGACGGGTCGACTGCATCAGTTGCTGCTCCTCACGCTCCAGATTCTCGAGGAAATTTACCTGCTCATCGACACGTTTCGAACACTGGCAACTACTTGCCGCCGCAGCAGCCAATGCCGTGCCCTGTACCTTTGCCTGTTCCAGTTCAACACTGGTCGTCTCCATTTTGGGCACAATTGGCACATCTTGCTCCTCGGCAGCAGCCGAGGCCAAAGAGATGTTGTGCGAGAGACGACGCAACGCTTGCGGCGTTGCCATGCTCTGGAATTGTTGCATCAGCTCATCATTGTCCGCCTCCATTGGATCTGGAAGCGGAGACTCCTCCTCCTTGAATGACATGGGCTCGATTATGCTCTGTTCGCAGTCTTCATCCTCATTGTTGCTGCTATCCGTGCGCAGGCGACGCCCGTCCAAAAAGCTCATCGCCTCCGCATAGGGCCACTGATGGGATGGAGTTGGCTGCACTTGTTGTTGCTGTTGGGTGTTTTGCTTGCGATGCTGCAGACGGCGATAGCTACAGCGTAAATTCTTCCACTTGCTGCGACACAGTTCCACTGTGCAAAAGAGCGAACGAGAGTGAGAGAGGCAAAGAGATTGAAAGAGAGCAATACAGTTTGGTTTAGCTTAGCAGTTTAGCTGTTTAACAGCTGACTCACCGTTGGCGCCCAGCGCATCAGAAACGCTGCGCCACTGTCGCTGTGTCTCCGTTCGATTGGCGTGCTCCGGATGTGTGGCATCCCACAGTGCGGGACGCTGCCTAACTTCAACGATCAGCCTGTGCATGTCCATGTGCCTGCTTCTTTATCAGCGGACCGACTGAAAACGACAGCAACAGCAATAATGCAGCCAGCCTGAGAGCGGGAGAGCCACGCAAAATTGCCGGCCTCTCTCTCTCACTCTCGCACACACATTCACACACACGTACAGACACCCTTTCCAAAGATGGCATTAAAAAGATGGCTTTATTGTCAGTTTAGCAAACATAAGCAAAACTTAATTCATTTTAGTGAGTGAATAAAGTGTGAATGAAGATTAAATTGGAATATTATAGATAACAGGCCAAAGTGTAATTTTTGCTCTTAATAAACAAATTAAAATGCTTATGATTTTGTACACTATTTAATGCCAAAGCGAATAAAGATTAAATGCTAATACATACCCAATAGTGCATTTATTAGTCGTTGCTGGCAATTTGATATGCCAGTTTAGGCTCGTTTCCATTTGAATATTAAATTGGCTACGGGGTGTTTTGGCGGTTCCGTTATCTCTATTGTTGTTCTTGCTTGTTTTCATTATTGTCTCGTTGCTTTTTGCTGTAAATATTTTGTTGTGCTCTCTCTGACTTCGCTCTCTGGCTTGTTTGGCGCTAGCGTCGTTGCTCTCTCTCTCTCTCTCTGTTTGTTCCAGACATTGAACTTGAGCGGCACCGGCGAAGGCATCGCACAGTGGCGCAAATTGCACAAATGAATGCGTTTGCCGATATGCGTATTATGGCTCATAAAGCAATTTACAATCGCAGCCGGCTATCAGCGAAATTTTCAAATATTTGCACTGCCGGACGATTGCAAAACCTTGCCACATATATGGCAGCTTGGCAACACATGTTGCATGGCTGGCAGCCGGTTGGTTGCTGCAGCCGTTTGCGACAAGTGGACGCTGAAAATATGCGACAGCAATTATCTTCTGGCAAACAGCGAACGTTTCTTTGTATATATGTAGGTATATACATATGTATAGCATATAGATTTGTAGCATATCCAAATCCATATGTTGTCGAGTTTTTTTTGAATTTGTGCACGACTTTCGCTTAGCATTCCGTCTGCGTGTTGCAGCTGCTGTCAATCTGTTGGCAACGTTTTGGTTTTTGCTCCGCTTTCAAAAATTTCCATGTGTCATTTCAAAAATGCAAATATGGACATGATCTGGCCCGCGTATTGTAGAGACTATTGTTGTTGTTGTTGTTGTTGTTTTTGTTGTGTTCTCTCTGTCTGCAGGTCGTCCAGTTCGTCTCTGGCTGACAGTTAAGTGACGTCTAAATTTCGAACAACGAAATGATTATGGAGGCATTTATGCATGCGTACCATCGATCTTGTCTTGCAACTGCAACCTGACTGAGCACCTAGCCTTGCCAACTTGATCGCCTCTCAATGTGATTGTTGTGACTGCTGCCCGCAATTGATTTGTAGCTGCCCCTAGTTGCTGTTGCTGCTGCTGCTGCCGCTGCAAATCCAAAATCAGACAACTCTCGTCAACGTTTGTATTCAAATTTTTGCAAGTCGGCTTCTTATGTGCCATGTTTATTACGAGTCTGTTGTCCGTCTAAAGCAAGCTAGCAATTTATGAACGCTTTGTTTAGTCAGCCAGTAATCGCCAGTTTTGCTTTGCATATTGCTTACACAACTATCAACTGTTGCTGGTGGGACAGCAACAGCAATATGGCTTATAGGGATTATGTTTTTTTTTTTAACAATAGACAATCTAAGCCAACATTTTCCATTACTTTTAAGTGTTTCAAAACTGAAAACATTGTCAAACCCAATACCTTTTTCGTCTACATCAACAGTTGAATTTGAGCAGATTAATTACAGATCAAGTATCAATTTCCGCGATAAGTTTCCAACCCAACTTCAATTTAAATTAAGTTGGGAGTACAAAGCCAATAAATATAACAGAACTGTTAAACTTATTGTAGTAATCGTAAATTCTAACGCTCCATAAGCGTCAAATGGCGATTGCCGTTGTCGGCATTTAAGTCTCCCATAAAATGTTGTTTTTGCTGCTGCTGCTGCTGCTGCTATTGCTGTTGATTACTATAACAAATTTGCATAATTATGCCGCTTATCTTGGCCATATGTCTGCTCAATAGCAGACACCAAACAGACAGGCAGACTGAGTTTGACATTGCGTCAGCTGCTATTGCTGCGGAAGCCAATTTGGTGGTTCCTGCTGACACCCACATATTGGTGTTGCTGTCGTTGTTGCCGCTGCTGTTGTTCGCATCTTCATCAGCAATGTGCAGCAACTGAGCTATTCCAAACGACGACGGCAACAATCTTGCTAAGGGCCATGATGCTGATATTGCTGCTGTTGTTGTCAGAATAAAACAAGATTCGTCAGTCGGCGGAAACAACATAGAATAATCTTAGTATGACACATGTATTTTACATTTAAGTAGAGAAAAAGCACAAATATCGAACATATAGATTATATTCTTGCCTCTTTAATTTAATTTTCTTTGTTTTCTCCCTTAAATCTCCTAAGGATCACAGATCAAAGTAAGACAGTTTCAAGCAGACTTCAAACACATCAGCTCTCTTTTTATGGTCATATCAGCAATTATCTCACGCACCCTTTTTGTATTTAAGGATTAAAATGGGTAATTTATTCTTCGCACCACAAAGGCAGCTATTGTCAGCTAGTTTGGGCTCTCTATATGTAGTGAAGGGTGCGCTGAAGTGTCAATTCCATCCTAACTGACAACATCAATGGAGACAAGTGAAACATTTAAAGTCAAGCGTTGCTGTATAAATTAGAATCGGATTAAGTTACCACGATTTTTTTCAGATATACAAAATCGTATATATTTTTCATTGACTTCTGATTACTTCTTAAAGGAATCTGGGATTTGAGTAGGTTACTTTTAAATCGTTGACATTTACATCTCTTACTCAGTGTTATTTAGTTGGGAAAAACGGCAAATTGCATTGCACAAATGAATGCGTTTGCCGATATGCGTATTATGGCTCATAAGGCAAGAGTTAACTTTTAACAGATTAATTACAGATCAAGTTCAATTTCCGCGATAAGTTTCCAATACAACTTTAAATTAAATTAAGTTGAGAGTAATAAATATAACAGAACTGTTAAACTTATTGTAGTAATCGTAAATTCTAACGCTCCATAAGCGTCAAATTGCCGTTGCCGGCATTCAAAGCTCCCATAAAATGTTGCTGTTGCCGTCAGAGTTGTTGTTGCTGCTGCTGCTGCTGCCGTCAGAGTTGTTGTTGCTGCTGCTGCTGTTGTTGCTATTGCTGTTGATTATTATAACAAATTTGCATAATTATGCCGCTTATCTTGGCCATATGTCTACTCAATAGCAGACACCAAACAGACAGGCAGACAGACTGACAGACAGACAGACTTTGACATTGTGTCAGCAGCTATTGCTGCTGAGGCCAGCTTGGGTTGCTGCTGACACCCACATGTTGGTTTTGTTGTCGTTGCTGCTGTTCGCATCTTCATCAGCAAAGTGCAGCAACTTTGAGCTGAGCTATGCAAAACGATGACGACGACGATAATTTTGCTAAAGGCCATGTTGCTGTTATTGCTGTTATTGTTGTTATTGAGCAGCAGCAGCAGCAGCATTAAACAAGATTCGTCAGTCGGCAGCAACAACATAATAAATCGTAGTTAGCTCAAAAAACAGTTAGTTGCACTTGACGCACTACGAATCATAAAAACTGACAACAAATTGATTGCCAATCAACAACATGAACACGACAGCAGCAACAGCGACCAATGTTGCGAGTTGCCAGTTGCTGGTTGCTGTTTGCTATCGCTGTTTGCGCCGACAACAATTGCAGGTGTCAATGAATGCGGCTGCATAAGGAAAAGCGTGACAGGCGGTGGAAAGCAGCCAGAGCAACAAAGAAGAAAAAAAAAGTTAATTGGCTAATGCCAATTGCTGCTAATGTGGCCAGTTATTATGTCAAACGGTCAGGCAGCGAACATTTTCCCAATGACTTGTCATGCAACAGCAGCAGCATGCGGCCGCTGAGCAACTGTGGCAGCAGCATCAGCAGCAGCCGCATGTTGCCAGCGATACTCGGTTAGAGGCCGATCAACCGGACCAACAACAACATCAGCTGTTATTGCTGCTCGTTACAGTTTGCCGACCCACACGATCCATGCAACTGCAACTTCAAATGAAAGATGTCCATGAAGCGCACACGAAGAAAATTCCAAAAGCAATTAAAAATATTTACAACGCAAATGCAAACGGACCAACGCCGATAGTCAGCTTCCACACAGATCTACTGAGATTCACAGAGTCGCCGGCACGACGCATCCATTCAGCAGCTGCCCCATGCCACAGACCGTGCGTTGATTTCACCAACCAAAAGCAACAACAACAACAGTTGTTGCAACAGTAGCTATCCAATCTACGCACAGTGTTTGCAGTGCCACTCAAGTTGCAGATGCAAGCGTGTTTGACTCTAAACGAAGCTTGGCTCGAATTTTGTTTTCATTCTCGAAAACGCTTCGATTGTTCCGAAGTATTTATTGAATATAGTTTGGATTTTTTTTTTAAAGATTTTCAGAATAATATTTAGATAGTTTCACTCAATTTGGCATAATTAACTATTTTATATATAAATCCACATCAGTTGGAATAAACACCCTGTAAAACATCTCAATCGCAAATAAAATGTGTTTAACATTAAGCTGAAACTCGAATCGACTAATAATTGTTAAGCACATGTTTAGTTTAAAGACGTAACTAATTGCAGTTAAGTGCTTTTTAATTGTTTGCAATAAAAACAATACTTACACTAAAAAATCAATTATCAATCTCTGAAAACCATATTTGAAAAAACCTTTGCAGATAAACCAATTGATGATCAAAATTGTGGCTAAAGTTTAACTTTCAAATTACATTTTATGATATGATATAATGAAAGCCATGTTATATAGGAAAACAATCGTTATAATATGTTTTCGAAGTTATTATGATAAGAAATTATTATTGATTATATATTGGCCACAATTATGCCATATGGATGCTGTAAGGAGACATAATGGCAGCTGCAACATATTAAATCCATTTATTTTTTCCATAATCTAGGTAGGATGGACTTCATAGGTACGCAAGACCCGCCAGAATGGTGCAATAAGATCAGGTACTCAAGTTGTTAGGTTAAATAGAGCAGCTTTAGGTAAGACCTGAAAATTGCGAATAAATTGAGCAACTGCTCGACAGAGTATCCAGTTCACCTGGTGTTTCGAGCACGACAAGGACGGTTCTGAGAACTGTAATTAAAAAAGACATATATATATAGATATATACAAGATACAAATATGTTGACAAGAAAGCAAAAAGCGCTTTTGAAACAGAAGAGACTCAGTCAGGAGTTGGACAAACTGATGAATCAAGGTGCAAGCCTGAATGTGATTGAGCAAATGGTAGCTGAGCTTAGAGCAAATAACTCAAAGATTTTAAGCTGCATCCACCACAGACACTTGTGCAACAAACAATTCGAGAGAACACTGGCTCAGTTTGCGGCATACAAGGAGAGGCAGCCACGAGCTGAGCCGGATGGGAAACCTGATGAACTCAACAAAAATGATGGACAGTCACAGAAAATGTTAAGCCCGATGGACGGCCTTGTAGAACGAGTGGACAGACATGCATTCCGTCTGCGAGAGGAGATGGAAATGGTCACCAGATGTCTGGCTAATCCCACAAATGAAGAGCTGATAAATATGGAAGATGTGCTCAAAATTCGCATTCTCAGCCTGGTCACAAAACTCGACTTTAAACACGAACGTTGGGCGCAAATTGACGAACTGACCTTTGAAATGAAGACTATATCGAATAAAATCGATAGGAAAATTGTAGAGATTCAATTCCAAAAGCGCGATGATCTGGGGAAGACGGCTAAGGACCAGGTTGCAAGCGAGATTGACCAGCTCAAGGAGCAGCTCAACAAGCTGCGCAAACAGCTCGAGGAACTCCAAACGCAGCCAGACACGCCCAACGAGGAATCTGATCTCATCCAGCTACTCGACAACGAGCGGAACAAAAAGGATCTGAAACCGAGCAAAGGGCCAACAAATGTTAGCCAGAAGCTGAGGAAGGTAAAGGTAATTTTGAAAAGATTGAAATGAATTTTGAAAATTATGAAAGTATGTTTCTAAAAACGTTTTCTGTAATAACAAAATAATATGTTTAAGTGATTTTTTTTTTGATTAAATGTAGTTCAAGTATTTTTTTTTTAATGTGCTCTTAAAAAAAAAAAATAAAAAAATAAAAAAAAAAAAATTGATTTATTGTAAACTGTGGAATATCCAGCGATCCAGTTAGTAGATGTGTGTGTGGGCTTGCGTGTGTGTGCATTTTTGTTGTGTGTCCAGTCAGAGTAGTAGATCAGGCCCAGTTGCAACTGCTGCTGCTGGTGGCAGCTGCGTGGCCGTTAGAAATGCTAATGAAAGTCAAGCGACGAATTGCCCGCTATACTGAGTCCAGATCCCGTCTCGATATTTGCCATTGGCAGCTGTTGTTGTTGTTGTTGCTGGTGCGTTGCAATTTGATTGCATGGGCATAGAAAGTTGCCAGCCAGCTACCGTTTTGGAAGTAGCAGCAGCAACAGCAGCAGCAGCAGCTGCCTCTGGATATATATTGCAGCAATTGCTGCTGCAACAAACGGCGGCAAGCAGCGACATATGCGGCACAGAGGCGCTGATCATCATCGACAGCATTGAAATGTTTGTGCCACTGCACTTAGAAAAAATCATAGTAAAAAAATATCCTCAATATTTATAGCTTAAATGCGTAAAAAATAAAACGAAAATATATTCCCTAAAAAATAAAATATTTTAATATATAAATTTAAAGACAACTTAAAATAATAAGAGTCCTTAATCTATAAGGAAAAATGAGGTATTCCTTGGCATATATTTTAGCTAAGTTTCCAGATTGCACTTTTTTTTCTGAGTGTGTGTCGCAGTTTTTCCTTTTTGCGCGGAAATTTAGCACACGTGGCATTTATATTATATGTTTTTTTTTTCAAGTTTTTATGACGGCGCTTCCTGCTGAAAGCAGCTTGCGGTGTTCTCGGCAAGGACGTTTGGTTTTTGCCTGCCTTTTGGCATTGGGCCTACCCTCGGCCACAGTCGCGACCTCGTCGGCTTCCCCCCGTGACACATGTGCCTTTTGTTTCAGTTGCACACACACACACACACATGCCACACAGCCGTGGCGAGAAATGGGCATGGGATGTGATCGGGATTGGGATCGTGAGGCGAGTGCTGAGAATCGAGACGACAGCAGCAGCAGCAGCAGCAGGCAACCAGTTCCAGTTGCCGCATCATTTTTATGGCCCAAGCACACATGGCCACCGAATATTTTTCACAATATTTTTAACCCCAAAAAAAACGCAGCGAGGCAGCGAGGCAACGAGGCAACGAGGCAGCGAAGCATCGAGCAACAATGCATTATTTTGAAGTTGTGTAAAGTACGGCGTTTATGCCACATACTTGGCGGACATGTGCGTGGAATGCCTGCAGCAGCTGTGTGCCTCTGCCTATGACTTATCTGCATGCCTCATGTGTCACTCGGTTGCAAGTTGCAAGCTCACTCCGCTGCTGCTGCTGCTGCTGATAAACTAAATCTCTGTATTAACCCGCATCCGCACAAAGCCTTCGAGGGTTTCTTTGTGCATCTTGCATCTGGATTTATGTGGGCCTGAGAAACGCTTTCCACCAAATGCGTCTTGGGAAAACGTGTGAAAATTCCACTGATAACTGATTTATGTTGTGAATGCGAAAATCCATCGAGCTAAGTTTATAGATTTATTCAATTCAAGATTTTTTCTATGTTTTTCAGTTGCTTTCAATTCGATTCAAATTTCAACTTGAATATTTATTTATTTAGTCATCAGATTAAATTGCCAATTTCCTTTGAGATCGTTAATTCCACACACAACTATTATTAGTTATCATTGTGTGGAAATGGCTATTAAATTAATGGATTAACTTTTGAGCCCACAACGGAGCCATCTGATTAATGTTAAACATCTCCGATTTCCACTAGCCACAAGCCAATCGCATTTAGAGATCACAAATGTCAGCTTAGCTCAACTGAGAGCTGCATATCTCTCCATCTCCATCTCCATCTCCATCTCTCTCTCTCATCTTGTCTCTATCCCGATCTCCGTTTCTGTCTCTGTAAGGTGAACAGCAGCCAACATTTTGTGGGCTCTCAAGTAGGCTCAGAGCCGTCAGCCTCAACAGGCTCATCCATCAACATGGCAAATATGAAAGGGGATCGAGAGTTCACCAATACAAATGCATAAATAAATATACGTGTGTGTGTGTGTGTGAGTATCTTTAAGTGGCCTACGGCTGACAAGTTTATCTCTCTTTGGGTAGCTGGCTGAGCAATTAGCAACTGGCGACAAATTGCCGAGCCCCGAAAATCCTGCAGCTAGTTTTTGTGACCACCTGCCGAGAGTTTTTGTGTGCGAAATTGTTGTGTGTTGTGATTGGCATTGGCCAGCGTGGATTGTGGCCATAATATTTATGCCCGGATGAGCAGCTACCTGTTGCGACTTGTCGCGACTGCCAAATGACTCACTTTTCCACATTTCAGCCAAAATGCCAATATGCTTGACCCGGCTTGTAGTCTAGCATGCATCCTTCTTGTTATCGCTTAGGCTCGTCTAGACAGCGTGCAACTGCAACGTCGCCGGCTGCATAATGAGCTGCAAATGCAACTGCAACTGCAAACTGAAACTGAAACGAAAGGTCATTCAGCCCACATGGCATATTTGTGGGCATATTGTTGAAGCGGCATTAGTTGCCAGGCATCCATTCACCTCAGCTGCTCCCAATTAACACGCCAGCAGTCGGCGAATAAACAAAATAATTGGAGTAGAGATTAAGTGATGGACTAGGCAGTTCCCTGTAATTGATAAAGATAGTTATCTTATGTATATAAATGAACTCAATCGGAGATCAGTTTATTTAATGAGCGTGGCAAATGAAGGACAAGGACATAAAATTTCAGTTACAGCCCATTGCAAACTGAGCATACCCCATTTAAGTACAAGATGAACAGGGTATATCAAAAGCCCGGTGGCCGCTGTCCGTTCAGTTTATTGCCAGTTGCCGTTTGTCATTGGCCTCCACGGCTCTTGACGGCTGCAACGGTAAAAATGCAATACAAATAACGGCAGCCGGCCAAACCAACAACAAAAACCAAACACACAAAAAAAAAGTGCAGATGCAATAGTCGCAGGACCGTCTCCGTTATCCCACTCTCGTTCTCTCCCTCTCTCTCTCTCTCTCTCTCTCTCTCTCTCAATTAGGGTAGCAAAAATATAGTGAGAATATGTTGAGTGCGAGGCGGCTGCGCACATTTGCCTAAATTCCCAGTCTCATTCCCCTCGCAGCAAAAAAATGTTGTAGCATATGTCGCGGCGTGCGGCGCAGTTGTTATCCTTGTTGGCTGTTGCTGCCACCGCTGGCATTGTTAATCGTATCCTGCGTAATAGCATAATAATCCCTAATCGCATCGGATCTGTTCACCTGGTTTGCCGCACTCTCTTTCTCTCTCTCGCTCTCTCTTTCCCTCTCTTTTGCCGGCTGCACATTCTCATCGATATCGTTTGGCAGCTTTACAAATAGCGCAACGCGTCCTTTGTCCGCCTTTTGTCGCCCGTCCTCATTTTTTTCCATAATAGGCAGGGGTTATTTTGACAGCAGTTCATTTGCCTTCTGCCTTCTGCGACATTTGTCATATTACCTCTCTCTCTACTCTCTCCCTCTATCGCTCTCTCCCTCTCTCTCTCTCTCTTGCTCAGCTGTGGCTTCTTTTTTGGAGTAGCTTCGTTTTCAAATGTGTCGACTTTTATTTGGCTTCCTTCCATTCACATTTTGTTCCATGAATGCGGCTGCATTTGTTTTCCATGATGTTTATTTTTTAGCTGTTGTTGTTGTTGTTGTTGTTGCTATGCATTGTCCTTGTGGCTTCTATGTATTTTTGGTTGTTGTTCGACTTGCTTGACTAATGGCCATTTACATTTTGGTAAATTAGCAGCTATTTAGTGAATAGCTCATTAATATCAATGTTCAATTTGTTTGGTTTGTGTTGTGTGGCGGAAAAATAAGGTCGTTTATAGCTAGTGTGTTAATTTGTGTACTTTATCAGATTATAATTTAAGATTTTTAGTTTTCTTTTTATTTTCTGCTGTTTATGCAGTCAGTTTTTGATGATTTCATTGTATTTATTACAAAAGCAAGTCAATTACGAAAGCGCAACAAAATAACAGTTTGTCGCGTGTCCTTGACTAGCTTTTCAATTGCAAATGAGTTTTTTTTTGTGAGCTTTTGCAATAACATATACCATTTGGCAGTCTGTGTCCCTCTCTCTCTGTCCCTTTGTCATGCATACGAAATGCGCTCATTAGCAAGTCGAGCTTTCGACTGATCAAAGAGCGCAGTCTCACGCACACTTACGCGCACTCAATCAGCGCACCTCTCTCGCTCTGACGCACTTGCGCAAAGCAAACGAAATAAAAGCCATTTCTGCTTCAGTTTCCCATTCCCACGCACTGCGGCTGATTGTTGTTTTTGTTTTGTTCTTCTTTTTTATACAACTGCAAAAATACACAAAAGCTCAACGGAGTGTCGAGTGCCGAGTTTATTGAGAAGCGCTTCGACCGATGGATGAATTAGTATTCAGTTACCATAGCAACAGTGGAGGCCGGATGCGAACTGGAAGCCAATATATGTTTAGCTTAAGAGTCGTTGATATATCAGCGATATATATTGCAAAAAATGGAATGCCATTGAAATGCTAGCGGGTGAGCGAGCGAAAGGGAAGCCTATGCAAAAATCAGTTGTTGTTGTAGCTAAAAATAAAAGCCAAGAATGAAACAAAAACGAAACACAAAACAAAAAAAACCAGAAAAATCAGAATACCAACAAACAAAACGGCTAGCGTCGAAAAATTGTCGCACCGAATTCATTAATGAGATTCGCGTATGCAACATGTCACCCAGCAAGCAACGTCAGCAATGACGGGGGCATCATAGGCGATGGAGTAGGGGGAGGGGGAGGGGGAGGGGGCAGGCAGTCACCCTTCAGGTTTTGGCTCTTAATGGCCTAGACGCGAACAGCGGACAGTGGATGAGTGACGCGTATTGGATTTCAACATGCCAAACCCAACGCAACCCAACCCAAGTGATCCATGCACACGGCATGCGGCATGCGGCATGCATATCTGCAACGCCATCTTGCAGCTCTTGCAGCTTTCCCATCTCATCCCCCCCCCCCACCCCCACCCAAGTCCAGCTGCCGTTGCAGCTTCAGCTTCAAGTCCAAGCTGGAAGACAAGTGCCCGCTGATTGACATGTGATCGCATCGCTTCGCATCGGATTGCTTTGCACCCCTATTTAGTTTTCTGCATACCCTGTAATTACCAAGCATACAATTGCAAAACAAAATTAATTGCAACACAACGACAAATTTTTCTTAAGAATGATTTGGAATTTTTCAAATGTTAATTTTTATATATATTCCTTAGTATTTATTCTATAAACTAAAGTTCTCTGAGTACAGAGTATCTGTTAGTCGATCTGCTTGAAGTGGAGCACTGTTTGGTCTACGCTTAACCTGTTGCATCTGCGTCGTCTTGGTCGCTGCTCATTTGTCATTCATGCGAAACACTCGCGAGTCGTAAAGTGAAGTAAAGTCCTGGCCTGCAAATCTCGCCCCGTTGGCCTGGTCCGCACCGGAGGAGAGTCATAAAATTATGATCGGTATTTTTGCTGGAAATTTGAACTGCTTTTCGCCTTTTCCTCATATTTTTTGCTGGCCACTTTTTTTTTGTAATTATTTGCAGTGTTTAGTTTTTTCAACACGATTTCTTGAGTATTTCATGCAACACCTTCGTCGGCGTTTACTTGGAAACAAGCGCGAAATTCCAGACTATACAGATTTCAGTTACGCCCAGCTTCCCCCCCTTCCCAACGCAACCCACTTCCAGTCAGATCTATGGGAATGCAAATGAATGGCGCTAATTTGAGTCAATGAAATTTTTCGTGGAGAGAACACTTTCCATCTGTCTCCCTCTTTCGTAATGAATGAATGCTGTTAGTCTCAATTAGCGCATGGAGCTGGAATACGATACAGATAGACAGAGAGAGTGGTGGAGAGAGCAGGAGAGAGAGAGAGGGGGTCGCAGACAATTTTCAGACGTGTCATTTTTCACAAAACAACAAACGCCTTCAGGCCTCAGGCATCACTTTCAATGAAAATGTCCATTACAATTTCCTCAATGACTTCTCAAGTCTCAAATCCAAATCAAAACACTCGACTGGCGTCGTCGTTTTTTTCTTTCTTGTGGTTCGTGGTTTGCTCGTGTGTAATTCGATAGTGATTTGATGCCCAGCACCAGAAACCCTACAAGTGTGTGGGAGATATAGAGAAAGAGAGAGAGAGGGAGAGGAGGGAGTCAAGAGTGGAGATATCATAAAGCCAAATTAAGATAAGCCACGAAGAAAGAAAGAAAATAATGTCTCTCATATTCCCATAGTTTTTTTCATTCACAAAATCACGCATTGAGAGCGCGGAGTGTGAGCATAGATCAAGAGAAAGAGCGCATTAGCGTAGCCGACCAATCGCAGCTCAGTTGTGGAAGCTGGGGAAACTCTACGGCTCGTTCAATCGTATGTGGCTACATTCTCCACAGCTGAGAGCTGTGGAGTGTGCGTTGTGGAAGCCATGTGGACTCTACACAATTGGTAGTTGGGAACGTAACTTTACAGCCGGTTTGTGCGGAACTGGGGAAGTGATCTGAGACTTTGTACCACTCTACAAAAGAGCTGAGAGTTGCAACTTGCAGAAACAAAACGGAGAGTTGAGCGTTTTGAAGACTTTTTGTGGATAACAACTTTGATACTTATTTAAATCTAGCTCGGGCTTAAATAAAAAACCTTAAAATATTTCGGCTTTTTCACGCAATTATGTACAAAATATTTGTAAGTAAAATATATGAATAAAATTTGTTAAAATTTATTTTTATTAATTGAATTTATTTTCATATTGTAGAATTTGAAATATGCCCCTGACACATTTACACCTCAACTAAAATCCTCTGCGCAGAACATTGTTACTCACCTCAGAGTAACTCAGTATTTCCCCTAGCTGCTGCTGCATATTCACAGGCCAACACACCAGTCTCCAAAATAATCAATTCCTGTTGCAATACATTTCTCACCTCTACACTGATTTACCCCTTTTGAAATGCCAACCACAAATTGCTTTGATTTCAACCAGCAGCAAGCGCTCTCCGCACTCTATACAACTTGAGATCCTGCTGCTAAGCTCTACAAATCAATGCCCCTTAACTCTACAACAGTAGACTTAGAATGCTGCGAGTGCGCTCGCTTGCACTTGCTCTCGCTCTCTCTCTCTCTCTCTCCATCTATCTCAGCCTTAGTCTCCCGCTCTGTGATAGGCGGAGCCAGTTTGTTTGCGCTCGTGCGGCTGTTTAACAGTTCGTTTTTTTGGTGTGTTTCTCTCTGAGAGGGATGCTTACAGAATTGCCAACTAAAAATAAAAAACAGCAAGCTGTTAAATTTTATTATTTACAACATTTTAGTAATAAATATATATATTTATTTAAAATATAGTACAAATTAATATATTACTTGCCAATTTCCCCTTTTTGAATCGCGTGGAACGAGTTTCTGGCCATGGCTCTGACTGGCGGTGGTTGGTTGGTTGGTTGCTGGTCGTCGAGAGAGACAAAGAGAGCAGCGCGCTCGCGTGGAGAAAGAGAGAGCGTTCGTGTGTGTGTGGCAAAAAAAACACGAAGTATTCGTATCTTTTCATTTGCTGCCGTCGCTCGGCTTTTCAGCTGCGGGTATAAATAGCCCACACCGAGCGCTCTCCCATTCAAATACAAATTTATCGTGGTCGTTGATGGTTGTTGCTAGTTCGCGCTACACAAAAAAAAACAAAAAATTGAAAATCAAATCTAAATTTGAGCAGCAAAATTCAAATTGATTTTCAGCAACAATCGACACCAACAAAAAATGCAATAGATGAAAAATAAAAATCAACACGCTGGATTAAAGTGTTTGCATATTGTGTTGTGACAACTACAACTAAAAATAATTAAAGTGAGCGTGTAAAGTGAACAACAAAACCAAGAATCAAAAATATTACCAACAAACAAAAACACAACTCGCAGAAGCTCGCAGCTAAAAACAACAACAGAAACCAAATAAAACAAAACAAAGCAAAAAAGTTAATCAATACAAAAAGTAAAATACGTATTGAAAAAAAACCCTCGCAAACAGTAACCGGTACGACCGTGTAAAAAGCCGCCAAAATTCTACTCAAGGAGCGTAAAGCGATCATTTCGAAAATGAAATCATTGACGGCCGTTTGCCAAACAGGCGCCTCAATGCCGGCCATCAATCCAAACGGGCGCATCACGCGTCATGCGCCGCATCGCGGCGACGGCGAGAATGCCGAGATGAAAATGTATCTGTCCAAGCTGAAGGATCTGGTGCCGTTCATGCCCAAGAATCGCAAACTCTCCAAATTGGAGATCATCCAGCATGTGATCGATTACATTTGCGATCTGCAAACGGAATTGGAGACTCATCCCGAGATTAATAATTTCGATGCAGCCGCTGCGCTTAGCGGCGTTGCAGCCGCCGCAGCAGTCGCTGCCGGCAACTCGGAAGGAGACGATGACGAAGAGGATGAAGAGGTGGTGGAGGATGAGGATGATGCGATGCGGGGGGTGGAGGAGAGGAGCGAATTGTTGGTGGCGGGCAGCGACGTGCTCGCTCAGCGCTTGGCCGCCGAGAAAATCTCTAGTCCCGTTGCTGCCACACGCATCCCGCTCATCGATCGCCAGACGCCAAACACAATTCTGCCAGCGACGGCGGCAGCAGCGACGTTAGCGTCAACAGCGGCGCCTGTGCAACAACAACAACAACAGCAGCTGCAGCTGCACAGCAGTTTAGCAACGGTAAGTTAAAATTACTCCACTTTTTTGTAGAGTTGTTTCAGTGTTGTTCTTTTGGCTGCAAGCGTGAAATAATTTGCACTCTTTGAATTACATATTTTTGGCTTGAAATATTGACAGCGTGTCGATTTTGGTTTTTAGATTTGATTGTTGGTAGTCACAAATAAAAGACGAAATTTAATTTGAAACAATTTTTGAAAATATTTCAAGCAATTTTCAAATTCCGACAACACAGATTTTTTACATTGCAAATGAAATGTAGCCAAAATAGAAAAACAAGCTTAAAAAAATGAGGCATGCAGGCAAAAGAAGCAAACGGGGCGGGGGCAGATCTATTTTTGCAACTAATTGTTATTGTTGTTGTTGTGACCCCATTTGTTGTTGGTGCTGCCCCTAAGCGGGGCAAGTAAAGGACGCTCGTTTGTTCTTTAAATTATAATTCATTTTTACATTTGCGTGTGTGTCCGAAAAATTTACATTTCTTCCGACTGCGCCTTGCTTTCTTTTTCACTGCAACAACAACATCAACGCAATTTCATTTTGTTTTGTAGATTTTTGCTGTCGTTTCTTTTTTCTTTATTTTTTATTTTTTTTTTTGTGTTCATTTCTTTTGTTGTTGCCATACGTAGCTGTTAATATGTACAGCGTATTTGTTTTTTTTTTCTCGCGGCCTTTTTTTTGCCTCCTCTCTTCTTCCACTTTTGCTGCTGTCTGTGATGTTTTTAAATGAACACCTGCAGATACTTAAATTTATTTCATGTGTGTGCTTGTGTGTGTGTGTGTAGACTATGCACACATACAGAAACTCGGCACACACACACATACGCACATTCGCTTTAAGTTCGACTTCGGCATTTGAAATTGGAGAATCATCCGTCAGCCTCCGTTTCAGTTATTTTGTCTGTTATTTTGTTGCTGTTGCTGTTTATTTTGTTGCTTACTTCATTAGCGCAGTTTTTGGCTTTTCGTCGTGATTATAAATGATGTTGGCGAATAATATATAAGATAAAATTGATCATTACACTTGGCCCGGAACAGGTTATAAATATGATGTATTTACGGTAGTTACACACAGCTCTTCACAATTTCAATAACATTTTTATCCATATCTTGCCTCTCGCTTATTCTCCCTCGCTAGCTTCTTTGGTGGTCAGCAACTCTGTAATTGTATTTTGCTGTGTTGTTTTGTTTTGCTTTGTACAGATGTTGATTAATGTTGCTTTTGCATTTTTTTTCATTTCGTTTTGTTCGTCAGACAAAGTATGTGTATTTAAATTTTATTCAACAATGCCCACAATTAGTTAGTTGGTCATTCAAAAGGCAAACAAAAAAATAAACATCTGCACTGAGATTTATACAGCGCCCACATCTCTCCAATCCAAAGCGCTCGCCCTCTTTCCGCTCTCCCCTTACGTATATGGTATGTGTCACCGTGGCCGCAAGGAAAAAAAATCACAAATTCTTTCGTTCAGGCACAGAAACATTCACACACACACTGTGCAAACATACATACTCATATGTAGAAATCGTAAGAAGAAATGCACGTGTTCAAAATGTTCTCATTGCGTTGTTGTTGTTGTTGTTCTTGTTGCTGTTTGCTCTGTTCTTTTTTTGTACTTTTTCGCGCCACGCAGCTGTGCGCCAGTCGCCAGTCGGTCGCTTTCTACATATTGTGCTGTGCTGTGCACCCCTCTCACTTCCTCCAACACACACACTCGCAAATGCTCTGCGGTCACTCAACATAACAGGCAGGCAGGCAGCGACAGTAAAAACAACAATAACAACAACAACAGCTATAGCTCATTTGATTTTCTAAGTTTTCTGCGCTGGCGCCTCTTCTTTGACCGTCCTTTCTTGCTACCCACCCCACTTCTCAATCGCATTTGGCATTTGCAAGGCAATGAAAATAAAATAAAATACACTCGTAAACAAATGAGACGACAAAAGACGACGACAAGTAAAGAAGTAAAGAGGAGCAAGCGAAAAACGAAAAGCGAAAACAACAGCAAATTAATTGATAATTCGTCAATTGTTGTGCAAGTCAGCCAAACAGACACACACACATGCTTACTCTTATACACAGAAACTCTTATACCACTAAGCTAAGTTTATTGCAATTTGTACTAATTGTTTGTTTTTTTCACTTTCTCTCATTGCAGCAAAACAGCGGCGAAAAGGACAGCAGGCAATCGTAAAATGAGCAGCTGGAAGAAGAAAAAGCAGCAGCAGCAGCAACTACAACTAAAACTAAACATTTAAAGCTACATTAAATACATATATACATATATATACATAAATATAAAACATTTTAACTAATGTTAGTTCGTAGCAGCAGCAGTGTAGTACAGTCAACTTCACTCTCAAACTCAACTCAACTCCACACAAAACTCAACTCAACTCGTGTGAAGATCTCCACAGCTCCAACAACAACAGCAAATCATTTAAAATATCAATTTAAACACACACACACACACATAGACACTGCAGCCACGCCCACATTTGGGCGAATGGATGTAAAAGCATTTCACACCAACACATTGAAAGAGTTTTTTAGTTCGTAAATAAAACCAGCAAAAAAAGAAAAAAACCTAACTAAGAATAGCATTAAAAGAAAGCAAGTAAAAACCATTGTAAGCACTAATACTACATTATTATTAACATTTAACTATTAGCAAGCAGATTAACTACGATGAAGAAGAAGAAGATGATGATGATGATGAAAAAAACTTGGCAAAGCTTTAAACAATTTAATTTTTCCTTTAATCGCATTGATGAAATGAAATGAAAAAATGAATTTTTGTTTTTTATATGTTTAGTTTTTGGTTTAATTGAAAAATACAAAACAAAAAAAAAAAACACACACATATTAATAATTTTACGAAAATGATAAGAATGCAAAGCAAAAAGAGCAGAGAGCAGCAATAAAAGAAAAGAAAAACACAAAAACTGAAATAAAAAACGCATGAAAACAAAAAAAATGCTAATCAATTTTCATTCTCATTATTTTTCAATTACAATACGCACATTTTCCTATTAATTTTAAACGAAAGTCGCTAGAAATTTTTCCTATTATTGTTTAGCCTCAGCCAGCAAGCAACTCACACAAACATTTGAGCAACAAATTCATTTATTTATATATATTTATGCTTAATTTTCACACACTCACACACACACACACACATGCAAACCTCAAGGAACAATTTGTTTTATCATTTAGTTTTGAGCGTAGGTTTTCCTCCCCCATCAAGTTTTCCTCTTTTAACCTTGAATATATAATATATATATTAAATAATACATAATATTAATAAATATATATATATATCAATATATATATATATGTTCTGTGATCTGTAGCATACTTTGTACAAAGTGTTTTTTTTAGCATAATTATGCGTTTTATATATTTTAATGATTTGGAAAGAAAATGAAATGGAAAATCGTAATTATCATTTGTTTATTCGGGCATCTCCCTCTTCCCCTAATTCATGATGTAACATAAAATGATGAAAAGAATGCAAGAAAAACAACAAAAAAAAAGAAAATACAAAAAAAAAGAACAAAAAACAAATTAAATTATAGCTATTACAAAATAAATTACATAAAATACAATTCAAATATGACAAAAAAAAAACTGTTTTGATTTTCTTTGGGTTTTTTTTTGCTGCTGCTTGTGGTTTCTGTGGAATTTCCAGAAATCTTAAGTTGGCCCGCAATTATTGCTACCTGAGCTAATGTTTTTGTCCCACTAGCAGTAGCTGATGGAAAATTATGAGGAAAACTGAGGCTAACAATGTGAAAAATCATTTCCCATGTAAACAAGTGCAACGAATTGCGGCAAACAACAACAGCAACAACAACAACTAGGGGAATTATAATGCCTTCCAGTGCAGGTCATAACGAGTTTCTCACGCATTTCCATTGTCTGCCTCTCTTCGCTCTCTTTCTCGTTGTTGTTGCCGCTGCCCATTAAGGGTTTTCCTGCTCAGGTAGTAGCTGCAACTTGCACGTGTGCAAAATTCTCTTGAGAAATTTTTATATACTTTCGCTTGACAGTTGGCGGGCAGAAGGGATTTCAATTTTTGGGTTTAACCCACAGCTGAGGCTGCAGCTGCGTCGCAGTTGCTGTTGCGTCTGCTGTTGCTTTACTGCATCAGTCGACGTCGCCGTCGCCGTCGTCGTCGCCGTAGTCTATTAGCGTTAATGATTACCGCTTACAATGCAATTGACCAATTGCCTTGGGGGCTGCGACTGAGGCCGGTACGGAGGTTGAGAAACTCAGACTGCGAGTGCGACGTCAACTGCGACTGAGGCTGCGAGTGGAGCTGGTCGGTGCCAGTCGCCCCATTCAAATGTCAATTTGGCTGCCCGCTGAACGAAATCAAATATTTTCGACATGCAAATGCGCGACTTGCAGTTACTACGCAATGTATTGTGGGTGGGTATGATGATCAAAAGACACTATTCGTGCCCATGAGCGATTTAAAATCGTGCGGCCGAATTTATATATAGTATTTATCTAGAGGTTAAATTAATATTAACGAGTTATTAGTTTTCGAAAGTAGGTTCAGTTATACAGAGTATTTATTATGTTTATATGTATTATATAGACATATATATTTATATATATTATTTTATCAAATATTTTTATATTTATAATAAAAAGTCTGTTTTCCTCAAACCGCCAAGTCTTGTTAACACATCAATCATGCAATTACAGGGTGCTTAAGCAAAAAAAAACAGTTTGTTTCACATGCATTGTTGTTTCCCCCTCACCAACTCCCCTCACACTTTGTGGTGCGTTCTCACAGTGGTATGCGCTAATTGTTTTGTGCATTCTGCAGTCAGCTGCAGCTTCCAATTGCAGCGGCTCCACTGGAAATGTCTGGATTTGTTGGTCTTTGGGCTTCGCAGCGGTTTCAATAAACGGCTCTCTGGCAATTAGCGCGCTAAGCTCGATTTTCACCCATTTTGGGTTTTTGTTTTATGTTTTTTTTTGGGTGCGACTCGGCAACGTGAAATCAGTGAAACTTGAATTACCATAAAAACTCGTGTAACAGTCCAAACAGCTGCGACTGCGCAGCCGGCGCAAAAGAGCGAAAAACATTTTTGACATAATAATTGTCAAGCTGACATTTTCAACAACGCAGCTGACAGCTGAGCGCAGCCGAGCGACCAAAAACGAGCAAGCCGAAGACCAAACGGCAGCAGCCGACAACGACGACGACGACCACGACGAAGCCGAAGACGAAGCTGAGCTTTAAAATGAAAGCTGAGCCGAACGACGACGTCGACTTTGTAGGTGCGCATAAAAATTGCATTTAATTGCGATTTTCACACGAAACACAAAGCGCATGAGCAACTGGCGCCTGTTATAGGGGAGGGGCAGCTGTTGTTGGGGTTAGAAGGGGGGAGTGCTTAGAGCACAGCGAAGGTGGCGGCAATTTGTGCAACTAGCGGTAAAGCGTAACTACTAAACAGCGCGAGACAAACAGCAAATGGCTGGGGGAAGGAAAGGGTGTGTGGGGGAATTGGTGAATTGACTGAGTTGAGTCCAAGTTGAAGTCGCGACTGCTGCTTGCTGCTGGCGCTGCTGCTGCTTGCTGCTTGCTGCTTATGGTGGTTGCTTTTGGGAAACACCTGCAAACGCAAAACGCAAACGCACCTGTTTCGCTAAGCAGCGGCAGCAAAAAACTAAAACAAAGTCAGACACCAACGCCAGCAATATTAACAACAACAACAACAACAGCAGCAACGCGGACACGGCTCGGCAACTTTCGTGGGTTGCCAGGGTTGAGGGAGGGGCTGCGCAGAGGTGTGTGCATGTTTTTTTGCGGGGGGCCGAGTTACAGCTGGCAACTCTGCATGACTTTGTGTAATTGAAGCAGCCGCATCGAGTTGAGTTTTTGTGTCTTGACTTTCTTGGCTCCGTTTGTTGCTAATGTTGTTGTTGCTGTTGTTGTTGTTGTCTCTGACGGTGAATTAGGAAATCGAAACCGAAACGTAGCTAAAAAGGGGGTTTGATGAGTTGCACGGGGAGTGGGGGTATTGACCAGGTGAAACCACACGAAATGCTGCTTTGATTTGGCAGGGGGGGGGGTTGTTGTTGTTGTTGCTGATGTTATTGGTTTGATCAGGTGCAAGTGCGCATGTTGCACATGTTGCACATATATAAACATATGCTCCATGCGAATCGGAAGCACCTCGAGCTGCCTCAGCAACGGCGGAAGCGTTTTTGGCTAGCAGCAAGCAGCAAGCAGCTGTCCGTCAGCTGCAACTGCAACTGCAACAAAAAGCCGCAGCAACAAAACAAAACATGTATCTATACAATATGGCAAATGGCTGTCGCGCATTGATTTCAGCTGCGTCACCTTCTTTTGTGGGCCAAGCGGCTGCAAACTGCAACTGCAACATGCTGCATGCCGCATGTTTGCCTAATGACAGCTTTTCCAGCAGCAGCAGCAGCAGCAGCCCTCAACTGGCCAGCTTTCAGCTCCCAGCCAAACAATGACAAAGACAAACAACAATTCCGAGGTGCGGCAACAACAACAACAGCAACTGCAACTGCAACAACTGACATTTGATCGAAAGGCAGCCGCTGCTGCGGAAGCTCATACTCCAGACAACACAGACTGTGCCACATGTTGCCACAGTTAACAACAAAGGCGCTGATTGAAATAGCCAAAAAAAATAACACTACTCCAGACTCTCGACTCCCTGCCCCCTGCTCCCCTCTCCCTGCTCCTGACTGCTAACTGCCACCACTTCAGTTTGCAACATGAAATTAAAACTTTATTGCAGACAACTGCAAAGACCTGGAAAAACACATGTTGCACTGTTGCACACAAAAGTTGAACAATTCATTTGTCTGTTTTTGGCTCAAATAAAATGGCCAACAAATTGGTCTAAAATCAATTTTATTTGCGAAGAGTTAATAAAAATATTTATTTAAGCCAGAAGTCTTTTAGGTGGCTATAATCAAAATGGGGAAGAACAGGCTCAGGATACTCCCCGGTCTGTTGACAGGATACTGTAGACTGAGAAGTCACCTAACCAAATTAGGTATTTGTAGTAGCGATGTATGCAGGAGAAATCCTCAATGCCTTAATTAAGAAAAGATGCAGTATCCCAGGGAAGCATGTCATGAAGCCCAAGGACATAGAAGTCCTCAACCCAACAAGGATGCCAGCATTCGTGCAGCAGCTGGGTTTGATAGCAGAGCTGTAGGCTCAGAAGGGTGCACAATAGACCTTAAAAGTCGCAGTGCTGGTTCCCCAATAATAAAGCAATTTGAATGAAGAGTCCTTTGACTCCTAGTTGATTCTAAATTTAAGTCCAATTTTGCTTATTTCGGACAGTCTTGCAGAATATGTGCCAAAATTTCATTCATTTTCCAAAATTTACTCAATTTTAAGTAGATAAGAAAACCAAAAATGTATTTTAGCTGAGCTTTAAAGCAGATGGACAGTTTCAGGAAGAGCATTAGCATTTCGTAACTTTATTAGTGCAAATTTAATTTTAATAAAAAATATTATAATATTCTCTATAAGAAAGTGGCAAGTTCTTTTGGTCAGGCTAAACATTCTCAATGCGCCACAAACTAAATATATAAAAAATACATAATCAAAAACTATAAAATAGTTTTTATATACTATATTATTTGATAGATCCATAGTTGTTATGAGATACATAATTTTGTGCTAACTTAATTAACAATAGCCACTGCAATAACTGCAAAGTTAGAACAGCTGCCATAAAAAGCGAGGCCAAAATGGTGGCAATGAGTAGTTAATGCAACTAAGTCGCAACTCAGCTCAATTCTTTTGTGCTTACTTTAAGTCAATCATAAATTAAAAGCAAAACTATTTTTGTGTTATTTTATGTCAATTATAAATCGAAGACAACAAGCACTTAAGTTTTGGCGTGTTAGCGTGTTTGGGTGCTAAATCAACGGCTTATTGGCCAGAGTACATTACAAAATAAAAGTCAGATTCATTAAAGCCGCATTCACAAAGCTATGTGCAATAAATTGCGAAAAGCGTTAAATACTCGATGGCAATGGCTGATGGCTGATGGAAAATGGAAAATTGAAAATTGATAGATGAAAATTATGCAGCAAAAAAAAAATAAATGCACAAATATTTATAAGTGGTGCCCAAAAAAGCAGCCGTTGACTTTTTGCGGGCGTTTTTCGCGCTGACGTTTTGACAACAACGTTGCCAAAATGCTGATCCACCGTTGCACGGATCCACACAGCATCACCGCACCACACAGATCAAAGAGGCGGCGTTGAGGGGGTGGGGCCGATGACGAGTTGGCAAATGGCGTTGGCGTTGGCGTTTACGTTAACGTTGCAACTGCAACACACACCAACTCCAACAGCATCCGCATCTGCATCTGCATCTGCATCTGCATGCGGCAGCTACTGTAGCGACGCGTGAAAAATAATATTTATGGCAAACAAATTTTCATATCGACAGCAAATGGCGCCGCAACATTTTTTCTTTTTCTTATCTGTATACCCTATACTTGTTTAATATGGGTTAAGCGGGTATATTGATGCTGTTCAGCAGTAAACATATTTTCAGGCTATAATTTTTACTTGTCTTCCGGCCTCAAATTTCATTTTCAACTTTAAATGTACGATTGATTTAGGGCCAAAAATATGATCAAAAAGCCCTTGCTTTTTGAAATCAGAGGAGTTTTGACGAAGTTATGGCATTTTGAAGTTTCGATCTGTGCCCATATACCGATACATCGATTTTCAGGCTATAATTTTTACTTGTCTTCCGACCTCAAATTTCATTTTTAGCTTTAAATGTACGATTGATTTAGGGCCAAAAATATGATCAAAAAGCCCTTGCTTTTTAAAATCAGAGGAATTTTGACGAAGTTATGGCATTTTGAAGTTTCGACCTATGCCCATATATCGGTACGTCGATTTTCAGGCTATAATTTTTACTTGTCTTCCGGCCTCAAATTTCATTTTTAGCTTTAAATGTACGATTGATTTAGGGCCAAAAATATGATCAAAAAGCCCTTGCTTTTTAAAATCAGAGGAATTTTGACGAAGTTATGGCATTTTGAAGTTTCGACCTATGCCCATATATCGATAAATCGATTTTCAGGCTAAAATTTTTACTTGTCTTCCGGCCTCAAATTTCATTTTTAGCTTTAAATGTACGATTGATTTAGGGGCAAAACTATGATCAAAAAGCCCTTGCTTTTTGAAATCAGAGGAGTTTTGACGAAGTTATGGCATTTTGAAGTTTCGACCTATGCCCATATATCGATACATCGATTTTCAGGCTATAATTTTTACTTGTCTTCCGACCTCAAATTTCATTTTCAACTTTAAATGTACGATTGATTTAGGGGCAAAACTATGATCAAAAAGCCCTTGCTTTTTAAAATCAGAGGAGTTTTGACGAAGTTATGGCATTTTGAAGTTTCGACCTATGCCCATATACCGATATATCGATTTTCAGGCTATAATTTTTACTTGTCTTCCGGCCTCAAATTTCATTTTTAGCTTTAAATGTACGATTGATTTAGGGGCAAAACTATGATCAAAAAGCCCTTGCTTTTTGAAATCAGAGGAGTTTTGACGAAGTTATGGCATTTTGAAGTTTCGACCTATGCCCATATATCGATACATCGATTTTCAGGCTATAATTTTTACTTGTCTTCCGACCTCAAATTTCATTTTCAACTTTAAATGTACGATTGATTTAGGGGCAAAACTATGATCAAAAAGCCCTTGCTTTTTGAAATCAGAGGAGTTTTGGCGAAGTTATGGCATTTTGAAGTTTCGATCTATGCCCATATGCCCATATATCGATTTTCAGGCTATAATTTTTACTTGTCTTCCGGCCTCAAATTTCATTTTCAACTTTAAATGTACGATTGATTTAGGGGCAAAACTATGATCAAAAAGCCCTTGCTTTTTGAAATCAGTGGAGTTTTGACGAAGTTATGGCATTTTGAAGTTTCGACCTATGCCCATATATCGATACATCGATTTTCAGGCTATAATTTTTACTTGTCTTCCGACCTCAAATTTCATTTTCAACTTTAAATGTACGATTGATTTAGGGGCAAAACTATGATCAAAAAGCCCTTGCTTTTTGAAATCAGAGGAGTTTTGACGAAGTTATGGCATTTTGAAGTTTCGATCTATGCCCATATGCCCATATATCGATTTTCAGGCTATAATTTTTACTTGTCTTCCGGCCTCAAATTTCATTTTCAACTTTAAATGTACGATTGATTTAGGGGCAAAACTATGATCAAAAAGCCCTTGCTTTTTGAAATCAGAGGAGTTTTGACGAAGTTATGGCATTTTGAAGTTTCGATCTATGCCCATATGCCCATATATCGATTTTCAGGCTATAATTTTTACTTGTCTTCCGGCCTCAAATTTCATTTTCAACTTTAAATGTACGATTGATTTAGGGGCAAAACTATGATCAAAAAGCCCTTGCTTTTTGAAATCAGAGGAGTTTTGGCGAAGTTATGGCATTTTGAAGTTTCGATCTATGCCCATATGCCCATATATCGATTTTCAGGCTATAATTTTTACTTGTCTTCCGGCCTCAAATTTCATTTTCAACTTTAAATGTACGATTGATTTAGGGGCAAAACTATGATCAAAAAGCCCTTGCTTTTTGAAATCAGAGGAGTTTTGACGAAGTTATGGCATTTTGAAGTTTCGATCTATACCCATATATCGATACATCGATTTTCAGGCTATAATTTTTACTTATCTTCCGACCTCAAATTTCGTTTTCAACTTTAAATGTACGATTGATTTAGGGGCAAAACTATGATCAAAAAGCCCTTGCTTTTTGAAATCAGAGGAGTTTTGGCGAAGTTATGGCATTTTGAAGTTTCGATCTATGCCCATATATCGATTTTCAGGCTATAATTTTTACTTGTCTTCCGACCTCAAATTTCGTTTTCAACTTTAAATGTACGATTGATTTAGGGGCAAAACTATGATCAAAAAGCCCTTGCTTTTTGAAATCAGAGGAGTTTTGGCGAAGTTATGGCATTTTGAAGTTTCGACCTATGCCCATATGCCCATTTACCGATTTTCAGGCTATAATTTTTACTTGTCTTCCGGCCTCAAATTTCATTTTCAACTTTAAATGTACGATTGATTTAGGGGCAAAACTATGATCAAAAAGCCCTTGCTTTTTGAAATCAGAGGAGTTTTGACGAAGTTATGGCATTTTGAAGTTTCGACCTATGCCCATATATCGATACATCGATTTTCAGGCTATAATTCTTACTTGTCTTCACTTACTAGAAGTGAAAAATAAATTGGGAAAATTTACTGACTGAAATTTAGAAGTGAAAACTAAATTTGTGATTTGGATTTAAAGATCATTTAATTATATATATAGAGTAACGATCAGTCGTTGCACTCTCGACTTTTACACTCTTACTTATCTACACAGTTCTTTTTTTTGGCGCACCCAACGCCAACGATGCTGCAAACAACAAAGATTGGCAACTATCGGTGGCATGTGTGTGAAAATGCGGCAGCCATATAAAATAATTAGGCAGCTCGACTCATATAAAAAATGGCAAAAGGTGGGCGCCCCAAAAAGGCCTGAAATCCAAACCATGCATAAATAATATTTATATGCATGTGTGTGTGTGTGTGTGTGTGTGTGTGTGTGTGTGTGTGTGGCAACTTAATGTCAACGTAAATTTCACAGTGCGAATAAGTGCGTACATCAGAGTCAAACAAAGCGACAGGCAGACAGACAAATAGACAGACAGACAGACTGAGAGGCAGGCAGGCAGACAAGCTGACTGTTAGTTGGCCAGCTCATAAGTTAGCCAAGTTAGTACTGCGACTCCCGGATCCGCTTGTCGGCAACCTAAATCAAAGCGTTTGGCGCATACTCGTAAATTATAAAGTGAATTGAAAACTGCCAACTGCCAACTGGCGGCCATTTTTGGGCATCTTTGCTTTGGGCCCGAAAACTGTGCGCTGACATGGCCATGACAAATGTGCGACGGAAGTGGCTTAACTTGGCCAATGCGACCAACTTGGCGGCGGCTGCCTTTGAGCATCCTTTTGAGTTTGCCTGCAACTTGAAGTCTCTGACAAGTTCGTTGATTTTCATTGATTGTGCGCTTTAAACAAGGGGTGCCCCAAAAGGGGGAATGTGGGGGGAGGGAGGGGAGAGTTAAGCAGTTACCATACCAGTCTACACCCCTTGGCAGCACAAGCAATTAACTTGGTTATCGATCAAATTTTATTGTATCTTAAATAGAATTTGTATTTGCTGATCGAGCCAGTTGATAAGCCCCAAAAAAAACAAAAAAACTGAAAATGAAAACAAAAAAACGGCAGTCGAAAATTTATTGAATTTAATAACGCGCCAAGTTTATCGCACAGTTTTTGTCAATTTAACAAATTGCTGGCAACAACAGCAACAGCAACAGTTGCTGCTGCACACCAAGCCCCCAGAAAATGTGTGGCAGCAACAAAGGCAGCAAACAGCAACAGCAACAGCAGCAGCGGCACAATGGAAATGGAATTTAATTCCTCGTCGGCTAATAATGTCTTTGTGCGCAATTGACGGCCAAGTTAACACGCTGGACACTAGCAACTACACTGCGCGAAATGAAGGGGGTAGTTCAATAATCAAATACAGAAAATGAAATTTATTTTTTCGACAAAGTTTTGAAAGCCTTGCGGAGAATGTGTTAAATTAAAGTCGGTTAGGAATGGAAGGATATATCTCAGACCCCAGATCTATGTTTGAAAACGATCTTAATGAAATTTGTTTATATATTTGTGCTTTATATCTTTATCATATATCTACAATTGGAACAATCGTACGAATGATCTTGATATCGAAATCAAACTAACCCATTATGTTTGCCATATTTCGACAAACAATCAGGATCGGACTACTATATCATATATAGACTACTATATGCCATAGGCATAGCTTAGGTCGAATGAAGAGTTCTGTAAATAATAAAATCAGCATTTTTCTCTGAGTGTAGTCAGCTAGAAAGGTGGGCTAGCAAGGGGTAGGCTGAGGGGTGTTGCAGACAGGCGTGCAAATGACTCGCGCAAAGCGAGAAGGCTCAAACAAGAATATATTTTACTGGCGTGTTTGTTGTTGTTGTAAGTGCGGAGTGTGGAGGAACGGGAGGGGGGGAGGGCCAGGTGGAGGGGGCGGTGTGTCTAAGAGAGCTAAGCGGCTCTATCGCCCAAGATCAATGAATCAATTAGCGGAAAACGAAATGAAAATGAATGAAACCAAGCTAACAAAATGGCTAACAAGTTGGCTGGGCAAAGAAACCTGGTTAGTTGGCTGGCTGGCTGGCTGGCTGGCTAGCTGGCTGTTAGCCTGGCCAAGGCGTGGGATGGCATTTATCAACGTCGCTTTTGCTTTGACTCTGGCTTTGGCTTTATGCAGCTGTTATTTGGCCTGGCTTTTGTTTTGCGTGTTGCAGTTGCAGTTGCAACTGCAGTTGCTGCTATTATTATTGCTTGCCTGCATATCGTATCAATCATTGGCAACTCTGGTGGCGCATTAGTCAGCGCCGTTGGCCAAAACAATTCAATTGCCGTCACTGATAAGCATTATGCACAATTCCATTTAATTTATATTTTGACACTCGCCATTTTATTAGCTGCGGGGCGGCACATATAGAAACATATATATATATATACAATATATATATATATTTATACATATATATATAATAATGTTCTTATCGTTTTGTCTAATAAATTTAGTTTTAATGATCAAATTACGCGAGCTGCTTTCAGATTTTGTTGGTGTAGCTGAAGATTGTCTTCAAGATTGTCTCTTAGCCAAGATATCAAAAAGAGTTATGAAAATTGTCTTGATTTAAATAGTGTAAATAGTTTAGTAATATTATAAGCTGAATACATATTTTATATATTGTTATTATTATAATTGGGGAACCAGCACTGCGACCTATAAGGTCTATTGTGCCCCCTTCTGAGCCTACAGCTCTGCCATCAACCCCAGCTCCTGCACGAATGCTGACATCCTTGTTGGGTTGAGGGTTTCTGTGTCCTTGGGCTTCATGACATGCTTCCCTAGGATGCTGCATCTTTTCTAAGATGTGCTAAGATGTGCATTGAGGATTCCTCCTGCATACATCGCTACTACAAATACCTAATTTGGTTAGGTGACTTCTCAGTCTACAGTGTCCTGTCAACAGACCGGTGAGTATCCTGAGCCTGTTCTTCCCCATGCTTAGATCGTTTTTGATTATTCTATATAATATAAAATACCTTTTAAATCGTGACAAGTCAGTTTACATCAATCAATATGCAAAAAGCCGCTCTTCGTCTGCCAGTTTTTTAGAGAGCTTTTCAAAACCCGTTTATTTTCGATATATTATGTTAATCAGCAGCTGTCAGCTGTCTAATTAGCGCAGCGGCTATCAATGCAGCGAGAATAAAAAACACACCACAAAAAAGCCTAAATTTGGTGTCGGCAAACTCACAAAGCCCACAAATTGTGGCCACGTTGCATGAACTGTTTTTGTATGGGTCGATTTGTGGATTGGTCTTCGCCTGGATTGGTCTGGTCTTCGCCTGGATTGGTCTTAATAATCGCTGTGCAAAAATCTCATTAACGCCGTTTGGTAATGAAAACTGAAAACTGAAGCTCAACTTGGCCAATTAATAAAGAAGCGTGAAATTGAATTTCTTTAGTCTTATGCGCAATTTTCACACCCCAGAAAAATGGTGCCCCAAAAAAAAAAGGAGAAGAAAGAAAGATTGAGTTGGAGATAGAGAGTGAGCAGTGGGGGATTGTGGCGAGGAGGAGGAGGAGGGGGGGTTGCAAGTGCAACACAAACTGCGAAAAGTAACACAGACACACTCCAAAAATGCAGGTGTGGTTGGGTACGGTTTTGGTTTGGTTTGGTTCGCTTGGGTTCGGTACGGTTGCGACCTGGGTACGGCTATTAAAACTCAATCTGAAATTCAAATCGTAATATAATGCGCCGCACCAGAGTCCGATCCTCAGAACAAAAGCCACAAAACGACAAAGGTAAACCTTGAAAGTGACCAAAAACAAAATACACAACAACAACAACAAAAAAAACGCAGAAAAAACATATGAAAACCGAAAAACTATTCACACAGTGAAGACTGGGCAAGAAGACTGCGCGAAATCAAAGGCCAAATGCTGCCAAGAATGTTTCTTAGTCAAAAACACAACAACAACAACAACAAAAAAAACGGTGCACAAAAAGGCCAAAAGAAATGCAAAAGCAAAACCAAAACCGAGCCCAGTTACCGATCCCGATTCCAGAGCTCTTCTTTGGCTATCTTTGCGTTTGATCTGCGACGAGTCGAGTCGACTCCAACTCCAACTCGACTCGACTCGACTCGAGACGTCGACGGCTTTTGTGCCCCGCAAGGAATTCTTTCAATTCATTTCGTTTCTCTTGGCTCCCCCTCCCCCCCTCCCCCCCCCGCGTCCTCCTCTCATTTTATTTGGCAAAGATCCTTGGGGCACAACGCGCTGCGCATTTCAATGCTGCACGTGCAGTCGTCCAAAAACCAAAGTCGTTGCTTGCCTCCGCTCCTTGCCACCCTTTCTCTGCTGGCTGCCTTTGAGCCGAGATTGAAATTTGTTGAACACCGGCGTGGCATAACCTTTTTTTTTGGTCTTGGCCTTTTTTTTACATTTTATTTTATGCACTGTGTTCTGTGGCTTGTTGTTGTTGTTGCTGTTGTTGTTGTTGTTGTTGCTGTTGTTGTTGCTGTTGTTGTTGTTGTATTTTTGGGTTCGACTGCGCTTCCTTTTGACGATGACGACTTTTATTAATATTTTGGGGCTCGACTTGGAGCTGTGGCGTGTAGCTTCTTCGGAGCCGTCAAACAAAGCAATGCGTTTCTTGGAATTGCCCTTCTGCCCCAGCTTAGTCAGTCTTTGTCCAAGGCATGCCCTACACCACAGAACGTAGGGTATGCTTAGCTTTCAGCAAATTAACTGCAAATTTGCTTATGGAAATAGGTGTGGCAATTTTTAGTTGCCTCAAAATATCGTACAAAAATTAACTGTAGTATAGAAATATTTCCAGAACATTCATTTCGAGATTTCACAATTTCAGATTTCTGGATTAATTTTAGTTAAATAAAATTGAGAAACTTAGTTTTTAATTAGAACTAGATTAAAATTAGATTGCCAAAAACGTGTCTGTTAAACTATATAAAATATAATACAATATTTAAGTTAAAAACATGACTATAAATAAAAAATAAATTAAATTGTTCAAGTTACGATATTTATCGATTGGCAAAGATAAATCGATTTTGAGAGCCAGCATTCAGTTTGAGTTGAGTGTTCGACTGGAAACCTTTCTAATATTGCCTAGAACTTGTCTGTCAGTTTGATTAAAATATTAAATATGATATTAAATTATAGGATTATTTTATAAAAAATAAAACAAGTTAAAAAATTTTGAATATTATATTTAAAATGCCATTTGAAAGATATTTATCGTTTAGCATAACTAAATCGAGCTTGACAGAAAACTTTTAAGTTGAACTGTATGTCAAACTATATATATATGTATATATATCTCAACTGATTTTGCATATATATACATCAGCTGCAGCTCATTCGATCAGTCGATCATATTGAATCAATGCGATTTCATTTGTTTAAAGTTTTTTGTTGTTTTTGTCTTTCTTTGTGAGTTGATTTTTGAAGACAAATCATGCCCCGTGGTCTCTTTTGGCTGATCGCTCTTCGCTCCTCGCTCTTCTCTCTGCTCTCTTCCCTCTTGTTTTGTGTGGCTTCCACTTTTGGTTCGTTTCGGTTTTGTTTGCCACATTCATCGTCATCGTCGTCGCCGTTGTCGCTTCGGGCCATTTGCTGCAATTCCAGGCGATTGCCAACTTTTTTCGTTAGCTCGAAATTAAGTTATAATTTTGCAATGATCTGTTTTTTATTTTTCTTTGCTGCTTCTTCTTCTTCTTCTTCTCTCTTCATTTTTTGGCCAAGTTGGGTGGTCGTTATTTGCATTTAAATTGCAAACAAATCATCGTGGCCTTTTGATTTACTGTGGAAAGTCTTCAAAGTCATCAATTAAATGACGTATAACAAAAACAGAAGCGGCAGCAACAGTTCCCCCCCTCCCCCTCTCCTTAGTGCCACAAACCACAACGGTAGCTGCCTCATCAAGCCACATTGGACCTTTCCTGTCCACATCATCGTTTACTTATCTTAAATTTATTTTTATTTTTGGTTATTTTTTTTTTTGTCTTTTGGTTAAGCTAACAAACTTAAACGTAAGCCGGAAAATGAGGTGCGTCGCTTCGCAGATACAGATACAGATACAGATAGTGAGATGGAGAGGGGCAGATAAGGCTGTTGCAGCCATGACGACAAACGACGACACATCGACAACAATCGTCGGCAAAGAATGCAACAATTCATAAAAAAAATGAAGAACAAAATGAAAACAACACAAAAATCACAAACAATTCTTGCTGCTGCCACTTGGCAACGAACGTCACGTAGCAGTGGCATCATTAGCCACCAGCCACCAGCCACCATCAAGAGCCCAGCCAGAGTCAGAGTCGGAGCTGGAATCGGAGTCGGAGTCAAAACCAGCAACACAGGCCAGAGACACACTGCTTTGTCGCCTCAACTTGTTGTTACACGCAATACGCTAACAAATGGCATTGACTGTTTTTTTAGACGGTTTGGCAAGCAAGCGAAAGAAGTGAGTTAAGAGACTAACTTGAAGATTTCTAGTGCTGCTTCGACCATCAAGAGACAGGACAATTTAATTAAATATTTACACAATTTGCACCATCTCAAATTATATTTTTATACATAAGACATATTTTTCAGGCAGCGTATTCATTCGTCGGCTAGTTGTCGGCTTCACTGGCATTTCTTACATGTTGTTTATTTGCTGTTTGTTTGTTTTGTTTGCTCAATGAGCGGCCTTTCCATTTTCCCACTCACTTTGTTGCTGTTACTTCTGCTGTTGTTGTTGTTGTTGTTTGTCGACTGTTGCTCATTAATCCCGATTCCGATCCCGGCGCAGCCGCAATGGCTGGTTGCCTCAGCTGCACCTACTTTTTAACGCTTTTGTTTGGCCGCAATGTCGAGATCGGCACACCTGAGAGGAAATGCGTAACCCTCACACGCTTCCCCTCTCGCTCGCACACTGACTCCCCTCTTGCAAGTTGCTGTAATTTTCACGAACTTAGCTGTCCCTCTCTCTCTCTCTCGCTCTCTCACTTTCCAGTGCATTGTTAAACACCCAGCTGCACTGAGATTTTTGTCCACGCCGGCGGTCAGCAGCTGAAGAAGAAGCAGCAGCAGCAGCATCGAGTACAGCACACATGCGGGTTAAGGGTCTACTATTTTGAGGTTCTCTCAAGTGTTTCGCCCTATTGGCAGGCATTCAAGTGGAATTCCCGCGCCTCTTTCCAGGCAGCATCTTTTAATTGTGTCGTAATTAATGTGGGAACTGATTGGGAAATGTGCCGTTGATTGAACCATTACACGCACCCGGACTTGAACACATAAACAAAGACCAACAGCAGACAACAAACAACATAAGCAAAAGCAAAAGCAAAAGCCAAAGACGGAAATGACAATATTTTGAGGCCATGTTGAAATTGTCAGCAGTTTTATTTTTGTGAAGAGTTGACGACTTTCAAACACTTGAAATGTTTGCAGTGGAAATGGGCAACGAATTGGAACGAATACAGTAATATGACAAACATTTCATGGCAGAGCTCAAAGATATTCCATGCATGAGTTCGGCAAACAAAACGAGGCGTTTCTAATGGAGCTTCGAGTGGGCTAAAAAACACTCGTATTTAAAACGGTTTCTAAGTAACCTGACCCCAAAATATGTTCAACGCTTGAATGGCTTATATAATTTTGAAATTCAAAAAACGTTGAGAAATTATCATTTTCTGTACTTATATGTACTATACTTATGTAAATTTGAACACATAAAGCTACTGCCGCATAACTTAAGTTAATTATAATTTAAATGAATATTCTAAGCATTCCATTATTCATTATGAGGTACAATTGTACTGCAACTGGTACACTTCTCATAGTTGTACATAAATGGTACACATTTATTACGCAAATGGTACACGTATGGTACCAGTAGGTACACATATGTACGCATAATGAAGGACAAGCTAACTGCTGAGAGAGTAGCTTAAAAAATATCAAGATCGAGAGAGAGAGAGTGACACTTGTCACAAGAGCAACCGAATCAGTCATTTGACTTGAATCATTTCACGTGTTCGGCTCGATGTCAGCTAATTAACCGCTGATCTATATAATTAAAATAAAGACGCATAAAAGTTGTACTTAAATTGTTGTAATCACATGTGAAAAGTGTTGAAATAATCTAACGAAGTTTCTGCAAGTGCTTGTAGTAATCAGTAAATCGTCGTTTAACTGTTCTTGTAGTGTTTGCTGCGCAATGAATTCATTGCTCTCTTTCCTTATATTCTTCTTTTCTCTTATACACATTTTTACTGTTGTTGCTAATAGTTATTTGGTTGTATTTGGCGGTGTGTGAAGTTAACGAAGTTGAAGAATAATAATAATAATCTAAAAATTTAAAGAGAGCATCAGCTGTTCGTTAAGTTCCTTGCTAATCTATGGCTGCGAGAGAGGATTTTTTCTTAATGCATTTTATTCTCTTATTCACATACACATCCCACCTTTAAAAATCATTTTCCTATAACCTCGAAATCAAATATAATCTCAGTCTAAAAAGAATGAAGCATATTTAGTCATAAAATATTATTAATTATGTTGACTTTTTTAAGCTGCTTGTCTCGCGGAAAGATAAAGTTTTTTTTTTTTTATTTCACGGTAATGCCAGCGTCACGATGCAATTATAATCCCTAGAACATGAACACGGACAGCTGACAACTCAATTTTTGACTGTGTGTTTGTTATGGTTTATAGAACCAGATGCAGATGCAGACTGAACAAACCCACCCAGACACTAATCCGTTAACAGGCAGCTAGCTTTGGACTCTTTGGTCGGTCAGTCAGTCAGTCAGTCAATCATTTGGCACATTAAATCCACGCGTCAACAGGCGACTGGAACATTTTTGTTGTTGTTGCCGTTGCCTGTGCGCATAGTTTAGGCCAGATAAATCTCAAGTTAAATGGCCAAAAGTCAAAATAAATTAAGCCCACATGCAGGCAAAAAAAAAAAACTACAGAAAAAAGTCCAAAAAAAGGCAAAACAAAAACCGTTGACGGCGACAGTCACCAAGAAACAAACGTCACACCCTTTTGGCCAGGCAGGCATTTGACCCACCACACACACAAAACCTGGCCCAAACCCAAACCCAGCCACAAAATCAAATTCGAATTCAAAAAATTGGCGTCCGCAAAACGACGCCCACATGCAGATGCCTGCCTGCCTGCCTGTTGGCCTCTCTGCCTGCCACACAATGTGTGGAGACACAATGGGGCACGGCACGGTTAGCGGTGTGTCTGTGTTTCCAGTGCAGATTTGTCACCAGCTCGTTTTCCAGCGCCGGCGTCGAACAGTTGACGAAATGACTGCAAATTCAAATGGGGGGCGCACAAATAAAAAAAATATATATATATACATTTGTTGAACAGCAGCAACAGCAGCAGCAGCAGCAGCAGAATTGGAATTGCAACTGGAACACAATCACTGCTCATGTTTTGTTTGCTGCTTTGCCCTCGAAAATGTCAACGCCCTATTGGAATGTTTGCCCGTTTATTGCTTTCCAGTCTCACCTCCTCAAAGCTTTCTTGCTCGTGTGCATGTGCCTGTGTGTGTGTGTGTGACATACTTTTACTCCTGAACACATTTAATTATTCAGATTGAGACATTTCGCTGTATGTGTGTGTGTGCGTTTGTGTGTGCAAGTTGAAATAAAACTGTTTGTTTTGCATTTCGCATTTTGCACGCGCTTTGCGATCGGCAAATTTTTCATTTCAGCAGCAGCAGCGACGCAACGTCAGCGTCTGACGCCCAATTATTCGGAACTCCCCCCAAACCCCCACCTCCTCCCTCGACATTTTGGCTGACATCTGAGTTCAAACACCTGCAATGTACCCGCTCTCTCTCTCGCACTCGCACTCACAGACAGAATTTGGCTTACATTTATTTTTTATGCTGCGAACGTTGCGCTAATTTGAGTAAATTTTTTAATTTATAACCATTGCGGTTGCAGGTTATAAATTTAACTTAATAGACTTTAATTGCCAACAGCCAACAGTAAACGTCAGCCGCGGCACCTGTGCCTGCGTCAGCGTCCCATTCCAGTCCAACATTCAAAGTCTAGGCCTAAGCTTGGAAGGCATCAGCTTGGAATATACAGTATGCGCTAGATATGAAAAACCATTAGTTTTAGTCAAACACGTTTACTCTATGAAAATTTTATGGGAGTTGTAAATTTACTCAATAAAATTTATGATTTTATTTAACTTAAACGAAATAAAATAATTATCTATTTATTCATATTATTAGTGAATATTTTATTACTTATATTTATATATATTATATTATATTATTTACATTTAGCGAACGATTACTGTATACTAAAAATGGTGTGTAAACTTGGCAAATCGCTAGATCAACAGATCAACAACAAAAAATTCCCATGCTGACCGAGCAACCAAAAAGCACACAGCAAAATGAAAATGACGTTAACGTTAAGTTTGATCAGGTGCGCATACAAATCTTGCGGCAACTTTCAGTTAAGCAAAACAACAACGAAGAAGAAGAAAACGACGACAAAGCAAGCAAAAGTTAATGAGAAAGTCAAATAAACGAAACAAATAACATGCAAAGTGTCTGACTGTAAGTGTGTTTGTGCGTTAGAGTGAGCGAATGAGCACTATTGCGGGGGTGACGGTAAGAAAGAGAGCCAGCTGCGCAGGCGTAAAGCTTTTTGCGATGCTCAACACATGATGATTAAGTGGGCTGAGGCAGCGGCAGCGGCAGAGTCAGAGAGGCTGCGCAAGTGGCCTGCCCTGGCCCTGGGTAAAAGTCGCTGGCAGCATTGCCACAAATATTGCAAAGTTCAACAGCTGAAAAACAAACTGTTGCAGCTGTGTCAATAACGAATCTTCAATATCAACAACAGCTCAAGTTGATGTCGACGTCGAATTCGATGTCGAAGGCGCAGTCGAAGTTAAAGCGTCGCTGCTGTTATTATTATTGAACTGCGTCTGGGTGAATTGAAACCGAAAGTGGCGCTTACAAGTGCAGCGTCGGCGACTGCAGCTGATAAACAAGAGCAGCAGCAGAACAACAACAACAAGAACAAGCGCTAATCTTAATGCAGCGACTGAGCCAGATTGCGGTGTCTGTGTGCGTGTGCGTGAGTGTATGAAAGATCGGAAGCTTTTTGGGTGGCCCTTGCAGCTATGTGTGCATGTATGTTGTATGACTCAAGCAGCGCTTATCGCTGGGTTTCTTCAGGCGTGGTCTCGGTTTGGGTTGGCTGCTCTAAACTTGAAAGCTCAGCGGCACTTTTTATCTTTATAACCAAACCGAGGAAGATAAGCACAAAGATAGAGAAAGCTCAGACTTAATGCGCTTTTGAATTCTCATGCGTTTTTTGCACAAATTCGATTTCATTGATAAAAATCGGGGACTTAATTTTTGGGGTAAATGAGTCATAAGCTTAAAATGATATTCTTAGTCGTGCAGAAATAAATAATAAAAAAAAAATATAATAAAATTGACTTAACCCAAAAATTATAAATTCTGGAAATTTGAATTTTCCAGCAATAGATTTCGATTAATCAAGGTGTTAAGGGTTTGGTCACATGGCATATTTTAAGTTCATTCTGGTACTTGTATTATAATTTATGTTCTTGAACAGCTGAAAGCTTAAGTTCTTTTTTATTTGGCTAATGAGTCTTCTTCCTATTATTCACTTTGACTTTTATTACGAATTTATGCGGCAATTTTTGTATTTAGTAAAGTAACTTTTGGGCGAATTACAATTTGAGAGACTCGTTTTTGAGCCACTCCAAAGCGACTTGCTAGTTATGCTTGTATTTTATATATGAATAAAAATAGTGCACTTTTGGACTATATTAAGTGTTTCCTCGAATAGCGTCAATTTGCTTGCATTTTGTTTTTTTTGTTATTGGCGCCAAGCTTTGTAGTCTGGGCAGCTGTCAAAGTCTGTAATCTGATTTGCTTGTTCGCCCGAATGGGTCTTCTGATTCGATTTCGTTCAGTTTTACAGTTACATTTGACACTGGACTCTATCACTAGCTCTCTCGCTCTCTCTCTCTCTCTCTATGTGGAACATTAAACGCATAAAATTGTTGTTTATTTTGATTAGTTCTAGCTTGTAAAGTGCTTAAGGTCGCCACGACAAGTGCTCATCTCGATTGCCTAACATAATTACACCATTAATTTTAAGCTGGAAATATTTACTGTTTATTCTGTCTGTCTGCCTGTCTATCGTCGCTTTTCATATTTTATAATTATTGTACAACATGACATGACATGGGGATTTGCCTTGCTCGCCTCGCCAAGTTTTTGCCAATTGCAAAAATCATTTTTCCAGCATTAAATTATTATTATTAATGTCATACAATGGTCATTTGTCACGGTTGTTGTTGTTGTTGTTTTTGTTGGTGTGCTTTATGCCCATTGCATTGCATTTTATTTTTATTCAGTTAGAAACGATTATGGCAATAACAACAACAGCAACAATTACGATTGCAGTAACAGCAGCAATAACAACAATAGCAGTAAATAGTCGCAACGCTTTATGCCCAACGTAATTAGCGCAATTTGCATTTCCTGACTGACTCCCGCCGAGGTTGATTTCTCGGTAATCGCAGTAAATACTCAGTACTCGATACTCTTCACTCTTTACCGGTACTCGGTACGCGAGAATTTGAGCTTTACTTATTGCTATGTGTTTTTTCCCCCATTGTTTCGCTGCTGCATTTTGCAATTCATTTGAAATCGAATTGTAACTGTTTTAGTTTTTCTTCTTCTTTTTGTTGTTGTTTTCTTTCTGCCGCTTTGTTTTGTTTAAGGCGGGTCAGCACCGTGCCAATTGGAGCTGGGATCTGATTGTTACGTTAACGTTAAAGCTGTCGTTGCAATTTCAACGGGCTTTTCGTGATTGCGACACGATTCGATTGCACCTGTTCTCGAAACGAAAGTGAAAAGCATAAAATTTACATTGTTTACACATTGACTAGAAAAACTCTGCTCTGTGGGCCATTGAAAGTAAAACTGTTAACCTGCTAAGCAAATTTCACTTTTCATTGCCTAATACATATTAATAATTTCATTTAATATGCCACTATTTGTATTTAAACGCTGCTCCTCAGCTCAACTCAATTTCAAATTCAATTAAGCTTCTCAATTGCAACATGAGTTCTTATCAGAATATTTACTGACCAGCCGAATTAACAGCAGCCGAAATATATTTCAAATGTCCCACACACACACAAGCTCACGCAACGAACGAATATTCAGAGAGAGAAAGCAACGAAAAATGAGAGAGAGCGCACACGAGAGAGAGAGAGCGCAAGCACAGAAATATTCTCTCTGTGTGTGCAAATATTCTAGTTCTCAACGTCGGCCAACTTTACATGCTCATTTGGCAGCCCACGAACAACAGCTCCAGTGGCGCAATTGGTTAGCGCACGGTACTTATAATCAGTACTCTGTGTTGTATGAGCTATGCCGGGGTTGTGAGTTCGAGCCTCACCTGGAGCAGGTCTTTGTCGACAATTTTTTCGTAATTTTTTTCGCTTCGTTTTCCATTGTTTTGCTTATTTCAGCAATTTTCACGTTTCTAGCTTGTAAATTGCGATCTGTAGAAATGTTTGAATATTGAAAGATATATTTTTTTTTGTACTGTTTTTTTTTATTTTGATTTAAATTTTTGCTTAGTTTGGGGATGGGGTAAACTATGGTTTTTTGATCATATCGAAAAGATTCTTTAGCTGGAATGCGCCAACAATTAAATCGGAAAGCTCATTATTTTTTTATCCATCTTCATTTTAGCCACTTCTAAATCCAAAGAGTTCTAAGCACTTCATCCATCAGTGTTGAAGGCATTTTGTTGTTTTCATAAAGAATACATTTTGATTCTGAAATTGTGCACACACATCTTGGGCCGACTGTTATGGCCAGGAAATTTGCTTATAAACATTTCACATATCTGTCAAAAATTGATACACTCAACAAAAAAAAAAAAACAAAAAAAAAAATGAGAAAAAGTGAATCAACATGGAAATCAATTGAGCACATGGCCAGATGATGAGGAGATGTGTGCCGACAACGAACGATTCCCAGATTTCCCCAGTTTGCCCGATTCTCCCGAATCGTTGCCGATGATGATTCCCTTGGTGGCAGCTTCAAGCAGCTGTGCTTGAGGCTGAACATGCCACCCAAACAAATCGACTGGCAGAGTGGGCAAAGTATGTTTAAATTTCAACAACAACATCAACACACACACACACACAGGGCTCGCTCACTCTGCCTCTCTCCAAGGGGCAACTGGCAACTGGCAACTCAAACAACAAGTTAATCATATGACGATGGAGGCAAACAGCAACAAGCAACAAGCAACAAGCAACCAGCAACCAGCACTTTCAGCTCACTTCAAAACCAAATATTCTCAATAAAGTTTTGAGGTGCGGGCGCTGAAGCGCAAAAGCGCCCATTAATCAATACGCAAATCGAACAATATCCGCTTCACTTCACTCAGAGAAAATATGCATCGATTTTTTTATGGATCGCTAGAAATTGCACTGATTATTTTTTAAAAGAATCAAAATAAGTTCGTGATTAACTCAAGTAGAATTTTGTTATAATAATCATTGGTTATTTTTCGATAAGTATCAAAACAAGATCTTGATTAGGAAAAGAAGAATTTTGTTATTATTATGACTGATTATTTTTGATAAGAATCTAAATAAGATCTTAATTGAGTAAAGTAGAATATGTGGTGCATATTTTAAGTTGCCAAGTTCTTAAATAAAAATTGATATTAGGGATAATATATGTAGACTTCTCGAAACAGCTATAAGATCGCATATACCTAAAATGTTTAAGGGCTGATTTAAATATCATTGAGTAAACTCTTGCTTGCTGAATTTAAGTACTTAAGTTCTTAAATCAATACAGATATAAACCGAAAATTAAATCAGCATTTATCGATCATAAATATTTTAAAATTTTAAGTAGAAAATTTTATGGAAATAAATATTTTTAATATTAAAGATAAATTTCTATTAGTGATTTTTAGCCATTTGAGCTGAGTCAAAACAGAAGTTGAATTTATAAATATTAGAATGGCATTTTTTCTGCGAGTGTAGAAATTATGATTAGATCGCGTTGCTGAAGCGTTAGTCAGTTGTGTGTGGCAGGCGCAATCGATGAAAATACAAATACAACAAATCGAAACGCCAAACAGATGCGTTTTGCCACAAGAAGAAGGTGTTGAAAATGAGGCAGAGATGTTGAGATGGCGAGTTGCCACAGCTGTGGGCGTTGTGGCATGGTGGAGTGTGTCGGCTGCTGCTGATGCTGCTGTTGCCTTCAACTGGAATTGTTGTTTGAAGTCTAAACTCAATAAAAATGAAGCGAAAGAGAGAGAGAGAGAGAGATAGAGAGAGAGAGAGAGAGAGAGAGAGAAGAACAGAAAAAAACAAAGCATAGCCAATAAAATGTTTGCAGACACATTCAACTCAAAAATTGTTGTTTACAGAGCAAAGACGAACTCTCAGCACTTGGCATATTTTGCGCTGTGGCAGCAACAGCAGCAGCTGCTGCAACATCATCGATCGATCTTTGACGGTGGTCCACAACAGACACACACACACACACACACACACACATGTATGGGCATGTGGGCGCGCATGCGATGCCAGCTTCAGTCTTGCCCCAAGGGGGCAAGCTGGCCGGCAACGTGATGGGCAGTGGCGTGCGGAATTTTAAACAAATATTTAGTCAAGCAAAAAGTTGCAGGGCATCATCAGCAGACCCATCAACATCATCATCATCATCATCATTTTGATCATCATCATCATCATGCTGCGATTGGCATTCATTCTGTGTTTACAGCTGCAATATTTGGGGCAACATTTATGCAAAATAAACAACACAGCTCTACTGTTCCCCTCTCTCTCCCTCTCTCTCTGTCTCTTACTGTCTGTCTGTTGCCACGCTCATCCTGTTGCCCACTTCCTACGCGCCTCTCGCCCCGTTGCAAGCTTTCGTTATGCTTTGCTTCGAGGGCCGCAATTGATTTGGAACAGACCACCCAACATATCAGCTCACACGTACCGGAACGAGCTATGGCTGCCCCAACCCTACCCCCCGTCCGTCGCAACTTGCAGCTGCAACACCTCCTCCTGCTCGCAACATGATCTTCGCCCCGCCGCGAACTCATCTACACTGAGCACAAAATTACATGCCCAGGCAAATAGACTTTTGACTTTTCGAAATAATTTCTCAATTTATAAAAACGGTTTTTTAAATGGTTTATTTTTGGAACTATAGACTTAAGCTAAGGTTCCACATTGGGAAATTTCAAATCATTAATCGAGTTTGTAGAAACTCTTTGTGGAATTTGCTTTGCAAATCATTTAGCTGATTTTTCCTATAAAACAAATAATAATACTTCTGAGAAAACATCTTATTAATGACTGACAGACCGATCAATGAACCCAAAACATTTTTTTTTATTATGAATTATACCAAGAAAACCCTAAATTATGTCTGCTTTCAGATATATCATTCATAGTTACGATTATTGTTCTCAGTGTAGTGGTATAACCAAAGTTTTGCCTGTCTGACACTCATGTTGTCAGCTTGTTCTGTTTCTGTTTCTTGTTCCTTATGTTGCAGTTTTTTTGTTTTTGTTGTTATGTTTATTTATGAGCTGTCCGTCCCGTTTCCAGCTCGATTGCTGCGTGGGCTCACCAAAAAAGAAGAAGAAGAAGAAGTGAAGTGAGAATTAGGCCAATTAGTAGTATTAGTTCTTCCTCACTCGCTCACACTCCCTCCATCCCTCTCTCTCTCTCTATCTCTCTCTCTCTCGCTCTCTATCCCTCAGTGGGTTTCTGGCCAAGATCGGCGGCGTGTTTGTGTCTTTTAACACTAATTGCAATGTGGTTTGCTGCAACATTTTCAAGTGGTGGCACCACAAATGAACTCAAGTGTTTTTGTGGTCTCTGTAAAAGTGTGAAAACTGGCAACACATAAAACTGATAAAGGTTTATCATCCAAATGACTTTATTATGACACTTTGTACAAAAACATTGTTTTTATTTTCAAATAATTCATTTATTAATTGCTCGAAAACACTTGATTCTCGTTTTGAATACGTTTTTAATTTTAATTTTGCACTCTTTTTAATTAGCCATGGAAATGTGATGCATAATTTTAATTTCTGAACGATAACAAGCTAAAATAAAATAATAATTAATATGCCTGTCGCCGAATTTATCGTTTCTTACACATTTTGTTGAATTATTTTATTTTGCAAATAAAATGCAAAATACAAGTAAAATTTATAGGAAAAATATTTAAATAATAAAATAAATATTAGTTTTAATCATTTTTAACTCGTTTGCATTTTGCTTATTATATATTCAGCATCATTAGCCGAGTTGATATAGTCATGTCCCACTGTCTGTCTGTCTGCTTTCAATGCGAACCAGTTGAACTATCTTTTAGCTGCTTTATTTGAGTTGGGCAACAACTTTCCTAACTCTTTTTACAGCTTTGAGCAACAGGTGTCGCTCTGAGCAGACGTGTCTGGCAATGATGATGCCCAAAATAGCCTTGACGAAACTGTATACATAACTACACACACATACAAACGAATACAAACACACATGTATGTGATTGTCACACAACATTAGCGTTGAGCTGGCGACGCGACAATGCCAAAGTCACGCCCAGGTAGATCTCGATCTCACTTTACTGCTCGGCTGGAGATCACAGATTGCCGAACCGCATGTAACACCTTCGTCTTCTCCTCGCTCTCTCTCTCTCTATATCTCTCTGTCTCTCTGCTACGCTCCCCTCGCATAAGTCGGCATCAATCAGCTATTGACGCATGCGCTTACGTCAATTTGTTATGCGACGTTGTCCAATTCGAACTCGAACTCGAACTAGACATGTCAATGCTGCTTAATTACATGCAACGGCAACACCAGCCAACAAAAGACAACAGCAACAACAACAATAACTGCTGCTGCTGATTACGGTAGCTGCACACACACAAAAACAAAAAAAAGAGACGGCAAACCACAAAAGTTCACAAAGTGCACGCAACACATCGTCGGCTGCAATTCCGAAACTAAATTTTGAGAACGAGTGCGAAAACCAATTCGAATGCGCATACGAGTGCGAGCGGGATAGGGAGAGAGATCGTTGCGTTTGTTTTATAACGTAGTGCAAAACGTGCCGCTGACAAAGCCGAAATGCGGTAGCTACAACAACTACAACAACAACAACAACAATGTAAGCGCAATGTGCCATTGTTAATTGCATGACATAATCCACAGCTAATTCAAAAGCGAAAACTCAATCGAAAAGCAAAGCAAACACAGCAACTAGAAAGAAAACCGAAAATAAAATTACAAAACATCGACAATTGAATGCTCTTTTTTGGCGTGTTGTGATTTAATACACAAATATTTGAGTTGTTTGAAGATATGAATAATATTTAAATGAAAAGATTTGAGATAAATCTCAATCAAAGATTAACTTATAATATTCCATATAGCACATATCTACAATCAAATAGTTAATATAAATTGTTAATGTACCTTAAATAGTTAGTTATTTATATATATATTTATTTCAACTGATTAATATTATAATATAATACCACATAACATTACTTTTCAGATCGTTGCAAGTTCGATGACAATCTCACAAATACCTCTCGTCTTACAACGCGTATAAAAAATCAAAACCGACAAATTATGGTAAGCGCCCCAAAAAACAACAAAAAAATAGTCGTTTTTTATCGCTGTCTGCAATTATGTCTGGTGTCTTTTAATTGCTTAACTATGCCCAGCGGCCAATTGTTAATAACAATTAGAAAATTTGCATTTGAATGCCCGAGGCGCTGCTCGATCACAATGCGATAAAGATCGCCAGATCGAGATCGATGTCCAGATTGGTAGATACCGACCACAGTCAGCTAATTTGAGTGACTCGCACTCAGACTCAAGCTCGAACTGGATCTCGATCTGGATCCGAATCTGTCAGTTGCGATCAACAACGGCAACGCTGGTGGCCAAATGGTGGCGACTGCTGGCCAACTGGACACTCGACGAATGCTCGAGGGACGTTTGACAGACAACTTTGTCAGTGGGCTGCTGTTTCCTCCGTTTTTTTTTTTTTATTTTGTGTTTACTTTGTTTTTCCGTTTCTTTTTCATTACGGTTGTTGTCGTATCTTTGTGTCTTGGTCTCAATTTAGCCACACGCCGCGTTTCAATTACGAGTAGCCAGCAAACCGCAATATTCATATTAATATGTATATATATGTATATATGTATATATATATGTATATATATATGTATATATATATATATGTATTTATACACTCAAAAACTCGTACTCCAATCATGTATAAGAGTTGTCAACATCCATTCAAGTTCCACATATGCGGAGCAAGTTTCTTTTCTTATACTCAACTTTGTTAAAGTATTTTAGCATTTTATGTTTTTTTTAAGAGTTCTTAAAAATTGTGTAAATATTTCTTAAGCCAATAAATTCATTGCTTACAGTAAACTACTTAGTTCTCATTTAATATTTGAGAACTGCTTGAAATGGAAGATAAACATTTATTTCTTATTCAAAAATCAATACTGAATTTTTAGCGCTTAAATTTCTGATTTCAAAAAGGTTTTTTGTGTTTTGGGATATATTTGTTTAATTCCGATGAGATTGGTCTTCAGCGGGATATTAGAATCAGTTGCTGCATTGCTTAGATTAAATTATTTTATTCTTATTAAATCTTGATAGCAAGAAAGACATTTTAGGCTAAAGTACTTGAAACTATTCTGCACTCTTTTTCACCACCGCTTCACTTTCATATATCACTTTTCTCTCAGTGTGCATATGTGCATCTAGTGCACATACATATAGACCACAGCTGACAAATGCCATATATAAACAAATAAAACGCGCTCGATTTCATTAGCACGCCAAAAACGGCCAGCTGTGAAAATTGGAGCACAGCGAATGTCTGATGATGATGATGATGACCGTTGCTTGATCATCGTGTTCATAAATGATGATAATTAAGATGAGATGCGGATGTGGCTGCTGCTGTGGAAGAAGCGCATAGCAGACCTCCTCCCCCTGCACAATTGAGCGTGCAGCCAACTCACTGACCATTTGTGGCATTTATTATGATAGACTTTTACATTTGAGTGCTCTCCGTGTGTGTGTGTGTGTTTGCACAGATGTTCATTATACGAGAAAAAAAGTAGAAAAAAACCAATGAAAAAAGAAACACAAAATTTATAGTTACGTAAATTTGACAAACTGAAGCGTTATTTTCATTGAAATTCAAAGCTGAATGGAAATTTCATTGAGTGTCGAGAGGCGAGAACAGATCTCTGCTCAAGATCATAATTGTTGTTTGCCGTTGCTGCCAGTAGGTGGCGCTCCAGCGCACACACACACACACACAAAGCTCCAACATTGATTGATGCTTTTTAGCTGCAGCTGTGCAACTGTGCAGTAAGTAGGTTGCCCCACTGTCGTTTATGATGATGACGTTGGTGTTGTTGTTGTTGCTGCTGCTGTTGACGTTGATGCACCACAGTCACCGTCCCAGTCACAGTCACAGTCACAGTTGTTGCCCCCACCCAAAAACTGACTATCAGCCGCCAGTCTCGGCTGGCTATTAACTGCAGTTTTCTGTCGGCTGGCCAACATATGGATGGATGGATCTATGGATTCAGTTGCTGCTGCTGCTGCTGCCGCCTTGCTTGCCACACAGTTCACTTTGATCATATCGCTCGGAGTTCGGTCCGCTTGGCATTCGTCGTCGGCACCGGCTGTTTGCTTTGGCACCGGCCACTGGGTCACTTGACAGCCCAGCCACCATGGGCGTCACTCGGCCAATTAGTGCACAGAAAAAAGAAACAAAAACAACAAAAACAAACTTGGTGAGCTAGATACTTTACTGGGTCATAAGCCCCATGGGTCAAGTGAGACGCAGACAAGATTTGACTAATACAAATTGAAGGTTGCCAAATGCTTGAAGATGTGTTTAAATATTTTAATTAATAACTTTATTTTTGACTGAAACAAATCGCAAGCTGCTAGCTTACTCGAGTCTCAAACTTAGACTCCTCGATAACGAAGTTATCGATATTTACTAACATTACAACTTTGTGTTTACATTAATGAGCGATAAATTGATGAAATTGACAGCTGATCAGATCAAAGAGTAACATTAACTAGTGGCTGTTGCAAAGACTTCTGTGAAAGCATAGTTAAGCTGAAACTGGGAAAGTTAAGGCAATTACTCTGAACTCAGTTATATCTATTCCATATTTAGCAGCTATGCATAGGCTAAGAATTAAGATCAGGGTGTTAACCGGAACCAGAACCACAAATTTGCCGCTTGAAGTTAAGAGCTGCAATTAAATATTTTGTTAGAATCAGTTACAGAAAGCATTTTAACTAGTTTATATATGGCGAGAACTAAAGTATAATTACTTTTCGGTGGTAATTACCAGACACCCTCTTAACTCAAGAGCACAGTCATATTTCTTATAGTAAGCTCAACTCAAAAGTCTTTTTAAATACCATTTACCCATCCAATGTCAGATTTAGCTTAATCTATTTTCTCCATGAATATATTTGCCACACTAAGCCCAAGTTTTGTTAGCACAATTTCACATCTATTGTTATCCCTCCCCTTACCAATAACGTAACCCATCTAACCCCAGTAAATCCCATAAGTAAGTCCACATCCACCCATTGTACACATCACCTTGGACATGTTGCGTTTTGAAAGCGTTCAGCTCAAAAATATACAAAATGTATTTGTTTCAGAGAAACCTACCCTCACCCCCCCACCCTCTCCCACTGCTGCACCTAAAAACAAAAAAAATTTACAACATTTGGTGGAAAATTGGCAAATGCATCTTATTTAGTTGACCCATTGAGTAAATTTATAATACAGCAGCGAGCAATTTGGCAATTTGGCAATTTGGCAGGCACTCAAGAACGCATCCGTGAATGTTTACGCTAATAGCAGCCACGTACGGCGTATACAAACGACACGTGTTAACTTTTGACGTCAACCCTTTTGCACTCAATCCCCCTCAACCCTCACTCCCCTATGCCCCCATCCCCACACGCCCCTTCCTTGTAAGCACTCTAAGAGCCATTAAGGAGCGGCTCAAAAATGCGCACATGCCATATGAAAAATTTAATAACTTTTTTTGCACAGTAGCACGTACCATGACTCACATACACACACATGTACACACATGCACACACACACAATAACACACTCACACAGATACACCCACGAAACCAATCATGACATGTGGCTGAGACTGCAGAAAACCGAAGCTGATGCTGAGAAGGAGACGGAAACGGAGTCGTGGATACGCTTGTGGCAGAGACGCAGACTTTGGCTGAGACTGAGGCTGTGCTTGTGCCGCGCCTGTTGGGGCACACAGGCCACATGCCAAAAGCGCAGCCAAGCACTTGAAAACTGCCAATCCAGCAGCAGTTGCGATGGCCAGTAAAAATACAGCCGCAGAGATACCCTGTAATCAGCGCAAAAGTGAATATATTGAAAGCTGCGCCGGATATCATTTATGATTTTGTATCTGTATAACATTCAAAGTCTGTAAGTCTGCTGATACATATACCAAAAAAAAAGATATAGAACTATAAAAGTCGATTTACAACTGAAATCAGACTGAAAATATGTCGAAAATTACGAATAAGTTTCATGAAAGTTGCCGATTTTATACAGCCAGAAAAAAATATGCCATGCGATATATATATTGTTGTTGGAAGGCTAAAGTAAGCCCGAAAATCTAAAAAATGTTTTGGTTATATTGAAAATATGTCTAAGTTTCGAAAAAGTTGCTCAAAAGTAGAGTTGAAATACGACAAGCAAAGTAAACGCCTTCAGTCTAAAAGCAACTAGCTTAGACACATAAGCGTAGCTATAAAGACTGAGCTGATCAGCAATAATTATGATATGCATCGTAAGCTTATAAGACACCTTTCGCTGCATCAACTTAATCATACCCAATTTGAACCATATTTAATGGGCATAGGGTATAATAAGCAAGCGGCAAGCGGCAAGCAGCAAGCAGCAGCCATCTGTCATAATCGTCAGGCGGACTCGCATCAAATTGTAACCTAATAATTCCCCATGGTCGACCAGATGTTGCCCTGGTTGCCACCGTTGTTGCCCGTTGTTGGTGCTGTTGTTGTTCTTGTTGCCTGTTGCACTGCGTCGGCAACTCAATTAGTGCAGGTCTTAAATTACGCATACGCCGCGTGTGCAACACTCGAACACAATGCGACATATGGCGGACATGTTAAGAGCGCTTCGGCGAGGCTTTTGGGGGGGGAAGCTGTCTGCCAAAAACGTCAACCCCTAAAAACAAAAATTGCTCCTCATTTATGAATTATGCATCATGGCCAAGATGTGTTCGGGCGGGTTGAGTGCACGAAGAGATTTCCCCGCGGACTTTTGAATGCTGAAACGTGTTTGCCATCAGTTAAGGACCTGGGAGTGATTGCTCTAAGCGAGTGTTACAATATATATTCTGTTCCTGTTCCTGTTCCTGTTCTGCTTTGGAGGGGTTGAATAATAGATAAAAGACTGATAAAGTTGTTAAGAGTTTTTTTTTTTTGATTTTTGTTGCTATCTGCAACCCTTAAACTCTGCTGATTGCTTTTGCACGTGTCTTAATTGTTTTGTTTATCAATCAAATCAAAGAAAATTTTCCATATTTTGCTTAAGTATTTTTTATTCATAGTGATTGTTGCTGTTGTTGTGTGTTGTTGTTTGTTGTTGTTGTTTGTTGTTGTTGTTGTTATTGTTGCTATTCTTTAAGTAGCTTAGCAAAACAAAAAAATTAAAAATCCATTTCGACTTGTTGTTGTTATTGTTGTGCAAGTCGCGGCAAACGGCATTGCAATGTCATCTCTGTTTGTCTGTCTAACTGTCAGTTAGTCATTCAGTCAGTCAGTCTGTCAGTCTGTCAGTCAGTCCGCCAGTCAGTCAATAATTGTGGCACACACCTGCCGCCTGTCTGCTTTGTTGTTCTCATTGTTGTTGTTGTTGTTGTCGCTTCTCGCTTGTTGTTTCATTGCATCAACCCACGCCCCAAAACTTGCGAGACTCGTCTCTATCTTACCTCTCCCTCTCGCTTTGTCCCTCCCTCTCTCTCTCTCTCTCTCTCTTTTCCAGCTGCTTGCTTTAGCGGCGGCATCACATTGCGGAAAACTGCATCGCACGTTCGCGTTTTGTATTTATGTTGTTGTTTTTGAAGGTTGCCTTCACGAAACATCGCGTTTCATTTCAACTGTTTGTTTGTTTGTTTGCTTGTTTGTTTTCAGCTTTTATTTATTTCTATGCGGGGCCAATTGGACAATTTGTCTTTGACAGCGGCCAGCGGAAGATTCAGTAACTACCCCAAAAACTTGGCTAAGCTTCAAGCGACTTGCAAGTTGTAGCGAAAAGCTTTTCTTGGCTCATAACTGGGCCAAAAGTGATCACATTTTCAAGAAGCCGGCGATCATAGTTTGACCTCTAGTTAAAAAGCAACTTTGGCTCGATTTCCATGTTCAAATTATGCCCTCGAAAAGCGATTTTTGTATCTTGTTAAATCTTTCCACAGCCATAAATTTATCGGCTTTTTCCGGTTCAAAACTTTATTCGTAGTTGAAAACGCGTTTCTGAGTCGATTTCCAATTTAAAATGATGTCTTCAAAAATAGCTAATAATATATAAATCCCACATTTAAATTATAAACCCAATTTTGGTCCAATTCATGTTTAAGCTTTAGTTGAATAAAATGATTACAGGTATGGAAACAGGTGGATTTATTCATGCTTACTTTCGGATAAACATTTTCTCTTAGGCAATTTGTCGAACTTTGAAAATTGAATTACTATCAAAGGTTTTGCGTGGCTTAATTGGCTGCACGCCTTTTGCAGATACATCGATCTGATCGGAGCGGATCGGAGCGGATTGGTTTGGATTGGCAGTCTACATGCCACGCGTTGCAAACGCCTTCATAAAAAAGGCAAGCGCCGTCAAATAATTTGGGATGCTGAACTTTGACCGTTGCGCTCATAAAAACTTCAAAAAATGGCTCATGACAACAGCAACAACAACAACAACAACGACAACAACAACAATAACAACAATAAAACCAACAGCAACAACGAGTTTTGCCCAATTCTGCGACATTTAACGCAACAAACAGCGCAAATTAGCGTCAGGCAACAGGAGGAGGAGGAGCAGGAGGAGGAGGTTATGGAGTGGTGTATCGTGGGTGAGGGGGGAGGAGGGGGCAGTTAGAGGCGCAGCCGCTTATGTATAAAATTTAACGAATCTGTCAACCTGCCGACTGGGCCAAGATTTACGAGACGCTGCTCGCCGCATTCGCGGCTAGGTGCAGTTAACAATTTGTTTAAATATGGACTCCTAGCTGTGGCATACACTGACCAAAAATTGTGTGTGCACATACTTTGGTTTACATATGTTAGAAAAGCCACAGCTGATTGTGAAAATACGTCAATTAAAGATGTTGAGTTAAATGCTGCATAAAATGAGCATAAAAGTTGCAACAAGGGCTTCTCATATTTCGCCAAGTGTAGCTGAACGTGGCCTGTGCAGAGGCGGGTGGGATGCTGACAGACAAAAAAGCTAACAAAAATCGTTTGAAATTTATGCGACGGGCTAAAATTAAATCGATAGCCGTGCTTAAATGTCGGCTAATGCAAAGCGGCAAATAGCAAACAAATATCAATACCGCAGCCGCAGCAGCAACAGCGATAATTGCTGAGCTTGTTGTTATTGTTGTTGTTGCTGTTGCTGTTGCTGTTTGTCGTTGAGTCACCTTAACTGAGCTTGTAAGCCACCTGTGCGCCCAGCAGCGACGTCAGCTCGGCTCGGCTAAGCGCCGGTCTTCAAGCTAACGGCCTGGCTTGACTTGGCTTGGCTTGACTTAACTTGGCCTGCACCTGCGCCAATCGCTAGCCAGCTGCCAATCGTTGCGTCTCTCTCTCTCGCTCTCTCTCTCGTTCTCTCTGTTCCTCTCTATCTCCCTTTCATTCGCTCGCATTCTAGCGCCTCGCTCAAGCTCGTTGTGTCTCGCGTTGGCGCCGCTCTCTTTCTCACACGAAGCCTCAACTTTAAATTTAGCTTTAGTTTTTTTTTTCTCTCTGTTTTTAGCTTTTTTTTGTTGCTGTTTTGCTGGCAATTAGCCGCCGTCGCCGTCGTTTTTCTAATTAGTTTACGAGTTTGTTGCCAGGCTAACCTTTTCAATTGTTTCTTTTGTTTGCGGTGTCTGCCCACTTTATGGCTCTGCTACCAGCTACCAGCCACCCCACCGCCAGCCCCTCCGCCATCCCCTCCGCCTGATCTGTTTGCTTTTGCGCAATTTCAATTTTAATTTTCAATTTCTTGTCGCCTGCGTGTCAAGTTTCGTTGGCATTTCAATTGAGTTATTTACAATACAGATAGCTATACCCCCCAAAGCCGAATTGAATACCCTGCCCTGCTCTGCTCCAGTTGCGCCTTTGGTTCCACTTGCCACTTAAGCGTCTCATTTAGCCTTTATCTTTTATGCAATCATTGCTAATTACTTATTTTTAAGCCGCCAATTTAATTGTTTGTTAAAATGCGTTCAGTGTTTTGTAATTGATAGATTTGTTGTGCTTAAAGATATGACCACATACATATATCTATATCTGAATAACATGTGTGTATGCCAACTTATGTAACTTGGTAGGCAATTCTCTGTATTGGTGTATGGATAAATGAGTTTGCAGAAATTTTCTTAAAGATACAGCTGCAATTTAAATACTATTGCTGAGAAATTAATTGCTTTCCAACACTTGACTTGGCGGCTATGATTTAAGTGCCATTTAATTTCCCATAAATTAGCTGTTGAGCAAAAAATGAATTATAAAACGAACTTCATAAACATTTAACAAGTTTTTGGTATGCAAAAAGCACGCAAATTTTAGATTAAATTTGTTTAAAAATTTATGATCAATTGGAGATTAAAGTATTACATATATATATGTATTTGTATATATATATATGTACTTTAAATTACTTATCAAACACACTGCGCAAAATCGAATATCGTACGATTGGAATGACTCAATTACTAAGTATTATCATTAATCATTGCATTCGTGTTACACAATACAAAAAAACGAAATGCCGATTTTCGGGGTGACTTGCCACCCAGCAGAGCTGCACACTGACATGCGACGTGCGACATGCCCCAAGCACATCCGCTACACATTGCGGCGGATCAATCGCATCGTTTGATCAGCATTATGGGATATATATATATATATATATGTGATATATATACAGGTGCAAATGCATTTTGGAGATGGGCATTTTGGAGCTGTCGGAAATTCAAGTGCACATTTCTCATTGATAAAAGTTCAGGGGCACTTCGATATCAATTGAAAGGCCCTATAAATTGTGCAAGTGCCTTGTTCTCACTTTATCAATTTGGACAGGCTGACAGGCGCTGAGAGACTGAGTGAGGAGTGGCTCCTCTCATCCGCTACAGATACGCAGCTATATATATATACATATATATAAAAAATCAATGTAAACATGGAAAAAAAAGTAAGTACATGCAAACAGAGCTGAAAACTGAAATTCGCAAAGCATATATAAGAAGTGAATTAATGAACAACTTCGAGTTGCTCTATATATTACAAGATCCATAAAGAATTCAAATCAACAAATGTAACTTAAACAAATGATTCATGTGGATGATATGCAACATGAATGGAATTAACGTATTTTTTATGGACTTATGTGATTTTCCAGATGATTTATTGAATGTTTTAGATAATGAATTTTACAGTACAATAGATTAATCAATAATCCATTAATTTCAAAACTTTATTATGATTAAACATTCACGTGGATTTATGTGATTTTCAAGATAGGATGTCAAGTGTTTCAAATGGCGAAATCATGATGATAGGAAAGCACCCGCAACACAGTTGGACGTGGCTAAAGCAGAGTCAGCTACCCAAATAGCCTGTCACACATTCCAGGGCATATGCATATACACATATACACACACATATACACACACGCAATAAAAACCAAAGCACAAAATTAAGCGCAAAGCACTTGAAACTTGCATGCTCTCGATATCGGGGCAAATACAAAAAAAAAAAGCAAAAATAAAAAAATGAGGACCCAGGCAACGGGTGACTGCAATAAATTCATCACCTTAATTACAAGTGCAAACAAAAAAAAGAAACACCAACAAAAAGGCAACAAAATACAAAAAGGCAACAAAATAAAAAAAGCCAAACAAAAACAAAAGCGGCACGAGAAAAAACCAAAAATAACAACAAAAAAAAAATGTATAAAAGTTTATATATAATGCTAAAAGCGTGCGCCAGATAAGAAACCTACGAACACTAATGGCAAACCTTGGGCCTTGGAGCCCATTGTAGGCATTGTAGGTGCAACCACCTGTTTTATGGTAAATGGGTGCGACGGGGTTGGGGTGCAGGTGCAGGCAACAACGCAACCCATACACAACATTGGAAAACACGTAACAACGACGACGACGACGACGAAGACGAGAACTGATAAGAGCGTGTCTGCTACACTTGTGTGTCTACTTATGGCACACACACCCACACACCCACACACACACACACACACACACACACACACCTACACACTAACACACACACTTATGCAAGCTGAGCCTCGCACCGAGTTTTCGCTTTGGCCATCTGGCGCTGATAAGCCACAGCCCAAGAGCTGTGCGGGCGTAATGCGTAGCTGCCACCGATAACAGAGAGTGACAGAGACAGCGACAGAGAAAGAGAAAGAGAGGGAGAGACGGTAGGAGAAAGGCAGTACGAGGGATTGGTAGGTGCGACAAAGTAGTCAGCCCATTTGGCAGTGCTTGGGCACTCAGAGTGCACCCGAAATGAAACGATATTGCAGACTTGGCCTATGAATCAAGTCTTATGTCACCTCAGCTCACGCGTTGCCAAACTGATAAGCCCAAAAAGACGGAAAAAGTATTTGTTTATGCGTCGTCATTTTGAGAAATTGCTTTGCACTCAAAGTTGGCCGTTTAGCGGGACGTTGAAGGTGGCCGGGTGGGTGGCACTTGGCCAGGTGCAAGATGAGGAGTTTTATGGCCAAGTGGGCACAGGTGTCAACTCATTTGCCCAAATATATATATACACATATAGAAATTAGTGATATCGCCGTATCTACGGGTGCAAATAAACAGTTTCAGCTACAGCTATATAGAGATACTGGTACAGGTACAGGTACAGGTACAAGTTGAGGTACAAGCATATCGTTTGTTTTGCCTTTGCTAAAAAAAAACATTTGAATTTCTAATCTGTTTTTTATCTGGGTTCGCTAGTTGTTGTTGTTGTTGTTGTTGTTGTTTTTGTTTTTTGTTTTTTGGGTACATTTCTGTCTGCGTCTTCCAAACTGGCTTTTTGAGCGGGGCCGGTTTTGTCAACAGGTGTTTTGCACTAATCGAATACTATTTCGGTTTGTATTTTTTCTGTTTCTGTTTTTTTTTGATAGTTACTCTAATTAATTTATGGCATTTGCCGTTCATTGAAATCTCAATTTCTTGGCGTGGGAGAGCCGGAAGTGTTTGATTTTGATGGATTTGTGCGCGTTTCAAGATGTTTATTTGAGTGTTTTTTTGGATCGAGTTTCTTGAGTAGTTGAATCAATATTCTTACAATTTTGGACTCTTTCCAACAACTTTTATTTTTATTTAAATATTTAATCGACTTATGCGATTTTTAAGATGGTTCTTTGAGAGTGGTATAAATTCTTTAGTTATTTTACAAGTCAAAAAAAATCGCATTTAGATAAACAATATTTTTATAAAAATTCAAATTTACTTTTGTTATTATCACCAGTTTTTTTTCTATATTTACTCGGATATATTTAGATGACGTCATTAGATAATAAACCATTAAAAAATCAAAGCATCAACTGAATATAATCACATAAATATGCAGATAAGATGGTAAAATTTATATATTTTTAGAAAAGAGCTAAAAGTTTAGTAGATGTGCCAAGTAGTGGCTAACAAGTCTAGTATTTTGATGATACCTGGTACGCGGTTTCAATTGGCTGCAATCAAATATCGATTTATCTTATGCCATAAAATTCATAACAGAAAACTTGTCGTCAACCTTACAATAATTTAATAACTATTTATAATATTTATTTATTTATATTAAATACCTTTACAGATCGGAGTGCCAATATTTAAATTTGCATATAATATAGACAAGTATAGGAATAATATAGACTCGGCCAATGATGCTTTTCAGCAATTAAATATATATATTATTTTGTATGTGGAATTTACAGAGATGCTTTCTTCTCCAGCTTCCACTTTTTCACCACTTTTTCACCACTTTTTCACCACCTTTTCACCACGTTCTCACCACTTTTCACCACTTTTTCACCACTTTGCAACCATTTTCAATGTCTACTTAAGAAATAAATAAATTTAATGAACAATTTTGATTATCAGTAAAACTTCACTAAATACACTACAAAAACTTGTCCAAAACTGTTTTTTTTTTCAAGTCCATTGACTATTTGTGAGCGAGAGACATCAATTAAACCGCTTGAACAAGTTAACAACATGCTGTTAACAATTGTTGTTACTTTTAATGTCGCTTGTGTTACAAAATTGTGCATATATTTGTAGTTACATATTAATTTTCGCTCGCTGCGCTGGCAAAATGTTGGAATATAAAAATGGTTATAAAATATAAATAATACAGACAGTTTTAAGGTTTAGCGTTAACACTAATGTGTTAAACACGTCTTGGCCATTACGGCAAGACGTAGACATAGACATAGACATAGACTACACATACCTTATGCGTTATGACAATGCCAAATGGCCAAATGAATTTGTTGTTTGGCTCTTTTTGATGATGATTGTTGTTTTTTTGTTGTTGTTTTTTTATTATATTTTTGGGGAGGGGCGGGGGGAGTTTTTAAGGCAGTTGCTGTTGGCTGTTCGCATTGTTGGATCTTGGCCCATGCGCACACCTGTTGGGCATGCTGTGTTGGCCATGGCCAAAAACGTTGCTCATACACTTTTCTATGCCAGCATTCAAATTTGCGCATTTGTGAGTGTTGTTTTGTTGTTGTTGTTGTTATTGTTTTTTGTGTTATTTGCCGGCAGCTGACAACATTTTTTATATTTTTGCTTTGTGTGTGTGTGTGTGTGTGTGTGAAACGCTGATGATGACATAAAATGGAACAAATGGCCTATGAACGGCACAAATTAGGGCAGTGCAAACAGCAAACCCAATTGGAAATAGCAAAACAAAAGACGCACACACAAAAACACAACATTTGGCGGCTCAACGCCCAACACAACCCCTCTCGCCACACTCCTCCCCTCCCCACCCCGTTAACACCCAGTCATCTGCCTTGTGTGTCTTGTGTTAAATTTATTCAAAACCTCTTGACTCCAGCATACCAGCCAAAAAGCAACCCTCTGTGCCCTGTTCGAAGGGGTGTTTTGTTGCCGCTGAGTGCTTGAGTGCTCGAGTGCTGTGCGTTTCTGCTTGGACACTCCACCCCTTACCCTGCCCCTCTGCCCCTTGTCTTTGACAACTTTGTTCCCTTCTGTTAAGTGTTTTTTTTTGTTGTTTTTTTGCTGGCCTCGTCTGATGTTATTATTACGTTTGTTTGGCCCATTTGTCGCGACGCCGATTGGCGCATAAATTGCCCGGCTATATGAGTTCATAGAAAATCTGCGTCAGCACAATTATATGTGTGCCACGCCCACACCGCAAGGCAGTCCCCTGGCAGCCACCTGCTATTTACACATTTCACATTTGTCATCAGCACACCTGCTGTAGCCTATGATCAATTGTTTGATCCGCATTTTATTTATATTTTTATTTTCTTTCTTATAAAACTAATGGCTTTTGATATTTTCTATTTTTATATGGTTGCTTCACGCAGGTGGCAGATGTTTATCTTGTTCAGCTTTAAATAATCTCGACATATTCCAAATGGCATTTATTTTGGCAGCTGCAAAAGCATTAACTTAATCATCCGATCTGTAATGTCATAGAGAAAATGTGTCATGTAGAGGCAAAGGGTTGCCAGATCGTTGCCATTGGATCAAGTATTCCTTGAGAAGGGGTACAAATTATATTAGACAGTTGGTCAGACTGTGTAACAGGCAGAAGAAAGCATCTCCAACCCGATCGAGTATATATGTATATATTCCTCATGAGTATCACCTGACGAGTTGATTTAGCTAGATTCATCTGGCCATCTGACAGAGACTTTGAATTTGGAATATAAGTTCTCATCAGATCATGATTATTTAATTCTATTGATAACTTATACAGTTATAAATATGTATCTTTTTCAATCGAATATGCACACACCTTGACATAATATTGATCATATGTAAAAGTTTCATCAAAATCGCTTGAGAAACACGAGCGAAAATCGACTATTCACACCAAGAAATAATTGCTTTCATAATCAGTGTGGTTCCCTATCTGCTCTGCAAGAATTAATGTTAATTATATTATCAGAATACTTCCGATTTGGGTGCAAAACTAATCGATTCATTATCTATTCTGTTACAATATTCTTTGCCACATTTATTTGCTGATATTGATAGGGCTAATCAATAACTTGCCACCCAGCAACGGAATAACCATAAAATTAAACTAATTTCCTTAATTAACACAAATTTTATTACTTCCTTTTCCGATATGGCAAAATTTCAATTTATCAAAATTGATTTTAAATATTAATATAAATGTATATACAAAATATTTGTCGGGTGCAAAACTAAATGATTTATAATCAAATTTATTTGCTCAACATTTAAATTCAAATTTGATAAGAATTATGTTGAAATTAGTAAAAAAATGATAAGCAAATTCAAAGAAATTATAAAAAAAATTTGGTTTAACCCAATTTTGTTTGGATTTGTGAGGAATTTTATAAACACTGATATGAAACTACTGATTAATGTCATTTCAGATGCGGCTATGAATCAGCGCAAGTGCAACACTTTACTGTTGAACGCCATTTTGTAGCTGTTAAACTTAATCAGCCGCTTCTCCCCTCCCTGCTGACTACTCACCTGTGCAATAAGCCTTCATAATTGAAGCGTAAATAGGTAAGTAAAGACAAATAGAACTATCTACGTAGCAGACACACATTTGAATTGAGTAATTACGCGGCCCAGTGCACTGGGACCCCCCCAAAGCTGGAATAAATACATATATGTATATATGTATGTGGCACTAGCAATATAGTTGTGTATACTGTGTATGCTGCTTAGCTGATATGCGAGCGGGCAACGGCCGTTCGCTGATAGTGAGCGAGCTGCGAAATCAAGTGCATAACACCTGAGCAAATGGAATGAATGCCTAACAATGCTTTTTTCATTTTTTCATTTTTTTATTTTTTTATTTTTTTATTTTTTCATTTTTTATTAACGATTTCATCGTTGCGCGATCTCTCGTCATTGGCATTTTCGAACAGGTGTCATTGTCACGCCCATTCCATGGCATGCCATAGCCACAGAAGTCGGCCAAACGCCTTCATTTCAGTCAGTTGCACTCGGCATTTTGGCCGAGAGACGACGACGACGACGACGACGCTTATCAGCCAACTGCTTCCGCCGTCGCATTGGGTAAACTACATTTTAGTTGCTGCTTTGGTTCCGTTTTTGATTTTGTTGTTTCTTTTCTCTCACTGATAAAGCGAAGTTGTTTCATTTGTTTGCACTTGGAATTGTGGTATTTATGGTACTACTGTGAGTACTGTGTGCACTCGCTATGTGTTATCTGCTCGATGACGTGCCCGTTTTGCCCCTATCGCTTTGGCTGTTGTCGCTGAGGCTGTCCCTCGGGTTATATTGGCCATTTCTAAAGAGTCGCCCACGTCATCGTCTGTGATTTTTTAGTTTAGGTTTTTAATGCGACTCCACGCACGCACACACACACACACACACATGCAAATGAGTGTGTGTGTGTGTGTGTATGGGCCTCACAATTTTTGCTTAAATGTGGCTCGTAAACTGCACAGATTATGCAGCTGCTGCCGTCGAACATGAAAAACAATTTAGAAACGCCACAAATCAGCGGCTCAATGACCGCGAATGCAATTGCAACAGCTACGGATACAGCTGCACTCGCAAAAATAGTTTGCCACATTTTGTTTAGAAAGTGATTGCAACAAGCAAGCATAACTGAGGCAAGCCGAATATTACACACCCTTGCAGACCGGCGACAGCCTGCTGACCAATTATTGCTGTTAAAGCTACATATTATAGCAATCTGATTCTTCCAATGCTGATATATGAAAAGGTATTATCCATATCGCTTTTAAACTGAGGAACTAGTTTAGCATATTTGTGGCTACAATTGAGAAAATCAATCAGGCATGCCCCAATTTATGCCAAGCTTTTCATTTCTATTGTTAGCAAAAATCTGTCGCATCAAAGCCAAAAGTTCTTCCATTCAATGACTGGATTTTTCTCTTATATGTTATTTGTCAGTTTTGTTTTTTAGTTTTCATTGTGCTTAATATATATGTATATATATTTTGGCTGCCTACAAATTAGCATCATTTTTTGTTAGTGTACAATCGCAACAGCAGCAGCAACTACAACTAAAGATACAGATACAGATACAGAGCGCAATCAATAAGGCGCAATGCATTGCAACAGGTGCAACAGAGACGAGGAGGCAGCAACAGCAGCAGCGGCAGCAAATGATAGGGCATGCTGCAGGTGAAGGGAAACTGGCTGCTGTTGCCTCCTGATGACACCATTCGCCGCAACGAATATGGCCCGCAGCAGTGGGTGGCAACTCTGGCCTGAAAGCTGTCAATGATGTGTTGCAGCTGTGCGCCACATGTTGCTGGCGGTCTGCTGTGGTTGCTGTTGTTGCCGCTTTTTGTTTGGGGCGGTGCCTGCTGCTGCTGCTGTTGCTGCCGTTGCTGTTGTTGTTGTTGTTGGGCGCCCATTAGTGGACAGGCTGCGTGAAATGAGCACAGCAGCTGCAGGTGCGCATTTACCCAAAAAGTTGACAAATTTACAGCTAGCAAGCGATCCGCTCTAAAATGGCCGACAGCAATTCATTCGAGTGCCTTCAGTCCGTCCTGCCCGTCTGTCTGCCCCCGAGATGGCTAACAGCGGACGAATTGATGGACGCTAAATGGCCAACAGATTTATGAGCAACAACGCCTGCAAGCGTAGCAACCATTCAGTTATATTTCTATATAAATATATATATATATTTATGTGTATATTCAACTAGTTTGCTTGGCCGCCTTTCAATGTTACTCATACGCACCTGTGACCGTCGTCTGTCCGCCCGTCTGTCTGTACGTCCGTCTCTGACATTCATTTGCAATATTTTCACGCTGCTTGGGTTGTCACAACAATTGACACTTAAAGTTTTTAAATACATGCCTCAAGTGTGGCTGCCGCTGCTGCCGCTGTTGCTGTGCAATTGGCAACGGCTGCTGTTTGTGGCAACCACTGAAAGACACATCGACAGCAGCTGCGCGCCAAATTAACAAAAATTTGAAATTCGAAATGTGCCCGCCGATGAAGACAAAGTAAAAATTATGTCTCACATTTAAAACCAAAAATTTCTCAAAAATTTCTTGCATTAATTTATGACGTTCATAAAAACTAAAAAAAAAAAATGAAATAAAAATTAAATCACACCCAACCAAGGAACACTCACCAAACTCAAGGTAGGTAGGCCAATAAAATGAATAGAAACATAAAAATAATTTAATAACACTTTAAAAAACAAATGTTAAAAATGTTAATCAACTGTGACCAAGCTAAATATCTGTTTGCTCATTAAAATAACTTAATTATAAATATTGTTAACCATGAAATACATCCACTATTTCAAAAATTAAAATTCTTAATCTTATGAAATTAAATACACATTTGGGGAGTAGATATCTTATATAGCTGATAGTGGGTGATATTTGGTAAAGGTCAAAATTTATGACAGCTATGCAATAAATTTTTTAATATTCATCTGCAGTGTGGAAAATATTTCATTCGAAAAGGTCAAAAGAATTAAGATGCGAAACATATGAAATTAATTAAACAAAGCCTCAACTTAAATATTTTTAATGAGCTATAAATAAGCAAGTTAGAAGCAACTCGCCTATGAGATGCCCTATCAACTGCACTTGATGTACATATATTCCTGATCAGGGATATATACAACTTATCAGGTCGGAGATGCTTTCTGCTGGCTGTTGCATATTCTTGCTCAAATTCGTTTTACCCCTTTATTCATTTTCAATGATAGGGTATATACATGGTAACAAATATTAAAAAGCCATTGTAGTTTAGTTAAGATTTTAAAAAAAATATATATTCAAATGTTATCATAGGTAAAAAACACATTTTTTATTTCTTTTTATGCTTAATCATTGAATAGTTTTTCACAACTCAATTTTGGGTTTTTACTCATCATAAAAATAAATAATTCGATTTTTAACAATCGATTTTGACAGCTATATAAAATGTGTTGAGGAATGTTCATTTGCTGCTAGTAATTGTAAATGTTTTGTCAATTGGCAACTCAATTAGTTGGGAATTCTTGACACTTATTGATGAATGTGGCTGCAAATTGGGGGGAGTAATGAAATGTGGAAAAGTGTTGCCATGCAATTATGGAATTAAAAGTATTAGATGGATAATTTGATAAAAATTGCTGCAATATTTAAAATTACCTTTCATTTTCGCAGCGCAAACAATGGGACCTTTACATGCATTTGGCTAATAGCAGCTGCTCTCTCTTCCACCAGTTCCAATTTCCTGGCAATTTTCGTGCTGCAGTTTTGCCAGTAGCCAGCTGCACAGACAACATTAACAACAACAACAACAACAACAACAGCAGCGGCAACGAACATTTTGCCACTTTAACGTTTGAATTAAACGCCAACATTAATTAACTTGCAATTTAGCATAAATACATCATCGCTCAAACGTGGAACGTGCAACCTGGAGTTGCAATTGGAGTTTGGCCGCCTGGCATTTCACTTCAGTTCGGTTGGGAAAACTCGTCGCTGCCAATTGGAAAACTGCTCCAGTTTAAGCCGGTGCACGTTTTCGACAGTCAGCAGCAGGTAGCCAACAACAAGCCAACCTGGCCACCTGTTGCCGGCTGCATTGGCAATACTTTGGCTTTTGGTTAGTCAGCCGCTGGGAAATACCAGTTAACTGGGCGCAAGTCGTTGCTGCTTGCAACACTCGAAGAAAAAATGCATTTTGAGTTTGGATTTCGTTAATATGCATCTGCTGGTCAAACTCCCTCGACTAGAGCATGCTTACTTCATATTTTTCTCAGTGTAGTTGGTGTTGTTGGTTGCTGGTTGAAGTGTTGCGCAGACGCCGTGGGCCGTCGCCTCGCCGCCTCGTCGCCAGTTTGTTACAGTTACAACTCGGCCAGTGGCCTCATGTTGCACTGTTGCGGTTGCAGGCAGAGTTGCATGCAGATTGGCTGAGATAAGAGCATGCTAGCAACTAGCAGCCAGCAGCTAGCAGCACACTTGCAATCGACTGCTTACAACGGCTTAGTCTACAGTCTTTAGTCCATACTCGAGTCGCAGTCTATTGGCAGCTTTGCATCTGCATCTGCATCTGCATGCACATCTAATGGCCTTTCCTTTTGACGTCTAATTGCGGGGCGTTGTTTTTCAGTTTTTCAGCTTTTCAGTTTTTGTTGTTGTTATTTTTACATAGTTGTTTCTGTTGTTTTTTGCTGCAGCTTTGGCTGCAATTTGTCTAAATGACACTAACTAATTGTAAGACTAACGCCCCACAAATGGCTGAGAGCACCGAGGGAGCGAAGAAGACAATGGCATCGCACACTTTCACCCATGTGAAATGCCATTCTGCTGGGCAGGTGCTGGACACAGTGGGGCACCAAAGAGAAAGGTGCATCTTTCGCTGCATTGTGCAATTATGCGTGACCAGTTCTCACGAGCAACATCAAAACTGGCTTAGATGCATGCAGAGCCCTTAGGGAATGGGTTTGAATATTGATTTGGGAAAGTAATATGTTAATGCCCCAAATGTGGGATGTTCAAACTGCATTCATAAATCATCCACTTGAACTCTTACCAAAGTGAATATTATATTGAAAAGGCAAATCATGCAACTAAATTTGCTAAAATGTTGCAGTTAAGCACGAATACGAATACGTGTCTAACTATTGGCTTTTGGAATCCTTTTAGGGTTTCTCTACAATCTTCACTTTTACTTACTTCAAGTTCCATAAACTGTTGTAATCTAACCTTAGTTAAGCTAACCTTTCCTAACTTCATTCAACTTAACCTTTCAGTCAGCTGCAAGCGAAAATTGTTTTGCTTTATAAACAATTTAATTTGATTTTCGTTCCATATGTTTTCGTCACTTCATTAAAATTTCGTATACTCCATTATAGCTACAAACCGATGAATATTACGAAATACAAAATTACTTTATTGCATGCCTCCATTTTCATGAATCTTCATTTTGTATCTTCAAAAGAACGCATAAAACATTTCGCACATGTTTCGAAGAAACAACATTTTCAAAGGATGGCGCCAGAAAAGCGCTTAATGCGTTTAATAGTTTGAATAATGATATTCACTTATTTTGTTGATTGAAGCAGATGTAATTATTGTTATTATTATTGTTGCAGCCAATGTTGTTGTTGTGGTTGTTGTTGTTGTGGTTGTTGTTGTTGGAGGCACTGCAGGTGTACTGTGGCGAATTTTTATAACATTTTGCTTATTAAATTTGTATGCATTGCCGTTATGCAGATGGACGTCCCCAACCCCCCAACTACCCCCCAACCCGCCAGCCAGACTCCTACACCCCACGAGCTGAGTGAATGAATGCATTTGTTTATAAACAAGCGAATTGTGCAATAAAAACGCAAAGGAATGAAATGAAATTTATGATCAAGCTGAGATAGCAAATGGCGCGCTTTAGTGCCAGAGAAAAGCGATAAAAGCGCCCCGACTAAAACTAATTAGAAAATGGCAAGAAAATTGCACCTGTTTTCATACGCGAACAAAGTCGAGTCGAGACGAGGCGCTGATTGAATATGCGAATGTGAATGCGAATGCGAATGCGAATGCGAATCCGAATGTAAATGTGACTGCGAATGTGAATGTGAATGTGAATGTGAGTACTCGACTGTTGTATGAATGAAATATGCACCATGAACATATAAATGCTGTGGGGTGCATAATAGACTCAGTCCGGATGAGGGGAGGTCTAAATGGGGGCAATGGCAAGGGGTTGGCTGGGTGGAGGGGAGGCAGCTCTATGAATTCATTATGCAGCCAGTCAGCAAGCAACACCTGCCAGCCAGCCAGCCAGCCAGGCAGCCAACAAGCCAGCTTGCCAGCTAGCAAGCTAGTCAGTTAGGCAGCTATCAACATGGCCCACAGCAACAGCAACATTTGCCCAGCAGCAACTGCAACAGCAACATTGCAGCTGCAGCATGCAAACCGACAACAACAACAACAACAACTGCTGCACTTGTAATTCATTTGATCAAACGAATGGTTAAATAGGTTTATGGGCAGAGCGGGGGGTTATTATGGGGCAAGCAGCTTGGAAAGTTGGCCAGCAATCTGAAGATGCTCCTCTCTGTTGCTGTTGCAGTTGCTGTTGCTGTTGCTGTTGCTGTTGTTACCAAAGCGTTTTGTCAGAAATTATGTTTATTTATTGGCAAGTGGCTCGACTGAGTGCTCTCTGCTGCTTGGCTATTGTCTTGTTTACCTTTTTAGCCACAGATAACACACAATGTTGCAATTGTTTGACTACACACACACACACACACACACAGCGAACACAAAGTTGCCCAGCAGTGAAAGATTTACAATAAGCTGGGCAAATGTTTTTAACTCCATTACAAATATGGCACCGCTTGCCGAGTAGTGCTCGTAATTTGTACAGAATATCTCTTAGGGTTGGCAACAGTGTATTTCGCAATGGATAAATTGTTAACAAGCTAAACAAATGATAAGATACGATGCTCAAACAGTTAACACTTCTGCAGCTGAGAGCTGATGAAAGTTTTCTTTTCAGATTGATTCTTATAAATGAATCCATTTGTGGATCTCTTTCTCTTTCCCTACTCTTCAGCTGCAGCTTAAAGGTCATTCGGGCCTTATGGAACGATTTGTCTGGCTGCTTAGAGTGAATCCCTAGCAATAATAAACAGACAAACACAGACGAGAGATGGAAGAGGGAGAGGATGCCAAAGTCAAATAGGCGCAGACAAACAGTCAAACATAATAAACTGTCAACAGACACAAACAGAAGCCGCAAAACAATTTTTTTACAATCAAAATAGACACGCGACGACTCTGGCAATTTGGCCTCCGAATCGAACCGAACCGAACCGAACCGAACCGTACCGAATCAAAACCGAACCGCTCCGAACCGTTTTCGAAACTGAGGCCAAATGACAAATGAGCCGTTTTAGAGACAAGAGCAGCGCTCTTTTGGTGTTGACGTTCAACGTGAAGTGAAATTCCAATTGGAAATTAAGCTAAAGATGCATGTTTGTCTATTTTGGACTTTGAATGTTTTATTTTTTTTTTCCATTTGCAACATTTGTTGCCATTAATCATCCGCCAGCTGTGCTGCCACATTTTGGGAGAAATGCTGCAGCATCAAAAAGCAAAAAGAAGAAGAGAAAAAAAAAAAAATAAATAAAAATCAATTAAGTTTAACTAACAAGAAAAAATAAAACAAAAAGACACACAGACACGCACCTATACAGTTGCAATTGAGTTGTCAATCAGACGCTGATTTTTGTCGCCGTTTGCCGTCAATCAGCAATGGCAACAACATCAACAACATCAACAACGGCAACAATTGCAAGCGGCCATCAATTATTTGTATGAATGTTGTGTTGTTTCTTTGTTGCACGTGCGTCGCAGCGACTGCCGCATTGCATGTTGCCGGCTCATTAGTTTGGCTTTTATTTTTGGAAAAGCCAACGCGACGCATTTGCCGGCCGACTGTCTGTGCCTCAAAAAAATCAGTTGCTGTTGTTGCTGTTGTTGCTTTTGTTGCTGTTGTCGTTGCAGTTGTCGATCGTTAGTTGCCAGCGCTGTCGTCTGTTGCTGCCACTGCCACTGCTGCTGCTGCTGCTGCTGCTGCTGCTGCCACTGCTGCTGCCACTGCTGATCGTCGATCGTCGTGTGTTGCACCAAAAATTATTAATAGACCTTTGTCTGGTGTTGTTTTTGTTGCTGCTGTTGGCAAATGCCAAACGCTGCAATTGTTGCTGTCATTGTTCTGTTACACTTGCAATCGCTTCATTTATTATCGTCGCGACTCCCCCCACTTGCATCTCTCCTCGTACCCGTGCAGAGTCCATCATTCAGCTCTCAGTCTGTTAGTCTGTAAGTCAGTCAGTTGTCGCGGTCGTTGGCTCAGTCACAGTGTCTCCCAATTGCAAACGCCACACAGCCATAGCCATAGCCATAGCCATTGCTATCGTGAGTGCGCCAAGACAGACACCTAAATTTAATGCGACAACCGTCAACCAGCTGCATTCAATTATTTAGTCGCAAATCGTCATCATCATCAACATCGTCAACATCATCAACATCATCACATCACATTGCTATGAGTATATATTACACTCGATTTCACTGTGCCTGTGTGTGTGTCTCTGTGTGTGTGCTGTGTGTTGGTTGGTTTGTTTGTGTTTTTGTCTAGCCGTCGAAGCAGACAATAAAACATCATTAAAAAAAATCAGAGGCGTTGTAACATGCTCTGCAAATATTTTAATTGTTTTTCAGTTTCAATTTATTTTGCGCTAAATATGTGTGATTTTCTTATGGTTTGATATTAGGTGTTGATGTTTTCATGATGCAGATGCGACCTTAAGGATCTTATATATAAACTTTGATGCAGTATTTTCCAGAATTATTTAGGCATTGATCGCAATAGAAAGCTTGAAGAATCTGTAGTTTTGAAGGGTTTTCCTAGCTACTCTGAATTAGACTTGATAATTATTTTTTTATGTCAATTTATATTTATTGTTTTACTTCACCAAACTTGAGTATATATATAAAGTTTCTGTTTTTTCTTTGATGGGCTCTCTAGAATTTAATTTTAAATTATATCTTTTTTTCCCGATAGATAAACATTACTTGTAGCCAAACATTAAGTTACGCATTCTACAAATACAAATATACAACTCCAACTAATGCATTTTTTATCTTGTATATTTCAGGCTTTATTTCGAGTTAATCATAAAACAGAATGTAGAAAACCTCTTAGGCAAAACTATAAGCAAATATTCATCAAGCAATTGTGAGCTAACAACAAACTCATTATGAGTAAACAAGAATCGAAGCACACACAAAGAATGTGCCTTAAGCCATTCATTAAAATATATTTCATTCAAGACTTTGCACGAAAATCAATCAAAACTCAAACAAAAAATCATTCATTATGAATCAAGCCAAACCACGCCCACTTAGATCCCCTCAACAGCGAGCAGTTTCTTTCATATGGGGCAAGCGAGGCAGAGAAGGGTGCCCTGAGGCAAAAACCTTAGCACACCTGTGCGACTTGTCTGTCGGCATCTGTATGCATGTATATTATTTTTTAATTAAATACCAAGTCAGTTGACGAACGAAATGAAATTTACATTGCGGCAGGCAATCAATCAACATTGAAATTATCATAACCAAAGTGCTAAAGCCGCAAAATAAGACAGAAGAAAAATAAAAAAAAAAAAAACAGGCGAAAGCCGAGAGAGAAAACTAATCCATCAGGCACAAAATGCTCATTTGCATAGCATTAGAGAGAGGGGTGAGGCATGAGGAGGTAAGCAGGGTGACCAGTAAAATAAAATACATATAATGAAATAAAATGAAACCTTATGTTCGGTACAAATTTTTGAGACATACGGATAGAGAATGAGAATGTGTTAGAAAGTCGAACTATATAATGGAACATATGGATGCCATGTCGAATGATGTTGTTGGGCAGCTGTTGTTGTTGTTGTTGTTGCTGTTGTTGAAATGCAGGGATATTCAGGACATTCGGGAGGACATTGAAGTGCATTTTGTGGCATGTGTCGTTTAATTATGCTAAAAGCTAACAACAAAACACAAGTCAAACAAATGGCTTGCAAGGCAACAACAACAACTGCTGTTGTTTTTGGGATGGTCATTGATACACCCTGAAGAGGGTGCAAAGCACAACAACAACAACCCCTTTGCCTATATCTAGAGCAGAAAGTAGACGTGCCCTTTGGGAAATTCATTCGGACAGCTGACTGACAGACAACTGTTCAAATGTGCCCACTGACGCGTTTATCAGCCCATTTCACAGTGCAACAACAACGAAAATAAACAACCCAGTCAGTTAACAAAAAAATTACTCTTCTTTGCTAATATGCTGCATAAATACCAAGATGATGACGATGACGATGACGATGAGTGACCAATGGTCGCGCGATGGCCTCACCAATGCTCATGTGCGAGAGATCTTTATCAACACGTCATGCTTAAGTCTTCATTAGCGACGTCTTCAAGTGGCCGACACAGAGTCAGAGGCAGCCACAGCCATAGCCACAGCCATAGCCAAACTGCAGCAGACAAAGCCAGGCCAAGCCAGGCACTTTTAGCCAACATAATGATCATCAACATGCAGCTTAAGCGAAAATTGCCCAGACGCGCGCTAACGTGTCTAACTGCCAAACAGCACGCCGACTTCCAAACCAAGTCCAAGTCGTAGTCATAGTCATAGTCATAGTCATACTCATAGTTGGAGTCGTCGTCGAGCTCTCTCAATGACAGTGTACACCTAGAAGGCACTGTGGTGCTAAACACTGCAAAATATGATGACAGACAAGCATATTTTCTTGCCAGCTTCGGTAAGACACCCCTTTTTATGTAAGCCACTTGAGGCTAATTGGAAATCTTTGGCGAAATTGTGTGAACAACTTTTAAATTGCAATTAAAGCAGTTTTTTCACTTTTGTTTCTTATTTGTATAGTCTTATTTATGTGATCCGTAAACTACTTTTAATAGATTGAAAAATATTTTATGGCATACTTCTACTATACTACTAATATACTTCTTTCTGCCTCTATTTGTCTCTTTGAGATTATAAATCTACGATCGCTTGATCTGCTCAATTCAAATACTAAACTAATTTATCTGCTCAATTCAAATACTAAACTAATTTATCTACTAAATTTAAATACTAAACTAATTTATCTCGATTATCTCAGTAGACACTTGTTAAATGCCTAAGACTGCAAATCGATTGAAGGAGTCTAACTTAGATATTATTTTTCGTATCAAAAATACCATATAATAGCAGTTATGTTATAGGGCATTTGAAGTAACTTTACATAGCATAATATAACATATTTTATTTATAATATATTCAAGTTTACTTTTACTATTCTACTACTATTTAGTTTTTAAGTATACGCTGCTCAAATCCGTTTAGATTCAGCAGCTGCCTGGTCACTGTGCGCTTAGACAAGCGCCTCGTTCGCTGTCTGGCTTGACTACCGGTATTAGCTGCTCCAGCTCCAACTCCAACTCCAGCTGTAGCCTATGTTCCAGCTAAACACATCCATATCCACATTCACATGCATAGTCTGGGCTAAAAACGTTTTTCTTTTTTTTTTTGGCCAGCCTGCGCACGCGAAAATGCAGGCACATTTCCCGCTGTGTGGCGTGGCCAAGACGCCGCAGTTGGCTAGCTGAGCGGAGAGCTAAGAGCTGAGTCGTGGTGAGTCTCGTCGAGCCGTTGCCTTCATGTTTTTCACGCTGTTGTTGCATATTTCACACACAGCTTGCGGCAACACCTCGTGCAGCAACAGGACCCCCAGCCCCTTTTGGCTGACTGACTTGGCTAGAAAATTAGTGCAAAATAGGCAACGTTTGCGGTCTCTCTGTGTGTGTGTGTGTGTGTGTGTGTATTGGTGTGCATAAATTTGTGTGCATGATCGGCAGCAATAATTTTATTTGTTTACGATTATGTTCGCTGCCCAAACACAGGCGAACAAGCGATCTCAGTCGCGTCACTCATACGCCCCGACGACAGCAGCAGCAGCAGCAACAGCGGCAACAGCGGCAGCCACAGCCACAGCAGCAGCAACGATCCACAGACTTTGTGGCAACCGTGTCCAGCTGGCCAAATGGATTCGGGCCAACAGCAGAGTCGACTTCTTGGCTTGCTGCTGCTGTTGGCAGGCGCCTGCTTTGCTCCGCTCGCTCCTTCAATTCATGTGAAAATTGCTATAAATTTGCAGCAGCAAGTTTTTCTTCTATTTTTTTTGTAGCTGTGTTTTATTTTGCTTTGTTGGTCTAGGGATTTATTGTTTATTGAAATTGCCACAAAACGGTGCAAAATAATGAGAAAATCGCTGCAGTTGGACAGTTTTATGTTTTCATTTCAAAACTTGTTTGCATTTTGTAGCAATTTGAGTCATGTAACCGTAGACGTCATTAAATCCAAGCCTTACCATTTAAATCTCGGTTTTCCAATCTCTCTTCCTCTCTCTCTCTATCTTTGTGGCACGTGTGGCTCTTTTGTTTGTCATTGAGTGCTTCTTCTCCCTTGGCTTGTTAATTTTTATGTTTTTGTGCTTGTGTCTAAAAGCAGAAATCACATCTAATCAAGATTGATAGCGCGTAACGCATTTATGTCTGACTTTCGACACCGTCGACAGTTCTTGCAACCCCCAACAAATGTCTGAAGCGAGTTCCACCCCCAAAATAGAAATGGTATTTGCTTGCCACATTTGCGCATTTGTTGGTCAAATGTTTACGCCGCAAGTTCCACAAGGGCGACATCAACAACAGACCAAAAACCAAAAACCAAAAACCAAAACTCAAACTCAAAGCCCACATGAGCCATTAGCGACGGCTGCGTTGATTAAGTTATCAAATGCAATTTCCTCCTTTTACCAGACTCTATTAAATGCTCATTGCAAAATATTACGTAGAATTTTATTTTTGTTCTTGATGAAATTCAGGTTTAGAACCTTACTAAAACTTATTTCCAAAGAACTTTCCCATTTTGAAGTTCTTTTCAAACACCCTTTCAAAAAATTCGTGCACTTTCTCAGCTCCTCATTTGGTGCAATGTGTTCGAAGGTCCTTGTAAAATAATAATTAGTAAAGCACTTGAGCACAGCTGCCAGTTGGTCATTGAACAACTGTCGAAGCGACTTTTAATACACATACATATATCTACATATATGTACATATATTCCACTGTCAATTTGAACAGATTTCTCATTTGAATGGCAAATATTTGCGCTGAGACAAATAATGCATTAAGAAACGTTGTCGAAATTATAAAACAAATGTCCGAAAACAGTATATTTGGCTTTTGGTTTTTATTTGCTTTTCGGATTTTCACAACATTTGCCAATAATTCGCACGTAAGTCTGTGCACATTTTTTGCTTTTTTTTGTCCGTATTACATTCTTGGAGGGTTGAAAAAATAAACGAGCAGAACTCAAAAGTTGAGAGACTATGAGATATCCTGGTAAATATTTTCAAAAGAATTCTAAATAAATATTTAAATATTACAAGCAACACAAAGCAGCAACTATTAAGAATGAATAATTGTGTGCATAGTTGCAAGTTGGTATATGCCAAAAAAAAAGTGTTGCATAATTCCAAAAAAATGTAATCTATTTTTAAGTGAACTTCCAGAATTTTCTCTGTGCTCTCTACACTTTAGTAACATTTAATTTATTTAGCCAAAACCTTTAAATTTTTAAGTTTTACTATAAGACTTACACAAGCTGAACACAGCCCAATTATAAGCTAAAAACAGGGTATCGAAACAATAGTGCAACTGCTTGAGTGTGAGTGTTTTGGGTGCGTGACTGAGTGCGTATATGAGTGGGCATTAGAGGTGCCATCAATCGATTACGTTGCCAACTAAGTTCGAACAACCCTCGAGTTTTGTGGTGCTGCTTCGGCTGCGGCTTCGGCTTCTGCTGATGGAAATTGCCCAATGACACGAAATCTGTGCAATTAACTTAATTAAAATGGAATAACAAGTGTTCAGCAATCGAAAAATGTTTGCTTCTAAGCCTGGTAGTACCTTCCCTAACCAGTTACCAACTTGTTTGCCTTTGTGCTCGACCAAATGTCAACCTTTTTTTTCCATTTCGTTCTACTCGAATGTTTGTCGAGTTGTGTTTGCTTTGCGTATGAGATAATAAAGTATTTTAATTTGTACATGCACTAAAACTGAAATTGTTTGACAAATATGCGCAAGTTTATTTGGTCTGTTTGATTTGACTGACTAATTAAAAATGCGGGGCCTTGAGCATATACATAGTGGAAACTCAACAATATTTATTGTGGTTGCTGGTTGTGTAATTGAAATGTTATACATCCAACTTGTATGGCGAATAAATGTGAAGATGTGCGCTTCAAGCTGCTAGTCAATAAGTAGATAAATCAGTTGTCAAGTCATTAGTAGAAAATCAATTAGCAATGAATTACTAGTAGTTCTATAAATATCAATTATCTTATTCATATTTTTTCGAAATGTAGTCATTTGTTTAAAGATATAAGCAATACAAGTACTCGTATTATCTTAGTTAATTTGTAGACATTTTTGCATATTCTTGCAACAAAAATGTACATTTTCTGTAGAAACAAAAGTCGAATTCCTTTACTCAGCATTGCTTTCAACCTTTTCCGCTCTCTAAAAATGTGCTAAATTGCTCTCTGAATGAATACCTATGTACTGACATTTTCATTTGTGCTATTCATCGCATTTTCTTCAGCCCCCTCCACCCTCCCTTTGCAAAATGTGTGGAGCAGCACGAATTCATGCAGCTGCAAAAGTCAATATGCGTGGCATGTTATTTACCCGCTCAGATTTCAATGGCTAACAAATAGCTTTAAGGCTTGCAAAATCGGCCACAGATACCCCAAGCGAACAAGCCAACTTTAATGGAACTGAACCTAAACTGAACTGGGAATCAACAAACCGAAACCGTGGCAGCAACTCAAACTTCCTGTTTTCTTCCCACAGCTAAAAGCTTTCAAAGCAAATTTATTACGCCAACCGCCACCCGGCACCCGCCACCCGAAAACCCCCTCCCCGGTTTAGGGGAGCAACAACAAGAATTCTAATAAATGTCAGACGCTCCCCAAAAGCAAATTCCTTTTGATGAACTCGAAATTGTGCACGTGCAAAGCCCAAAGCATATATACGTATACACATATATGTATGTATGTATATATATATGTATCCTTGCCAGGACACGCCACAGGGCTGACTGAAACTACCCCCACAAAATGTCGGAGAGTTAACGAGTTCAAATGTATTCATGAGCTGGCTCTTACCAGCAGGCGTGGGTGGGGATTTGGGTTGGGGGTTGGGATTGGGTTTGGGTTTGGGTTTGGGGAGGTTAGAGCACTTGGTGGAGGGGTTGGCCGCATTATACGGCTTCCTGTCAGCTGTTTTTTGCTTTGTCCTTGGTGGTTGGCCAGCTGCCTCTGACTTATTGCCTTGCATTCCATTTCGACATGCGGTCGCTTTGGGTTGCCAGACTTTAACAGTTGTTGCTGTGTGACGAATCTTTTTATGTTGTGCAATTTGCAGGTGTTCAAATGCGCATCTGTAGATATTTTATAGATGTATCTATGTATCTATGTGTCTGTCTGTCTGTCTGTGTTTGTTGTGTGAAAAGTGCGTGGGCATTGATCCAAAAACAAACATTTCACAGCGAATGAGGTGATAACAGCAGCAAACAGACAAAATAGACAGTGGAATAACGCAAGTGTTAAGTATCTGCTGTCCAATGATGTTGTGCAGAACTCTTCGAGAACCCACAGATGCCCCCTGATCGGCGATCAGTTGAGCGAACTATATAAAATCAAATATTTCCACATTGATTTTCCGCTGTATTGAGAATATCAGCGGCAGCTCATTAAATGCCCTAACAAAAAATTATAAAAAAACATTCGCAAAATAATCGTTTTCCCGAAAGAAGAGCGCGAGTCCTAAACCAGTTGAAATTCATGTTTGAAGCAAGTGTTTTGTAATATTCTCTCAGTTAAGTCTGGCAGGTAAAGTTGCCTCTTGCTTTTTCCCTTCAGCTGTCTCTCTCACACAACTGCTGTATCTTGTGGATACATCAATTATCAATGTGGTAAATTTAGTGGGCAGTTTGCTGCCGCAACAAATCGGCTTCATTAGGCGCACAAATCGCGCACTTATTGCCCGTTCCACGTACACACACACATACATTTATTATTATGTGAATTTATGCGAATTTATTATGTGCACCCAAAATGTGAGTGCAAATTGTAAATATGCCATTCAGTACAGTAGTTAAACGCTATGCGAGCCATGTTAGCACCGGGACTGCCCGCTGTGCTTGACGATCGTGCCACTGAAAATAGTCGTTACAAGTACGTCATGTGTGTGTGTGTGTGGTGTGTGTGTGTTGTGTGTGGTGTGTGTGTTATTTTATGTGTTAGGTGGCCCGTCAGCAGCAGCAGCAGCAGCAGCAGCTAAGGTGTTAAGTGTTAAGTGTAGCGAATCGGCCGCTGCGCAACTGGGCTTTAATGAAGCGGCCATAAGCACTAAGACTGCCATAGCCAAAGATTCGCTTAGCTGCACGAATAGATGACGGCAGAAGTGCCTGCAGTCTGCTTAAATACATAAATTAAACTAGTCTGCTTCCTCTTTTTTTTTACAACATAATTCAATATGCGTTGTTCCACATTTTATTAGCACTTTTCATGCTTACAAAATATTACACATCAGCTTTGCTAATTGCTGTACTAGTTAAGCTGTTAGCTTAGTGGATGCATAATGATATGAAGCTTACAATCATTATGATTATTAAATTCAATTAAAAAAGTATTTTTTATTTGTTCAGTTATCAGTGCGAATATACTTTTATGGTGTATTTATACTCATAATCAGGCCTATTCAAGTTGGTTTCTTTTTTATTGTGGTTATCAACATTTGGACCTGTTTCTTAGCTTTGATTAACTTAATCATCTTCAGATTAGTGTTAATTTTAATCACTTTCAACTAGAGAATTCCACTTAAATTAAGTTCTTGAGAATAAAAAAGTTTGTCCGTATTATCTCGTAGCTCACCTGCTTTGGGCATCTGCTCTTTGTCCGGTACCCGTCCAACATGAATGGAGCCCATTCATGTGTGCTGCCAATCAAAGTTTGGCCCAAAGAAAGGTGATTCTGTTGTTCTTTTTTTGTTGAGTGTTTTTTTTTTTTTGTGGATATTTCACTTTATTTATCTGGTGCATAAATAAAATATTTTTGTACATTTTGGTCAGCTGTTTCCCATCAGCGGCGCCTGCTAACCAAGAAGCCACAGCCAAACAGATCTCGAGATCTCGAGAAACCGTCGGTGGTCCGCACAAGAGTTCTGTTGAAGGGGGGAGGTGCGCACTGCCTTTGGGCGGTGGGCTTGTCTATAGATTGTATCACCTCAAGTTTGTGGCCGGATTTCTCGTGGCAGTGGCATAAAAAATAGCTAATGTTGCATTAAATTCAAATGAAATCAACTGGTAAGTGGTTTTCAGTGAGCTATTTAATTTTCCAACACCAAGGAAAAGCTGGGCAAATAATTACCAAATTGTATATGCATAAATATTCATGATAAATATTTGGCTCTTTTCACAAAATCAAACTGACTGATCTATCGGCAAATATTTATTTACACATCTATATATTTTATTTACTGATTCCTATGAATCGAATAGTGATCGTTAAATAAAATTGATCGCATTTTCAATGTTTCAATTCCATTCATGTTTATGCAGCTGTCAAAAGATGATTTTCCGAAAATCGCTAGAGAATATGGAAAATAATAATAAATAAATAGAGAAAAGTAAAATTTAAAGTATTTAAACTGATTTTTGGCAAGGTCTTTCTGAGAATGTGAATAGATTTGGGTCAATCATTTTACGGGTATAGATTTCTGCTGCAAATACAGTGGCAGGCAAAAGTTAAGCACCTTGATTTCAAGACAATATGTTTAAAAAGCAAAAATAGGTTTTTAGCTCACATTCTTCAATTTATTATAATATAATTATGCGAAGCCTTGAAGCTGATTGTATTCAGAATTTAGATTTTTGAAAGTCTGCGCTCTGAGGTCAGGGTTCACAATGCTAGTCAGTCAGTCAGTCAGTCAGTCAGTCAGCCAAAAAGTAAGAGGTAAAAGGTTATGGTTAAATAACTCAAAGAGTTCACAACAAGTTGGGCTTCGGATATATCCGTCAATTCATGTGTTGTTTGTCAAATTCGGTTGTCTGCCATTTGTGTGCCGTTCAGATGCGAGTTGTCATCACGAAGTATTTGACGAATGCCTCGAAAGACACAACGACAAGAGCGACACATGTTGCCTGCCTGTTTGCGGCCATGTTGCAACACACAAAATTCTAACAAGCAAATAATTCTCCATTCTCTTATTCGATGTAGGAACCCACAGAGATATATTTATTGCAGACATGCCACGGCGACGAAAGGCTTCTTAAAATCAAACGCCAGAAGGGGGGAAGTTGGAGTAGGAGTTGAGGTTGAAGTTGAAGTTGAAGTTGGAGCTGGAGGCGTGCCACAAAAGCAGCTGGCTGTTGCAAGGGGTGTGTGTGTTTGCACTTGGAATATAATAGAGATCCGGTCAAGTTCGAGCATTACAGACAAAAAAAACGAAATTCTTATTAAATTCCATAATTTGAGACGGTTGCTGTAGAAAAACGCTTCAAACGAGTGCTTTGTACTTGCTTTAAGAATTTTTCGAGCATAATTTATGAAAATTTGAATATTTTCAGAATAAAACGTTAGAAATTCAATTCCTTCTTTTCTCTGAGTGTTGTGTGTGTGTTGTCTGTATGTAAATGTACACGAGCGATTGACTGTCGTGAAGCTTCGTTTAAATGCACTTTTAATTAATTATGCGACGCGCGTGCCACATGCAACATCAGCAGCAGGCAGCATTCAGCACTCGGCAGTCACAAGCAAGCAGCGAGTCATAAAAATGCAGCAAGAAATTTTCAAATTTGTAAAACGCACAGCATTCCCAAATGCATGCCGCCACAGTCAAACCGTGCCTCATCCGTAATGTTGTCATATGTGTGTACCCCAACTACCCGCTACCCCTGCTCCCACCCCTAGCCTTGTCCGCGCCACGCATGTGTTAATCTGCGTGGAGCACAATTAATTTTCTGCAAATGCTTGGAGACGCATTTTTGGACTAACAATGAGACAGGCGGCAACGGACGGGAAGCAAGTTGTGCCCCTTGGGTCCAGGCAGCAGCAGCAGCGGCAGGCAATGTCTGGCCCGAGGTTTATGTTTTATTAATTGCGGAGCGGATCGGAGCACGGAGATGGACTTGCCGCATGGGGAGGCGCTGCCTGGCGGCCTGGCTAATTACTAAAAAATTGGCAGTTGTCGTTGATTTTATGCTAAATTATTTGTCAGAGATGAAGATGCCAATGCGTGACACTGCCGCAGCTGCCGCAGCTGCTGCTTGTTGCAAGTGCTACACTCCCCCCCACTCGGCAGCGCCATGCCTGCCATGCACTGTGAGCAGCGACAGATTTATGGCAGCCATTTGAATTTTTATGAATATCTGAATGCAGATTTGCTGTGACATTTACATTGGGAGCTGATTCAGTAGCAACAACTGAACCCAGACAGACATCGAAATAAATAGTTGGGGCATAGTTAATGTTGGCTTTAATGGTCCGCTGCTTAAGTGTTAACCGTTCCGACTGCCAACCGTAAACAAATTGTATTGAATTACTTGATTTGCAGCGCTTTTTATTGCTCACCATATTTTATCTGACTCAAATAGCATACCCTAATGCTAATTCAATAGGGAAATTACAAGTATTTATTGGGTTACGGTTGAGGTATTTAAAACCTCTTGATATACTTAAGCGTATGTGTTACGCTATATCCATATTTTGATTTACGGCTTACAGGTTTAACTCCCATACTTTCTTTATCTACAGACTATTCCTAAGTTATACTACACTTTATGTAAATGGTACTTGTAACTTTTTGTAGATCTTAACTGTGTAGCTGAGTGTTCTTCAAGGCATCGTTAAAGTGTCGGTGTCAATTCATAGAACTCCAAACAAAAGCTACGTCTTTTAGAACTAAGTCTCTTACCACCACAAAAGCTACGTCTTCTGGCGACATTAAACGCTGCTTTCGGCCAATTTATAGAGAAGCTAAAAGTCTTTGAACCCGGGCTATAAAAAGGGCTTGTCACTGGGCCCACACATGGCACATGTAATTAAAAATGTTCAAGCAGCTTTTTATACCCTATGCTCGTAAAATAATGTAAAGTGGATGTTATAAACTTGCGCATAACTATGTAACAGATGGACAGAATTGAAATGCTTGCATCTATTAGAGTAAAATTTACTAAATTAAGTTCGTAGGTTCTGTTCTCAGTTCAAGTTTATGAACAACACTTAGCAATTGCAAACATGATTAGAGCACTTACAGGGTATCTTACAGGGTATCTTGCCCATCTCCCTCACTCTGTGCGTGCATTCCTGGTTGGTTTTACGATGCAGCTGCCTAAGATTACAACTAATCAAAGTTCTTGCGCTGCTTTATAGACGCCACATGCTTTGCATACTTTGACTAATTCCGAATCTTTGCTATGCGTACGAATACTACCTGACGGCACTGTGTGCCGACCACTTTTATGTGCATGACAACATTTTTGCTGTTGTTTTTCGTTAACCAAATACAAATGCCTCATAAATTATCAGCTGATTAGTGCAACGAACCGACTAACTGCCACTCGAGAGGCCAGAGGGACGTCGCCTAATTGCAGGATGCGGGAGAGAGTGAGCCAAAATGTATCTCATAGATACATGGCGCTACAATTTACAAGCTGCAATAAAAATCAAATTGCAACAACTAAACGACCAAAACGACTAATTTTGCACAAGTTCATAAATTGTGCGGGGAAACAGGAAACGGACGGAAGAACACGATTCGAGTGTCTGGGGGATTGAGAGCGGGCAACTGGTTGATCTTCATATTTAGTGTGCAACAAATTATGGCTGCAATTTCCAAGGCGCAATTTGCCAAAAACAAAAAGAGGAAAAAAAAAAAACACAAAAAATGCAGCAAACAGCAACAACAACAACAACAACAGCGCACGGAAAACATATGGAAAATTATAGTAATAAATATTTGCAGACTGAGAATTGAGAGAATTGCTGAGGAGGCCGAGAAGCCGAGGCAGACGACACGCAGCTTAACGAGGGGGGTATGCTGGAGAGAGGGGAAGTGCAGGGGGGGCTTATAGCAGCTAAGTCTGAAGAAAAACGATAATGGCAGCACTAATAAATTGCAGCCAACATGTTGCATGCTGCACGCGGCAAACTCGGTCCAGCCAGCACCTGAGAGGAGAGCGCGTGAGTCAAAAACGGGGCGTGCAATTAGAGTACGAGTGAAACACATTTTTCGGGCTGCAACTGCGAAATGCGAACTGGAATTGTTAGCCGGGAATTGGACATGCCGCGTGCGGCATGTGGTGTGGGGCACGGCGCTCATGCAAATGAAACGACGACGGGCACAACGCATGGCCCCAAGGGACACTTATTAAAAACAGTTATTAAATGCGACAGGCAACGCGCATTGCAGATTTTGTTTTGTTTTTTTTTTTTGTTTTGCCTCTCTCTCTTTCTGGGTGCGTAGCCCAGCCCAAAGTCCAGCCACAGCTCCAGCTCCAGCGTCGACTCCTACTCCCAGCTATAGCTACAGTCTCAGCTTCAGCTTCAGCTCGGAGTCCACAACTCACAGGCCTCGCCTCGCCTCGTCACAAAAGTCGTGCAAGTCCCCCGCGGCTTTGCACGTGTTCCACGCTCTCGACTCTTCACTCCTTACTCCTTGCACTCACACTCGCATTTGAAGTACACTCTGAAAAATAAGTAATCTGGAATTTTGACAAAAATGTGAAGCATTTCAAACTGCAAACGACAAACTTATCTTTAAGTTAACAAAAATCGTCCATGTGACTATATAATTTGACAAAAGAGCAAAGAAAAACTGCTGAATATAAACCAATCTGCTTTTCAGCTTTTTAGATCAATCTACTTTAAATGTATGAATCATTTATATATTTTACATATATTATTCATATTTACATATATATTTCACATATATTATTCATATTTATATATTTTACATATGTATATTATTTATATATTTTACATATATTAATCTAGGTTTGAATAAAGTCGTTTATTTTCGAAGTAATCCCTGCCAAGCCAAGCTTGGTTCGAGCTATTTTCTAAATTTTTGAGCATATTTTTCGCTCAGTGTATGCTTAAGCTGTCTGTATCTGAGTGTTTGGATAGGGACATGCGTACGAGCGTCGACGTTGGCATCGTTGGCATCGTCGGCATCACCATCGTCGTCGTCGTCATCGTCATCGTCATCATCATCGACATGGCCGCTGGCCGCTATTACAATTTCATGTGGCCGCCGTTTGCCGTTTGGCGTATCGCATATTGGATTTCATGTTTGCCACTTTTGTGTACATCTCTCGACGTTGCGCTTACGCCCCGCAGCCCCGCAGCCCGCCCTCGACCTGGCAACATTTTATGCTGATTACACGTCTAATCCGCAGCGTGTGCCTCAAACTGATGCCCCCTTGCCCCTCTTGTGTATCTTACTTACCACGGCATACTCTATACACATATGCCCAAGTTCCTCCTCCTCGTTCTCCTGATTGGGGTTGCAGTTAGCTAGTTGGAATCGCCTCATTCAATTGCCGTTTGCGCTATTTGCCGTTTAACTTGAAATTGTAGAACTTTAATTGAGTACAGGGTGCTGCTTGCACGCCCCTTTCGATGCGAGCGAAGCCTTAAAGTCTTGCCTCTGTTCTCTTTACTAGGTCTTCGGCTGCCATAGAAATACCTGGCCTAAAATTCCTGACAGTTTGTTTGTGGCAGTTGTAAGGAAACTTGTACAGCAGTTGTAGCTTGTAGAAGAATTTGGATTTCGGGTTGGAATTTAAATTTCCATGGTTAGCAGTCAGAAACTCTCAAGACCAGAAGAATATCTCTATGAAATTCCTTATTTTAATGAACACAGCTTTCGAATAATCAAAATTCTAGATGTTAGCTATGATCCTACAGTCAAAGAACACTCTATATAGAGAAAGATTATTTTAATAATTGTTGTTTGCAACAATGTAAGTAGCAAGATTTATATATAGAATTATGTCGACACCCTGTATAATAATATTGACAGCTCAAGCCCCATCCCGGTCGAGATGCCGAACCCAATGCCAGACATTGGCATTGGCGTTTAATTGGAATTTTGAGCAAATATAGAAACAAATAAAAACAAGGCAAAAATCCAATAAATGTCCTGCGCTGCACGTGCAGCACGCAGCAAGCAGCAAGTCGCCGTGGGAGATATACAGAGAAAGAGAGAGAGACAGAGATAGGGGAGAGGCAGAGAGTACGTCTACGTTCCACTGGACAGCGTTAATTGAGGCAAGCAGCCTGGCAACGGCATCGGCAACGGCAACGCCATGAAATTGGATAAATTGCTCAAGAGATGTGGCAAGGCGATGGTGGCAGGGGACAGGGGGCTGGCTGCTGCTGCTTGCCACACAATGCAGTGTCACAACAATCGATTGTCCTTTTTTTTCTTTTTCTTTTTTTGTGCTGGCCCGCATGCTGACATCATCAACACTGGCATAGCCACCCTCGCAGCAAGCAGCGACGTCGGCAGCGGACGCACTTCCGATTTCCGGACGTGCCTTGATGGATGTGCAGCAGTCGGCGGCATTCAATTGATGCCACGCGTGACACGTGTTTCGTTGGTTGTATATGTTCCACGGATCTACCCTTCATTTACCGCTATGTGTGCGTAATGTGCACGTGTGGCTTGAAAGGATTCGTCGACGACGTTGGCTGGCCGGATGGCCATAAAACTGCCGCAGTCGGAAACCTTATCGCGTTGGGAAAATCGATTTTTACGTAAAACGCAGGGGGAAACGCTGGCGATGGGAGGCGCCTCGCCAGGACGCCATTGCTGCGCAGTAAAATGCCACGGTTGAGTTTTCTCTTCTCATAGAGAGAACGCCGCTCCCGTTTTGTAGACATTCCCCAAAAAAGTGGACTCAGAAATAAAGTGCGCATAGCTCATGGAGTCGCAAATGAACGCCCTGAAAAATGTCTACACTAAAATCATGTACAACACATTGGAGGCGCCTCCCCGAGCACCCCCCCAGCACCAGCTGGCTGTCCAAACAATTGCCTGCGTCGATCTGTTTGAAAACTGTGTTCGAACAAACGTCGCATTAACGCAACATTTTGACCATTTTTATGGGCAAGAGAGCTCCCAGCTCAGCTGCCTGTTATCCAACACGGCTGTAACGACAGACGGATAGACGGAGAGACGGACAGCCAGTCTCTCCCAGTCTCGCAGTCTACAGCTGCCAGTTGTCCAGTTATGCGCCAAAAGCAGTGCAGTCTCCAGCTGTGACTTGAACTCTTGCCAAACACGCGCCTGCGCAGCGGCCGCCAAGTTTCCCAGTTTTCCAGCTTGCCTTTTGTCTTTTTAATGCATTTTTTTTTTCTGTGCAGTGGTGCGGTGTGGTGCTGCGGTGCCGTGTGGTTGGGGGTGGTGCTGTAGTTTTGGAAAGCCAGCGGAATGCCAGAGTCTGAGTCGGTCGCTTATCTCGACAGTCATTTAGCGTAATCAGTGCAATGGGGTCCATGGCAACTTGGCTATAACCTTTAACAGAGCAGCTTAGCCGGGCTGGAAAGAGCTGAACTTTAAGCAAAATAATCAATTTTAATGAGGATTCGTTGCAAGACTAACAGCCACTACTTATAATTTTAACTGCAAATGAAACACGTCTCTTTAGGTCGATTTTTAAAAGTGTTTCGGATGAACATAATGAAAGGTTGAACATAAGTTTTTTCCACACATTTTTTGTCATTGGCAATTTAATTAGCTATTAATGTGGAGCTTTAAGAATGAGTTGAAAATTCAACTTTGCCTTTCAAGAAAAACCTGAAAAGTCTCAATGCAAATAATAACACGTTTTTCTTCAATTTCTTAAAATTTTCACACATGTATTTAGAATATTCACCGTCTGACAAACAGTGCATGGACAGTTTTAAAGGACTTTTGATTTATTTACTTGTCAACGAATATGTTGTGAATCCCATCAGAGCAGCCTTGCTCAGTATGTCCACATGGAGTTCTCCGTCCGGTAGGAAATAGGTAATCAGATGGGATCCAAGGCGCGCAAAACCAGCTGATGCTGCAGCAGCTACATGGAAATAATTCTGCTGGAGAATGCCGATATATGTGCCGGACAGAATGTTGCCCACCAGTGACATATCCCTAACCAAATCCGTGGCACTATCATCCTCATCCACCAGCCTGCCTATCATATCAAAGACTAACAGTATGAGGGAGGTGCCATGCACGAAGGCCAAGCCGCTTAGTTCGCTTTGCAGATAAATCTCAATGTTGGCCAACGGCAGCGGAAGGACGTCCACAATGACCATTGATACCAAATAGGATCGAGGACAGCCCTCGTCCTTCTGAATGCTCCGCACGAGCGAAAGCAGTCCATGGATAAAACACAATGCGCTTGCCAAAAAGACATACGGATGATCATCCGGATTCAATGCGATAAGTCCATTAAAACTGGCACCGACCAAAATCACATTCGAGACAGCTACAGCGAACATTTTGTATGCCAAATATAATACTTAACTTTAGAACGAAATAAAAAATATAAAATAATATTGACAAAGCAAATAATTTTGATGGGTATGACTTCACGTGAAATTCAAAATTGAACAGCCAGAAAAATATAATATATATATTTTCATATTTGCCACTTGGCAGCTGAGTAGGTTTTGCTTCTAAAGTCAAGCAAATGAATTGACTACTTTGTAAAGATTTTTACACTAAACTTTGTATATTAATTTGTTGAAGATTACTTTTATTTATGCTTTTAGATCTGTACAGCAAATTTACTATGCCAACTTTAGTAAGCCATAACAATTTATTTACTACCCTATGCGAGTTTTTGACTACTTTTGCGCTGCAGGACATTAAATATTCTTTGTTTATAAATATTCGAGCTGCTGTCTGAGGTTTATGATACGATCGCATTCCTATGACTATTACTGGGGGACACTACTCTGGTTAGCCTGATTGACCCTCATAAAGTCAACTGCCAGCGGATTTTTTTTTGTTTTGTTTTGTTTTGTTTGTTGCTGGAGACACGATCTAAATCAGCAGAGTAACAAGACAAAAAATAAATGCACTGCAAGCTGGCTGGAGCGCCAACATAGTTATAAAGCAAACTAACATAACTAAATGCAGGAAACGCTTTCCAGGAAACACCAACAACAATAAAAGCCTGGCTGCTGGCTGATTGTGTTGTGTACAACAATTTTTTTCTGTTTTTTTTGGGTGCCGTGGCGAAAAGCAGCCAACAGCAGCCAATGGCCAAGAGATTTATTTGCAACCAGCAACAATAACAATAATAACAACAACAGCAACAAATGCAGCAGGAGCAACCAGCAACAGCAACAACAACAACAGCAACAAATCAGCAGGCAACATGACTTGGTAGTTTTTCGTGTGCATGTTGCCTGTTTTCGTTGTTTTGGCGTTTTCGCTGTTGTTTTGGCAGTTGTTAGTAGTAGTCCTCGAAGATGAGATACTTGCCAGCTGATTAGCTGACACACAAACAACAACAGCAACAACAACAACAACAACAGCAACAACGACAGCAACAACAGCAGCAACAAGTCAGCTGCAGAGTGGGCAGCACTGTCAGGCGGCTGCCAAAGTCAAATCGTGTACACAATTGGCGCGACATGCAACATTATTCCCTGCCTTAAGAGACCCTAACCCAATCCCAATCCCAATACCAATACCCAATCCCATTGCGCATTGCCATCCCTATGCCCATTCCCGGTGCAGCTGCATGCAGCGTCTACACTCGCAAAAAATCGAATAACTAATCAAATCAAGTGCAAACATTGTCATAATTCAATCAAACTTAAATTTCTAGAATGAGAATCTTATTTCAAGAATGACTTTTGTAGCCTCGAACTTGTGAAATGGAAAAATGTTTTTGTGGAAAAGTTCTTAAAATATTCTTAAAATATATACATTTCCTTAATTTAAAAATTGAGTACTTGGCGTAGGATAAATAGTTCAACTAATATCTTAAGTTCCTAAACAGGGTTATGTAACCTTAAAAGATGATCCTGAATGAAGAATTAATGATAATGAATAAGTAGATTCAAGTATAAGTCATAATTGAAAATAAATTTCTTAAACCAATCTTAAAGTACAATTTGTAATTATGGATTGATTTTCAGTTCCTGAATAATTTTAACTCGTTTCAGAACATTGAAAACCAATTTATGCTTGAAAAATGAAAAAGAAATTGCTGAAATTCCATCGCGTTTCTGCTTGAATGAGCGACACTGTATTTCTCTGAGTGTATCAATTGAAAGTGGTTGCGCAGGCGAGTGCGGAGGCGGAGGTGGGTTTGCAACAGGCAACAAAGGCCCACAGAGTCCCGATCAGCTCGATTGGCCGCCCCGATTGCTAAAACGTTTGCAGCCGGAGTTTGACTTAATTTTCACCGTCCGGAGTTTTTTTTTTTTTTTGCTTTTTTTTTGGCCTGGCTCTCTTGGCTTCTTGGTGGCTGGCTGGCAGTTGGTCTTGGTCTTGGTCTATTGTCTGTGGCTTTTGTGGCTCAGAGCCGTTTTCGCTTTGGCTTGTCCGCAGCTTTTGGCTGCCGCTTCGTGATTTGCGATTTTATCGCATTGAAATGAAATAATTTGAGTTCAAAATGATGAAGTTAATTGTGTTTATTAGGCTGCCAGTCACAAGAGTTGCTCCAACTCTAGGCTCTGCAGCTTGTGTTTCAGCTGCTGTTGCTGACTCACTCACTCGACGTTGACTCTGTGATGTGCCCCAAGGGGCGCTTCCCCACCTGTCCCCTTACCACCTTCCGCCCGCCTTTGTTATTGCAATGTTGCCCAAATAGTCGGTCAGTTTATGCAAATTCGTGAATTTATGAGCTGTTCGCCATTAAGTCATTTTAAACGAATCTTTTTGGTCCGCCTGCAGCAGCCACCACCACCACCAGCCAGAAACAACAATGGACAGCATCATATACATCTACATACATACAAACATATAAGAAATCCAAGTCAGCTTCAGCTTCAGAGTTGGAATCATGTGCGCATGTGCTCCATAGCTCCACGGCACAGTCACAACGCCAGCTCAAATGATACTCAAAAGTGGGAGCTCTGGTTGAAGTTGCATTTGGAGTCTTTTGGCGTCTTTTGGCGTCTTTTGCTCCTGCCCAGTGCTCCGTGTCGTGTGCGATATTAATCGCTTTTGCTGAAACTGTGATGTCAGTTGTGTGTCGTAACATGATTACGTGGGTCCGAGGATACGACTGCGACTCCAACTGCAACTGCAACGGCCACTGCAACTGCGAGTGGTCCATGGAACTCCGACATGCAAAACAAAGTGAACTGACCAGCAGAAACTCTAAGCTAAACTTGAATACCCTTTGAAGAAAGATTTGAAATTGAAGTCCACAAATAGCTGCTTAAGTTCTGAAGCTCCATAACTTTTAGTCTATAGACCTAGTTTTTGAAAATCGGCTGACAAAGTTGTGGCTGTAGAAAGATTTGACTGATGCCTAGAGCCAATTTTTTTTAGGAATATTTCTAGCATGAATATCGTGCCAGAATCGCGCCAAATTAAGACATATTCAAAAATTCTCAGTTGTTTTTAAATCTGTTGAGTTTTCGCAAAGTTACGGCAAGTAAATTTGGATTCGTTCCCACACCGACATAATGGATAGATATATCGAAAGGCCTCATATAAAAAAAATAAAAAAAATGGTATAGCAAACCCTGAGCGTGATGAAATGCAATGAGCTGGAAACTGTTGGCTGTGTCGAGATGGAAGGAAGGAAAGAGTCTGGGACATGCCACTGGCGTGACTTTCCCACTGTGCAACAACAGCTTAGTGGACTTAATCACAGTGGGTTGGTTGTTAGTTGTTAGCTGTTGTTGTTGTTGCTTGAGAAGGAGGGTTGTTGTCGGAGATTTTGGCATTTTGATGATCGTATCGCAACTGAAATCGCTTGTCAGCCTTTCTTAATGAGCAGAACATCGCCTCGTGGCGCTTTTTGTGTCGGTCACGTGCACTGATTGTTGCAACAACCGCCCCGAGTTGACTGGGTATACAAAGCGCAGCTGTCAAGTGGAATTAGGCAGACCATTGTAAGGTGGTTAAACTGGGTTTTCTGATAGTGGGACCCAATCAAACCGTACCAAATCGCTTGAGCCAACGAAACAGCTTGCATCTGGTGTCCACTGCAATCGATTCCCAGCATTTAAAATATATATGCGACCACACACAGATAAGACTGGGTTGCCAACCCCCTGAGCGCCAAGCAACCCCCAGCTACTTGAACATTTACGTTGCCTGGCAACCAGCGCATTTTGGAGACTCTCTCTCTCTGTCTCTGAGAGAGACTCTTGTTTTCCCTTTCTCTCTCTCTGCGCAACGCTCACTTTTTGAAGGCAGCCATTTTGAATTAATTTGCAGAAATTAATATATGCACCCCGCGCTCCAAAGTGGGGCTCAACACGGGGCGGGAGGGGGGCAATGCAACGCAGACGCTTTGTAGACTTTTCCGCAAAAGCTGCTCGAGTATCGATTTTCTTCACTTTTTGGGAAGCCACACAGTTTCTTGTGGCAAACATAATGTGACGCCCACATTGGGGCAAACTGAAACCGTTGGCATAAATCTGCCGGCTGCTGACAGACTTCCATGGCTCTTTTCTATACAAAATACCCATTGAAAATGTGTTAAAAGAGTATCATCACTTTTTGTGGATATGTATGTAAAACGCAGAAGCAACTCTATCAAGTAACTAAATAATGATTTAAGAGTCAAGAAGATATAGCTGAGTCTACATCAGAACAATAGAGACATCATAAATAACTTTGCATCTGTCACCAACTCAAACAGATACGAATTTATCGATAAGAATCGATGTACTCTTTTAGCATACATAGTTGAGATTTATTTTATCATGTGGATATCTCAAAAGAGTACTCCTTGACATTTAAATGGAATCTTTTGGTATTTTGCTAGTGAAGTCACATTAAAAAGTAAGCCAGCGCTGTTTACAGGGTAACTCGTTGTCAGACAACTTCGATTAAATCAATCTTGCCTTTTTCCGTTGCCGGCTGCCTCAACTACTTTGATTTCTATGCAAATCGCAGTCAAATCATGGGAAAAAGGCCAACAACAAGAAACAAAAATCGTCGCTGAATTGCATTGTGGCATAGTCAGTTAGTTGCCAGTTATGGCAGCCGTTTTGCATATGTCAGAAGCGACGCTGTCTGTGGCGCCACCACCAGCGACTGGCCACGTGCAGCTGAAGTCGCCTATCGCTGCCGGGGCCAAAGGAGCGCCCAGCTTTCAGTGCACGATCCGACGACCGCACGAAATACAACCCAGCCAAAGCTCCCGAAATTATCATGACCCCAGCGTGGCAATTGGGTCAGCATTTGTACGGGTGACACAACACGAAAAACATTTGGCTGAGAAAAAAAGGGAAAAAATTCAAATAAAAAAAAAAAAGCGGAAAGAGTGCTCATATTTTGCATTTCGGGGCAATTGTGACACGTGGCTGCCATGCAGCTGGGCAACAAGCACGCCTCTTACCTGTTTCCACGCTAATGAGACCCGAGCCCAGCGTTCCACTGGAGACCTCTATATTGCCACACAATGCTGCACAATGCGCTTGGCCACGTGGCCGCCTCCTTTTTTTTCCATTTGTTTATTGTATTTTAAGGCGTGTGTCGCTGAGCAACCACCAAACGAGCTCCTAATTGACGCACGTCCTCTTGCCACAGTTTGTGTCCTGGTCGTGTGTCGTCAACCTGAGGCACGCATATGAAAATTTAATTGCAGCATTTGTTTGATTTGTATGTGAATGCTTTGTGGCCCAGTTTATTAATGCTGCTGTCCCCTGGGAGGCGTTGGCTCTACTCAATTAACTAAATTAGTTTAGCTCTTTTGAATTGCTCACAAATTGGCAACAAAATGAATCAAGTTAACAACAAACAAGCTGCTGGGCTTGAGAGAAACTGCTTTCAGCTTGGGCATGAGAACCAGATGAAATTGCATGAAAAGGCGGTCAACTGTATAAATACATGTTCACATACATAATGATGAGCTCGTTTACTTAATGTTAGGTTTAAAGTTAACTACTGACTCAATTTAGTAGGGAATATATATCCAAATCGATATATGCGAGCATCTTTTGAATTTATCTCTCAAAGTATCCATAAGATCGAAGAAAGGAAATTATACGTGAGCTCTTTCAGGGCTGTCATAAATAAGACGTGACCATTGAGCACTTAAATTTGCCATTTGTAGCATATTTGACCTCTGTAAATTTCGCATTACTTCGATGGCAATTCAGGATTTGAGTGCCAGCAATCTCAGTGCCCCAGCAGCATGCAACGTACATAAAGCTGATTAATTGAAGTCATCATGAGTTGTGGCAGGCAGCCAAAGGAAACGGGCATCCGCAGTCGTAGCCGTAGTCGTCAGCAGCAGCAGCATCTAAAACTTTAGCAGATTGCAACACAAATTCACTTAAGATTGCAACAAATGTTGGCAGAAAACAGCGGCAGCATCAGCAGCAGCAGCAGCAGCAAAAACAACTATGACGACGACAACAGTGGCATGCCACTGTATCGTTGCCGGGGTCTTGAGTTTTGAGTTCTAAGCTGGCCCCACCAGTTACTCAGCCAGCCAGCTGAGTGCATGTGTCATGTGGCAGACACAAACACACACACATGCAGAGACATGCACACATAGAGTGTGAGGCGCAATGATTAAGTGAACATTTAACGGCTGCTAATGAATGTGGTGCAGTTCGCATAGATGTGCAATGTGGCTGCAATGTCACACGCGATGCCATTGATGCCACTGGGGGTCACAATAACGGAGGCGTCGCACATTCAACATACAACATTCAACAGCCAAAAGTCCAAAGCCAATCAAGAACACATCATGTGAACGCCGACGCAGGTCTCGAGATACTCTGCCACAGCAGCAGCAGCGGCAGCAACAACTCGGCAATTGACTAGGCAGCAATTGCAGTCTGACTCGCCTACACTCAGCGAAAAATGTACAAAAGGATTTAAAAAACTGCACTTCAATTCAAATCGACTAAATTATAAGAACAAAATTTTCATGGCACAGAAGTTTGTCTGCAATCTACTTACAAAAGATAGCTCGGGTTTCTGAGCTGAGAAATACACTCTTTCGCATCGGTATTTTGCTCAGTGTAGAGTGCGTTAAGTGCCGTCGCGTCTGAATCCCACATGGTCTGAGTCTGCATCTGCGTCTGCGTCTGCATTTGGATATTGCTGTATAGCTGTTGACTCGTCTGGAATGCAGATGTGTGCAGTCGGACAGCGAACAGAGGACAGCGGACTCAATGCTGACACCGCTGACATCGCAGCCCACTTGCTGCTCATATTTTCATATCATCAACAACAGCAACAACAACAACAACAACAACTGGATGTTGACTGTCGCCCCTCAAAGACATTCATACAACCCACTTCCTTGCCCGGGCTTCCTGGCTCTCTTCCTGCCCGGTTCCGCATGCAGCTGCGAAATTTACCAGATTGTACAAATATTACTTCTTCACTTGAAGACTAATTAAATTTGAATTTTATTTTTCTTTTTCATTTTGTTTCGCATTAAACGAGCTGAGCAGCTCAGCTGCAACTTGAGGGGGCAACAGCTGCAGGCAACAACAACAACAACAACAAAACAAAACAGCGCAGAGGCGTTTTCACTTATAGCCAAGTTTAGACTGGGGCTCCTGCTGTTACCCCTATCCTGTCCTGCTCTTGCATAGCTGGTGGTCTGCGCCGTCTAAATTTATGGCTTAATTTGGCGCTCTTGTTAATGCGTGTGTGGGCGTGGCAAGTGGCGACCTGCGGCAAGTGGCAGTCGGTTAGTTATTGGAGTGGAGGCGTTGCTGTCAAAATTCTGACATTTTAAGTGTGTTTTCCCAGACTGCTGACTCTTGACTGAACAAATATTTTCACTATGAAGGGCCGTCAAGAGTCAGGAGGATGTCTGCCTGCCTGCCTAATTGCCAAAACGTAGCAAAGTAGCCAAGCAGTTCATCAGGTTGTTCAAATAGTGTATGCAAATTGTGGAAATCGTGAAAATGTGAAGAAAATGCAGAAGAAGCAAAGCGGTTTGTGGAAGAAGTTGAGTTATGCAATTTTAATTTTTATTATAATGGAATTTTTATTAAGTGTTTATTTATTTTTTTTTAATTACACAATTCCATTATTTTTTATTTTTATATTTCGAAGCTAACATTTTATCTTTTAATACTGTCCAAGCTAGTTTCATTTACAATTTGATGTCAGATTTTAAAGTGCTCATTCAGACTTTAGATATGCAACGAGCGTAAATCATGATCAGTTTTTGCTTTTAAATATTATATCTTCCAGCAATTCCAGCTGTAAACTGCCCAGCAGCTAATCAGTAGGCAAAGCAAATACGAAATCAAATCCTGAATGGTTTGCACTTATATTGATAAGCAGGGAGCCAAAGAACTGTCTGCACTTTAAATGAGCCGGGTTTATAAATAGAAACAATGTCTAGTCGAGAGCCAAAGAAAGTATTGGCTCACAGTCTAGTCTCAGTGGGTGTGGTGTGTGTGTGTGTGTGTAAGTGTGTGTGTGTGTATGTGTGTCTAAGCCACTATATACACAATATACTTTTCTAATTGTCATGCGAGAGACAGCGCCGGATGTCAGAGTCGTTGTCGTTGTTGTTATTGTTGTAGTTGCTGTTGTCGTCTATGTTGGCTGCCGGAGTTGTGCGTGCCTTGTAGCCAAATCCCCAATGTGGTCTGATCGGTGGCTTGTTAGCTTGTCGCTGGCTACAACAATGTCCAGTGGCTTCTCGTTGTTGTGTCTGGCGACTGAGTTTCGGTTTTGGGCCTGATTTGAATGCGCATTTGGTTTCGCTCACCATTTTTGTTGTTGTGTGTTTTGTGGTCGTAAGTAAAGCTTGTTGTCCAATTTGATTGGCGGCTCATAAACAAATCGTCGCTCAATTACCGCCCCACAACAATGGAGACAACTGCGACAATATCGGAGGCGACAACCTTAACAATGACTCTAAAAATAGCTGACAGTTATAATTAGTAGAAGCAACAGGAAATTGCCTAGCCATAATCTTGAATTGCAGACGCGTAATTGATATTTTGTTATAGCTTAGGTGTATGATTAGAAAAAGAATACCTATATGGAAAAGCAGACATGTTGCCAGTATCGAAATGAGGTCAAATTTATGATCTTTATCATTGTAGATCTGTGCATGCGATCCAAATTGCTGCATCTCTTATAGTATCTGAGATCAACTTATTTTAAAATGGAAGAAATGGAAGTCGGAAGACAAGTTAAAATTATAGCCTGAAAATCGATATATCGATATATGGGCATAGGTCGAAACTTCAAGATGCCCTAACTTCGTCAAAGCTCAACTGATTTTAAAAAGCAAGGGCTTTTTGATCATAGTTTTGCCCCTAAATCAATAGTACATTTAAAGCTAAAAATGAAATTTGAGGCCGAAAGACAAGTAAAAGATTTAGCCTGAAAATCGATATATCGATATATGGCCATAGGTCGAAACTTCAAAATGCCCTAACTTCGTCAAAGCTCAACTGATTTTAAAAAGCAAGGGCTTTTTGATCATTATTTTGCCCCTAAATCAATCGTACATTTAAAGTTGAAAATGAAATTTGAGGTCGGAAGACAAGTAAAAATTATAACCCGAAAATCGATATATCGATATATGGGCATAGGTCGAAACTTCAAAATGCCATAACTTCGTCAAAACTCATCTGATTTTAAAAAGCAAGGGCTTTTTGATCATTATTTTGCCCCTAAATCAATCGTACATTTAAAGTTGAAAATGAAATTTGAGGTCGGAAGACAAGTAAAAATTCTAGCCTGAAAATCGATATATCGATATATGGCCATAGGTCGAAACTTCAAAATGCCCTAACTTCGTCAAAGCTCAACTGATTTTAAAAAGCAAGGGCTTTTTGATCATTATTTTGCCCCTAAATCAATCGTACATTTAAAGTCTAGAAAATGAAATTTGAGGCTCGGAAGACAAGTAAAAGATTATAGACCTCGAAAATCGATATATCGATATATGGCCATAGGTCGAAACTTCAAAATGCCCTAACTTCGTCAAAGCTCAACTGATTTTAAAAAGCAAGGGCTTTTTGATCATTATTTTGCCCCTAAATCAATCGTACATTTAAAGTTGAAAATGAAATTTGAGGTCGGAAGACAAGTAAAAATTATAGCCCGAAAATCGATATATCGATATATGGGCATAGGTCGAAAGTTCAAAATGCCCTAACTTCGTCAAAACTCAACTGATTTTAAAAAGCAAGGGCTTTTTGATCATAGTTTTGCCCCTAAATCAATCGTACATTTAAAGTTGAAAATGAAATTTGAGGTCGGAAGACAAGTAAAAATTATAACCCGAAAATCGATATATCGATATATGGGCATAGGTCGAAAGTTCAAAATGCCATAACTTCGTCAAAACTCCTCTGATTTTAAAAAGCAAGGGCTTTTTGATCGTAGTTTTGCCCCTAAATCAATAGTACATTTAAAGTTAAAAATGAAATATTAAGTGGGAAGACAAGTAAAAATTTTAGCCTGAAAATCGATGTATCGATATATGGGCATAGGTCGAAACTTCAAAATGCCATAACTTCGTCAAAACTCATCTGATTTTAAAAAGCAAGGGCTTTTTGATCATAGTTTTGCCCCTAAATTAATCGTACATTTAAAGCTAAAAATGAAATTTGAGGCCGGAAGACAAGTAAAAGATTTAGCCTGAAAATCGATATATCGATATATGGCCATAGGTCGAAACTTCAAAATGCCCTAACTTCGTCAAAGCTCAACTGATTTTAAAAAGCAAGGGCTTTTTGATCATTATTTTGCCCCTAAATCAATCGTACATTTAAAGTTGAAAATGAAATTTGAGGTCGGAAGACAAGTAAAAATTATAACCCGAAAATCGATATATCGATATATGGGCATAGGTCGAAAGTTCAAAATGCCATAACTTCGTCAAAACTCCTCTGATTTTAAAAAGCAAGGGCTTTTTGATCGTAGTTTTGCCCCTAAATCAATAGTACATTTAAAGTTAAAAATGAAATATTAAGTGGGAAGACAAGTAAAAATTTTAGCCTGAAAATCGATGTATCGATATATGGGCATAGGTCGAAACTTCAAAATGCCATAACTTCGTCAAAACTCATCTGATTTTAAAAAGCAAGGGCTTTTTGATCATAGTTTTGCCCCTAAATTAATCGTACATTTAAAGTTAAAAATGAAATATTAAGTGGGAAGACAAGTAAAAATTTTAGCCTGAAAATCGATGTATCGATATATGGGCATAGGTCGAAAGTTCAAAATGCCCTAACTTCGTCAAAGCTCAACTGATTTTAAAAAGCAAGGGCTTTTTGATCATAGTTTTGCCCCTAAATTAATCGTACATTTAAAGCTAAAAATGAAATTTGAGGCCGGAAGACAAGTAAAAGATTTAGCCTGAAAATCGATATATCGATATATGGCCATAGGTCGAAACTTCAAAATGCCCTAACTTCGTCAAAGCTCAACTGATTTTAAAAAGCAAGGGCTTTTTGATCATTAGTTTTGCCCCTAAATCAATCGTACATTTAAAGTTGAAAATGAAATTTGAGGTCGGAAGACAAGTAAAAATTATAGCCCGAAAATCGATATATCGATATATGGGCATAGGTCGAAAGTCTCAAAATGCCATAACTTCGTCAAAACTCCTCTGATTTTAAAAAGCAAGGGCTTTTTGATCGTAGTTTTGCCCCTAAATCAATAGTACATTTAAAGTTAAAAATGAAATATTAAGTGGGAAGACAAGTAAAAATTTTAGCCTGAAAATCGATGTATCGATATATGGGCATAGGTCGAAACTTCAAAATGCCATAACTTCGTCAAAACTCATCTGATTTTAAAAAGCAAGGGCTTTTTGATCATAGTTTTGCCCCTAAATTAATCGTACATTTAAAGTTAAAAATGAAATATTAAGTGGGAAGACAAGTAAAAATTTTAGCCTGAAAATCGATGTATCGATATATGGCCATAGGTCGAAACTTCAAAATGCCCTAACTTCGTCAAAGCTCAACTGATTTTAAAAAGCAAGGGCTTTTTGATCATAGTTTTGCCCCTAAATTAATCGTACATTTAAAGCTAAAAATGAAATTTGAGGCCGGAAGACAAGTAAAAGATTTAGCCTGAAAATCGATATATCGATATATGGCCATAGGTCGAAACTTCAAAATGCCATAACTTCGTCAAAACTCATCTGATTTTAAAAAGCAAGGGCTTTTTGATCATAGTTTTGCCCCTAAATCAATCGTACATTTAAAGTTGAAAATGAAATTTGGGGCCGGAAGACAAGTAAAAATTTTAGCATGAAAATCGATTTATCGATATATGGGCATAGGTCGAAACTTCAAAATGCCATAACTTCGTCAGGCAAGCAGACATGGCTAGAACTTTTTGTTTGTTGCTCAAGTTTATATTTTTACCTTATGAGGTCCAAGCTCTTATCTGGTGCAATCAATCAATACACCCACTTTACCCAGTCAAGTTCACTACTGGGTGCAAAAAGGGCAAATCTACCCAGAAAATGGCTAAAGTGACAGCTCTGCTGGAACTGGTGGGTGTGACCCACACAATGCGATGAGAGCTGTGTGATAAATGTGGCACGTTGTTTTCATGACATGACCAACTAGCATGCGTCCCCTTCCAGCCAGCCCCCTTGCCCGGCTTTTTCGAGTGTTTGTGGTGTTGCTGTCGTGAAAGAAGGTGCAAAATTATGATTTACTCGATGCCAAAATGAAGATAACAAAAACAGCATGCGGCATAGCAGCAGGCAGCAGGCAGCAGTCGAGGTAGCTAACCTGGCAACGTCGCCGTCGTCGTGATGCCAGCAGCGTTCAGAGTACACAATGCAGGTGACAAATCTTGGTTAGCCAATTCAGAAAAAAAACAAACAACGCAAACACCTGCAATGCCAATGCAATCCATTGCAACACCCAGCTAAACTGCACAGCAGCAACAGCAACCCGCCAACAGCAATAATAGCTAGCCAGACTAGACTGAAGTTTTAATACCCTGACATTATTCAGATTTTCAGTTTAATTTCATAACAAACATTTTGACTTGTTGATCCCCAAAATCGAACAAAAGCCGCTCCTTATCTTTAAGCACCCATAAATCTATCAAAGTTGGACTGATTTTTGTACTCGTGCTCTATTTTGACTTGCCAAGTAATGTCAATTTCACAATCTGTATTCGAAAATGTTTGACTGCCAAAGTTGCCATAAATCAATGGGAAATGTCTTATCTGAACTTTCAATTTCATTCAAATTATTTATCGATCATCATTGTTCAGCTCGATCGATTCTTCACTAACAACTCAGTTTTAATCTATATTATATTCGATTTATTGTTATTGGCATAAAGCGTTTAATATCTGATTGGTTGAGTGAAAGGTGCGACAAGGCTCAGGAATTATGAGCTGGCATTGCAATCGACGCTCGACGCAACAGCTGTCGATTTTTGGTGCTGGTCAGCCAAAAATAATGTCAAATATCGGTCGACTGGCCGTATATAGAGAGAACGCCGCTGCCGCTTACAAATATGGTCAGATTGTGTTGCCAAAAATGCAACCGCCAAGTTGGCAACTTGGCAACTGTGCACCCAAAAGCGGTTGCCCACTTTGGTCGTCGGTGTGTGTAGCATCCACAAGATATATACAATATTGACGCACTTGTTGTCAACTGGGCGTGTTTTTTAACTTGCACTTGCCTTAAATGCACTTTTTTTGTTGTTGCTTTGTAGCAACTTTGTTAAATGTCGGTTTTGTGTCAAAATGCATTTGACTGCTAAAAAAAAAAGACAACGTCGAGAACGGGGGCAGATCGCTCAAAGAGCTATCAAAATATTTTCGTTTGCCAGTTTTAGAATTAAAGAGCACCCAGTGCGACCATAAAATATGACACGTGGGTAATATCAAAAAGCCATAAACAAAGCTAAGTTATTGGGCAACACTTGGAAAAATATAAAAAAAAAGTATTCGAAATAGAAATGAAACGAGACTCGAAATAGAACGCAGACCATTTAACCCGTTGGCATCATTAGCAGCTCATCTGGCAACAGCTGAGGCTGACATGTGGCCAACTGCCATCCTTAACAGCACCCGCCTCCCCTCGGCACCACCACCTCCTTTCCCCTACACTGCTTCCCTCTTCTTTGTTTTTTTTTTTCTTTTTTTTTGTTAGGTTGACAGAAATAGCGTGATAATCGTGGCACGCTCTTTTGTCCCGGGGTCGTCGTGATTTCCACTTCCGATTTAACTGGAACTCTTTCTCACTCTCACTCTCACTAAGCATGTGTGTGTGAGTGTGTGTGTGTGTGTGGTTGGGCTTGCCTCTACTTAGTTATTTTCCGAAAAGGAAAAAATATATTCCGCTTTTGTTGAAGCATGCGGCTGTCATGTGTGCCAAATGTGCAGCAGACGATCGAATAGCGTACCTTATGTTTGATTTCATAAATACAAATACAGCCAGCGATCGCACAAAATTGTATTCCATATATACTATATACTATATACCATATACGATATATCTGTATCTGTATATCTGTTCTCTGCTGCGATATTTCGCCCTGGTGCGCATTAACATGTAACAGATGCGCTCCACATTGTGGCCTACAGCTTCCGATGTGGATGATGAGGAGAGGATACGTTGATGAGGGGCTGCTGCGGGGGCGGCAACAGCATTGTTTATGAACTGCATCCGCAGTCAATAAAATTTATACTTTTTGATACACTGCCGCCCATCCATTCATATAAGCTTGTACCAAATAGATATATATGCGATGATCTATATACAAAACAGCCTTTGATCAATTTCATTTGAAAGAAATGTTATTTAATGAGAATTTTTACATTTATTTTTTTCACGTTTCGATATGATGTGGGCAAAAAATGTTGTTCTTCAAATAATTAATAATTTATCTACTCAAATAAACAAAAGTCTATGCACAATCAATATCTTGTTGATCACCTAAGTATTGTTGTCACTTTCTAAATCGGTTTACTTCTAAATATATATATATATATCTTTTTCCTACTTTTCCCAAAAATCCCAGTTTATTTATGATAGTCATTTTAGTTTCTTAAAAATCAATTGTAAGATTATTGTACATCCACACAAGACGTCTCGTCATCTCTTCACTCCTCCAATCCTTCAAACCTCAAACGGTAACACTCGAACTTTGAGCACCCTGGAGGTGCTTCGCTCTGACATACAGATCCTCCGATCGTACTGCTCGTGTCCAGACTCGTACTCGCTTTTAATGCATGCAAATCCAGGCATCACAAATCGCTTATTGCCCCAGCGCCAAAAAAGCAATCAAAGGCCGCGGACCCCGACCGGGCCAACACAGTCAGTGAGGGAGTAAATGAATGAATGAGTGAATGATGCGGAGCAGAACGAAACCAAAATCCAAGACTCAAAACGGCAGGTAAAGCAAATAAGCCCGAATAAAAAATGAAAAAAAAAAAAAAACATTCCATATTCGATTGGCTGAAAACCTTTCGAACTTTAACAGCGGATTCGAGCTTCAAAAATTGCGTGAAGCGGCGCATTATGGTTATTACTTGGATGTTGAATGGTCGAGTTGCTGTCGGTGTTCGACATCGTGGCTTTTTGGGGGCAGGGGCCAACTCCATCTCTGGTTGCGGACAGCGCTTTGTTTGCTCATCGCTCCCAGACCAAGACCTTTGAAGGCAGCGCCGTGCTGCCCAACAGAGCCCAACAGCGCCAACAGAGCTGACCTTGTTTAAACATCAAAAAACATATTATTGCCATGCCGACCGTCTTGTGTTTTATATACCCTAGCAGAGGGGTATTACGAGTCGATTGCTCAATGGGTTATGCTCTAAGCTAATAGCAAACTTCATCTGAAAACATACTTGCAACAAATATATTTAGTTATATTAACAATATATTAAGTTAACTATTTAGTTTATAAATAATGTTGCCTGCTGCATATGAAAAGATTCGATCCTAAGTCAAATTAGTTTACAGGACATGCATATATAGGGTATCTATCTTAGGGTATCAAGGCATGGACTACCCAAAGTTAGTTCGTCAGCATTGTAATTATTATTTTTAGCTATAATTACTTTTTTAAATGTTTAAGAATAATCGTTAACTATTTAAATACTTGTTACTACTTTCAATTGGATTACAGATTCGAATACACTTCGAACTGTGACACGTCTGCTAGGGTATTAAAATGTCGGCTATTCACCCTTGGCTCTTCTGCCTTATAATTCTTTATTTTTTGGTTGGTTTTGTTGAAAAATTGCAAAAGTTAAAAACCATTTCATTGCATTTAGAGGGTTTCACTTGCCTCTCGGTTGTTGTGTTTTGTTTTTTTTTTGCGCTCAATTCGATTTGTGGCAGTTTCTTTGGGATTTGCGGCACGGCGGCTGTTGCATTGTGTAATTTATATGCGCCACAGCGGTGCAGCGGCGGTGCAGCGCTGACCAAATGAAGGCGTTGCGTGGTGCCCCGGACAACTACGTGACCTCCAATTTTAGCTCTCGGTTTCAGTTTCGGTTTCATGTGCCTAAAGTGCACATGTTGCGACTGCTACGACTTGCATGTGGTCGGCTTTGATGCGTGCCGCCGCCTTCTTTTAAGACGCAGAAAACCACACGCACCACTCAAACACACACACACACACACACACACTCACTCATATACACATGCGCATAGTTAATGTAACACCCAAAAGTTATTCATATGCTAATTTCGCTTAGCGTTAAGAAAATATGACCATGCTGGCAGCCAAGACTTTTGTCGGTCGCACTTGTTGGCACCGCTTGTGACTTGTGGCTTTATGTTTCGTTTGTTGGAGCCGGCGACAAATATCCAATTAAAAATGTTCAACGTTGCGACAATGTATGAGGGCACCGCCCAGTAAAACAAATTGCACTCATATGGCTAAAGGGGTTATGGGAAAAGTTTTGGGTGCGACTAGCTCAGTTTCGGGAATGCCTAAAAGCAATTTGTCACAAATGGTTTAAAGTAGAAAATCGGATTGGACAGAGTTAGGTTAGAGTTTGCACATATAAGATAAGCCCAAGCCAGTCAGTCAGTCTTTGTCTATATATTAAATTGTGATTGTTGTAGCTTAAAATTTAAATGTAGTTCAAAATAGTTATGGAATAGCCCTTGTTTTTACAAATCCCATCAAAATTGCCAAAGTTATGATTCGACTTTACATATAATGATCTAAAATTATGACTCATATTATGTTGTATCGTTTGTTAATCGTTAGTGCCCCACCGCACTCCCCGCCAACTCAAAAACCTCTTTTATAACAGAAAGTCCATAAATATTTCTTAAAAATGAATGGTAACAAATTATAAAATATGAAATTACAAAAGTATTTTTGATGCCTTTGGCTGCCAGCTAATTAAGTGTGGAATGTTACAGCAATCAGCTGGATTTTAGACAAAAAACAACAAAAAAAACCCCAAACACAGCAACACCCCCACCACCAGCCGACTTCAGCCAAGTGGTGGTCTCCACAGACAAGTCTGAGTCGGAGTCGGAGTCGGAGTCTGACCTGTTCATGTTGGCTTGTTGGCTATCAAGCTATCGAGTCTATCAACGCGTTTGTGCGTTGGACTTTGCAGCACAAACCACAAAATATAAGATACAAAATAAAAAATACAAAATAAAAAATAAAAAATACATAATACAAAATACATATGTACAGCGATCTGCGGGGTGATTATCGTGGTCATTGTTACAGCCGCTTTAATGGGATCTCATGTTGATTGATTGTGCACACCTGTGAGCTCTGTGAGCCGTTCGAGCTGATGTCGATTTGGGTTTGCTTTGGTTTTTTTACGGGATTTGGTTTTTGGTCTGTTTCGTTGTTGCGTCTTTTGTTTTATTGTCTCTGATCCGCAGTTGCTGATGGATTGTTTTCGCTTTGAACTTAAAGCCAAAATGCTGGGGTGAAAGCTGAGCTGAGCTTTCATTTTGGGCCATTGTTTGCTGGGCCTTGTTTTTGTTGATTTTTTTATTTGTTTTTTTGTTCGTTGTTATGCAATTGTGAGACAATTATTTGGCAAATGAAATAAGCCCAAAAAGAAAATGAAAACATTTGTTGCTTTAGATTTTGTGCCGCTTCGCTGACATTTTGATGGACAGTTGATGTTGTTGTTGTTGTTGTTGCTGCTGCTGCCGGACATGTTGGCGCTGCTTGGGTGGCTCCAAGCACTGCCCCCGCATGTGTGGCAAGCGACTGTGGCTTTGGTTTTGGCTTTGGCAATGCCTATTGTCTTGTTCCGCTGCCCGCCTGCAATTTGTATGAATTTCAAATTGTTTCTGTTTCGCTGTTTGTACACCCATTAAAAGGTGGGAGTAACAGGGTCTCTCGAAAGTTATGCAAATGTAGAAGAAGTTCTCGAGATTACAAATTAACAAAATCGCAGCAGCATCAACTTAATCACGGCTGTTACTTGTTTTGCTTGATTTTGAACAATTAAACACTTTATACTTGAATAGTTATGCTCCAAAATAACTGTAGTAAAATATACACAGAAGTTATAGGTTAGAAAATTAACAATTAAATGAGGCAAATAAATAAATATAGTTAACTACAGGGTATCTCTCAGCCAGATACGCTCGACTACACCGCTCTTAGTCGCATTTTTGTTTTATTACTGTGTGCTGTTCATCAGCATTGAAAAACATTGTCGGTGGCAGGCAGCAGCAGCAGCAGCGGCAGCAGAAGCAACCAAGCCAAGCCAAGCCAAGCCAAGCCGAGCCGAGCCGAGCAGTAGCTCCGACAACGGCAGCTACAGCAGCGCTTGAATGAATAATTTCCGCAGTTGGTCGTCATCATCAACATCGTCTACAAAGATTCTGCTGTATAGTTGTTGCTATTGTTATTGTTGTTGCTGTTGTTGTTGTTGTTGTTGTTGTTGCTGTGACTGCCACTGCGGCTGTTTAACGTTTGGGTTCTCTGCGCCAAATGAAAATGAACACGTGCGTCCGGTTGCTGCCTCAGCTGCTTGTGTACACACGCACACACATACACATCTATATATACATATGTATATCTTATATGTATATGTGTAGCATATGCCGCATGCATGTCCATCAAAGCACAACAACAACAACAATCAGAAGGCTGCACGCCCCAAAAGCAGCCGCCAACGAACAAATTTCACTTTATTGATGAGCGCTGCACTTGAATTTGTCGCTGTGTGGGTGAGTGAGCTGAGTGATCACATTCTCACAAGCACACACACACACACACACACACAGAAACACACACACGCACACATGACAAACTATTTGCAACGCTTGGTCGCACAACGAGGCGTATGAGCGATTTGCAATAAACAACAGCTGCCCAACTGTTGCCTCGCTTGCCGTTGTTGTTGTTGTTGTTTGCCTTGTGCGCGTCGTCTTTTTTTTTTTTGTTTGTCTGACAGTGAAACGTGCCCCTCAGGGTTGGGGGAAACGTTGCTTGGGAGCCTCCTCTTGGCGGCGCACTTGGTGGTGTGACGCATCAGCCCAACAAAAAGGAGTGTGAGTAAAAACTGGAAGTAAAAAAAATAAAGCAAAAAATTAAAAAAAAAAATCAGTTGCGAATTTCCAAAGTACAGCTAAACTTTGATGATCTTCAAAAATAGTCTAAATTTATTATATTATTCTGCTGCATTTAGTAGAAAACCAAACAAGCAGCAAATTCACACAAATCGAAGATGCACAATTTGCCAAGGGGTTTACTGAACTTGGCAACAGTTTGTTGGAGTTTGTTCTCAAGTTTCCTATGCCAAATAGGTTAAGTTCCAGTGCCTCAGAGATCAAAGCCCAACAGCACACACCATATATGTATGTATGTCTGTTTGTGTGTGTGTGTGTAGAGTGATTTTCATTGCTCTTTCAGTTTTGTTGTGGCAGCAGTCAACCAACTGTGCAATTTCAACTTGATAAACTCCAACAACAACAACGCGATTCATTCATTGTTTGTGCACAACAACAACTGCAACAGAAAGAAAAAAAAAACAAGAAAAAGAAAAAAAGCAACAACGCACTTGGCCGGCTGTGTCTGAGTTTCAACAGCTGTAGGAAGTTGCTTTATATCGCACATTATATGATATAGCTCTGAGTGTGTGCACATACATATATATATGTATATTTGTATATGTGTGTATATATCAGACGCAATTGCTCCACTGCGCCGACGCTGCCCAACGAAGCTTGGCTCAAGCGAATCGACCCCGGGGAGTCAACCTTCAAAATGCTGTGGATAAAAGATTGCAAACCAAACCAGACATAAACCAAATGCATGCAGAAAGTTATTCTTTGAAGAATTTCATGTTTGATGCCTTTCTTCTTCTTCTTGTTAGTTTAAGAGTTATAGTTGTTGATTTTAAGTCAGAGAGAATCCATCAAGAGGGGCTCCATTTTAATAGATTTATAAGCAAACTAAACGATTTGATTTATTTATACTTTTAAGCCTCTCAGCACAGCTCTACAACATAATAAATATATTTTTAATTGAATATATAATATATTAATATTTTTCCTTGATATTTTAAGCTTTTGATGACAGTTCTAGCACATAATTAAATAATTCTACATTCAATATTTATACAAGTCGAACTTAAAACCCAATTAATTTTGCTCAAGTGCTTATCTAGAATTTTTAGTAAGATTTCGACCTCAGACACATTATTTTCGACTACTCCAAATACTGCAAATGCCTCATTTGTTATTTAACCCTTCAATTGTCTTCCTCAGACTGACCCCAATTTCTAATACTTATTAATGCAGTCGCCCGAATTCTGTCACCCACTTTGGAAATGTGCTCTTAAGCTATGTTAATGATCTTTGACTTTGGTCACTCCCCTCTCCCTCGCCGAAAATACAGCCCCAATCTTGCCCAATATTTTTGTGTGTGTATATCGATCGATTTGAAATAAAACTGGCTGCACATGTTGCTCAGCTGTTTGCAATTACGGTTGAGTGGTACAAAAAACGAAAAAGAAAACCAAATTGCCGGGCCAAAGAGATTTGAAAATCAAAAGGCGTTCAATGCACAATTGCGTAAGAACTGAAATTAAAATGGGCTGACAGGCAGAAGGATGGAAATGGAGGGGGGGAATGGGGAGGGGGAGGGGTTAGAAATTGCTGCTGCAACAAATGTGTTTCAGGTGCAGATGATCACGCAGCTGCCCATATTGCCGGAACTAAGCGACTTCCGCTCGAACCGCGAACCCCCTTCGCTTTGTGGGGAAGAAGATGAAGAAGCAGCGCCAACTGCATTGACAAACAACACGTGTGATTATTGAGTGTGTGTGTGTGTGTGTGTGTGTGTGCGTGTGTGTGTGTGTTATATATGCTGTGGAGCAAGCAATGGCAATCAATGTAATGTTTATGCCGACGCTCGCCAGCTTGCCGGCTGCTCATCGCCTTAGCCCCACCCGTGCCCGCTTCTCAGTCACACTTTACCTCACGAGAGTCAGACGCAAATTGCTTTCAATTATGTTGCACGCTGCTCCCGTTTTTATGGCTCGTTGCTGACGTGTCTCCATTGCGGCCTGTTCGTGTTGATGATCTGCTGTGCGACTGATCAACGTATTTATCTGGCAACTTGCAACTGCAACTACAATTGCTGCTGCAACTGCGTTCTCGACATCTACCAAGTGTTGCACCTCTTTGTTTTTATGTTTTTAGCGTATACCCTGTACTTGTACAACATTTATGAAGAAGGGTGTAATGGAGTTGTTGAAGTCTCCGAGTCCATAACATATATATGTTCTTGAAATCTTCTTCAACATCTAGGGCCGAGAAGATCCAGCCTAATCTCAGCATTTATTGCAGTTTCCTTTATTTTCCGATTAAAATTGATAAATAATTCAGAGTCAAAGTTTAAATAAATAAATAAAATTATAGTCGTTAAGTTCGATTTTTTGTGTATTTTCATAAAGTATTTCATAGTCTCTCAATCTCTCCACTAGAATATACTTAGTTGTTTTGGCTTGTGTGTGTGTGTGTGTGTTTTAATGGCTGTGATTTTAATCATCGGCTTCAGCATTAAAATGCTTCATTTTGACCGCCACCACCCAGTAAATTGCTTGCGGAAGTGCCCCTCGCCCACAAAAGTGGATGTTTCTAAGGGAAGGGAGGACGCAAGAATGACTGCGAATTGAGTTACTATACTCAGCGCATCATCGTCATCATCAGACCAGCCTCAGCTGCGTGCAAATTTGTGCTCTTCAAAACAAACTAAACTGAAAATTATGTCAAACCTGTTGAGAGATGTTGAGAAATGCGGCAGGAGCTGAGGAAGAAAGAGGGCACGATCAAATCAGAAGACTGATCTCCATCTGCTATCTGAGAGCATCTGAATCAGACATCAGACAACACGGAATTGAGTAATTTGTTGCAAAGACAATTAGATGCAACAGATTGTTGACTAAATGACTGAAACGTTTACAGTTTGGAGTTTGATGTCGTTGTGGTCGTTTCAAAGATCGCATGAGGACCAGTTCCAAATTGGCAACAGCTGCTGACAACCTGAGCAGTTCAAGAGTAGATGAAGCCCTCGTCGCATTTCATAATTTTACAGTCAATTATGTGAAGATTGCGAGGCAAAATAAACAAATCTCGAGCCAAGCTAATGACATTGAATGGGGTCAGCTCAGCGCAGAAGCAAACCAAGCCAAGCATGCGACATACATACATATGTATATATATGTATGTATCTACATACATGTATCAGGTGGATAAGTACATTTAAGTGGCCACGAGAGATTGCTGACAGCAAAACTTCAGCCGGGAATTGGAAGTAGACGCCCAGTGTCATTCTTCTTTCCCCCTCCCTGTGTGTCTTTCTCTTTCTCCCACTCTGTGGGCCAACCATCAGCAATTTTGCGGTTGCAAAAAGTCTTCATCTGGTTGTTGGTAAGAACCTACAGCTGGTCTACATGTCGGTTCAGTATGAGACTCAAGTCTTCATTTACTGCTTAACGTCTTAGATCTTCACTTTCTAATCAAAATCGTTTTTGTAAATTTAATCTTACATTTCACAGTTAATGCAATTTTATTATAATCATTTTTTATTCAAAATTATTTTAAGGTCTTAAAAGATAAGCAACTTTTTGGCAAACTCTTTCAATTATTTTTAATTTTCTGCTTACAATTGTCTAACTCAAGTTGCTTAAGGATATTAAAATGCATTTGCAGAGTAGCGTAACAACCCTATATATATGTATATATGTATATATCTATGCTAGCACGTACACATCGAAATCACGGCTTTATAATTGGTTTGTCAGGTGCAGATTAAGCGGCTCGCAGCTGTGCCTCACTTGCTCAAAAGCCTTAAAAATCAACGTCCAAAGCTGCTAAGTGAATTAAAATAATACTTCTCCGAGTGCTCGTGTCTGCTGCAGGCTGCTGCTACCGCCGCTTGATGCCTGATGATGATGAAAATGATGGTGATGATGATGCTATGATGATGTTGAAATAGACCCAGACCCAGACCCTGACTTAAGCTGTCTGGCTGACCGCGCTGGCAAAGCTGATGATTCTATTTATACATGGCCAGCAATTTGCAATTCCTTTTTTTTTGTGTGTTGCGTTTTAATTATTTGTGGCTTGCCGTTAGTTTTAATAAAGTTGCTAACTGTGAAACGACGTGACTGGAAAATGTGCCCGGAAAATGAGCATTTAATTTGCAGCGAAAGTGTCTACATCCACAACTGCAAGTTAGCCAGCCAGCGCCATGTCCAGGTTCCATGACCAGCTACAGCGCCAAGACCAAGTCCGAGTCCGCGTCAGGCTCCAGACATCTATCTGATTAAAATCTCAGCGCGAATTCGCAGAAAATTCTTACACGCGAGCCCGAAGAGAGGACAGCTGAAAAGTTGCTGCGTTAACACCCATTTCCATTCGAGTCGCCTCCAAGTCGCAAGCGCGTTTCATGCGAAATTTTTATCACGCGAGGCATTTTTGTGTGATAAGCATCTGTGTGCAGCATGAAGCCAAAACGAACGCTGATTCTCAGATGCACAGATCGGTGATCGCCGGGCGCTGATATTATAGACAACGCCCCACAAAAAAAAAAACCACACAATACAAAAGCCCAGGCAGGACATCCGACACAGTTGGCGTTTTTATCAGCAACTGCACTCAAAGAAAAAGTCCCTAGAACTTCGCGAAAAACTTAATAAAAATTGCATATGCAATACACTATTACATTTTTTAGATTCTTTCTATCTGAATAGATTAAATGTTCAGCTAGACATGTTTCCAGCCTTGAATTTAAAAATATTATTTCATAATTTCATATACATTAAATGAATAAATATAATATTAAATTATGCAAGAAATGCAGATAGTAAATTTACTTTCTCACAAATGTTGTTGTATAGTATTGATTTTTCTCCGTGTAATCGTCTACTGCGACGAGGTTGCTTTTTCTGAACGCATTTAAAATCGCAATGGGAAACAGCTCCCAGGCGCAGCACAAACAAAAAGTGGGCGTCATATGGTAGGGCAGGCAGCATGCAACAAGTGGCAAGTGTTTGCGCCAAGCGTTGATTGTTCTTATCTGTGGCGCGATCGCAGCCAGGCTGCTGCAACTGCTGCTGCAGCTGCAACAAGTGGCGTGAATTGCATGCGTAGATGCAACCTAGATATGTTGTTGTTGTTGCTGTTCTTGTTGTTGCACGCTTGCGTGCTTCCTCACGTTCGCTAAAGAAAAAGGAGACAAAAAGTAAACAGAGCAAACAAGTGATGAATGTCCGTGTTATGCGATCTAATGATCTAGAAATGAAGTTAATAAATCGTTTAACCAGATGGCTCAACGCCAGGCTAGCAGACATTCCCCTTGCCCACCTTCCTTCCTCTTTGTATCTCTCGCAGTAAAGTAGAACACTTTGCGAATGCTGCATGATGGCCAGTTGTCGATCGCGACCACCGGGCCAAGTCAGAAGCAGAATGAACGCAATTTGCATAACTACACTGTGCTTATAACTCCGTACATAACAAATTACAACAATTTGGTTTCGGTCACATACCAATTGAGAAGAGAGATAGGAGAGAGAAGCGAATACGAGACGTTTAGCAGATGCCATAACGGTAAAGAGAGGCTCGTAAACAAGGCCAAGAACAAGCCAACTACAACAAAGTTACTAACAAGAACACAAGCAGATTACCAGCCACTTTGGATGTTTGTTTTTTTATTTATGCTATATTTTCATATATATATTATTATGGTCATATTAGGCTTAAATTACAGTGTGGCTATTAAGCTGCTATAAAATACCTTAGGCCATTTTTTTATATATATATTTCCGCAATACTCATTTTGATGCATTTTATACGATTATTTATTTAATTTAATGGTGCTTAGCATGCTTAGTACATATTTACATGCATATATTCTAACGAAAATTTAAAAATGAAATTGTGTTTTACTAAGTTTAACATGCTTTTAATTGGGTGTATCAGATTTATCAGAATTATACATGGTTAGTTGCTTCAATAAAATCACTGCATGCTTTTAGGTTGAATTGCGTTTTCTCCGTTCACGAAAACGATGAAAATACAAAGCATACCTTTAGGCCGCAAAATAAAAATACTGCTGCAACACACTTCGGGGAATCTGAATTATGCTGCCTACTTCTAGAGGCGTCCAGAGAAGAGGATCTAATTCAAACACACGCTTACCGATTAACGAAGGGCATGGTGCTGCATTCAAGGATTATGGGGTCATCTAGGAATCGAAAATCGGAAATATAGCTTCTTAAAACAAGCTCTACGTGTGTGCGCGTGTCGTTTGGAATCGAATTGCCTGCTCTGACGAGCAGGCCTTTATTTTATTTAAAATTCTTAAACCTAAATACATAGGTATTATATAGTGCTGCCGATTGTACAAATATTTCAATTTGTGCAGCAATTAAATCTAATATAAATAGGCAGTCATTTAGTGGTTGTGTATGTTGTTGTGTATTATTAATGGCTAAGTAGTATTACCAACTACATATTTAAACTGAAATAGACAGTGAAGCAATAAGTTAGCATATATTAAATAATGTCGAATCAAGTGTTAACATTTACCTAGTATGTAATATATTTAAGACAGAACACCAAAGGACTCTCAAAAGCGCAAGACCTGCAAAATATATAAAACAAAATCTGCATTAAAATTGGGTAACCCGTATTTATAAATACAAAATTCTTTCAAATATTGAGCTCAGTGAATCGAGTTTCAATCAAATTTTTTCATTAGTCTAACATATGTTAATTCATCATTGTTCAATATAAAATGTTTTGTATTCCTTAAATACAATTCTAACCTTTTAAGCTCTTCAAATGGGTTCCGCCGCTTGAGAGATCCGAAATCCTGGGTAGAGGATACGACTGTAAATTTAAAAAAAACATTAGATCAACTGTTTAAATGCATTTAAACTAAAGTTAAGTTAAATTAAATTTCAGCGATAATAAATTTACACTAATCAAGGCATTTCATAGGTGTCCCAAGGTAAAAACTTAACTCATCATTACGTTAATTGAATATAATTAAAATTAAGCACAACTCACCTTATAGACGAATATATAGAATTATGGGCTCTTGCTTCTTGTGTATCCAAGTATAAACTGCAAATAAAAGAAAACTTATTTAGTAAGAATAACTAAACTAAAACATGCAAGTTTAGTTCTGTAATGTTTGTCAGTTGTTTCAATTTTACACTAATCAAGGCATATTTCATAGGTGTCCCAAGGTAATATCTCTATATCATCATAGAAAACAATTCCCAACCCAGATTATATTCCCGCAGTTCTGGCTTACCTATTTAGAACGCATATCGGGTGCGAATGTCCTCCAGTTTCTTGCAGATCTGATTAGGAGTGCGGAACATGTCGCCCGCAATGCTCTTCTGCTTGGATGCATCAACCGATAAATACTGTTCGCACAGATCACCATCGAGGACATTCTTCACCGGGTAGTAGGAGCTGCGATAGCTGAGGTGATCCCGACCACACAACGGCGGATTCTCGTTGCGCATATGCATCTCCAGATGTTGGAAGAAGTCATAGTCCTCGCGACTGGTGAACGGCACAAAGGCGCCAACAGTGCCACTCAGCGTGGAATAGATTAGAGCCTCGGAGCCACCGGGAATGAGGGTGGCCTTCTGCAGCGACATGATTATCTCGCCCACATGGAACGAGCATATGTTCTCCGATTTCTGAGAGGCGCCCGACAACAGGCCACGATCCCAGAGCGACTTGGTGCCGGTTGGATCCTCGTCCACATCGTCGGTGACCGAATGCGGCAGTCGCTGAATGCTCAAATTGCCAAACTTATCTGCAATGGCAATCGTATCGTAATCCAAGAGTGTTGTGGCTGTCACCCAACGTGGATGCGTATCATCGGCAAATATGATGAGCTGATTCTCCGCGCGACGATACCGTATGAAGAAGACAGACTCCTGCACGTCGGAGACGTAGACACGATGACCCATCGCCTGGATATTGACAATCTGGTAGGGAATGTGTTTGTTCTCGCACTTGCGCAGCATCTTCTTCTTGCCCAGATCGTAGATGCGCAGCATGCGGCCACAGCCAGCAAGCAAGCGTCCCTGGAAGCCGCACAAAGCGCCAGGTATCTCCTCAATCTCCGTGCGATGCAGAAACTCCAGAGCCGAGCAGGTCGGATCAATTTTATAGACATCAATACAACCGCCTTGCGAGATGCGTGGATTCAGCTGCAGATCCTTAGCAATGCCCACGGCAAGATAGTAGCGTCCATCGGCCGCAATTGAAAACTTTAGCATCGCCATGGCCATGATGGCCTCGTTCTGTGCCAGCGGCACACTGAACATCGTCTGGCCATGCATGGCGTCCAGGCAACGGATCTGCGATGCCCACAGACCGAGTCCCGCCTTGGGAGCGGAGAACATATCCTCGGGCAGCACTTCATTGATGAACGCGTTCGCCATCTCTCTGGCCAGTTCACGCTCCTCGTCGCCGGCAGCGCTGCGCATCTCTTCGGCCATTTGCTCCTTACGCTCGGTCTTCGTCTCCTCGGTGTAGGCATTGTGATCCGTTTCCGCAATTAGCATGCGTCCCGTATCCGGGTGGATGACAAAGGCGCGTGGCGTAAACTGCAGTGGAAATGCCACCTGATTGAAGACCGCGCCCAGTTTCTCCAGCGCCAGAATACGTAGCGTATTCGTCGATATGGCCACAATGCCCTCGCTACACTGCTCGCTGGAGAAGCCTGAGGCATACTCCAGTGTCTCATATGACAGCGGCGTTAAATGGAAACGATTCTGATGGTAATACGACAGCCAAGTGCGACTGGACATGGCCAGGACGGCCTCGGAGCCCTGCATCTTGATGCGAAATAGCTTCACTGGCCGTGAGCCCAAATATCGGGTACGCGTATCGGCCAAATCTCCCGACACGGGATCCAGCACAGTGCGCAACAAGACACCGTTGCTCAGGCCAATGTTCAGATAGATTGTGCCCTTATTGCTGCCACTACGCTGGGCAGGCACATCCTCATCCGCGCCGCTTGTGTTTGTGGTGCTCTCCGTGTGCCCCATCTCAACCAGACACAGCGACTCGGCTGGCGAGGGCAGCGCCTGCATGGAGCAAGGCGACAAACAATTGTTCGGATCCAACGAGAGTATGCGTACAGTGTTGTCAGCGAGGCCCACAGCCAAGAACCAGGAACGCTGCTCGCCCTCAGGCACTGTGCCCAGAGCCATGCACATGATCTCCGCCGGCATCTCCGAGCGTTCTGTGTACTCGTTCAGCTCGCCAGTCTGCGGAGAGAAAGAGAGTTACAGATTAGTAATCAGCTCAGCATACTTAAAATATATAAAATCATTGTCTAATTGAAGCTCAGTACTGCAGGACACAGAGTGTCTCAACATGATTGTTCTTTTTCGTGTTTTTGTCATCAGCGCAATGTGGGGCGGAAAAAGGAAAACTAAGCACAGTAAACATGATCAGCAACTACTCTTCTTAATTTATAAATTTGTTGTATAGCAAATAATGTTTCTAGTGGCAACTGTACTTAGATTTCCTTAATCGATTCGATAAATCAATTATATGCTTACCGGATCCATTTCAAAGTAGACCAATTCGCGGCCCGAGAGCGTGATGACCACCTGGCGTTGATTGACGGCGCATTTGGTAATGGACTTTTTTCCGGGCGCTTTCCACTCGTTCACACGCTTATCGGAGCGTATGTGACGAATGCCATCGGGATAGACCTGCACCAGAGCATCGTCCCCGAGAGCAGCACAACACAATGTTGGCGTTGTGCCCAGAAACCCACTGTCCGTCACTTCCTCGACGGTCTCACCAATGCTGAGCACGAGCGTGGCATTCACGAAGGATACGATGATGTAGGCATCAAACTCGTCTAGAAGTAAGGAGCACAACAGAAACAGTTTTGCCATCAATAAAAAAATGCTTGAAAGCAACAACAAAATTGTAAAGTCAATTTGGCGACATTGAATAATCAGTTTATCAATTGTAATCAATGGATATTCAGGTGAAACACGGTTGATAAATATCGCATCATGTTCAATGTCTCAAGAAGTCTTAAGTTTAAATATAATTCAATAAAGGTTTCTGTAGCAATTTGTTGTAGTATCTGTTGACTTAAGAGCTGCAGTAAATGTTGCCTTACCTATCGCTTCACAAAAGACAAATATAAATTATAAGTATTATAGACGAGAGGAGTATTGGATAACTCTCGCAATTTTATATCTGTTCGATAGTCACACTCAACAAACAGTTGTTGACGTCTGTGTTTAAGCGCCTGAAATAAGAGAGAACTGGTGGTTGATAACTTGTGGCTTTTGGGATCGTGTTTATATATAGTTTATATAGACTAGGATTGTTGGTGTTTTAATGCCCAACGCATTTTATAGGAAAGGTTTTCATCTCTTTTTTTCGAATATATTGCCATATATGAATGTATGTTTTCATGTTTTGAGGATCTCAAGATCGACAATTAGAAATATCGAAATCAACAATCCTAGTACAATCTATATTTATATATATAGAGCAATTAATCGTAAATTGTTTATCTTGGGTATCGTGTTCTGTATCATCAATGCACCAGTTGAATTATTAAAAACATTTCACAGCTTTTAAACTTAAGATTCTAAACTTAGTTCTAGTAAATAAGCAGCTGGATAAAGTCTTTTGTTGGACTCACCATCAATGCGTTTCTTGACAGTCCACACGGCATTTGGATTACCGGGTAACTCCGAGACAGCCATCTCCGATACCTCGAGACCGTGACGCAAAACGCGCAAAGTAGAGCGTGGACCACGCCCGCAGAGCACATACAGCTGCGGCGTATCCTCGTTGGCCAAATCAGCCACCTGTGAGGTGATGATTGGCGCAAACGAAGGCAACTCATCGACCAGAACGAGATTCTTCAATGCACGTGGAGCGAAGAAGAAAGTTTCACCCTCCTCCAATGGCATTGCAGAGCTAAATTCTGGCTCATCGTCGTCATCGCCCAGATGTGCAATCTGATACAGATAACTATAGAGACAGATGGCAAATTAGCAAAGCTTAAAACCACAATAAATCGATCAAGTTTACTTACTGGTTGCCAAATTCGCTGGCCACAAACAGGAAACCCGTCTTCAACACACACATTGCCGTTGCTGGTGGCACAGTGTCAAAGTACTTGAGCTTAATCTCAGACACCACATCGTCATCTGTCTCGAGGGTGATTTTGAAGATGTCGCCCTGCTCGGTTTGCAGCAGAAAGAAATACATGCTCTTGGTGCGATGTGTGGCCGAGCATATAAAGATCATGCCACGTTCCGGATCATCAAGATCATTGCGACGACGTGGAATGGGACAGCGAATATCATGCTGATCGCCCAGATTCTTGTAGGTCAGATAGTTCTCGGAACAGATGAGCACACCCGAGGGTCCGTCATTGCCGCCGGGCACAGAGACCAAAAAATTGGCATGCTCCTCCAGTGGTTCAGAGTATTTTCGCACCACATGATTAAGGCCCAAGTCAAGCTCGTAAAACGTAAGCGTTTGTTGTGTGCGCTGTGCGGCGTCACCTGCAATTTAAGAAATAGGAGATGTTGTAATGCCCAGATATAGAATATATAAAACAGAAGATTGAACTGGAGATAGAAGAATGTGGGCCACAAATCAGTGAAGTGCTGCTAGGTGAGTTACAGCAACACCAATGGTTCAGTGGTCACATTTATCTAGCGTTAAGTACAAACAGTGTCCATGGATTGATTAGCCACAGACACTGGAATTAAAACGCCAAGTGAAAAATAAAGACCGATTTGCATTTATCTATCTTACCTGATGGATCCAAGTCGGCCTCCTCGTAGTCGATTTCCAGACACGCAAACATGGGATTATCAAAGCCAACATCTACGCCAACCATGTGATACGTCAGCGTGTTGGATTTGTGCGCCTCCAAGGGAGAGGATATGGTTAGACGCGCCTGTGTATCCCGATTCATGATGTAGGCCAACTTTTGTTTCTCAACGGCGCCAATCATCACGGCACGTCCCTTGGGATCGATGGCAAAGTATTGGCCCGGCACAATGCGACGACAGCCCGACTTGCCAAATGTCTCCTGATGCACTTTCTCCAGCGAATTCTTGCTGGGAATGTACTCCAGAATGACAATACGACCAGAATCAGAGCCAATCACAATATAATCTATGAAAATGATTGAAAAACGAGTTATGGTTATTTAAAAAAAAATAATAAAAAAAATTTTAGGTTAGATTTTTTTGTAGCTCGAAGTTTCAATTCACCATACCATTTAAATGAGGTTATGGCAAATGCGACGCCAAGTTTAATTCATATCGCACCTAGACACATTCAAAAAGGTCAAACTGGGACAACCACACAAAGGAGTTGCCTCAATTGGGTTTTGTGCAGCGAATAAAAAAAAATAAAAATAAAATATGTATTACAAAATGAGAAACTAACCTTTTGTGCCGCCAGTTAAGCGAAAAGCCATCAACGCTCGAATGCAGCCAAATATTTCCGTTGACATAAGCGTGTGAACTTTGCCGGTGTTGGGGTCGGGTCGCAGCAACTCCAGCGATTTACCACGTGACAAGAGCACCTCCTGTTGTTTGCCGCCCGAAAAGTTGCCGTGCACGGCGTGCGTGACGCCGGTGCCCTTTTGGAGCGTCAAATTATACAAGTACATATTTGTTGCTGTGCTATTTCAGGTCGAAATTATTGCACTGCTGAAACAATTTGTATAAATGAAAATTGAGGTTATAAATGGCCAATGCTGCGTGAATAAAAATTTGTAGTAAATAGCTATTTAAACGGGTTTGTACTACTTTGAAAACCATGGCCACAGTAAGGATAAGTCGTGTCGCCTAACGATGCTAGTAAGCAGCATTTATTTTTTAATTTTGCACTCTTCAATTGCGACCAAATCGCAGACATTTCTGCTTTCTGGAGATACTTTGTGCGCACTAATTACTAAAAATATCTACTAATTCAATTAGTTGAGGGCTTAGATAATTACCTTTTTGTATCTTATTCAATGAATTGACACATTTTAATAATGATGCGCTTAGATTTAAATTTTTTCACAATCACTTCAATGGCGTCATTTTTCAGAGCTGCCGCTTGGGTTGACCGGTGAAGAAAAAGTGGATGGTGGAAAACGCGGTGGGCCTTTGACAGCATTCATGCAGCAGCACAGAGTTGCTGGCGCTTCGATAACGATATATCAATATATTCAGTTTGGTAGCCCTGAGCGAACAGCTGTCAGATGACAATAATGTAGTAATACATATATTTTACCTTAGTAGTCCAGCAGGTGGCCGTGAGATGGAGGGAAATCTGTATGAGGATGCAGATGATAAAATAAGGCTGGGAGAAGAGCTGAAGACAGCGCTGCTCGAGTTCGAGGACATTCCTGGTGTTGCCAAAGTGCAACGAAAAATACAACAGGAATTAAAATTCTTGGAAAAGGTCGGTTCAGTTCACTTAATATTTAGTGTATGTACATATATATCTAAAAAGATACACTTTCCATAAGGTTATACGCACAAAAACTTTGAAGGAGAACCACATCACGAGCAGCAACTTTGTCAATTATGAATTTCTGATAAAAACACTGAGCCTGCAGCAAGGAGTCGTTGATATAAATGCTGTATTTCCACTCGAATCCAGGGACAGTCCTCTCCGCGTTGACATTGTGGCCAATAACGGTCTAAAATGGATTAAGGTCATTGCGCGCAACTCAAAATCCATCGAGGAGGCGGCCCGTGGCTGTGTCAGTTTTGGGGCACGCAGCGTTCTGGATCAGGCTAATGATTATTTGGAGGCCAGCGAGTTGCATTTCTGCATGTTTCAGCGACCCAAGGTCAATTCATAATTTGAGATTGTCTGTTTTTTCTTTCTCACAGAGATCTCTTTTAGATTGTATTTTATTTCTCGAACAAAATTGAGATCTCATTGCATGATGAACTCAAGGAGATGGGAGTGCAAACGGCATCGTTGGAGAAGCCCGACATGGATGTGGATCAGTATGCCACCATGTCCGATGAGCTGAATATTGATGTCACCACAATGCTGGCCTATACGAGTTCTCTCACCAACGGTGGATGCAATTTTGTGTTTAAGGAACCACTTTTAACCGAGCAGGCGGAGAAGGAGCGGGAATGTCCTGTAAAGCCCATACTTGAGAAGATATTTCAAGGCAAACGTTTGGTGTGCTGCCAATTGGCAAACGACGCATTTCAAAATATACTCTCAGTGCTGGGCGGTATCAAGGAGCGGGAACTTGCTGTTGAGTTTATGAAACGCGTTACGGTTTATCCGGATGTTGACAAATTGCCCGAGGAGTTTTCCAACATACGATTTACGGCTAAGGTGAATGAACGTAGCCTAAAGATATTTAGCTTTGGCATGGAACGTAAAATATTTACAGTTACTTCCAATAAGGCGTTCGTCAGATCAGCTAAGATGCAGGTGCGTGTTTTTTTTTAGGCCATATTAAATATTATTTCCGTTACAAAATATTCTTTTTTTAGGGAATCAACGTACCCGTTTTTGTGCATGCATCACGCGCGCTGACTGAAGGCAAACAGGCCAACGCTAAACCGATCTAAAATGACAATTTATTATTGTATAACAATAAGTGTTAGCTTAATTTAATAAATATAAATGTGCTTGAAAAAAAAACGATTGGCTTTCCAATTTAATTTTCAAAATTTTGCATCGAAAAATGGTTATCTAAAATTATCGATATATCAGCAGCTGCGTTGCAGGGTTACCAAGCAGCTGACATGCTGCGCAGGTTAACAATAGAGATAAACAAAAGAGAAAACATGGATTGCGCACCGCTGAATTTGGTAAATAGAAAAAGAAAATGCGATTAATTTGTAAAAATTAACTCGTGTTATTAACACTTAGGCGCATTTCCATGAACGTCGTTCCGAGCGCTTCATACGTCACCATCGCTACGAGGAGGCCATTAAGGCGCTGGAGACTTCGTTAATCTATTTACAAGATGCATATAAAAATGTACAATTGGCCAAATCGAAGGAGGTGTTGGACACATTAACGCTTGACTTTCAACGCAAACTGCGTCAGATCGAGATGCGTAAGACGCAACATGGCCTCACCAAGATGAAGGATTTCGTGCAGCTCAAGGAAACTAGTCCGATGCTGCCACTGCGACCCGAGCAAGGCGTCGGATCAGCGCAATCCGTTGCCAAGGCAATAGATAAGACCGTGCAGGATTTCGATGCCAAATTCACATCGACTGTGGATCGAATACCAAAAACAACGCCAGCATTAGTCGAGCTCAAAGTGGAGACAATGATCAAAAATGATGCACAGGCAGAAAGTCAAGAGTTCCACAGTTGTTCAATATTGGAGCGAAGCTCAGAGCATGATATGCCATCGCTGACACCGTTGGAGTTGCCATCGTTCGATTACACCATGTTCACCAGCTCATCGGCGCCCTCGTTAGCCAGTTACATCGGCATGGCCGAAAGTTTTCAAAAGTGAATCGTGATCAAAATAATAATATATAACACTTAGTTTCTATGTATATATTTGCTTTTATATGCTACGCGTTTTTTATTTGGCCAGCAAACCCTTGAGCAGATCATCTATGTCTGTTTCAGTCTCTACATTCTTCAGCAACAGCAGCACCTGGGCATCCATCTCGCACAGAATATCCGGCTTTGTGTAGGTGATGATGAGCGTATTGAACTGATGATGTGTGCTAATGTTGGCCTGCAGCGGGGGAACACTGCATCTATCCAGATCTGGTACAGGTATCACCTTGTAATATTTCTTATTGCTGGTGCGCACAACAATCGCACGCTTCTCAGCATCAGCACTGATATTAAAGACGCTTAGCGGATACGGCAGATTGCGTATGCGCCACTCAATGTTCTTCTTCGTCACCCGTTTGGTCAGTAGCGGAGCCGAGTTGCTCTCGCGCAGCGTAAATTCGCCGGCAGACAGAGTGTCAGCATCACCACCGCCTCCAGCAGTTGCATTTGTCTTCTTCCAATTGATTTGTCGTGGCTCCTCGCCCAGCTCAATCTCCCACTCAGGCTCACCCATCAGTTGCTTGCATTTGCGCCAGGCTCGACGTTCGACTACACCCGTCTCCATATTGTATTCCTCGGCCATTTGACGTCCATCGGGAAACTTGTAGAGCACCTTGCGCAGCCGGCCGCTGATCATTGAGTTTTTCTCAGCGGATTGCAAGTAATTCAACCAATTTTGATAGGACATTTTGTTTCTGCGAGCGGAATGGAAAACTAAATGGAGAACTAAAAACTAAATTTGATCGATGGCGCAAAAGCACATTTAGTTTTACGTTCGATTTTGCTTTTGCCTGGCAACCAGGGCTGTCAGCTGTTTCTCATTTGTTTACAAGCCTACACAGAGCGAGATGCCAACTCGTCGTGATTTCTGTCATACATTTCGAAGGCAGAGTTGACGTGGCCGCAAATGACCGCATATAAATACGCATATATTTCATCACTCGCTTTATTTTAGTTTCTATACCTATTTAAAGTAAGCTAATTCACGGTACTCATTTATAAATAGACAGACAGCCTAACTAGACGTGTGCATTTCGTACTAATTAAGGAAAAAAAACATTCTTTTCAGCACACGAAAGTGAGAGCAAAAGAAAAATCGAACAAACTGTTTAATTTTACCACATAAAAAAAGAAAAGAAAAAGTCTCAAAAATGAGCTTGGTGTGGACTTTGATTGCCGGATTTCTGTACGCAGAAATTGCGGTTGTACTGCTGCTGGTGCTGCCTGTGGCCAGTCCGTACAAATGGAATCGTTTCTTCAAATCCAAGTTTCTGGCCATGATTGGAAAGCAGTCGCACTACTATTTCTTTGTCATAATGAGTGTGCTGGTGCTGCTCTTGTTGGACGCCATACGTGAGATGCGCAAGTACTCCAGCATGGACAGCGCCGGTGAGGTTCACCTCAATGTGGAGATGCAGCACAGCATGCGTTTGTTCCGTGCCCAGCGCAATTTCTATATTTGTGGCTTTGCTGTCTTCCTCGTGCTCGTCATTCGCCGTCTGGTCACACTGATCTCAGCGCAGGCCAATCTTCTGGCTCAGAGTGAGGCATCATTGAAGCAGGCACAGAGCGCCACAGCCGCCGCACGCTCCCTGATGAGCGACAAGACCGATAAGGCTAAGGAGGCCACCGAGGACACAACACTTAATGAGGTAAGTCTTAGATTTATGTGTATAAATATTTTTGGAAAGTTGAGTTTTTGCACACCGTCCACCCGACGATTCCCCAAGGCATGTTTAAAGAGCTTTACACAGAGATATTCTTCTAACACCTTAAGAGCGTTCCGTTCGCTACTCACCAGCTGTACAAAATCCACGCGATATGTTAATTAATACACCCACATGGTTAAAATGTTGGGCCATAAGAACCAAAGAAATATACCAAGTAAAAAAAACAATTCTCGTCAACACTCTTTAAACAGTTGAAAAGCCTGCGGAAACGTGTGCAAGGACTCACCGCCAAATTTTCATAAATCTTTCGAACACATTCCTCAAATACACACCAAAACACACATCACACAAAAAAAAGAGCCAAGCTTCAAAATTGAAAACACGACTCGTTTTACAGCTCAACAAGCTGAAGGAACGCGTCCAGGAGCTGACATCCGATTTGAATCGCGAGAAGAAGGACAAGGAGGCAGTCAAATCGCAGGCGGAGAGTATCAATCGCGAATACGATCGGTTGACCGAGGAGTACAGCAAACTGCAGAAACAGATTACCATCGGAGCCGTTGGCAAATCCGATAAGGATGAATAGGCGACCAGCGAACGCTACATCAATAATATTTAAAGAATGATAAGACTTAAAAACGAAAAACAAAAAAAAAAATGGCGGTGGGGGCAAAGGCATCAAAATGAAATTACTTAAAGATTATTGATGATTATAAATTGAGCAAACATTGCACAGCTACGAAAACTATACACACCTTCTCACAACCCCTAGAAGCATAAGGCTTAATGCATTAATATGTATACAACAAGTTATAGATAACGAAATACTGGATTTATTATCTCATGTTTATAAGCTGTATTTGTAATCTTTCGTATTATACCGTAAATACCTATATTCTGTTTTATTTTTGTTTGCCGCAGCCAAACATATTTCTTGGCTACACTTAATAAATAACACTTTTAACTTATTAATCCGACAAGGAGCATGTTTATTATGAATCATATTTTACGATTTAACATCCACATCAGACTATCGATGGCGGATGACGTCATGTTTGTGACGCACCTTTGGACATTGATAATTTAGGTATTCCATTATAATCGCTGCTGAAATCAATTTGAATATTGACGTAATCGGAGAACAAGGTATTCTATTCCCACCAAAAGCTAACTGAGAAACTGGGCGACTCGGAGCGTACGTAATGCCACCACTTGGGTGGTAAATATAAACAATCGCCGGGCTGTAGGAGCAGTTCATAGAAACGAGTTCTACGCAGCAGCGGAAAACGATCAAAGTCTGGTTTGGCTGCATCGATTTGCGATGTGTTATTTAGAAATTCGCTCTCGTGTGCATAGAGATATGGTGTGTCCGCTGGCGAGGCCAGAATGATGCTTTTGCTGCCAAACACTTGACAGAGCAGATTGTGTTTGGGATCGTTATGCATGGGGGATATGGTGTGACGCGGTCCAAGCCATGCTTTGATGTCTACATCGCTTGTACTTTCGCCGGAGACTGTGCAATAGTCAGGCACACAGATGTCCGCCTTGAGTGCTGGAATCTGAGCAAAGAGTTCGTGTTGCGCCAGATACTCCACTTCCTGGTTATCATCACTGCTTGTCTCTCGGCCAAATTGTCTGTAGAGAAAGTCACGTATTTTCACCAGCTGCTGGGACCACTCATCGCAAGCGTAATTCGATCCAATTTCAATGGGCACAGTTCGATTGCCGGTGACTTTTAAAAGATAATTTAAATCGCGCCATTTGCTCATTGCCGGCCAGTGATTAATTGTGTTCAGCAGCAGCGTTGGCTGTTCCGCCTGATAACAGCTATCGCGAAATTCTAGTATGCTAGGTGCATTCAGTTGGGGTATATCACAGGGTGAGCTGATCCGCTCCAAAGGCGCCAGAACCGGCAGAGGCTTTTCGTTGTTCCCTGTGATATCTTCATCCAGGTAGCTCATTAGGGCTGCTTGTAGCTCTTCAGACTTGCCATATAGTTCCGTGCAGCCGAGCAGTTGAGCCTCGTCCAGGATAGCGCCACATTTCTCACGTTGCTCGTGGCTTGTGTTTTCCAAAAGCATAAAAATTATCTACTGAGGGTAAAAGTTACAGTTATCCTCCACACACAAATAATGTAATCCCAATGCCTACCTTAAAGTGGCAGCCGAGAGCATAGATCTTGCGTATGACCAGCGGCACGCTGCTAAAGTGTCCACTGTGGATGCGCTCCCAATTCTTATCCACCAATGCTCCAATCAGATATGAAATTTCCTCCTCCGATGACGACCGTTCCAACTGGCCAATTCCCAAGTGATCTGCAGCGCGTTTGAGGATATAACGGGCTTCGACATCATGCTCGAGCAGAGTTTCTATGTCCGAAAAGCGGGGCAGTAACTTGATTAGCTCCAACAAAGGTGTCGCAGCTGCAAACATTGGCAACTTAAAATATTAACATAAATCCGATGTGTGTTGATAATTAAAACAGCTGATCGAATTTCAGTGCTGGACAACGTCGCACTTAACACTGTTGGTATTTAATCAGTTTGTGCTTTGTGAGCTGGTCTCACTGTTATTCCAGCATTGTGTTAAATGTGAAATGGAACCAGCCATTAAAAAATCGAAAATGGTCAACGACAAATTCAACCACAACAAGAAAAAGTACTACCAGCAGCACAAAAAGCAAGTGTTGCAGCCGGGACAACGAGGATTCCTCGTCACCTGCAACATGAACGAGAAGGCGTGCGTGCGGGAATGCTACAATCTGTTGAATCACTACGCGGATAAATTGTATGGACCCGAAATGAAAAAGGAAACGGAAGTGGAGAGCAAGGCTAAGGACAAGGACAAGGATGGCAGCGACAACTCGGATAGCTCCGATGACTTGGATGCGTCTGTGGCCAAGTGCCGTGAATCATTCGCCCAGCGCAAGATTCGTTTCCAAAATGTTGACACCGGCACCACAAACTGTTTATTTATACGCACCAAACTGGAGGATCCACTGGCCCTGGGCAAGCATATAGTCGAGGACATCATTGCCACGGGCAAGGCCATGTCCCGCTTTGTGATGCGCTTGGTGCCAATCGAGGCGGTGTGTCGTGCCAATATGACGGATATTGTTAATGCCGCTGGAGCACTCTTTGACAAACACTTCCTCAAGGAGCCCACCACGTATGGCATCATCTTTAATCATCGCTATAATCAGCAAATCAAACGGGATAATGTCATTAAGGAGTTGGCCGATCTGGTTAACTCCAAGAACGTTGGCAACAAAGTCGCTCTGAAGAGTGCCAAGAAATCGATCATTGTCGAAGTGCTGCGTGGCTGGTGCCTGCTCAGCGTCATTGACAACTATCTGGAGAACAAGAAGTACAATCTAGCCGAGCTGACGCATCCCAGTGAGCAACAGGCAAAACCAGTCGATAAATCGAATGAAACTGTTGACAGCGAATAAAATATGTACACTAAAATCCAATGTTTAATTGTATTTTTAATATTATTGGCTAACTTTGGAGTGTGTGCATCCGTATACTGTTCCTTATCCTTTTCCATATCCATATCCATTGTCATGTTTATCAGTTTACAGCTAAAACTATGTGTAGTAGTTAAACTAAGACTAGCTCCTCTCAAGCACTACGCTTGAGCATCAGCTTCACCAAACCAGCGATCTTCTCGTAGGCCATGAACATCAGCGCCGCTGTCAGCACAGTCTGCAGGATCTTGGCCTCCAGGCCACGGAATAATCCAGCAAAGCCATGATGCTGCAAGATGCTGACCATCAGTTCGAGCATCGATTGTTGCTTTGGCTTGCCAGCCGCCGCTTCGTGTGATGTGGAGGCAACATTGGCCGCATCATTGGTTCGATGCCTTTGCTTGGTTTGGACTAACTGCAGTGGATAGGTGAGCACCGTGGCAAATGCCTTGGCAATGGCGCCAATCAAAAAGAAACTCAGACTGCCCATCTGATCGCCGGTGAAGATCTGAATGTTGCGCTTGAGCAGCTCGTACATCATGAACTGCAACGCCGGATTCGAGACAAGCATTAGCGATGGAATCGTGCCCGACCACAGGCCCAAGATGCCCTCCGTCTTGGCCACATACCGCAGACCCTGCAGCAGATTCTTGTAGTGTTTATTGACCTCGTCCGATGTGCCGGCCACATTGCGCATGCGCAGACGCGTGTTGACCACCCAAAAGGGTGTTGTCGTAAATACATTGATGATGCCGGCGATGCTGCCGAGCAGCAGATCCTTTAACGCACTCTGCTGTCCACGCGAGCCATTCGACGTAACCATTTTGAGGGCATGGAATGTGTAGAAATACACAAAATTCGAGATGCACAAGCTCTGCAGAACTGGACCCAGTCCGCGATAAAGCGCCTGGAAGCCCTCGCCCAGCACAATCTCCTTGATGACCCGCTTGGTGCTCCGCACCTCGCCGCTCTCCTCCACTGCAACGAAAAGGAGAACACATTGAAGATTAGATACTCTTGGGAAAAGATTGCCATGCTTATTTGGGATTGCTAAACATGAGAGAATAGCTCGTATGGCAGACGGATAATCATAACTATATCATCTCGTCTGCTGTTACTGATCAAGATTATATATATTCTAGGGTGTTACAAACTACACGCCATAATCATAATACCCTTCACAAGGTTGGACAAAAACCCCATTTAAGCGTTACTTAATTACAATTCTCAGTGGACTTTGAGAACGCGTTCAATGTTTATCTAGTCGCAATAGTATGCTTATCAGTTTAACGGAAGATTAGTCCGAAATGACTTATACTTACATTGTAGGCGTGAGCGCACTGTGTCCAACGGATAGAAGGTGCTCATCGCAATGCAGCCGCCCTAATTAAAATTTATAAACGGAAATTGCGCTTTAATTTTCGTTTATTCAGGAATCAATATCAATTTACTTACCGCTGCGCCGGAGACGGCATGCACCCAGTTCTGATAGCTAAATATCTGGCCAAGTTTCGATTGTGCAACCATTTTGCTATTGTACATGCGTTTTCTTTCCAGAAGTTAGCTAATATTTGTGCGGCGTCCAGCGACTGACTTGATTAACGACGCCGGCTAAAGGTGAACTCGAACGACGAAGAATTTGATTCTAGCTTGATTAGCCAGATTAGATTAGAGCAGCTCCGGGATTCTTTCAACGTCGTTGCTGCCGTCGTCGGGTTCTTCGTTTGCTTCCCAGCTGCAGCGATCGTTAATTCAGCCAGTGACTAATATTACAAGATATTTGCATTGACCAAATACTTTTACTGTTTTCTTTTCTGTTGCGTCGTCAGTGTTGCAAAGCGTCGGCCGGGGTTGTCTGTTACAGTGCTGTTAAAGCCGGTGGTCGGCTGTTCATATTTAAAAATTTAACTTTCATTTTAGCTTATAATAATATTAATAATTTTATAATTAAAATAACTTTTTTTTTCTTTTGGAAAGTTGCTTATTAAATAATTTTGATAGTAGCAAATTGTCTGTCAAAATTATCTGTTAGCGCCGACTGACAGCAATTCAGATTTAAAATTATCACTTTCATTACTTTAATAATTATAAAAAGAGTATTTTTTTTTTAAAAATGTCGCATGTCTAAAATTCTAGTAGCAGCAAAACTTAATGTAAAACTCACATTTTTATTAAAATTAAAAAGCCAACCAGAAGGTTATTCCGTTTTAAAAATACTTTTGCTTAACTTAATTATTTAATTAACGAATATAATGGATTGCGCACACAGCAAACAACTAAAGCAACTGATCTATAAGGCACTTATCACGTCGCGGCTCCAAACGTGGTTTTTTCATAAAATTGACGCCAGTCTCGCTGCTGCTGTTTAACAAATCGGCAGCTTTGCGTTTTTGAGTCTGCAAAGGCAAAGATGAAAAATAAATTGCGATAGTTCCAAGTCAAATTGATGAAACTACGCACCTCATGCTCCTCCTCCGTTAGCGTGGCGAATACAAAGTTTTTGCCCCTGGCCGTCTTAACGGAAACAGTGCCCGCTGTTCCGTCCACGTCGCCAGCAGCGCCTTTTGTCATGCCCGCTAGTTTGTTGAGTGTGTCCTTGTCCCGCACCAGGAATGAGCCACGCACCGCTCGCTGCTGTTCCTGCTGTTGGGCGGAGTTTACGCTCTTCGAGATCAAAAATGGCGAATTCTTTTTCATCTCCATCGTTGTCTTCTTAGCCGTTATAATGGTCAGCTTGCGCACTGTGCCACCAGTTGTGTTGCTATTTGCCACAGCTTGTGAGAGGGGAGAAGCGAGGCCAGTTGTTTCCTGTAAGCGGAAATTGTTAGTAAATAATAATAGATTAAATCCTACACCGTTTACCCCCTTTAGACCCTTCTCCAGCAGCAATTGCTCTCGCTCGTAGCGAACTTTGCGCCACAGATGCTCGTTCTCCTCGTCGCCGCTGCCCTCGTTGGCTTCACCATCGCCCTTCTCATGGCGAGCATCATCCAGGCTGAAACCCAAACCATTTTCAGCATTTTTCCATCGAAATTGGCGCTGTCGCACTGCACCTTCGTCATCCTCGAAGAGCATGTCCTTAATCTTGCGCACCTCCCTTATATCCTGATCAAGCATTTTACGGCTGTAAGAAACTTAATTATTAACCAATTGGTATAAATATAATAAAATATTTACGCATGAATCTGTCCCAGTTCGTGACGCAATTTCTCGCGATCAAACTGATCCTCGTCGCCCAGTTCAATGTCATATGCGTCCATATTCTTTTCATCTTCATCCGCCGAACCCCATTCGGATTCAGATAATTCGGCTTCTTTCTCTACAAAATTCGCTGCACGCAATTTGCGATCTTTTTTCGTCATTTCGACAACGATTTCATTCTCCTCGGAGTCGTAGTCAACGAATGCTTCGGGTACTTCGGCTGCTGGCTCTTCCAGCTCGCTATCCTCCAGTTGCTCCTCTTCCTCAAGGTCAGCTGGATCTTCATCACTTTCTTCGTCATCAGAAAAACCCAATTTGGCCTTCTTCTTCTGTCGTTTCTTGGTCAACTTTTTCTTCCGCGGCTTCTCCGACTCCAACTCTTCTGCTGGTGGCTCCTCATCGCTGGACAATATTTTATTTGTTTCCGGCTCCGGCTGTGTTTCAAAGTTGCCCGAACACAACTCCTCCAATTCATCGGGTGCCTGAGTTTGGGGTGTTGCTTGTGTTATGGGTATTTGACTTATGAGTGCTCCAATAGTGGTTGGTGCTGCTGATGACACTTCCGATTGCGTAAATCTGCCAGAGCACAAGCCGAGCAGTTCGTTCTCCTCATCGCTCGCCGTGCGTTCCATCTCCGTATCGAATAGCTTGTGGGCGGACAATTGCAGTTGGGTGGCCGTCATTGGCGCCACATTGCTTGGCTTGGGTGTCTGCAGCAAGTCGACATCGTCATCCTCATCGGAGTTGTCGTCCTGAAATGCGCGTATAATGCGATTCTTACGCTTGCCCGTCTGTGTATTCTCTTCGGGTTCGCTCTCCTGCTCGCTGTCGCTGCTGCTGTCTGCCGCTGCTTCCTCTGCCTCGGCTGCTGAATCGGCTTCCAGCTCAGCTTCACCAGCTTCGTTTATTTCGTCCTCAGCTTCATCATCCTCTGCTGCATTCTCATCGACCTCCCCATCCACTATTTCCTCATCATCATTGATGATCACTTGACTTTTGCTTGGCTTCTCATCCGGTTCATATTCTTCATCGACATCCATGTCCTCATCTTCATCTGCTTCACCTTCCATTTCATCAGCTTGCTTCTTGCGCAGCTCATCCATCCGTTTTTTGTTGATCAACGATTTGAGATCCTCCTGCATTTTGATGAAGGCAGCGCCTGGCTTCTGTTCCTTGTTAACGGGCTCATCCTCATGCAGATGTATGCTCACCTTGGACAACTCCAACTTGCCATGTGCAGTGGATAAAATGCTAGAGGGGATTCCACATTTAGATATGATAATTAGCTAAGTCTTTTCTCTACTCACTTGACAGTCTCAGTTGTCTTGTGTTTCTTGGCCTCGCGGGTCTTCATTAGACGTTGCAGTAGATCATCGACGCCGGTTGGTTTTTTGGCAAACATGTCACCGGTCTCTAGATCAATGACCATATTAGCATCTCCCTTCAACGACGGACTTACATCGCTGCTCTTCTCGTCCCTTAAGCGTCGAATAGCTTCGCTTATCCTTGGCGTTGCTGGCTTCGAAGGCGTAATGTTTAACGCACTCAAATCCAATTTGGGCAGCTCCACAACTTCAGTGACAAGCATTGCTTTTGAGGGTGAAACCAGCTCGTATGTGGGTTCGATCTCAAGTACAGATTCATCTTCAGTCGATGCCATGGCAATCTCAACTGTTGGCTCTGCTTCTGGCAGGGCTAAAGAGTCCTCTGCAACTTCAGGCATCACTTCAGTTGGCTCGCCTGTCTCATCTGCACCATCTGTTGCAGTTCTCGCCGCTTCAGGGTTATCTTTTGTATTCTCTTCACCGCTGTCTTCATCATGCTCTGATTCAGATTTGAAGAACTCTGTGGCCTCTTTGGCACGCTCCTCCATCAGCTCGCTGCATTAACAAAATTGAGTAACCTCTCTGATTAAGTGGGAATTGACTTACGCATATGCCTGCAGCTCTTCGCTGGTCATACGGAGACCCAACGATCTTCGCGAATCCTTCTTGTTGGGCATCGGACTACCACCGGCCAGAGCCGTGGCCAGCGGCCTATTGATCGTGCGTCGATTAAGGAACTCCTTCAGCGTGCGCGGTTTGGGCTGATGATAGGGTACACTGATGTGTGCCTCCCGGTGCAATCGCTGCTGCTCGCTTTGCAAGGCCTGAATTCCATCCAGCGCTTTCTTGGCCGAGGCCTGCAATACAAAACATAACATTTGTAAGTAACTGGAAAACAAATCCTTAAGCGGATTTTTATACTCACACGCATGGGCTTCGATTTGTTGGGCTTGTCTGTAGAGGGATCAGTTGTCCCTTGGTCGACAGTTAAACCGTGCTCATCGGACTCTCCATCTGAATCGCTGGATTCTTTATCTTCACTACTTTCCTCACTATTGCTTTCCAAACGTTGTTTCTTCTTCGTCTTCTTTTCCTTTTTCTTCATTTTTCCCTTCTGCCCAGTCTGCACCTCTTCCTCGCTATCTGTGTCAATAATAGCCGATATTTTTTTCTTTGGCTTGGGCTTATATTCTTCCTCTTCATTGTCGCTGGATTCCCTTGTCTTCTCCTCCCTGCCTGGCTTCTCATCTGGCTCCTCCTCCTGCTCGCTGTCAGAGTCAATAATTGCAGATATTTTGTTCCTCGGTTTTGAAGCCACCGCCTCCTTCACCATAGTTTTGGTCTGCTGCTCATTTTCTTCATCCTCCTCATCGCTGTCCCGCAGCCGTTGTGCTCTGTTCTTGGGTGATATTTGTTTACTTGCTGGCTCAGCACGCATTTCTTCTTCATTTTCGCTGTCCGACATTATTAAAGTTTTGCCACCCAAAATATCTTCAACCGAAGTGTTCTTTTCGTCTTCATCATCAATGTGCAGCTTTTCCATGGACTCATCGTCTTCTTTTTCGCCACATTCTGCTGCCATCGCAGATTTTCGAGCTGATTCACTCATATTTCTGGGTCACTTTTTTTCCAATCAAATAAAAAAATATTGCAGTTGAACACGCAAAAAAACACACACAGAACAGCTAAATTTGGCGCGAAATGCAAACAGCTGATTAATTTGAGAGTAGTTGGCAGCTCTTACGAGACAATTTATTTACGAGCGAGGTGGCAGCACTGATCTTTACCGATCATCATTTAAATAACTATAATTAATTGATCTATGGCAAACCCGCAAAATGTATTCCTTTAGATTACGAATCTTCGCATCCATATTGGCGATCATCCCTTCTAGTTTCTCGAGTGGAATTTCTACTAGGCAGCAGAATTGAGAAATACATGAAAAAAACGCAATTAAATCTTCTGAACGATGGATATGCGATCTATCATAATTTAACTTTCAAATAAAAGCCCAAAAAGCAAAGTAAAGATATTTCACCTGTTCTCCTTGTTGTTGGTGGCGAATTGTTGCAGTTGGTTTGATTTTGCCTGCCGATGCTTTCTCCGCATCTCTTTTAATTTCTTTCACAGTTTACAGCTAAAAGTTGTTTTTGGCTGAGGGTCATTAAGTAACCCTGGTCCGTTGCCCCGGCCGATATTTACATATACACACAAACAAAATAATAATTAAAATTTAATTGAACACTGGCTTTACTCACCCTCGACGCACGAGCCATTTTCTGAGATATAATATTTAATTAACATTATTTTCAGCGAAGCTGCAAACCGAAGCGATATCCAAATCGCTTAGGCTGCCTGTCAAATTCCAAATTTCAGCATTTCACTTTGTGCCCCATTCTCGGATACATAATGATACATATTAACAAAATTCGACTATGTTGCATAACCTTTGACTAATCTAATGCAAAACTAAAAACACGTAGAAAGCGCCGGCATTGACCATTTATGCAAGCCACAAATATTTATGGCCAAATTCATAATAGTGTCTAAAAATATAAAATAAAAAACAGAAATACGTCGACTAATTTGCATGGAGCTTAACTATTTTCATTCAACTACAGTTTCATAAATTTATAAAATGTTTCTTGATTATTTGAATACCGTTATCTTTTAGATTAATTAACAGCTGCACAACTCCCTCGATAAACGCTGACGCAGCCATCATATCATTTTGGTAGCTGATTTTCTTAAGATTCGAATGGACCAATTAGCATATAAAACTTTTGTCGGCCGGCCGCACACAATTTCTCTTTCATTTGCCAAAAAAAAAAGCAACTAAAAACTTTTAACTGTTGTCGGCCGTGCGTAGTTGTAATATATATATATATATATATAGTATTGTTGTTGTAGCTGGAACAACTCTTAGCGTTCATCTCTCCTCACACCTCTCACATTTTGCTTTTGGCCACTTACGGTAGTTTCTGCGCCTTGTTGTCGGCGTTGAGCTAATTTGCATACGCATGGATCTTTGGCTATCAATAAGAGGTGTTTATGTGCCTGTGTGTGTGTGTGTAAATATCTTTTAAGCATATTTTTTTTTTTTGGTAAGCGAACGAAAGTGAAAATCTTGTGACTAAACTGTAAGATACACAATATCGACAAGACTATCCATTTGAAAACGTCTTTCACAATGAGTTAGATAAATACTATTCGCTTTTGGCTATTTATCTTCGAGCTGGAATTGGAAATTGGAATTCAATCGCGAAGGCAAACAAAGCTTGATGGATGCCGATTTCTTAAGACTTTTAGAAAACTATTGTCGTCACCCGATGGTTTATTTTATTTATTTATTTAACCATTCATTTTTTTGGCAACAATTAGGGGCTTACGCAATCTTAAAGCAAGAAAACAGCCTTTTGGATTTAAGTTAATAAATTTGAGAGCATTTTTCACAATAAAATGCAGTTTTTCGTTGCTGTCTTTATTCCTTTCGGACGGAGAGTCGCCTATTTGCCATCTGGTTTTTTGGTCCGGCTGATTGAGATTTTTGCCCCATTGCTATTTGTTGTCTTTTGGCGAGTGAAAGTGATATATGGCTCATGACTCAGTCACACACACACACAGTTACACACAGTTACACACAGTTACACACAGTTACACACTTGAGTTTAGCACACACACCCCTTCATATGCATAAAACAATAATTAAGCCGCATTTTTATGCAGCACTAGACAAAAACAGCAAAAGGGCACAGCAGCCGAAATAAAAACAAAACTCAACAGCGAGAAATCGATTACAGTAAGATATGCACAGTGAGAAAATGGGTGGGCATTGAATGCGAAAATGTGCAACAAATATATATTCAATTTAAGCTGCAGCCTATAGTTGCTCTACATATTACATATGCAATAATGAAACCAATATTTAAAATGTAGACTTACCCAATGTCTATGCCCAAAAAACACTAACTGCAGCTGCTTACCAAAGTTCATTGTCTATATGCAAAATGATGTCTATACTTATATTATTATACTTTACATATAAGTATACTATGCAATTAAGGGCCGACGACAGCAATAAAGAAAAACCAAAAACACATAAAAAGTAATGTAGAAAAAGACAAAAGAAATGGAAAGTGAAGTGGAAGGTTTGAGAGCAAATTGGGATCGCAGCCACTCCATTGAGCGAGTTAAGCACGTTGACCGGAGTTCAGAGCGGGACTTGCATAATGATTGACATCGACATCGACGCCGAACGAGATAAATGTTGTATTTAATCAACAATAAGACCTTAAATCTGGCCACCGTTATTCTCGTAACTGCATTCACCGCAAATAAAAGGCCAAGTTAATTGTGCAAAACGTTGTCATATAACTGCCCACTTTCCATAAAACTATAACTGAATGAATCTGGCAAAGTAATGCGATCACAAGTTTGAGTTGGCTTTGTCTGTAAGCGATTTTAGCCATTTCAAACAAAAGCATACTGAACAAATAATGTGTGAAAAATGACTTCGATTGTGAGTGATTTGAATATTTGATTGTGCATTTATCGAAACGATTGGCAGACTATTGTCGAGTGATGATATCTCACTGATTATGAATAGATACAAATAAATATAGATGGAAACTTATAAATTATAGATAACTAATTCATATTTGTGAAACGATTAAATCGCACTTCCCTTTAGTTTTTAGGTTATGCAAGGGCCTTCTAAAAAATCGATTATATTTCAAAACTTATCAGATTTCCAAAACAAGGGTTATTGGCTATGGCCAAGCTTGGAGTTTAGATGAATGCTGCATTAATAGTTGGAAACGCGAATCTCGCTGGAAACTCATTTTAAAATGATATCCTCAAAAAGTGGGTCAAAACTTTCCAATAATAAAAGTGAACCGATTTTCAAAAACAAGTGCTTTTTGATTAAGGCCACATTTCAATTTGCAAACGCGATTGCAACTCGTATTTCAGCTAAAAATTATACCTGTAAAATCGTATTGGGAGACGAGTCAACATAAAATCTATTTTCTCCTGGTAAATCATACATCATTTAGTACCCATAAGACAACTCCTAAGTTCCCCATACAGTACACACCTGCATAATTATCTCTGGCTCGACCTTCAACCGTTCTGTAGAAAATGCCCGCATTGAGTTGCAAGTTGCGACACGTCTCAACGAATTACGGTTTCTAGTGCGTCATATGCAAAGTGTGAGCATAATTTGATTAGCATGCCGAGCACGTCCCTGACCCAATTCCCAATTTTGAGTTTCGGCGCCGGCGTAACTGATGATCGTCTGCTGCGCTGGTAGGTAGGATAAACGTCACACAAAAGTAACGGCAAATGAATCACGCCGGATCCGGCGTGCGGCAGCTATAACAACAACAACAACAACAGTAGCAGCAACAACAATAATAAATATAATAATCAAAACAATCCAAATGTGAGCAATGCCTTTGAAATGAAATCGAAACCAAGTCGCAGACTGAGCCGGAACTTTCGATTTCTTTCGATTAGCCGGGTGCGTCCCATGCTCGTCTTCAACTTCTTGCTGTCTCTTTGCGTATTTTCGAATGCTGTCATCGCTTGGGCAGCCAAGGCGCATGAGTTTGGCAAATGCTCGACCGTAAATGAAAGTTCACGGATCGTGGCGGTTTCTTAGGCCCAGGCCACTTGGGTGTAGCCAATTGACAACGCTATTTTTAACCAGGTCGTTATTACTGCATGTATATTTATTTATATACATATTTATCCCCCTTTTGGTTATTTTGCGTTCCGTCTTCTTCGCCTTTCCATTTCACTCTTGCTGTGGCCCAAAAATATTTGCGCCAATTCATCATCGAAAATTGCGTTGATTGTTGAAATAAGTGGAGTACTTAGCCAATTTTTGGCACAACTTGAGATTGACGAATTGAGCACAGTTATAAATAAATAAATATTCAATTATCATATAATTGAATGTTGTTGTATACAAAAATAAATAAATAATAAATAAATAACGATATTGGAAATTAAACAGTTTAATTTAAAACAATTTGTTGAGATTTAATTATCTCATTAGGCAATAAACAAAAGACTTCAACAACGAACCTGATTATGCCTATTATGTTACGGTTAATTTGATCTCTTTTAAATAACAACATAAAACGAATTAAACTATTCATTTATTTCCGCTACCGTCAAAACAAAGGTCAACGCTTAATGAGGATTTAGTTAACACTTTAACAAAGCCAAAACACAGCAGTTATTTATTCATACATTATATCATTAAGTGCATTGCATAACACGGATCCATAATTTAATTTTCCAATGCATTGGCCAGAATAATAATAGGCGACGTCAATCCAAAGACACAGTTGGTAGGTGAATCAGCCGCTGTGTATCCCTTTGTGAATAACAATGGGCATTAGGCAACACTCGACGTCATCAGTTACCTTGGCCAAAACAAAAGCGCCCGCAGAAAGCGGCCTGAAATGAAAAGTTGCCAAAGCCAGTTTCGGGTTTTTTGGGTTCGTGTCGGCCCAAAAAAGAATAGCCGAAAACTTGCATGTTTCGCATGCTCGCTCTCTCATCTCAGTATTCGCACACACACTCTCGCTCTTGCCCGAGCTCTCACTCTCTCGCTCTCTCTCTCGCCTGCGACTCTCTGGCTGCTGGCAGCTCTCAGTGTCTCAGCCGACGTCTCAACGCTCGAGCAACGAACAGAAAGGGGTCAAAACTTTCACGCGATATAAAATCTTGGTTAGCAATACGGCCGGGCCGCATTTTCATTTCAACATTGTGTGCGACGAGTCAGTGTCTGCAACGACGCTGCGATCGATACCGTATACCGTTACCGTTACCGTTACCGAATTCGACTTCGAATTCGAGTTCGAGTACGAGACACCCGACTCGTCCTGAACAATAACAAAAACCAAACCCTACGCGTTCGTTCCGCGCGCCTTGTGCAGTGCCTATATATACGATATATATTTTGAATAGTGCAAAATCTGAGAAAGAAAAAGAAACATTGCTCTTGCAATACATCAATTTTGTGTGCAAAAATCGAACAGATCCAGTTATAGTAGGGCAAGCCTTATAGCCAACGCTCAACGGCAGACGCTGTGCCATTCTATCTCAATACAAACCATTTCTCAAAAAAGGGATTACAAAACGCTAGGGACTATCAACAATTAAGAGGTAAGATGTTTTCAAGAATATATGGTGAAAATAATTGAATAAGTTTTGATGTACTTTGAGTGATATTAAGTGAATGTAAAAACTGAAAAGTTGTTGTTGTTTTTTAAATAAAGGAGCATAAAAACCTTACAAGTGTTTTCAAAAATTATTTTGAAAATGTTTAAAGAAGTTTTGATGGTATAATTATTACTGTTATGTAAATTTAGGTAATCTCAAAAAAACATATAAGCTTAAGGAGTAAAGCTCCCATAACTATAAAGTTTAGACTGATGATAGCGGATTGTAAATATAATACTAAAACTTAACCCCAACTAGTAAATGTAATACTGAGCCCGAAACTTACCTGTGTGACTGTTCATATGAGCTATGAGAACTTGAATAAGTTCAATATTTAAAAAATATTCAACCATTTGCATTTAACCTTTATAATTTATAATATATAATAATCCCGTAGCAGTTCTAGGCAAACCAAATCTTTTGAGATTTACTTAAAATTATACTAATTCCACTCGCATCAATTTTAAAATTAAATCTGTGTTTGTTTTCGTATCTTAAGCATAAATAATACAATTTTAAGTTTTCTTTTTAATTTACATCATTCATTGAAAAGACATCACGTTCATCACGTGCATCACGTGATAAGACACTCCTTATATATGCTGCCAATATCGATTGTCGCTAATTGGCTGTAAAAAGTAAACCAATTGAAATAGTTAGCTGCATACTGTTTACAACTGCTTTCGATGGCCACTTGGCAGAAACCCGTCAGTCGGCAAATAAGAGCCAGTTAGTGCCATGCACCTGTCAGCCAAGTCAGCCTCGAGCTTATAACCAGGCTGGTTACAATAATAATAATAATAATAATAATAATAATAATAATAATAATAAAAGACTTATAAATGAAGCTCCATTTGCGCACAAAAGCGTTGCAACATTTGGGAAAGAAACGCAAAGTGTTTTCGGTTCATATTTCCAACAGTAACACATGATATGTGTGTGTGTGAGTGTGTGTGTGTGCGAGTGTGTGTGTATGTGTTTGAGTGTGTAGATTTGCCTATTATTGAGGAGAGCAAAAGAAAGCAGACAGTTAAACTTTCGACGACTTGGCGTGCAGTACGCGGAAATTAATAATAACAAAAGGGGTGCAACTGTTTGTGTGTAGTTAAATGGTTGCTGAGGCGTGAAGCAAGCGGCATTTCAGAGACTTTTTGTTCATTAGTTTAATTTGCATAAATCTTACCAATTTGGCAGGCAGCCACCCAAACCCCACCCAACCACCCACCAACCCTGCACCCGCATTGCTATAGCTTATCTTTAACTGGAACTGAAACTGGCTGCAGTATTTTTTTTTTTTTTTTATTTATTTATTTTTTTTGCCGGTGCGAGCAGAGTTCTCGTTGCTGTTGTTGTTGTTGTTGTTGTAGTTGTTGTTTGGTGAAATTTCATCGCGTTTCGCGCGAATGAAAGTCTGAAATTGACTTGTGCCGCTTCTCATTTGCTGGCTGCTGCTGCTGCCTGCCGCTGCTTGTTGCAGTTGTTGCACTGTGGTGGTTTATGCGCCAGCCAGACAAGCAAACAGCTTCAGATACAGATACAACTGCTATAAATCTGTAGTTTTCCATACACACACACATGTGTGTGAGTGTGTGTGTGTGTGTTTGTGTGTGTCTGCTGTGTGTTTGATTAATCTTGCGAATTGCTTTGTTCAAAAACTGCTCCACTTTGGCGCACATGAAAACAATTTCGCTTTACACACACACACACACACACACACACACACAGACAGATATAGATACAGAGATACAGATACAATTCGAAGCTACTTTCGTGTTTGTATCTGTTCGCTGCGTGCATTGTGCACTTTCCGTCAAGTGGGTTGCGCATACGCAGTGTTGCCTGTAGTTGTGTCTTGTGGCACTTGTCATCTGCCCAAACATAGCGCTGGCAATACTTTTAATTGATTCCAAACACACAAACACACACACACACAGCTACACACACACACACACGCACACACTCTTGCCTACTCTCTGGTGAAAGAAGCTGCGCCACTTGCAGCAGATATAATTACTGGTTTACCTGGCTGGCAAGCTTATTGCTCAGTCTCAGTTTCAGTCTCTCTATCTCTCTCTTTTGCTCTCTCTCCCTCTCCCACTCTCTCTCTCTCTTTTTCTCCGTCTGCCCAGGCGACAATTTTCAAAATTAACGGCAATTGTCTTTGCCGCCTGTGCAATTTTCACGCAGTTTTTCCAACACAGCGTGAACAGAAAAACGCAGAAAAATAAAAAACTTTCATTGCAACAGACTTGGGCAACTGTTGCAACAGGCTGGTGCAACAAATGCTCAGAATGCCACAGACATGGCCTAAACCAATGACAAACAACAATTACGCAGCTATTTGCTATCAGTTTACGAGATTTTCTCCTGTTTCTCACCACTTATTATATAGTTCGCTTTGATTACTATACTCAAGAAAAGTTCATTACGAATCTAATAGTTGGATATCATAGTTTTCAAAATTATGCTACTTAAGTTGAGATTAAATTGTACATTTCTTAAGCTTACAAAAAATGAGGTTTTTCTTTGAATTTCTTACATTTAAATATTATCTTTCACTTACAAATTTAAATATTATTTTTCCATTATAGGAAAATTTTCTACAAATAAATATTGCAGCTCAGAAATATAAATTTCTTCAGCTATTAATTGAAATATATATTTTTCACATTTTTTCTAACAAATATTCTTCATTCTGATTCTAAACAAAAAGTATTTTCCTGTTGAATATTTCCCATTGGATTTTCCAACGAGTTTTGAACATATCACAATTATCTTTCACCAATGAATTTGAATATTTTTTTTCCTATTTGCTTACACATCTAATTTGTATGAATTTATTCAGCTCTAATTCATATTCACTTCCCAATCATTTGCATATATAACGAACATCAAATAACATGCCGCATGCAGCATTCAATCAAATCTTTGACACCATTTGGCCCCCTGCACCGCCCCCCCCCACCAACTTTCAATAACCAACAATCAATTTTTGATTTTTTAAGAAATTGTTGAAAATCATGCAAATCAATTGGGCCTGCAATTTGAGTGCAGCTCTCGCTCACAGACCAAATGCAGTATGAATACGAATACGAATGTGAGTGTGAGTATGAGTACTACTTATGAGTAGCTGTGTGTGTGTGTGTGTGTGTGTGTGTGAGTGCGCATCCACTTGCAACTGTGGCAAGTGAGGCAGCCGCTGACAAGCAATTGTAAAGAAATGAAAACCACTTTCTGTGCATGCATGCCACAAAATACGCCAACACCAACAACAGCCACTCGAGAGAGGTTGCAACTGCAACCCAAGTCAAGCAAAAGCAAATTGCATGCGTTTTGGGGCACAGAGAGGCAGGCAAGCGGAACACGCCGACGCCGACGCCAACGTCGACGACGGCAGCAACGAAATTGGGTCACTAATTATTTCAGAGCAAAATGCAACTGGCCTCGACTCGAAGTCGTCGTCGTTGTCGCTGTTGTCGTCGAGTTGGTTGTCCATGTTGCAGCCACAGCTAACGATGCGTTGCGAGGCCACATTGAGGATATGCCTGTCTGTATGTCTGTCTGTCTGTCCGTCTGTCTCTTGGCTTTCTTCTTTCCCCCGTTTTGCAGAAAGTGCAAGCCCTTGAGTTTTTACTTTCATTGAGGGGGGCTTCGCATTTGATGCAGCAACAACAGCAACAACTCAAACCGGTTGCAAGTTCCCGTCCAAGTTCCAAGTGACCAAACTCAAAATGCATGTCCATGTCATGGCTGTGCCTGCGATGCAATTTCGCTGCTTCGTTTGGTTTACCGTTAAGTAGAAATGGAAAGTAAATGGCTTCTCCGGCCTGGCCCAGTGGACGATGGGGGTTGTTGTAAATTATGTTAATTGTCTCGTTTCAGCTGGGTTTTCTGTTGCAGTTGCAATTGCAATTGCAGCGCTGGCCAATCGTTAGCGGTTGCTTATCTCTGATCCTGACTAACGGCACTTTGGTCACTCATTTGGCATGTTTAGCGGCGTCACCGCTACACGTTTTTTTTTAGTGTTTTTTTTCGCCTGCCCGTTATTGTCCAAGTTGACAGCAGGCTGGCTATCTTCAATCAGCCATCAGCAAATGGGGAGAAATCTAGCAGGGGCACAGTTGAAGCTTATATGCCACTGATATATGCCACAATGTGTTACTGGCTGGCAGCTTAAGACAAATAGCAGCGTAATATTGATAGTTATGATTATGTTTTGTGGATAAGCTGTAAGTTTAATGTTGGCAAAAAAATAATAAAAATTAATTTATTAGATTATAAAAAAGAAATCAAGAATAAATTTCAAGTGTTTTTTACCACATCAATTCTAAATAATTGTTTCTAATTAGTTAAGCTTCGCTGGAGGCACTTCAATCCTGTCATGCTCATTGTTTCTATTGATTGTCCTCTGACAGCTAGTAAATATAAATAGAAAAACAAATTAAATCTTAAGATCTGGCGACAAAACAACAAAAATCGATCAAAGGAGTATGCCAGCAGTTATAATCCTGCAGCAACCCCTTTGTATCACTAGCAATCTCTAAATCTATCTATTCAAATATCCGGACACGTTGCTAATTGCAGTCCTCTAATAATCCCATTTAATCGCTAACAACATCTCTTTACCAATTTAGCCATGGCAACACCATTGTAATTGGTAGTTAAAGCGTTGCCTGCCCAGCATTTGACGCTCCATTTAACACACATGTGCCCCAACTATCGGAGATATATGCATAAAGTTTTAGCCTCACTTTTCACTTTCCCTATATTTTGCGATAAATGCGTTATCATGTTTTTTCCATTTTATTTTATTTTATTTTATTTTTTTCTTGTCTATTTGGTGCGCTACGCATATGCGAAAAATTTCACGAAAAGCGGTGGAAAAATGAGTGAATGGAATGCCGCCAGGCGCCGTCGCATGCAACAATTTACTTTCATTTGCGGTCAGGGGGGGTGGGGTAAGGGGTGCACTTGCGACAACTACTTGTCATTTATTTTTTTTTGCCATATGCTGGTGCTGCGGGCGCCTTATCACTTTTTAATTGTCGCCAACTGTCGCACCGATGTCGCGTTGCATGCCGCACGGCCGGTGGCTCCACAAAACTGGAGCATAGAAAACTAATTGTGTGCTCTATTTTACATAATGCCTACAACGACAACAGCCAGAAGCCAAGACGCACAGCTGCGGGCGTTTTTCATTTGTGGTGTGTGAAAATGCGTGCAAGTTCGTTGCCTAAGTCATTCGTTAGCTCAAGTTCGTTGCCTAAGTCTTTCCCATTTTTCTGGCAAATAAAAATCATTTATATGATTTTAAGCCAACTTAACAGATAGTTGGTTGCATAAATCAGTCTAATAAAATTTAACAAGCGAATAAATACCTCAAAATAATTTGTGTAATTTTGTAACCATTTTTGAGCATTTAAATTAAGATGTTTATCAATTGTGTTGGCCCGGCTAAGAGTCGCATTAAAATAAATTGAAATCGAAACTGGCCCAGTTTGACAGACTGCGGCAGCGAAATACCTTTGGGCATACAAACACGTTTCTCGAGCCGCGAACAAATCATCTTTTAGATCTGACAAAAAAAGTTACTTAATAACTATAAAGAAAATACAAAGACAAAAAAAAAGAGTGAACTGAGGCACATACCACAAAATGAAATGAAACGTAAATTGCCCCTTCACTGCCAGCGACAACAGCGGCAACAACAACTTGTAAACCTTGGCAGTAAACAATTTTTTTTTTTTTGCGCTTTTGCTGTTTGCTTTTCTTTGGCGTTAACAATTTCACTTTCACAGCATCCGACTTGGCGACTGCCGTTTCGATATAGATATAGATGGAGATATATATGTATATATCTATATATATATACATGTGTTGGTTAGTTAATTACGCATGGTGCTACCAATTTCTATGCCACAATGCGCCAAATAATATCGATCATTTACAGCAGCCACAACAAATTGTTGTTGTTGTTGTAGTTGTTTCTGTTGCAGGCACCGTTACATTTTCGAGGCGGCAACAACCGCTTAACACACAGCATCTGCAAGGCAGTGAAACTTTTACTCGCCAAGCGACAACAGCAACAACCACGTCAAAGTGGCAATCGAAGTGGCAAACAAAAACATTCCAACGCATAAAAACCCACAAAGACTCCCAAAAAAAAAAAAAACTCTTTTTCGAGTTCTGTTTGTCTATTTTTTTTCATATTTTTTTGACATGCTAAGCAAAAGCTGTGCGTGCCCATTGTTTGCATGGCTTTGGAGTTTTCGAATCTTGGATTTTGGGTTTGGTCAACACTCTCATCCCATCCCACCTCATTTCTCATACGCAAAAATTTGTCAGCTATGCCATTTGATGTTGTCCATCATTTGTCTAGCTCAATTAAGCTGAAGTTTAATACACCTCCCCCCTGCCCAGCCTCCCCAGTCTTAATTAGCACCATATTTTTGTGCCACTCGGGGCGCTGCCAAAAAGTGTTGTCTATTTGCTTTTGGGGCGGTGAATTTGTGAAAGCGTTCAATTATATTAATGGAACTAACCAAACAGCTGTCAGCCAATAAGTCAACCGTTGCTAAATAAAAAAAAATTTAATTTAACGCAACATTAAATGCATTTTATTAATGCTTGTAAAGCGGCTTAATTGGCAGCAAGGATTTGGACATGGACATGGATTGCGGGGGGAGCTCAATTAATAAAATTGTGATTTGACAGATTTTTGGCTTAGCTTCGACCACGAATAGAAAAGGAGAGATTTTAATTCATGACTTTAAGAAAAACTAAGCCAAATGTAAAATTATCAGCTGAGCTCTAATTATGTTTTTTATTAACTCTTTCTTAGTCTCTGATAGACGAAATCTCAAACAGATTGTTAGCTGATTGATTAGTGTTCATCTGTGTATAATTAGATTTTATTTGTTGATAAGCAAAATCAACATTTGTGATTGATTATTTACTTTCTTTTCTATGCAACTTGTTCTTTTTAATTAGTGAGCTTCGAATGCAGCTAGAGCATAATTAGTATATGAGCTCAAGGCTACTATTTGACAGTGATTGCTTGTGGCTGCCACTTGTGTCACATGGCATGCGATTGTCATTTGGCAGAATAGACAGTCATTCAATTCAATATCCGGCTCATCTGGCCCAAACTGTCGGTCATCAGAGCAACAACGTAAATTATCCAGAATTAGAACAAACTGAGCGCTAGAGCTATGTGTGTGTGTGTGTGTGTGTCACAGCGGTGGTTCACAGTGGTTCACCTAGTTTCCGACAACGACCAGAGCAAGGAGACAGCAGCCGGCAGCCGCCGCTTCGATTGTCATTTCAATCAATGGACGGACGGGCGGACGGACGGACGATGTGTTGCTCCCGCTCCAAAAGCAAACAAACAACCCACAAACAAGCCAATAACAAACAACAACAACAACAACAGAAACAGCGGAGACAACAACTTTTCATTGCATTTTCACTTGCTGGCACTTTTCACATTATTTAATGTTTGCCTGCAACAAATTTGAGAGCTGAGAATAAATCGTATAACAAAAGAGCTGGAAATAGCTGGCAGCTCTTTCGCCGAGTTTTTGTAAGCTAATTAGGCACGAGACAGGAAGGCCTGAAAACAAAAGTTGCACGTTCGCACCTTAAGTCTTTTGTTTTGGTTTCAACTTCAGCTTCAGCTTCGTCTTCAAAATTCTGTTTGACGGGCAAAGCGATAATGATAACGATATGTAGAAATGCCAGTAAACAGTAATTTGATTGTGTTAATTAAAAAAGAAAACAAAAGCCAAGCTGCTGCAACAACTTGAACATCTTGAACAACTTGAACAACAACAACGACAACAACAACGACAACGACAAACATCAGTTATGCCCTTATATGAGAAAGAGATGCCAGACGAAAGCTCACTGGGAGTTGAGCGCATGGCAAACGGGCAACTTTCACTTGCCTTATGCCAAAACAGCAACAACCACAAGCAACAATAAGCAGCAGTTACACATAACCACGAGCATCAAGTATCAGCCATAACAATGCGCATTAAGATGAGGCAGCCTCATCAGCTGAACGCCAACCCTCTGTAGCTCTAAATGCTTACAACTATTAACAGCGCTAGAAATTTGCATACCCTAACAGTGGGTGCTATAAGTATGCCCATAAAGTTTGTAAAATAGGTTTATCGTCACTCCTAAAAATTCCCATAAATATCCATGATTATACATATATTTTTTTATTTATTTATTTAATGTGCACTAAAAGAAGCTCACATTTTTTAAATAAATAAAAGTTGTAAGCTAAGTTAAATAAAATTGAAATTGACTAAATTACATTTTAAAATTGAAAGAAAAATAAATAAACCAAAGGATATAAATGGATATTAAAGAGTTGATTATTAATGTTATTTAACAACTTGAGCAGCAGTTAAATATATATAAACAACATTTAAATATATTTTTCGCTGGTGTTTCCGGCAAATCCGGATGGGATACAAATATGTCGGAATCTATACAATTTAAAAGTTTCCAAGCAATAAATAAAAGCCAAAATATTGAGATCACAGATTTCATCATCTAGTCAAAGTAGGCTTTGCACGATTTTTGTACGTTGACATTATTATTAATAGCGCAAATTCAGATTGCCAGTAGAGTATCAAAATTCGTTGTACCATTTACCCAGATATGTGCTCTAGTGCTACGAGTAAAGAAACTATTTGATAAGGCATCTCTAAGATGGGCAGCAATTAGTCAAAAACAAAAATTTCGCTGCTTGTTAATTGCCAAGTTTGCGTCTTAAATCTTTTGCCATGTAAATGGCAAGCAATTTTGCACGGGTGAAAATAAACGTAGGAAGAAAGTGAAGCAGCAGCAGCAGCCCCAGTAGCAGCAGCAAAAAATACACCGTTAAACGAGCAGTAGCCCACACAAGCACACACACACACATAGCACACAGCACAAGTTGCTGTCTCATTCATTGAAGTTCTTTTGGGAGCATTGCGTAACGAGCCAAAGACAGTTGGTTGTGCTTAGGGTCAAGCAGGCAGTCGGCGGCAGTCAGCAGCAGTCCAGCAGTTGACGTCGACGTCGCAGTCAGCAGAAGCAGCGGCGGCAGCAGCGTCCGTTACTGTCTCAGTGGGTTAATAGTACACTTGCTCAATGCTGTTGGAGGCTCGCAGCCGGTTTGCGTCGATTTATGGCCAAGGCCTGTTCAAAACCTATTTACATGGGGTGTGCTCTCCGTCTCCCTCCCTCTCTCTCTCTCTCTCGCTTTAGCTACTCGATGTGGTTGTTGTTGTTGGCGGTGCTATATGATGGGTCGCTGTTACCATCTGTAAAAGTAAAACTGCCCGCTACAACATTCACCAAAGGCAGCCCAAAACAAAAAATAAAAGAAAAAAAAAACACTCAACACTCAGTCAAGTGAAATGCGACACAGACGCCGTTTACTTTTTTTTATGCTACAGCAACAGAAGCAGCAGCTTCACTTGGGGAGCTTGTGTGAAAGCTGCGCTCAGTCAGTCGCCGCCTCAGCCTCAGTCTCAATCGGCAAGCAGACGAAGACGGCAGGCGCAACGGCAACGTCTCCAATTCGAAGTCGATGCGCGTCACGTGAAATGTTTTGCGAATGTTAACGCAATGTTAATGTTATGCTAGGCCAAACTGTAAAGTAAGCACAAATGGAATACGAAAAACAAACGCAACAAATACAAATTAATGGGGACCATAAACTGCGGCGCAGCCACTGTGAAGAAAACTTGCAACTGCGTTGGCGTTTTGACTGCTTGTTGTTGTTGTTGCTGCTTTTGTTGTTGCTGTTGCTGTGCAGCTCCTCGTTGTACTGATATAGTGAAAATAGAAAGTGGTTCCTGTTTGTTAAGCGCGAGTTTTCATTTGCTTTACATAAAATGCAGTTTCGGTGGCTCGAAATTTGTGTGTGTGTGTGTGCGTTTATAGTGACATTTGAATAGTCATCAAGTTATAACGAAAAACTTTACACCAATTTAAATGTTGGCAATTGATTACACATGCAAAAAATAAAGCATACAAATATTAAAGTATATTTCAAAGTTTATTTAAACCAAATGATGTAATTCGAGGGCAAGGTCATTGTAATGTAAACTATAACAGTGTAATACATTTTACACCCTCTTATTATGTTAATGATAAATGTTATGCTAAGTCGGCATGTTAAGATCAACGGCCGATGCAAAACTTTAACCGTTTGACTGACTGCATTGTTTACCCTTGTGCCCCTTTCTTTTCTGCTATTTACAGAGAGCGAGAGAGAAAGAGAGACGCCAAAAGATCAACAAACCCGAGAAGAAAGCAGCGACAAAACAGCAAAAGCCAAAAAAAAAAACTGTTTACTGGTGTATAAGGCGCCAATTCGACAGACATCGAGCAAATTTATATAGATATATAAAAAATGGGACACTGTACGCGACACAGTTGCCTGTTGGCCCTAGTTTTGTGCCTGGTATTCAACACACAGGTGAGTTCAACACACACACACGCTATACATACATAAATCGAATAAGAAAGTGTTGAAGATGAATGCAGATTGAATGTTGAGACCATTTCAATTAGGAAACACGAAAAGCCAACCGCCAAACTAAATACAGTTAGTTGTGGCCCACTTCAGAGTTGACAACTAACCAAACTATAGCTTATAGCGGATCTGATCACTTTCGACGCGATGCGTCGATTACGGTTTATCAATACAATAACGAAATCAATTCGAATGCAAATCATTTGCGGCGAGTGTCCATTGTCCGACATATTGCCATATTGATGGGTTGATCGAAAACATCACATTCAGATGAGCTGTGTACGAGGCTAGCGGTATCAACTCAACTGAGATCAATATGCGAGCCGAATCAAAGCAATCCGATCTGCAGAGGCGGATGCGTAGCCAAAGCAGAAGAGCAAAAAAAATGAAGAAAAAAAAAGTGCAGTAAGTGAGCTGCAGCGGCATTAAACGGCACTTTGCTGATCAATGTAATTAGAAGACGGCTAAAGCCGACAGCTTCAGAGAGAGGGAGCGAGAGATAGAGAGAAAGAGAACGAGAGCTTAAACTTGAGATTAACAGTGGCGCTGTTAAACGTTTAACAGAAACGAAAGGTCGTCTGTCAACTGTAATTGTAAATGCAAATTTGAGTTAATTTTTTCGTCAGCTGAGGCGCATTGTCATTCGAAATGTTAAGCAATACAAGAACATTGTACTCAACAGTGACACTTTTGGCAGCTTAACAGCTTGCAAAATGTTAGCTAAACGAAAGGTCGTCAATCAAAATAAAATTTGCCCGTAACTTTTGATGTTTTTTTTTTGGCACTTTAGCAAACTTTCATTTGATATGTTCAGCCCCAATGAGCTAATCAAATTGTGCTTAAGAAAATGTTACAAAAATGGAAAGGTCGTCAATAAAAATAACAAAAGAGCGTAGATTTTGGCGTCTTAAGGTTTCAATTGAATTTTAAATTGTGCTTAGCAGTAACGCTTTTAGGCAGCTAAAAGCTTATTGCAATTTAGCAAAATAAAAGCACATCAATCAAAATTACGAATAACATTGATTTTCTAATGGTTTAATTAAAATATAAGTGTAAAGCCTACTTAAGCTGCATCAATCAAACAGCAAACAAGAGGGAGAGAGAGAGAGAGAGGGAGAGTGGGAGAGAGACTGCTCGTAAAAGCGAGATGCAATCGCATCATGGAAAACGCGCACAGCGCAAAGCTAACTGGCCAACTGCAAATGGCGCTTAAAGCTGCCACAGCGGCAGCTGCGTGTCTGCTGCATTGGGGCAGCGAAAATGCAGTTATGCTCTGATTTGTACCAGTTTTGACTTTCTTGTTTATGGCGCATTAATACATTCAGATTGCTATATTATTTATTTATAGTCAGGTTTTCTTCATCTTCTTCAAGTGAAATGCATCAGCGCCCAGACTGCAAGCCAAGTGCTACAAACCAATCCATCTCCATCACACAGAAAATACGTTTTGTGGCAGGTCATAACAAATGCAAAGCTACTTTTCTCAGTGTCTCTTTTTCATGTTTAGCTGATTATTTCAGCCAGAATAAACTTTTGTAATATATGCTGATATACGAGAGCACGACTTTTTTTTATATTTTGTCTACGCCTCTTTTCATGTTTATCTTTTTGGTCATTTCACTTTCAAAACCAACACACGACATTCACGGGTAACAACAAAAGATTCCCGAAAGATATAAAGGTATATAAAAAAAACCTAAGCGTCATTGTGAACTTTCGATTTTCGTTGGCTTTTGAGATACATAAGACATACATGCAGACATACATATATATTTATATATACGGCATTACATCCGCTTCCCGTGCACAACAACCAAAAAGCCATCAAATTATGAGCCAGTTGTGAAACGGGATTGAAAAGAAAGCGACGCAACTGACTTCAACGGGGGGGCAGCATAAGAAACAAAGAGACAAAGAGAGAGATACAGAGAGAGAGAGAGGGGTGCGGTTGGGGGTTGGATATATTTCTTGGTGTCTTATGCAATGGGCCCTGCTTTCAACTTAGGCAAACATGCTTCGCTCCGCCAGCCATTTAATTTCAAAATAAATAATCTGCTGAGTAATTTTCAACGCTTCGGCACTTTTCTTCTTCTTCTTTCCAAAAATGAAACAAAATAAAAATAATAATAAAAATAAAGATAATACCTTTGCTGACTTTCAATTGCATAAGCCCAGCGCCAAATTAAATGACAAAATATTCAACCATGCATAGGACTTAAACACTTTTCCGCATCTCTTCCATGTTTCCGTCAAGAGTTAAGTCATTGGATAGTTAAGGGCACTCATCCTTGGCCATGTTATCTAAGTGTTTCTTGGGCAATATTGTCATAGTTCACATAATCTCAGCTTTTAAGCTACAATATTTCATCAGGTATTTTGCAAAGATAAAACAAGAAGGAAAAACTATAAACACAGCAAACTTATAAGAAAAATTGAGGAAAACGATTATTTTCATTTTTAAGGAATTAGTCAAATGTCTAAAGAACAATTTTCCAAGAGTTGAAAGTCATTGAAAATATTTATGGTTTTCTGGAGTTCCTCTAATAAATCTGTTGCTTGTCTACTTGCAGCATCTTTCGGTGCACGGCGATGCCTCACACATTGAATCTGCTGCGTTGCCACTAGAACACAGAGCTGGCTATGGGCCGCCGGCGCAATCACCGATCTATGGGGCACCACAGGGTCCGCTGAGCACTGGCGCCACGAATGGACTATCGGAGGAGGCCTGGCCACTGGCCACCACCAATGACAGTCCACAGATCAAGCATCTGCAGGTGCAGTGCGAGAAGACGCACATGCGGGTGAACATTGAGTTCGATCGTCCTTTCTACGGCATGATCTTCTCCAAGGGCTTCTACAGCGAGTCCCATTGTGTGCATATGCAGCCGGGCACTGGCCATCTGAGTGCCACCTTTGAGATCTTCCTGAACAGTTGCGGCATGAGCAGCTCCGCCAATCACAATGCGGCTGGCTACGGGGCACCAACGCCATCGGGCAGCTATGTGGAGAACACGATCATCATCCAATACGATCCCTATGTGCAGGAGGTGTGGGATCAGGCACGCAAACTGCGCTGCACCTGGTACGATTTCTATGAAAAGGCGGTCACCTTCAGACCCTTCCAAGTGGACATGTTGCATGCGGTTACGGCCAATTTCCTCGGTGACAATCTCCAGTGCTGGATGCAAATCCAGGTGGGCAAGGGTCCCTGGGCATCGGAGGTCTCCGGCATTGTGAAGATCGGACAAACGATGACGATGGTGTTGGCCATCAAGGATGATGAGAATAAATTCGATATGCTGGTGCGCAATTGTGTTGCCCACGATGGCAAACGTGCTCCCATTCAGCTGGTGGATCAGAACGGTTGCGTTGTGCGGCCCAAGATCATGAGCAAATTCCAGAAGATCAAGAACTTTGGACCATCCGCCTCCGTAGTTAGTTTCGCTTACTTCCAGGCCTTCAAGTTCCCCGACTCGATGAATGTGCACTTCCAATGCGTGATCCAAGTGTGTCGCTACAACTGTCCCGAGCCCAAGTGCGGACCTGGACTGCCCGGCGGTGAATACGGATTGCCCCAGTTGGGTGGCAATGCGCTCTCCGAGGAGTATGGACCACCCGAGGCCTATGAGAGGAATGACTTTGCTCTTGGTGGTCTGCCACCGGCAGCTTATCCCGATCCACGTCATCCGGCGGCCGATGCCAGCGGGGCCTATTCCGAGAATCAACCGGATGTAGTGCCCTCACCCCAGGCCCAGACCTCAGCGGTGACCAGCGCCGAGTCGGCAGCCAGTGGACCGGCCAGCTCACAGGCGCCACAACTCCAGCAGGGTGGCAACAGCAACGAACTGGGTCTGCCGCCACCACCACTGCCCGGACAGTCGGGTCAATATAGCACCGTTAAGCGCAAGGATGAGCTGAGCGCTGGCGGCAATCTGGTATCGCTGGGCGGACGACCACGCTCCGTTGAGGGTCTTGATGATTTGAGGGGTGTGCGCCGGCGTCGCGACACCATAGATATTGTGATGAAGCCACAGCCGCAACGCATCTACAAGCGCAACGCCCAGGAGATGACCGACGTGAACACGAGTCGCATCATTCAGGTCGTCGCACCAGGCGATGTCAATTTCGCACTGAACAGCAATGCCAGCAATGAGACGGTTGTCATCCAATCGGCACGCTCGGCAGATGCGGAAACCATTTGCATGTCTGTGCCCAGTTTTGTGGGTGGTCTCGTCATGCTGCTGCTCGTCCTGGCCGTGGCCTCTCTAGTCGCCGCCTTCCTCTTTGTCCGTGTGCGTCACTTCGATCGCAAGGGTGCGGGCATGTCCTACGTCAACTAAACTAATACCAATCTACAACTCCTACTACACACACACACACACACGCACACACATATATAGAGTGGTATATATCCATCTGCACCATCAGAAAACCAAATCAGTTTTATGTGCACCTGTTCGCCCCCAAATCCAAACTTCCTAACTTCCTACCTATCCTATATTATCTATTTATCTATTTATTTGCTCTTCCCTATTTATTGCTTCGACTATTTATTGTTTTTGTTTTTATTTGTATCCAAATAGGTCGCCTTATTCTGCATAATTTCTTTTTAGTTATTAATTGAAAAAAGCGCTCGAAACGAAATAAACGAAATCAAAAATTGTGACGTCATCGTATTCTCACACTCTCATTTTGTCAGTTTTGTTAAGTTTCAGTTATACATAATTCATTTAAAAAACAAAAATGCTATCGAAATTACGCGTTTAAATATGTTATCTCGTAAAATGGCACAGCGGCAAAAAAGAATCAAAAAAACAAACAAAAAAAGAAGAGAAATGGAAAAGCTGAAAATCGTTTACAATAAGTTAATATAGCAGATGTATATATTAAATTATTTATTTATTACTTTATCTGATAGCTGCGAAATAATAAAAAGTTTACTTTTATTAAAAAAAATAAACGACGTTTTTTTCTTCCTGGTTGATTAGAATTGCAATTTTTATTGTCACGATGACATAGCAATTTGTCGACATGCAACATTTTAATAGTGCAGCCAGACATAAGACTCGAATGATAATTGCTATGCACTGATTAGATTTGCCAAAGTGCATAAAATATATATATATGATAACGAACAAAGTTTTCTAACGATACTTTTGAGTTGTGCTATTTATTTGAAGCTGAATTCAATCTATGCTCTCGCTCCAAGCAAAAAAGATATATCTCAGCATCGTTTCATCACGTAGCACCTTCAATTCCTAACCACAAGTGAACTTTGTATTTTAAAATTACCATATTCAAATGACGACGTTTACAAATTGTATATTTTATGAAAAATAAAACTGTACTCTGCCTATTTATTTACGAACACATCAATATTTACATTTATCTTTAAGCCTTCGGCTTATGCACATTTATGCACGAATCTATTATAGGATGTTAAGTGTCCCGGTTTTTGGGGGACATGCAATACAAGATTTTATTGGATATTAATCGACTATGCATACGCGGTGACTCGAAGGAATTATTAGCACTCAATGTAGACAAGGTAACAACGGTTTTCTTTCATTCTTTTTTTTTTTGTGGAGCAATTGCATCTTTTAAGCAGCGCGTGCATCGTTTATTGTGGCAGGCACATGGACCTCTAGGCCGTCCAAGTCCTTGCTCAGCGTGATTTGGCAACCTAAGCGGGAGGTATCCGTCAGATCGTAGGCCAGATCTAGCATATCCAGCTCCTCGTCACTAGGCTTGTCGGGCAGCCGCTCGTAGTCGGCCGTCTTGAAGATCAGATGGCAGGTCGAACAGGTCAGAGTGCCCTCGCAGGCGCCAAAACCGTCAAGGTCAACATTGTTGTTCACCACAACATCGAGCAGGGAATCGCCCACTTTGCCGGACGCCTTGATTCGCTCGCCACTCGCTCTGACAAATGTCACGCTTACACTGAGAAAAACGAATATGTCGTTAATTGCTCAATGCAATGTATTTTGACTACTTACATATCTGGTTGTTGTTGCCTAAGCGCCAGGCCCAGCGAGAAAGTGCGTGTGAAATTTGTTGGTGCAGCATTGAAGCTTGTTAAACTATTTCGCAGCCAAGCATTACGCAGCGTGAGTCTCGCTGAATTTTTTATTGTGTTAATGACAAGCATATTTTTCGTGTAAGTCTTACGAACATGTAACTTCTATTTAATCAGTAAACACACTTTTGATTTTAAATACTATATAAAAACGGCAATTATCAGCGCTTAGTCAAACGAACTGCATCACGCAACAGCTCTCTACAATTGACAATTGAGGAATTGTTAAAGCTGAGAGGCGGAGACAAAGCATATGGGTAGAGTGGTGCTGCCAGACTGTTGCACGGTTACAGTGCTGCCAAGCAAACGATGAGCCGCGAATCAAAAGTGTTTGAATATTCTGATGGATTGATAACGATGCAAGCTAAAATAATGCATTCACAATTCAAAGCAGACCGCATATTTTAACCCGATCTGGCAGCCTTATGCTATACAGAGCAATAGAACAAATCGAATCTTCGGACTATCGATAACTTATTAACTTGTTTACCTTTTGTAGAAGCATGGCGAGTTTATGTTTTTGGAATGAATTTGAATTAAAAAAGCCACCGCTAATCACTTTGCAAGTTAGCGAAACGGGATTTGGTAAATACACGCACATTTTGCAATTAAGAATATACATTAAGTGTATATCTCCTCCAGCTAAGGATGTATTTGTGGTCATCAATCGCCATCTGCAACAGCTGTCCTCGCCAAATGGTCAGGAATTCAATCAAACAGCCGCCTTAATTGGACGTCTTATGGCTCGTCGAAAGAACTCCTTTCGCGCCATGCCAGGATTCCGTGCTGTCTGCAAACTAAATGCGGCGCTTTGCCGGCTGTTGCGACTTGATCTGCCGCGAGAATTGGAGCAATTTCGCGGTGCTTTGCCGGATGCCTGCGATGACGAAGTGTCCGGCGAGATGCCCACCCGTAACAGCTTAGAGTTCATCTTGGTGCGTCTAATTGCCTGCCATCGCCTGCACGAGCGCATCCACGACTGCTGTTTGGCGGCTGCCAAATACTTTGGCCAAATGCTGCGCAACAATTTCTTCATGGAGATTCTCACGCTGCTGATTGCAGCCATCGCAAAAATCAATAAATTGAGTCAAATGCAGGGCAACAATTGTGCAACGCTCTACAGCCAGTTGCTGCCACATCGCTCCAGCTTTCCCCACGTTGAAAAGCAACATTTTCTGCCCGATAATTACGGACTACCAGCGAAACTGCGTCAGGTTAAATTTACCCAGCCAGATCAAGTAAATGAAGTGATGCCTGGAGCAATCCAACTGCAAGCACCACAAGCACCTTCGCTGGTGACGAAAACAGAGAAGGCCAAACAGTTGGCCAAAGAGGATGTGGGCATGGAGATTGCACGCCAGACGGAAACAACAACCGAGACTGCCTTTCAGCTGGACTCATTGGTCACCGTGGAGGACGTTAAGCATTTCATTCACTGTGAATCCAACTCCCGCAAAGAGGCACCCAACGGCTGCCTGACGAAAGCAATTCAAAATCACGAATGGCTGGCGGCAAAGACGCTCTTCGAGCGCAAACTCAAGACGAGGGAGAGCGCTAAGGCTTTAAACATATTTCGCAAATTTATTGGCAGCAAAATATAACAAGATAAATACGGAATATATATGTTTGTACTCATCACTTACAAATTCACAACCATTCCCTCGGCCAGCTGCATTCGCTTCAGGCCCAGAATTTGCTGCTGCGGATGCGCATTGTTCGTCTGTAAGAGAAGGAGCAATGAACTGGATTGATAAATCTGGCAAGACATCTTTTTTTACTTACCTTGATGAAGTTTTTAAAGTTCTTGCGGCCGATGTATTTGCTGGCAGTTGTATTCGCCGCATCCTTTTCGTCCAGGCTGCGAACACTGATGTTCAAGTTGCACATGCGCACTTGTATGCTATTCCTAATGCCTGCCAGCCATTTGCCATGGTTCAGCTTCTCATCTTCATCATCATCATCGGCTTCCATTTTAATATTGGTTGGCTGAGCTGCGCCAGCATCCATTGGATTATGCTCTGATTCTGGTTCCGGCTTGACTTCCACGTGTAGCCCGCTACACGATAGCCAGCCACTGGTGTCTATTTTTCGAGGTAGTTCCTTAGTCTTAGGCACTATATACTTTGATTTTGATTTAGTTTCCGGTCTGAATGGCTCTGTGCAAACCGAATCTTGATCGTCATCACTCTGCTCCAATTTGCTCTGCTCCTGTTGAGCACGTTCCTTGAAGTTGAATAAGTCCTCAGCATTGGAGACATTATCTGCTCCAAATGTTGTCTTTGGCTTCTTGCTGTTGCCAAACTCGAACAGATTATCAAAGTCAACGTCGTCGTTATCATTGAGCACCTCCAGACACAGACGCTTGCGAGGCTGCGTTGCAGCTGGAGGTTCAACAACTTTTTGGGTTGCAACATGTTTTTGGGACTTTTCTAGGAAATTGCGCACACTAATTTTGGCTGGCCTGTTGACCGATTTCTCAGCTGTTTTGTCATTAGCTTCAGTCGGCTTCAAAGCTGCACGATCTGGGACAACTGCAGCTGAAGTATGTGCCCCGAATTGAAACAGTTCCTCGTCCTGTGAACTATCCTCCTTATCATTTCGCATAACATTATCTGTTGATGGTTTACCACGCATTGAACGACGTGGAGAACTGGCCGCCGGCTCCTCTTCCTGCGGCGGCTGTGGATTTCCACGAGTTGAGCGTATGGGTGAAATAACTGGTGTCTTTTTCTGTCGCCCGACTTTAGGCTTACTCTTAACCACATCCTCATCAATAGGCATTGCCTCTGAATTGGCTATATCCTCTAGCGCCGCTTGATCCTCCACACTCAAACCGATGTCTACATTGTCATTTTGTTTGGTTTTCTTTTCCAGGGGCTGATCTTCGTCAGAGTCCATAATATTAGCAACTCTACGCTTTGATCGACTTAGAATTGGCTCCTCGTCCGAGGACTCCACAAGAATACTTTCAGGGGCTTTTTTAGATTTCTTTGTGGGCTGCTTGTCTTTCGTGGCGTCGTCATCCGAGGAGTCATCCGCATATATGGGATTATTACGTTTGCTTCGCCTCTTTTTGGTGGGTGGCACTTCATTGGGTGCTGATTTTGATTTTTCCTGTTTCTCGCTGCCCAAACTCAGTCCATAGATTTGCGATTTGTGTGATTCTGGGACAACAAACTCGGTTCCACTATTTTTATTACATTGTTGGTTTTGAGTGCGCTCCGTATTGGGAACCAAGATCGATGAATTCATTGATTCCGTTGTGGTCAAAGAGTTCTCTATTATCGCATGCGATGGGTTACAGAACTTTTCCAACGAACAATGCAAGATGGCGAGTCCAATCTCGTAGTCGGGTATCAAACGCAGTCCAGCCTGCTCCAAAATAGCTACAAATATATTTATATTTTCAAGTTTAAATTTTAGATGGAAATTTGTGGGTAAACAGACCTTGTACATTGAAAATAGTTTCGGTGGCTTGGGACTGAGTTGAGGTCACATATTGTATGACGACAACATTTTTTTTCGTCAGTAATCGCTTGGATACACCTAAATTGAGATCCTTGCACAGACCGCCAGCCTTCTGAACCACCAGACCGTACATTTCGAGATGGCTGCGATTCATGAACACAAATGTGATGCCGGAAAAGAGTTTCGTGCGCTCGGGACGCCACGCAATGCTCGGCATATCCGACGGTTGGGCGGGCGCAAAATTTTCGGATTGCGGCCAATCCTCGGAAACGTGAACACGCCTCGCGAATTTCAACAGCTCGCGCCAGAAGTCGACGCGAACAATCGGTTTATTCTCGAGCAGCGCATGCAGCAGTTTGGCTGTAACTGACACCGTGTCCATGGTCAGATGCGAGCACTCATCTGTCCAGCTGGGCAACGTAACGCCACCCAGTGGCCTCATCAGCTGATCCAGTTCACGTAATCCCACGCCCTCCAAGGCAGATCCGGTTGTCGTCAGCTTCAGTTGCGACACCTGCCAGATGTTCTTGAGTGCCCCAAAGCGCACTTTATCCCCAATTTGCAGCGGCGTTGGCGTCTTGGCCGGCATCTTTTTGTTCTTTTCGATGCCATTGTTGATGAAGGTGCCGTACCTGGAGCCCAGATCCTCCATGGTGAGCCCATTGTTGGACAGACAGAGGCTGACATGAGTGCGACTAATGCTGAGATCCTCGGATAATATCAAATCCGTCGACAAGCGTCCGACGGTGTATTTCGCGTTAACCGGCAGCAAAATGAACTTTACATTTTCTGCAAATAGATATGATTAACAATGCAAAATACAAATGTATTTTTAACTATTTACAAACCATTATCCACTTTATTTAGCACAAACATAATTTTAATAAATTAAAAACAAGGAGCGCAATTTCACAAGCACAAAAACTCGAAACAGAACCACTTGCAGAACTGTTAAAGTGGTGTTAAGCACTCAACAGGTCTGTTAATATTTTGCTTTGTATGCAACACAAAGTATTGTAATAAAATAATTATAATAATAACTTAGGCAGACTTTGAAAAGTAATTTAAGCTATATTTCAAGTTCACATTAGCTGTATTGTCCCATTTAATTTACATTAAACTGCAAATATATTTTGAAGAATGTCAGAGCGAGCTGCGTACTGTTCCGTACGTTAACAGGTGAATGGCAACCGGCAAACTGCATTTGTTTTCGACACAGGTTTTTGTTTGTTGTTTTCACAATTAATTTTTGAATTAAATGTAAGTGCATAATTATTGGTAAAATGGCATATTCAACGGGGACGCGTGTCAGCATGTTCAACGAGTCGTTCCTCAACGACAACGAGCACGACTCGAATGCGGTGCTCATGGAACTCGACAAGGGACTCCGCAGCGCCAAGCAGGGCATCCAATGTGAGGCAATTGTCCGGTTTCCGCGTCTCTTTGAGAAGTATCCATTTCCCATACTGATCAACTCATCGTTCATCAAACTGGCCGAGTTCTTTGTGAGCGGTTCGAATCTGTTGCGTTTCTGGGTGCTGCGCGTGTGCCAGCAGAGCGAGAACCATCTCGATAAGATTCTCAATATTGACAACTTTGTGCGTCGCATTTTTATGGTGATGCACTCGAATGATCCAGTGGCGCGTGCTCTGCTCCTGCGCACACTGGGCGCCGTTTCTCGAGTCATACCAGAGAAACCGCAGGTGCATCATGCGATTCGTCGAGCGTTGGATAGCCACGATACCGTCGAGGTGGAGGCGGCCATCTATGCGAGCAGCTGTTTTGCCGCCCAGTCGAGCTCCTTTGCGATCAGCATGTGTGCCAAGATCTCCGATATGATTGAATCACTGCAGGTGCCGGTGCCGATGAAACTGTTGCTAATCCCAGTGTTGCGACACATGCATCACGATGCCAATACGGCGGCGCTGGTCAGCAAACTGTGCCTGGAGCTGCTGCCCAAATATCCGGCACAGAGTTTCGTGGTGGCCATCATCAATACGCTGACACAGTTATCCTCACGTACGCTCGTTGGGGTGCCTGGCCAGCTGAATGTGCTGCTGGAGTTTATGCAGGATCTACGTACGCCAGTTCGCATCCAGGTTCTGCGCTCCTTCAACGCGCTCGCCGGCAAGCAGAGCGTCAACGCTTGGCCAAAGTCAGCCATTGGCGCACTCATCAGTAAATTTAATCTCTGCACAAATGGCTCCGAGCAGTTCCTCTTCCTCTCCATCCTGCTCAAGCTCAGTGAGTGTCCACTCACCTGTCAGCATCTGCTGTGCGAGCATCGCGACGCTCTGCTCCGCCTGTGCAACGAGTGCATCAGCAAACTGGATGATTACACAGCGGCCACACAGGCAATGGCCGTCCTCGCCGCGCTGCTTTCCTTTGGCCTGCAGCGACAGTTTACCCAGGTGGACGTCATACTCGAGATGGTCAACTTGCACATGGAGGGTCTGCTGCTCTGCACAGCACGTCGTGCAGAGTTCACCAGGGATTTGCGCCGCCTGCTGGCCTATGGCATACGCATAACGCAAGCGAATGCAGAATTTGGCGCTGATTTCATTGTGATGGTCACCAATACGCTGGGCGACAATGTCATCTATCCGCCGGCGAATTTGCAAGTCATTTGCGAGGCATCCGTTGGACTCTGCGAGCATTTTCAGCTGCGCAAATATGCCTTCTCCACGTCCGTGGGCCTGGAAGACGAGGTGTCAATGGAAACGGATGAACCGGAGCCGGCACAGGTAAGTTTTTCTACAGATCTCTCGCTTGCTATAAGCCTTAATGGAAATCCCAATTTTGCAGCCAAATCCGATGATGTCGCGACTGCCGCTCATTCTGTACAAGCTGAACAAACTGGTGGATAGGGAGGAGCAGCCAGAGCAGCTGCTGCGCACGGTGGAAATACTCTGCGCCTTGGTCTGTCAGACGACAATGGGTTGCTATCTGCCACAGCCGGTGGTGCAGAGCTTTGAGAAGTGCATCGAGCGTGTCAATTGCTGGACTCTCTATCGGATTGCACGCACAGCCAGCCGCTATGGCCATCATTATGTGGCGGCGCACATCTACACGAAGGTGTCGCAGATTGTGATCACTGATCACATGCACTATTTCCTTGTGGCACTCGCTCAGATCTCGCAGGCGGAATGCATACTCAACTATGGTCTGGAGTACACTTATATGCGGGATAATTATGCGCCTAGCGAGGCACCGGAGCCACTGATACCATTGATGAGGCGCCTGGAGGCGGCCAGTAATCTGTATCAGCAGGCGCTGGCTAGCATGCGTGCCTGCTCCTCGCCTCAGCATCCGTGCAGCTTTCAGCTGGAGTATTTGAAGATACGAGCACAATTCCTGCAGACTCTGCATCTCGCTGTGACGGTGAAGAATGCCCAGGTGATTGTGCCACCGCCGGCAATAGCGGGCAGCTTGGCCCAGAATTCGCGGGATTATCTGCAAAAGTTTGGCCACGTCACGAATCAGTTGCGCAAACTGGTCAAGGCGCTCAAGGTGTGCGAGGAGACCTATGCACGCCTCTACAAATCCTCCTTTGATGCGGACAATGTCACCCTGGAGTTTCTCGAAGTGGCGCAATTTCAATGCGCTCACTTTGCGCACATCATTGAATCGATTTGTTATGCGACGCCGCCGGAGCCACCCATATTTCTGACCACCGGCAATCATCCGGAGACGCGTTATTTTGCCGCCAGCTGCCAGCGCATGGAGCAGATGCAGAAAAATCTACCGCAAGAGCCACCGAATGCCAAGACGATCAGCAATCGACACTTGGATGTGATCTTTGCGTTGATTGAGATCATAACAAAGGCGCCGCTTTGCCTGCCGCGCTACTTCTTCCAGATACTGCAGTCCACCCAGATCAAGCTGTCGGTCAGTCCACAGCCACGCAGCGCCACAGAGCCCGTCATTGTGCAGTCGGGCAGTAATCTGGTGATCAAGGTGGAGGGCGTGCTCCAGCACATTAGCAAGCAGCAGAAACACTTTCGACGTGTGGATTCCGTGCAACTGAGCCTCACGTCGCAACTTATGACGCCGCGGCCGGTCAACGAGCTGGTGAAGCTGCCCAATCCCGACACAGTAACACTCAATCAGATGGTTAAGCCGCAACGGGATTTCCTCTCGGGCAGCTTTCTGCTGCCCATCTCGAGTGGTGGCCAGTTTCAGGTGACGCTGGAAACGTTCGTTGTGGACGAGCACGGAATCACGTGGTGCACGGGTCCCACCAGCTCGATGGTGGTACGCGTCCTAGACGATCCAACAAAACCGGCAGCGCCACCAGTGCCGAGTACTTCCCAGGCCGTCAGCCAAGCCAGGCGCTTTTAAGAAGACGAAGTTTTTCTATATATATTTATATATATTAAATAAAGGCGAATTTTGAATGCAAATTTGAAATACCCGGTTGAGCTCACAATTGGGCAGCACTGCATTATGTGCTTAGGTGGCAGTACTGGCCTCATTTTGTGTGAATGGCAAGCGAGCAGCAGCAGCAGCAGCTGATTCACACTTGCAATCGTGCTCTTCTTCACCGTGAAGTTTTCCCGTTTGTCGTTGTAATAAACAATGTAAAGAAATCTAGAAAAGACATTTTGTGTGCTGTTAATTTAACCAAGAAATGCGGTCGTGCTTCAACGCCCCAATCAAACAGGCTCACACTAAATGGTGTTTAGTGGCCGCTTTATCTTTGATATATGATTGGAGCACTTAAGCCTGCAGCGAGCGCTAGCAAGTGGGTTTATCTATGTTGCAAATGTGGATTTTTAATTAAGATCAATTAGCAGCACACACACACACACCATCACACACGCTAAAAAAACAAACACAAAACAGCACGACTGAGCGCATAAAAATTTCGTATAATATCAAATCACACATAATTACAAGAACAACATATAAATAGTTGACCAAATTCCGCGCTTAACCTGTGGTGCACCACCACAACCCATGGACATAATTGCCCTAATTGGAAACAACGGCAGCAGAGCAGCAGCTTCGGTAGCATGGCACAATTTACGCTGTGAGTACAAATAACGCTGGGGTCGCTTTATTTCTCCTTCTTTTTTTATATTTTTTATTGTGGTACTTTAACAATGAGTAGGCGACACCGATTGTGCTATGAGTTGCCGGGGTGCGTGTTAAATTACGGCTACCCTGTTAAACACTTGCAGCAGGGTATCAAGTGTTAGTCGTGCACAGCGCATATAGTTAATATATTCTTGGTTTGCCTAAGAACTGGCCTCTAGCTGTTGTTGCCAAGTCCGCTTATCTGTCTAACTTTGGAATAAATGTCTATTTTAATATACTCTGTAACAAACGATGAATTAGTCATTGAATTTTATTAGAGTACATAGAGTATCTAGTCAGCGTCATGCTTACGTTAACTGTTCTATTATGCTTATCGCCTCATAAAATTATGCAAGTGAAATCGGCGCCGTCGCCTACCACACACTTGTCTAGCTGGATATATTTCCAAGTACATTTACAGCACTTGGTTTAATTTATTGAGCACCTATGTGGATATATATATATGTATTTTTTATGGGGTTATTTGGGGCCTGTGTGTCTCTCTCTTAGCTACAACAAACACAATGCACCGCCCAACAACGATATCATTACACGCGTCGACTGCGACTGCGAACATGTCCCGCTTTGCTCCGTCAACGATGTCCAGTTAAGGTTCCTTGTGCCCGACGATCTGACTGAGGTAAGTATGCTGCAATTGCAAATCCGCTTCATGGATAGTAATCAATATATTTTGGGATTTACAGGTGCGGACACTGTGCCAAGAATGGTTTCCAATCGACTATCCACTGTCATGGTACGAGGATATTACCTCAAGTACGCGATTCTTTGCGTTAGCTGCTGTTTATAATCTGGCCATAATTGGTTTAATTGTTGCCGAAATCAAACCGTATCGAAATGTTAATAAGGAGGTAATAGCCAATTACAGTGATAGTGATGAGTTTTACACCAGGCTGAGCGGTTTTCCCATGCAGGACAAAGGCATATTGCCCGACTCGATGGGTCGCACCGCAGACGTTGGCTACATATTATCGCTGGGCGTTCATCGCACCCATCGTCGGAATGGCATCGGTTCGCTGCTGTTGGACGCACTGATGAATCATTTGACGACAATTGAAAGACATGCGGTTAAGGCAATATTTCTGCACACGCTGACCACAAATCAACCTGCCATATTTTTCTACGAGAAGAGAAGGTAACACACCTCCATTATCGATAGTATCCATCAGTTGCGTGTCTTTAGCCAATTAACTGCTATATATATATAAATATATATATATATTGTTTACAGATTTACGTTACACTCGTTTCTGCCCTATTACTACAATATACGGGGCAAGGGCAAGGATGGTTTTACGTACGTGACCTACATAAATGGCGGCCATCCACCTTGGACACTATTATATCCTTTACAAAAAATGCTCATGCTTTCATTGTGTTGTTTATTTTGTTATATTCATGTTTGGTTGCCTTAACTCTCTGCCACACAGATCACATCAAGCACTACGCCTCCAAGTTGCGACTCACGGGCAGCCTGTGCGTTTGGGCCGCTGCTCGTGTCCAGCGTGTGGTGCGTTGGTTCTACCACAAGTTGTTAACACGCTTCAATGTCATCGAATGAGCCGAACGGACTGCAACCCACCCCAAACCACCATCAGCCTTATTACTGAGCACTGAGGAGACATCAAAAACTGTCAACTGGCAACTGTCATCTGTAATAATCATCAATAGACACACGAAGAAGAGCAACACACAAAAAAAACACCATCCATTTCGAGTGTTAGGCGAGCCAAATCATTTCGTTTTGTATACACACACAGAGAGATTTAAGCAAAAATGTTAAAAGTTGTAAAATAGTCTAATACATGTATTATTACGTTCTTACATATGTATATGTTCAACTGCTGTAAATAGTCGTATCATCTTTTATTTAAAACAAATCAAATACTGTACAATTAACTATATAGCGCAAGTGATTTGTATACGTTCTTTTTTTTATGATTCCTTATTTTTATAATTTTTATCTATTATCTATTTAATGTTTATCCTCTACGCACAAGACAGTCATTTTAGTTAGTTTAGCGAAAGGAAACAAAACAAAACGGTTCAAAGATGCTCATGATTTATCGTCTCTAATTTATTAAACACAAACTGCACACAATAGCTTTGAGAACTGATTTAAAACGATACATATAATATAGTATGCATTATCGAGATTCCGCAATCCCATATATATCATTTTGTTTATTTTTGTTTAATTTATGTTCACTGTCTCTATAGTATTTTGTAAAAGTATTTTAATGCGAAATGTTTCATTTTAGACACAATTTACTTAGCGAATTGTAATATTTTTAAATTAAAAAAAACTTGTAAAGTTACAAACATAAACATTCTAATTACACAATGTGTTTTCTATTTTCCAATGAATAATTGTGATTTATTTATTTCGTTGAAATAAATAAGTTTATTATTTAAAATTAGTCACCTGTTGTTTTTAAGCGCCAAATTTCAAACATTATTCAGTGTGACCATATTCCATTTAGCTCAAAAAATACCACATTTAAGCACATTGTGATTCTGTTATCTGGCAATGCCACACGCGCATTATTGTGAATGATGGTTAGAATTATATCGATATAAACGATAGCTTTTTGCTGGTCTATTGTGATCTACGTAGTAGGTGAGGAACTGAACGTCAAATTAGGGGCATAAATTCGTCGAAACATCATTGCAAAAATGTTCTCCAGAGCCGCACTCCTTACAGGTAAACGAAAAAATAGTGAAATAAAAGCATTAGCTATTACTTATCTCGCATCTCAGCAGCTGAGCGTGCGTATGTAACTGCGAAAGTCGACCGTGAAAAATGGTTACGGCACCGCAAAGTTTGCCATCGTGGTTTATGTAATCACGGCGAACATTCGCAAATCAAGCGTCAAAATGCGATTCTTTTTTTTTGTGTTTTGCAAATGAAAGAAACAACTAATTAAGTTTTGCTCTTTTTCGTGCAGCTCAGCGCCCATTGACCCTGGTGGCCAGCCGTACGGCAGCTGCCGCTGCTGCTTCCCCATCCGGTGGCGGTGCCGTCGAGCGTCGCCAGCGTCCAGAGCATCCCGGCAAGGTGCGTCTGGGCTTTCTGCCCGAGGAGTGGTTCCAGTTCTTCTACAAGAAGACTGGCGTCACCGGCCCCTACACATTCGGCGTGGGTCTGATCACCTATCTGTGCTCCAAGGAAATTTATGTCATGGAGCATGAATATTACAGCGGTTTGTCGCTTGGCATCATGGCCATCATTGCGGTCAAGAAACTGGGTCCAGCCATCGCTCGCTGGGCTGATGGTGAGATCGATGTAAGTCACAAGACAAGCACATCCTGAATGGACACACTAAAGACACCTTTTATCTGTAGAAAATTGAAGGTGAGTGGAAGGAGGGTCGCGAGGCAGAGCTGAAGGTGCTCGCCGATGCCATTGAGGACGAAAAGAAGGAGCAGTGGCGCGCCGATGGTGCCCTGATGCTGATGGAGGCCAAGAAGGAGAACATTGCCCTTCAATTGGAGGCGGCGTTCCGCGAGCGTGCCATGAACGTTTACTCGGAGGTCAAGCGTCGCTTGGACTACCAGGTGGAGTGCCGCCATGTCGAGCGTCGTCTCAGCCAGAAGCATATGGCCAACTGGATTGTGGCCAATGTGCTGTCGAGCATCTCGCCGCAGCAGGAGAAGGACACGCTGAACAAGTGCATCGGCGATCTGAGCGCCTTGGCTCTGCGTGTTAAGGCCACATAAACGACTCGAGTCTTTAACTGTTAATTTGTAAAAATACAACACACACACAAACACACAAATATCTGTGCGGAGTAGCAAAAAACCCAAAAACCGGGCAAAATGTACCACAAAATGTTTAAAATCAATAGAAATGTATGTCCAATCGGATCAAATGATGAAGTGGCTCTCTCTCTTCTCTCGGGCAGAAAGAGGAGGCATTTCCTAAAGGGATGCGAGTTAGAAAACGGAATCATCATCATCATTAGCAATCCTTTATTTATTTCACATCTCACACACACTTCTCAGTCTTCAGCCGAATCAATCTCAAACGAGGATGGTGTCCCGCTCAGATGCTCCTCAAAGTCATCGACAACTTGCTGGTGTCGATCCTCTTGAAATGTCTGCACACAATCATCCGAAACTGTCACCACGCACAATGGCTTCTCCCCGCTGTAGAAACCGGTGTTGCCACGCACATATGTAATCCTCTTGGACTGCAGCCAGCTCTCGAGCTGAGCAAAGCAGGCGCACTGCCAGGGATTACCCTCGATGGCCACGCGCCTCAGTTGCGACAGTGTCCCATTCAGATCGGGCAGAAAGGTCAGCTTGTTGTTGTCAATAAGGAGATCCCTGACACTGCTCCAACTACCCAGCACATCGGATTTGATCTCACTCAATTCATTGTTTCCTAAATGGAGTTTTTGCAGATGCCTCATTGGAGCAAACATTCTGACATCCAGGCTGCTCAGCTCATTGTTGCCCAGCGACAGGTAGTCCAGAAAGGGCAACGAGGAGAAGGTCAAAGCATGCAGGCTCTTCAGATTATTCCCATTGAGATTCAGTTTCCTCATTCTGGACAAGGTGCTGTTGCCAAATGCCTTCGCATCCAGCGACTCAATGCTGTTGTGTGACAAGTCCAGTGTGTCCAGATCCTCGAGAGCCGCAAAGGTGTGTGCCTTAATTTCGAGTATATCGTTGGAGTGCACGTAAAGCTTCCTCAGCGACTGCAGACCCGCAAAATGTGGCGCACTCAGGCTGGCAATGTTATTCTGGGAGATGTCCAGCACTTGGAGACGACCCAGTTGCCGGAATTGATTGTCGAAGAGCAGGCGTATATTATTCCCAGACAAATCCAACTGTTGCAGCGACAACACCTGGCCCGATGATCCAAAGGCTTGGGGACGCAGTGCATCCAGTTGGTTGTGCGACAAATTCAACGTGCGCAGCTGCATCAGCGATTGAAATGTGCCCTTATCAATTGATCCCAATTGATTTTCACCCAGCTGCAAGTGAAGCAGTCCTTCCAGACCACTAAATGTGGATGAATTTAGCTAAAATGTAAAGTTTTTCAGTTATTTCCAATAATAACAGCTGAAGATTCTGTTAATCAACTGGGATATTTGATTTACCGCCTTCACCTAAACTAAAATAACGGCAACAGCAAGCAAAAAGAAATTTAAAAGCGCAAAGCAGAAGCAAAAAAGCTTGCCTATTTAGTTGTCGCTGTTGTGCGTGTATTGAGGGCAAACTAACTAAAGAGAGCGAGAGAGATCGAAATTCGACCTCGAAAATAAAAACCCCAATTAATATTTCGGGGTGGGAGTCGAAATCAGTTAGCGGGTTGTAAGCGTCTGCAGTGCGGCGCAAACTTTTTAGTCGCAGATTTAACCTATTACAATTAATACGCGCCTAATAATAATCTTAAACAGTATTCATTTTATGTAACAAAGAGTTTTAATTTGGAGTAGCTGTGTTATTTTTAGTATACTGTGCGTAGCAAGCTGTCGACTCAGGAATATCGAAAGAGAGCATAAATTCCCTTTTTTATTGTTGTTTTTATTAATGTAGGCTCAGTGCGACACTCTCCAAATGCGCAGCTTGCTTAAGAGAATACAAATAATAGACAACAACGAAAAAGGGGATTATGTTGCTGCTGGCGGTGAGTGCTATTTTTCAATTTGTACTTTTATTACATGCTTCATGCAAGTAAGCACGTTTGTGTGTAAGCAGCGTCCAATAAGCAAATACCAATAAGGAATTCCCATCAGTTGCATTTTTACCCTGTAATCAATCAATCGGATAAAAGGTGTATACAAGTACATTAATTATATGTAACAGTCAGAAGCATCTCCGATCCGATATACAAAATTCTTGATCATCATCAACCGCAAAATTCTGTCTGTCTGTCAAAATTACATATTATTTGTAGCTATATCTAGATCTGTAGTACGAATTAAATACAGTTGTTGAAAAATTAAACCTCTGACCTTAAAAAATTGCAAAAGAGATGAGGTATTTCTGTGTAACGTAAGCGACTGAGAAAATTTGCAAACTCATTTATCGATTCCCCGTTTCGTTCTGGGAATTGGGTGTAATGCCTAATGATATTTAGATTGAGAATGTTGCGTAAGAGGCCTGTTGAAGACACATTTTGATGACTCACCTGGCTCAGCTGATTGTCATTTAGCTTAAGTTGCTCCAAATGGGGACTGTTACCGAAGCTGACATTAATCAACTGATTGTGACTGAGATCCAAATGCTGCAGCAGCTGCAGATGGGGCAACACGATTTGCTGCAGCGAGTTATGCGTGAAATTTGCATACACCAGTTTGGGTAAGTGGACAAAGACGTCCTTTGTCAGATTGGTGAGTTCATTGTGACTTGCGTCGAGCAACCGCAGCGCAGATTCAGCGGCAAAATGAGTCTCAAGAAGTTGTTCCAATGAGCAGCCGCTGATATTCAGCTGCTTGAGTTGGGGCAGAATGGAGAAGCCTCTCTTCTTTAGCTGCAATTGCTGCACATGCGATAAATCCAGTTCCATCAGACTGGATAAGTTCTGAGCACTAAAACCTGTGACTGACATTAAGACAAGATTCCAATTATTGACTTTCTTGGCTTACTTGTGCCGATTGCCAGTTGAGTTTGCTCATTCCGAATGCTCAACCGATGCCAGTTGTCGGTGGGAAATGCCTTCACATCGATCAGCTCCTGCAGGCTGCTCAATTCGCGGCACTCAAAGCTACGCCAGCCTTGAGCCTCACATACCAAAGCCAATCCAGGGGAAAAACCCAAGCAGAGCAGCCAAAGAATTGGCCAAGTGAAAAACAGCAACATTCCAGCTCGAATGCTCATCGGCAACTGAGTGCACAGCTCGAGTCACGATTCTCTCTCTGCAGCGTTGATAAGAAATCAAGTTTGTGCTAAAAGCCGGTTCTCAATGCGCTTCAAGCCCGGCTCAAGAGCTTTAACAGCTGAGTGACCGTTGAGTGACAGCTGTAAACAAACTGCGCGATATAAAAACCACAAAAAGAACTCAGTGCGAGCAGGGGAACACCTCTATCAATGTCAATAACTGGCAAAATTCGTAGACCTGCACTTCAATTTAATGCGGAAAGAAGTTCTTACTTGATTGGCTAAATAAAACAAGTCGAAGATCATATACCCTTGTAGACACCGCAGAGAAGCGAGTGACGAGTAACAAGTAGCGAATTGCGAGTAGCGAGTAGCGAGTAGCAAGTTGCGAGCCAACTACCAAATATAACAACAATAGCCAACAGAACACTTTGATGATGATTATGAATATATATATATATTATCCATCCGTTACAATAAAACACAAATCTTAAATTAATGCACATGATCGACACAAATATGGCGCTGACTAACACTTTTCTCTGCCCCAAATAAAAAAGAAGTATGTAATAGAAGATTCGAGCTTGTCGACGGTTCAATAACTTTTTTACATAAAATAAAATTCGTAAATAATCGGCAGGCAATATCTGATTAATTGTGGATTTCTTGCAATCATTAATCCTTATTCATTCCTTCCTTCCTATTAGATTTGAGCTTTCTAGATCTTGTTGCCTAAAATGTCGGTTCGTCCTTCATCGCTGAACAAGATTATATATGCATTATGGCGAAACATGCTCACTTACCTTCACATTATTCCCACAACTTCAAAATACCCTTTATAATAAATATCAATAGGTAGCAGATATAATAAAAAAAACCACAAAAGAGCTGTCGCCCAGTTAATTCTATAGATAAATAGCATCTGGCTAGAACGCTTTTTAATAAGCTTAGCATTTTGTTTACAATAGTTTGAAGTATTTTGGGATAATTACGTTTATATATATTGTTGTGCTCTTGAAGAAGAAAAAAATATGATTACCATTTAAAGTATTACAATATTTTAGAGTTTATAATTGTTGTAGCATCATGAAAGTTGGTATACTATAATACAGTTAACTAAATCAAATAATTACAAAATGCACTAAAACTTAGGCTACAAATTAAATAACATAATTAACAATAATTACTTTAGTTGAATACATATATATATATATATAAATAGATATAGATATAGTTGTTTATTTATAAGCTGTCTAAAGAGCTTTTATTAATAATAATTATATGATGAATATTCCACTAAATTACACGATATATTTTTAATATAATTAACTTGCGTTGCACATTTTGCATATTTATTGTATTATTGTACACGGAGCAATTCTAAACTATTTATTTTCCGCTGAATTCTCGGAGAGCTCTTAAAGCTACACTTCTTGAATTTCTAGTGTGTATTTTACACTAGCTTACACTAAAAATGTTTTTTTTTATAAGACCTTTAATATGCTCAAGTGTAAGTTTTCTACACAGTGATGGAAAGAAGTCTAAACAAGTATGAATGCTCTAGTCGGCAATGCTCGACTCGAATATACCCCGTACCCAACTGATATAATTATGTTATAAATTGAGAATTATGATTTAAATTGCTAAACTTGATCTGCGCTTGGTATCTCTATATATATTCGCTGAGATCGAGTTGTTCAGGCAGACGGACAAACAGATGGCAAGATCGACTCGGATGTTGATGCTGTTCAAGAATATATATATACTTTTCTTTTAATGGGTGAAGGGTATACAAAGACTCTTCCCTATTACAACACATTCCAAAGTTTTGTAAGCTAGTGTAATTTAAATCCACAGCTGTTATTAGCCAGTTTTAGCTTTAGTTTATTTTCACTGGGTTTGGTAAGACTGCAAATAGTTTGAGAGTACATCAGAGTATATATATATTTATATACATATATAGTATGTGGTATATATAGATATATAATATATATTAAACTCAGCTAGAATAGTTTCATTTGTTTAGCGCCTGTTGACAATTGTGCGCATTTCTTTTTGCTTGTAGAGTGGGCGAAAATGGGTTAAAAAGATTGGGTATCTAAATCAGACTATAGTTACGGTTGGGTTTGTCATCTTGTTGCTGTTATACAACGGCTGATAATGATGTGCAACACCCGCCAAGCTGCCGTTGCTGCTGTTGCTGCTGTTGCTGCCACCATTGTGAATACGCGTCTTGACGCCATTTTGTGACAGTGGCAACGCTTCCCCAATAAGTGTTATGCGCACGGGCTTGCGAGGAACAACAGCAGCTGGGGCAGCAGCAGCTGTGGCAGTTGTGGGCGTGGCTGTCTCGACAGCCGCCTCCCAACCGATGGAGGCGCGACGCGGATATGCGGCGGCAGCCAACTGTTGATTGTAGTTGGTCAGCGTGGTCGAAATAATTGTGTGACGACGTGTCTGACTCAAAGCACGACAATTGTTGCTGTTATTGTTGTTGTTATTGTTGTTGTTGTTGTTGTTGTGATTGCCATTGCATGGCTGCTGTGGCTGCTGCTGGTGGTGGATTATTGTTGTTGCCGCCACGGTGGAATCGTTGCAATGATGCAAGTGGAGCGTCGGAAAGTGCGTGGTATAACTGGTATATTCAGGCTTACTTCTGTCCGCCCAGGTGAGAGAAATTCAAATGAGAGATTAGTAAGCATTCAATTTGCATGCAATTTTGTGTGTGAGTTGGTTGAGTGTGTCTATTGATTAGTGGCTACTTTTTGAATGTGCAACATGGGCGTAGTCACGTTGCGGGGCCAATTTAACCATTGGCAAGTATTGCAAAAGATGTTCTTTATATAAGTTACATATTTTCAACAAAGCTAAGAAACTTCCGGTTCCGGCTCCGGTGCGTTAAGTGTAAAGGTTCCGGTAAAGTCACTTTTTTTTAAGATACTTGTTTCCGTTACTGTTTCTTAAAAAATGTTTCATTTCGTTTCCGGTTCCGTATCTCAATAGGTAAAGTTCTATTCTCGGTTACGTTTGAAACCTTTTGAATATATCTATATATATTTTTTTTATTTAAAATTCAGAAATTATAAGCTAAGGTTTTCGAATTAAATCTTTAATAAAAAAATGCGTAATTTTCCGTAATTCAAAATTGAATTTTAAAGGTTTTGCTAATTTCTGCTAAATAACTTAGTATGTCAACATTTTAGGCTGGCTCCCATTTTCTGCCCCCGCCTGACTACGCCCATGATTGTGGTTAGTATAATTGTTACCTGAGGACTCTATTTAATTGCCGCATGCAATTAAAACAGTTAACAAACAGTGTTAATTGTCAGGCAATAAGTTTCTAGTGCTTACAGCTAAGAGTCTTTTTTTTTTTTTTGGTAGTATTTAAATATTTTAGTTCGTTATTTTTTACAGTTAATGCTTTGGTTCAAGTTTCAACGAATTTAGGTGCAGTAGTTACAGTTATCCAAACAGTTATTATAGCTTAGGTGTAGTATACATAAGAGATTGATCGCACACAGCACTATAATGGCCAATATGAAATCACAAAATAGTACCTGTTGCTCCCCAAACTGTAGTCTATATAAGGCAGCATGTATATGTATGGGTTATTTAGATTGCGTGTGTGTGTGTGTGTGTGTGTGTGGGTGATATATATATATATATAGAAAAGTAGTTAATTTGAAGCGAAAAAACACAGATACAAATAGTTAAGCAATGGACACAAAGTACACTTGGAGAAAAAACTAGATTAATTATGCAGTCTCCTCGAAATGAGTTTATTTTATTGCTTGATTTGCTTAGGTTTTCCTCCAAGTGCATGTGGAAACATTAAGTGAATGCTGCAACTGGTGGTGCTGCTGCTGCTGTTTCTGCTGCTATTGTGGCTGCTACTTGTTGGTGCAAGTTGGCCAAATTAGGCCGTCGCTATTACAATTTGCGGCCATTAACGTCAAGTTGAAAAAGTGGCCAACTGATTTGCATGAGGCCGTTGGCCAAAAAAGCCAGCGGCGCATGAAACTAGCTGACAGCTGTAGCTGCCACAAATCAACAGCAACAGCAACATCAGCAGCAGCAACCAGCCACAAACGGCGTTTTGTATTAGTTTTGTACATGGTTAGCAAAAAATAATTCATAACAATAAATTGCACTGAAGATGAACGTTTGCCTACCTGGACAAACCCTCCGCACCAATGGCAAGTGGACGTGTCTGTGAAAGTGGAATCGGAATCGTTTACAGCGCTCAGTTAGTCACACATATCTATATATCTCTATGCTATGTCTTGATATATAGCTTGGGTTTTCAGGCAACTTACTCGCTCCGTTTGGGTGGCCATGCTGATGCACTCCTTGTTGGCCAGATTTGCCATGTTGGCCTCGGCTGGCGTCGCTTGTCGCTTCTCCGCCTCGAGCTGCTCGATGAGATCTCGCTGCAGGCGTATGGTGCGATCACGATCATCCACTTGACCCTGATTCCAAAAATATACACACACACACACACACAAATGTTAGTTTTGCGCATTTTTTGAGCAGCGTTTGCAAAAAATGCTAGCTAAATTATATGTTCACAAACTAAGCCAGAGAGCATTGTTTTTTTATTTATTAAGTTATAGACACTAAAAAAGAGTTGCATAAATATATATGTAGCTAGGCTAGCAATCAACAACGTACAAAATCAAGCTCTAAAGTCCGAAATCAATTGCGGATTATTTTTTAATATTTTATTTGAGTGAATTTTTGGATTTTTGTTGAATTTATGTTTTATTTTTTGTTTAGTAAAGTTGAGTTTAAAAATAGACTTAATTTTTTACTGAAACATTAAATTAAACAATTGAGGATTCAACTAAAAATAGTAACCATAAATAAATGAATAAATACATTTTTATAGATATACTTCTATATAAACATATTTATTATCCTTTCGGAATTTAGAGCTTGATTCTCACAAACAACAGCGAAAGATTTGTATTTGCTTTGTGTGTGTTTTTTGTGTTCTAGCTAAAAAAGAGTAAGATAAAGTCAAAGTGCGTGTTGGAGTTTCGATTCTCAGAGAATACAATAAATATAGATAGATATATATGGAGAGAGAGAGAGAGAGAGAGCAAAGAGTGTAAACTGTTTGTAGTAGGCATAAATGTGGTCTGTTTTTTGTATGTTGCATGCTGAGTGGAAAGTATCTTTAATTTACAACTAGTGGCAAACAACAGCAAATAGCATTAAATTGTTAAGAAGAAAACTCTTTTGAAATCAGTTATCCTGTTCAGTGACTGCTTTGTATATATATTGTAAATGTTTGATAAGAAAGCGAAAGTGAGTTGATTTTTTTGGATACTCTCAGACTGAGTTTTTGATACGCCTCTAAACGAGCAAACGAAATGCAAAAAACGTGCAAATACCTGAAGGTAAACAACCTGTCTACGTAGATCGGATAACTCCTGCAAGGGATCCTCCGTTGTCGAGGATGTCAGGCTGGCCAGATCGATGTCATTCAACTGTTTGCTATCCAAGCCACAGGCGGCAAATAACTGCATATTGTCATTCTCGAAGGGATTCAGCGTCTCCGTCTGCAAGCATGGAAGGAGAGAATAATGAATGAGACCCGGTTGCCACTGCATCATTTATGAGTTTCACTTTTGGGGCATGCTGGAAAATCAAAGGAAATAAAAACCTACCCGCTTTGCATCAAAATCAGCCTCCTGTGCGAATGTGAGTTTAGATTGAGTATGAGTTTGCGTATGAGTGTGTGTATGGCGTGTGGCATGTGGCATGTGCAAAAGAAAATCGAATAAGGAAAATAAAGAAATGAAAAACATGTAAGAATGTTGCAAGTCGGTCTCAACCGACTACCATATACTCTGAGCCCAATTAAATATAAACTAAAAACTGTTCGTAATCAAGGTGAGGTAATAAAAATATGGATTACAGAGTATGATAAGTTAGAAATCGCTAGTCGAGGTTGGTCGACTGGGATATACCCTGTACTCAGCTGCAATTTTTGTTGCTGTCGGAAATCGATTTGTATCGATATGGTTAATAATGAACTGGATTTGCATATGGAGGCTCTGAGAGTCTCATAGAGTCTCTGAGATCGGCTAGGCTCCATAGACATATAGCACGATGTATAGAAGATACACTTTATGGATTCAGAGTCGCCTCCATTTGCCTGTTACACACTTTTGCAGAACTTAATTAAACGATAACACACTTAATAATGTCCTTACGTACCTCCTGAAGGATGCGACGTAGTCGCAACAGCTGCTTCTTGAACTGCAGCACATCCTGAATCATGGCATTCCTGAAGGACTTGTCATACAACATCAGATCGTCCGATGAGCTGTGCAGCTCTGCGTTGCTGCCACCCGGACGCTGAGCAGCTGTGCGTCTCGAGCCGGACGACGTGGCTGATTGGAGCTTGTGCTGTTGCTGCTGCTGCTGGCGTCGCTGCAGGCTCGATGTGGAGGAGGCGGTTGAGGCACGCGAGGCGGCTGTGCTGCGCTTGCGACTGGAGGAGGCGCCGCTGTGTGTGGAACGCAAACTGTTGTCCGACTCGTTGCCAGCCTGATCCTGCAACCGAGAGCGATTCAGCAGGCGTGTGGCGCGTGCAGGCAGCTTGGCGCTGAAGGGTTGCAAGAATAGAGAGAGAGAGAGGTGTTAGTATTATTAGCATGCTGCAAGCAGTCAGCTGCAACCTGAGATATGTGGCATGGGCAGCAGGCGCACTGCTCGCCATTAAACCGGGTACATAGTGGTAGTGTGGCTGGGTGACGCCCTGAGGAGAACTGTTCCTGGGTCGTGCCTGCTGTCCGGCTAGAAATATATTCTGTGAGGTCTTGAGATCTGTGCGAACGCGACGCACACAACTGGGCGATGAGGCAGCCACTCCTCCCGAGGAGCTAGCTGCACTGGTGGACATGTTGTTGACGCGACTGTCGCCATCAAATGTCAGAACGATGACGATGACACAATCGGGACATGCGCACTGAACCCCAAACAGCTGAGTGGAGACTTTGTAGACTTTTGCCCCGAGCGGCATTTTCATCATTTTCTTCTTCTTTTCAATTATTGAAAGCTATTAATTAAAGTGAGGTGCGTCTTCTGAAAGTGAAATGGCATTCATTGATTAGCTGCCTAACCTTGCCCCACGACTGCTCACAATAAGGGGCAATTAGCCGCACGCTGGGAAGCTGCTCCACACAGCGTCTCAAAAGTCGGTTACGTGGTGGAAATAAATCCACAATGCCATGGATATATATTTACTGCTGTTTGCGTGGTGAAAGTCAACTGTTGCGTGTTGCACCAGACAAGGGATGCCACACTCACAGCTGCGGAGGGGCATGTGTGTGTGTCTGAGTGGGGCAGCAAACAACCACAACAAGTCTTAGACATGCGCGTTGTTAAGCGTTTCACGGCATTAATTACACAAAGAGAGTATTGAATATTCGTAAGACAAATGCCCAATAAATAATTTAGTCAAACAAAACACGAGCAGCAGCTGCAAAGGCAACAAATCTCGATTAAAAGATACCCTGTTAATGTTAATATATTCACTGTCAAATTGATCAAATTTTGTTGAGCATAAATAATTATGGGATACACACTTAATGAGCTGAGGGACCTCCTCTACTTCTGGCTGTTACTTATTATGGGATTATGCTATATGAGTCACTTTATGATACCCATTTGAAATAGCTGCAGGGTATTATAAGCTGGCAAATGTAAGCCACAAATGAAATTTGTGATGCTCGTCGATTTTGTCTTTAGGCATTATTATAATTGCTTTTATTTTTAGCTTTACTTTTAGTTGGAGTTGTTGTACAAGGTTCCAGGTCGCATCACGGGTAAACAATAAATATTATGGCCAATTGGCACGCTAAATACAATTCGCAAGACGCAGACAGCCATTATGGCAAATTGTTAACATTTTTTTACATTTTATATTTTATTTGACTTTCACATTACACACACTTAATTGGTTTGACTTTAAGAAACAAAACGAAAAGCAAAAGTGCCACGTAATTGCTTCAGAAAACTGGAACAAACTCGAGCTTGAAGCTAAGCGAAAATTACGTTTAATGGTTTTCCATTAGCGGCTAAGAATGACAGACAGACCCCTATAAACATGCATACAATAAACATACTTTCAACTCGATTATGATCTTTATCATTTGCGATGGCATTTAATGCGTTTCCATTCTAATGGCAAGAACTTGAGTTCTTTGGGAGCTGTAGAAAGCCTGAGAATCAGACTAACTACAGTTCAGACCGATGAAGATGTGATTTTTGTGAACAGTTCCCAAGACTGCAAACTGTCAAAACTTTGTCAAAATTAAGCGATTTTCTAAAGTAAGTTTCTTCATTGTTTAGAATACGACTCCATTTAAAGTGGGAGACAAGAACTCAACTCAAAAATTCATGTAAGAAAGTTATAACTTTCCCAAAACTTATCTGATAGTTAAAAAACAAGCATTTTTAATCATGACTTGAGATTTAGAGTTTGAAACAAGATCTCATTTCGAAATGCATGTTAAAATGATACCCCCAAAATGTGTTGGAGGTCTTAACTGATCTTAACTTTCCAAACACATAACTTTGTCACATTTTAACCAATTTTCAAAAGTAGGCGCGTTTTTGGACTCTTAAAGAATTCTACATTTGAAGTTGGCAACAAGATTTTAAGTTTGTTTGGGGACCAATCTTAACTTGAAATTGCCATAACTTTCTCAAAAGTCTGTTTAGTCATGGTTCAATCTGGAAACATGACTATCGGTGAAAATGTAACCCATAAAAATGGCATGTTCTGTCTGACAACTAACTAGACTCGACTATTTAGTGCCATAAATAATGCACACTCTCGCTATAATAATTATAGGAAATATGGTTGCAGCTGGTGTTGAAGGCCTGCAAGTTTTCCCAGCAGCACATTTTGTTAACTTGGCTTTCATATGCAAATCTTGGCCAAGCTGAAGACAAATATTCATAATTCGCACGCTGGGCTGGAGTGCAGTGTGTGGATCGGGTATATGTATATGCCTTATGTGGCACTTAAGTATGCAGTATGCAGAAATCAACTGTGAAAGAGACGCGCTGAAATCAAAACAATGCCGAGCACTTTGCACAACTGCAAACAGCACCGGAAACTTGAAACCTGTACAAACATAGATAGATATATGTATTTATTTATGAGTATACATATATATATATATAAATATATGTATGTATGTGGACGACAAAACGTTCATTATTGCAACAGTTGCAACATTAAAACAGCTAATGGACTTGCTGAGTTGAAGAGTCGCTTAGGCTCAACTATTTGTTTGTTGCTGCTGCTGATGATGTGGAGCCAACATTGTGGCAGCTCCAATGCCAGCGGGTCGAGTGTTGTCTGTCTGTCGCCAGTGGGCTGTTGCAACCTGGATAGATAGCCTGCAAACAGCAAACAATAACCGCAACCGCAACCTGCAACTGTTAACTGATGATGACAAGCAATCACAATTTACAATCAGTTGCAGAGGCGTCGACAAGCTCGAGCCAAGCCTAACGGCACTTATCAATTTGCTATGGTGCAACGTCATTTGTCATAGCCAAACGGAAGTGCACACAAAACACGGCCAAAGTTTCAGTTTGAGACGGGTTGGGGCAGCTTGAGGGGAGGCGGAACAGGTAGCAAAGGGCGCTTCATTAGAGACGCTGCGATGATTGGGAGACTGGCAAAAGGCGATGACTGTTTGCCGTCGTAATGGTAATAACCATAAAAGTAAGATACAGCATACACAACACACAGCTACACACACACACACACACAACATACACAAATCTGCGCTGAGAATCGGAATCCAGTGTATTGTTGTTGTTGTTGTGTGTATCTTGTAGCGTGTGGCTTGTGCATATAACTTGTGGCATGCCAGAGAAGTTTTGTTTGCGCAGCTAAAGATGATGATGACGAAGATCAACGATGCCTGGCAGACAGAGGAAGAGGCGGCAATGACGACAGACAGATAGACAGACGGACGGAGAGACAGACAGGCAGGTAGGTAGATAGCTAGATTGGTAGCTACGTATCTGTATCTGTAGCTTTAGCCTTAGTCGTATTTGCACTCAATGCTACACTCAAAGAAAAAGTTGATAAAAATGTGGAATGGCTTAAGCCACATGTGGCATTTTCTTAGGAATTAAGTGAATCTCGACTCCATTAGGTATATTTATTCCTGATCAGCATAAACAACCGAGTTAATATAGCCAACGAGCTGATCTCAGAGACTAGAAGATTTAAACACTTCAACTTGGAAATATATATAAATATATATATATATTTATTTATATATATTTGATTAAAATCGAATAAAAACCGCAGATTTTTAAATTGAATAAACTAAAATCAGCAAGCTTTCCATGTATTTAATAGCTGTGTAACTGCCAGTCGAGCTCGCCCAACTAAAACATTTTAGCTGGTTTCTTTGGTGGAAATGTGCCCATTTTGTGTCAGTGTAGTTTGTGGTCAACGGTCTGGCATTCTGTTGAATTATGCATGTCTGGAGCGGAGACCTATCTAAGTACTGACAGCACTTAGAGGCCCATTTCAGTGGCCACAGATGGATTGCTCGAACAACTCAGCGCAACTGAAGCAAAGCCTGAACTTGAAGCGTCAACTGGCTTCAGCTTCTGGCCATAAATGGGGCTCAGTTTACATGGCAGCTCATTTTGTTGCCACTGTTGTTGTTGTTGCTGTTGTTGTTGTAAGTGTTGTTACGTTTATGGGCATCAAATTCCAAGCGATTTTCATACCAACAAAAATAATACAAGAAAAAAAGAATGCATTTGCATGTGACACACTTTTATTTCTTCTTCTATTGTCTTCCGCTGCATATCAAATGACGCAAATGAGCGGGGTAGGGGGTGGGGGGGAGTGGCAGGGGGCGGAAATCAGCACCCACTTGTGGTTTTGGGCTTACATCTGAGCATTCCGCAATTTTTGGTATATAATTTTCAAATATATTTTTTTTTGTTTTTGTTAAACTCACTTTTTGACCAAGACCAAACCAGTTAAGAGTTTATTTTTTTTTTTGTTGGCTCTTCCCTTTCTTTTTGAATTTTTTTCTTGCCACGGCTTTTTTGGAATGTTATTTAATATTTTTTTCTGCACAACAAAATTCCCACAAAAAGCATTGACACTTGTGCCTGCGGCGCGTCTTTATAATAAACGTTGCCTGTTTGTTGCTAGTGTTGCCAGTGTTGCTGTTGCTGTTGCTGTTGCTATTGATGTTGTTGTTGTGTTTGTTGCTGGTATTTGTGGCATGGAAAAGGCAACAATGCGTATCGACGGCGACGGCGTTAGCGAGGGCGGTCTATTCGGTCACTGGCTTTTGTTTAACTTTTTGTTTCTATTTTTACTTTTTTTTTTTGCTTTTTTTTTTATATTTTGTGGGTGGCTTTTGATTATTAACCAGCGCAATTAACTTGGCTCGGGGGGAGGGGAGGGGTTAAGCAACTGAACCCACGCAGCTGAAAACACTTGCAACACACTCAACCCAACACAACACAGCGTGTTGATTAGCCAGTCAGGCAGTATGATTAAACCAATTCTATTTCTATTAAACTAATGTACACTCTATCATTTACTGTGTGCAGAGCAACCCACGCAAGCCGAAACAACTCGTTTGGAAGCGAAGCGAACGCTTTGAGATCTTGTTTAATACTAAACTCTGCTGAAGTTGGCAGCGAGCAAGTCAAGGCTGCCAGCAACAAACTGGGAATGGAACAGCGCACAGTGGGCCAAAAAGTGTTGGCAAGCGTTTAAAATTATCTATTATATAAATTATATTATTATATGTATCAAATCGATTTTAATATTTTATAAATTATATTATTATATAACAAATCGAAGTGAATTTAAGTTTGTTTTGATTTCGCTTCCATAGTTTTCCGTTTTCGGCTAAAATTTAAAGATCAATTCTAGTATTTCTTATTAAATATTCATCGAAAATATAATTCTCTATACAATATTAATATTTATTTAATTAATCATTGCAATAATTAAATTCAAAGTTCTCTTTAACTTTTCTTGATTTCATCTGTCGGATTTATTCCTAGTTTGAGTTTAGTTTGACGTTCGTTCAGTGTCCAATATAAATAGTTCCAAGTTCATTTTGTTAATTATCCTGCATTAGGCATTCATAACAAATATATTTTTCTTGTCTTCCATTTGCACTCCCATTCACAAATATATAATTCCTGTCATTCATTTGAGTTCCCATTCCTCGCATAATCAATACTCATTACCACTCATTATATTCATTCAGAATTATAAATATCTTTTTATGGGTGCACGGCACAACATTTCCCGCTATTGATTTTGTTCCAGTGTGCAAATGTTTCGATTCCACAGCAACAACAAAACACCAACCAGCGATAAGAATGTTATGGAATGGAGTTGTTGTTATTGTTGTTGTTGTTGTTGTTATTGTTGTTGCTGTTTTTGTTATTGTTGTTGTTTTGGAGCTTTGTGTGTGGCACTGCCGTTAGAATAGAAAGCTTTCGAGTCGTCACTGATAGGCGATAGTTTATTGAGCCATCATATTTCAGCACAGATCAATGAAGATCGCAAATGCCCCAAGATGAGGCCGCTGCAGCAGTTGGCCAACAGCTGACTCAGCACTTTTTGTTGTTTTTTTGCTGACTTGTTTGACTCACTGACTTATTGTGGCCCATAAGTAGGCACTTGTGGCTGCTGCCCCAAGGTTGAAGCGCAGTCATGTTGCATATGAATTATGGTTTCCCAAACGATTAAAAGATTTGCCGATTGGCCGCAATTGTGTGACAAGCACTGTGGGCTGCTGCGTGCACTGCGAGAAAACAAGTTTGAATTCTATGCTCGAGACAATTAGAATAGCAAAATCTGTGTTTTTCATTCGATTGTAATGGACTTTTTGACAGTTGAGAAGTAAAATGCCTGCCAGCTGCTTATATATTAAAAGATCAGCTTCATGTTGATGCTGCATATGAATATATATATATATATACTGATGCTTCCCTCTGCCCGTTACATACTGTTCTACAAATTCAAGATACTCTTTTTAGCCACTTTCAATGCGCGAAATCCTTAAGCCAGCGCATTAAATTTGGCTGACAGGAAAGTTGACTTTCTGATTCTAGGCGGGCTGCAATTCGCTGTGTGTAGTTATGGACGCATTTTCTAGGCAACAATTTATGGGGACATTGACCAATTCGATGTATGTATGAAAATACATAAATACGTGTATGTATAAACATATGTACGTTTATGAAAGGCAATCCCGTGGAGCATGCGTATAAAACCGCGACTAAATGCAGTTCGCGGAGGCCAGCGGCATTTTGCAGTTATTTTGTTTGCCTCGTTGAAGTTGCTGTTGTTGTTGTTGCTGGCTTTTCCAGCTAGCAGCAGGTCCGGAACAGGTTCACATGGGCAGACAATTGATTTTTCCTTGCCAATGCAATAAAAACAAAAAAAAAAAAATGGTAAAAAACTCTGTTTTCAACTTTTGGCTGGAACAAGAAACGGCTTTTTCGCAACGACAACATTGTTGCTGTTGCTGTTGCTGCTGTTGTTGCTGCTGTTGTTGCTGCTGGTGCTGCTGATGTCGTGCCGTTGCCGGTTGTTGTTGTTGTTGTTGTCGTGGTTGCCATGACAAAAGAATGCGGCACTCGCCATCAAGTCTCAGCGCAAAGTCAAAATGTTATCTTAACTACGACCACGATTTGGCCAGACCAAGTCAACCAGACCCCCAACTAGACCCCAGACCCGTATCCGATCAGGCTCGCTTTGCAAATGCCAAGTGCCGTTGCCATTTTGGCTATAAAACCTCCGCAGTAGACCCCCCCCCCCTCCACTCCCCCCCGTTTCGGACAAACCCTTGAACATGGTTTCGTGGTAACAGGCGCTTAAACATTGCAATTGGTAACGGCAATGGGAATTTCTGTTGGCCATGCCAAATGGAACGACCTTTTGGCTAAAACAAAACGACCAGACAGACAGCAACATAGAGATAGAGATAGAGATGGAGAGAGAGAGACAGAGAGAAAAGCCAACAAACAGCAAAATACTTTTAAGTTTCAACCTGTGCCGCATGCATGTCTGTCTATCTGTCTGGCTGTCTGTCTAATTTTGGGCTAATTTCAATTTGCAATCTTCGGCGTAGATGTGGCAAAGGCCTCCAACCAATTCCAAATCTCTGAGCTGGCAAATTGCAATTTTTTAACACTACAAGTGCCGTAAGTTGTGGGCAAACCAAGGGAAGTATAAAAAAATAAGATGATGATGAAGAAGTAGATGAAGATTTCTATATACATATCTAATGCTATCTATCTGTGGTTATCTAAGTATCTAGATACAAAGCTTATCACAACAAACAAAATGCTAACTATCTAAGTATAGCTAAGTATCTAGATACAAATCGTTTCTCTGTTGCACAATTTTAGCTAAGCTTTCATTTTCTGATAAGTCAGCTAAAAGCGATGAGATTTGTATCTGATAAGTAAGCTAAAAGTGATGAGATTTGTATCTAGATACTTTGATGCGCACAGCTGCAACTACTTCGTAGATTGCTATATATAAATATATATATGTATATACTGCGAAAGTTTCTGAATAGAAATAAGAAACTTTCAACAGGAGGTGCAATATTCTGTTGCAACATGTGATCTACTAGGAAGATATATTAATCAAATCGAACATGACAAAAAACCAGTCTATTCAAATCTAGCAGCCTAAAATGTAGTCTTAATTGTATTTGATTCGTTTAGTTTTTTGAACAGAAGAAGAAGAAGATTCAATTTTCTGTGATTTCATTTTTTGAAAGTATTTCAAGTACAAATTATTTTTAGCCCAAACTCTTGAGATTTGAACTCTTGAAAAAACACAATTTATATGATGGATGAGTTTGGGATAAGAAATCCAAAAGTCTTTCTGGTGTTAAATAAAAGTAAAGACGCCGGCAAACAGAGCGTGAAAGAGAGAGAGAGAGAGAGAGAGAGGGAGAGAGAGAGAGGGAGAGAGAGAGAGAGAGAGGGAGAGAGAGCACATGGTTGCATTGCTGATTGATTGGGCAGAAGTTGTTGTATTACTTTCGAGTGGTGCTGGGTGTGTTGCAGGGACTGCGCCAAGATTGCAACTGCCAATTGCTGGCCATGTGCCAGTTGACTTCATAAAAAAAGCAGGCGAATATCAAAGGAAAAGTCAAAAGCAGCATTTGGGCATATTGGCCAGTTGCCCATTTTTCAGGCAGGCAATTCAATTAGTTTTGGTAATGGAATGGTGGAAAAGTGGATTAAATTTCGAGGTGTGGCGACAACTCACCTGATGCGCTCCCTGGGACTGGGTGCAGAGCGCTGCATACGCACGCGGAGCAGACTGTTGAGCTCCTTCATCACATCGCTGCCCTTGCACTCGAGCTGGGCGAGCAGCTCCGCTTCGGTCTCGGCCTGATCCGCTTCCAGGTCGGCGCCCAGCTTGTGCAGATCGGAGCCACTGCGACTGCGCACGGAGAGCGTGCGATCGATGGAATCCACACTGCTATTGATATCAAAGTCCATCATGAGATCATCGGAGCAGATGGATTCGCAGGGCGACAACGTGTCCAAGGACTCGGCACTCTCGAGGACAGCTCGTCGCACCGCAGCCGGCGTTCTCAGGCTCAGCTCGATGGCCTGCTGGAGTGCTGTGCGTGCCTTGGACTGACTCTTCAGGGAACGCTGCGATCCGGTCTGGGTGTTGTGTGTGTGTGTCTCCATTAGGGTGGGCGTATCGGTGGCAAGATCGGGTGCCTCACTGTTGCACAGCAACGCCGGCTGATCGGCAATCTCGTCATCGATCAGATTGCCACAATCCGAGCCGAGGGAAAGCGAGTGGGAGGCGTGTGTGGGCGTGCCCGGGGAGTGGGGACTGTGACTGACCATGTCGAGTTCCAGTTCCAGCAACGGCGATATATCATCAATGTCCACCTCGTTGTTATCCTTCTGCTGCAACTCCGCATTCAACTTGTGCTTCTTGAGCTTGCCACCCGCCTCCTCGGACTCCGCCTCCTCAGTGCTGCTGACCAAGCTGTCTGTGGGCGAGGTCTCGTCATCCAAGAGCAGACAACTGCTGTTGGCCAGCGCCAGCTCGGCAAACTTTGATTCGTTGAGCGCATTGTTGAAGGAGCGAGGGCGCTCCAGGGGCAGCCGATCGATGACTGCCTCGCGATTGTCCACAATGTGCATGTTGAGCAAGTGTCCCGGATCAGTGGCCACATAGCCGCTGCTGCTGCTGCTCGGCTTTGGTGTCGCTTCCGTCATTGAAGCTGCGGGCAGAGAGTTGAGATTATAGTTAGAATTGTGGGATGAAATAAGCTTACTCCGACCCAGAGATATAATTCTTCAATCCCACTCTTCATCTTCTACTTTTCTCCTCCAACTTAAATCTCAAATCATTTTCACTTACAAATTGTGCTAAATTGCATTTCGGTATTGATCAAGCTGACATCATCCATGCCCAGGGACATGTCCTCCTCCTTGTCCTCCACTTTGGTGGTCGCTTGAGTGTCGCTGCTGGTGATGCTCATGCTGCTGCAATCCTTGGCGGCCAAGGATTCGCCCGCCTGGCAGCGCCAGGACATGGACGACGATTGGCTGTGACTCTGCTGTTTGGCACTCTTCTCGGAGGTGGACGAGTCGAGATACAACTTCTCCTCGTCCACACTCTCGCTGTCATCCGAGCCACTGGGCTTGGGTGGAGTCTCCGGCGTTTCCTGATCGTGTCCAGCTGTCGCCTGTCGTCGCTCGTAGCTCTCACGGCTGAGCACCGTATTGGAACGCACTAATCCCAGCAGCGGCAACTGAGCCGTCTGGCTGTTATCCGTGGGCAACTTGGGGAGCGCCAGTGTCTCCACAAAAGAGTTCGACTCGCTGGACAGTGGATCATCCACATCGCGCACCTCGAATGTGTGACGTCCACTCATCACCATCTGCAGATTCCTCGGCCGACTGCGACTTCGCTTTGAGCTGGATGCACTGCCCCCAGAGCTGCTGCCCGAATCCACAGCCATATCCATGCTGGCAATGCCCGAATCGGCGCTAATCTCCCGACTGCCCGAGAATCCCCGCCGTGTCGAATTGTTTGTGATCTGCTTGACGCTCTTCTGATCCAACTGTCGACTGGGTTGCACGTGTATCGAGGTCAACGGATGTGGCCTCGAAGCCGTCGGAATATCCTTGGCCCGGGCACCCGTGCTATTGTGTGCCGGAACTGGCGATTGCACGCTGCTGCTGGGCGTTGTGGGTGTGGTGGCCGTAAGACTAATGGCCACCGGATACTCCGGCCGAGGCAGACTAACGGTTTGCAACGTAAACTTGGCAAAGCTGGCGGGCGCAGCACGCGGCGTGGGACGAACGCTGACGGAGAGCAGAAAGCAGGCAACAGTTATTGATTAGGTATAAAAAAATAAAATAAAAATAAATAAAAATAAATAAAATAATATAAAAAAATACATAAAATACTTGGAGAGAAAACTGGAAGAAAATTCCCAGTTTGTTGCTTTTCTTCAACTTTAGGAATAGATTGAAGATAACTTAAGTCTAGAGTTCCAGAAACAGGCACTCAAATCTAAAGTATTCTAAATCTTCAATCAATCCATAAACTTTATCTTCAATCTATTTTGAAACTTTAGCTCTAACTTTATCTTAGGCACAGATTGAAGATCAAGCTTAAGAATAAATAGAAGATTAAGTTTAAGGCTGGATTAAAGATAATTTAAGCTTAAATTGTTGAACCCAGAACAAGATTAACATTTGGGATTATCGGGACTTAAAAAGAATACTTGGACTGATATTGAGATTTTATATATTTGATTTAGTTTACTCACATGACATTCGCATGCATGTTGGCCAAATTGTTGTAGTTGTAGCGGGGTCGGTTGGCAATCGTAGCGGTTGCTGTTGCTGTTGCTGTTGCAGTTGCCGCTGTGTTTGCCTCATCGGCAATCTCGCCAAAGAACTGGCGGCGCTGATACTCGATGGTTGTGTTCTGGTTCAGATTGAACGTCAGCTGCTTGGGCTGCGCTATTTTCGGCTCCCCATCAATTGTGCGACCTGTGTGTGCGCTCTTCGAGCGACGCTTCACTGTACATGCAGCGTGCCGGAGCAGAGAGCAGAGGGCGCAGATTCAGAGGAAGAGATGTCATTTAGAGATGTGTCAAAGAGTTGCCGGCCTTTCTTCTATGCCCTTGGGCATGATAAACTGGTGGCAATGTGTGAAAGCGACTTCTACAACTCCACCAAATATATATTTACATATATGCATTTTGTTGATTGAATGAATTGAGTTGTTATATATATGTCCGTCCGACTGTCTGTTTGTCCATTCATCCAGTAAATTTGACTCTTTAGTTGGTTTATAAATAAGTTGGAGCCAACGAATCGAATCTTCAAAGTTTTTTAATTTTACGTATCTTGTCTAATCTCAGCAATTATTATATATATAAATATATATATATATAGTATATAGCTTACATATGAACTATTGGTTAATTATACCATATAAAGTAGGTTATCACACTAATTATTATCTAATAGTTCCCAGAGGATACTTTGTATACCCTAAGCCTATATCTTTTGGATCAGCAATATTAGTCGAGTGGATATCTATCTGTCTATCTGCTGCTAGGCCAACTTCTTTTTACAATTTATTGTATATAGTAAAATCTGTTCTTCAATTCACCACTTCTTCTCTGACTAAGAGCAAGTAAATATCCTTTGTCTGCAAAGGGTATTTAACCTTCGGCACTCCACACTTAATTGCTTCTTGTCATTCTCATTCCGGGCTACTTACAATTGCTCACCAGTCCCTGGCCAGTTGTTGTGGTTCCATTGTTGCCATTGTTGTTGTTGTGGTTGTTGTTTTGAGCATTTGCTGCCGACTCCTCGGAGTCTTCGCTGGCACTGGTTGTGGTTGTTGTTGTGAGGCTTGTGGATGCGGGGCGTGGCACGAGGGCGCCACGATAGCCAAAACGCTTGCCAGCCGCACCTGTGCGATTGTTGCACGCATTTGTTGTTGTCTTGGAAGCGGCAACGCCCACTTTCTCAAAGTGTATTGGGGGTGCTAGGGGGGACAGAGAGCAGTGAGGAGTGGGTGAGTTAGGAGCAGGGTGGTGAAGGCAAGGGCAAATTGCCGCAAATTAAAAAGCCATAACGATAGCCAATTAGAGAGAGCTCCTTTTGCGCCCTTTGCTCCCTTTGCTCCTTTTACTATTTTTGCTCCCCTTTGCTATTTTTGCTCCCTTTGCTGTTGGTAATCATTACTCTTACCTGCATTGCCATTGTCGTCCTTTGTGTCTGTTTGGATTTTGTTCGGCTGTGTGCCTCCTTCCAGGAGTTTCTTGAACTTTTTGGGCGTACCATTGAGCTTCTTGCGAAAGCCAAAGGACATCGCTGTGCCTTTGGTGTGGAGCTGCTCCTGCTGCTCCCGCTCGGTCAGCTCCTGTGGCGGACCGTTGCCATTGTGACGTCTATGCGACTTCCCTCCATGTTTCTTGCTCTCCGTCTGACCCTGTGGTTGAGTGGTTGCACAAGCGGGTTAGGCAAACGATTAAGATGTGATTGCGAAAAATGGGTCAACAGATGAGCGCACAATAGGATGAGCTGGATGAGCACAAATGAGGCACACAGCCTTTGAGCCGGAGCCTCACTCAAACAATGCAAAACAAATACATGCTGAATAGTGGGTGGTGGATGGTGCAGTGTGTGAGTGGTGTGTGCAGTGAGTGGGTGGTTGAGTGGGTGGTTTAGTGGGTGGTTATTGGGTGCAGTGGTTATTCATATGCAAATCTAAGTTTCTACAACAAAAGCAACAAAACTATAACGAAAAACTACTACAAATACATGAGTCAACGCAGCTGCTGCACAAAACTATCTAACAGATACATGTAACTACACTGTGGAAAAAATATACGTTCTTCCTTGAGACAAGTCTGGCAAGCAGAAAAGTTGATTCTATTTGTTTTTTTTTTATATTTGAGAACATTTTGTTCTTGCATAAAAAAAAAAAATAAATGGCGTCTTAGAACGTAATTTTTCGCACAGTGTACTATATATACTATATAGCCAGCATGTGTATCCTTTGCGGCACTATCTTTACCATAATGACTGCCTCAACTTCCGCGTCAACTGCTGCGTCCTCCTCAACTGTCGATCTGTCTCTGTTGTGTTGTTGTTGCTGTTGCTGTTGTTGTTGCTGTTGTTGTTGTTGCTGATGTTGCTCCTGTGATTCCTTGTGCGATTGTTGCAACTCGTGCTGGATGGCTTCAACTTCGGCTGCGTTGGCCTCCTCGTGTGCGGCTAATGTGACGACGACGAGGTTGTCGCATTCATCCATGTTGCACGTCGGCGGCGTGGAGGCACTCGCTCTGTTCGCGAGTCTCCTCCGTTGGCGTGTGGGGCAGCGCTACTTGAAATCTGCACGGTTGCGGTTTTGTTGAATGCCACCAAAAAAGATTCCGTAGCAAGTAGCGATGGTTTCTTCAATTGCGTCGAGCTTAATGCAATTTTCATTACACAGCTGCGCACAAATTACGACATTTAAACTGCGTCTGCTGCCTGCCACTGAATCTGGAGGCAAGCAAATATCGTTATACCTATAGGAAAAACTCTCCCTCACACACACACATGAATACACACACACTCTTTAATATATATGTATTGCCACCCACCCAAAGCCGTGTGTACGCCGACTTTTTGAAGGTCCTTGAAAAAGTTTTCGATGCGGAAAATAAATTTCACAACTGCTGCACAATTAATTGCCACAGCTTCCACACACTGCCTCAAAGTATGCAATTCACTTTTCTGGTTAAAGATTTTGATTTGCTTTTCTACTTTTTCTTTGTCAAATTTTCTTGAATGTTTTGGTGTTTTTGGCTAATATTCCTTGGAGATTTTTTCACTTGTGAAACAGCAGCACTCGGAAAATTGAATGCGTTTGCTGAAAATTCTGGCGAGCTGTGGCTTGCTCAATCGAGTGTATGCCTTGAGAGTGGCAACAAACATGCGCACAACCACCAAACGCCGAAACAAGTGTTTGCCGCAGCCAAATTTGAGGGTGGTTTCCCGCTGGCGCCATCTAGCGTTCGTGCGTGCTTGTGCACAGGGTGTGTACGGTTTAACAACGAGTGTCCGCCTGTGAATGGCTTAGTAACGGTTTTTTGAAAAGGGTTAAGAGGAAACTTACGAGAAGAGGTTGTGCAAAATAGGGGTGTGCATGACTAGCAGATACTCTGTATTCTGATTGAGCAAAGCCTAAAATTATGAAATACGGATTTTAATTAAAGAAAATCAAGCTATAAGAAATTTGTAATATGTTTCCAAAAAAGTAAGCATTAAGAACATATTGAAAAAATTTAATTATATATAGATGTTACTCCAAAGTATGCATTTTGTTTTCCAAAATATTAAAAATCATTTATTATATTTGAAATATGTTTTTCAACGAATGCATTTTTCCTGGTTTCAGGTTTTCTGACTATTGAACATATTTGAATTCTATTCAATAAGTTAGTAAGTAAAAGTTAGATCATTCTATGCATAAAATGATAAAGAACACTCATTTATATATCTTCATAAAAAGAAAGCAAAAAATTTATGAAAAATTTGATATTTCGAAATAGTGAAAGTTATAAATTTTGTATTTCATTTAGCGGAACTTTCTAGAGGCACAAACAAAGCTGCTCTTTTCCTGTGTGCAAAAGTGTTAAATGGGTGAGTTTTGCAGAGGTTATTTGATTAGAACATTTCGAAAGGAAAACCTATTTTTGGTAGCACTTTTTGATGGCCATGATTATTGTAGACCCATTGTGATTATGAGATTTGCATAACAGATCGAGTCATAATCGTAAATGAAGGAGGAGCACTCACCTGGAGTAGCAATTGCTGGTGCTGCTGCTGCTGCAGTTGGAAGTGTTCATTTTCATGTTCATAGTCGGAATTGTTATCGCTGAAGCTATCAATCGGCTGCCAGATGGATGTGTCATGTGTGATGAAGCCACTCCAGTTGCACTGCTGGCGCTGGGAAGGAGTTACGACTGGCACTTGATGATACTCTGCGAGTGTCTGGGCGAGTTCCTGCAGCAAAAAGTCCTGGCAAGTGGCAAACGCGTTGTCCTCGTTGTTGTTGTTGTTGCTGTAGTTGTTGTTGTTGTTGTTGTTGCTGCAGTTGTTGTTGTTGCCTGTCAACGTATTGCCAATAATATCATCCACATTCACGTCGGCATCCACATGGGCATCCAAATGATTATAGACAGACTCAATGTGCAGCACAGCCGTTGCTTGGCTCGTTTCCGGCTCCTCTGGTGTATGCCTTGCGTGGCTGCGGCTTATGTGGTAATAAAATGGCTGCTCTGCTGTGGCAGCTATATATTCATTACTCGCTGTCAACCGTTGCCATATTTTGTGGGCCTGCGCCAAATCTTGGTGGGACAGCGACAATGTCAGCACAGATTGATGATGTGCCGCCGTCGCCGCCGCCAAACTGTTGCAGCTACCCACTGCCCCCGTCTGCCGGGACACACACTTGCCCATGGAGTCGTCTCGCTGCCGTCTGCATTAGCTGATTTTGATTCGGTTCCACATTTTGATATCCATTTGAGTTTCCTTATTGCTACACCCACACACTGTTACTCTGCGCGTAATCCGCTCCTGACTTCTCGCCTTTGATCTGTTTGTGGCTCCACTTGCAACACTTGCCACACTTGCCAGACACTTGCCTGTTGAAAATTAGTTATTATCGCATGAGTGACGGGGTTATCATATTAGTGTTTCACAGCCAGCGCTGCATATTTATATGCTGAGAGCGTAGCAGACACTGCGGCTAACCGCCAACAACTGACTACACTTGCAGAAAATGGGAGTGAGCCAATAAAACTCAATAAAAGACCAGCACAAATAGCTAAAGTTTGTGTCATGAAAAACACTTTACGCTGAACAATATTTAGCAGTTACTTTAAGTTTCGCTTATGTTTATTGATGTGGTATTATTTTGAGCAGTGTATCCAATTGCAAGCGCAATGTTATCGCTGAGTAGAGATTTGACATGCTGATGAAGGCCAATTAAACCGGAACTGAAGCCGTAATCACAATTAGCCGACTGAAATTTGGAACAGACATCAAAGATAATATGCGAATCGGCTTAATACCCTGACTTAGATATATAGGAGACTTCACTAAGAGATATTGTGCTTCCTAAAACAATGTATATTTTTGTAAACTAATAATTTGTAAATTAATTCTTTTAATATTTCTTTTTGCAATCAAATCAATGTGGAAAGTGTAACAAATTTAGAGATTTTGGTTAGTATAACTTGATAAGCAAAAAGGTTTTCATAAAAGAACTCAACATTCGATTGTTCCTATAAAAGCTATGTGATATAGTAGTTCGATCTCAAAGAACTTTCCATTAATCCATATTTGTTGGAATAGCCTTGTAAGCAAAAGAACTCATCTCAAACGGAACCATTTCCAAAACCTTCCCTCACCATTATCATATACTCCACAAGGGTTTAATGAGGACTTTCCACAATCAGGGATCTGTCTTTAAGCTGAGTGAAAAACGAATATTTAATCTATTCAAAATTCGTTGAACAGTACGCAGCACTCTCAAACTGTAATCAATATTGAGCTGTGCTCGCTGTTTTTTGCCAAATGTGCTTCTTTTTTTTTATTTTGCGTAATGCAACAGCAAGCTGCTCTTTGTGGATGCAGCAAGCGAGGCAACACGTTTTTTATTAAATTTTATTAGAGTGGCGCATGCAGCGTGCAGCTAAGCAGTCAGCAGCAAGCAGCTCCCAGAAGCGCACCACAAAAACAGCAACAGCCAACACACACACACAAACACAGAGAGAGAGAGAGAGAGAGAGAGAGATTGGGTTAGGGGCATGTGGCAAATGTATGTAGATGCCTTTGGGAGGACGCATCCTGATCCTGGCTGCTAGCTTTATGGCGCATTTGCCGCATAACAAAATTTACACCCACAACAACTCTATGTGTGTGTGTGTGTTTGTGTGTGTTTGTGTGTGTGTGTGTGTGTGTTGCTGCTTTAGCAGTTGCGCTATTTATGCCTGCTTATGTCGTTTGGCTTACTCACATTTGCAACGCGGCTTTGGGCCGCATAAATTTCACTGGCACGCCCCTTGCATACCCTGTGCACCCACCGAAAACGGGCAGTAAGCGTGGCCATGATAAAGTTGTGCGTATTTATGCAACAGACCAAATAATATGGGTTTGGCTATTAAGCAGCCATCACTTTGTCAACACCGAAATGATCTCAAAGAGCTAAAACCTTAGGAATGTGGCTAGTGTTCTATATAAATATCAGATTTAATTCTTTAAAAACGATTTTTTAAAACACAATTCATAAAAATTTGATTCCACAATAAGTAAGAATACTGTAGTCGAAGGAGCTCGACTGGAAGTTAGCCAAAAGAGAAGTCTTCACTTATCATAAGTCAAACACGTCTTACTCAGCTCAATTAACATTTGTTTTTGCATGTCAACATATGTTTACACAAATTATATAGATAGTACATAGTAAATATGTATATATTCATATATATTTATTTATTTTATATATATAAACCCATGTTTGATGTTCGCGAACGTGTCATTTGTTCCCTTTGAGCAGTAAAATAGCAAAAAACTGCCAAATTTTGCTTTTGCAATTTGGTCACGTTTAAAATTTAACTTTGATTGGCTAATGTTTCATGGAGTCTTATGGAGAACACTTATATATAATATATATAGTATAATATAAATGTAAAAATGGAGCAAAATATACTCCACTTTCTCGACTAAGTAAGTTCCCATGTACGATTTAAAATAAAGCTAAATAAACTTGATCTGGTTTGCCAGAACAAACTTATATTCCAAATTTCAGGTAGCTAGCTTTTTCAGTCTCTGAGTTCACATGGCTAAGTTGACTCTACTGTCTGTGCTGATCAAGAATATATATACTAGAGTCGGAGATGGTTTCTTCGTCACTCACTTCTTGCCCATTCTAAATGGGTATAAATAATCATTTATTTACATGACTTCTATTTTCTCACATCACTAGCCTCATCAAAACTGAACCGATTTTTAAAAGCTATACCTTCCTGATCCCACTCTGATCTTCTTATAAATCACATTTATATTTACACACATTTAATATGTCAAACACATGTTTTTTGCTGACAATATTCGGGCACTTAGCGCATCTGTTAGTCGCGCACTCTCGACTCGCACAGTCTTCGGTGTTTTGTGCGCTGCTTTAATGACTGACCCGCTGCACCGTTGCATAGCTGATGCACTGCCACGCCTCCGCACGCCCCCACCACGGAGTACGTGTCCCTTTTGTGTTAAGTGCCGCGTTTTTATTTGATGCGTTCTTCTACTATTCAACATAATGAGGCAATTCTGTTCGCCACTGCGAGTGGCAGTTGCAACACACAGTTGCACAGTGGCCAAGTGTTTGCCAGGTTGCAATTTAAGCCGTCTTTAATGCGGCCAGCTTGTATGCGAACAAATCCTTTCTGGCTTCGATGCGACGCATATGTAAATTCAGCATGTGAGCAATTATGCGCATAAATAAGCGTCGTAAGCGTTGTGCCTGCAACTTGGCTTAATCGACGAGGATGCCACAGATAACAGCAACTGGCTGCAAGCACACCTATTCGTATGTGTGCGTTTGTGTGTGTGTGTGTGTGTGTGTGTTTGTGGCACGTAGCTTATGCATAAGCATAACAATGCCCATTGCCATTACCATTACGTGGCAAATCGATGTGGCATGCAACAGCTGCACAGTTACAATTGTAGCCCCAAATGAATGCGATGAGTCCGGGCTACAAAGAAAACAACTTAGCTGTTGGCCAACACAAAAGTTGCGCCAGCCAGCCATGATTAAAACACGCGCACAAAAAATTAAATAGTTGCTGACAGTTTTAATACAAGGCGTCAAAATAAAAGTTTGCCGGCCAACTTTATGCATTTGCCATGCAAATTGACGGCGAACAACTTAGAATCCGCTAGGCGAGAGGCAAAAGCACGACTAGACGATACCCTGTTAAATGCTGTTTATGGTTCAATATAGAAACTGTTTTTGGTTAACAGAAATTGGTGTTATTATCAGATCCAAAGTTTTACAGTTGATAAATAATATGGCTGAAGGATGTATCTTTAATCCGATATCGTTTACTGCTATCGAACATCGATATGTATCGATGTGTATCGAAAAAGCCCTTGCTTTTTAAAATCAGTTGAGTTTTGACGAAGTTATGGCATTTTGAAGTTTCGATCTATGCCCGTATACCGATTTTCAGGCTATAATTTTTAATTGTCTTCCGACCTAAAATCACGTTTTCAACTTTAAATGTACGATTGATTTAGGGGCAAAACTATGATCAAAAAGCCCTAGCTTTTGAAAATGAGTTGAGTTTTGACGAAGTTATGGCATTTTGAAGTTTCGATCTATGCCCGTATACCGATTTTCAGGCTATAATTTTTAATTGTCTTCCGACCTAAAATCACGTTTTCAACTTTAAATGTACGATTGATTTAGGGGCAAAACTATGATCAAAAAGCCCTAGCTTTTGAAAATGAGTTGAGTTTTGACGAAGTTATGGCATTTTGAAGTTTCGATCTATGCCCGTATACCGATTTTCAGGCTATAATTTTTAATTGTCTTCCGACCTAAAATCACGTTTTCAACTTTAAATGTACGATTGATTTAGGGGCAAAACTATGATCAAAAAGCCCTAGCTTTTGAAAATGAGTTGAGTTTTGACGAAGTTATGGCATTTTGAAGTTTCGATCTATGCCCGTATACCGATTTTCAGGCTATAATTTTTAATTGTCTTCCGACCTAAAATCACGTTTTCAACTTTAAATGTACGATTGATTTAGGGGCAAAACTATGATCAAAAAGCCCTAGCTTTTGAAAATGAGTTGAGTTTTGACGAAGTTATGGCATTTTGAAGTTTCGATCTATGCCCGTATACCGATTTTCAGGCTATAATTTTTAATTGTCTTCCGACCTAAAATCACGTTTTCAACTTTAAATGTACGATTGATTTAGGGGCAAAACTATGATCAAAAAGCCCTAGCTTTTGAAAATGAGTTGAGTTTTGACGAAGTTATGGCATTTTGAAGTTTCGATCTATGCCCGTATACCGATTTTCAGGCTATAATTTTTAATTGTCTTCCGACCTAAAATCACGTTTTCAACTTTAAATGTACGATTGATTTAGGGGCAAAACTATGATCAAAAAGCCCTAGCTTTTGAAAATGAGTTGAGTTTTGACGAAGTTATGGCATTTTGAAGTTTCGATCTATGCCCGTATACCGATTTTCAGGCTATAATTTTTAATTGTCTTCCGACCTAAAATCACGTTTTCAACTTTAAATGTACGATTGATTTAGGGGCAAAACTATGATCAAAAAGCCCTAGCTTTTGAAAATGAGTTGAGTTTTGACGAAGTTATGGCATTTTGAAGTTTCGATCTATGCCCGTATACCGATTTTCAGGCTATAATTTTTACTTGTCTTCCGACCTAAAATCACGTTTTCAACTTTAAATGTACGATTGATTTAGGGGCAAAACTATGATCAAAAAGCCCTAGCTTTTGAAAATGAGTTGAGTTTTGACGAAGTTATGGCATTTTGAAGTTTCGATCTATGCCCATATACCGATTTTCAGGCTATAATTTTTAATTGTCTTCCGACCTAAAATCACGTTTTCAACTTTAAATGTACGATTGATTTAGGGGCAAAACTATGATCAAAAAGCCCTAGCTTTTGAAAATGAGTTGAGTTTTGACGAAGTTATGGCATTTTGAAGTTTCGATCTATGCCCGTATACCGATTTTCAGGCTATAATTTTTAATTGTCTTCCGACCTAAAATCACGTTTTCAACTTTAAATGTACGATTGATTTAGGGGCAAAACTATGATCAAAAAGCCCTAGCTTTTGAAAATGAGTTGAGTTTTGACGAAGTTATGGCATTTTGAAGTTTCGATCTATGCCCGTATACCGATTTTCAGGCTATAATTTTTAATTGTCTTCCGACCTAAAATCACGTTTTCAACTTTAAATGTACGATTGATTTAGGGGCAAAACTATGATCAAAAAGCCCTAGCTTTTGAAAATGAGTTGAGTTTTGACGAAGTTATGGCATTTTGAAGTTTCGATCTATGCCCATATACCGATTTTCAGGCTATAATTTTTAATTGTCTTCCGACCTAAAATCACGTTTTCAACTTTAAATGTACGATTGATTTAGGGGCAAAACTATGATCAAAAAGCCCTAGCTTTTGAAAATGAGTTGAGTTTTGACGAAGTTATGGCATTTTGAAGTTTCGATCTATGCCCGTATACCGATTTTCAGGCTATAATTTTTAATTGTCTTCCGACCTAAAATCACGTTTTCAACTTTAAATGTACGATTGATTTAGGGGCAAAACTATGATCAAAAAGCCCTAGCTTTTGAAAATGAGTTGAGTTTTGACGAAGTTATGGCATTTTGAAGTTTCGATCTATGCCCATATACCGATTTTCAGGCTATAATTTTTAATTGTCTTCCGACCTAAAATCACGTTTTCAACTTTAAATGTACGATTGATTTAGGGGCAAAACTATGATCAAAAAGCCCTAGCTTTTGAAAATGAGTTGAGTTTTGACGAAGTTATGGCATTTTGAAGTTTCGATCTATGCCCACATACCGATACATCGATTTTCAGGTCTCTGAGTTCGGCTCGCTCATTAGCCAATTCGAATCGACTCTCGATGCTGATCAAGAATATATAAATATATATACATTTAATAGAGTGCGTCAAACTTGCCTCCACCTGTGCCACACTTTAGCGCAAGTTCATTATACCCGTTGCAATGATTTTGTAATGGGTTCAGGGTATAACAATAAAGTTACCGCAACTACAGTAAATACTCATTGGCGCAGAAATGCGCTTAAGGTGCCAAGCAGTCCGGATGGGTGGAAGTCGGGGGTTGTCCAACGAGTTGCGTGGTTAAAAGCAATTGCATTTTGGTAATTGGACAAGTCAACGCTTAATTATTGTTGTACACTGCACAAAACCAAAAAAGACAAGCCAGACAAACCGTCTGGCTGCACTGCCACAAACAGTTGCGCTCTTGATGGGTAGGGCGAGGGGGGAGGTGTGTGGCAACAGTTGAACGGCGAGTCGAGCAAACTTCTGTTGTATTCATGAATGAGACAGGTAAAGGTTTGGGCAGGGGGGGTGGGCCAGAAGGTTGGGAAATGCATTTGCATGCCGCAGAAAATGTGCAAAAATGAGCAATGGCTTTTGTTAACGTTTGTTGTTCTTTTTGCCACAACTGTTGTTGTTGTTGTTGCTGTTGCTGTTGTTGTTGTTGTTGCTTTTGTCCCTTTTGTTGGACCGAACATGTTGTGGCTGTCATTATACCCTTTATTATATACTTGTCTGCATGGGGTATATAAAATAAGTTTTTTGTTCACAGAAATCGCCACCAACCAAAATTTGAATTATTTCTTTTTGACTTGGTTTCAAATTTAAATATCTTAACTTAAAGTCATAGCCAGGAAATGAAACCGGAATCGGATTCGAAGCCGTTAATAGAATCTTGCAATTAGAATCAGAAGCTCAACAGTTGCCCCAATTCAAAATTCCCTGTTTGCTTAGGAGTGAATCAAACTGAAATTTTATTATCAATAAATAATACAGTAAAGCTTGCAACACAACAACAAACAAGTTTCGTCAACAAAGAAACAAATATTATTCAAATCAATATTGATTATCAATAAATGTTTAGTCAACAAACTGAGTCGATTGCCAATTGAATATCTTGAGTACAACTCTAAGTGAGTCTTTAAAAAAATATACAAATATTTGCAATGCGATGTCAAACAGAACCGGAACCGGAAACGGAACTGTAACTGAAAACCGAATAATATTAATTCATAAAAGTCGAATGACAATAAAATTGTGGAGTCAATTGAGTTGAACCAGAAGCCTTAGGCAAAGTGTACAAAGTGTAGCGGAACTGGAACCGGAACCGTAACTTAGATTTACAAAAATTTACACATACTTTACAGGCTATCTCTAAGTCAGTCAATTTCTCTTGCTTGTCTTGACCAAGACTACTTTAGAAGTATACAAAATTCGAGAAGGCAATACAATTAAAAACGTGACCACGAAGCAAACACTTTTAGCAGGCACTGTGCGCGATTCTACAGCATATCTGCAAGTCGTGCAAGTCTCGTCAATTGCAACTCTTTTGCTGTTGCATTTTAATTGACGACTCAATCTGTCTGCCGCAGAGACACATGCAAATCGATTCAATACATATAAATACATATACATGCAAAGAAATGCACATACATGAACGTATGTGTGTTATTTTAAGCAAGTGCTTAAAGTTTTTTGTGTTAAAAAACGGATCTGTTTGAGTTATTGGAAATGTTTCAGTTTCAAAAAGCGGACGGTGCAAAGCCTCAACCAAAATATTTCTCCACACAGCGCACAAAACAACAGCAACAAGAGTCCAGGATATTTGATAGGTTTTTCTGGCGCTTTGCGGATTGAAGCAACAACAGCAACAACAACAACAATCAAATTGGCAATGGCAACAACAAGAGGAAGAAAAGCAACAACAGGCCCGCACTATTGGCCATAAATCAATTTTTTCAAAAACTGACACTGGGAAATGGAAAAAGTAAGCTCAAAACTGTGCCCAGCCTCTCATCAGATTTTTATATATGTGCACACACACACACACACACACACACATACACACACATGCTGGGCGCAGAGATCCAGCGAGCTCTGCGTTAAACCCATCGACGCACATAAAAAATGTAGAAATTTTTACTTGTATTTTGGCCAGCAAATCTTTTGCAGCTGGCGTTGAAAGTTTGGTCATCACACATTCTGCTGCCCTAAACCCAATGCGAATGGCTTAAAAAGATATCATGAAGTGGTGCAAGTGCACGTAACAGGCGGATGGAGGCGATGCCATAAAGTATATATCTATATATATTTGTGATCAGCATTAATTATGGTCTGAGCAAGCTGAGCTGTCTTTAAGAGCTAGAGTCTTCAAATTTTGGCACTTAAGCTCTCGCATAACATATGCAGCTCAGTGTTGCAACCTCTAATGTGTATATCGATAATAATCGATTACCGATATCCATAAACTACATATGTATGATTAATCAGCTGCACAAGAAACACAGATTTTGTCAACCAAAACTTCTCACTTACTTTTGCTTACTTCTATCAGTCAACTAAATATTTAACAGCTGGCTACAGAGTATCTGCCAGTCGTGCTCTTTCGTCTCATTCCAGCTTGTTTGTACACTTTACCCTCCTTTTTCGGACAATGCATGCAAAGGAAATGTGAAAAAGAGCACGTTAATAGTTCAAGGCGTTGTCAGCCAGGATGCGACAGGAAGCGAATGGGTGCCGAAACTGAAATTCAAAAATGGCAACTACACATGCCAAAATGAATGCATGTCAATGAAAAGGAGACACTGACAAACAGATGGAGAGAGAGAGACAGAGAGAAAGAGAAAGAGAGAGAGAGAGAGAGAGAGAAAGAAAAGATACTTGATAGGAATTTGAATGTGCATATTGAAGCGAATTGAATTCCATTGAGAGTTCAATGTGTTCTTTTCGTTCTCTTCATGCACATGAATATCTGCATAAGTACATACGTATATATATTTATATATATGCTGCAAATATCAGTTTTATGTTTGGCAAAACACTTTAAGCAAAGCAAATGTAGCATTTTATATGTACTCTGAGCTTCAAATGAGCTACTTTAAGCTGCTTTTAATCTTCACTTTGCCTAATGAATTTTCATCATAATTATTTGCTTTTATATTTATAGAAATTAAATAAGCTCGAGAATGTCAGAATGTCATCATTTAATCCTTATCAGTATGACTAGTCGATTCGATACAGCCATATAACATAATAGTTTATTAAATTAAAATGTTTCTCGACTTTCTGTCGGCACATATCTCCCACAATGGCCAAGGTATAGTCAAAAAACTGATACACTTCCAGTGAGCTCTGCAAAAGTCCAACAAGTGTATTTTGCCTGTTAACAGCTGGTAACAGAGTATTTTTTAGTCGCTTATTGCCTTTTCGGCAACTTTCACAATAGTTTTCCTTTGACATTTTAATTTTATGCATTTATATGAAACTATTTTGAATTTGTTTGTAGCATTTGCAAAGCTTCGCCTAAGATTGCTGGCTCAAAGTGAGGGAAAAGTTTTTGCTCAACTCTTAAATACATTTGCCAAAAATAACTTTAGCAATTTGAATTTATAATAAATAATAACAAATAATGTGCAAATGATGTCATCGAAATTGTTATGGAAATTTGCATAATAATATAATAGTCATATTTGAGGACAGGCTGAAAGCTAATTGAGCTTAAGAATTGTTGCTGCCTTTTAAGCCACATGATGACTGGAAGGCAGAAAAGTATTTGTTTAGTTGAGTGCACTTAATAATAGTAGTTAAACTCCTGTCTGATGTTAACAAGCGACTTCTTTCACATTTGCATGCGTTGAACACTTGAGTGAGTAGCCCAATGGCAACATGTGAGTGCATGTGAATACGACTGTGTGAGTGTGTGCGTGTGTGCGAGTGTGAGTGCATGTACAAGGCAATGGGAGAGACCTTTATATATTTCAATTTACTTTAATTATAACTTTTGGGCAGTCATTATTGCTGCTGTGGCATTTGCTGTTGGTCTTTAACTGAAAAGTTAAAGTTGCTCTTTTTTTTTCTTTCAACGAGTCTTTTTAGCAGTCGAGCGTGCAAACTACACGCAATTGACAAGCTCCATAATCAAGTCGCATAATTGCAAATTGTTGTTGTTAACATCGTTGTTGTTGTTGTTGTTGTTAAGGTAGTTGTTGTGGCTGTTGTTGTCACTTGGCCTTTTTGAAGCTCAAAACTCTCTCGGCTTGTTTGCCAATTTGCGCACTTTGAATATATGTACATGTGTGTGAGTGTGTGTACTGTGTGTGTGTGTGTGTGTGTGTGTGTGCTGTGTGTCTGTGTATGCTGTATGTGAGTGTGTGTGTGTGTAAACAGCAGCCCAACCATACAGGGTATGTTGGTGCACCTAGCAATTATGCAATTGACAGCTTCTGTCAATTCTAACCCCCCTCATCTTTACACCCCCCTTAAACAGCACCCTTTAAGCGAAGCTCTTTTGTATGTATGTGTATGTATGTATGTGTGTGTGTTTGTGTGTGTGCGTGTGTATTTATTTTCGCAGCCCTTTTTATTTGGATTCTATTTGTATTTGATGCCTGTTCGGAATTGTAATTATTCAATTCTAAAATTCGACGTTGACTTTTCCGGCAAACAAAATCGTTCATCAAGTGCTCAATTATTGATGGGCTTTTGTCAATTTATTGGCTAGCGATACGAATCAAAATACTTTATAAATCTGCCCAGTTTTTGAGTACACTCAAATCTATTTGTATTTCACATAAATCATAACAAATGAGTTGTGAATTAATTATGCTAAAATGATTTCGTCACAATAACAATTTGAAGTTTTGGCATAATTAATTGATATGGACATGCACTTCAAACAAATAAGTACACACTTTCGGAGTATTTACATGCATATATATATGTATGTATATTGAGTAGCCGTATTTCTGGCTAACTTCGTAGTTTTAGTTTGCGGCAAACACGTCGTATGCTTAATGTATGCCTCCTTCTAGCCAATTTGTATGCCCGCGAGCCATTTTGCTCGCATTCTTATTTTGCTCAATTAGAAACGCGGTTCGTTAACTTGGCCCAGTGGATTGAGCCATGTGTTTGTGTTTGGTAAGTGGCTTTGCGGGCACTTTAACGCCTTGGCATGCAAATGCCGTCAGCTGCTGTTGGCCCGTTATTGTTTGGGTATTACGAGCTCAGATATTTAATATGCATAACTGTGCGATATCTGTGTGTGTGTATGTGTATGTGTGTGTGTGTGTGTAGTACACTGTATTATGTGTAACAGTGTGTGGCAAATGTATGTGCACGCGTCAACTCAAGCGCGAATCCACCAGGCCCCAACCCCCCTTGCCACACTAAAAACTTGAAAATCGACACTTGCTATTAATTCAAGTATTATTTATGTGTGCACTGAGAGAAAAGTTAGAGAATGTAGTACTGATATCAATAGTTTTCAATATAATATATATTTTTGTAATTTAAGAATGAATATTTAGGATAAAACTGAACTTGAGATTTGAGCAAACTAACTTTAGAAATTTTCCAACATTTCTTTCGAATCGAGAATTTTAAGGAGCGAATTGAATTGGAATTTGATTGTAAGGATGTTTTCTCTCAGTGTCTGCGCGAGATCTCGAACATGAACCGTTGTCTCGCTGCCAACTTGTGGTATCAGTGTTGCAAATGATGAGATGCAAATTTCTATGAAATGAACCCACCTTGTTTTTTTTATTATTACTTTTTTTTTTTGTTTGCTTTCCGTTTCTGTTTCGGTTTCGGTTTCTGTTCCGTTCGCTTATCTTATCACTTTGCTTTTGAGTTTACTTTTAATTAGCTATTTTTGCTTGTGTAATTGTTGCTGTTTTTTGTTATATCTTGTACGTCACGTAATTAAATTTGCGATTTTCGAGCACTCTTTTGACTTGAGTGGAGCACTTTGTGCAATTGTCGAGGAATGCAATGCACTTACAGACTGTTGGCCAAGTTAAAAGCACTGCACTTCCGCCAACTGCACTTTGTATCATTAACTTTGTGTTTGTTGTCCGTTGTCCACCACTTTTTACTTTTTTCTTTAATTCCTTTTGAAATGGCTCTGACCTTGATTGAAGCCTTCACTCACATGTCCAAGTTTTTGTATTTTTTATCGGCTTTAAGTCTTTATAACATTAGTTGACTCACGCTGGCGTCATATTTGTTATTATTATTAGCCAAGAGCGTCAATGGCAACTGACTGGGAAGCAGCTACGCATTCGGAGCGAGCATATTTAGAATTGAGATCGTCAAAGCCAAGTAGCCAAAGCTCGAAAGCGAAAGCTTCAAGCAACAGGTGAGCAACCGAGCAGCCCAGCAGCTGAGCAGCTGAGCGTAAAGCTTGCGAGCGTTGTGCTTTTTGTTTGCTTAACCGATAATCCCACGGCCTCTGCACAGAGAGAAATTTTAATTGCATTTGAATTATAAAAGTATATATATACATAAAATCCATGCATTTGGAATTTAAATTTAAACTTTAAACTGTGCTTAAATAGTTGTATATATTTGTTGATGAGAAATCAGACAGCAAAGTAGATATTTAATTTTTTTTAAATTGTTAGTGAAGATTGTATGCCCTCAAATGCTCAATCTTCCCTCGCTTTCTGCCTCTCTCTTTTTTTCTGTCTAACATAAATCTCATCCTTTTCTTGCTCCCTCCCTCTCCCTCTCTGAAAGGCAGGGCCTTTCATAAGTACGCAATTCGATTTCCCAATTTCCTCTAGCAAATATAATCAAACAAATACAGTTTTTCTAGAGTCAACTTTGCACTTAATAATACTAAAATCCCAAGAGCACTCTCTCTCTCTCTCTCTCTCTCTCTCACGCACACACACTACTTGTGCTGCATCCCGTTGTTATCTGGATCTGTACAGCTTTTCTAATTGCTCCCACAGTGTCTATGAAAATTGAACGCACACATTGTCGCACTATTTATCAATACGCATAACTGTTGCAGCTATTAAAATGGAATTTTCTTATCTCTTATGTCGAGCAAGCAAGCAAAAAGAATAGAGTGGAAAACCCAAAGTGAAATTCCACACAATGAACAGTGACAAAAAGGTGCTAAAACGTCAAATGCCCCAACCCCAACCCCAAACATGTGTGTAAAATAAAGACAAACAAGAAATGGAGCAGATAGTTTGTAGTTAGTGCGAGAGAGAACACTTCCCCCCCCCTCCCTTCTCAAACTACCACCTGCATGGAACTACTTGCCCGCCAAATGGCTTTGGTCTGCTGCTTCTGCTTCTTCTTCTTCTGTTACAAATGGCTTCGGTCTTTTGCTTCTTCGTCTCCTTCTTCTTCACCCGCCTTTGGCTTGAGTTTGAGTTTGAGTTTGGCAGAGCGTCAAGTGCCATATAAAAACAACAACAACAACAACAACAACAACAAGAACAACAGCAACCGGGAATAACACTTGCAAGTAGCAAAAACTAAAGTGCAGGTCCTTTTGCCCATATGCCGCTACAACTGCTGCTGCTGCGCCGCTGCTGCTGCTGCTGCTGGTGGTGCTCTTCTTGTTCCTTTCGTTGTTCTTGTTCTGTGTACCGTTGTGTTGGCACCCATTTTGGTGTGTTACGCGCTCATCTTTCAAAGGCATCGTATTGCGTAAGTGTTAGTCTTGGCTGTTATTGCTGCACAGATACAATATATACATATATATATATACATCTGTGTGCTGGCCTATGTGTGTGAGAAAGAGAGGCAGACAGTCAGCGATGGAAGAACTGGGAAAAGAAACACACAAAGGAAAACATTTACAAAACTTCTATTTCCGTTTTGTATGGGCTCGCTGGGTGCACTTCAAAAAAATATGACACATAAAAAGAAGCTATAATATAGGAAACAGTACTAAAAAGCAGCTAAATTGTTTAATAATAATAAAATATATAATTTGAAAGCGGAAACAGTTCAACTTAATCGACAAATTTAAATTTATCCCATTCATCTTAAGTGACAATTCTTTATAAATATTATTAATAAAATCTATGTCTATGTCCTTAAATTTTTTTTATTTATAGGAACTCATAAGAATGAGGCGAGTTGCCCCCAAGTGATTTCCTATTAAAGTACATACCCATTTTTTGAAGTGTGACTTCCATTGGCCAGGTTGGCAACCATACAGGGAAATTGAAAATAGATAGTTGCACATAGTTAGGTGAACCAAATGGCAAAACCCACATACCCATTAACCCCACACGCCTCCCCTCCTCCCCAACACCTAACGGGATTTAAACGCCAACATAAAAACGCGACAAAGGTAAGAAAAATTCAGTTTTCGGTTTGGCGGAAGTGCGCATTGTGCAACTGAGCAGAGGTAAATCAAATGATAAAAAATGAAGTTGTAGTCCTCTTTTGGCCTGCTTTCAGAAAGCGAACAAGCAAACATATCAACAACAACAACAACATCTGAAACAGTAACAAAATCAGAACAAAAGCAACAGGAGCGGCGGCGACTGCGACTGCGACTGAGTTTGCCAGCAGAGCAGCCTTGGGACAATGTAGAGCTTTCCACCACAGCAGCGACGCGCTGCTAGCACTCACACACAGAGAGACAAAAGCACTCAACACTTTTGAGTGATTCTTGGGCGCAAAAACTTTGGTTGGAGTGTGGTTGTTGCTGTATATTTTTTGCACACATACTTTCAGGCGACTGAAGTTGCGAAAATCGTTGCATGCTTCTAGGTTGAAGCGGGCTAATTAACCCTTGCGCTGGCCCGTCTAATTAGCACTTGCCGAACTTTTGCATGACTAATTGACATTTTTTTGTGCTTATCAATTAACTGCATTTTAATTGGCTCAATACGTGTGTCGCCCATTTTATTCGGTATTCAATTTCGACACATGCTAATCGCTGGAGGCTAAAAATTTTCCAATTCGCATTCCCATTAAGCACGAATCACACACAAATTAGCACTCGATCAAAATAGATCAGAAATCTGAAAATATTTCGCAGTCAATTCAAGTGACAATTTATCAGCAATTAACAATATGCCACAAATTGTTACCATCAACAAAAACTGTTAAATTGATAGATTTGTAAATTTGTTCAACCAACTTTATGCTGATGTCACTAATCGGAAAATTAAAATGTATACAAGAGTAAAGACTACAAAAGAGTTAATAAGAAAAATAAAAAAATGATTTGATTTTTTGTGTGGAATTTTTTTCATATTTATCTGCAAATAATAAAAATAATACAAAAAATCTCACACTTTCAACCGGCATATTTAGCAGCGTTTAATATCTGAACAGTTTGTTCAGAATTGTTCAAAATAATTTGACATATATACGCTGGTAAAATATGATGGAATACGTCAAAAAACACACAAAGCTTCACACCTTTTCTCTGTGTATGAGTGTGTGAGGAAAACGGTAGTCAATCAATTAGAACAACCAAATCGGTTAATTTGCGTTGTGTCAATTACTGTATAAACAACTCCCCCTCCCCCTTAAATCTGTCTGCTCCCATTTAACGGTTTCATCCTTCGATTTAGCGTCTCTTTAAACATGCTTCTCGATAACTATTAATAGATGAGCGCATTTGTGCATGCTATCTCACTTTCACTTGCAACAGCAGCAGCAGCAGTGCATTATCAGCTGACGTCTAAAATTCACACTCAATATCCTCACAGTCCATCACATAAGCAGATTGCGCATGAGACACCGCCAGTCCAGTGAGAGAGAGAGAGAGAGAGTGAGCGCGAACCGATCGTTCAATGAGGGTGGGCTCTCTGTAAAAATGCTCGCTCATCAGTGTTCACGTGCTCTTCACAAAAGACCCGTTTCATGCTTTGCAAACACCCTTTATTTACAATGCACACATGTGGGGAGTATAATGAATTGGTAAGCCATAGCTATGGAACATAAATATTTACATATATATTTTGCTTGATGAAAGCAATTGCGTTGTTTAAGTTTTGTAATATATTTATAAGCATTACATAAAATATATTAAAAACTATGGTAAAAACCTTCTACAGGGTATCTCCTAAGTCAACATGGTATTATATTAAAACAACGCTCTCGCTCTGTTTCAAATTGTGTTTGTTGTTGTACTCTGCTGCTGTCGCTGCTGTTGTGCTGCTGTCGATTGCTCTCCGTTTAAAAACGTGCTGCAACAGGAACAGTAAATTATTACGTCCAGAAGCGTGCGACCGGAAAGACACTGCGATCGCGGATTATATTCGATCGCATAACTTCTAGTTTTATCAAACAATATAGACGAATTCTGTCGTCGTTTGGCTATCAAAGTCCAAAAAGAACCATAAAAAATAAAAAAAAGAAATAAGAAAAAAACGATAAAACGGACATAAGTACAACAATACGCAAGAACGTTTTCCTTGTGGTTGTTGTTGCCATTTTGTGTGTGTGTGTGTTTGTTGGTTTTTTTTTCGGCCGTTCCCGTTGCGGAGATCTCCGATCGTCATCGGTTTTTGATCGCCTCTCTCTACTTTTCTTGTTGTTTGTGTTATCGACGCGTTTCTTTCAAATATTAATTGGTTCGTCGCAAAAGTGATTTGTTTTCTGTTACAAGCAAACACCCCACCCCTTGCATCGACACGTCACACCCCGCGCGGACCTTTTGCCAGAGATCGCATCGCACACAGTGGAAAATTTTCGCAAAAGCAGATGTGAAATTTTACAGTAACCCATCAACGGAAAAAAACAAAAAAAAAAAAAACGAAAGAAAGAAAATAAACATAGTCCGGTAGGTAAAATAAAGAGCTCTTTTAAAGTACGTGTCAATTATTATATACTTTTAACGACTTGCGGCTGCGTCTGGGCCAAAATGAATGTATTATTAAATTTATTGTTGTTGTTCTTGTTACACTCGGGCTATTTGTGTGCCAATTTTTAAAAATTGGAATATTTTCAACGCTTTGACTTTTTCTCCTATTCGGCCATGACGCTGATATGTTGTGCTTTCTCTTGCTTCTTCTTATGGCATTTATTTCGAGTACAATTCGGAAAAACAAAAGTGTCGTCAAAGCAGTGAAACAAAGTAATTTACGTATTCTCTACTTGAAAATAATTAGAAAAGTACACAGCTACACTCGGAGAAAATTACGAGATTTTCTTAATATTTCTAGGCCCAACTTTTTTTCCAAGTGTATTTGTTGATTTGCTGCCGTCAACACGCAAGTGTATTTTGAAGCACATAAAATATATGAAAAAAAAGAACAACAAATCAAGAATCGAAAATGCAGCATGTGTCTTCCATCTCACTCTCTCTGCCGTTCTTTCTGTTTGAAACTGGTTCCATATAGTTTTTGGCTTGCTTGCTGGTTTGCCTCCTGCCTGCCCATTCAACATTCACCTTTTCTTACATGTCTTTCATTTCATTTCATTTCATTCTTTTTGTTTCGCCAAAGCAAACATAGTTTGCTTTTCTCTCACTTTGTTTCTCTCCCTCTCGCCCTCTGTATATCTGCTGTTCTTATGCAAAACTATTGTAACAATAGCAAACTGTTTTTGTGTCTTGCTTGCGTTGACAGCGATTTGGACTTGGAACGTTATCAGCACCGTTAAGGTTGCTCTATAAGCTGCACGTGAATATTCGCGACATGTATTGCAATATATTTGACAGTATTTGGACAGTCTCTTAGTGTGTGGGTGTGTGTGTGAGTGTGAGTGCGTGTGTGTGTGTGAGTAATGGCTCAATAATTTGGCTGCCGTTCTCACTTGAGCCGCCAACTATGTACTTCTCGGTCCCATTCCCTCCCCCCTCTGTTAAGCGTTGTTGTACAATGGTAACCAGAATTTGTTTATCTTGACTTGTGTGCAGTTTTTTTTGTATTTGTCTTTTCTGTGTCCCTCTTTCTCTCTCTCTCTCTCTCTCTCTCTCTCTCTCTCTCTCTGCCTCTGTCGGTCTTTTGATATTTAACCGAAATATATCATGACGCCTAAAGTTGATGGTTGTTGTTGTTGTTTGGCATTGTTGTTGGTTGGTTTTTAGCAGTTTTGTTTACACAAGTTGCGGGGGAAGCGAATCTCTCATGTTTTGTTTTCCAGTTTAGCAGTATTTATTGTTCCTGTGCACGGTTCACAGAATTTGCAACGACTGCAATTTAAAGTATGCAGCCGAGTATGTAAAAACAAATGGCTGCCCTACGAGTGGGTGTCAATGGGTGGTGGTTGGGCGGTGCTTGCTGCTTGGTGCGAATGTACTTTAAGTAATTGAAAAACGTTGAATTTTGAATGCGGCTTCAATTTCTCTGAGTGTAATGCAATACTCTCTCAACTGCCCCGACTCAACGCCTCAAGATTTATTCGTGATTAATCAGAATTATATAAGTACACAAACAAACACTCGCAGCTGCAAATTCATAAACAAAACATCGGCCAATTATTATTAATCATTTACAGTTCTTAAAATTTGCTCATGTGTTAAGTTGCCCTTCAGATAACTCGATATGGGGACTGATAAGTAAACATTTATTCTTTTCCCTTCTTTTTTGCTGCGTAATCACTGAGAATGAAACTGAGAATAGCAATAGCAGTAGCAATCGTATACGTCAAAAAAGCAATTAGTCATTTGGTTCATTGCACTCTCTCTTTCTGTGGTGAACTTTTCTGTTGAAGCAAAACCCCAGAGTTTCTAAAAAAAACAAAAAAAAAAATATCGTACACTTATTCATATCGGATATTTAAAAATGCTTGCTTATCTTATACGAGGAAAGCAAAAATAGAGAAGGAACTAAACTAAAATCAATGAGCTCTGCTTCTGTTTCCTATTACGGACGTATTGATAAAGTCCCCTACGCAAATTGGTGTGACTCAGCGAACGTACAGAGGAAAAAAGCAGAAGTAATAAAGATTAAGTGATCTTAATGCAATTCATACAGTTGACTAATGTTGACATATATATCCAGCGGATTGGCAAATTGTGGCTATTATTGTTATTGGTAATTATCTTATATCGATTTTGTCTTTAGCTCTTTTATTCTGTGAGATCGGACAGGCAGATCAACAGATGGTTCGATTGACTTCGCTGTTCAAGAATATATATGTTTCATTTCTTCTACTTTTGTATTATACTGTATTCACCCCTAATCAATGAATTCGGGATATTATTATTATTATATTTATAGACAAAATACTTTATAAATGTACTCTTCTTTCCAGAGAATTAAACCGGAACCGATTGAAATTCGTTATCAAAACTTGTTCACTAATTCATTTCGGTTTGATTCCCTGCTGCTTTCTATTTCTCTATATCACATTTTACATTCCTTGTCAGCCTTGATTCAAAAACCGTAACTCAAATTTTGAAGTACGTAAATTTTTTTTTCCGTGTACCAGCGGCTGTTAATTGTTCAATAGTCGTATCAGTTGCTCGTTGACTTGGTCAGTTGGTAGTTCAATTAGAATTTGCTGTTTCAAAGTGTTTGTTTTGGCGTTTTGAAGTATTTACAGTTGGGTTGTCGACTCGCAATTGGTTTTCATGGCGTTCTGAATTCCGATAACCATATGTTTGCGAATCGTTGGAGCGTACGATTGCCATAAATGCTAGCTGGCATTAGATCACTTCAAGTGCAGTTACTTTTCAAGAGCGCTGTGAACCCTTGCCGCCATAAGTATTCGCCTACCTCACCATAAATCCTTCACCAAGTGCAACGGGTTCCACTTGCATTCAAGTGGTAATGGAAACTACTTTCGACTACTGCTCCCTGTGCTAGGTCAACAATTCTATAAAATTCTATTGCATAGTTTATGAAATGAGAACGAGCAGTGCGAGGGTGGTTTGAGTGGTTGTCGATAAAAACTTATATGAAATGAGATATGAGTATGGTGAAAATGTAATGACGAATTCTTTAGATTATAAAGATTACGCTGGTTTGATTACTCATATGCACTAATCATGGACTACTCGTTACTCATAAAACTGACCTCACTGCGTCGAAACTTTCCATTGATATGCGCACAACAAAGATCGAATGAATTATGAATATGAAGCGAAAGTAGGATTCAGAATACTTTATATTATTGAATGATATTAGAGTTGTAAAATTCATACAGAAGTTAGGATATATTATTTATTTCTAATACCGAATCAAGTATGCTCTATCCTTCAATCCGCGCCCAACCGCAATTTGTCATGCTGGTCACTTACTGTAACTCATTAAACTACCCTCGCTACTAACAGCGACCATTATTTTCCTCCTTTTTTTAATCTTTTTTGCACACTGCAAATCATTTTGGAGGTGATCGCAAAGTTTCTTTGTTTTGGGGCTTCACTTCGTTATGTATTTCATATTTTCTTAGATATATATATATATATACGGGAGGCTCTTCAATACAATATATATATATATATATATATATGGCGCCCGCATTGATTGTCCAGTTATAGTTCATGGCTGACGATTTCATGTTCAAGTGTTTTTTTTATGCCGTTCAGCGAAACAGGAAATGCGCTGTCTCCCTCTCAGTCCCCCTCTCTCTCTCTCTCTCTATCTTTAGTTCGCTGCCTGCGCTGCTCTGAAGTGCTTCAAGTTCAATGTCAGTTGCAGTTGCAGTTTTCAGTTGCAGTTTGTGGCATTAGCAGTGGCAGCTGCCTCTTAACTGTTGCAATCGCTTAAACCGGTTCTTCACCAGCTGAAGTTGCACTCGTAGTCGGTCATGATCAGCAGCAACTGCTGCGATTGGCAGCTGTTCTTAGCCGAGCATTATTATGAAATAATGTTTACACTGAACAAAATGAAAGTAGACCACAACACATATACGATTGTGTCAGAGTCAAGCGTTTTCAAAATGACTGTAGTTCTAGGTTTGTGAATCATTATTTCTATTAAGATATCTGCAAGGGATTATAATCTTGGGCGTGCCTAGGAAAACTCTTCTTTTTTTATTTATAATAACAGTGTGGCTCAGCCGATAACCCTCAACTGAAAAGCTATTTTTCGATTGGACAAATGAGGCATATATTTTTCTGAGTGTAGAACCGGCTTGATCTCGAGTTGTTCATCGTTTCTGTCTTCGATAAGGCAGCCAGTACTCGAGCATGTGATCCATTTTAAAGATAAAGAGATCCACTTGAAAACTCCGCCCAGGAATGCCAGCTGATAAGTCAATTATTTAAACAATAATTGTGATGCAATTTAGTCGCGTGTTTTATCACTGATAATGTATGTATAGAAATCAATTTGTTGTGGACGACACTCGATAGACAATTATGTGGGTATTATTTATGATGGGTCAGCAGAGCCATACATTAGTGTCAATTGTGCCTAAATCATTTGTAAGCGATCACTTGACAGTTGACCGGTCTAATGGATGTTTACTGTACTCTCCTTATCGCAAGCAGTCAGCGCAGACAGTTGTTAATGCCGACACAATTCGTATACAAATAATAATTTAAATCACAACTAAGTCGAGACACTCGAACGATCGATCGATCGTTCACCGTTTGATAATGAACCCATAAAATTGATCACCACGTTAATTTACGAGAGCTCTTCTTCTGCCTCTGTTTCCAGTCGCTTTTTGTGTGGTGTGAATTTATTTGCTTTTGGCTTTGAGCACCTTCTGCTTTATTTTATTTTCTTCCGCCCAACCACCCACTGCCGCCCCTTGATACCGCCCAATCTTTGTTGTCTCTCTAATTTTTTTGTTGATAACATAAAACGTTATTTCGAATCCGTCGTCTGAAACTGGGCGAGAAAGCGTCACGCGTTCGATTCGATCAGTTGAGCGAATTTATAAATAACCCTCAACTTCTCCAAGTGCTTGTCGGTGTATTTTAAGATTGATGAAGTGCAGTCTATTCTAAATTTGGAAATTGACTTACGATTAGATTAAACATAAAAGAAAATTAATTAATTACTTAGATATACCGTACAGTATATCAGCTGATCGAAATATAAAAGAAACGCAAGAAAATGTTCGATGTTTGCACACACAACTTAATCTATCGATTTCAGCACAGTTGTATAAATAATGTGACTTCTACTGATAATTGAGTTTTGTATATGACAAAGCTAATCATTTTTATTAAATTGGGATTAGTCAGAGAGGCAAAGAAACGTATCCCAACCCAAGTGGTATCTGTAGTGTTGAGCAACCTTTCACAAGCATATCTACTATAACCAAGGCCTTCTTCATCATCGTTTACACCCTAGATTAATACAGCATTCATATCTGACCACACGATTCTCGGTCGAAATTCCAGTCTGTAAATCTCGTCCATAAAAATGCCAATTTGGCTGAAGGCCAAACATTTCACTGCCAATTCTTAAGCACCATAAAAGCGTTGACTGTTCGCCCAACCTATTAAAAGAATCATTCTGTTAACAAATAATAAACTCATTAGGCAAACATAGGTAGGAATCTAAGAAGTCTGAGCATTGTTATATAAAGCACTGTTCAATTTATTATACGTATTTCATTATCAATTTTATAAAATCAGTCCCACAAGTTGCCACATGATCGATCGTTGTTAGGAACGCTTTTCCACTTTTCATTATTTGCTCAATATATCAGACGCGTTTATGAATTAATAACTGCTGCCAAATAGTGCACGCGTTTTGTCAAGGTTGCCAAATCACTCTCAGTGTGTGTGTGTGTGTGTGTGTGTGTGTGTGTTCAGTGGCTCAAGTGTAATCCCATTGCCAAACTCTAGATAAATACAAATACTACGAACACACATCAATTTTATCACAGGTTGCTTGAGTAAACATAGAAAATCCAAAAGCAAAAAAAAACATTTAAACATTTCACAGACATTTCGCTTGCATAACCAGTTTTCCTGGCTGAAATCGCTGGAAATAACTATAGCTATAGGTCTGTATTGGAAGCCCAATTTAATCACGAGACTCATGTCGGATTCTCTGTATAAAGTCGCCACACTCGATTTCCGTTACTCGCGACTCTTTCATTAACACCATGCCAATAACACTTTCGTTTCGTTTCGTTTCGTTGCGACACGAAGTGCACTTCGGCTTTGGGCACTGCGCTTTCGGCTGTCAATGTTCTCGTGGCTGGCATAAATCAGCGCCATCGTTGCCGCAACAGGTTCACACGGCTTTCGTTTGTCATTGAGCGCGTTTCGCGATTTTGGCACTTGCCGCCATCTCCTCCCGCCCGTCTCTCTGTCACTCTACTGTTGTCCTACTACGGATACGTATCCGTTTAGCTCGCGTCTATTTCAATAATTCAATTTGCCAATCGGCTGGATATAGAATATCAAATACCCAAAAAGGTACCTAATCAATTTATGCACGCGCCTTTTTTAAAGGAGCCATCGACACGCAGCTCTCGACTACAGAGAACGTTCGATAATTGGAAAATGTGATACAAATAATAATAATAATAATAATAAAATAAAGTCTGTTTAGTGAAAAATATATTTTAGGTTCTGAAGTTCGAAAAAAAAACGTTTCTAATATTCGAAAAATTGTCGCTTTATTGTATTCATATTTTGAAACCGCGTTTTTGTTTTTATGCTGAAATTTTTACTTACATAAAACTTTGGTAAAAATAATATTTATTTTCGTGCAGAAAGTGAAAGAAGAGTTTTGTAGAATTTCTGACTTGAAGTAAATAAGTTAAAAACTAACTAAAAAACATTCTTCAAATGTAAATAATGCAAATTTTTAAACGAGAAATTTTCTTTGACTTGAATAAAATATTTGTAATCAAATAATAGAATTGCCAACTCCTATAAAAATCAAATGATTAATAATAAAAAAAACCTCTGCTTGTAAATAATCTTAATTACGAATTATCGAGCGTTCACTGTAGGCACTTTGCATATTGTGCGACCTATCTGTCAGCAGCTCAGTTACGCGTTTGTGTTCCACTGAGTCAGTCGCACACTTTGGCTTGTGTCATTCATAATTAAACAATTTGCAATTAAAATGCAAATTAAAAAAACAAAATAACTGAGAACAGAAACTGCCACCGAAAATGGAAGCGGCTAATGTTGCTGCACTATTAAATAACGATCAGAGAGATGCCGCCCCCATCAACAACAGCCTCATCATTAGCTCTCTTCAACGCCACAATTGATCAAGTGACAAACCGCAACTGAAAGTCGCGTGCTGAAACACAAATACCCAGCTACCCCCCACCCACCCACCCACCTCCCATTCAACCCCTTGGATGTGCGTGTTGCTGCCAGTTGGCTTTAATAAAGTCGCATCGCGCAATTTTATTGCTCGAATTATGTATGAGTGTGTGTGTGTCTCTCAATTGTGGGCTCTTATAACTTTATTGTTTATTAATGAAATTGCGTTCTAATTGAGCATTCTTCTTCTTCTACTCTTTGCAGCGGCTCCTCTCCCTTCCCCCCGGCACCATTGCCCCTCGAATGCCGAGATTCTTGGAGCGTAAATTCAAACAGAGCCCAATGCAAGTGCCCGGGTCCAGCCGTCTGGAAATCATCAAATAAACAGCAGCCCCAAAGCATTCCCCAATCAGGATCGTATAATACTTTGAACCGTTAAGGAGACGACGACGACGGCGACAAAATGAGCTTCAGTTCGGCCAGTGGCCGTGAGAACAATGTTCGCAAGCTGTCCTTTTTGGGCTTCAACACCAAGAAAAAGGTCAGTACCCCAAAAAACATATAATTTAATTAAGTAATCTTGGATGAGACTTTGAATTTGAACGGAAATGTGTTAGGCAAAGAGAAGAAAACAAGTAACGCAGGGGAAAAAAAAGAATTTCTTGTAACCCTAAAATCTTTTGGATTTTAAATCAGCTTACGACAATTGTGTAATTTTTTTTTAATCTACTCACTGGAAAAGCAAAAGGAAAAACGAAAATTTTCAAAACTTATGTGAAATTATAAGAAACAATTATAAATATTCATGAACAATATGAAAGAATCTAGGCATATTTATTGCTCATATATTTTGTCAAATAATCTTGATGAAAAAATAAGAAAAACTTTGTTTCGATTGTAACAAAAGCCAAATTGGGCATATTTATTTAATTAACTTTTTTAAATAATGAATTTTTAATCGATTCAAAAAATACATTTTGAGTTTTTTTTGTAAGTCAAAAAGATTAATTTTGCTTTTTTGGAAACATTTATAATTAAATTCATTTTTTTTTGTGGGTGTAAACAAAGTTGAAATTAGCATTACAAATTAAAAACCCATTTTGAAAAATTTGCATATCATTGAGATGCAAAAAAAAAAACAGCCAATTTAAATTTGTAATTTTTTGTAATCAATTATCGCAATTGATATTTGGAAAAAAAAATAGTAATTATCTCGGGGACACATCAGATTCTGTGTTTAATCTTACGAAAATCGATTTATCAAATGTGGTCATCGTGTAAATGGCTTTGAAAATGCTTTCTAATGTTCAGTTATTAAATTTATCGTGTATTAACTCGAGAACTGTAAAAAATAGCGTTTACAAAATACGTTGACTTTCGACCATTTTTTTGTATTCATTTATTTCTGTGAATTCGTTAATTCACTTATATTTTTGTCTTGTTTTTTTTTTTATATTATTTTTTTATGACTTTTTTTTTGTTTGCGTTGAATTTACGCGCCAGTAATGTCAAGTAATTGTTATTGATTTTGTGTTGTTGCTATCACAAATTTTATTTTGTTTTTTCTACACATTTCCGCACTTACTGTTGTTGTTGTTGTTGTGGCTGGCATGTGTGTGTGTGAGTGTGTGTGTGATAGCCGGATACTTGTGTTAGCCAGATAGTTGGCCTGGCCATGCCCGCAAGTCAGTCAGTGACACAATTTAGAAACCAGTTTCGTATTTGGATTCGACTTGGTTTCGATTTCATTTACAGTTGGCGAATATCGTGTGCCAAAATACCCTACAAAATACTGGTGGGGGGGGGGTGTAGTGGGGTGGGGAGGGAGGTGGTGGTTTGAGTTCGTTTTATGGGGGGTTTCGCATAATCACACACGCATTCATTCAAAACATCGCACTCGCCAGCTGCGACACAGCCACATTTACGGATAGACCCGTTAGACGTTCACTCGGATATTGTACACTCGAAGAAACTATTAAGCAAGAGGCAAAAATACATGCACATAAGTCAAAACAAAAGTTAAAATTTCTACAAATTGTTATCTTAAATCTAATTTAATTAATATAAGCATTTTATACTTGATGTTTACGTATTTTATTTCACTTTGCGAATTTCATACTTGAAATGAAAGCAGCCATTTTTCCGAGTGTATGTGTTTATAAGCTAGGCGGGACAAAAAGCGAGAACATTACGTATACGCCGATTTGGCACACAGCCGAGAGAGGGCGGCTTTAAGGCCAAAGCCAAATGGGTATAACAACAACAACAACAACAACTGTAACAGCAACAACAACAGCAAACACTTGACACAAAGCAGGCCAACAACATAAACAAAAACAAAAACGCACTTTTAATTATGCGTCGAGGAACAGTTAACGGCCAGCTCCGGAAGCTAGTTAGACATTCAAAGCATGCGGACGACACAGACAGAGACACAGACACAGTGTCACACACTGACACACACAGACATACATAACAACACACACACACATACACAATATATATAAGCGTACGACAACTCACACAGCCATCGACACACAGTCAACAACACAACAGGAAATCAATATTCGTGGTCAAGGTTGCAAGCTGCAACTGCAGTAATAATAAAGGCAACACACAGCAGTGGCAACAACAACAGCAAACAACAACAAGAGCAACAATTGTGTTGGCATTGACATTGGTCAGAAAGTGTGAGCTCGTAATGAAATCGTTCACACCTGAAGTGAAAGCAACACTGGCACAACAATTTAGCCTGGTCATTAACTTAATTGTCAAGGTGGCATCTTCCTCACCGCCCGCCCGCCCTCTGACGAGTAAGTAGGCAATGATTTAGGCTAGCTACATTTCAATTATTCCGGTAGCTACACCTACTATCGTTTACATATATATATATATATGTTGAGCACTTAGCCAGCAACCTGTTATCGTTGTTCGTAATTGCCGTTGATGTCCCAAACACGCACATTGTTATGTGCCACCAAACGAGACACAGTGTGGCCAAAACAGTTGAACTCTTGGCAGCTAACAAGGTGATGTGTTGTTGTCGCCTAGGTGATTAATAACCGTCTCGATTAAGACCCCTTGATATTTCTAAGTAATTCCTAAAGACTGTAGATTGTTGAGAAGTATTTGAAAGACTTTTGAAAGATTTTATGCAGAAGCTTAGACGACTTTACAAAACCCAATTAAAATTTTATTTTGCTGCATTATACTTTTCGACTTAGTAGACTAAATAATAATTGGAATTTAATTTAAATAATCATCATGCAAGAAAATTCCTAAATTTAATTTCTTTTACAAGCAGACAGCAACTAATTTATTTATTTAGCTTCAAGCTTAACGTGTTCACATTAAATCATATTTAATTGAAACGCAACCATTTTTAAGCACTTAATTGTTTTGCTCATTTACATTGTCTAAATATTATTTTTTAATTAAACACTTAAATCTGTAGGTCTTAGCTTTGAGCCTGTTTTTTATGCTGTGTGCAACGAAGAGTTTATAATGTGAATATTTTTAGCACCCAAAGAAGCAGAAGCTTTTTTTGGCAGCAGCTTTTTGTGCAGGGCCATCGCCTCTGCCTTTCTCCCACACCCACTCACCCAAAGTCACACAATCGACACAAGCAAACGCGCTGACCTTGACCGTGTGCAAGGCTCCCCCTCCCTCTCTCCCTCTCTCTCTCTCTCTCTCACTCTCTGTCGGTGCTTTTGAGTATAGCCTGTGCTTGTGGACTGCAGCAGCGCGTAGATGCAGTTACGCGAGAGCTTTGATGAAAGCTTTTTTTCGTTTGTGTGCATTTTGATTTACGTCAGCAATAGTAAAATAGTCTTTCGCTTTGACCATGACAGCGAGAGAGAGAGAGAGAGAGAACAGCTGTGAGTGCCGCGGACAGAGCAGCCGGCAGCAGCTGTTAACTATGCTACAGTTATACCCCAAGAGTCTCTCAATTGTGCGCCGGCGCAAATAACACGCAGCATGTGTGTGCCGCAGCAGAAGCAGAAGCAGCAGCAGCAACAGCAGCAGCAGCAGCAGCGACATTTGCTGGGAAGCCTTCCCAGAAGCCACAACGAACATTTTGTTAGGGCTCGAAAAGCTCGCTTTTGCCATATTCGCACGCGTTCTGCATTCTTCAGCGCGTGTGTGTGTGTGTGTGAATCCGACTGCACTGAACTGTTAAATAGCCAGCGGGTCAAAGTGCAACAGGCAGAAACTGTTACGAAAGCCTGCACAAAACACCAAAGCTTGTGTGCCTGGCCAAAAAGTTGCCAATCAAAAATTATATGTGAAAACTTTCAGCCAACAATTAAATAATACAGGTAAAATAAAGAAGACACCCACGCAAATGTTCGATCTATAAAAACTTACACATATTAAAAATTCCTAACATACACGCACACACACGCACACACACACACACACACACCTGAAAAGTTTTTCAAGAACACACAACCTTGAAAAATAACGAACACAGATACACATTGGATCTTTTATATATATATATATATGTATATATGTATATATATTGTCACCCACATGTAGATAATTCTAATACAATTCTTGCTGGTCGCCAGTACACAACAAGTGAGCAGCCTGGCCATTTTACACACACACACACGCATCCACCTACACACACACATGGATATTCACCTACTGCATACTATTTTGGTGCTCATAAAATGAGCAGATGGGCCAAGGAAGGGGCGCGGCCAAGGGGCCGCAGTCGCCTCTTGCGGCACATCAATGCGGCACACTTTCTGCGGTCGTAAATGTAAAAGCTGTAAATGTGTGTGTATAAGTGACTTTGAATACATTTCGCATTCCCAGCATAATTCCAACACACACACACACACACATACAGACACACAGTGCGGGCTACCCAAGTGGAAATCATGCTCGATTTTAGTATCATTATGTTGACCTTGAAGTATGCAACACTTTCGAGCAACAAGAGAGCAGACACTACACTGCAATAAAACGTTGTCAGCACAAATGGCGTTATGGTTTTGTACGCCTTTAAGCGAACAATGAGCGCTTTAACCTTTGCACGTGTCACTTGTTCTGAAGCCCCCATTCCCACTTTCCCCCACACCCAACCCTTGACCTCCAACCCCAAATCCACCCACTGTCCACATTCACTTCCTAATGTCTCAGGCCTTTCCTGTGCTTCAGCAAAGCATTTCCGCTGCGAAAATTCCCATTAAATTAACAGAGAGACATACACACACAACAGACAATGAGAGAGAGAGAGAGGGAGAGAGGGAGAGAGGGAGAGAGGGAGAGGGGGAGAGGGGGAGTGGGAGAAGGGGTGAGGGAGAGGGAGAGGGTGTGCGACAGAGAGAGGTAGCTAGAAACGAATTGAAGCATCGTTAATTTGTGCAAACAAAGATATATATGTATACGAAAATAACTTGCACCAAAAAGGATCCAACAAAATCGACGCAAATTATGCGCAACGCGTGGCAACATTTTTTTTTTATTTATTTGTATATTATTGAGTTTGGTTTATTACTGTTATACGGCTTCAAAGTCAAAAGTGAAATGTAAAGTTTTACAAGAGGTGCTGCATTGTGTGGAATATTTTTGGTTCTGCCTTTATTGATGCTCTGCGGCACGTTCAACAACATAATGGGGTATATTATTTGGGGCATATTTGTGAGAGATGTTTTGATTTTAATCATGGCAATGAAATTACTCTCTAATTCTTCGAAAATTACTCTGAAATTACTTTGTAATTATCCTAAATTAACTTTAGGTCAATTTTGTGTTGCGGAGATTATTTGATAATTATTTTTAATTATGATGCGTAAATTACTTTGTAATTAATCACTTTCAATTTGTCTTAAGTCCAGCATACCTTTTGGACCTGTATTTGTTTTATTTGCAACTCAAGCCCATTTTAGCCGGAAAATTTGTGCGGAAGTTAAGCCAAAAAGGCTGTGGCACAAACAGAGGAGGGGGTAGGTGTAGGTGTTAGTGGTTTGGTGTTGAGGGGGTCGGAAACCGACTGGGAATGTGACGCTGACATGGACACGGACACGGACACGGACTCGAAGAAGGACATGTCGTGGAAAGTGCCAAAGAACTTGAGACGAAGGCGTTTTTATTGCTGAAGAGGTGATGAAAAGTTGAGCACGAACAAAACTGACTTGAGCTTGACTTGAAAACTTATTGGCTCCAGCTGCTTATATAAACTTGTGGCAATAGCAACAACTACAACAATGGCAACAGTAGCAGTGGCAACAGACACTTGAATCTGTTCAAGTTGTTTGCCACAATTTGATTCAATTTGACTGACGACAACATGCAATGTGGCAACAAAAAGTTACTTAGACCACGACCACAAAACTTGACGCTGACAAATAAGTCACGTGCCGCTGTTGCCCCTTCCCTTGGGCGCTGCCTGGTACCCTGAGGCACTCGATCTCAACAGTTAAATGTTTGTCAAATCGAATCAGAAACATTCAACAACAGGCTGGCAACTGCCACATGCACGACTGACTCTTTAAGCTGCAAGTGTCTCGCCAAATGTTTGAATTGGAGTGCCCCGAAATTGGTTGTGCGTATGTGGTTGCACCCCCATCTGGGCAGACGAATAAAACTCAATACCCAATTTGCAATTTTCTGCAATTCGATAGCTAATTCAAGTTGTTTTCCTATTTGGATTACTTGGAGATGACTTGACTTGGGAGGCCAATTCAGAAAAATGAGTTAAAGGTTACGATAATGATGATTATAGAAGGTAGCATCTGAGAACTTATAAAGTATATATATTCTTGATCAGCATAAAAAGTTAATCCACTCATCGAAGCAGCTTCGTCTGTTTACATCTTGAACAAGTCGATCTCAGGAATATATCTTCTCGTATGCCTTAAGTCCTTAACATCCAGTTACTTTTAGTTTTATCCATAACTGCTCCGCTTTAGATAAATATCGATTGCCGATAACAATAAAGCACACAATTGTGAACAAATTGATATAATTATATATCTATCTGACATATTGTTCCTAATTATCCATTATAGATGGATTTTGTAACCAAACCGTATATTCAGAATATATCATCATCAATATGTCTAACAGCAGGCCTCAGGTCGCCTCCCAGTTGAGCAGTCTGACTTAATTGTCATAAATTAACAGACAAGGTTCATTGCTTATTAATATGCAAAGTTGCTTAGACGGTGGCAATAAAACATGAAAGATGCCTGCTCAAATATTCAAATATATTCTTTGCGAATTCTATTTTAATCTAATAACAAATATTTGCTTAGTGTTGGAAGAAGCTGCACTGCCAAACACTCAAGAAGTGCCCCAAAACGTTGTCACGTATACTTGAAGGCTAGCAGCAGACCCAAATATGGCATCCGTCGAGTAAATGATATTTTAAGGAATAAAATTCTTAAGGGATTTTCAAAGTTCGATTTGTTGTTGCCATTTGTCATTGTTGTTATTGTTGTTGTTGTTGTTGTTGTTGCAAGGGACTTGTGTTGTCGGCATTTTCATATTAATTTAGGGAAAACGCGAAGCAAACAGAAAAACAACAAATGAAAACTGACAGCTCAGACAGCAGTGGGCGTGGCCGACAATAAAGTGGAGTGGGCGTTGATGGGAGGGTGCGGAGGAGAGGAGAGGAGGGCGTGTTGCAGGTGGGCAAAACCATCGATTATTTTGATAAGTGAGCGGAGCGACGACAAAGCTGACACTGCAGCAACAACCATATTTAGTTAAAGTGCGTTCTCTGCTCCAGCGAACCGGTATCAGCTATAAGCGATGGCTGCTTGATTGGATGGGTGGTGGTTCGGTGGGTGGGTGGTTGAGTGGTTTGTTACCTACCTGGAAACGCATTTAACTCATAATGATGGCCTTGTCTAATGGCCAGATGATAAAAAAGAAAACAAAAATACTAATCAAAAATGGCAACAACATCAACTCGATTATCATCAACGTCATCATCATTATAATTTTATTCTGTGTGCGCTGCGCGCTTATCGATTAATTAATGTAACGGGCCGTGTTACGCTTTTGACTTATCAGACAGAGACACACCCACACACACTTACACACACTTACACACACCCACACACAGACACAGACACACATCAGTAGACACACATCAGTAGACACACATCACACACAGCCAGGACAATTGTAATGTTTTTTTGCCCACAAACACATTTGATATTCCCACGTGGTCGCTGCTCTCAGCGTTATTAAATTGCTATTTATAAATGCGAACTGAATTGAACACATTCTTTTTGTTGTTGTTGTTTTTTTGGTTTGCCTCCTCGACCATTGTTTGCTTTATTTATTATATTTTCTATATTCGTTTTTTTTTTATTGTGTTTACATTTATTTGGCGTTGTCTGTTGTCTGGTGTCGCTGATCACGCTTGGCTAATCAGATGCGCCATTGTCAAGGATACGCTCTAAAGTTATTAGGGAAATTTAGCATAAAGTGTGGGCGCGCGTGTAAACTGATGGGCGTGGCACGATGGCTTTTCACTTGTGCAGGTGCTCATTGTGTGCACAAATGGAAAATGTGGCGGGGGGTAGAAAGTTAATTTCATTCGCATTTTCATTTATGTGTGTGCTTAGTCGAAGATGGATTTCATGTTGTTGGCTGACGTACATATATATATATATATATATAGAGAGAGAGAGAGAACGCAAACAACCGTAAAGTTGGGGGGAAATTGAGGAAATGTTTAACACGTGGCTAACACATTGGCTTCAGCACAGGTTTGTACAGCTAATGGCCCCAAACACATTAAATGTGGACTTAAATTGTGACGAATGCATTTACACATGTCACATCAGTTTTATATATATATATATATAATATATAATGTGTGTGATGTTGGCTCGCAGTGTGCTCCAATTTGTACAGATTGAACGCAATTGTTATTTAAATGAGCAGCTTGCTGGGAGTAAACATATCTGAGATATGTTTAAGGATTTGCTGACTAATATTGGGCTTTATGCTGAGGAATAATAGCTTTAAAGTTGATTTTTAACAAAGATTAATGGAAGTTTGAATCTATATAGAAACTAGAGTTACTTTGCAAATTCACAATTTCACTTCACTTTATGTAAGTTATTCAAAATACTTTTTGAAAAAGTAAAAACTAATTTCACATAAATGAAATTGTCGGAAAAATGCTCTACTTACGAAATAATTTCGATCGTATGTGGAACTAGGTTAAAGTGTAACTAAAATGAGAACTGACTTAGTTCGATATTTGAGATAATATTATATATGTAATACATTTTGATCAGGCTGGCAAATCGAATCGTAATTCGTTTCGTACGTAAAGTGTGAATTCGTTTTGCATACCTTGATTTTTATGGTACTTTAGAAATGATACAGTTTTATTAGAAACTGAATAACTTATCGAAATGAGCTCCAAAAAGTCGAGTAGTTTTTTTTTTATTAACTAAAAATATAGTGTTCCATAACTGACCAATTAAAAAAGAATTGAGTTTCGGTTCCGGTTCATGTTTCCTGTTTTCAGTAAATCTTGCTTCTGGAGAAACCTTCGTTACTCAAATATTGTCTCGTAGATCATATTTGTAACTCGATTAAACTGGCTATGAACTGGCTTTAGCCTTCGGCACTGATTTCGAATTGTGAATATTTCACAACAAAAACAACAACAACAACAACAACTACGAAAAGAGCGTCAAATGTTAAATGGCGCAATCAATGCCTTCGTCACTATGGGAACCAATTGAGTTCGATTAAAAGCAATCAACAATAACGCCATTAAATATATATATATATATATATATATATACTTATTTGCTGCGATCCTATGTCGACGATTCCAAAGATCGTTTGAGATATGATATATGATGATGGGACATGGCCCCCATCTCGTTTAAGTTTCAAGTGTTTCTGGTGCGTAGACAAATATGATCACTTATTTAGACTGGGAATTGGATCGGGAGCGGCAAAGGAATGGGAAAGGAGATGAGTATGGGGCCAGGGGCAGGGTGATTGTTTGGTGATCGTCACTCGATGATGAATTTGTTGGGCAGCACTTTCCGCAGTCAGTCTAGCCTTTGTCAATATTTTGAGAATTATATTTACACATGAGACAAGTCAACGCAAGACGAAGACGACGTCATGCAACAACAACAACAACATCAACAATGATGATGATGATGATGATGATGAGCGGCATGATGCTGAGTGTTGTCGCTGCCAAGTCACATGACTGCATTTTCTGTTGTTATTTTATTTGTTTTGTTTTTATAGACTTTTAATTGAAAAGTATTTTGTCTTGAGTCACATAACGTGACCAGAAAGTGTTCTGTGTGTGTGTGTGTGTGTGTGTAGTGTGTGTGTTGCGTGTGTGTTGTGTGTCTAGATACATTAAATCAATTGAGTAACCTTTGCACATCTTCTTCTTTCACTTTTACTTGCATTTGCAGTCCGGCAATGAGGATCCCGATGAAGTGTTGCTGGACTCGGAAATGGACAAGGTCTTTGCCGGCTCAAGTAAGCGCAAAGAAAAGTTCGATGTAAACACTTTCCAGGACAACAGCCAGCAGCCGATTGGTTCGCGTAAAAAGAGCGGTAAGTTGAGTCTTCTGTATATATAAAATATATATATTCTTAATCGGGATCAATATCTAACTTGATTGATAGCATTTTAGTAGGAATATCTGAACTGCTGCTTCTATGATATCTATTCCGCTCACATAACAACCTTTATCAACATTAAACATTGCAATTCTTCACAGTTCGCGCAAATGATCTTAATATAGAGGAGGACTCGGAATACGAGAGCCAAACAGAGCCGTTAAATAATAATGCACAAAACTATGATGATATACCCGAAGATTTTCCACTAGTCTCGGAGCGTGCTGGTCACGGCGATCACTCGGACAACTCGGCCGATGAGAAGCACGTGCAGTTCGGGGATGCCAAAAAGAAGATTGTCATCACATCGCCCAGTCTGACCTATGATGAACAGCCGACGGATCAATCGCACGAACGCAAACGCAGAAAAAGGTTAATACCCAAAAATCTGTTTGATATATACGACTTATAATATATTTATCCCGTTGTTTACAGCCGCCATCAGTATTATAGACAACGTAAATTCTCACATCAGGACAGCGTGGAAGCCAAAAAGACACTCGAGGAGAACGGTGATGCAGGTGCGCGTAGGATCTCTGTGCAGCCTGAGGACACGGCATTGGAGGTAGGCCAGCCGTAACTCTAGCTAGACTATTCACATCCTGAACTTGACCAAAGTTTTTAGTTGAACTTGAAACTAACAAAGAAACTAAACCAGTCAAAATACCTTTGCTTTTCTTTGCTGCCGCTCACGGATTCACATCCCGTAGAGAAATGCCCAAACGCCGGCCACACAGGTTGACCAGAATTTATCACCACTCAATCCTTTGAGTCTTAAGTTTCCCTCCCTCACTGAACTTGTCTTGGACTTGGATTTTACTAATGTGTGTCTTTTTACTCACATAGGAAGCTGATCTCAATGAGCTGAGATCACATCGTTCGGATGATCCGCGCGCCCTGCGACGCCACAAAATCCATCATTCATCCATCAAGCTGCGCGATCTGCCCCAAATCACAATTTCACCGTTTCTAAACAAGAAGGCCGAGATCGATCACAGTCCACATGAGGTAAGTATTAAATGGAGAACTCTCTCTTGGAGCTGCTTCATAAGTTTCCTTTGTCTCTGTTTAGATCTTCGTTCAATTGGATGAGCTTATTGGCGTTGGCGATGAACGTGAGTGGAAGGAGACGGCACGCTGGATCAAGTATGAGGAGGATGTGGAGGAGGGCTCCGATCGCTGGGGCAAACCGCATGTTGCCTCTCTCTCATTCCACTCGCTGCTCAATTTGCGTCGCTGCCTGGAAACGGGCGTTGTGCTCCTCGACCTCAACGAGAAGGATCTGCCCGCGGTTGCCTATCGCGTTGTCGAGCAGGTATAAGTCGCATTATTCCTCTCCCTCTCCCCCCACCTCTCTCCAAGGTGACTCATCTAATCTTTCTTCTGTTTCCCACAGATGGTCGTCGATGATCTTATCGATATCAATGATAAGCCTTCGGTGATGCGTTCGCTGCTGTTGCGCCATCGCCATGTGAACGAGCATCAGGGTGTGCTGCCGTTCACCAAGCGCAAACACAGCAGCTACACCAGTCTCCAGGTAAGCTGGACACACCCATCCACCCATCCAGTGATACCCAGTGATTCATTCAGTCTCCAGTTCCCTTGCATTACTCCAGTGCTGCGTGTACATAAATTGGCTTTAAATATATATATATAATGTGGTTTCTTTTCCAAAAATAATGTTTGTTAATCATTTACGATCGTGTTCACATTATGCTCTTGTCTATTTCTGCGCCCATAACTGTGCTACATTTCATCAACCATTCTCGTTAAACACCAATCGACTCTAACAACTCGTATAACAACTACAACAACAACAACAACAACTACTACTACTACTACACCAACAGCATCTAATACCCAAATCGGTAATAAACGGCTATATAGACAATTATATAATATATATACATAAATTATACTAGATATACTATCTAGCATATCTAGCATAACAACACAGGCATATCTTATCAGAGCTGCTTTTTTATCCACCAAAATGTTCTGCGTTTCATTTCAACTCTTCGTTTCTATCGTTTTGTTATTGTTCAACATTCGTTTCGATACACTCAGACAAAAATCGCTCCGATTTTTAGAAATTCGCCAAGGAAAGCAAGTTCAGAAAGTACATTTTCTAAAATTGAAGGTTTTGCTAATTTTAGGGTGTATTTTTCGAAAATTTAAATACATATATAAATATAATAAATATAAATTTATAAATCTTTAGTTGACAATTTTTTTTTGTGAATTTGAGAATGGATTTTTTCAGAGTTTTCAGTTCTTTTTTTTAACAATGATAGAAAATATTTCTAAAAGTAGAAAAATGCACAAATTTTTTGTTGGATTGTCGATTTTGAGCAAGCTTTTTCTAATTAAAAAAAAAAGTTTTTCTTTAAATATAAATTATTTGTAAAAATAAGAAAAACTTATTATTTCTTAGGGCGATTTTCATTTTAGGGTGATTATTTTTCTGAGTGTATATACAAATACATATATATATACAAATATATTTATAACTGAACACACTGTGTCTCACACAATTGCGCACCACACCAAATAATAAAAAAAGCTACTTTGGATGGGCGCCGAGGCGACACAGCAGCTGCAGCAACAGCAACAACAGCAGCAGCAACAACATCAGCAACAATACCTGCAACGAACTTCAAAAGCGAGACGCAGCATCTGTGTGGCATCCACTGTGCCCCCAGTGGCCATGCTCAATGTGGGTGCCACAGATCATCGGCGACACTCGACCACATCGTATCTGGGTGTAATAAGTTTATAGCCCTAGTTTTGACCACAAATTCTACAATTCCCCACATTCAACCACAAACTGGAAGTCAGGGAATGAAACTGTGTTAACTGAATGCTATTTTGTATATATATATATTTGAGGATCTTATCCTTATCCTTATCCTTATCTGATTTTTTATATCTGTAAATGAGTTAAAGATTGCAAAGCAGTGTGTCGAACCGGAAACGCAGCTTCAGCGATTGAAACGGAACCGAAATTGAAAAATGTTTAAAGAATCAGTCGCAGGAAACTGTATTATTAGTCCAGATTGGCACACAACTAAACCAAATACCGTAAAAATGTGGAACCAATCCGTAAACTTGACCCTTAAACTTTGCGATACGGTTTTGACACCCTGATTATTTTTGGCATGAGCAGAGTTCATTACTACCATAATACTGTCACTAACAAAAACTTTACAAAACTAATGAAATTAATGTTTATAATTTAAGATAATAAATCGGAAAGATTAAATAATTTGAATTTGCTTGCTTCTAGTTTCAAAACTTATTCAAGGAAGCCGAATATTCCCAACTATAGCTAGGTTTAACTGAATGGTTTTTTGATGGAAACTCTTAAAATAATCAAATAAATGTAGATTATTTATTGTTAGGTAATCTTTTGTTAATATTTTTTGCTAAATATAGATAATATTATCTATAATTATTCAGATTAAAAATATATAATCCAACAATGCACATATTTATCATATGAATGCAGCATTGCATTGATCTGATCAGTTAGTGGAGCGGTTTCATTCCCTGTCTCGGTTTAAAGCGCTTTAGAATACGAGCCGTTTCTTTTTAGCCCACCTAGTCCACATTATAGCCACCACAACCACCACCACCACCAAGTACCACAAGTAGCCCTCCTTCCTCTTAGAACCACTTTAAATGCTCTCCAACTCCAACTACACGATTGGCAAGTTCTCAATTGTGTTGTGTTTGTTTATTTACCAAAAACAAATAATAAAAAAAAACAAAAACAAAAAAAGCTTACTCGTAAGTTAGCCCGTTTAAATGCTGTATCCTTTAACCCTAAACATAAACTGCACCAAAAATCAAACTTCTTAACCCTTAAGTGCACGCCTGTGTTAAATGTTCAGCATGTTGTGTGCTTTTGTTAATTTTCAATCTAATCCACAACGTAATTGTGAGGAACTCTTTGATGCTAAGCTGCTTGGATTGTAATTCACAGAACCTGGCGGGCACCGATGACAAGAAGATCCGGATTATGCCAGCCAACGATATTGGTGGCAGCAAGCGCAGCAATGAGCTCAAGATTGACATGAAGGATGACATCTACTCCTCTTCCCAAGAGGACCTCAAGAAGCTGCAGAATGACACCATACTCAAGCGCATACCAGCGGGCGCTGAGGCGACCACTGTCTTGGTAAGCTATCAATCAAATCTCTAATCTTGTACAGAGTTAACCCATCAATCCTTTTCAGGTTGGTGCCGTTGAGTTTCTGGACCAGCCAACGATTGCCTTTGTGCGTCTGTCGGAGGGTGTGTTGATGCCCACGCTGACGGAGGTGCCGGTGCCGGTGAGGTTTATGTTTGTGCTGTTGGGTCCGCGTAACTTTGATCTGGACTACCATGAGGTGGGTCGTTCCATCTCCACGCTGATGGCCAACGAGCACTTTCATGCGATTGCCTACAAGGCCGATGATCGTCGCGATCTTCTGTCTGCCATCAATGAGTTCCTGGATGATTCGATTGTGCTGCCGCCCGGAAATTGGGATCGTCACGATCTGTTGCCCTTCGAGGAGCTGAAGGCCAAGAAAGACTGGATTCGCACTCGCAAGATTAAGGCGTTGCGTGTGAAGCGTGACAGCGAGATGATCAAAATCGGACGCGACGAGGAGAAGGCGCTGCTCGAAAAGCAGCTGCTTCCAGCTAGACCCGGCGGTGATCCGGGTGGCGATGGCGGCGACGGTGATAGTTCCGATGGCAAGAAAAAGAAACCCAGTCCCATGGACAAAACGCATCGCTTGTGGGGCGGACTACGCAACGATCTGAAGCGACGCATGCCCATGTACAAGAGTGATATACTCGATGGCGTCAACACGGAGACACTGGCTGCGACCGTCTTCATGTACTTTGCCTGCCTCTCCACGGCGATCACATTTGGTGGCCTGGTCTCGGCGAAGACGGACAGCTGGATTGGCATATCGGAAACGTTGATATCCTGCTCACTGGTCGGCATCGTCTTTCATTGCCTATCCTGCCAGCCATTGGTCATCATTGGCACCACGGGACCCCTGCTGCTCTTTGACGAGGCTCTGATGGTCTTCTGTACGGAGAACAATTTTGATTTCCTATCGTTGCGAGTTTATGTCGGCATCTGGCTGATCGTCATTGCGCTGTGCGTCTCCGCCTTTGAGGGCAGTGTCTATGTGCGTCTCCTGACGCGCTTCACCCAGGAGATCTTCTCCGCCCTCATCACACTCATCTACATCGTGGAGACAATGGAGAAGCTCGTCTCGATTTACAAACTGAATCCGCTACGAGCCGATTATAATTTGCCGCCGCCCACGCTGCTGGAATACGAGAATGCGACGAACTTTAATATGAGCCTTAGTTTCGCGAACATCTCGTCGACCTTTGCACCGCCAGCGTCCTCGAACAAGCTGCCCACCAATCAACCCAATACGGCTCTCTTCTGCACCATACTCACCCTGGCCACCTTTGTTGTGGCCTACTATCTGAAACTATTCCGTAATTCGCACTTTTTGGGCCGCAATGCGAGACGAGCACTGGGTGACTTCGGTGTGCCCATTTCCATAGCGATATTTGTGCTTGTGGATTACCTGGTGCCATCGGTGTACACCGAGAAACTGGTCGTGCCAGAGGGTCTCTCGCCCAGCGATCCGACACGACGTGGCTGGTTTATTGGCTTCAACACAAATCTGGAGACTTGGGTGCCGTTCGCCTGCGTGGTGCCTGCTCTGCTCGTCTATATACTCATCTTCATGGAGTCACAGATATCGGAGTTGATCGTGGACAAGCCGGACCGCGGCCTCAAGAAGGGTTCCGGCCTGCACTGGGACATTGTGCTGCTCTGCCTGCTGAACACCTTCTGCGGTCTCTTCGGCATGCCCTGGCATTGTGCGGCCACAGTCCGATCGGTCACTCATGTCTCCTCCGTCACGATTATGTCACGGTAAGTGAATCCGTATTTATTTATTATGTTTTCTGGCTTCGTTGCTTGAACAGTTGTTTGTTTTTTCGTGTGCTCAGCACACATGCACCCGGTGAATCGCCGCGAATCATTGATGTGAAGGAGCAGCGTTTGTCCGGCTTCTTTGTGTGCGTCATGATTGGGCTGTCGGTGCTGATGTCGCCACTGTTGCGCCTCATCCCCATGGCGGTGCTCTTTGGCGTCTTTCTCTACATGGGCGTTGCGTCGATGAGCGGCGTGCAGCTCTTTGAACGGTAAGCAAACAATCTAAAAACATTCATTCCCTCCTATGTGTGCGAACTAATCATCTCAACTCCTCCTTTTCTATAGCATAAGACTGTATTTCATGCCGGTGAAGCATTATCCGCCCACGAACTATGTGAAACGTTTGCGACCGTGGAAACTGCACATGTTTACCACCATTCAGGTGCTGTGTCTCGTCATCCTGTGGACTGTGAAGTCATCCAAGTTCTCGTTGGCCTTCCCCTTCTTCCTGATCATGATGGTGCCGATACGGTTCCGATTGAATTCCTTATACAACCAAGAGGAATTGCAAGCGGTAAGTAAAATTTGAAAATCGAAATATAACTTGAAATATAATCGAATCCTTTTTATGCAGCTGGATGGCAACGAGGTAAAAAATAATGGCGACGATGAGCCCGATTTCTACGAGCAGACAAACATACCAGCCTAGTGACTTACCCATCAATATATGCCGACATTTAGCCAGGCTCGGATTTTGGCCAAAACTAAACATAACTTAGTCGTATTGAAAGTATTAGAAGCCGCGTCCCAACAAATACAACAACTGCAACAACAGCAACAAAAATTAACTAATCTAGAAACGCATAACGAACATGTTTGTGACAAAAATTCTGGTGATCGTGTTAACGAACTACCTGCATTAGTATTTAGAGACAAAGATGTAGCATATATAACAAACAAACAAACAAAAAAAAAAAACAAACAAACAAACAAAACAAACAAACAAAACATACCTGAATACCTATTAGAGATAATTGAAAGTAAAGTCATCTAAAACAAAAGCTGAAAGTTAAGAGGAATATGTAAACGTTGTACCTAAAATGAAACATGACATGATGTTTGGCAGAGCAAAGTAACAAAAATATATAAATCTATATGTTTTGCAAGAGAGCGATATAAATATATATGTATACAGAATCTGTATTTGAACAAAATATGTAAAACTCTACTCGTGTATTATCGATAAATGATAAGCGATTACCCTTAACCAATTCCGATTCTAATCCTGGTAATATACAAGCAAAAGACTCTTAATTCGTTAAGCTAGGAACTTACATTATGCCTTATGACAAGATGTTTGCTTAGCGAAAATATATATCTAAACAAGAAACACAAAATAACTTTGCATCACACACAAAAAAGAAACAAACAAACAAAAAAATGGAGTAAATATTTATTTGGTTCGGTTGTTGAATATTTTCTCGTTTCGCGCGTATTATTAGCAATAAATAAATAGTTTTGCATATGCATACATCTTACACACATCTATATATATATATATAGATGTGTTTACAATAATGAAATCGGTTTACTCTCATCGAAAGAGCAATGAACATGAGGAAGAAGCAGCATGTTTCGAAACAAAATCTTACAACTATTTAGCTTCAAACTGACGTAGTGATAATTAGTGTCAAACACACACAAAACCAACCCCAAAACCCAAATTAAAAAACAAAAAAAAAACACAAAATTATATAATTAAAGTTTAAAATAATAAATGTTTTGCGCGCACACTTTTAAAGTGAATGCTCCTTTGTGACGTAGCCGTTGTAAGTTTTGCCTTTATTTTGAAATTACCTATTATACACTTACGATATTTGTATTAGTTATGATCCATTTCATTAGGTAATCCGTTCGGAGCAATTCTAACCTAATTTTATGTAACTTGTATGTATGTAATTGTACTCGAACGATACTTACTCTTAAGTAGTTGTTGTCTAGTTTGTTTTATTGAAATTCAAATAAAAATACAAAACTATATCAAATCTGACGCCTTTTATTTATATCGAATGGTAAGGATAAAAATATGGTTGCTGCATTGGCTAAATTGCCAACCAGTAAAAAGTAAAGCATACTTTTAGGAGCCAACAGATTTCAAATTTATTATATTAATTGCACAACTTAATCGTATTCGTTAGCCGCTGAATATTTAATATCAGAATTTAAGCAAAATGCTTTTCGTATCAGCTAGGATCTCTGGACACCCACGCAAAGGCCGTCAAACGCCAGACTCTTTGCCATCAACCGGCCGTGGCTTACCAAAGTCCCCCTGGCTGGATCGACCTGTTGTTTGCATTGTCGTGCACAGACCTTGCGGTCCATGCGGTCCATGCGAGCTATATTCTGGTATGGGCATTTCAAAAGGCGCGACTCCATAGCAGCAGCTGTTGATTCTGGTTAACGGCCACAATCTGATGCTGATGGTGTCCAAGATGTCCGCCGCAAGTTGACAGCCAGAATACTTATGGCGTGGGTTCAAAATCTCCACAGCCATCTGAGACTTGACAAAACCAAACCGATTTTCAAATGCAGTCATTTTTTGTACAGTGTTTGACCTTTAGATTATTATTACATTTAAATCTGAAAACCTAATCTTTTGTCGAAATTCAAGCTCTTAAAATATTATAAATTTCTTACTTATTACCATGCATATTAATTTATTTAAAACTAATACTAAGAATTGTATAAATATTGGACAAATAAATAAACATTATAAATACATATTCGCCATTCTTCCCAGCAACCTGCTTACCTTAAGGCTGAAGCAGTACTGACACTTCATTTCCGCCGCTTATCAGTTGGCCACAACCAAAGCTCCCAAACAAATTTGGCTCAAGCTCGATGCGTGAAAAAGCTCAAAATGTTGTCCAAAAAAGCTGTCCCAAGACTCGAGAGTTGCCAGCAATCCAACTCCACTCAAAGGACTATGCCAACATGGTATGTGTGTGTACGAGTGTGTGTGAGTGTGTGTGTGTGCGAGTGTGGTGAGGACTTGGATAGCAATGATAATGCGAAGTCAAAATGCCAACAATATTGTGACAGTGACAGTTCAGGACGAGACGCCATCAACGTCGCGTCGAGGACATCTTTCGCAAGAACTCGCTGAGCGAAAAAATACAGCTAAAACAGTCGGGAAAAACTACGTAACTGATAAAGAAGACGCTTCGGGCCGAAAGCAGTACGCGTCGTACTTGGCGCGTTTTTATGGCCAGCCATCGACGACTTTTAACTTGGTCTTGCAAAATGGCTAATAATTTCGTAACCGTTAACGTGAGCATGAGCGTAACTGTATTCGGGGGCAAGTGATATGCTGGCAGCCAGCGACCCGGCATAACGTGACAACCATTCCCAATCTAAATTTAATGTGTTTCCAGTGTGTGTGATGTGCTGTGTGTGTTGTGTGTGTGGTGTTTTTGCTCATAACTAAAATCGAGTTTATTGTTACATTACATTATGCTGGCCTCGCCTGTCATTTAGCAAATTTTCATTTTCATTTCGTTTACAAGACAAATTCATTTGCTTTAACATATGCAAATGTCAAAAGAACTTGTCGCACACACACGCACACACACACACACACACACAGCACACACACAACACACACACACAGCACACACAACAGACAGACACAGCTGGTGACGCGTGTTTATGCAAAAGAAAATTGCAGCCCTGCGGCTGTGAAATGCACACGACTCGGAGACTCAAAAGACCGCCTCGACACTTTGCCACACATTACATTACACATACGGCATGTTGCACATACCCCGCAGACACACACAAGTTATGTAAGAACATACATTAGGGTGCGTCTTACAGACAACAACAACAACCACAACAACAACAACAACCACAAGCACATTAACAATGATAACGATGACGATGACGATGATAAGCATAATGATGTTGACCTGTTCGACATATTCATAGTTTGTTGTATTTATTTCATCTTGAGCTGCTTATTGTAATATCATTTCGAGTGTTTTTTGTTGTAACACAATAATAACGCTGCATATAACGGTGTAGCTATATATATATATTAAACTATGATGATTGCAAAGATTGGCGTATATCTGATTCGGCTGCCACAAGGGGGGCACGCACTTCGATGCCCCGGATTGGTGCACGATCCAGATGATGGATGACTTTGTAGACCTCGCTCCGATTGTAGTCGAGTTTGCGCTCCGGTTTCTGGTACTTCATAAAGTTGACCCTGCGAAAACGCAACAGCCAACGTTAGCTAGCAGGGAGGCAAGCAAGCTACAGAGACAGTGGCAGAGTGAGGGGAAATGGGGCACATCGAGTAGGGTGGACATGCAAGTGCATTTAAATAAGTGCTCCTGGTCACGTTGAAGCTCTTGAGCTCACTGGAGCTGTGCAGCTCCTGCTCCTCCCCCTGCTCCTGTTCCTTCGTTGCCATTTCCCTCTCTGGGGCAAAAGAAACATGCAATGAACCATGTGACAAACTAACCTGTGCGGTGCCTTTGCCACACTGAGGCTCTGTTGCTCCCTGCGGGCGATGAATTGAACCGAAAACGAGCCAAACCAAAGGAATAAAAAAAAGCACAAACAAAAAAAGGAACAGGAAAGGACATTGCAGTCGAGCATAAACGTTAGTGGAATACTCTGTAGGAAGTGCAATTAATGCTAGAATTTAGTTGACAACTTTTCCACTCACTGCAAAACTTTTTGTGTTCCGCTATGTTTTTTGCTGCTATTACCAAATGTGATTAAAGCCAATTTAGTTTTCTCACTTAATAGCTTAGAAACTGTAAGTAGAAATCTCATTTTCCACATGTCTAGTTTGGGTTTTGTTTTGTTTTTTTCAATTTCAGAGAAAGTCTATTTGGAATTGCAAAGTTTCTATTTGCCCAATGCTCAGTTAGCGCTAAGCTGCTTAATTTCACTCAACTTTAAGTTAAATGTCTATCGATTCGAGGCAAAGAGCTGCAAACAGCAGAATGGCGTTTGTTTACATTGTGACAGCTGCCTTTTTTTTTTTTTTGTTCTTTTTTGCGTGTTGATTTTCATAAAAATGTATAAAAATAAATAGTTTCGTCCTTTTGGGCCTTAACTGAGCACACACAACAAAATGTGCTTTGCAGTGACAGTCAAGTTATTTCCTCGCTATCTCTTTTCATTTTCCTTCTATTTTGCTGTTATGAAAATGTTGGGGGGAAATTGTTTCGTCGACCTTTAAATAAGTTCTGCAGAAATCTACCTTTGACACTGCGACTGACACGGATTTTGTACGCTTTTGCATTGTCAGTGGGCGTTGACAAAAAATTACATTATTGATAATGTAGCAGAATGCTGCAAAATGATTAAGTTGATGCTCAAAAGATGTCAACTAAGAGTTAATCTAAAAGCAGTGGTTTATTGTGACTGAATGACAAGCTTCTTTGATCTTATTTGAGCAAAAAAAATACTTTGGTGAGGATGTAAAATAAATTGAGATTCCCAAGTTGAGACAGAGTTGAATCGTTTACCTTTTTCAAGTGCAGTGTATTAAGAGCGCCAGCAAAAGAGCCAAGGTTTGCTAAAATCCAAGGGAATGCAATCAAGGCTCCCTCTGGTTAAGCACTACAAGACAAGGGCGGACCGAAAAGTGCAAGGTGCAACGTGCGCCGTTGGCCTCTTATTAGCCGTTGCAGTTGCAGACAAAATCAAAGCCAGCTGTGCTAACTTACCTGAAATGCTGGCCACAATTGAACACACGACTCCAACATGCATTCTATAAAAGAAACGAAGAAGAATGGAGAAACAAAAGCCAAAAGCATGCATTCAAAGAACTGGGATGAGGGTAAATGGGTAAAGTCAAATCAACTTCAAGCCAACAAACACCAAAATGAACTGAGGCAGGCAAAGGACTGGGAGACAGGCAAAGGACTGGAAGACAGGCAGATTGAGGGAGACAAGATGGGGAAAAGACGGGTCCGTTCAATATGATCATGTTAATGAAAGTGCATCCTTTTAGTGCTGCCTGCTTTGGCTGTCAGAGAGCAGCAGCATTGTGGCAACAATAATAATACCTGGCATCGTAGCCGAGCAACGGGCTCTCATACGGACAGCTGTTAATGCGCAAAATGATTGTTGTTGGCCCCGTTGACATGGTGCAGTGCGTTGATGAAGCCCATGGAAAATGAGAAATGTGGATGAGTATATGACAATGATGAGCAGGATGAGCTGGGCTGTAAGGCTGAGTTGGACTGGGACTGGGACTGGGACTGGGACTGTGACCATGGCAATATGGCATTATGACAATATGCCAAGGCACACACACACACACATACACACAATATGGTTTTAGTAATGTCAATTGCAATGCTGTTGATGAGCTGCCAGAATGGAAATGCTAGCGACTGCTGAGTGGGAAGGGTGGCGGTTTAAGGGGCAATTTCGACACAGACAATTTTTTTTTGTGTTTTGAGTGGCTAGATGGATAGATAGATGGGTAGATGGATAGATACGCACCCCAGAGTGCTGCCAGTTATAAGCTCTGCCTGGGCGCTGAGCGTTTCGGCAATGAATTCATCATTGTAGGCATCCTTGGGTCGATACCAGCGCCTGCCGCCAGGCAGCACCAAAGGACGCTCCGATGATGGCGTCAGGGGACCAAAAGCGCGCTTCGAACGCCTCGGATTGTTTTTGCGCACCAAATGCTCTTCGAGCTCCTCAATAACATTGTGTTTCTGGCATGTCATCATCGTCGCAAGCACCATAACCATCCCATCCCATCCAATCCAATCCCATTCCATTCCATCCAACGCAAAGCAAACGCAATCGGAATACACCAGAGCCCAGAGAAACACACAAGAGAAAATGTTAAGAGAAAGAGACCGAGGCAGGGAGTGAGAGACTTGTGGGTCTTGGTACACTCAGAGAAAAAGTAATGGCTTAGAAAACATGGTTAGACAACTAATAACTATTTATTCATCCTTCTCTTCTAAATATTATTGAAAAATCCCAAGCGAATTTCTGATTTTAAATAAAAATTTGTCTTGTTGATTGCAAATTTCTGAGTTAACTACAATTTACTTATTTTAAGACTTTCAAGAACTTAAAATAAATGAAAACTTCTTCTACTCATTTTAAAATCGTTGTCAAAACTGATTTAGTTGTATCCAATCTTTAAATTCGCTCTACGTTCTTTGCATCTGTACTTGATTTGAGTGCAACTCTACGCAGTTCTAGTTTTTTTCTCTGAGTGTATTGTAAAAATTATGCAATGGTTTCGGGTTTACATGCGTTGGTCTTTCGACTGTCACTACTGCCTACTAATTGTCTTTTGGTTTCTGGCTTTTTGCTGCCCCGCCCCCCGCCCCTATACCCGTCCACGCCCTCTCCCACGCCACGAACTGTGACTCCAAATAAGACCCAGGCGCAAGAGACTCGAAGACTCCACTGTGATTTTGGTGTTTTTTGGACTCATTTATTTAACTGGCAGTAAGGCACAAAACACACACACTGAAGTGTGTGTGTGTGCGCGTGTGTGTGAAGATTTTGGTGGCAATTTATCAAAATTTAAACTCGATTTAAGCTAACTAAGCGAACTAGTCTTGAAAGCGCACATTATGCTGCAAGTAGAAAAAGACAAAAACCAAATGGTGTTTTAGTTAATTTGATTTGTGGAGTTTGGGCTGTGGAAAATGTTGCAGCCAGCAATGAGCCCAAAAAACACACACACACACACACACGCACACATAGAGAACACAGAAGAAAAGTGAAGAGGAAACGGTAGCAGCAAAAAGGAGACTGTAACCGGGCACAGAGACTTGAGATGGGGCTCAGCTGGCGAGCAACAAACGGAAAAAAATAAATTGAACTCTAACTCAAAACTAGGTTCGTGCTGAACGACTAACAGATAGCCTATAAATTTGAGGCCTATAAATATTGGACACAAAAAAGGTTTAATTCTTGGCGCAGAGCTGGATTGTAAACTGTTTTGGCACGGACTCAAGTTTGCCACACACAAAGTGGGGCAGATGATTAAAACTCAGCTGGTGTGGCATAAGAGACGACTTGAATTGATTGGACTTGAATTGATTTGATTTGACTTGAATTGATTGGACTTGACTTGATTTAAGTTGTAGAGCAGAGCTGGCTTACCACTAGCTGCATTTATGGTTAGCAATTCCGGTTCTATTCAAAAGTTGAGTAAATAATAAACTAAAAATGACCCAGTTTTCAAATGTTGCACTAATCGCTGCTGATTATTACAGAAACTGCACACGAAAAGTGGACTTCAACTGTATTCGGTTATGGCACGTGCAAGTGGGTTTTTCCTCTGTTTTTCCTCTTCTTTTTTTGTGAGCTGCTTTAGTTTCCAACAACAAGGTTTTTAAGCTGCCTGGCTTTAGAGAAAGTTGGTTATTTATTTTTTAATTGCCAACAAGCAACATGGCTTAAGCAAAACACAAAATGTGCGGTTTGTCTATATAGCCAACAGATTTTAGCAATTCAGGTTTGCAAAGCGACTTAAACCCTTTGAGGTTGAACAACTTTAAGCTTGCCAAATAGATATTGGCTAAATGCTGACAGCTCGATGATTTACTTAATTTGGTAGCTGTCTGAAAATCGGTAAATCGAACTTGGTCTAAACTAAATGTCTTTTAAGTTAAGCAAGCGTATGTTGCAAAAACTGGCCCCAAGGCACAAAAATTGAAATGTTCCATTGTTTGGCTAACTGAAGTTGGCAGAACATGTTTTCTGTTTTCGATTTTGAGCAAAGACAGCTCTGAGAAAAGACTGACATCTGGACAGGATTCAATTTGCATTGCATGACAACCGACTTGACTCGAATTCAAGTTGGTAAACAACTGGAAAATAACCTCAATGGTTAACTACAATTATTATGCAGCTTTTGGTGCGTTTTGGTAGTTGCGCAAAACAGCTCGACTTTTTATGCATGACTTTGACAAATTTTGGAGATTAAGTTTAAATTGCATGTCAAGTGGACTTTATACCCATTAAAAACTTGTCCAGCTTCTGTCTGAGATTCTTTCAAGTGGCAACCACATGCGCTGCAATGTGCTCTGTCAAATATAAATACGCAACATTTTTCTACATTTTTCATTTAGTTTTTCGTTACAAACTTATTTTTTTTTTTTTTTTGTAATGCACACTTACCTTTTGCTTCTTGAAGCATTGCTCCTCATCTGGCACATTTGGGCCGTCTCCCCTCTCCTCCCGTTGACGGCTGTCGCCATTTGAGAGAGAAATTTCAGGCACTTTCAGGTCATTGGCGTCGCATTTATCCTCATTATTTTCACATGCTGTTCCTGCTTCATCCGGCTGCTGCTGCTGCTGCTTCTCCACAGTATCTGCAGAGAGATAGAGAGTGGGCAGAGCGGGGGGCGACAGGGGAGTGGGAGGCATATGCAAAGTGTGCCATTAGAAAAATTTAATTACTGTAACCTCGGCCATAACTTTGCCAACGAAGCGCACCTTCATATTCACCCTGCTCCTCCTGCTGCTGCTGCTGCTGCTGCTGCTGCTCATCGATTTGTGGCAAGTCCTCCTTCTGCTGCAGCTTAAATGTGGGCAGCAGTTCGGCCAACTGCTTGGTCACCGCATCCAGTGTTGACTGTATGGTTGAGGGGAGCGTCGACAGTGCCGCTAGCTGTTTTTGCACATCGGCCAATTGTTTTTCCAGTGCCAGTTCCTCATCAGTTTTCTCTGCTGCTGTCTCGGCTGGCTCGTTAGGCTCAGTTGCGGATGCTGCTCCTGTTTGCTGTTCTTCTTCTGCTTGTTGTGCCTTCAACTCTGTCAGCTGCTCCCGCTCCTCCTTCTGCTCGTCTTTGGTGGCATCCGCCTTCTCTAACTGCTCACCTTCCGCATCCTCGGGCAGCTCATTGTTGTTGTTAATGTTGTCATTGTCTGGCAATTGTTCCAAATTCGGCACTTCACTGTCCGTGGGCAGAGGCTCCTCCTCCTCCACCTTCTCCTCCTGCGGCTCCTCGCTTGCTGGTGGTGTTGGCTCCTTGGGTGGTGGGGTGACTTCCTTCGGCTTTGCTTCCGGCTGTCACAGGCTTAAGTTGGTGCCTGTTCAGTGTTCTTTTTTTTTTGGGGGAATGGGGTTTCATGCAACGCTACTCACCATGGCCGATTTGTCCCGCGGCTCAGACTTTAAAATCTTCACCTTGTAAGCATTTGCGACCCGTCGCTCCGCCTCCAGTTGTTGCTTGCTCTTGGGCACGGGGCGATCGGGTCGCTGCAGGAAGGTCGACCATTTGCGATTCTCCTTCTCCTTTTCGAGTTTCGTTTTGGTCACCTCCTCGTTGAGGGAGCGCAGCACATCGCTGGTCATGCAAACTCCCGGCTTGGGAAAGATTCTGTAAAAATTAACGCTATTACACATATAAATATATATTGAGATTGGGAGTGAGAGGGGAATTTAGGTTTGCTCAAGAGGAGTCGCCACTCTTGGAACGCACCCAAGCACATTGTGCTCCTTGAGAACCTCCGATTCGCCAGACAGCACGGCGGCAATTTCCTCCTCGACCAGCTTCATTTCCGACCGCTCTGACATCGCCGAGCAAGGACGATCGGGCAGCTCGGGCAAATATTGGATGTTGTCCCCATTCTCATTCTCATTCGCATTCTCCTCCTTCTTTGCCTGCCCCAGCTCTTTGTCGTTGGCATGCGAATGCATTTCCGTCATTGCGGCACTGCGACATTCCAGTTCCTCCAGTTGCGCAACCTCGACCTGCTCCTGTTCCGGTATGAGCGCTTTTGTTACTTCCGTTAATGACGGCAGCGGCGAGGCGGATGCGGATGCGGTTGCCGACCGTTCAGGCGTTGGCGTTGCGGACTTGGTCAACGAACTTGCCCGCACTGGAAATCGCCTTGGACCTTCATCGAGCTCCTCCTCGTGCTCGCTGCTTGCGACATGTGTGTCACCACCAGAAATTGTAGCCATGATTAATGTTTGGGGGGAATGGAGGAAACAGCGGGCGACGACTTACCGATAGACACCAAAGTAGAAAACACTTCCGCTGCTCAGGATTAGGTTATGAGCCTCGTCATGGGTTAAAGGCATCGCAGCCGTATCATTGATTCGCACAATCACATCCTCGACGCACAGGCCTGCCTCCTCAGCGATGCTGCCCTCGGCGACCTGGCAGCGAAAAAAATAGAAAGAATGAGTTGCTACACTTGCAAAAAAATATGCGCTACAACTCTGAAAAATACAATATATATATATGGAATATACATTTTTCGCTTAAGTTAAATATGTCTTACGCTGGAGCCTGGAAAAATATATTTCAATTACCAATTTAATGCTAAAAAACGTGTATAAAAGTATTTGAAATCTTAGCTAAAACTAAAAATTATCATTTAAAAATAACAGTTCTGATTTTTGAAAACACAAAATCGTGCGTTCTGCAAAATAAGACAAGCTGTCTTTGGGATATTGTCTGTGTTCTAAAACACACTTTTTCGCTGAGTGTAGGCTACATAGCTATGGCAACTGTTGCGGATAAAAAATCAATTATCTGGCGTCGCGCGCAAAGTGCATATAAATAAAATGCGCGCAAAATGTCAACAAAAAAATATGCACAGATAAAACGAAACCAGGAACGAGAAAGATAGAGAGTGAGATAGAGATAGAGAGAGACATGCTACCGAATGTAGCACGTTGCTTGAGGGTTGCCCCATAAATTAACAAGCTAGCAGCATCATAGGAATAATAAAAGTTTCTTGAAATCAATTTAATGCGCAAGTTGTTCACCCCGCTCCCTTCACTCCCCCCTTTGCTGTACAGAAAAGTTTTCACTCATTCCATCATTTTCAAAGCAAACAGGAGAATATTTAATGGAGTTTGTGTTTTTGAATATGGAAATGTTACATTTCGAAATCAGTTTAGAACTGTTTTGAAAAATGTTAATTTTCTGTACGTGAATTAATGTGTTTTTAAAGATTTGAAGCTTTTAATTACTGAGGATTTTTGAATAAAATGGGAAATATAATATCGTCTTATGATACAAAAGTTGTAAATTTGATACCGTTTTTAATAATGCTTTTTTTCATTCCAAAATCGAATTAACAAGTTTTAAGCCGTTTTTCGCAAAGGGATGTTTTCCTTATCAGAATTTCTGTATTCTAAACACGTGCAGCTTTTAATATTTGAAATACATGCTTAATACATTAGAAAAGAATTGCCAAATTGAAAGCGCAAAGCTAATTGGAACTATATTAGCAAAATTAAATTTGATTGCCACAAAACTAGCTGTAATTACACAGCAGCCCTCGATAGATTTCACATTGTGTGTTATGTGTGTGTGTGCGTGTGTGTGTAAGTGTGTTGCGCTTAGTTTGCCAATTAAAATTTTGCGTTTTGTTGGTATTTGCGCCAATGCTTAAATACAATAATATTGTTGTTGGCGAATGGTATTAACTGCTGGGCTTTCAGCACATTTGCTAATTTGTCGCCGACGGCTGATGAATTACAGATGAGGCACCATTAATATTGAAATTAATTTATTGCACTCACATTATGCGGCTAATTGGCAGAAAAATACATTCAGACGATTAGACAAATGGCTGAGCGATATTCACTTTCCCTGACAAGTTTGCTTTAATTAACACAATTCGCAAATAATCCCAACAACAAAAAAAACACACACACACACACGCACACAGAGGGAAAATAAATAAAAACACACATAAGCACTGTGTGTTGCATAATGGGCTTGAAACAATGAAATATTTTCAATTAATTTGCGGTACATTTTGTTGCAAAAGTTAATGCTGCTGCAGCTGCAGCCGCTGCCTCTGCTGTGGTTAGTTTTGGCAAATGCCAACTACACAGGTGCAAATACCACAAAGGTGTGCTTGCTGCAAGCGATATTATTAGTATCATTATTATTATTATTGCAATGAACGTGCCCCTAACCTTAACCACAGTCAATGGGTATTCGTAGTCGGCGCCACCGACAAGCCGAAAGCCCCACGGCACATTATCAAAGCGACACATTTTAATATCGATCACCATTATTACTATCACTCTCGCTCTCTCTGTCTGTCACCCTCTCTCAATGACAATAAAAACTCCGAAACTGCGACCGTTTGCTGCGCTGCTGGCGACTAACTGTTGACTCGATAAGCGAGCAGCTTGCAATCGAACTGTGCGCGACTTATCGATTTAATGAGAGACAGATCGAAGTGTGATTAAACACACGGCCGCCAGAGCGCGTTAGCAGCCAAATGAAGCATACTTTTTGCCTACATGCATGCTAATGAAGCTGTCACTATCGCACACACACACGCCCGCATTGTCTGTTTGTGTGTTAGGGCGTGTGTCAAGCAACACTTGCGCTAATCCTTTGGGACAGCAGTCACAGCCTTTTAGCGTTAAGTAATAAGGCAGCTGCTGATGGTGTGAGTTGTTGATGTTATGTTAACAAAGGTAGCAACAATTTTGGCATGCCATACATATGTGTGTATGTGTAAGTGTTTGTGTGTGTATGTGGAATTATGTATGCACCCAAAAAGTGCATTGAACTGCCGCTAGAGGGTTTGTTTATTTGTTGCTGTTGTTGCACTCGTTTACCGCCGTATAAATAGCGCCAGTTGCCTGCAGTAGGCATGCAAACGTTCGCAAACTCAGCGGTGGGCAGTCAGCAGTTGGCAAAATGTTTAACAGAAGCGCATCGTTAGATGGGCGGCAATTGGTGTTGCCGCTGGCCCTGCTGATAGCCATCATGGGCAGCGGCTGTTGCGCCGATGGCATTCGCGGCTTCAGTGCCGCCCCCACCCATCCGTTGCGTGAGGGCAAACACAAGCTGTGCGGTCCCGCCCTCAATGAGGCCATGTCAATGGTCTGTGTGAATGGCTATAATACGATACCCAAAAAACGCATGGACGCCAGTCAGGCATCGCTCATCGATGCCGATGGTGTTATGGAAGCGGAGCAAGCGCAATTACAGCAGCCGCATGGCGGCGATGAAGGCTACGCGTTGAGTCCATTGCTGTCTAGCATTTATGGAACGGAGGTGCTCATCAAAACGCGGCGCATGCGGCGGCAGCGTGCCGGCATTTATGATGAATGCTGTGTCAATTCATGCAGCTATCCGGAACTCTTGGCCTATTGTCGCTCGTAATCGTCATACGCACACGTACACAAACACACGCACGCACACACACGCAGGCACGCATACACATACTCATACTCGCGTGCGATATTGTACTCATATACTCGTAATCGTAATCGTAATCGTAATCGTTATCATTATCGTACCCACTTATTTATGCAGCACAAATTTTAGCTAATGAATAAAAAGTAGAACTGTGCAACAAAAGACAAAATTGTAACAAAAAAGTTTCACAGCTCAGCAAAAGCTAAGGCAAAAGTTACTAAGAAAATTTGCATACCAACTCAAACTGTAAAAGACCCTATCCCCCCAATTCCCAACCCCAAATAGCAACTCCTGCCGTTATTTCCATACTCCACACGCAGCAAAATCAGCAGCAGCTAAATGACTAACTTTGGCTCCAGCTTCAGCTTCAGCTGGTTGTTAACCGCGCTTCTCCCATTTCTGTGGATGCCAGATGATGCCAACGCCCGCATCGGTAAGTACAGAGAGACCCCAATGAATGACCAACTAACAGCTACCCTGTGTCCAGTTGTTTGAATAGATTTATGCATGTTGCTTAAAACATACTCAAAAGTATTTTATCCATATGTACATTTGTGCCTCGGGGATATTAAAGTGCTTGGTGCTCTCGGAATCTCAGAATGGGAATTCCCAAACTTAGAATTTAAATTAATGTTCTTAATAAAAGTAAGAAAAAGACATTATGCCTTGCAATGGCGGTTAGCCAGAATGTATTTTTCTGTTGGTTTGTTTTTTTTTTTTTTGTTGTTTATTCCTTAAATCTATCCCTCGAGGGACAATCATTAAATTTTGCGATAATGGCATCATTGGATTGTGCGTAAGACTGGAGACATGTTCTTGGGCGAGTGGGTAGAAGGAGAGGAAGACAGGTTTAAAGTGAGGACAACAGACGGTAATGAGATTGAAAAATGTAACTAGCCCCAAGGCTGAAATGCTTCCAGATTCCTACAAAAGTAATTTGTGTGTATGAAGCAACAAAACAAGCCGTGAATATACCTTGTCATCGATTGTAAGCATCGATTGTAAGCATCGATTGTTTACTTAATTCTTAACTAAAAAGAGCAATCATTAATCTATGTTTACACATTTAAATCGCTTAATATGCGACGTCCCACTCTGCTTGTCATTCCTTACAAGACTACTGAATTAAATATTCTCTTGGTCGCATTTAATATACATTTAAGCTCGTTGTAATAAACAACCCTTTCCCTCAACGGTATGCAGGGTATAGTTTGAGACACAACTCATTTGGTATTCATAAATGCAGGCAAGACAAGTCAAGGCAAGGAAAGGCCTGCGGTCCGCACAGGCCAGAACCTTGCGTTGTCTTTTCACACAGAAATTGTTTAATTGGCTGACAAAGACGCAAACCGTAGTGGGCGTGGCAATGCGTGGTCGCCGACACCCTCGCCAATAGATGAAATTTGCATAAGCCAACGAAAAGTGAGCGTTGACATTGAATGGGTTTAGCAAGCTGCTCCAGCTACTCGGAAATGCACTCAACTTGTCCCAATAACCTGTAACACAATTTGACACCGATGTAGTTCCGCTTGGACAGGTGTGGCATGCCACCCCAACCCAAAGTGTCATTGCAGAGTATATAAGCATGCAGCAGCGAGTGTGCCGGCAACAGTTTCTTCGCATCAAAGCATCTAATCCCAGTTAATACAATGTGCAAGTCAATTTCCCTCTCGTTGGCCCTCCTCTTCGCCCTGTGCGTTGTGGCATCTGCCAACTCGCCCCGTTCGATGCGCCTGTGCAGCGTAGAACTCAACGATATGTTGAGCAGACTCTGTAGTGCCACAGGATATAATCGCCTCATCCACAAACGCGGCTCACGTAAGTCCAATTTAGAGTTTGCAATGGCAATCATAAACTTCCCCATTTTGGATGCACTGCAGCCCTCATGGACATGGACCCTCTCGATCCCATTCAATATATTGAGGAGAAGGAGTCTTCCTCTGCCGAGCTGCTTCCATATCCTCTAACAAACGGCCGCCTGCACAACATCATCAATTCTTTAAGCTCCACCCGACGACGCACAAGGGAAGGAATTGTGGACGAATGCTGCAGAAGGTCTTGCAATCCAGATGATCTCATTGATTACTGCGCCTAAGTTCTAGGAGGTGAATCTATTGAATTTGCAGAGCCTTCGAATTGTTACCCCTTATATTGTATTTACATGATGCAAACCAACGAATTGTATTATATATATAATTATAATTATAAATGCTTGTAATAAAAGTCAAGCCGCATAAACCAATGTTAAAACTATGATAATAAGAATTAATACGAAATCGGAAGAGCACTGCAAATATTTCAACTTAAGAACGAGGACTAGAATTTTGATACCTGGCTGGCTTATGGATGATATTTTCTCGAAGCTAAGAGCCAAAGCGGAAGGTGGTTTTTCAACAATATAAATAAATAGGATTTTAAATATATGCTTCAAATAAAAATGTTTCTGGGGAGAACCATAAAAATCGGTGGTGTTGACGAGTCTCAGAAAATCTAGAGTTACAATACAATAACAATTGGTTTTTAAGAAAAAACCTCCAACGCTGCATTGAAACCGGAAAATCCTTATTTGCTCGGCAACTATCGATGAAATATTTTAAACACAGGTCTCTGCAGGGTATGAAAGCATATGATCCACCTTTGAGCAATTTTCTCTAGTAAAAAGTCCTTTTATAACATCTGTTTAAATGACTTTCGATGATTGTTCTAATTACTTCAGCAGCCCATACAAGATAAATACACATCGATTTAACCATATATCACCCAGTGCTTTCAAGCTAGAATCATCAAATTCTGTGTACATGTTTGCTGGAGATGTCTTCAAAGTTCGGCCACTCCCATCTTGAATGCAACTCCACCCCCAATAATCGGAAATCCCTATAGCTTTCACAATTTGGGAGCCATAGTCAACAAATATAAAAGACTTTTAATTACAGATTTTTTGAAAGGTATAAGCATGCAATAATAATGCCGAAGCCCTTGTCCGTATCCTCATTATCGCTGCCATTGTATTGTATAGGAGATGGGAGTGGGTACCGTTCAGTCGCAGAGCATAGAAGTAGTAGCTGATATAGGAACACTTCATGCTCAACTCGAACCTTCATTTTTATTTGAATGATTAGCAAAACAAGTAAGAAACTTTTTCTGCTTGTCATTCTATATAAAAAACCGTTTTTAATATTATAAGTAAAAATTATAGCCTGAAAATCGATGTATCGATATATGGGCATAGATCGAAACTTCAAAATGCCATAACTTCGTCAAAACTCAACTGATTTTAAAAAGCAAGGGCTTTTTGATCATAGTTTTGCCCCTATATCAATCGTACATTTAAAGTTAAAAATGAAATTTGAGGTCGGCAGATAAGTAAAAATTATGGCCTGAAAATCGATGTATCGATATATGGGCATAGATCGAAACTTCAAAATGCCATAACTTCGTCAAAACTCAACTGATTTTAAAAAGCAAGGGCTTTTTGATCATAGTTTTGCCCCTAAGTCAATCGTACATTTAAAGTTAAAAATGAAATTTGAGGTCGGCAGATAAGTAAAAATTATGGCCTGAAAATCGATGTATCGATATATGGGCATAGATCGAAACTTCAAAATGCCATAACTTCGTCAAAACTCAACTGATTTTAAAAAGCAAGGGCTTTTTGATCATAGTTTTGCCCCTAAATCAATCGTACATTTAAAGTTAAAAATGAAATTTGAGGTCGGCAGATAAGTAAAAATTATAGCCTGAAAATGGGTGTATCGATTTATGGGCATAGATCGAAACTCCAAAATGCCATAACTTCGTCAAAACTCAACTGATTTTAAAAAGCAAGGGCTTTTTGATCATAGTTTTGCCCCTAAATCAATCGTACATTTAAAGTTAAAAATGAAATTTGAGGTCGGCAGATAAGTAAAAATTATAGCCTGAAAATCGATGTATCGATATATGGGCATAGATCGAAACTCCAAAATGCCATAACTTCGTCAAAACTCAACTGATTTTAAAAAGCAAGGGCTTTTTGATCATAGTTTTGCCCCTAAGTCAATCGTACATTTAAAGTTAAAAATGAAATTTGAGGTCGGCAGATAAGTAAAAATTATGGCCTGAAAATCGATGTATCGATATATGGGCATAGATCGAAACTTCAAAATGCCATAACTTCGTCAAAACTCAACTGATTTTAAAAAGCAAGGGCTTTTTGATCATAGTTTTGCCCCTAAGTCAATCGTCAATTCAAAGATAAAAATGAATTTTGAGGTCGGAAGACAAGTAAAAATTATGGCCTGAAAATCGATGTATCGATATATGGGCATAGATCGAAACTCCAAAATGCCATAACTTCGTCAAAACTCAACTGATTTTAAAAAGCAAGGGCTTTTTGATCATAGTTTTGCCCCTAAATCAATCGTACATTTAAAGTTAAAAATGAAATTTGAGGTCGGCAGATAAGTAAAAATTATGGCCTGAAAATCGATGTATCGATATATGGGCATAGATCGAAACTTCAAAATGCCACAACTTCGTCAACACTCAACTGATTTTAAAAAGCAAGGGCTTTTTGATCATAGTTTTGCCCCTAAGTCAATCGTACATTTAAAGTTAAAAATGAAATTTGAGGTCGGCAGATAAGTAAAAATTATGGCCTGAAAATCGATGTATCGATATATGGGCATAGATCGAAACTTCAAAATGCCATAACTTCGTCAAAACTCAACTGATTTTAAAAAGCAAGGGCTTTTTGATCATAGTTTTGCCCCTAAATCAATCGTACATTTAAAGTTAAAAATGAAATTTGAGGTCGGAAGACAAGTAAAAATTATAGCCTGAAAATGGATCTGTCGATATACGGGCATAGATCGAAACTTCAAAATGCCATAACTTCGTCAAAACTCAACTGATTTTAAAAAGCAAGGGCTTTTTGATCATAGTTTTGCCCCTAAATCAATCGTACATTTAAAGTTAAAAATGAAATTTGAGGTCGGAAGACAAGTAAAAATTATAGCCTGAAAATGGGTGTATCGATATATGGGCATAGATCGAAACTTCAAAATGCCATAACTTCGTCAAAACTCAACTGATTTTAAAAAGCAAGGGCTTTTTGATCATAGTTTTGCCCCTAAATCAATCGTCACATTTAAAGTTAAAAATGAAATTTGAGGTCGGAAGACAAGTAAAAATTATGGCCTGAAAACCGATGTATCGATTTATGGGCATAGATCGAAACTTCAAAATGCCATAACTTCGTCAAAACTCAACTGATTTTAAAAAGCAAGGGCTTTTTGATCATAATTTTGCCCCTAAATCAATCGTACATTTAAAGTTAAAAATGAAATTTGAGGTCGGCAGATAAGTAAAAATTATAGCCTGAAAATGGGTGTATCGATATACGGGCATAGATCGAAACTTCAAAATGCCATAACTTCGTCAAAACTCAACAGATTTTAAAAAGCAAGGGCTTTTTGATCATAGTTTTGCCCCTAAATCAATCGTACATTTAAAGTTAAAAATGAAATTTGAGGCCGGAAGACAAGTAAAAATTATAGCCTGAAAACCGATGTATCGATATATGGGCATAGATCGAAACTTCAAAATGCCATAACTTCGTCAAAACTCAACTGATTTTAAAAAGCAAGGGCTTTTTGATCATAGTTTTGCCCCTAAATCAATCGTACATTTAAAGTTAAAAATGAAATTTGAGGTCGGAAGACAAGTTAAAATTATAGCCTGAAAATGGGTGTATCGATTTATGGGCATAGATCGAAACTTCAAAATGCCATAACTTCGTCAAAACTCAACTGATTTTAAAAAGCAAGGGCTTTTTGATCATAGTTTTGCCCCTAAATCAATCGTACATTTAAAGTTAAAAATGAAATTTGAGGTCGGCAGATAAGTAAAAATTATGCCCTGAAAATCGATGTATCGATATATGGGCATAGATCGAAACTCCAAAATGCCATAACTTCGTCAAAACTCAACTGATTTTAAAAAGCAAGGGCTTTTTGATCATAGTTTTGCCCCTAAATCAATCGTACATTTAAAGTCAAAATGAAATTTGAGGTCGGCAGATAAGTAAAAATTATGGCCTGAAAATCGATGTATCGATATATGGGCATAGATCGAAACTTCAAAATGCCACAACTTCGTCAAAACTCAACTGATTTTAAAAAGCAAGGGCTTTTTGATCATAGTTTTGCCCCTAAATCAATCGTACATTTAAAGTTAAAAATGAAATTTGAGGTCGGCAGATAAGTAAAAATTATGCCCTGAAAATCGATGTATCGATATATGGGCATAGATCGAAACTTCAAAATGCCATAACTTCGTCAAAACTCAACTGATTTTAAAAAGCAAGGGCTTTTTGATCATAGTTTTGCCCCTAAATCAATCGTACATTTAAAGTTGAAAACGGGATTTTGGGTTGGAAGACAAGTAAAAATTGCATTGACTGTTAAATAAAATCCAGATCTGAGGGACCGTACTTGCCGAAGCCCTTGTCCGTATCCTCATTATCGCTGCCATTGTATTGTATAGGAGGGGAGTAGGTACGGTTCACTCGCAGAGCATAGAAGTAGTAGCTGATATAGGAACACTTCATGCTCAACTCGAACCTTCATTTTTATTTGAATGATTAGCAAAACAAGTAAGAAACTTTTCTGCTTGTCATTCTATATAAAAAAAAACGTTTTTAATATCATGAAGAGTCAAATTTAATTCATTGTTAAGCTCGTGAAAATGACATCCCTTTCCCTCAACCTTTTGCAGGGTATAGTTTGAGAAACAACTCATTTGGTATTCATAAATGCAGACAAGGCAAGGCAAGGCAAGGCCAGGCAAGGAAAGGCCTTAGGTTCGCACACGCCAGAACCTTGCGTTGTTATTTTATACCGAAATTGTTTAATTGGCTGACAAAGACGGAAAATGTTGTGGGCGTGGCACCACGCAACCTACGCCCACAAGCCACCCTCAGCATTGGGTGAAATTTGCATAAGCCAACGAAAAGTGAACGTTGACATTGAATGGGTTTAGCAAGCTGCTCCAGCTACTCGGAAATGCACTCAATTTGTCTCAATAACCTGTAACACAATTTGACACCGATGTAGTTTGCCTTGCCACATGCCACAAAATTGGCATGCCACCTCAACCCCAAAGTGTCATTGCAGAGTATATAAGCATGCGGCAGCGAGTGTGCTGGCATCAGTTCCTTAACATCAAAGCATCTAATCCCAGTTAATACAATGTGCAAGTCAATTTCCCTCTCGTTGGCCCTCCTCTTCGCCCTGTGCGTTGTGGCATCTGCCAACTCGCACCGTTCGATGCGCCTGTGCAGCGAAGGACTCAACGATATGTTGAGCAGACTCTGTAGTGCCACAGGATATAATCGACTTTTCCATAAACGCAGCTCACGTAAGTCCAATTTAGAGTTTGCAATGGCAATCATAAACTTCCCCATTTTGGATGCACTGCAGCCCTCATGGACATGGACCCTCTCGATCCCATTCAGTATATTGAGGAGAAGGAGTCTTCCCCTGCCGAGCTGCTTCCCTATCGTTTGAGCAGTGGACGCCTGCGCAACATCTACCAGGACAACGTCGTCAACTCTCTGACCTCCACCAGACGACGCACTCGGCAAGGAATTGTTGATGAATGCTGCAGGAGGTCTTGTCAAATTGAAGAACTGACTAATTACTGTGCCGCCTAAGTCCAAGGCATAGGGCAGTAGATAACCCTGTTGAAGCACCGTGATCAGAGTACATTTTGAAATTGAACCTTAGAATTGTTACGCCCTAATCCTACATTGCAAATCCACAAGTTGTATTTATATTATAGATGCTTTCAATAAAAAGCCAAACTGCATAAACGATTGTTAAGATTATAATAATGAGGATTTATAATGGGACTAACATTTGAACACCACGCCAAAAATCCATAGCAACTTAGTGAAAAAATATATATTATACCTATAACCAGATAATCACAATATTTATAAAGTGAATCATATAATGTAAAGAATCAACTATTTATCAAAGATTATGGTTTGATCTAAGTTCTCCAACAACTTTCCCAATTCTAAGGCAACTAAAAGTAATTTACACAAACATATAAAACAAATAATATTCATAAATAAATACGTACATTTATTTTTATTTTATAATTTTGTTGTTCTATGCTTAAGGCTAATGCTTTATTTATAAGTATTTATACAGTTAGGAGCTAGTAAATATGAGCTGGCTTAAATCTAGTCCAAATGGTTTCCAATCAAGATCTAGAGCACTCTAAGCAGAAAGCTGTCGAGATTCAGGGACTCGGCTTGCAGTAGGAGGAGAGTTCTGTATAGGTGCAAGACCTGGCGCAGCAATCATCGTAGACACCAAAACGACGATGTCGGCTATTCACCAGATGGAGCCTCTGCAGCAATGGCTGTGAATTGGAATCCAGATTTGAATAGGAGCCGGCATAGTCACTGCTGATGCCATTGTACTGCGTTGGAAGAGGCGCTGACAAACACAGAAATTCAATTATACGAGCTGACTAAGGTGGAATCGAGGTGCTTACCGTTGGCACGCTTCATTTGCGTATTGTAGCCGTGGGAGCAAATCCTTTCCAGCATTTCGGGCAGCTCGGTGCCACACAAACGAATCGCGTCCACTTGCAGCACCAGAAATGCCAGGCTGCAGAGCAAACACTGCACCTTAACGTTCTCCAAATGCATTATGTTGTTTGGCTGTTAATCCTTTGTTGACTACACACACGCACCACACTGAACCACTGTGAATTGGTGGCTAACGAGAACTGTGCCCCGTGCGGCGGCACCGCAGCGCTTTATACGATAATGTTTGCACTACAGAGAGGAACATACACACACACACAGAGTGTGTGTCAGGGTGTATTAGGTGTTGTGTCAGTTAGTTGAGGCGACCAACCAGACAGCCAGATTGCCACAGACTGCGAGGAGCGGAGGTGTGTGGGTGGTTTGGGTTCGGGCTTACTCATATCAGCTGACGTCTTTTGTTTATGTTGTGCCGTGCAAAATAATAACGCGTAGATCACAACTGTTGAAAAACAAAGTCAAGTGCCCCTCTGCCACCCTCTGCACCCCCTCTGCACCACCACTTGCAGCTATTGTTGTTTACGCATACTCTGAAAAGAATTGGTACGCCCAGCTGGATATCAGGCCACTGACTATATAGTTGATATGGTTGATGCCAAGTAAACAATATTAACATCAATTTGTATATTTGTTCAATAATTGTGTTTACAAAAGATATCGTCTATTTTTAGATCAATTGCTATCAATAGCACTCGCCGCTCGACTCAAACATTCGATGCCAACACAAAGTGGAATTTGTTGGCAAACGAAAGTGATTACTTTGATTTGAATATTGGTTTTGTAGAGTATACCAGATTCGTTGCCAATTGAGCAGCATACAAAATGTTGTTTGCACAAAAACACAACGTCATCTAATTAAAAATTCAAAATTTTCATTACTGCTTCGAGAATGCAAGGGCGCAAGCATTTTCTCATTTACCGGACGGGGGGGGGGGGGGGGGGAGGGAGGGACGATAAAATGGTGGGGAAGTACCCAGAAGCACACAGTTGGTGGCCCAAACGGGTGGGAGCAGTAGCAGTAGCAGTGAGGGTGGGTGGCAATGAAGAGCACTAAGCTCAAGGCATTTGATGCTATGAGTTGCCTTTTGTTTTGCTGCTTTGTTTTGTTATCGAGTAACTTTATTGCTTCCTTGAAATATTACAATAAAACATTGCGAATTATTAAAGAGTATGTATATAATTATATATATATAATTATATATATGTATATGTGTATGTATGCGTAAATTAATTATTTTCCTTTTTAGGCAGAGGCTAAGTGTAATTGAATGAATTGCAAAACTTGCGTTTTGGTTCAATGTTTCTGTTTGGGGATAGTCCGTTGATGGTATGAGCCAGGCCAAGTCTAAGTCGAAGTCCGCGTCCAAGTTGAAGTCAGGCGCAATATTCCAGGATGTCGTCGTAGGAGCAGCCTTGCTTGCAGCATTCATGGGTTATCCTTCGACGCGGACGTCGCAATTCGCGATCACTGCCCGTCTCATTGATGGCGTCCAGTTCCAGTTGTTTCCTCAATGCCAACAGTTGCCACTTGTGGCGCAACGCCTGCTCGGGTGTCCTGGGGCTTCTGTCCGCTTAAAACTGATGTTAATTCAGGCAACAGTTGGGTGGGATTGGCAATCTGTACTTACAATTGATGGAGCGCCTAATTCTGCGTGAGAATCCATTAACACAAATCAGGTCAAGGGCCTCGTTGAGTGCATCGCCGCACAGTTTGCGGCGACCTTCGACCTGCTGCACGAGCTGCCACATGGCGACCATCAGCAGCAGCGATAGACTGAATCGCAAGCTCATCTTGCTCCCGACCAAATCCCCCAATCCCAGATCCTCACTCTCTTTGAATAACCCGTTCCCTATATGCTGTCGTTCCACTCTCGACTCGACGACTCTCGTAAAACAATTGATCAATGCGCATGCCAACGCCAAACTGATTGCAAGAACGATTCCTCACTCACCTCAAAGGCTCACAGTGGCTTCTTGAGATCTGTCACGCGCTCTCGCCTTCCTGTCAGGTAGCAGATCAAGTCGGGGTCGGGGAAATGTGTGTGTTTTGGCCAGGGTTTTTCACAGCCAGCTGGCTTGTGGTCTTTCCCCGGCTTTCTCGTGTTTGGAAAATCGAGCTTCCCCTTTAATCCCTCCTCTGACTGACTTTCAACCTTTTAACTGTCAACTCACAATTCTCATTTGCAGGCTACTTCTGGCACATGAGTGACCTGCATCTGGACACATTCTACTCCACACAGGGCGACATTTACAAAAGTTGCTGGCAGCTGGCAGCCCGCAACCCGCCCTCCTCTGCCGCCGTGCAGGAGCTGGAGTCACCGGGTCCCTTTGGCAACTACAACTGCGATAGTCCCTGGAGTCTGGTCGAGTCAGCGGTGAAGACCATGAAGGCCAAACAGGGCGACAACGTGGAGTTCGTACTCTGGACAGGCGATGCCCTCTCCCATTCCGCTCAAGCGCTCTCCGAGCAGCGGCAGCACGAGATTTTGCGCAACATTACCGAACTGCTCGGACGCAGCTTCTCCTCGCCCTTCATCTTCCCGGTGCTGGGGCACGAGGATGGTGGTCTGCACAAGTACAAGCAAATGGGTGAGCTCTGGCGCCACTGGCTGCCCACCGAGGCACTTGTCACCTTCGAGCAGGGTGGCTACTATTCCATCGAACAGACCAGAAGTCGCCTGCGCATCGTTGCTGTGAACACCAACTTCATGCGACACGACTACGATGTGGACTCCAAGCATGCGCAGAGTCTACGTTGGCCAGTCGAATACCATGCGGAATCGAAGACATCCAGTCGCGCAACCACCGCACAGGATCAGCTGCAGGCCGAGCAGCAGTGGCTCTGGCTGGATGAGATCCTTACCAAGTCGAGGGATAAGCAAGAGACGGTAAGCAAACTTAACTACTATCAACTTAGCTTAACTACGTCAACCCATGATCCAAAACCTTTCCCTCTTAATCTTGGATTAATCTGCTAGATTAGTATCTTTTGTTCCTCACTTCAACATTTATGCCTCAATTTCCCAAATTACAGGTCTACATAGTGGGTCACATGCCGCCTGGAGTGGATGAGCGTTACCTGGGCACACCACACCATGGCCAGCTGATCTTTACGGAGCGGAATAACCAACGATATCTGGATATAGTGCGCAAGTACGCCTCGGTTATACAGGGCCAGTTCTTTGGGCATCTGCACTCGGACACCTTTCGGCTGATCTACGATGAGCAAGGTGATGAACAAGAGTAACTGGTATTAATTGGAGTAGATTAATGAATTTCGATTGGACAGGCACACCCATCTCTTGGCTGATGACGGCGCCGTCGGTGGTGCCACGCAAGGAGGGTATTGGTGCCTCCAATAATCCGGCACTGCGTCTGTACAAGTTTGATACGGGCAGCGGGCAGGTGTTGGACTACACACAGTATTGGTTGGATCTGCCGCTGGCAAACCGGGTGCACGAACCACTCTGGCAGCCCGAATACAATCTGACCCACTATTATGGATTGGGCGAGATCTCAGCGATAGCGTTGCACAACTTTGTGGAGCGCTTTACGGGCAGGGATGCCTCCTGGTTTGGCAGGTGTGTAATCAAGTGGAACCCTCTGATGCCATCCCTAATCATTCGCCTTCCCACACCTCACTTAGATATCAACGTGCGAACGCTGTTCGGTTTCAGTCGGTTTCCGCCTGCTTGGGTCACTGCATGCTCAACCATTATTGCGCCATCACACGGCTGGATTATGACGAGTTCCGGCTGTGTCTGGAGACGCAGCAGCTGCCGTTGCAGGGGCATGCCACAGGCAGGGCACGGTTGAGCAGCTACTGTGCTCTCGTCTCGCTGCTGCTGTTGACACTGAGCTTTCTCCGCTGTTCGCTGTTGCAGCAGCTGGAGACGACAACGATCACGAATTTATAAGTGAATAACGAAATGATGAGTTTAGAAAGAAGTACGGAGGATGACTTGGGAAAGTTTCCTCCACTCCCATCTTAAGCTGCATGCAGGCGCACACTTTTCCTAATGTCAAATAAATAATGCGCTAATCAAAACTCAACTTATGCTGTATGCTATGTGTGTGTGTGTGAGTGTGCTTCTGTGTGTGTTTGTGTGTGCTTGTGTGTGTCTGTGTGTGTGCTAGGTGCTTGTGTGCGCCTGTGTGGTACAGCCATATCATATGTGTGTGTGATAAAATTCGTCTATTAATATTACTATGATTATTATATTTAAATGTATTATATACTATACATATGAAAATAAACGCAAAAATTTTTAATGTTATGTTTTGGGCTTGTTTTTCGATAAATATTTAAGGATTGGATGTTGTAAACAAATGCATTAATTTACGCAAACAAGTCAGCCAGTCAAATAAACATTCGTTCTGCCTGCATGCCTGTTTTTTATGGCCTACTCCATTAAACTGGGAAAAACCGCAGCGTCCATATTAAAGCAGCAACTGTGTGGCAAGTGTGTGTGTTTGGGCTGTGGCAAAGACAATTCGGGGCCAGCTTCAAGCTTCAGCTTCAGCCCGTTGACGTACACATCATGAGTAATGCATAAGCATGTTGTAACCAACCAACCGACCCTGCCGCAGCTTGTTGCATGCCCCGTTCGCAACGATTCGACTGCCTCCCTCCAATTTGCCCAACCGCTGTTGGTGCTGCTGCTGTTGTTGCTGTTGTTGCTGCTGCATGCGTGACACTATGTGCTACGTGCTGCCCAACTAAATTATTGGCGAAATCTACGCTAGCATTTGATATTGGCGAATTTGTTCGACAGCCTGTTTTTATAGTCCCCAATCTTCAATCCTCAAACAGCAACCATCAACCACCAAAACTCTCTCCACTTACCCAACACACCACCTGATATATGTGGGGCTCCTTATTGCATACTTTCGGGCGCTTCATTTTATCAGGTCTATCAAAGTTGCACTTGCAACAACAACAACAGCAACAACAACACCAACAGCAACAGCAGCAACTGTCACTGCAACACAGCCCGCAGTCATTAAAGTTTATTAAGAAATTTCCAACAACTCTTAGTCAATCTTAGATTGAAAACTCAACTCCGCACCCGTCCTTCACCGCAATCACTTGTTCATCCCAATTCGCTGTAGAAGATGAGGACAAAACTGTTTGCTGGCTTTTTGCGGCTTCTGCAATTTGGCAAAAGTTCTCTGCTATTCCCAAATGCCACCTCCCCCCTGCCGCCAGCACCCCTCTACTGTCTTGGTCCATCTGAGATTGGATTTGGGGTTTTCGGTTGAGAATCGTCTTGGTTACCCATCACATCGTATTTGCCCATTCATTTGGCTTCTGCGCACAGTTGTGCAGACAACAACAGCAATAGGAGGAACAACACCTACAACACCTAACTAAACAAATATTTGTGATGCAACAACGCAGACAACTTTTGCAAATGCTCACCCATAAGCATAAACAACTATTAAGGATGGTAGCTATCGCGACTGCCAGACTATTAGATACTCTGTAAACAATTGTGGGCTCTCCACATTTCACTTGTGGTTGAATAATCAATTCAATTGTGTAATGTGCTCATCTTGAGTAGTAGAGAAATTCTACTAAATGCACATGCCACACATTGTGGAGAGTGATTCAATATGCTAGTTTGTTTGCTCAAATGCCACAATATGAGTTTCACACAGCAATTAAATCGAATATTAATTACAGTTTCCCTTCTTCTCTTCGTTAACTCCATTTTAATGAGTTGCTCAACAATCATTGCAAATATACATGTGAATAACAAATAAATCTTCGATTGAGCTGCAGATGTGCTTTTCGTTTTGATTAAACTGTGAATCTTCAGTTAATTCAGGAGAATATTTGTATAAAATTGCCATTGATAAATTAAAGTTACTTAAGTTAAATCTCTGTTTCTCATTCAACTTATTCACCAGCCACGCATTCAAAATTGCAAATTAACTTATGATTTATGAGCCATAAATGTTAACTTTCTTTAATTAAATTAAGAAATTAAAGCTGGAAAAGAAAAAAAGTTATAAATTAAATGATAAACTATAATTTAATTTATTCATTTTATTCATTCTATTCTCAAATGCAAGTTGAGCTCAATTGAAGCAAAAGTTTAAGTTTGAGGTGACTGCATAGTTACCAAACTCTAGTTATGCCAGCTATGCCTGGGAAATGTGGACGCCTTAAGCTGATCAAGAACATATATATATATATAAGCAATATAGTTTAGAAGCAGTACATCTCAGCTTGTTAGCAAGTTTTGCACAACAATAAGAAACCTTTGAACTCTCAGCAACCGCACAACAATAACTATAACTACGGATATACCCTAAGCACATACTATACTAGCCATGAGTGTAAATGGTGTGTGTGATAGTGGGTGTAAGAGTGTGTGTGTGTGTGTGTGTGAGTGTGTTATTTGCTATGTGTTTCGGTGTTAGTATTCTCACCAGCATTTTTTTTCAGCTTGCACACTTTGGCATGCATATTATAAACACTCACCTGTTTGGCTCGGTGCCTCTTGCCAGCAGGCAGCAGGTAGCAGGTTGACTGTTTGCTGCTGGCTGTTGGCTGTTGGCCGCCAGCTGCTCGGTATGCTCATAGAAGGCCACATCCATTTGGCACTGCCTGGTGAGTGGGTTTTAAGGGGGGGCACAAATATACTGCGGCTGGGCAAGCGGCAAAAAAACGGCATATAAATATTTGTATATTATGGCAAATGTAGTATATTTTGCTGCTGCTGCTGCTGCTGCTACTGCTGCGCTTGGCAAAGAGTTGCTCTCTGCAATTTGCCTCGCTGCCCCATTGCCACCGGAGCAAAACAATTTCAATTCTAATGCCCCATTAATCATTCACGAACATTAAGCATATATACATATATATGTGTTTTTTTTTTTTGGTTTATTTTTTCTCGTATTTATATTTTTGTTTCGCCTTGTAGCTTGAAATACTAAAATACAATTTCGAGAAGCTTAGTTCGCTGTCAGGTGCTCTGCGGCTAAATGGCTCTGTGGCTCTTTGGTTCTTTGGCTGTGTGGATTGATCACCTGACTGCCGATTGAGTGCCACCGATGAATTTCTATGTGTGTGCGTCTGTGCGTGTGTGTGTGTGGGTGTGTGTGTATGCCTCCATACGTCACACACAGGCACAACACACACATTTCGCATGCACTAATTGATGCGCTTGACCGCACTGCATTTTCAACTGCATCCCGTAAAACCACATAATAAACCGAGATGTGTGTGTGTGTGTGTGGCTGTGTGTGTGTGTTTGTTTTTTTGTGTGAAATGTGCTTCATTTAAGCAACGTTAAACAAAACACATTCAAAAACATATATATAACTTAACTATATGACAGCAATGCGATTAAGTAAACCAATATTAATCCTCATAAGGGGGGAGGAGGAGTGATGGAGTGGCACGACTGCCAGATGCTCTGGTAAACAAAGCAGTTTGTTAATTCATAAAGTTGAAATTGAGAATAAGATTGATGGAATTAGTTTATTAGTTATCCTCATATATATATATATACATATATATATATGTATATATCACTTACTATGACCATTATTGAGAGGTCCTCATACAACTGTTAGATCCACTTTGTATACTATATATATATTTACATAATCTTTTGAAGGAATCTTGTGTTTGCTATTCGGAAGAGCTCCCTGTGAAAGATGCCCTCGAGCACTGATTGAACATGATATTGAATGTACTCAGTTTGCCTCGATTTGGCTCTATAAAACTCTTTTAGTAAATATGATACCCATACATAATCTTGGAAGAGCCTCAATCGCTGGCTGGAAGAATACCTGGAAGACAGCCTTGAAAACTACTTGAGCACTCTCAGTTTGCTTAGTTTCCACTTCTAATTTGATCAAGAAAAACTCTAGCTTCAGCTAGCTCTGCCTCATAATAAATGTACTCATAAACTCGAAAACTTATAAAAATAAATAAACTTTTGTTAACTACAAAACAAATCTAATAACATCTTCTAATTAGCCAAAGAACACAAACTGTTTCAACTAATCCATAAACCCCAACGCCTTGTAGTGTATGTGAAACAGTTTTAAAATGGCTTTCCAAAGGCCAAAAATAAATATTGAATGTTTAAAAAATACATGTGTACTACTACAAACATATATCGAACATATATCGCTGTTTTATAGTGTACTTAATTAGGTGTGTATGATAGTGTGCGAGTGTGAGTGAGTGTGTAAGTGTGTGTGTAAGTGTGTGTGTAAGTGTGTGTGTGTATGGCTAATATTTATTGCGATTGTGCAGGAGGCTCTTTAGTTTGGAGGCTATATCAAAATACGCGATTAGCTTCAGTCGGAGAGACTAATTTATAAGCATGTGTGTGGGCGATGGATGATTTTGTTAGTAGGTAGTATAAGTACTAAGTAGATGTTGTCTCAGCATGTATATTTTGGCAGTTTGTGTGTATGTGTGTGTGTCATCATTTTCCATTTTCCATGAAGAAAAGAGCAACCCGTAGCAGCAGCAGCAGCAGCGACTTTTTTTTCTCGCTGCTTTTGCAAACATTTTGTGGATGAAAATGACTTGGGGGCAAAAGTGTTGAATGCTGCTTGAGAACACTGCCACACGAATAACGAACGGTGAACGGTGAACGGCGAGTAAGAATAATAATTCGCAACGCAAACGCAACGCGAACGTGGTCATCACACCGCACCACACCTTGCACCACCACATAGATCAGCTCACAGAACCACACACAGAATCACCTCAGCAGGCTGTGAAGAATATCTCGTAGTTTCGCATTCGTACTCGCTGACAACGCAGGTGTGACTGTGTGTAGGTGTGCCTGTGTGTGTGTGTCTGTGTATGATTGTGTGTGCCAATCAACTCCTCATGCGTGTGTGCGTGTGTGTAAATGCATTGTGCATTTGTGCATTGTGTTACTGTGCGAAGCAGAAAACGCAGACGTTGCCAACAAGCCAAGAGTTGTTGCAAAGTGCAGAGATGCGCGTGCGTGCAATCAAAATTTAATTAAATTAACTCGAAAACCAACAAAAAAAATATACGCAAAAATAAATAATAATATTAAAGATAAAACCACAAATTAAGGAAATGAAGGAAATAACACTCGTAGTCATAATACCTAATTAGCATTTAACAGCAAAGATAAAAATAGATGTAAATTGCAAGAAACGAAATTTGACGTTTTTCATTTCTATTTACGTTGAAGAAAAACCTGTGAAGAAAACTGAAATGCGTAAAAATAATGCTGGTGTTTGTTTTTTGTTGGACGTGGACAAAAAAAATGGCAGAAAAAAATAACGTTGCGACGTGGACCAGAAAGACAGCAAAAAGACAAGCACAAAAATAACGAATTGAACTCAAAAATAGAATATTTGAGACGTGTTTTTGTTTTTTGTGGAGCTGCCCACAAGTAAAAACTGCTGTAATAGACCACGAGGCCACCGAAAATATACACACACAAAAACAAACACACACACACACACACACAGAGCACACACACATACACACAGCACGCACAGCTAGATGGATACATACATATAGATGTGTCTTTTGAATGCATCTGTATCTGACTGCCACAAGTCCATTGACGGACCGCAATTCTTCTGCTGCAAAACATATTTTCCTTTTCATATTTCATTTATGCTTTTTTCATCGCATTTGTGAACTATATTCCCAAAACTACTTTCAAGTGTCTGAATTGTGGTTGTTGTTCTTGATGTTGTTTCGGCTTTTGCTGTTGTTGCCGAAGTGTGGCAAAAACAGATGTATATATATAAATTTCATTTATCTGTGTGAGTGCTTTTCAGATGGCTACAGTAGCGTACGCCACGAGTTGCACTGGGCCAAGATACAAATGTATTTCAAATATGAATCAGTCTGCAGGGATGGGGTGGGATGCGGGGGGTGGGTGGGTGAGGTGTACTGCATACGTAAAGCTGGCAATCAGCTATAAAGAAAATAGCATTGAGTCATTTCTCATAGGTAGCAGACCGATAAATGGAAATGTCCATCTAGTAACATTAATCTGACTTTTCTTGACAGCTTGCCAATTATTTCGATATAATTTTGAGAGCGTCATGTTCGTTTTTTTATGTTCACATAAACGTAGTTCTTTTAAATTAAATTGGGATTAGATGAGATTTTAGATGCATTCAAAAAAAACATTGAGCATATTTCTGGGCGTTTTTAGACTTCTAAGAAGCGCCATGTTTATAATAAGAAACAGCTGCCAAGTTTTGAAATAGGAATCTTCAAACATTTCACTTTTAAAAGTACTCGCAAATGGGCACAGTTTTGATAGATGTGTTTGCTTTTGAGTGATGTGCCTAATTGACCATATCACTTGTATGCCCAATGAGCAGGTACTGTATTTGTGGACACCACTGTTCATTTTGGTATGTTCGTTTTTCATCATAGTACAAAATTTAATTAAATGTGGATTAGCTGGAATTTGAATGCACTGCAAGCAAAATGTAATTAGTTTTTTTTAAAGAGTATTTTAGACTATTTAGAATTGCAACAGCTGCAATAGATTATATTCCTCATGATCCGGCACTTTATTTGTGGACGCCACTGTGCGAGCATCACACACGCACACTCACACATGCATACACATTCTTCTACGTATAGATAGATGAGGTTGCGATATGTTGGAAAACGACTCTCACTCAAAACGCATGATCATTGCGTAAAGTTTTTCTTCATTTTTATTTGAATGTTCATTTTCAATTTGAGTCTAGTCTTTGCTAGCGTCCAACAATATCGCCATTGTAGCCACAGTGGCTGCCACAGCAGCAGCAGCAGCAGCAGCAGCATCAGTGGCAGTGGCAGTGGCAGCCGCTTGCGACCAGTTGAATTGAGTTGCGGTCGAGTTCGACGACGCCGTGTTATATTCAATTCAGTTCTGTTCAGTTCAGTTCTGTTCTGTTCAGTTCGCTTATGGTGCGCTCATAAAACGCCGGTTGGCCGTGTCGGCCGCGCAAGAATCGTGTGGCGCCCCAAAATCCCCCCCACCCCCTTCGCCACTAAAAAATGAAACGTGTCCGGGATTTCAGTTTTTTTGTGCCACTTGCTGCGTCGTGTTCATATTTGCAATTGAAATGCAATTGCGAATGGAGAACCGAAATTGCACAAGAGCAAGCAATGTAAAAGGCAGAAAGGCAAAAAGGCAAACAGGCGCAAGGACACCAGGCGAACTTCATCTGTTTTTTGCGCGCATTATTATTGGATTATGCGGAGTGCATTAGCAAAAGACGGTAAGTAAACAAAAAAATAACGAAACAATAACAATTTTAATGATATGCTTTAATTAGAACTTCAAAGTGCCCGAGGTGGGCTCAGCTAATTAGATTTACCATTGAATATTTAAACAATTCAACCGAAAATAAAACGCAAACAAAACACTCTCGGCTAATAATCAAATCAAATAATCTGCAATTCGCTACTCTCCACAGCAGTCTCTCCCACTCTGCCACATACCACATGCATAAATAGATACATAGGTACACAGAATATATGTATGTGCAATTTATGTGTTCCAGTGCAACAGCAACAATATTTGCACCTGGTTTTAATGCAATGCTCCTCTTTATTGTTTCTACACGCGCAATGCAAAAAACAAGTTAGAAGACTCCATTCGAGAGCGCTCGACGGGGCAAATACCATTATTCCAGTAAGAGTTTGTTAAATATTAAAATCAGTGTTGGTTATTGATAGTTGTGTTTCCAACAGATCTTATTGAAATTTCCACAGTTGATGAATATGTCAGGGTATATTAGATGGTTATAAGGGAAAATACACAAACAAATAAAATGATAGGAAAATAAATTAAATTAAATAAGGGAATAACTAATTTAACATATTTAACATTAAGTAAGAAAATGATTAAAAATAATTTTAATGCTTGTCGCACTGAGATAGTAATATATCAATTAAAAATAACAAAAAATTATACACAATTGTCTAATTTGATCTATGTTCTTCAAACTGGTGCAGTTGTCGATAAATTAAACTTCTTTTATGCAATAATTTTGATGAATAATTTGAACTAACTCTTTTATGCATACAGGCGAACAAGCCGACTCGTCTGTTGTTGCTGATCAGGAATATATAATTTACTTTATGGGCCTGCAGCTGCTTCATTCTGCTTGCTGCACACCTCTCCACAACTTCATTATACCCTTTTAACAATTTTTAATGGGTTCTGCATATGGCAGCTGCAGCCTGTAGCCTCTCTGTGTGAATTTCTCTGTGTATTTGCTCAGTGGGTGGCCACGCCCACAAGGCACGCACGCAAAAGCAACTTTTTGGAAGCAAAAAAAAATTTTTTTTTGTGTGCCTGCAATTTTTATGCGAATTTTCTCGCACAATGCTGGAGCACTTTTAATCCCATGCAAAGTACACCTGCCTTATGAGTGTGTGTGTGTGTATATTTGGGTGCGTGTGTGTGGGTGAGTGTAAAACTTTAATTGGGACATCAAGTGGCCAGCACAAATGCATTATACAGGCTACTTCTCTCAGTGTGTGTGTGTGTGTGTGTGATTTGCATAATATTTTATTAAATTCTGATTAATTTTCTCCGCACAAGAGCACACACACACACAAACACACACAGAGAAAAGGAGTGTTGCATGCTTTTGGGTGCATCCATTCATATGCAAAATTGTGGCTCATAAGTTGGCAATTTGAGCGAACAGCTGCAGGCAACAGTTGCGATCAGCTCAATTAAAACGCACAAATTACGAATCAACGAGCTCGCCCACACACACAAAAAATAAAATAAACACACGCATACTAACACACATGTGTGTGTGTGTGTGTATTTAGGTATTTTCAAGCATACAAGCTAAGCATTTTATTGCATTTTGCTGCCACATTTTGTCTGCTCTACATCCAATGGGCGCTAGCGGTATACACACACACGCGGACACACATATACGGCTGCAAGAATGTTGCACGTTTATTGAATTCTTTTCGGACAAATGGCTTTTGGTCGAGATGTCCGCTTAATTGCTATTTGGTGAAGTCTGACGCATGTTATTTGCACACATCTGCATGAAATGTACATTTTATTTACAAAGCACTATTTTACAGAGCATCCAATCAATAATTAATCGCATTAACATAATACCATCCACATTGTGGGACTGTCAAAAGCCATTAGCATGCCTGGAAAGAACAATTTTCGCGGGAGACACAGAGGGAGAGCAAACCGTAACATAAAGAGATCAAAATTTGAATTGTATATGAATATTTTAGAGACACATGTTCAAAGAATTAACCTTTTATTTACAATAAAATAATTTAACGCATCAATACAGACACCCACAATTTTTCACTGTTAAATGCCATTAACAGGGCTGGAGAGTTAAATCTACAGACAACAGTTCTTTTAAGTAACATAAAGAGATCTTGCCTTAACATTGAGAGCAATGTTAGATGTACTGTTGTGTGTTAAAGGACTCACTGTTAAAGACTCACACACAAAAGCTGAATTGTATATACAAAATTTTACTTTATATGATTTTATACAAATGTTATTTTAATAAATGTGTGTGTGCAAATTCCAATAAATTTGCTCAACAACCCAATGTTATTTTAGAGTGCATCACAATCTGCTGCATCATTTTGGCCATGTTGCTCTTGCAACATATATATGTATGTTTTTTTAAATTTTCTTTGACCTGCAATGCAATAAGCACAACGAGACTTCAAATTGGAATTATGTTCATTAAGAGTCACACACACACACATACGTATATATATTTTTATATTTATATTTATACATACACAAAAGAAGAACGGACACACACAGCTAGACATGAGCTATAGACATATCGACAAATGGACAGACAGAAATGACGCAAATCTATATAATGCCATTCGCTCAATGTTGCTAATTTTATTTGAGGTGACACACAAGGCGGGAATTTATTTGTGCACGAGAGGAGAGCGCGGGAGAGGAAAGGCACAACTCGAATGAGCATTTAAATCCATGTGTGTGTGTGTGGAAAATATTAGAATAGCAAAAAAGTGAGCATATCTCAATGTGAAGACTTTGTTGTTGCATCTATTTTTAACTAACAACAACAACAACAAAAAAGCAGCAAGCACAAATATTTAACATATAAAAATAATAATATTTCAGCAGGCCAAAAAGTGCCTTTCAAATTAGTTTAAGATACATTTTTAAATGTGACAGTAGTGAGTGTTCTCTATAAGAAATTTTCAAAAACAAACGACAGAAATATTTTGTAATTTGCTTGCAGCTGTTGTAAGCCAGCACAAATAATGAGAATCATAATTACAAAAGATTTATGTCACCCAAAAATAAAGAAAACCGCACGAAAAATACTTATAAAATGCAAATAGTGTAGTCTATATCTGATTGAGAATGCTTCCAGTGAATATATTATGTATATAAATAAATATATATGGAATTATATATATTTATATATAGCTAAAAAAAACTGACATTGAAGCTGTTTTGAGGCTGATTGGAACCATTTGCAATCATACATATTTCACACATTCAATTTTTTTTTATGTTTTTGGGATACTAAATTGGTTTTGCATACAATTTGTTCAAAGCAAACATGTTTTAACCAATAAATTTTTGATAACATGCATTTATTATATTTAATCAATTCGAAATTGCTGATTGTGTTTGTGCTCAATTAGATATTGTTCACATTTATTTTTAGTTGCAATATTCGGATTTGCAGCAATTTATAAATGGAATTATGCAAACTTTTTCCAACCATTTCCTGCTGATAAAAGTCATTAATAATTAATGATACGCAAAAAGCAAATTGCAATTAAATGGCCTATCAGCTTAAAGAAATTGACTTATCTTATTTTTTTTATTATTATTATGATTATACAAAAAGAAAAAAAACTCGCTCAACTCTCAGCTCTGAATTCTCAACTCCTGAAGGCATGACAATAAATTGCCAGTGTAATGTGGGGATTAAATTGTCAGCAGGGCGGCTCGTACTTTAACCTTGTGTGTCTGTATGTTTGTGTGTGTTGCACATTGCAGATGACATGAATATTTAAAATATATATTGCAAAACGGAACTTGATGAGCCGGAAATGAGTCTTTCGGCATTCACTTTACGCATTTCAGTCATATGTAATTGAACGCAAAACACACAACTCTTAAATGATTATTCAATTCATTTTACCAATTTATTTGACTAATGAATTATATTATATATTATATATATATATATTATATTAATTTTCACTTATTTCAATTTGCAGAACGAACAACGAACTACGATTACCGATTTAAATTAAGCAGAAGCTGGGGAAATTGTTTAGGACTAGAAGTAGAACAGCAACAGCAACAGCAACAACAACAACAACAACAACAACAACATAGAAAGTCAATTGTAGCAGTCGATAAGTGGTCTAGTCTCATTCTTAGTAACTTGCACGCGCCACAGTTGAAATTTTAAAATATTTTTATCAACAATAATTTAAAAGTTTTTCGAACACAAGCCGGACAACAAACTGAAAAAAGCAAACAGCTAAGAAGGAGCAGCAAACAGAAGCTCAACTGAAGAAAATCCAAACAACAACAGCAACAACAACTTAAACAACAACAACAACAACAAAATGGCTGCCGTACAACGCAAACTTGTGCACAAGCAATTCAATTCACCCATGGGCCTCTACTCCCAGGAGAACGTGAAGGCAACGTTGAATCGCGAACTGAAGGCCTTTGGGGCCGACGGGTAAGTTCAGCCTAATGATTCCCATATACATTTAAATGCATAATTTCATAGAAAACGGGCCACCGCCAAAGCCAGAGCGTAAGCGCAAACGAAAGTGAAAGATGAAAGATGAAAGGCCGCTAGTAGTAACCGTCGAGATAATAACAAAAGCTGCTCCTGGCCAGGGAGCGACAGATAGAGAGTGCTCAACTAACACTTACCCTGTACTTATAGTTACTCTAAGATATCTGCAAAGTTAACATTGAATATTAAGTGCATACAGATGCCATTTATATATATAAAAATAGAGCCTGCTGTTGATGCTGATTAGGAACTGACTTAGAGAGCCGATAATGTCTACTTCTGCCTTCAAACAATTTGATGACAGCTTTATTATCCCTTTGAAATAGCTGCAGGGTATAATAATACAATTATAATGCTGTAGCTGAGCTCAGCTAGTAGATACCCTCAGTTCAGTTGTTAAATGCATAATAGGCTTGCTATCGAAAACCTATTGTAATCGATATTCACATAATGGCGACAGTTATCGACAAACTTATCTCCAACTTCATCAGACCCTCTCACCCATTTTGAATGGATGCTGGGTATAAAAAGGGTGCCAAGACACAAGTCATACCCTTAGTTAGCTTCCCCCATCCACGCATAAATTAGAAAATAAAAAAGGTATTCTACATCCCAGGTAGCTATTACATCTTGTATCTATTAGCCATGGCTATAGCTAAAGCTGAAGCTGAAGCTAAAGCTGCCTTCTAGCTGGCTGCCTGCACAGGTGCACATGAAAAGACATTAATGCGCCGAGTATATAGAATATGCTACATATATGCGTTAATGTACAGATAGATATAAATATATATATATATATATCTGGTGAATGATATAGCGCAACTGTGAAGCGCATTTTGTGCACTGCAGCGAAGCGCAAGCAGCGACGCCAGCAGCGAAGCGAGCAGCGAGGCGAGCAGCGAAAACGACAACTGTTGGCGATTTGTAGTTGCAGTTGCTTTTCAATTTGTATCTCACGCACACACACACACACACACACACATATACACACAGAGAGCGCACAATTTAATTCGCTGACTTTTAATTGTGATTATCAAGTGCTAGACATAAGTAGCAACAACAACAAGAGCAGCAACAATAAAGACGTCTATCTCAAAGATGCTGTATACTTGAATTTTGTATGTGTAAGCGTGTGTGTGAGTGTGTGTATATCTGAATGTAGTTGTTGCTGTCGCCGCCAAAATGGGCAACAACAAGCGCCCATTATTATCTCTGGTATTTTGTGTTGTTAGCAAAAGTTTTAGTGTTGTTGGAATAAACCGGCCTAAACTGCGCCAAGTAGCTTTTTCAGTTATACGGTGTCTATGCGTGCGACAAAACGTGTGCAACAAGCAGCAAACAGCAACAGCAAGTAGCAACAGCAAGCAGCAGCAGCAGCAGCAGCAGTGACAGTGGCAGCAGTGGCAGCAACAAGCAGCAAGCAGCAGCAGCAAAAGTATCTTAACAATTTAATTACAGAGAGCAAGTGAAAATAATCGCCCAGCAGAAACGCAAACATACTTTAAACGTGTTCGCGTGTGCACACAACTTATCAAGTCTTTAGCTGCTGCTCTTTGGACCAACAAAAATAACAAACAGCAACAGCAACATCAGCAACAGCAACAACAATAACCACATAACTCCAGCGCCGCCTTTCACAATGTATGTTAATAAGTATCTACTTAAGATACTTGGCTAAACATTTTATATAAGTGCTGAACAACACTTGAACGATCGATGACTCACTCGATAAAGTGATGGGGGGGGGGGGAGGGGGTTGTGGGTATATTGCATTAGCAACAACAACAGCAGCAACAACAATGTCAACAAACACAACAATGCAGGCGCCTAGCCAAAAAAGTTGTGATGCATCTTTTGACTGGCTGCCATTGCGCAGGTGACTCATAGTAGCTGCTCTAAAATGGACAGTGAAGCATCGCTATAGTGTTTAGGAAGTATACGAAATGCGCCAACTCTTTGTAATTAAACTGAAAAAGTTCAAATAAGAGCAAAAATCCAGCATATTATGTCCACAAAACAGTTTGAAGAGCAAAAAAAATAATAATAAAAAAGAAAAACTTGTTTCGAGAGGGAAGTTTTGAATATCAACACTTAACCAGTGCGGAAGTGGGCTATTAAATCAAATAGCAGCTGCCAAACTTGATTTTCAATCCAAAAAAAAGTTGACAAGTGCTTCAAAGAAGTGAAGTGCTGTTAATAAATCATTCAACTCGAAAAGCATTGTGAAAAATCAAACAAACCTTTTAAATTACCACACGGAACATAATAATTGAATTGAATACTTTTAACGAGTATTGTAGCAAGCTCTCTCTCTCTCTCTCCCTCTCTCTCTGTTTCTATTAAAGTTAAATTAAAGACCAAGTTTTAAGTTAAGCAGTTGTTGTCCGATTTCAGCTGTATTTGATTTCCATTTATTTAATTGAACTGAAATCAAATACCAATTATCATAAGCAAACTAAAAGATGCTCTACACTTCTACAGGGTGTCTCAGCTGGGTTGAGCTCTGTCTCTATCTCTCCCTTTCGCTTTCTCTCTCTTTCACTCCTTCTCGTTCCCTATATATATCGATATCTTAAGTCAAGAATTTGCTGTCCGACTTCAGCTGTATCTGGTTTCCCTTTATTTTATTGAGTTCAAATCAAAAACCTATTAACATAAGCAAACTAAGAGCTGTTCTACCGTTCTTTCTCTATCTTTTCCCCTCTCTCATTCTCTCTATTTGTCTCTCTCTGGCCCTGAAAGTCATTCTTTATTCACCCATTCGTTCTCTGACTTCAGTTGTATCTAATTTCATTTTTTTTTGTGCTTAGATCTCGTTGCGCACACAGTTACATGAGTAGAAAGAAGAGGTTCTTTTGTGTTGAACATTTGCTTTAATAGGACTACATACATAAACATACACATGTTCAGATATATATATATAGATATATATAGAAAATATGAACTAGAATACAGAGAATAATTGTGTTGTACCGTTTAGTTAGAGCAATACTTGACCATGGTAACCCTGGAGCAGGGCTTGCGGCAACATTCGTCGACAACGCCACGCGACAAACGCCTGGTGGCCATTACGGAGTTCTGTGGCCAGACAAAGCCAATCTCATCTCCATTAATACCATCGCTAATCTCGTTCTGCTGCTGCTCCACATAGTCAAAGAGATCCACTGCAAGGTTAAATAAATAACTGGGTTAATCTCAATTCCCAGCTGCTGCTGCTGCTGCTGTTTTTTACAAAAATACTCACACGAGCCGCGTTTTGCGTATTGAAAGGTTTCGAAACGACCCTGGCAGGCAAAGTAGAGTACATCCGAAAGCGTAGAGCCGCAGGCCTGTATGGTGGACGCAGCATCCACACTGTTGAGTGCCACCGGCAGCACCATCAGCAGCAACATTAGCATCGGCAACTGTTGCAGCTGTGTTTGTTTGCTTACTTTCGACATTTTCTGCTTGGATATTGTTGATATACTGTTGCCTGGTTAAATGCTGCACAGGATGTGTTATATTCTCCTGGAGCAGCAATCGCTTTTATATCCAAGTTGGCTGGCTGTTGCCGCCGCTTGTCAGACTCGATTAGTATTACCTGTGGAGCACGTGTTTTGGGTCAACCATACGTGGGTCGTACTAATTTATGCCCAAGACGATGGCGTCAAGGCGCGTCCTCAAGCTAAATATTTATATAATTAGAAGTAAACAAGACTCGAACAAAAAACTGCAAAAATAACAATAAGTTGAAATTACCTTGGAATAAACGCAGCAAAATAAATGTCGAAATAGGTGGGAATAAGAAAAAAAACTTTAAAAAAAATTATTCTATTCGACCGTGACAGGACTCGAACCTGCAATCTTCGGATCCGAAGTCCGACGCCTTATCCATTAGGCCACACGGTCTCATTGAATTGATTCGTCTGGTTGCGCACTTAAGCGGCTTACAGCGCGCCAAAATGTTTTATTTATATGCACAGCTGGCGCAAGCAGTGCGCGCACAAAGCAGCAAGCAGTACCACAGTCATATCCAAACTGTCAAGCAGTGCCTCTACAACTGTAATGACGGCAGAATTTCTATTTTTAAACATTTGACACGAATATCTTTTTCATAAATTGAGATCCACTTTTAACACTCAAGTATCTCTCTGTCTCTCTCTCTCTGAGTACTCCGCAGCTGGAAAGTGTTTATGTTTAAATTTAAACAATTTTGGTTGGCCTGCGATTATTATTTACACAGCAGATTGGTTGTGCTTTTGCGCCAGAACTTGGTCAAAACTAAGGCGACTTTCATGATTTATATTATTTTTAATTATATTTGAGATTCTAGCAGCTAGTTTATGGATAAAATTGCAAAATTAATATAAATTCAACAACATTTTCTGCAATTTGTGCAAAGCATTAAACCTATTACAATTTCTACAATTTATAAAATTCAAGCTGGTTTTTCAATCAACATTTACTCAAATTCAATTTAATCAGTTTTACATTTCTGGATTTATTGTCTGAAATTACTTATCTCTGGCAACGTCAACCTCAAAATGGGGCGTTATAAAAAGCTTATCATAATAAGTGTAAATTGTTGTGGGGCGTTATCTTGATGGAATTTTGTATACCTAAGCTAATTATGAACAGAAAACATTATCTAACTCATTTCTAAACATTTCTAAACATAATGTTCTCTTAATTTGTAGGATTGAAATCGACGAACAGATCACAAAGCCACTGAACTTGGCCAACTCGGCTGTTCTGCGTGCCGTCGAGGAGGAGGAGCAGCAAGTCAAATGCGGTAGGTGAACAACAGCTCGTCAAATTCTGTTTGTATTTTTGTTACAGTGTATGAACAGACAGAAACAACAACAACATCGAGAAACCTTGTGTTAGACATTCAACAATATTATGCCACGCCCACACACACAGACGCCTTCGTCAAGTGTTTACTGTCTAGACTTAGTATGAATATTAATCACTTTATTTAAAACAAAACCCAAATACCCCAAACCTTAACCCTTAAGCACATGAGTTTTTCGCTAATGCGCGTCAGAGTCGCTCGCGTCAGCGGCATGCGGAACGTGGCAATCAGTTGGAGGCGCCCCATCATGCGCTGCACCAGCAGCTGTTGGACCAGATCAAGACACAGTATCTGAGCCATCAGCATGACATTGTCATCGATCGGGACACCGTGTTGCGCATCAATCGCTTGTCCACGTCGCGGCGTAATCTGCTCAAGCGGGATCACAGCTGGCCACCAGTGGAGCAGCTGGCAGCAGCAGCTGCAGCAGGAGCAGGAGGTGTCATTGCATCGCCCACGCACAGCATCGATGTGCTTCGCGAGAAATTCAATAGTCCCACGCGCATTGTGGAGCTCTCCCCGCGAGAGCAGCGCCAGCAGCGACCCAGAACACCCAAAATGGAGGAGCAGCTGCAGCTGCAGCAGGAACTGGTTAATCCCACACCACAAGCGAAAGGCTTCTCCGCGCCTGAGACTAAGGCAGCTGATGCTGATCTAGGTTTGGTGGCGCCCAAATGTGAGTACTACGAACAGTTGATGCAGCAGCGCCCAAAAACTGCCACGCCCACACGCCCACGACTCAAGCGGCAATCGTATTCACTGGAGCGTGGACGGGCACGCAAACGTGCCACGATCTTGAGTGGTGCCACAGAGCTGCCACCACCAAAGCCACGAAATGGAAGTGTTGCTGGCAAAGGCACTGAAAATGGAGGGGGAAATGGAAGGGAAAATCGAAGTGGAAATGGAAGTGCTACACCCAAAGTGCAGCGACGCAGCATTAAATTGGCCACCGAGCTGAAAATCTGTTATGACGGCGACAGCGAGGAGGAGCCCAAGGTTGGCGAGAGTCCCAAATGCTTAAATGACATCGATTTGGAAACGTTGCCGCTGCCCGAGACACCAAAAGAAAAGAAGACAGTTGCCACAGTTGGCATAGCTGCCACCAAGTCGATGAGCTTGCCAAGAAAGCCAGCAACGGTAATTGACAGCAGCCTGGCACTTAAGCAGCAGCAGCAGATGGCTCTGGCGCTGGCCACAATTGGTGGTGCCACACTGCAACAGCAGGCTGCAAGCTGTGAACACATTATACCCATAACAGTTCACGTTGAAACTGCTCAGCGGATCTACGACGACGCCTGCAGCTATCTGCAACAGGATCAGCAGCAGAAGAAGATGACGCCACCCATAACGACAACAGGCAACAACAGCGCGGATGAGGGCAATCCGCCTGCCACATATGTGAGTGCCACCGGTGGCATCAAGCTGCAGCGGCAGGAGAGTGCACCCAAAGCCAAGCCAACCAGCAATACTCCAAGTATACCAACTCCTCCACCACTGCCGCCTCCATCTCTACTACTGCGCGCCAAGTCACGCGAGGATGCGAAGGAGGCGAGGGCTGCACAGGATAAGCGACGCCAGGGCGGCATCTTTGGGCAGGATCTGAAGCACGAGGCGCATGTGGAGATAGCTCAACTGGAGGCGAAATATGTACACATACAGCAGTCGATTACGGAGCATCTGCGTCAGATTGATGCGTACATGGAGAATGCGAAGACGGCGCTGCAGCGCACAGTGCAGGCCACACCTATAGAAACGCCGCCAGCAAAGCCAACCAAAGCCCCATCCAGTGCTAATAGCAACAACGAGTCTTGGGATATGTTTGCTTCGCGCCAATCTCCCATCCTGGCCGTGGAGAGTCCCTTGCAGGCTATACTACGGCAGATTTATTGCCGCGCCGCTGGCGTACACGTGTCGACCAAGGATCAGGAGGAGACGACAACGCCACTCGAAGCGCTCCAAGTGCCCGCCGAGAACGTGCCGATTGTGGAGCGTGCCCTGGAGGACCTGCACAAGATTGCCGTGGCCCTGGATGGCGATGAGCACGCGCTGCTCCACATCGAGCATCAGACAACGCCAATTGCAGCGCGGGCACAGCACGTTATCATCGAGGAGGAGGAGGAGCGGGAAGCGCAGAATGCTGAGGAAGCCTCGCACGTGAGTGCCAAAGAGGAGAAGGAGAAAGAGGCGGAGGAGGATTTCAGTTTGGACTACAGGCATGTGTCGGATGTAATTGCCAACTATGAGCAGCTGTCCACGCTGGGCAAGACAAGTGCAGCAAATCGACAGGACCTGATGCTGCTGGCTGCAGACAAATTGAAAGCCACAAATCAGCAAAATCAGCAGGAAAACAACCAAGAGCAATTGTCGCTGTTTAAGGCTAAGGAGAGCGAGGAACGGAAGGAAATAAAAGCAGCTGAATTTGGCAACGAATGTGAACAGAAAGGGGAGCAGTTGAGGCAGGAGCATGAGCGAAAGGAGGAGCAGATGCGAAAGGAGGAGCAGGAGAGGAAAGAGGAGGTAGAGCGAAGGCTGGAACAGAGGCGCAAATTCAAGTTGTATCTGGAGCAGGCACAAGTGCTGGTGAGGAAGCAGGAGCAGGAGCGCCTGGAGGAGCAAAAGTCAAACGAGAAAGTTGAGGAGAATGAAAGAAAGAAGCGAGAGAAAGAAATTAAAGAGCAGCTGGAGGAGCAGCAAAAGAAGGAGCAGGAGAAGGCGAGAGAGAAGCAGTTGGAGGAGCAGCAAAGAAAGGAGCAAGAGGATAAGAAAAGGAAGCAAGAGAAGGCAATCAAGGAGCAGCTGGAGGAGCAAGAGAGGAAGAGAAGGGAGCAGGAAAGGGAGAAGGAAATAAAGGAGCAAGAAGTGCAGAATGAGAGAAATCTGGAAAAGGAGCCGGAGCAAGTAACAGCAACAGAAGCTACCCAGACGGGCAGTGCTGGCTGTGCGCACGAGGCAATTCACAGTACGGATTTTAGTCGCAGCAGTCACTGCTCGGTTTGTGGCGAGTGTCGCGACTCGCCACACGGCTGGGGAAAGCTGACCAAGGCAGATCAGTGGCGCCTCGATAATCTACATAATGAGCCGTTGGCCAATTACAAATCGACGTATGAAGTACGCAGTCCTTACATCTCCCGCCAGATATCCTGGGAGGATGCACAGCAGCAGCAGCAGCAGCAGGAACAGCAGCCGCAGGACTCAAAGAAGACGTTGCAACGTCAGCGCAGTGAAATTGAGATTGTGACCACACCGACAGCAGCTGCCACACTTGCTGCACTTGCTCCACCAGATGCCAGGGATTGGCAACTGAGTCGCTCGCCGAGTCCTTGTCCGTTGTCCCTGCGCAAATATCCTGCCCCGCTGATTGACACGGCGCAACGTTGCAGCTCCCCCTTTGGGCTAAATGCCGTCCAGCTGAGATCCTCCCCAACTCCAACTCCTGCTCCTGTGGAGGCCAAGTACAGTCATGTGCCCCAGCTGGAGGGTCACAATATTGGTTTACTCGTGCGCACCGCTACCGAACCGTTGCAGCTGTGCATGTCCAATTCATCGTCCTTGCTGGCTGCCACACCGCCTGCCACGCCCCGCTGCAACTCACAGCCGCCGCCCTTTGAGTTCCTCATGCAACATGGCTTAGGCATGCAACCCGAAGCACCCAACTTGAGCAGCTCCCACTTGGATCTGGCCGGTTTCAAGTCGCTCGCAGCTGGCGAGGATTTGCAGCAGGCCACTCGCGATTTCAGCGTTAATCGTTGCTTTGATAATGCTTCGCCACGCCCCTATTTGGGCATTGAAGGTGCGTCTTGAAAAAACCCCCAGTAATGTGTTACTTTCTGTGTGGCATGATAAGAAGTACTTCCGTAATGTGTATCCTTCTGTCAGTCAAAGTGTTATCGTGAAAAGTGTTTAACTTTAAGGAATCTTATTTGAGATCCTGTAAGACTTAATGGGATTTAATTTTTGAATTTAGATCCTATAGGTATTAACTGGATTTACTTATTGACTTATTCGAGATCTTATAAGTTTGATTTGGATTTCATGTTTGACTTATTTGGTGAACATTTAAAAGGCATCTGAAGTAAGGCAGCAGCTGTGACTTGATTCAAAAGTTTTCATCTTAAATTGCGTTCTAAAATCAATGAACTAAATTCAATAGACAAGTTTAAATTCAAATGATTTATATTCTAAAATGTGAGCATGCGTTGCAAATTCTATGTTATATACCCAATTGTCAGAGCTATAACTAATTATTCGTTCTGTTATTTATAGTGTGGCTGAGAAATTGACAGAAAGAAAGCATAAAGACAAAAATATTGAAGGAAAAACGACAAATTTCAAAAGATAGCCAGCCAGGTGGTTTCAAGGCACAGACTAGGTCAGATCGGTTGAAGAATTTCAAATGCGAAGATCGAACTATTTATATGTATATAGTTATTAAAGGTTATTCCAACTGTTTGGCATAAATGAATATTATTAGAGTTGCAAGTATTTCACAGCAGCACAGAATCAAATGTACATCAAAATTTTCATTTGATTATTTTCTTTTGCTATTCTGAATAATATACATATATAAAGCCCCGACAGTTATTCAATCAATGCGAATTTAACAATCTGTATTTCTCTAGATAAATTTTTAGCATTTTTGGTCATTAATATCAAAGGGAATTTGCCAAATAATGTTTATGGCGAATTTAAATTTCGAATTCCACACGGGAAACACATTGAAATATTAGTCACAAGTACTTTTTTTGTAACAACTCATTTAACTATTACTCACAGCTAATATTTTTGTATTTTGGTATTATCTATTAAGTTAAATCCATGCTAATTAGTCGCAGTCCTCAGCCTTACACTTATCTATGATTGTTGGCAGCCAGAGGAACATAACTCACGTACATAAGTACGTTGAACAAGCGCATTGGACACTTATTTCATTATGCATATACAATACTATATACTACAGATATGTATATAGTATATAATGAGTGTGTTTTACAAGATTGCTAATAATTTTAATGAGCCAACATTTGTCGTACACCTGTGAGAATACGTTTAAAAACAGATTTATTTAATGCAGTGTTGTTAGCGACAGTTTTTCATTTAATTTTAGAACACCAACTAGTCGGGATAGATAGATGGCTATAGATCGCCTATATATCTTGTGATATATGTATATACAGACACACTTGAGTCATGACACTTTTGGCGACAAGTTTGAATTTGCTGACCACCCACATGATTTACATTTTGAGGGAACAGTAACCATAATGTCAAATACTACTTTGAATGCGATCCAATCTACAATAGGCGATTTATATAATTGCAAAGCAGAACAAAAGCAATGAAAAACATGATCTATTCCGAATATGTATTGATGTGTGTGTAGGTGTGTGTGATCTACACCCTTGTGCATCATTTCAAGGTGCGGCACAAATCGATGGTGTAAACAAAGCAGAAGCAGACTGAATTAGACAAACAGCTGCCTTGGATAGATACTAAAGCATCATTAACAACAATTTAAATTGCACGTATTTAGCGCACAGCGATTTTCACCATACACCACAAGTAATTTTCGTTTTGCGAAAAATACACTCATACACACACACACACACACACACACTTGTTTTTATTCTCACACTCTCTATACACACACACAAATAGAGACACCCATACTAGCGGGGATTAGCTTTCGGATTGTGTGATTTGTTGGCGTGTCGAATAATTCTCCTTAGCATTTTTGGGGGGCTGGCTCACTTAGTAGCATACATCGAAGGCACAAAGATATCGGCGCGGCCAACGCGAACGAAGAACGAACAATTCGACAATAGAACATAGCAAATTAAATTCAAATTGATTTTTTATCAAAACATTTCTTCGCCTTTCCACATTTTTTTTTGCAACGATCAATATACGAAATTCGACGAAGTTAAAGATAAATAAAATAACTGCAGAAAGGGAAACGTATAAATAAATTGAAATCAAATATATTAGAGAAATTGAAACGAAACGCGCGCCAGCTGAATAAATTCTTGTTGCCAATTAATTAACGAATATAAATATATTTTAATTGAGTTTCGTGTGGTGTTCCAAAGCAACAACCTTCGATAAACAAACGCATCAATTAATTTATTTGCATTTGCATTACATAACCGTTTGCGTTTCTTCACGCTGTGTGTGTGTATCCAAGCAGCATCTATAATTTTTCACACACACACACGCACACACGTATATATTTGTTGTTATTTTATACCCAAAAACTAAAATCTCAAAAATAAGCACAACGAAAAATAAAATTTATTTTTACTCGCGGCGCTCGATCATAAATAAAGTAGCCAACTTATATAGCTAGCAGCTATTAAATAGAATTTAAAGAAAACTCAACCCAACACATCACAACACAACACACTCCAACCCAACACACACAAAATGGGCGCCCAGTGGAGACTTATTAACCAAAACTACAAGAATATGGAGGGTAAACATTTCACTTATTTCTAAGTACTTAATTTTCTTTATTTTTAAGTGTGGCAACAATATTAATTTAATATTGTTGTTGTTCTTGTGTAAATTTGTTGTACTAGCAACATTGTTGTCCAGTTGAAAACACAGTTTTGTCATCATGTTGCTTGAACAGCAAAAGCAACTCCCGTATTCAAGGGCAGCTGCTATTAGTCAACAGTTTGGCAACACCCATAATTCACTTATTCGCAGCAACATGCTTTGCAACTTGTTGCTTTGACAGCTAAATCAATTCCTTTATTCAACAGCAGCAACTTGGCAACATGTTGCCTCAGCAGCAATAGTAATTCTACTATTGAAAATCGTAACAACATGTTGCTTAAAGAGCACCCACAATTCGTTCATTCAACAGTAATAGCTTGGCAACATGTTGCTTGCACAACAATATCAACTCTCCTATTTAACAGCCTGGCAACATTTTGTTCAAACTGCACCCACCCCATCCTTACACTACTGGCAATGCAGCAACATCAACAGCTGCAACAATTGCAACACTGTTGCAATGCTGTCGTCAAAGACGGTGTTTGTTGTTTGTTGCTTTAGCTTTTATTGTTGTTGCTGCCGCTGCTGCTGCTGTTGCTGCAAATAGTTCGCTTTTGAATCGTCCCGTCTAAATTTAGAGGCAATGACAACAGCCAGAAACAAACAACAAGAAAAACAACTACGAATTATTTGCAATTCGAAATTAAATCAAATTTCTCACACTCTTCGTCTTCTTCTTCTTCTACAGTTGTCTTTAATTTGCTTCTTTGTGTGTTTTATTCACATATCGTACACTTTTAATTGGCTTAAATCATTTTTAAATTATTTGTCTTGCACTAAATCTTTAATATTTCTTTTTCGCTCTATGTATTTGTGAGTTTGTGTGTGTGTGTTTGCATACCAAGGCCAACAAAAAAAAACAACGCCCACATCTCTGCGCGTGTATTCTTTTGGCCGCATTTTGTTGAATGTCTGTCTACCAGAGCTCTATGTACAATCCGATATGTATATATACATATGTGTATATACATAATTCATCATCATATAAGCAGCAACAACACTTGCTAATGCATCTCTCTCTCTATCTCTCTACCTCACTCTCTCTTTAGGCTACAAGCGTGTCGCCTGGCCGCCAGCATCGGAGGAGAGAATCGTGCGTGAATTTACGCCACAACCGCAATTGCAGAGTCCGGCTCCAGGCGCCGGTGGCTACTATCCACAGTCAGCTGCCTCTGCCCCCGCAGCCCCCGTTCCCTCTCAACAGCCATCGACTGCTGCTGCACCACAGGTAAATTGTGCTGCCTGCCTCAAACAGATACTTGATATTTTGTATATATACACAACACACACACACACAGAAACATTCCTATCTATTATAGTTGAATTTATCAAGTTTGTAAATATTATGTATATTGTAAATATAATTGTAACCGTAACTGCAACTGTCATTTGGGTAAACTGGTGAGGCGCACATCTGTATATATATAAATATAAAACACCCACACACAAACACACACAACACACTCACACACACACACATACACATTCACATGCACATAGTCCACCTAACAGAGAAAACTCACTGCGAACATTGCAGGGTCCCATTTATAACAACGTTCAACAACAACAACAATACCAGCAACAACCCACACAGAATGTATATGGCCAAGAGACTACTAACTATGCGTCAAATGGTTACGCACCAGCAACAGTTGCTCCCACCCAAAATACCTACCCATCTAATAACTATAACTATCCCCAACAACACCAACAACAACCCATCCAATACACACAGGCTCAGTTCAATAGACAACCCTCGAGGGAGCCTGCACCTGCACCTGCGATTGCTGATAACCAACAATACGCCCACTATCCACAGCAGCAGCAGCAACAGCAACAGCCTCTGCAGCAGCAGCAGCAAGAGCCACTGCAGCAGCAGCAGCAATATCAACCTTCTTATCAGCAGCCGCAACAGGAGCAATTTCAACCCACTCATCCCCCTCATAATGCGGGCCCTGGCTGGAAGCATATAGGCGCACCGTCGCCCAAGGCGCACACTGATTTTACTGCTGGTGGCGTTGCACCCGCAACCAATGCCTATTCAAATTATCAGCAACAGCAACAACCGCAACAACAATACCCACAACAGCAGCAATATGAGCAGCATCAACAATATCAACAGCAGGTACAAGTTTGGCTGTATGGATTTATTGTCTGGCTTTGCCTGGCATTGGCCCCGACGCAACAAAAAACTTTTGCTGCTGCTGTCTCTACTATCTTCATAAAGTTGAAAATCCCTTTTCCCACGGCATCTAACCAACTAACAATTAGTTGATAAACACGTTTATGCGTGGTGCACAATACGCGAATTGACCAAGCAATTGAGTAAAGTACTGAGTGGCTGATTAAGATTATATATATACATTATAGCTGCTTTATGATTATGATACGCTTTTTACATTATTTAGGTAAGTGGCGAGTCAAATTGCAATCGATGGCATATTCTTATTGTATTCTTAATCGCATTTAAAGTGTATTCAGCGTGGAATGCAAAATAATTTACTCATCAACTGTAGCAAGCATATCACATGTACTCCTCTCCTTAATTTCCTCACTTTCGATGCAGCAGCAACAAATCATTTTTCATTCACTTAGCAAACATACAAAAACTAAGAGAGAAAATCAGCAGTAATAAAAACTTTAAAGGGAGCTAATCTCTCTCCTCCCTCTCTCCCTCTCTCCCTCGATTTTAATGCAGTTGGCTGCACTTGCCTAGCGAAAAACAATTACATGGCAATTAAACGCATTTCAAACACTTTGCAAACAATCATTGCAGACAATGAACACAAATTATACTTTTATTTTATTTTACACGACTTAATTATATTTGTTAAAATCAGCGACCGAAAAGTTGCGGATGTGGAATGTTGACTGCTGCTCATAATTGGTATTGGTAAAGCCAGTGAGAACTCCGCCGTTCTCTGTAGTTGCTCTCAACAGTTGAATGATCCTCCAAGTGGGATTTTGTTTGCTCTTGCTTTACGTGTAATCCCATTCTTATAAACTGTATCCATTCAAAATAAGTAAAAAAAATGTTTTGTGAATCTATGCAATAGTATGTAACAGGCTGAAGAAAGCATCATCAACCCCATAAGGTATATATTCTTGAACAGCTTTAACAGCCAAGTCGATATAAAGCAGTATTTCTTGGTTTGAATATCATGTACAACATTTGATTGCTAAAGACTTTGATTCAGGTCTCTCAACTAGAACATTCTGACTTGTCACAACTTGATTGTCAATTCACGTAAAATGCGCCACATGTAAACCTTAACACTTTGATTATTTAGTGCACAACTGTACACACTAATAAATAGTTGCGTACGCTTCGTAGGCTATATCCTTATTATATCCATGCTTATAGATATACTCATACATATGTAAATATTACTTATGCATACATTGTAGTTGCCATTAACCAAAAATCTCTCTCTCTCTCTCTCTCTGTGTATTCTGCTCTGCTTCTTCTATGCACACATTTTAGCTGTAAACTGCGCCAAACGCTGCTAATGCTTATTGAATGTTTACAGAAATGTAGCCTTAACCCCCAACTGCCTAGCTAACTAACTATTCCACTTTTAGTCATTATACCTTTAACTGTATAACTTGTCTTCTTTCTCTCTTTACTTGGACATCTGTGATTTCTGTTAACTGAAACTGTTACTGTTACTGTAACTGTAACTGTAACTGCCTGTGTTTATCTGTTGCACTTGCACCCAAACCAACCAACCAACCAACAAACACATCCATAACCTTGGCACCTGAAATCCATGACTCGCATGTTTTTGTACCACAACAACAACTACAACAACAGCAGCCGCAGCAGCAACAATATCGTGCACCATCCTACGATAACCATCAGCAGCAGCAACAGCAATGGCAACAGCAACAACAGCAACAGCCACCACAGCAACAGTTGCCACCGCAGCAACAGTTGCCACCGCAGATGCAACAATATCAGGCTCCCTATCAGACGTCGCCATATCAGCCACAACAACAGCAACAACAACCATCCTATCCACAACAAAATGGTGGCGCTAACTATGCTCAACCGCAATACAATTCTTATTCGCAGCCACAACAACAACAACAGCTGCAGCAGCAGCAGCAGCAACAGTTGCCCTACTCGCAGGATCAGACAGATCAGCAGCAAGGCTATCGTGGCGCCAGTCCTGGCATCATCACGCTGCGCAAGGAGGCACCCGTCTCACAGACACCTCAGCCTGTCTACACTTCGCAGCCAGCCGCCGTCAGCTATCAGGGTAAGTTGCAGTTGCTGCAGTCCATCTACTCTGTGGCAGCTTAATAACCAAGTTGATGCCTTGCAGGAGGCAGCAAATTGCGCGGAGATTTGAAATGGCCACCACCAGAGTACAAGGAGGCTGCTGTTAAGGAAAACGAGGAGCGTCGCTTGTTGGCGTTGGGCCCCGTCTGCCGTCCCCGTAGGGTCAATCGTGTAAGTAATGCACGCTATGGAGAGGTATAACACTTTCAATTACATAATACTAAATATTCAATATTTGTGAAACTCGGATAATTCTCAACACTGTTGATAGCTAAGCTAAAAATAGTTTGAAATTGGTTTTATTCATGACTTTTCTGAATCAAATATAATTGAACCATTTTTCTGATTCTAACTTCTCATTTTAAATAAATTATTTATTAATTGATTGTTTACAGTTAAATCCAATAAGCTCAAATTATTAACCTATTAAAACTCTATAACTATTATAATTCCCAACTACTCCTTTTATCATTCACAGGACTACACCAACTTCTTTGCCAGGCACCAGCTTAATAACGGTTATCCCAGCTACAAGGTGCCACCAGGCACCCAACATATGTTCGGTTAAGTTGGCGTCTGAATAGAATTGCAGCTACAACCCAATATATAGCTGCTCAAAGGAGGAAAATCCAAAAAAAAAAAAAGAATTAAAGAAGAAAGAAAGAAAATTTATATCAATGGAACCCACTTCATATAATACTAAAAAAGAAACGATCATGTATATGTTACTAAAACGAAAACTAACGAAATGAAACTTTATACTATACAAAACTATATATGTATATTGTTATACTAATTTAAAAACGCTACTAACAAAGCAACTTTATATACGTATCTATCTATCTATCTATCTATCACTCAATCAATCAATCTATCTATCTCTTATTATTTATATAATTATGCCAAACGAAACGATTATCAGGGTACGAAGTACACCCGGTACTTCTATATGCACTTTAGAGCTCATCCATCACAGATTAGACAAGTGAAATCGGTGTTTTATGAGCGCTATATGTGCGAAATATAATATAAAGATTGAATTTTGTATGCTGCATAAATATTGGAGCATATGCATAACATAAATACACAAATACTTGAAAGTATGCCTTTATGTTTTTGCCAAATTTATAAATAAACATATATTTTTAAGTTGAGAATTGTACTAGCAAGAAACGAGACCTAGCAAATGAAAAACGGATATGATATGGAAAATGAAACTTTGTTATAATTATATTATTTGTAAAAAAAAAACACAAAAAAAAAAATCGAACTAACGTATCTATCAAAACTATTATTATATATTTATTCACAATGTTTTGCTATATAGACCGATCGGGCAGTCACGCCCAGAATCACGTGCCATAGGCCTCGATTTAGTATGATATGCTTTGGGTTAGTTAACTGTAAATTGAATCGATAAAAAAAAACGCCCTCATATCATATTCAGTCTCGACTTCTGGCTAGATTTCTGGGCGCTGCTTATGAATCGTGTCTCATTTGTTTAACTAGTTTGAGTTTGCTTGATTTTTTGTCTATATATATTTACGATTATTTTTATTGTTAACGAGCATATGAAAAAAAAATGTCAATGAACCGTTAAGTAAGTTATATGAATATGCAAACACAGAATCACGGCAGATACTATCGTGAGTTTATCGTACGTACTAAAAGCATACATACGCATACAGACATGTCCACACATGTGACCGTCTCTGGGGGATATCCTTAGGATCGCATATCAACCGGTTTCCTGCCGGCAGGCAATATAAAGTATGAGGATGCCTTTGCCTGTTGTTTCTAGCAGGGAGTTGAGTTTTGTGCGGTTTCTAAGGCGTCCACTCAGATGACTCCCAGACTTACTTAAACAAAAATAACACTGACTCAACAATGAAATGGATTTACGTTATGTATACACAATCGTGCGACAATAACAAATGAAAACTATGAACACTGATAAATCAAAATAAATGGCAAGTTTCTGAATACTCACGACGAGAGAAGGATAAGTGTGTTTTCTTTCTTGGTTTTGGTTGTTTGGTTTTTTTGGGTTATTGGGTTTTTACAAAGGATTTCACATTGCTCTTTATTGAAACTTTCGTATTGCATTGCTAAAAACTATTATATTCACAATAATAATCGTAATCGTAATTATAATAGTAATAGTAAATCGCACATATTGGTTTAATAAATAACTAAAAGTAAGGCCAAATCAATTTTCATTTCATCTCATTCTCAATTTTACCAACAAGTTTTCCACCTTGTCGTCTTCTTCTTCTTCTTCTTCTGTTTCGTATTATTATTGTTATTATTTTTATGTTTGTGGCACTTTTGTGTGTAGGTGTTTAGAAATTAAATTTCCACTTATTGAAAATTAAATGCAAATGAATGCGTTATGCGTTTGGAGGAGGCCGGACAAATAGTTCAGTTATAATGTGATTCAAATGGAAAACTCAGATCAATAGACATTAACTAGATAATATAACACTACAAATTTTCATATTTTCTCATACATACGTATTAATTATCAAGTGCAAACATTGTTGTTGTAAAATATTTGTTAGCTACAAGTTGCTTGAATTTTTGTTTTTTTTTTTGTCGTATTCTTTGATGGAAAGCACATTTTAGCGAAGGCTGCTAAATTGAAATTTATATATATATATACGATTGAATCTTGGCCTGATAAGTTTAAATTCAATTCATCACGACAGTAGAATTCAATTAAGTTTCGCGCACAACATTAACATCAACAAACAACGTCAGTTAAGAGCAGAGCCCCATTGCATATTGCCTTTAATTCTGAGTTGGCTCCAGATCCATATTGCTGATGCTGCTGCTGCTGCACGGGGCAGTTGCCCGGGCAATGGCACTGGCGGACGCGGATGTGGTGGCTTTTGGACTCGACTCTTGTTTCGAGCTACTGGAAGTGGGGGCGGTGCCCTGAGCTGACCCAGATGCCGAAGGAGCTGCATCATTATCAACATCAAAGTCATCCTCCTCCTGTATCAGCTTGCGCGCCAATTTCACAGCCTCAAATTCGCGATAATGCGCCTTGCGACGTCGCTCGAATTCACGACGTCGTTCTGAATGAGAATAAACTAGTTAAATGCATATTTAATTGATGCTGAATTGAAGCTTACGTCGCTCCTCTTCGCTGAGGGGCTGATCATCGCCGGAAGAACCTTCGTCGTCAATGCTTTGGGAAGACTGTTGTGAGGTGGCCGCTATGCGTAGTCTACAAATAGAATTTAAGAAAGGAAACTTAGTGAATGCTCAGCTGAATGATTATATAGCACAATTATATACTTCTCCACCAGCAGCTCGGTGTCCAGTTCGTCTCTGTTCTCATTGAATGGCTCCGTGTAGTTGTATGGTGTTTTTGGCTCATCGATTTTCATATGGCCATAGTCCTTATCGGCCGGATGAAACGTTTGCAGCACGTTCAGCTCATCAAACTTGGCACTTTTGCGAAAACTGCACAGCAAAATTGAAAAGAGAAACTATTTTAGTCATTGTTGTTATTAGGAAAGGTCAAAGTTAATAAAGCCATTTTTTTTTACCTGGCACCCGACTTGTCAAAGCTGCGCGAAGTCTTTAAAATGCCCTTGCAGGGCAACTGTGGACTGGGATTGTTTTGCATTTTGATCTGATCTCACGCTAGCTGGAAATATATACATATAGATTAAAACACACACACGCATACACACCCATAAAAAAGTTAATTTGAATATTTGCAAAATTACGTCAATACAGTAATTGGTTAGCGAATGAATCACGGCGTATAACAGTAAACAAATGGCATTGTGGGCTTAAAGTGCGCCAACATTGCTGAGAACGGCAATTCGGGGAAATTCGCGGCACTTACGACACCTTGCAGCGGTTAAAAGCTGCCCTTGAGGGGGTCGCCTGGCCAACCAGCCACCCACTGGGGGGCGGCTGCCACCCACCGGGGCTGTTGCCGACGCCGCCTTAGCATGTGGCATTTGCAACGCCCTTTGCTTTGGCTTTACTCAACTTGACATGGCATGGCTGGCTTTCACTTTATCCATTGTTTTGGTTGACTTTTATGCACAACTTACATTGTTTTTGGGGTTTTAGAATCCAAAATGCTGCAGCTGTTTTTCTTTTTTGGGGGGTAATTGCAATGTGCAATTTTGCGTCTCACAACTAAATCACGAGTGCGTTTCGAGCTGACCGTTGCGGTGTACTTAATTTGATTATATTTGATATAGTTTATAACGAGCGCTAAGATTTTAAACAAATTAGCGCTTTTAATTTTGATATTTAATTTATTTATATTTTTTATTGTTAAGAGTGCGTCTGCTTAGAGGCGCTGTTAACTCAAAGTGTGATGCTGTTAACTTACAGTGTGTGTGCTGTTAGCGCACTATATTGTTACACGCTAGAGATGTGCGATGTTAATTCATCGGTCAGTTGTAACCGAGATTTAATTGCATCGAGTCAGGTTTGCGAAAAACTGACAGAAAACGTGATTTGTTATTTAATTTTTGGCCCTAAGTGCTTCTCGTACATGCTTTCTATTTAGAATTAACATTTATCCCTTCACAGCAACGTCTAACAGAAATGAACGCATTTTACTGCTCCTGTTAGTTAACATTCCAAATGCTGAGCAATGTTAACCCTTAAATGGTCCCAATGGGTTGATCGGTAACTACTTTTGCCAAATTTTGTTAAAAGTTTGAAAAATTAAATAATGTGAAATATTAATGCCCCACTTGTTATCATTGCAACATATTTTGATTATGCTCTCTAATTTTTGATAAATGATTAAACTTATTATTAATTAGCAGTTATCTTTGAAGATTAGTATCGCACTTAACAAGAATTAATCGCTAGACAGATTAGGATTAGCAATTGAGCCTGTATCTTATCGCATTAAAAATATCAAATTTACCTGCTCAAACTGCATTGTTTTCTATTAGTCTGCATCTGAAATCCACTATGAACAACAGCAATTTTTCCTCGGGCATACGTCCATTGCGGGAGGGCCTTCGGCGCATTGCCAGTGAGGAGTTGAATGAGGTCCCATCTCGTACATCCTCTGATATTGCCACTCTGCGAGAATGGCTCCAAAAGCAACCCCATATCTGCTCCTGCCTCACGGATCAGTTTCTGCTCGGCTTTCTTCGTGGCAGTAAATTTAGTTTGGAGAAGGCCAAACACAAGATTGATCGATATTACACTCTCCAGGCGGCTATACCCGAAGTTTTTAACGAGCATCGTCTGGCAGACGATCTTCAGGTGCTGGAGATCGTACGCATGGGGTAATAAGACTAAATCTTACAATCCTTCCCAAATCAAGTTTCCACTCTTTTTAGCATTGTCCTGCGCATTCCCTTGGATGAGGACGATCTCGGTCCAGCGGTGACTATTATACGAGCTGGTTCCTATGACACCAACAAATTCAAGTTCCAGGACATCATTCGAGTGGGCTCCATGTTTGGCGAGATCATGATGATGGAGGATGACAATGCGAATGTCAGCGGCTATATCGAGATATTGGATATGGACGGGGTAACTGCGGCCAATTTGTTTGCCCTGCAGCCGCAGCTGTTGAGCAAGTTTTCTACCTTTGCGGATGAGGCGATGCCCACCAGGCAAAAGGGTATACACTTCATAAATGCACCGGAGTTCTTCGAGAGTGGCTTCAACTCGCTGCGATCCTTCTTTCCCGACAAGATCAAGCAGCGTGTAAGTAAAAAAATTAGCCACAAATCATCTGCAAAAATAATCCTTTTTATAGGTCTCAGTCAGCTCCGATCCGAAAGCAATTTTCGAGCGTGTTCGTCGGGAGAATCTGCCGCAGGAATATGGTGGCAGCAAAGGAACCATGCAGGATATTATTGATGAGATGGAGCTCAAGTTGTTAAGCTATCGCGATTACTTTGAGCAGTCGCGTCACTTTGGCACCAATGAAAAACTGAGAGAACATAACGCTGACAATATAAATTGCCAGAGTTACTTCGGACTGGACGGTTCATTTCGCAAGCTAGATATCGACTGAACTCAGCCAACTATTTAATTTTATAAGCAAGCAATAAATTGAATGAGTCGTTAACTGACTTGACTAACTCACTCTACCTACTCTCACTCTAGCTGTCTCTTACTCTCTCTCCCTCTCTTATTGTTTAGACCACTTATCTTATCTTAATTTTGATTATATATTCTCGACCACGAAAATGGACACTTCATTCGTGAATCGACATTGAAACCTGGTCAACATGCCATCGATTCGTCCGCTTCGCGCTGAGCTACAGACGATTGCCATCGATCAGTTGAATGAAGTGCCGGAACGTCTTGATGACGATATTGCTGCACTGCGTCTGTGGATCGAGCAGCAGCCACATTTGAAGGCGCGCACCGATGATCAGACTTTGGTTAACTTTCTGCGTGGCTGCAAGTTCAGTTTGGAGAAGGCCAAATCCAAAATTGATCGATTTTATACGCTGCGCACCAAATACCCGGATTACTTCTTAGGTCATAATGTGGATGTGGATAAGTTGCTCGTCTTGTTTCGGATTGGGTGAGTTGTAATCCTTTCAACTATTGTTGAACTTGGTAATGTGGAAATTGATAAATTTGATAAAGCAACGCCATTGTGCTGCCACGCCCACTAAACGACAATGGTCCACGTATAATCCTTTTGCGCATGGGCGCCCATAATCCGGATTTGTATAAATTCCTGGACATCAATCGGGCTGGAACTCTAATGCATCAGATAATGCTCAATGAGGATGACGATGCCATTGTCAATGGCTGCATACACCTTTTGGATCTGACAAACCTTAAAACAGGACACTATCTACAGATGACGCCCACGTTATCCAAGAGGATGACCGTGTTTCAGGAGGAGGCTTTACCCATGCGCACTGTGGGAACACATTTCATAAATACACCCGGAGGATTTGACAAGATATTCAACATGTTCAAGCCGATGTTGTCCAAGAAACAACAGAGCAGGGTAAGCAATCAGTCTCAATAGAGATAAATCCTTAATACTTCCACAATACTTTCCCCTAGCTTTATGTGCACGGCAACAATTTGGAGTCACTGTACAAGCAAATACCACAAAAGTATTTGCCCGTCGAGTACGGTGGTGAAAATGGTTCTGTGCCAGAGCTAATCAAGGAGTGGGAGGAACGCATCAAAGCATACAGGAATTACTGGGTGGAGGAGGCCAATTATGGTACGGATGAGCGACTGCGATTGGGCAAACCCATCGATTTCGAGAGTCTATGTGGATTCGAGGGTTCCTTCAGGCAACTAAATGTTGACTAATAGGCCATATACATATATATGTCTTATCTATAACTTGAGCTAAAGCTTATCACGTTTTGATAATGATAAATTGTAGTGTATTCGAAATAGAGAAATGCATTTGTACTTAAGAAATGTGCAGTAAAAACTTATTGCACAAAACTATATAATCGGAAGGCAGAGAGCAAGAGAGAGAAGAGTTGCACGAAAACAGCTGCTCGGATTGTTCTTTTCACGGGAGAACACGTGAAATGCAAAAAGTAAACAAAAAAAAAAAGTATTCCAAAATATTAAACATAGAAGAAAACAAAAATAAAACACTCGAGCACCGTTTGCCGATCCGAGAAATGTTTCAGTAATCTTTGGAGAGTCGTCGGGATCGGTCCATGTGTACCCGCTATCGGAAAATATTCGGAAAATCTACACACACACAGCATGAAACGAATTTGGAAATATTAGGGGAAAAAAATTTGAAACAGTTTTATAGTGAAAGATCGGTGAACATAAATGTAAATGAGTTGCCATAAAGAATCCAATCAGTTCATAAACTGTCCGAAGTTAATTGCCCATTAGGGAAATTGAAATCAAATCAAAGAAACTAATTATTTTGGCATGTTATATAGCTAGTGCTTCTCTTAAATCGAACATGTGTGCCTATATATCTATATATGTATATAGTTTATCTGTTATGTCTTGGCTAGTATTTAGACTATGAAAAGTAAAAAGTTCTGTTGCTCGATCCATTCTCTGTTGTGTCTGTCTGTCCACTTTTCTGTCTGTCCGTGTGTCTCCTTGTGTATTTGTCTGTTTGTCTGTCTGTTTGCGGTGATGATGAGATGGATGGATGTTCCCCCAAAAATAGTTTGCATAAACCGAATGCGGTGAGCTTCTCTCCCCTCCCTATCCACTTACCCCCGACCTTGCCTTGCGCCACAGCCCATCGACTACATAAATATTTAGACAAAAATTAATGTACATGTCTGTGTGTGTTTGTGGAATCGGGGGATTGGGGATAGTGGATAGGGGCTTCCCACTCCCATTTTAGACACCTGCTTGTAATTTGCGGTCCTTTTGTCAGTCCAAATATACCCTGCTCGAGATAGAAAGTGTGTGTTTGTTACAAAACATGTCATAAATTAATTTAAATATAGCATATTCATATATAATAAGCAAGAACGAACTTATATCCTAGGCAGGCCGAAGATTAATTACCCAGAGTTTTTCTGCTGACATCTGCATTCAAAATATTGTTTTAAACAAATATTATTTATATGATTTCACAACTGAACTGAATATTCCACATTTGTATGGTTATATCGTATCGAAAAACTGATTGAAACCCTTACAACCTTAAAACTTATCTTACAACTGCTTGTTCCTAGGGCAGCTATATAATATTGAGTTCCGATCTGTTCGTCTCTGAACTATATACTGCCTTCAGCAAAAATATATCCTTATTGCCAAGCTTCAGCAAGAAACTAAGAATTGAAAATGTTTTGCCAGTTCTTCGATACAATTACTATCTTTGAGATTCTGTACTCTACTTGAAATATTTGTTTGAGGTTTTTCTAAGATTCCACTCTAGAACTTTAGTTTGGTCCGACTCAATTCTCTCTGTGTAGACTCATTAAAAACGACCTAAATATTTTACTGCAGACAGGGTATTTGTAGTTGCAGTTTTGCCTCCCATCTCAAAAGCCTTTTCATAGTTTGTGTGCAGCGAAACGTGAAATTGGCCACAAAAGAAAGTCTCCCGAAGCGTAGCCGGAGAGGCGAGCAGCGATGTCGTCGAGGCGCGCACAATCGGTGCCGCCACACATGTTGGAGCCAGCGAAGCCGCAGCGAGGACGCTGTGTGGCTGCTATCTGTTTCTCATGGAAGGTGCTCACCTGCATCGTTTCGCATGTGTTGCTCGTTGCGCTCGTGGTCTCCTATTGTGTGGGTGGCGCCTACTTGTTCCAGCATCTCGAGCGACCCCACGAGATTGAGGTGAGTTCGCAGCCAGCATCTGAAGTGAGCTGAGAGAATCGTTTGCAGGTCAAGCGAGATATTCAAAATCTGCGCTACAATCTGACCGAACGCATTTGGCTGCTCTCCGATGATGCACTGGTGCTGCGGGAGAACGATTGGATGTCGAATGTGAGCAAACATTTGGCCAACTTTGAGAAGCAAATATTGACTGCCATCAAGGCCGATGGCTGGGATGGCGACGAGGATGATCGCACATCCCAATGGACCTTCGCCGGCTCACTGTTCTACTCCATCATCGTGATAACCACAATCGGTAATTATTTAAATATGTTTATAGAACATTCGATAGGAATTTTTTATTTTTTTATTCACACTAAACATAAAGCTAAGCTTAGATCACTATTGAATACTACAGGTTGGTGGGGGTTTTGAGGATAGCTGCAGCTAAGCCTTCTTATCATTGCTGAGCTTATCGTTGACAGTCGCTGGTGCAATGGCGACAGACTTTGCACTCTTGCCCTCCGCCACGGTTGGCGACTTCTCGTCAAAGCCAAATAGATTGGATCCGAAATTGCCGCCCGCTCCATAGTTGCCGCCAAAGCCCGTGACTGGCAGACCGGGCTGACCTTGGCCAAAGCCTGCGAGGCCATAGCCCTCTGTATATTGTGGTCCGCCGTACTGTTGAACCGGATACTGTCCGACTCCCGCAAACTGTCCTCCAGGCGCTGCAAACTGATTGCTGTTGTAATTGGTGCCTGCTCCGGGAAAGCCACCAAATGGATACTGACTGCCAGCGCCGGCAAACTGACCCTGCTGCGCGCCCGGATAGCCACCACCCACTCCAGGGAAAGTTGAGCCACCAAAGTTGCCATAGCTGCCAGGATAACCACCTAATCCCAGTCCCTGCCCCTGTCCCTGTCCCTGTCCGAATCCGAGTCCATTTTGTGCGCCACCAAAACCATTTTGATAGATATTGGGATAGACAGGCTGTCTACCGATAACCCCTGTGGGTCCACCAGGACCTACCAGCACGCCCGGACTGCCACCAAAGCCGCCTGCAAACTGGCCACCATTTGGCTGTGCACCACCGAAGCCACCAAAGGGATTGCCACTGGGATACGGGTTGTATTGCCGTGTGCCCACACTGGACACCGTTGGGTGCACATCCACATAATCCTCGATCTCATCGTTCTCCGGCTCCCCAGGCAGCGGTCTCCTCGTCGTGGGCTCCCGCCTTAGCTGCTGCTCGTGCGTCTTCCTCGACGAGGTGGAGGCAATGCGATCGATATCGTCATCCTTGAATGCACGCTGCCTTCGGCTGTAGGTGCGCCAGACCCAATGATTGTCATCCGTTCTGTCCGCTGTCACCAGGGCCACTTGACAGACGAGTGCCAGCAATGCGATGAGGCAATCTTTTCGCATGATTTCGCAGTCTTGCCGAGATTGGCCTTTCTTCTTATTTGTTGTTGTTACTGTTGTTGCTGTGAGTGGTTCACACACTGACCCGTATTTCTCGCTTGGTCGCGACTTGCACTCGTGTTTAGCGTTGGTAAGAGAATAATTCGGCAATGCGAGCGGCACACGCTACTTATATAACAATGGCCCAAAACGACAACAGCGCACAAAATCATTCGACTGTGGCTGAAGCAGAGGCAGCGGCCCCTGAGACACCCCCGAGTTGCGGAGGGTGAGGCAGATGCGAAAGGTGAGGCAGGTGCGTCAATGGGCACAGTGGAACCAGCCCAAAGTGACGCATTGCTTTGTTCAGAAGAACAAGCAAACACTCCTGCTTCCTAATCTCGATCTTTACTTTATTGCGCCAATCAAATTTATACTAAATGTTTCTGAGAAAAAAAGAGAAAAGTAGTTAAAATATTAATGTAAGCATAAAAAAGAATTTAATGTATAAAAGCACAAAATATTCGGAATGCTTTTAAAATAATATGAAGTGTGTTGTTCTTAGCATCTCCATGAAATATAGAATCTATAAAGCTAACTGCGATCACAATGAGAATCACCTGTAAAATCGTAGTTGGCCTTATATATTCATTACATATGATCTTTGTTCAAATGGACTACAGATATAGATTGTCAATCATATTGGGTTTTAGATATATTTCATTTGAGCATAGATTCTAGAAACTACATTCCATCTGAGCGCATATAAATTTTACTTAGTTTGTAGATTTTTGGTTTGTTATTGCTTGTGAATATTTGCCGCGATCTAAACTGATTTTTCCGCAGGTCAGCCTCGATTTATAGACTACCTCGCGATAATATGTATTATTAATCTTTTATTTTCTTTTCTTATTTATAATAACAACATTGATTTGTATTGCATTTCGCTCTTCCATCAGTGATTTATAGGCTGATTTAATGTGTTTGTCGAATGCCTTATATTTTATATTTATGTTTAGGAAACAAATTGTTTTGCTTAACACACCTAGATAAGCTTTGCTCCACTGTGCCCCAGTGTAAACAGCTAATGAATCAACGCAAACAAGCCAAACAAACAAACAGACAACCACACTGGAACAGAGTGTGAGGGCGAGAGAGAGAGAGTTAGTGGGAGAGGGAGACAGATTGACGATCGTGGCAGACGGAGACGCAGTCGCAGACAAGACACGCCAGATTTAACAGCAATCAGAAATCGGCAATCGATCAGCGATCTGTTTGATCGCCGGGCAGGCAGTCCACGTACTTAGCATTGATTCATCCATGTCAAAGAAATTTCCAAACCGCAAATTAAGAGGCCCATGTTCTGTGTTCACTGAACGGATTCATGCAGTGCCGCCCAGGAACTTGCTGCAATCGATTGGACAAATGGACTGTTGGACAGCTGGATAGAGTTGGACAGAGGTGGACAATGGTCACGTTCGAAACGCATAAATATTGAAGAGCCGCACGATCGTTTTGTAATTGCACGTTAGACTCCGACGCATTCTGATTTCAAAACACTTTCCTGGAAATTCAAATGAGTTAACAGATTTTTACACTCCACCACTTAATTGTGCATAATGAATGTCCATTAACTGATTTTTACAGATACTGCATATTGTTATGGCATATTTTCTGGCTTATCATTCAGATCGCTCAGTCATAGGTCAGTTTTAGTTTTGTGTTTTTTTGGACACACTTTGTTGCACACAGGTTGATTGGCCCACTGAACGGCACCACGTGCATGACCTCTAAAATGGATACGGATTTGATTTGAAATCAAAAGTTTGAATTATATTCGAAAATAAAAAAAAACAAACGCAAGGTCAAACACGACCGACCGCAGATGAGTTGTTTAATTGCCAGATTTTAGATTGATGATGCTAACTTTTTGCACAATTTCCCCATATGGCTATATTGAATTATTAGAATGTCTTGTCTAGTTTGGCTTTAGTTGCTCAGTTTCTGTGAGTTTAATGACCGATGCTTGTTTGGACTGTGCTAATACCAAACACCACACAATACACCACACACACGCACAACACACCCATTCTACTTCCGCATTTCCGCAAATGCCTTCAGGCGGCAATACTTGAAACGTCGGTTTTTTTTTTGGTAGTTGTTCAGTGCGCGTAGGTGGCGATAATAGATTAGCTGGCTTCCCAAACCGGAGCGATTAGACACGTTGCGCCCATTAGCATTTCATGAAACTTTTGGCTATTTGCTAGCTAGCACAATTCGATAAGATTCAAGGCAATTCTTAAGTCAGCAAAATTATCTAAAAGGCTAAAAATTGTATACAAAGAGTGTTGCTAGAATAAAATAAAGTCTACAAAATATTATAATGGGGATTATGGGGTCTATTGGGACTATACAATATGTATATTTCAACACAAATTAAATGTTTAAAGACATGCAAATCCGCTTTGCTTGGCAAAATTTAGTGTTTCCTTTCCGATCTATGTATATGCAATTTTTACGTTTGATCAATAATAAATCTGGGAATATATATATACTATATATCAATTAAATTGGGTATAAACTTACAATTTCTTTGAATACTAAAGAAAATCGAGTCAGATCGTTGTTATCATTAAACGTATAACAGCGCTGAAATCTTAAGCTCCACTCCAATCTTAAAGTCTGATTCTGATTCTTCAGATTTATTTCAAGTGCTAAAAAAGTGTTATAAAGAAAATCCAATTTCTAAATTATGCTAAGTCTAATAAATGTTGACCTTAAAGCGTAAACACTTAAATGGTTCTACCTCTATTATTTATTTACATATGACCTGGCGATGCAACTGCAACTTGAACTGTGGACAGGCTATGGCCACATATCACCGCGCACGGACTGGGGCAAGGTGACGACGATCTTTTATGCTATCGTTGGCATTCCGCTGATGCTGCTCTGTCTGTCAAACATTGGAGATGTGATGGCCACATCGTTTCGGTGGGTACACATACATCTATTTAATCATTGGCCCTTATTAAATTATTAAACTGTCATGCAGTTTCCTGTACTGGCGCATCTGCTGCTATGTGTGCACCCGATCTGCGAAGCGTTCGCGCAATCCGCGTTCCCGCCAGAGATCGATGCGCATGCGTCAGCCGCGGGTGACGTCGCGTTCGCAACCGCCACCTTCGTTCCGCCGTTCCATGAAGGTGACGCAGCGTTCGAACAATGATTCCGGATTGGGTCCCTCGATGGGTCACGCCTACTCTGATCCAGAGGTGCGTACCTATGGTCGTGGTTATGATGATCGCGATCGAGATCGTGATTTTGGTGGGCATAGAGGTAATGGAGGAGGAAGAGGAGGCGGACGTTCACGACACCAACAGCCTTATCATGTGCCGCTGCAGCATGAGCCTCGCCAGCGGCACACCGTCTATGGCGATTCAGAGTACGAGAGCCAGACACTGAATCGATCCAATCGCTACAGCACTCGGCAGCGACAGCGGGACCGAATGCGAGATCGTCATACGGTGGAGCGGGAACGCTATTTGGGTCACTCCAAGACACACATGCATGGCTCCATTGATGACTTCAGCGACATGCAGCCACCGGCCAAGCGGGCAGCCAGCGTCAGATCGGTACGATCCCCGCAGCGTCAGGAGACGCGTGCCTCTCGCGAATTACTTCGTCTGCAATCCAATCCCGGTCGTGGACGCGCCAAGTCTGTGGATCCACGCCATGGTCCGCAGTCCTCGCACTACGAGGATGTGGATGAGGATGTGGTGCGCAAGACGCCCATTATACCCAATCGTTATGTACTGGACGATGATGAGGATTTCGCAAGCAGTGGACACAAGGCACGGAATGCGCCGCGTAGCCAATCCATGCCAAGATCGGCGCATCGACAGCGCCAGCGTCAAAGGGAAATGGAACGCGAGCGTTCCCCACATCCACAACACAATCATAATCATCACCATCATCCTCATCCACATCAGCAGCAGCATCAACAGCAGCAGCAGCATCGTCAGCAACGCCCCAATGTACGACGAGCCGGCAGCCTTGGACGTCAATCCTCGCGCTATGGCAATCATCTGGAGCCACCGGATTATGGTGGAGCACCGCAGCCGCAACGGAATCGACGCGGACGTTCGCCACGCTATGATGACTACGTGGAGGAGAGCTTCGATGAGTTCTCCCTTAGCGATGACAACGGTCACTATGAGGATTATCCAGTGCGTCAAAGTTCACGTAATCGGGAGCCAAAACGCGAACGGAGAAGGGAACGTCGCCTTCCACCCTCGCCTCGTATTATGTCGCCCATGGGTTTTCCGGTGCAGCGGCAGATTCGTCGGCGGCCCAGTTATGATTATGATGACGACGATTCCATGTATGGTGATGAGTATGGCGACAGATATGATCTGATGCCCAAGGATCGACCAGTGCCCATTTGGCTGTGCGTCTTTCTCGTTGTCAGCTATATTCTGGGCGGTGCGGCGCTCTTTGCCTTCTGGGAGAACTGGTCCTTCCTAGACTCTGCCTACTTCTGCTTCATCACGCTGACCACAATTGGTGAGTGGCTTTTAGATACCGCACTCTTTTCAGTCTAAATCTTTTTCTCTCAAGGCTTTGGCGATTTTGTGCCTGCCAAGGGCGTCAAGGATGAATCGGAGCAGTCCATTGCCTACTGTTCTTTGTATCTGCTCTTTGGCATTGCCCTGCTCGCCATGAGTTTCAATCTGGTGCAGGAGGAGTTCATAGCCAATGTGAAAGAGGTGGCAAGACGCCTGGGCATACTCAAGGATGATGAGGAGGACCAAGACGACTGATGGCGTCCTCAAATGCTTATTACAATAAACCATTATATATTTACGTACCTTAAGTATTTAAAATGATTGGCTAAATAGATTAGGGTTTCAATATTATAAATACAATACAGGAAATATGTATCTTATCTTCTTTTCTTTCTAAATACAAGTCGTTGATCTGCGCGCCCCTAAAAGTATGCCTCATTTTTAAACAAGCTAAATTCGGTCCCTGTGTTTGGGTTATTAGATATCTCCATAATCTCTGAATGCAGTTCAAAAGAGAAAGTCATTTATGTTCTATAGCAGTGTGTCCATCGGAAATCTGTAAGGAATTGACTGAGTTAGAGCCTTTTTACTCTTCGAAAGTATGCCTCAGTTTTTAGCTCGAGCGCAATTTAGTCAAGACCGCAACCTAATTTGTGTAACTGGTGCGTGCACAAGATAATCTCAAGAGAAACCCGCAAAAGTAAAAAAAAACCGATTTTGACCCAATTTATATTTTTGTAATGAATTAAATGAACACTGATGAAATTTTCACTGTAATACAGATGTGTTTATTAATTATAGAAACAAGAAATATGTGCAAAGTGAAATAATAATAAGTATTTCAAGAATTGAATTGAGGATACAAAATACAAATAAAAATAATAATAAAAAAGAACAAGTAAACAGAGAAGAAATGCTCCAATTAGCGACTTAATAATAATATTTATTACTGGTATGAAGAGTGATTCAGGCCACATTCTCTTTGTTATGCTGTGCGGGTGGAAGAGAAGAGATAATATGATTGATTGATTGCTGTACTATTTAACAGAAGATGTATTTTTCACTCACCCTATTAAAGGCTGGTGAACTGAGCGGCGAATTGCGTGGCGATCCTTTACTGGGCGTCAGGGAACGGGACAAAGATCTGCTGCGCTGCTTGACAACCTGCGGCTTCAATGTGTTAGAGCTGCGCGAGGTGGGCGGGGCTGCATTATTAGAGCCACGTTGCTTAAAAATAACACCTTCGACGGCCTCAATGGGCGTCGAGTTCATAATGGTTTCAGTCTCCGACAGCTCCGCCACGGAGACCAGCGACGAGTCCTGTTCCAGATCACCCTCGCTTAGCTGCGAATCCAAAAGGCAATTAAAAATGTGAAGGAAGGTACCATCAGTACTCGACTTACCTCATCAATGGTGGCCGTTGTGTCCAGATCCGACCAATCCTGCTCCTGTCGATAGCGGCGCACAATATCCTGATGTGGCGACGTGGCCACCAGGGTGCGTGGATAGATGAAGTCACGCTTCGAAGGCGTTGTCCCTGTGGGCGCATAAGTTTTCAGTTCACTCTGATGGAAGTTCGAGAGCTCCTCATGGCAAGTCTGGAACTGTTGTCGCTGCACCAAGGCATGCTGCTTCGTCTGCTCCGCGAGCTTAGCAATGAGATCGGCACTGATGGCCGCATGACCACTGCCCAGCTGCACATCATCGATGATAATCTGATTGATCTGTTCGCCAGTCGCGATTAGTTGCTTCTGCTGCTCGTGACGCAGCTGTTGGGCATGCTCCTCGCTGGCAGCGCACATGTGACGCAGTTGCACCTCATGGTTGCGCACTGTTTGTGTGCTGAGCTCAGCCTGTTTGGCGCTCTCCTTGGTAAGATTCTCGAGTTGCACCCGCAGCGTCGAACACTTGGCCACACCCTGATCCACACATAGGACAGCGGTGTGCAGCTGGTTGCACAACTCATCGCGTGCTGCTTGAGCGGCTACCGATCCCTCCATGGCATAGGCCTGCATACTGTTGCCGGTTAGCTGTATCTGCTCGATGACCGTTGCATGGCTACGCTTCAGCTGGCCGACACGTGTACCCATACTAATCGTATTCTTGGCACGGTGCTGCTGCAGCTGCTCCAGTTGCTGCAGCAGTGCCTGCTCCTGCTGTGCCAACTCCTCTTCGTAGGCAAGCTCAGCCTGCAGCTGCTGCAGTTGCTCCGCATCGGGTGCTCGCATCGCTGTCAACTGCTGCAATTGCTGCTGCACCTGATCCACGTGCTGCTGCAGTGCCTTGGCATTGCGCTCAATGATCGGCGAGAAGCCATCACGCATGCTATCCAAGGCCGCCTGGTGGCGTTGATTATTCTCCTGCAAATCCTGCAGACTAGCCGTGATCTCTTCGGACAGCTGCACCTTGCGCTGCTGCATGTGCTTCAAGAGCTGCGCCACCAGCGCCTGGCAATGTGCATCCCCGCTACCCGCCACAGCTGTTGCAAACTGCGCCTGCAGCTGCCCCTGGGCCGTCAAAGCCTCCGTGCAAATGGAACGCAAGTTGTCAATGCTTTTGCTGGCATTTGCCACCAGACGCTGATGCACAGTGGTGCAGTTGGCTAGAAGGAGGGAGTGAGTGAATTTAGATGATTATGTGGAGTATGATAATTCCCTAGCTTACCCAGCTCCTCTGTCAGCTGTTGGGTGGAGCCTGTCTGCTGTTCCTGATACTGATTTAGGCTGCCGTCGAGCATCTCGAGATTATCACGCATGCGTTCCGTGAATTGCGCACATGTGCTGCGAATCTTTTCGTCGACATGACGACGTCGCTCGATGGTGCCCTGCAACTGATGCGTATCACCGGCAGCCAAGTCAGCTGCCTCGAGTATTTGATGCGCCTGGTTGGTCAACTGCTCCTCGGTCTTGACGTGCGATTCGACGATCTGTTTCTTTTCCTTGTAGCGTCGCTTGGTCTTGTTGAGCACTTTCTTGGTGAGCAGCAGGGTGCCTTTGGTGTCGGTCAGATGCTGTTCGGTGCGTGTTAGCATTAGGGTCTTCTTCACCAGATTCATGCTGACCTCGTTGAAAATCTTCTCCTTGTTCTGCAGCTCATCCTTTAGCGCCTTGAGCAGCATCATCTTTTCGTTCAACTCGCGCGTCTGCGAGTCCATCTTGAGGGTTAGCTCATTGTACGTTTCCTCGGCGAGATAGATGCCATTCTTGTCGCGTGCCGCCATCAGATCCCGTTTCAGTTTATCAATCTCCTCGGTGTACTCCTTGAGTACCGTCTTCTTCGTTAACTTTTGATTGACCTCCGGCCTGTTTTGTATATTCTTCGCACGATGCGCATACTCCAGTGTGCTGAGTGTCTCCTCAATATCCTTGTGCCCCGGCGAGATGGTGGCTATAATCGATGTCTTGGTGCGTCCGCCCAACGACTCCTGGAGCAGCCGCGTCAACTTGGACTCGCGATAGGGTACATGTGGGGCACGATCAACTAGGGCAGTTATCACACGTCCGAGAGTTAAGAGACTCTGATTAATGTTCACAGTTTCGCGCACTCGAATGCCCTTCTCATTGCCCGCCTTGGAGACGTTCTCGCTGCCCGCCAAATCGACCAGATTTAGTTTGCCAATCTTCAGCATTTCCTCGCCATCGATGCCGTTCTCACGTATGTGCACCACAATCGAGAAGACCGTGTGGGAGCGTGAGGATTGTGCATTCATCAGTGTGGTGGCCGTCTTACGACGCTCCTTGCCCTTCTCCAGCAGCTTGTACACATCATCCTTGCTGTGGACAGGTATCTCCTCCAGTCCCTGAATGATCACCGAACCCTTTTTCGTGCTGTCATCAAAGATGCGTATCTTGGTGTTGTCATCCGTGGAGAGAAGATCACACAGCTCCTCGTTGTACAGCTCCAGATAGGAGATGCGCATCGTGTACTCCAGCTCCATCAAGCGAAGTTCATCAAACAAATGGCTCAGCGCTCGCGGTATGATGCCAATTTCTGAGTCCTAAGCAGAAGAGGCGTGTTTTCGACATTAGACAAGGGTTAAGGTTTTGTAATTCCTAGAAATTCAGCTCTGCTGTCAAACATACCCTTTACAAATTGATAAAGGGCTATATTAGTTTTGATAAGGTATGTGTTATAGGTAGAAGGACTATGCCCATTGCAAACATGTAAAGTTGGTTATATAAGCTTTGGCAAGGCTTATATGTAACAGAGAGAGGAACAGATCTGACCTTACATAAACATATTTTTCTTCATTTTGTTTATATGCTAATTGTTATGCTGTAATATATTTACATAGGGTATTTGTTAGTGGGTCATCTTGTTTTTTTATGTACCTGTTTAACTCTTTATTATTTTCTTGCCATACTCACAGGTCAAATTTATTATATATATTTCTACAGGGTATTTGTTAGTCGGTTATCTTATCTTGATTTTTTTATCTACTGGTTTTAGTTGCGATCCTCGCAGGTCAAAAATAAAAATAATTATTCTAATAAAACGCAACTGTACCAAGCAGGCAGGCAGACCTAAATAAGAATTTCTATCTAATGTGAGTCACACTTACATCTTCCCAGGAGGACTTCAGTTCGGCACACTCATTGCCCACCATCGTGTGGGTTTTGCCCGTGCCCGTCTGACCGTAGGCGAACACCGTGCAATTGTAGCCGGAGAGGACCTCCTCGATGAGTGGAGCCACAACCGTTGCGTAGACATCGCATTGACGAGATTCCGGTCCAAAGGTGCGGTCAAATGTAAACTTTTTCGTTAGCTTCGATTCAATGGTGTGCCTGGTGACGATCTCACGTGGCGGCATCACATCCACCACTTCCGCGGAGCGAATGCAACGTTCCCGCGAATTTAGAGGTCTGTAAAGGCAACAGAAAATAACAACACAAAATCACTAATGGGATCAAAAGAGAGGAAGGCGACTAACTCACCTGACTCGCACATAGACCTGAATGTTTTGGTTCGATTTGCGTGGCTGCTGCTGCTGGTTTCGCGAGCCATTCGCACCAGATGTTGTGTCCATTTTCACTATATAAATGACGCCAAACTCTTTTTACAAGTAACTGTAAGTCTCCTTAATTATGTGTGTGTGAGTGTGTGTGCAGTTAGTGTGTGACTCTCAAACACCGCACACTGATCACGCGTTGGCCAATCTTGTGACGTTACTTTATTTTAATTAATAAATTAAACAAAGTATTTTTTACAAACAAATGACAAATTATTGAAAGACGCTTTGCTGATCGCGTCGTCCGTTCGGTTTTGAATACTGCGAAAAAGTGTTCTTGTACTTTACGGGTGTGTACACACTGGCCAAGCTGTATTTTAAGTGTGCATACACTTGCAAGGTGTTGTTGTGAATATATAACTAAATTATTACACAAATATTTTGAACATTTATTTTATATTTTAAGTTACATATTTAATTTATATAACTTTTATATTTACAACTAAAGAAAAACAATGAGTGCAAGTATCGCGCGCGACGAGCAACGAGGCTGCCAAAAAAGTCCGCCAGCTGGCGCCAGTGCAATTATCGATATGTCATCGATTGTTTTGCAGCACTGTTGTATGTGTGTTTGTGCCTTCGTCACCTCGTTCTAAATTTTTAGTTTTATAAAAATTTGTTATGTTCGCAGCAGCGTTTAAGTATTACTAATAAGAAAAAACAACCGACGAATAACTGCCACTGCCAGGACGACCACAGCACACACAAGGTGACTCGATAGCTTGACAGAGGTGACGCCATAATCAAAGAAAGCAGTTTATCAACGTTGTTCCCTTTGCCACTGCCGGTGCTCGAGTTTCCGTGCGTGTGTGTGTGCGTGTGTGCACCGTGGGCAGTACTTTGAGATAAAGCGCAGTAAGGCAAAAACAAACACAATACGAATTATTAGTAATCAACTGCTGGTTTTATGTGTCTTATTTTATATTTCAGGTGCCAGCAAAACATGGACGTCGAAATGGGAGGCAATAGTGTCTACAATGACATGAATCTGTACATAACACAGGAGAGTTTCATTGTGGAACCAAATGGTCAGGATGAGCTATTATTAATTGGCCGCCTCGACAAAGTGACCCGTGTACAGGCCAAAACAACTCAGCTGACGAATCTGCGTCCCACGCGACGCATCTGTGGTGTGCTGGGCACCATCCATTTGCTGAGCTGCGATTACCTGCTGGTCGCCACGCATCGTCTCTTTGTGGGCGTCCTCAACAATGCCATCGTCTGGCGCCTGGCCGGCTACGATATTATCCCCTACATTCCGAATGCCATCCAACGCTCCGAGAATCAAGCGTATTTGAACATGTTGCGGAAAACGCTGGACACCAAATTCTATTATTTCTCGTATAGTTACGATCTGACACACACGCTTCAGCGCCAGCGTGAACTACTGGGACCCTACCATGGCGATCAGGGTCTGCTGCAGCGTGCGGATCGACGTTTTGTGTGGAACGCATATGTGCTCGAGCAATTCAAATGCGATAAAATGCAACGATTTCAGCTGCCGCTAATCCTCGGCTTTGTCTCCGTCAATCAGGTGCAGATCAATGGACAAACGTTCTTCTGGAGCATTGTCACCCGTCGATCGGTGGAGCGGGCGGGCACACGACTCTTCTGTCGCGGCAGCAACGAACAGGGACACGTGGCAAACTTTGTGGAAACGGAACAGATTGTCGAGTTCAATGGCCAACACACGAGCTTCGTCCAGACGCGTGGCAGCATGCCCTTCCTCTGGCAGCAGTTGCCCAATCTACGTTACAAGCCACGTCCACGTCTTATACCGGGCAAGGATCATTTGGCTGCCTGTGCGGCGCATTTCAATGCACAGCTGAAGATCTATGGACAGCAGGTGGCCGTCAATTTAGTCGATCAAAAGGGTGCCGAGGGTGAACTGGCATCTACGTTTGCACGCCTAGTGCGTGAACTGGGCAATTCCAGTGTGCGATATGAGGCCTTCGATTTCCATCACGAGTGTCGGAAGATGCGATGGGATCGTCTGAATATACTCATCGATCGTCTGGCCCATGAATTGGAAGATTTTGGTTTCTATCATGCCTTCGACAATGGCAATCTGGTGTCCACGCAGACCGGCGTCTTTCGCACCAATTGCATCGATTGTCTGGATCGAACGAATGTGGTTCAGAGCATGCTCGCTCGCCGCTCGCTGACTGCTGTCCTGCAGAAACTGGGCGTGCTGCATGTAGGTGAGCGGGTCGAGCATGCCTCGAATAACTTTGAGACGCTCTTCAAGGGCGTCTGGGCGGATAATGCGGATCTGGTGTCGCTGCAATACAGTGGCACGGGTGCCCTCAAAACGGACTTTACCCGCACCGGCAAACGAACTAAATCGGGCGCCATGCAGGATGGCAAGAACTCGATAATCCGTTATTATTTGAACAATTTTGCGGATGGAATACGTCAGGATGGCATCGATCTCTTCCTGGGCCACTATCTGATCAATGAGAATGAGGGCAGTGTATTACCATCGCCACTGATGGCGCCACATGGCTGGCGCTATTTCACCTTCCCCTCGGTGCTGCTCGTTGCTGTGGCCATGTTCGTTATCACCATGACATATCCGGCCGAGTTTAACACAGAGAATCTGCTCTTCATGCTCTTTTGGGGCGCAATGATAGCGGTTAGCGCCACGGGTATTATGCATTACGGCGTGGAGTTCGTTCAATGGCCACGGCTTTTTCCGCTCATGTCGTTTCATTCCGCCTGACGTTAGTGTCGTCTAATAATCACAACGATTACCATGGACAGCCTCAAAGTCTTCTTCATGCTTGGCCAATATATAAAGACATCATCGTGCACGCAGTCATAAATAAATACTTAACAAAATTCCTGTTCGCAATGCTCCCGACTCCCCTTAATTGTGTATTTTTGTGTTCAACACGTGCTCTTTTAGACCTACCTTTCCATCCCTCCCTCCTTTCCCCTTCCTGGACTTCATATTTTATTTATAGTCGATATAATTTTTTATGCATAAGCTTCCCGCTGCAGCGCAGATTTGTAAAGGGGCAACAAGGAGGCATATTACAATTAATTAAAATTACAATTACGAATAGCTCAATCAAAGTTTGTAGTACAATTTCGAAAAATTGAATAAAGCGTTTTATGCATTACTAGAAAAAGAGGAAACCCTCCAAAAACCCAAAACGAGTTTCAGTTGATACATTTTTCACAGCATACAACAAATATTTGACATCATCTCAGCTCAACTGAATCAGTTCAGTTTCTTGCCTCGGCCCAAATTACATCAATATTTGTTAGTTAAAAATTTTTAGAATTTTATTCCATAATTGAACCAAAATCGGAAATACATTGGTGGCACTAGTGCCACCGTTGGTCCAATGTCCAAGTGCAAGAAGTGCTGCAAGCGCAGGTGTCTGCCCTGCCTGGATCGGTGCGTGCAACCAGATCCTTGCTGTGTATCCCCTCTTGTATCCCCTCCTCAGCCAATCAAATGTCTGCGCTATTTCACCTGTAATCTGGACAAAATGTGTCCCAGCGAATGCTGTGACGATGAGTCCGATGGCGGTAAGTTTGGATGATAGATGACCCTAACTTAACAGTTGAGGCATCTAATTCTATTTCAAAGAATGTCCCTCTGTGCCCTGTACGCGTTGTTGCAAGTCGTGGATTGAACGGCGTTTAGAGCCCTGTAGATGCTGCGGCAGCGATCCAGCCCGTCCTTGTTACGTACAGAAGAAGCAGGAGGCCGTGGAGGTGGAGCCAAAAGACACGAAGTCTAAGGGTAAGAAAAAGAAGAAGAAAAAGAGGAAGAAGAAGAAGGGCCGCCGGACCGGTGGCGAAGACAATTGCCTGATAACCGGACAAGACATCTTCGGTGACAATTCGTTACCATCCGATGACGGAGCATCTGAAGATCCTTGCAGCCACAGCTGTGCCGAATCTGCCAGTTGCTGTGACTTGAGTGAGTTTTGACCATATTTCACAATATATTAATGACAACAACTGTTTCGCATTACAGCACGAGCTGTACGACAATTGCGACTCCTGTTGGCCAAATACAACATTGAAATTTAGCAGGCCAAAGCATTTTTAAAGTCAGCTCAAAGATGTGGAATCAAATATTTAAAACTTAAGCTAAACCGAAAACACAAGTATCTCAATCAAAGCTTGTAGTAAAATTTTGAAAAATGTAATAAAGGGCTTTGGGCGAGAGAGTTTTATATGATCTTTGGTTAATGTGGAATCAGAAATGGAGATTTCTGCTTAAGCCACAATTTTCGTCTATGAATTCTTCTGGCTAATATTACAGATGGATTAAGCAAATGACTCAGCATGTCTTGTTTGCTATTACGTCTAAAGATATGAGTTCATTGATCTTAATTGAAAACTATCAGAAATTAAGCTGATATAGTTAAAAGACTGCCATCCAAAACTGATGAAGAAAGCAGCAGTATTTCACTTGATTAAAGTAATTAGAATTATTAGCGAACTAAATCATATCTACAACACAGGCGAATTAACGTTTGAGTGACTAATTTCTTAAGCAAATAATCAGCTAAATAAATTCTTAATTCATTATCTTATGCTAAATAAAATAGACTTATATATGAACTGCATCTTTAGAAATTATCAATATATTCCATTTATACCCCTGTAACGTGGCACACATACATTTTCCACAACATGCTACAAATATTTGAGAAAAATGAATAATTTGGAGCAGTCGGTTCATCTCAGCAGGCTTTCGATATGAAAGCCCAACTGAATCAGTTCAGTTTCTTGTCTCGGCCCAAATTACAACATCAATATTTTTTACAAAATTTTGGACATTTTTTTCCAATTCAGTCAAAATTGCAAAAATTTAATTAGGAAACACATTTCGCATTATGGCCTTGCCGCACAACTTGATCTATATGTTTGAATTTGTGATTGATGATCTGCTGATAACGAAACAGAATCTGTGCGCGCCCGAGGAGTATCCCACTTGTGTGGAGATCACGTTCCGTTCGAGTGTGTTCATCAACATCTGCGATCGCGAGTTTGGAACCTGTGTGAATCCCAAGCAGTGCAAGTGCGGCAAGTGTGCAATCTTTGCGCTCGAATCGCCTGTCACCGACAAGGATCGCCTGCTGATACATGTGTATAAGAAGAAAACGAATCGCTGCAAGTTCCTCATCGGAATGACTGAGTTGCCGATGAAGCCAATTTTCGATCGTGTCAAGGAGTCCTTCGATGCGGAGAACATTAACTGGGATAAGAATTGGGCGGAACAGCTGCAGTATCTGCCCAAAATGAAGGGTCCCAACAAGGATGTGATGGATAATTGCTCCTGCTATGATCCCGGCGCTGAGCGACGCGAACAACTCTGTCCAACGTCGGAGCTGACGAAGCGACTGTTGCCACTCTTCAATCTCTGCAAGCAGCAGACGGGCAACATGGTGCTGATCATGCGACTGCTGTGCAATGGTCCAACCATCGTGTCCCAGTTCTCGCTGAATCATTCGATCTGCTCAAGGAATCCAACATGTCCGCCGCCCTGCTGTGAGCCGTGTCCACCGTGTGGCAAGAGAAAGGCGTGTTGCGATGCCCCGCCGTGCTGTCCCGAAGATCCATGCGATCCCTGCTGCATTGCCGCAGGCAACACTAATGCCACCGGTGGTCCCATGGACAGGGGAAATAAGTGCTGCAAGAGCAGATGTCCGCCATGCCCGCCGCAACAGTGTGTGCAGCCCGATCCTTGCTATTTACCCCCGGAATCCCTGGCAAACAATAAATGTCTGCGTTATTTTGCCTGTAATCTAGACAAAATGTGTCCCTGCGAATACTGTGAGGATGAGTTCGATCGCGGTAAGTTTGTTTGATCCGTCTATGTCCATCTGTCCATCTAATTCGTCGTGCATTCACAGAATGCCCCACTGTGCCGTCTAAGCGTCGTTGCAAGTCGCAGGTTGAGCAGCGTTTGGAGCCTTGTGGTCCATGCGGCGGCGTTCCAGCCCAGCCTCGTTACATACAGGTGCAGAAGCAGAAGGATATGGAGACGGGGCGAAAGGAAAAGCAAACTCAGGACAAGGAAAAGAAGAAGAAGGGTCGCCAGACAGGTGGTGGTGCCGGTTGCGATGACGATTGGCTGGCAAACGGGCAAGAGATCTTTGGTGACAATTCGCTACCAGCTGATGGCGCAGGATCCAAAGACCCTTGCAGCCACTGCTGTCTCGAATATGCCAGTTGCTGTGACTTGGGTGAGTGTAAATAATAATAATACTTAATTATATATTAATTACTATAATTTGGCTTACAGCGCGCAGTCGAGCTATAAGACAATTGCGACACTTGTTGGTCAAATACAACATTCAAGTTTAGTAGGTCAAATCATTTTAAAAGTCATCAAGGACGCGGCCGATCGTACAATCCAATCAAATATTTAAACCTTAAGGTAAATTCGAGTTAACTTCGCCATGAATTTTTTTATATTGTCTTAATCCGATACTGTTTTATTTTTAGCCAAGTCAAGTGTAAATAGTGTTGTCAATGCCAAAGCGAATACAATTCGTGTTTTACAAAGCCAAAGCTATGGGACCCGCCTCCGAAGAGCTTGCGAAACTGATCCATCCGTATAGATAGCCGACTGAATGTACAAGTTTTAAGGAACAGCAAAATCTGTAGTTTTAAAAAGGCGTCGAGGTTGCCGTTGCAATGATCTTGTTATTTCAATAAATTCATCCACGACATACTGCAGCACAGCACCTTGTTGCATTAAATGATTTTCCCAATTTGAATTGGTTTTTTATAATGAAAGGTTTATTCCAGAAAGAACTAGTAGCAATGGAGGAATGTGGATACTCCGCAACCGGGGCTTCTGTATTATAAAGTATATACTTCTGGGTAGACATAATTGTACCTACCAACTTTTTAATTTAATGGGTATTATGTCAATTAATAAGCAGTTAAGATTTAGCCAAAATGTAATATATATTTTATAGTATACAGGGAGATACATTTTGATGTCAGATAAATGGATTGGCAATGGCAGCCGTAGGCTAAGCAAGTTCCTTTTGCCATGATTTATCGATGGCAACTCTTGTATCCTTCAATATTGGCCAATTATTTTGCCTTCTTCTTCTTACCCTTGCCCTTCTTGCCCTTCTTACCCTTCTTGCCCTTCTTACCCTTGCCCTTGGTGGCATCGAGCAAAGCCTCCGTCACATACGTTTCCGTGGTCACCTTGCTGATGGGCAATGTGACTGGCTGTTTGGGAGTACGCAGCTCGATCTCGATGGTGCTCTTCTTGTGCTGCGACTTGGACTTGCTGCCCAGCTTGACGAGGAACACATCGCTATCGGTCTCCTCGCACGTTTTGTAACAGACCTAAATAAGAAGTGGAAAACAACCAAAAAAAAATTGGCAATGTAGAAAGCGGCTGCTGGCACGCTGACAACCACATCAAATGCGAATTCGAATTGTGGTTGCCACATATTTGGTGCAGTTAGTGTGTAGTTATGCAACAGAGACACATGCTGCAGCATTTGGAGCATGTGCAGCATGCAGCTGACGAAAGCATTTAGCCAGAGCAAGACACGGAACAATTGAAGCATTCGACTTGATTTACAATGCTTACAATTCCGCATTGCAACACGTTCCAAATGTTGCATGCAACCGGGAGCTATTAGCTGCTGCTACTGACGCTGCTCTGCTGCCGTTGTTGTTGTTGCCGCTGTTTCGCTTACCTCAATGCCCTTCTTGCGTGCGTCCAAATTGACGCCCTTCATGGTGTCCTTGATATCCTTGGCCTCCACCTGCATGGAGCAGCTGCGTTGATTCCTATTTGGCGGTATGGCCGGAATGCAAGAAACTCCGCCACCGCACAAGCGTCGACGATAGCAATCGACTTTGGCTTCGTGCTTATCGCAGACACGCGATCGATAACAATCGACCTTGGCCTCCTCCTTCTCGCACGCCTCCTTGATCTTGGAGAAGGGCACATAGAAGTTCTCCGTCTCGCAGGTATCGTTGCCAGAGTATTTGATATTCGCCCGCACTTTTGGTATGCTCGGATGATTGACGATGCGTCCGCAGGTGCGACGCTGTATATGCTTCCGGGCGAAATTGCTGTGCTGCAGTATATCGTTGAGGCACTCGTTCGAGGGACAATCATCTATGTCCTGCCTGTAGCAGGGATCATCGTCGGCATCCAAATTCGAACCGGCACCATCATTTACACTGTGTACCTTGTGCGTATTCTTGAGCACACGTATAGTCAGACCACTGCCATTCAAACAGGCCTCGAACTCATCATACGCCTCCGGACCCGCATCCGGCCGAGTGGGTTGTATAAAGCATGGCTGGATCTCTGGACTGCAATCGCAATCGTATTGGCCTTGACAACAATCATCACAGCACTCATCGCAAACCGCTGGTTCATAATGATTGATGACTTATCAATCATACGTGTTTACAATTAGTACTTACGTTGCGGCATTAATGGTCTTATCATTTGATCGGTGATTTTGACGGGGCAGCTGACCTTTTTGCCCTTCTTGCCCTTTTTGCCCTTCTTCCCCTTCTTGGCCATGTTGCTTGATGTGGTCGCTTAGCTAAATTTAGATAAATAGATTTAATGACTCAATTTGGATATTGCACTTGACCAGTAAATGGCGCAAATTTCCCCCAACAGTTCGTCTGTACGCTAAAATTAAATGACACAAGATATTTATATATATATATATATATATATATATACATATAGTTTATAGACTTTAATTTGAGGAAAGCCAAAAGAATTGCCCTTCGCTTCCGCCTTTTGGAGGAGCGAGTCCGCTTAAAGTGCAATTATTAAGGTTACCGTTTGTATCTATATAAATGTATAAAAAATTACGATTGAATTTTTCTCCTTTTTAGACAAAATAGAAAACGCCGAATCGGTAGTTGAAACTAAAATGAAACTTGTTAACCTTAATAATTTTGTTTTGACTTTTGAAGCGTTGATACAATTTTTATGTACTCCACATGAAGCATTATGTTCAACGTTTGCTAAGATCGAACATTTACAAAATATAATAAATTTGCAAAATTAAGATCTTTATAGAGTTACTCTTTACTCTTCAACTATTAATTTATTTCTTCATTTTAGAATTGAAGACGACTTATTTCGTTTTCAGCAACAATATTGATTAAGGTTAATTTGACTTAAAGAAATTATTCAAAACAAGCCATAATTTTTTAAATAATTTATTTTTACATTTGTAGTAGAATATCGAACAATATTTCACAATAAAATTTGAGTACCATCTTCTTCCTATTCCTAATATGTTGCCACATCTTGCGTAGTAGATTATCAAAAATAGTGGAGTAGAATAAGAACCCGGAAGAACATGCTCAAGCTAAAATATTATTTACACGGCACAGTGGGGCAATCTATGTATCTGGAACGAACTCATCTGTGTATCTGTATCTTCACAAATGCCAACAGTAACTCAACTTTGCCGCGGTGCAGGCAAAGTACCAATATCACTTTTGGCCATGAACATCAACCGGTCGTATGAATTAAGTATTCTGATCTGGAGAGCGTTCTAAAGGCACATACTTGTTCCCCAATTTACAGAAACTGGACACTATAGTGGGTCCTTGGGCGACTAAACGGGTTATGAGCACCAGATTTCCAGTCTGCTGCTGGCAGAGATTGAACAGTGGCAGCATTGTTTTGAACATTGTCCATGTGGGACACAGCTGCTCGTGGCGAGGATAGCCGGAAGTGAAACAATCGCATCTGTCCAGTACATCAGGATTGGTATCCTTCAATGTGGGAGTTTGCATCATATTCATTTCTAGGTTACGCAGCCAGTTCGCATTTTTTATATCAAAGTCTCCGTTAACCTTCTCAAACCGTGAATCTACTTCCAGTTCAGTTAGGCCAAGCAGAAATTTGCATTTATTCGAACGTTTCTTATAGACATGTATCTGGAGGCGATCGTCCGGTGTCACTGGGGATTCCAGTGCGAAGATGCAACACTTGCCACACTGTGGCGGGGTGGCACACGAACGTGCGCAAATCTCCACATAAACGCTATTGCGGAACGTGATCTCCACACAGGTCGCATACTCTACCGGTGCGCAGTGATTGGTGCGTGTTATAACCAGATCATCGACAGCAAACTGAAACATGTATAAAAAATTCGGAGCACGGGCCATTATTTTTGATTTGTTTGCCAAATTTAAATTCAAATCCGAAAACTGGAAATTTAGTTTTAGTTTATTTTTTTTTTGTTAAATTTAATTTTTGAATTATGAATGAGATGTCGTAGTAAATAGTATTTATAAAGATATATCCGAATATATGATATTAATATATAAATACCATTCGGTTAATCGCTTTCTGTGCAGTCTTCATTTTACAAAAAAATAAATAAAGGAATGTGTATAATCCATAATTAAATTATAAATATGAATATGCTAACTCAATCAGCATATTTTAGTTGGATAATCCACTTATTTTTAGCGCACCAGCAACCCTGGCAAAGGGCAAACGATCAACGCATGTTGACCACTTACAATCT